>CM054381.1:80635658-81880658 GCA_028858755.1 Ara ararauna
CAATGACAAGGAAATACACTTTTCTTACAGCTCTCCCCCTAAGAAATTTGTTTTGAGGGATTTGACAATCTTGCAGATAAAGTGACTGCTCGCTACACTTAACTGATCATGCTCCCTCACGGCCGGCCGGCGTTTGCTCGCTGCACTTAGTAATACCTGTGCAACCTGGGTTGTAGTAGCATTGTCATTGATTTCCAAGGTAACTGCTTTTTAGCTCTTCTGAGCAGACATACCTGCATAGGGAGGGGGGGGAAAGTCTTTTCCTCACTCCCTAGAAGGATGATGGTAAAGTGCTATATCAGAAAAGACAGGAGGCTTCTCTAAATTTTGATAACTGCAGCCAACAATTTAGAAATAAGACACTTCTCACAGCCAACATGACAGTGGATTTTGAGCATTCAGAAAACACCAGGCCAAAAAACTGGAGACATCTTGATCTTTTAAGACAGCTTTTCCAGTACTTTAAGTGAAGGAGGTTGGGGGGGGGGGAGCGGGGAAAGAAAGAGAGAGAAAAGCTGCGAAGAAAATAATACAAAGCCAGCACAACTGGCATCTAGACAGTAAAGAAAAAAGTTTTTGAGGTTAAGAGAAGGAAAGACAAAGCTGTTATGTACCCGAGGGATGCAATTTTAGTGGGAATGGAAGATTTGAGTGGTAAAGGAGGAGCGCTTGCCTCTGGGTTCTCTCTCTTCCAGCAGTTCGGCTGCTGGCATCTCAATTTGAATTGCTGGGTGAGTAGCACTTTCTGCGTGCGCGCTTTCCATCTTGACCATTGAACTTCTGATGTGACTTCTCTCCTTCTCCCCCTCTCTCCCTCTCCTTTTCTTTCCCCCTGTGTGGAATCAAAAAAGAAGGGGGGGTGGTGGTGTGAGAAATCAAGCAAGCATCTCCAGCTGTGACCTTTGTTAGCGGCGGTGTTGTTATTTATTTATTTCATGGTAAGCATCTTTTTCAGCAGGGGGAAGCAGGACTTTTCGATGGCACTTTAATTGTGCAGCGGTAACGAGGAGCGCGCGGCACAGCCGGTTTGTCGCGACACAATGGTGCAGCGGGGCAGAGTTGTCACACTCCTCCTCTTTGCCCTTCCTCCGCCTGGTGTTGGGGTTTGGTTTATGGAAAGAGTGGGGGGAGAACCAGGGTTTTTTTTCCCAATGCATCCAGGGTGGGATCGGGGTGTGTTTGGGGATGGGGGGTGTGTTTCATTGCCTAGTGTACAGCAGGTTCCAGGGGCTGGTTTCTGGATGCTGAACAATGGTTACCAGCCAGGGAGAAGTGTGCGTGCGTGTTAGCTGTGTGTTACATCCGCAGTCATACATTCACACAGTGACCATGACATCACTGGCTTTGCTTTCCTTTCTTTCCTTTGGGGTGGAGGGGGCCACTTCAAAGCTTTCTTCAGTTCAGTACGATATTTCCTTAACTCTGAAACTATGAAGGTAAAAATGTTTGTTGATATCTTTTTTTTTAATAAGGAGAAAAAGTTGGTTTGTAGCAGGGCACATACGTGACAGTTACGGGGGTTTGGAGATGGAATTGGTTTAACTCTTCTCATACACAAAACAAGATCTTTTTCTTTCTTTTTTTCATGATTAGTATGTGGTAGTTTTTAATTGGGTGCTTTTGATCCTATGTTCGGTTGACACTCAGTTAAATTCTCTCAATCCTTCATAATGCTCAGCCGTAATGCGGAAGGTGAAAATTTTAGGGACACTCCATAAAAATGATTTCACCCAGTGATAAAGGAGTGTGGAAAATAATCCTGGATGTCGATAAATAGGAGATAATGCGTTTTGACTCAGTGGTTCTGTGTTCGTTATCAGAAGTCCATGAGACTTTGTTTTCTCTCATTAATGTATATTACAGAAAGTAAACCTACCCCTCAGCCCATTCTGTAGACTGCCCGTGATTATACACAGAAAATAGATGTGATGCTTTCCAAAATGGTTAAATACATATCTTCACTTGAGGTTTTGTGGCAGTCTTGAGTTTTCTGCTCTTTTCTTTTCCAACTCTGCCAGGTTTGCTGACAGTCAATCCAGGAGGAGGATTTCTATCACTTCAGTACTCTCTGGTGCCTTTGCCTAGGTAGCTTATTTGATTTACTTGCCTTTTCTTGTATAAAAGCAAGGGATAAAATTCTGCAGAATGGATCTAAAACGAACTGATCTAAAAGGACAGTTGTTTAGATGTTTCTTCTTTCACTGCATGTTGCTGCATATATAGGTTTTACACGGCTGGGGATGAGATCTTGTAAGCATTTTACCTTTAGAGGAATTCTTTTTATGGGGACTTGGGGCAAAAGGCCTGACAGCACGGTATAAATGTGCCTCTTTCTTTTCTTCCAGAATATTTGCAAGGTGTTTCAGTACTGATGTGTGTTTAGCATCACATTTTTAGGGAAACTTTGTTGAATTTAGTCAAGAAATAATTGCTGTGGATTTCCTGAATTTCATCACTCAGTTGTTTTGTGATGGCGTGTAATGATTTTAGCAGATGAAAAAATGAAAACGTGTTTTTAGGGCTTTGTTATTTGTTAAAGCTATTTAATACACATTTGCTACGTATGTTGCGTATGAGTATTGAGCACAGTCCGCTGTAATTTGTGAATACTGCATTTGAAAAAGCTGTACTGAAAACTTGGCAGCCTATCTGTAGGCATGTGTATGCGTGTTAGTTTTTTAATAACGCCGTTGTTACTGAAATTGCCAAATCCAAGTGGGTATAGGCATGCATCTTAATTTTATTTCTGCATTTCTTGCAGTTTTTTAGCAGCTTCATGTTCAAGTTTTTACTGTAGACAGAAGTCACAAATATCCTAACAAATTCGGTGGAGCTGTTTCTCCCACAGCATATGTCTGTCTGGTGCTGAAATAAGAGATTTATATGCAAGAATTAAAGCTGTTTAGAATGTGGTGGTTTAGAGGGTGCTAGGCAGGAAGTAAAGTTGCATGGCTAGGTATTCATACAAAGCACTTCACAAACAAAGTCTATCAGGGCAATTACAAGCACCGTATTGCTTATATTCACTTTTCCCTTCTTCCCATCTTTTCTGAATTTTTGTGCTTGCATTATTGCTCTGTATCTCTCCCCTCTTCACCTCCTTTATGGTCAGGAATGTTTCTTGAAGACCTGCTTAGGTTTCACCAGCCTCTTTGCTTAGTGGTTGGGTGCCCAGCACATCTTGTGCTGATGCTGCTTAAGAAAACGGTGGGTTTCAGTTTTAGTCTAATGTATGCCAAGTCTTTCTGCTTTTTGCTTTGTTAGACATGTATGAAGGCTTGCCGGCTCTGCAAGAGATAGTATCTGTCTAGTAATTAACTAATGTATGAAAAGAAAACACCAAGTGTTTGTAAGGTTGGGGAAGAAGCTGCGCCTCTCCTTTTGTAATGGAAGAAGTAGATGTGGGCACCTCGATGCTTGAAACTTGGAGAGTCTGAGCTCTACCCTGTCCTCCTGGTATAGGGAAATCCACCTGTTGATGAAACCATCTCTGATTTTGAGATACAGGAATTGTATTGTATTGTATTGGCTGGGTGTGTGGAGGCCACACTTTCTGAGCTATAGGCTGGGGTAGCTGTCTGGATTTGTATGCCAAGGTCAGGCAGAGCAGATGCAGTAGAGAGCTTTCTCTTTATCAATAAAACATTAGGAGAATGGGTAAGGTAAAATCTAACTGGCCTAAATGTAATTCCAGGTGTTGCTGACAGATCTCAAAATACAGAGCTGTGTAGCAAGTGCTTGTCTGGGTCTGCCCTGACATTAGAGTCACGCTGCATGGTCCGAGAATGCAGCACTTTACTTATATTTAACCCCCTGAGTTTATTATTTTTGCTTAAAAGAACCCAACACCCCCAACAGCACACCAATAAGAGCTTTGAAAGCAAAGTGTGAGCACCGCTTTATAATAATGTTTTCCTACTAGTGGTTTTAATTCTCTTGCATGAGAGCTAACAGGCAGTAATTAGATAGCTAAAACCCCAGGTCTTTCCCTTTTACACTGGAGAATTTGGTGTATGCTAATTGTCACCAGATCATTTCACATAATTGCCTTTTGGCGAAATTAAGTGGAAATTTCCTGAACATCTTAAACCCTACTTTTCCACCCCTTCCCCTCAGTACCTTCGCTCCCTGACAGGAAGGATGCCGAAAATGTCAAGCGCAGTGGCTTAGTGCTCCAGTATGCAGGGGGCACTTCATCATAGTTAGAGGTAGAGGGGGAAGAAAGAAAACGATTCTTTTCTGGAATGAATTGCTGGGCACTTAAAGCCAGGAAGCTGATGTTGTTTTGTCCGAGAGATTGTTATTAGAGCCTGGAGTTCTTTTGGAAAGCCGGAAGTTCTTGCAGGAGCAGGTAGGTGCTTGCTGGCCTGGGAAGTGTCAAGGAGGGAGGGGGAAGAAGCAGAAGGAAGCAACAGTGTCCTGTTTTCCCCCTTCTATTATTTATTAAGGGAAGGGCAGTGGGGGCTTGGGGTTTTTTGTCAAGCTCTGTCTAGGGGGGCTATTGTCCCAGCGCATGGTTGTCAGTGCTCCTGTCATCATTTGTGTGAAGGAAGAAAATGAGCCTTTTTTTTAGCAGGGTGGGTTGTGATTATCAATGGAGGCCTTCTCTCCCACTACAATGGGCAGTTAGCTTAGGGCAGGACCTTAGGCACAAATCAGCTACATTAAACTGTGAAAGGGCTCAGGCCACTGTATCAGCTATAATGGAGCAAGGGGAAGTAGTTTTCAGGAGAGAATGCTTAGTCAGGTGGGAAAGCATCCTTAAGAAAATAAACTGACTCCACTTAGCTGGATGGAGCTGGGTAAAATTCAGTCTGGTTTATTTTTCAGGAATGCTTCATCACTGACACTGAATTTTTATGCTTGGGAAGGGGATGAGCACTGAGTTACATATAGCTGTGGGTTTGGTTGGCTTTAGCTTTGCAATTAATCCAGATGGCTTGCAGTTGCCTTTATTGAAGTTTGGGGTGCCACCCAGAGAGGCTGCTGATGTGGGTGCATCCCTCCAGGGCAAGAGTGGTGCTTACTGATGGGTGCTCAACTTTGGGTAGTAGTGACTCTGGCTGAAAATGGAAGAATGATCTAGTATTTGCAGCAATATTTTGCGATTTGCCTTTTCTTGCAACTTAGTTTTCTGAGGGGGGGGGGGGGTGGGTGGGAGGTGTCATTCCTAGGCTGAATCAAGGAGAGATCAACCTTTAGTGAAAAAGAAGCTTTCCTCTTATGAGCATCTTTGGAGGTGCAGAGCAGCTCAGGAACATCTGTTAGCATTTCACTGGCCACATCAGCATAACCGCAATAGCACCATGTGGAAAATACAGGGCGACAAGTTACAAACCTGTTTTGTAATGTGAACTGGTATTGAATGGTACCCTTTGCTAAGCCCAGGGAGCAACTCCAGGAGGGTCTGCTAATTCAGCACCACTGTCGGCCTTCTGCATCCACCTTGGAGGAGGGGAAAAGGCTGACAAAACCTCTCTGTGCTGCTTTTGTTTTATTGTATTAGGCTCATAAAGGCACTTTCAGGGCCCATCTTTCTTCAGCAGAAAGGGAAAGCAAAAGGGAAACAGGGAAGAGGAGGACATGGCAAAAGAAGACAGGCGGAGCTCTAGCTCCATTTGTTTTCAGTGGCTGTTGATTAATAGGTTTTAAGGTGAATGGCCAGCTCTCATTCCTCCTCCGTTACTGGTAGTGGAGGAAGGGGAGGGGACTTGGGGTTCCAGAGTGCAGGTGCCTGATCAATCCCTCCCATGCTGCATTCCCGATCCCATGCCATGTTCCTGGTTAGGGGTGGTCGGGGGGTGCCTGTCAGGCAGCAGCGCATCCCTGCTTTGCAAACAGGACTTGCAGACGCTTAAAAAAGGTCACCCAGATTGGGGAAGGGGATCCCTCCCTGGCTGTACCCACAGGGTTGCTGGGGCAGGAGCACCCCCTGTCCTGCCTTTGGCTGCTGGGCCAGAGATCCACTGGAGCAGAGTCTCCTGCTGCCCAAGGCTGAGGGCTTTGGCCACTGCGATGCTGCAATGGCATGATGGCTTGTTTTCAGCCTTGGTGGCTTTATTGCAGACCTGCTTTTACTGAGCGCATTACCCCAGCGAAGACAAATCCTCTGGCCTCTCTGGCCTGTTTTTCTCTGACTTTGATACCTTGTTTTTAATACCTAAGCCAAACAAGCTACAAATTTGCAAACAGAAATTGCAGTAACAACTCTTCCTATTTAAAGGTTGGTTTCTCGTTGTGTGCTCACAGTGCAGTGTTTCATCTCGTGCAAGTCTTCTGTTGCTTTCAGAGACTTAGGAACTATTGATTTTATACAGTATGTATTAACTTCAGTAAATGGGGAGTATTCATCAGTGGGGTGTATTAAATTGGGCTGTACACGCATGGAAGTATCTTTCATCCTGTTAATGAAATGTCCTTACCACCCAACAAAGACTAATACACAGCAATTTATACACGCAGTCCCCTGCAGTTTAAATCTGAAGATCAGGTGGGTCTTATTGTTCCCTAAAGGCACTTATCAGAACTTGGGCTAACTGGATCTCAGTATCCCTCTCAAAAATAAATCATTCCAAAATTTGTTGTGGGTTTGGGGTTTTTTTTCTTCTTCATTCCAGAGCTCCATTATTGTTTAAAGTCATCTGTGTTTAAGCACTCCCAGAAGCATTTCAAATTCATATAGAGAGATTTAGTAGTTGAGTCCCTGTAGGGACAATTTCCTCTGGTTTGCTTCAGGCAGCAGTTATCAAGAAAAGCAAACTTCTGTTGTTTTCTTGCAATTCTTTACCGTGCCCTCTAACCCAGCATAGGAGACCCTAGCTTTCAGTGGAGAGGAATGATTTATCAGCTGATGACTTGGTACTTTGTAGATGCTGGGATTTCTCTCCAGAAATCTCCACTTGTTCCCATCCTATTACCACATGCCCTGATGCTAATCTGTGCGTTCCATTGCAGCTCCCCTTTCCATGCCTGACATAGCCATAAATGGAGTTCAAGTTGCCAGAGAAATTCCTGCATCTCACAATGGCTTTTAGCTTAAAACTACCCTTGATAAAGTACTCACAAAATGTATATTGGGGAAGGGCCTTGCGCAGGGGGAAGGCTGAGGTCACCTAATAGGTGTTTCCTATGGATGGCTTCTGTGGTTTACCTTTCATTGCCAGTGGATGGGGTTAGGACCACACTTGTTACTCAGGCAGAGCTCCTATTGGCTTCAAAGGAAGATGCATGTGCAGGATTAATCCTGCTCTTTCCCAGCTATTCCTTTCTTTTCCTCTTTTCCAAGGAAGCTTAGTTAACTTCAGGAATGCTGTTTTTAAAGACCAACTTATTTAGCATATTAGGCATGATTAGCTTGGCTTGCAAATTGTATATGCTATTATAAACAGCGTTACAGTCCTTTGTCCCAGTGTGTGATAAACAGAGCAAAACAGATTACAAACCTAGACCTGGGTAGTGATAAGATACTGAATGATTTGCAGGGGCAGTGGATCACACTCCTCTGTCCCAGGGAGCATATACTTGAGCATTTCCCCTTTTCCTCTGGTACTTTCTCCCCACACTTCTGCTGCAGCATCATCACAGTTGACAAAAAAGTATCCTACCCTCACATCCAGTATCTTTATGTGAATTGTTTGAGTGCGGGTCAGTCACCCAGATAAAAAATTACTTACTGGGGAAATGTTTGCAGGCTTAAGGCTCAAACTCTTGGTCATTGATGGTTTTTTTCCCCCCTCTTGCTTTTTATTTCTCTCTGAAAAGTGTTAAGTAAAATACAGAATAATTTTGCACCATTTTGTGGAGATATTGCAGGGGATCTTGGTATATCAAAGCAATGGGTGGTAATTTCCTACAGTTTGCATGTGACCCCCCTTGGTATATCTGGCTTTAGTGATACAGGCATGTAAGTCCAGCTTTCTTCTCATGTTGTTTCTTGTTTGTCGGCTTAAGTGTGACCCTTTAATGTTATTCTGTCACTCACTTATTTAAGTAACCAGTTCCAGTTTCCATGAAAATAAGTTCTCTGTGCGAGACAGCCCTCAGTGTCTGTCAGTATCTGGGTGAGGAGTTTTTGCAATGATGGGAAGGTAGACTTGGGAGATCACAGGGCTGCAGCAGTTACCAGCCACACTGTGGATTACCTGACTGCAAGAGTTCACACAATTCTAGGCCAGCAAAAATCCCTCCTATTGGGAATGATTTTTTTTTGTGGACCAGATCAACTGGCCATTTGGTTTATAAAGTCGTGTTGTTGAGTTAGCTGCCTTCTAGTTTGCATGGGGTGTAGTACAGTTTGTTACGTGAAGCCCTTCCCAAACCTTTCAGTTACTTTCGGACTGCTTTGGTTGGTTCACTTGGAAAAGAAGAGATTTTGGGTTAGATCATCTCCTTTGCCTTTTTGAGTTAAGGAGCTAAATCCCCACAGCTCCTCTGATGTGAAACTGTTATGGATCTGTGCAGCCAAAAGTTGTCCTTGGTTGAACAGCTGGCAAAAGATCTGACATACAACCCGACCAACACAACATGCTGTAATTCATAGGGCTGGCTTTTGCAACCGCGCTGTGTCCTGAGTGGTGGCCACTTGACATAGGACTCTCCTGTGCCATGTGCGTGGTGTTAGAGGGAAATCATTGCATGTAAAGGCCTGTATAAAGGGATGAACATGGTAAAAGTTGTGGGAAGCACAATCACTGCTCTGTAGCTTGCTTCTTTTGGATGCATACTGTTTTTCTGCAGGGTTATAAGGGGGTGAGTCAAATAGCTACGTACAGCTGGGGCTGGGGGAGCCTTCTGGGGTGGAAGAGGCTGCAAGAGCTGAAGGTGAAGCTTAGCTTGACCAAAGCACGATGGAGGGACTTCCTGTTTATTCGGGGAAGACTGATGTTTCTTTTCCTCCTAGCTCTCAGTCCATCTCCTCTCTTCCTTCCTTCCCAGTCTTAGAAGCTCATTCCTGGTGAATAACTGAATTACTTTTGAAATGCTTTTAAGAGAAGCTCAGAGTGTTCAGACCGAGATCAGATCATAACCTGTGTAAAGGAGCTTGGCAAGGGTGCATGTTTGGGGGTTCTGGGGAGCAAGCGGTGGGGTCAGAGCTGTCCTTGGCCAGGAGGGTGAGCAGGAGGGTGCTGGCAGACCCTGAGCAGCAGCGGTGCTATTGAGGGCCACCGTCGTATCACTACTTCATTTTAATGTGATTCCTTTTACTTGATGTTAATGCAAGTTGTTCCTTACTTAAAGTAATAAAAGGAAATGAAGACACATTCTAAAATGAAACCTGACTCTAATCCATTCATCATCTAATACCAGCCTCTTTATCTTTGCTGGTACCTAATCTGGTTAAATGTCCCTGTTGTAGGATTTTAGTGAAAATCCTCTATGGGGAATAGGGTTTTTTGCAATTGGATTACTCTCAGTAAATGGTCCACCAGTTCGCTTGTTTCAGCTTAATTTTTTTCTTTGTGATCTTGTAAGGGTAAGTTACAGTTCAGCCTTTTCCTTTCATTCATTCACTCCTTTTTTTTATTGCTGTTAAGAAAAAGAATTCCTCTCCCCCACAAGCTAGGAATGTGACAGAGAAAACCTCATGATATCTGTGTGGTTATTTCCCCCACCAGAGCGTTAATTTTGATGGCTTTATCTGTGGTTTTGCCATTATTTGTATAGCTGAATGTTTTAGTAGGCTAATTCATCAGTATCCAGCTTCTATTTATTAGTGTTCTCTGATGAATTGATAATTGATCAGCTCTTCTAAAATATATATATATATATATATATATATATAAATGCAGGTGATCGCTTGTCAGCCTAATGCTTGCTGATGAAGGGAATAGTCTTGCACTACAAAGGCTTTTTATCTGGAGTATTTGCAATGAGCAGTAGAATGCAGAACTGAAAGTGAGGACAGGAAGGGGAAGGGGAAAGACCTGCAGGTCAGTGAGTGTTTGGGTCTCGTGCTAATTAAATGGGGGGCTCTGTCAGCCCTCACTGAGGAGTCTGCCTGCATCTTGGAGGTGAAGCACAAGACTGCAAAATTAAAAGGAGAAATTTGGAAGAATTGCTGTTGCTCCATACGGGAGCACGGCGGGTCAAAAACATTAAAGAAACTCAAGAGTAGGGAAAAGTGTGTGAGGAGGTTTTAAACAACAGGGTGGGAAAACTGCAGGGGTGATGCCAAGAAGGGATCCGGAAATGTCGTGTTGAAATCCTGGATACTCAGATTTGTGTATGTCCTGCCTTGTGCTGCAGTGGGAAGTACCCAGCGCTCTTCTAATGCCGTCGACCTTTTTCTCTTGACAGTCTAACAAAGTGCCAGTTGTGCAGCACCCACACCATGTACACCCTCTTACGCCGCTTATCACGTACAGCAATGAGCACTTCACACCGGGAAACCCTCCTCCACACTTACCAGCTGACGTAGATCCCAAAACAGGTAGGTGGGAAACAGTTTAGGGATTTTTTGGGAGTGCGCAGGTGGATCTTTCCATTTTTCATATTAGAGGGAAAGAGTGCGAGGGGAAGGATTTCACATGCTGGAGCACCAAAGGGGACATGTAAAATGTCAAGCACATGCAAGAACCCAGACAAAATAGTTTCTTTTTAAGCCAATTAGGCTTCAGAAGGAAACCTACTGGGTGAATGTTCATAAAGCTGCTGCAGGGTGACAGCAGAGTTGCTGTCATAAATGAATGTTCATAAAGCTTCTGCAGGGTGACAGCAGAGTTGCATGTGTGGGGTCATTTGTGGATATGTTTCTTTGCGAGCATGATACCCCACTTGGTAGTTCAATCTACTGGGTGCTTGGTTTGCATGCATGACCCAGAGTATTAAACATGTACATTCTGTGATCTGCACTTATAAAATTGCAGCTGGAATTTAAAAGGTGGTGGATCATGACCAGTTTCAACATGAATCTCTTTTACTTCACTAAATCCCATTGTTTCTGTGTCAGGAGTTCAGCCATTTGTCTCCTATAATGTTGAATTTTCATCCAGTCTAACTACTTAGCTCCAGCTCTACACTTGCAACTCTTTTTCCCCAGTGTAAAGTCTACCCAAGTCTCAGTTCAGCCTGAAGGGCAGTCTTCTTGAATACAGAGCACCGTGTAAAACACTGACTAGATTTATTGGTGTTACAGAGTAGAATTTACATGTTATTCTAACTTTCTAAGAGTCCCTGTTTAACCTGAGGGTCTAGAGAAGTCAGTGTCAGTATTTCATTGGGCTGTGTTGAGTTCCTAGTGACAGCGGTTTTGTTTTTGTTAATCCAAATCCCAACTAGTTAATAGGAAAGTACATCAGAAACTGAATTTTTGACAAAGAATTCAGTCTTGTGTCAGCCCCAGTGTGTGCAGATAATTTATCTGAACTCCAGCCCTTGAATGACGCCGTGCATTAACTGGTTTTCACTCCCTACTCTTCAACTGGGGCCCCCTTCTAATTGTGCTTAATGCTAACTTCACATGGCTTTAAAAGGAATCCATCTCGCTATCCCTGGGTATTGCAAGTGAATGGCATAGTCAACTTCTCATTTAAATAATGGTAGTACAGGGAATAGCTTTTAAATGGTTATCATAAAACATATGATTAACGTCTGTAGACTGTTTACTTTTCTTCTGTGAACAGTCTTTCAAGTGTGCAAATAGCTCAACGGATGGTTAAAGCCCAGTTAATCTGTTTGGGTTTTGTAATGGAGAAAAAGCAATGTCTGCATGAAAATGTCACACAAGGAGATTTAATTTAGAGATTAAAAGCTTCCAAAGTGACTGAAAAAAATAGTTTTTAACCATGAATACAGTCCCCTTCCTTCTAATGCTCTCTGTTTTAATTTTGCTTCTGCTGGGTAATTGTGCTCTGGCTTGTTAATTGAAAGGCCCAGTCTTGTAACCCTTACTCCTCTGAGCAATTCCTACTTGCTCTTAAGGCTTGTGTCTGGAGCTGGTTTCTGCTCTCTCAGTAAGAACTTCAGTGAGGACGGATGGGCTCTCTGTCCTCCCTTGCGCACCTCCAACATCTGCCCCATGTTTTATCTAGTATTTCCAGCGGCTGTCATCTTCAGTCCTAGGTTTTGGCAAAGGTTGCCTAGGTCTGCTCAAAAGCAAACATCATTTCCCATTATAATGACTTTGTAACTCATTTTGGCGGTTACTTTGGAATAATGCCATGCTATTGAGTACTCAGTCAACATATGGGGAGGGCTTGTGCTCTATTGGTGACTGTGAGTCTAAAGTAATCATGAAGTTAATACAGGCACCATCTTTCTGGTGAGTGTTTAAGATGGTAACTAGCGCAGTGTCACACCAAAACCATAGCTGAAAATCCGAAATTCTCATCCTAAATAACAAAACAATTAATTGGAGAGGTGAGTGAGGAAGTGAATAAAATCAATTTTTCTGGTTGCATCTCATTGAACAACATACCAAGAGGCTCACTTTATGAAATAAGACTGTGAAATGGCCTTTGGAAACCCAAAGTGAAGCCATAAGTATTATAATAAGAATGAATGGATAGAAATTTAGAAACGTTATTTGCCTTTTCCTTATTTTATTTATTTCCACGTCTCGGTACTAATGCTGCTTGATGTTTCTTTTCCATAGGAATTCCAAGGCCTCCACATCCTCCAGATATATCTCCTTATTATCCGTTATCACCGGGCACTGTAGGACAAATCCCCCATCCGCTAGGATGGTTAGTACCACAGTAAGGAGTTCCATTTTTTTCATTCCCTTTTTCTTTTTGGATGTGTAAAATTTATGTTAAAAATCGCTTATGTGCATGTGTGTGTGTGTGTGTGTGCATTGAGATAAATCTGTTTGCCAACTGCCACTTCACTGAGTGGTTATGAATTTACCCACCTCATGAAGATTAATTATAACGAATGCCAGGTCATGTGGTGTTAAACAAACAGGACCAATTGGACACAGGTTTGCATGTCATCTCTGCCAGCTGATAGCTCATGAAGCATGAATTTTCAAGCCCTCCTGCAGAAACATCCATGTCTTGTTAATGCCCTTACACTGCACCATGTGGGATTTTCTCAGGTTTAGCTTTCAGGGTGGTTCTTGTGGATTCTTTTTATCAGGGCCGTTCCCACTATAAATGTTCAAGTTTAAATTTCATTTGCCTTCCCCCCTGAAGTCCCTCTAGTTTTTCTTGTGAAACAGTAGAGCTTTACATCGGCTGGCGAGCAGCATTCCTAGTGGAGACGTGGCCAAGCAGTTGGCATCTGAGGAATGGAATTTTCTTGCAAACAAGAAAGAGGAATTAGTTTACTTTAAAACTGGCTAAGGAAAAAGCTGTGGAAAGTTAGTTTGGGGTTTTGTTTTCTTTTCAGCTCCTTGTATCCCACTTGCAGAGCTTTCTTGGGTATGAGGTTCCCTCCAGTAATTGAGTCCTTATTTTCTTTATTTCCTTAAGTTGCTATCTCTGCAATGGGTTCCTAATGCACTTAAGCACTGCCTACGCCTTTTGTACAATGTATTTGATTTAAATACTTATAAAATGCATTTGTATCGCATTATAAATCAAGACTATTACGTTATTTTTCTCACATAACAGGCCTCATCAGCTTTGGGGAGATCATATTTCTTCAGAAATGAATTGCCCCAAGCTAGAAATAGTTTGTTCCTGCTCGAGGTTGTTTGGCCAGCTGTGTGAAAATTCCTGTTTCTCCTCCATAAGGAAGTGGAGTTCACACCATGTAGGAAAGCAGGGCAGAGCAGGGGCTCCCCACACACCCTCACGTCTCAGGCAAGGAGAAGGATTGGCATCAAAGGCTTTGGGGGCCTTTCTTCAAGCACAGATGTGTGGACACAGGAGAGCTGGAGCTCAGACCTTGGCCACAGCAGCCCACTGCTGCCCACTTTGCAGGCTGCCCTTCCTCACATAGAGTAGTCTTGCAACTAGCTTGGGTAGAGGCTTCCCCACCGTGAGGGTGAAGCATGTCCATCAGCTCTCTGCAGAAGACTGTTTCTCCAGAAGAGCACAGCATGAGCAGAATTAAAAAACCCGGGGTATTGCTCTCTGAAATCTTAAAATTCTCCTCATTTGTGGTGATTTACTGTTTACACAGGATACCCTGAACGCTCGTAGAATGTGTGCCAGCTCCTTTTCTTCCTCTTTCTTGCTTGCAGGGCCTAGCTGCAGTACAGTCATCTCATGTTCCTCTGGTGAAACTGCTTAGCTTGGTTTGCACAGTAACAGGCTCAGCATTTAAAACAAACATGCCCAGCTAGTGCCAAAAGTCAGTGATATTAAAGACATGAGAGCGCAGGGAGGAATTTCTTGTTGTTGACCTGTGTCTCATTGCTCACCTCTGTCTCAGAGCCTTACATGTTTATGTGTGAAGACACAAGTTTGTCCTCCTCGAACTTCATGTCAGGGCTGGCAGACCACATGAATGTTGCTCACCTGTGGCCCGTTTCCCCAGGCAAGTGCTAGTGGCCACCTCTGTCACAGGAAGACTGTCATCACCACTGGTTTATAACAAGTCACCACCCATGGTGCACTTATCTACCCACAGCTCTTATAGCTTCTCCAAGTAGTTTTTGTTGAGAGGTGATACCATCACGTTTGCTTTTGCTGAACGAATGTAGCATGGCCAACTTTGCAGAAGTAATCCAAGGCTTTCATTTTACCACTTGTGCTGCACCATCAACTTCCCAACCCATCTATCCTCAACTGGCCCACATATCTCCTGCATAGGAGCCCCCCGGAAAGCACCCTGCCCAGTCAGATGATATATTTGAAGGACAGATGAAAAGAGCTAGCCAGCACAGACAAACCTCCATCAGAAAAAGTTGTGTGTCTTTCATGAGGATGCTGTTTTGCATGTTGCTGTATTTTTTAATTATTGTAATGAGGTGTGATTGTCTATTGGTTACCCACAATACTTCTTGGGGACTCTCCCCCGGTAACTCTTGTCAACACTTGTTAATCTGACAAAAGGCTACAAATTAAGCTCTGTTAATTTAATGTTTTCTCACCGAGATCTAAATACCGAAAGAGGCCCAAAGCGCAACTGAAGTCCTTTGATTCACTGTACTTTATTTTGGTATAAATTTACATTCATTATTGTTTTCCTTTGGATGTGTAGCCCTCAATTAGTGTGATGGCTCCATTAAAGCAAGCGAGACTTCGCCTTTAATTATTACAACAAAACACCTAGTTTCAGCTTGGGGAGAGGGTCTCTATTGACATAAGCAGAGGTTATAAAATTTAATTAGCCATTCCTATCAGATTTATGGCATTCAAATTGTTCTGTGTTTCTTTCCTTTGATCCTTGCTGTACAATCCCCAAGATTTTTGTTCTGATCAAATGAGAATAAAGCTTACTGTGCACAGAGAAGTTTTTTGTTGTGTGGTTTTGGTTTTTTTTTAATTTAAAAAAGCCCCACCTTTTCTTCTTTCTCTCATTCTCTTTCCCTTCTTTTCTGCCAGGCAAGGTCAGCCAGTGTACCCAATCACGACAGGGGGTTTCCGCCACCCTTACCCAACAGCTCTGACCGTCAATGCTTCCATGTCAAGGTGAGTTCAAATACTGAGGTCCTGAATCGAGAACAAATGTAACTCCTCCTGCCACCCTCTCTAAAGGAGAGCATTTAATCTAGGAAGTGTATTTCTGAAAGTGCTTCAGTTAAACAGTCATCCTTAGTTCTTTGGTGGGGTGGAGGAGAAGAGGATGAGGGGTACCTTCCCATTTGAGGGGAAGAAGGTGTCGTAGTGCTGTCATTGGGCTTTAACAGCCTGGTTTTGAGTGAGAGGTGGAGAGGTGGAAGCTGTCTTTAAAGCCAAACCAGGTGAAAAAGCAGGGAGGATGGGATGTTGACAAAGCAGGAGGAGAAGTTGTGATACCTTTTGCTTTCTCAGTGGCTATCACCCAGAGCCACGCTGTGTGTGCAAGAGGGGAGTCTCTGGAGGCAGGAGGGCTGCTCTTCAAGCAGAGTTGGGAGGAAGGTTATTGCACTATGTTTTCCCCCTGCCAAAGCTCCAAACACTGATAGTCAACATAAAAGGGCCTGCCTGACCCTCTAAAGCTTTAGAAGTATAAATTTTTCCCCCTTCCTACCTCCAATTAATTCCGTCTAATTTTCCAGGGGCTGCTAGTTTTATTTACAAACTGGTTGGCAGCACTATGTTTAAGTAATCACTAATTGCTCCTAATGATAGTTTTATTTTCTGTTCATCTGATTTTCAGCCTGGTTAATTAAATCGGTGGAATTTTAGACTTTCCTGATGGGCTGAAACAGCTAATCCATTTTGATGATGGCACATAATTAAATTAGCATGCATTACATAGCAAGGTTCCACGTCTCTTCCCTGCTCTGTCCCTTCCTCTCCATCCTCTGCAGTTTAATATGTGATAGTTGTTGTAGAGAGGATTTAAGGAGGAGAAAATTGGGGGGGTGGTTGAGAAGAAACACACCTCATTGAGAAATGGAAACCTGTAACTAGAGCTCGTGAGTGAATGGGTAGGGAAATAGCATGTCGTGTGCTTTAGATAAGTCGAGTAAAAGCAAAAGGTTAAAATTTTACCATGTTGTTTCAGCAAATAGACAACTGGAAAATCAACTAAAAAAAAATTAATAGACCCAGCATGGGGGAGAAAGAATCCTGGGCTGGGGAGAGAGCTGCAAATTTAAACAGTAGTTCCCTCCCTCCATTTAATCTTTTTTAATATCTATAAAAGACTGGCTGGCGTGGTGTGAGGCAAAGTAGAGCTTGATTTAGTTTAATTATTATTAGAGAGGCTAGTCATTTGAGGGAGGGGGGAGATGTGGGAGGGGGAAGGCTATATTCCCTAGATAGGCTTTATGAAAGGTATCTAGTTAAAAAGAGTACACAGCAAATTAAATACATTATTGTGGTAATGGGACGACAGAAGTAGAGGTCTATTATACTTATGGCAGTTATAGGAAATGTAGGCTCCTTGCCCTGTTCTAGCACAGCCTTTGATATTCATTCCATTCAGCAGCAGGGCCAGGACTTCTCAGAATTAAGTGATGGGTCATTATACTTTAAACACCATGGAGAAGCCTAGATTGGCAATTAAACAGCACTTGCTGACACTCGCTTGTGCCACCCTGTGACCCCCTTTAGATTGAGTTGTTGGAGCTCGGGGCCCTCAGCCTGCTAAATTGGTAGCAGGCACTTCTCCTGACGAGGGCTGGCTCTGAAATCTGCCGGCTTCAAAGGGAGCAAGATCATGTATAAACCATAATGTGGGTGCACCGTGGCTCAAAAAATAAGGCAGGAATAGATGAAATGTTACAAGTGCAAGGGGAAAATGAGAGAATAATGACAAATCTAATGCAACTCAAAGCAGAATTGTTGCACAGAAAAATGCATCCCACTGCTTGTGCATAAAATCAAGGCAGGCAGATGACATCCAGTTAACAGAAACATGTCAACAGTGAAGTAAAGTGAGAGTGAGTAAGAGAGAAGCCCCTGAGACAGCCAGGAACAAAAAATTAGTTGTCCTTAACAAGTTAAGACTCATCATTATATTCTGGCTTGGAGCCATAAAAGGAGACAGTGATGTATAATGAGCTACTTAGAATTTTTAGGGTGTTTATTGCAATTCATGGAATACTAGTCTAGAGAAAAAAATATGTGGGGATGTCTTAGGCAAAGGTGAGGGGTGTACATATACACACGCAGCCTTTGTTTTTGTCTCTGACATAAGCCCGTGCGTGCACACACGCTCAGGCGCACACGCAGAGCGATGAATAGATTTAAGATGGTTATCCTTTGTTTCAGCCCAGAAACTTCTTTCCTGGTTTCACATACATGGGAACACCCTCTGGGCAGACCGTGCTCTGATACATGGCTCGATGCATGTTTTCTCATGTCTGCCCTATCAGCTGGGGTGCTTCAGCTCAGCCATGGGACAGCCCTTGCCCCCAGTAGCCAGCGTAGTTGGGAGATGGGGCTGGCATGCTCAGGGATGCCCGTGCTTGCCTGTAGACATGCCCTTCATGGCTGGCCTCTGGGCAACAGCCCTGCAGGGCTCCAGTACAAGCCTTAAGGTTGCTGTGTTGGCTCTGCCCAGATGCTGAAGCCAGGGAATCCACATTTTTCCAGAGCATTCCTATAAAAGTAGTTCCCGTCTTTGCCTGCTTTATGGTATAGACCTTTGGAGCATATAACACTTCCCAACCCTGAATGTTCCCTAAGCTTAGTAATTACAGTTCATTAGTTAGAGTGTGCTTATGAATAGTTTATAGAAGGTTAATGGGTGACTAATAGTGATTTTCATAAATGGTTTAGACTATTAAGGTAGTGTCTTCAGGTTGTTTTAACCATTTACAACTCTTTTCTCTGCTCATAGCATTGCCACTCACTTGGTATGCATGTGACATGTTTAAAACATCTCTTGATCCTTCATTACCACTCTGTAATATGCCCTTAGTGTAAATTGAGACATGGTTAACTGACTGATGGGCAAACAGTGGACCCACTATGAAAAAACAACTGCTGTGAGAGGAAATCAGGAAATAATTTAGCAGAATTACAGCAAACACTGCACAGCAGTTAAGTGGTGGCAGTGGAAAATACCTTCTGTAATTGAAATTTCAGGGGAAATTCACTTTTGCTGAATGTAATTACTGAAGTTGGAGTGTAGCCAGGAGCTTAAAAATTAACACTCTTCCCCCACTCGTATTGCTGTGTGGGTGGGTGTCTTGTGGAAACAAGTAGGTGTTCAGAGTTTAGGCTGAGCCGTCAGCCAGCCCACTGAAGTCCATGGGATTGTGAGAGCACCTTTGGGTTCTGGAGCATGATTTTAAAGCCCCAAATGTACAAAGGGCTGTGTAAATCCAATAGGCAGCCTTGGAGGGAGGGAGATTTAGTGTGAAGTAATGAATGGTCATTGGTAATGGATGCACAACTTCCTTGGGAGAACTGCCACCCCGGAAATAACCACTGAGCTGCAGTTGCCTGTTGATGAAGAATGCAGTGTCTCTGAAATTTAGAGCTTGGAGAGTAAAATCCCAGCCCAGCTGAAGTCAGTGGAGGCTTCTCCATCTTCCAGGCTTTGACACAATATGTGCGCATAGGCTTCTCCTCCTCCACTGCCCTTCCTCCCCATCTGGTCACTCTCTGATTGGAAGTATTTACTTTTTCCTAGATGGTAATTGGGAAAAAGGCTTTTTTTCCCGTAACTAGGGAAGTTCAGAAACTTAGCAGACTCCATCTTTTGTTGCCATTAACTCCAGCTGTAATCAGTCTTTTGTGAGCCCTTCTGCAGTGATGAGTCTAATCTTACTCAGGTCCATTCTCATACCCTTCTGTCCTTGGGCTGCCACTGCACTCAGCTCTTCTTCTTTGCTGGTATATGCCCACTGCCCTTCCCGCTGTGTCTTGATGCCAAACAAGAGCAGCTCTTCCTGCCTGCTCTCTGAAGGTAGGCTTTTCATCTCCATCTTCATCCTTCATTATGTTGTCACTGGCTCTCATTCGAGTTTGAACCCTAGACAGCCCCAGCAGCTAGTCCTCTCTTGATCGCTGCATCTTGCCAAGGGCAGACAGTCATTTGATAGGATGTGTGTCAACTTGTTATCACTGTACTTATGCTACTTTAGGTTTATTTTTGCCCATGTTTATAAGTTGTTTCTTTTCTAAAAAGCTCTTACTATCAGTTTTTGTTTGCATTGTACTATGGCTGAAGGCCCCATGCACTGTGTGAACAAACTTTTAAGTCTGTTCAATCCAAATACATACACAGAAAAATATAGTCAAAGAGAACAGAGAAAAAACAATACAAAGGCCCAGTTTATGTCTTGCCGATGGTGAGGCAGTTCTGTGGCAGAAGCGAGACCAGGACGTCCCTCCTTGTAGCCTCACCAGTCTTCTGTTCTTACCTGACCATGAATCAGAGCATTTTCCCAAATGTGCATTTCTCTCCCAGCTACTTTTGTCAGCCTGGGGAGGGCATTTTGATAATCATAGAATCATAGTTAGGGTTGGAAACCCACTTGGAGATTTGTGTCTGTGAGTCTTTAACAGATGTAGGAATGGCCGTTTTGCCTATTCTTTCTCCTTGCCATCACACCCTCCTCTTTTCCTTCTCTCCATGCCTTTGTTTGTGAGGAGCTGCAGATCTCCACGGTTTGAACAATTTCACATTCTCCCTGTCAGTCGCTGCTCTTCCCACCACTGCCTTCAAAGACAAAATACTTCTGTCTAATGATCCTGAGTACTACCAGCTGATAGACAAAGGTCCTCAGAGCTCATAGTGGACAGTACCTCCTGTTCATGAAAGTCCTTCTGTGTCATCCTGTGAATGTAGGGAATGTCTGGGTAGTTGGGGGGGGGGGGGGGGGGTGGTGGTTTAAACTCAGTAATGGAATTTATAAGATGGGGGAGGGAAAATAAATCCCATTATATTTGTGATACTTGTACACAGTCTAATTGTCCATGGTATATCATTCCATTTAAAATCCTGTTTGATAGAAAAAAATCATTGTATATTGATGATAGAAGAAATAATTCTTTATCTCATTGCGTGTTCCATATTATTGGGGTATTTTATTTGGACTAGTGTAGTTCAAAGTCTGGGATGAGAGTAGGGATTTGCAATGATAACCACCTTGTTGTTTGCCAGATCACTTTAGTTTTGGAATTTTGGGGAGGTTATTTCCAAGCCAAAATTTTAGGCTAGATCCCATTCCCTGGAGAACTGTTGACTTCAATGGGTTTTTTTTTAAGGAGAAGGCAGTCAGTCATAGTGTGCTTGCTTTATTCACTGCCTAACCTTTCTGAGGCTGTTAAGAAATAATGATAAGAAGTCAATGCTGCTTCTGAGAAGTTTGTTCATTTAAGTTAAAAGGCAAAAAGTCTGAATGATTGTGCCATGTTTTTTATGGCCCCAACCAAGCAACTAGATTCTTGTAGAAGGATTGCACATTCTTCTGAATCCAGTTGCAGGACTGGGGCCTGTCCATGTGTATGACCATAAACCATAGAGCTGACAACATTTTTTCTGTTTAGAAAGGCTAGACTGTTATTTTGCATGCATTTAAACCTTCGTAGGTTACCTAATGGGTCAAAATTGGCTTAATTCCACAATCTTCCCACCTTCTGTTAAAGCAATGTGGCTCACAGATTTATTAGACACAAATAAATATTTTCTTTGGCTCCGTCAACAAAACATAGCTAATGAGGCATCTGTAAGGATTGTCAAAAATGCATCTAGATTGTGTTGGCATTAATGTTTTATTTTGCTGTCAATATGCAATAAAAGATGTCATCCCAAATTCACAACATGATTCAGAGCTATAAGACTTGATTCCGTGGTTGCCACAGATGATTTCTTAGCAAAGAAACGGACTGGTGGATTTTGTTGCAGGTAGCTGCAATTCCACTTTCATCCAAGTTCATCCAGTTGAATTTGCCTTTTGTTAAAGATGTTAAAAAGCATGATGTCTCATGTCAGTAATGATAATGAAGGGGAAGATTGGCTTTAATGACGTTAGAAGAGTCATTATGTTTAATTTATTGCTAATTAATGCTGCCAGCTCTCATATGCTTTGTCTAGCTGTCATGTGCTTGTTATATGCCTTTTTTTTTTATGTGTGTACACATCCCTCCCCATTCATTCATTTTTATTCTGACGATTTACACAGCTTTCTCTCCTCTAGGTTTCCTCCACACATGGTCCCGCCACACCATAGTTTACATACAACTGGAATCCCTCATCCGGCCATAGTCACACCAACAGTCAAACAGGAATCTTCCCAGAGCGATGTCGGCTCACTCCACAGCTCGTAAGTTGTTGCTTCTTACAGCTTCTTTTTAGAACACCCGAAGCATCACTTGTGCATGTGTAGCTTTTAGAAAAGCTTGTATTTGTGGGAATATTCTTGCTCTAAAATAATTTTAAGTTGATCTTTTCTCTTTTGTTCTGATTGATTTGAATATGGTTTAACTGCCAAAATGTGTCAAAATAATGGTTAACAGCCTTTCAGTGACATAGACCAGTAGTTACTAATTTCACCCATTCAGATGAGGAAATGGAGTTTTCTTGATCAAGATTCAAGTTTCTTGACCGGTTTCCCTCTTACTTAGTGCCTGGTTTGTAGCTTTGAGATACCACATACACAACAGGAGACAATAAATTAGAACATAAATGGCTTGTTCAAAGCTGCAGAGAGCACTGGTATCAAGTTGAGGTTTGAACTGAGAAGAGTCCTGTGCTACCTCTGCCTCTAGTGCTCCTGGTGCTTGTTGCCTTCTGTTTCATGGAGGAAGCAGAAAGACAGCATTTGGGTTCCCATTGATGATGGAATGTAATTACTTCCTCAGCCATTGTGCTCAATCACCAGCCCTCCCCATGAATCTGTTTTCCTGGATGCCCATGTCCTTCCAAGGCTCTTGTAGGGGCTGAAAGGTTTTTTGGTGATACTGCATAAATGAGATGGGCTTTCTTATAATTCTCTTAAAACTGTTCTCATCCAGCAGCCAGGGTGAAGGCTCCAGAGATACTTCTGGTCCTTCTCCTCGAATTCCGTGGATTAATGCTAGAGATATTGAGGGGATTAATTCTATAAATTCACAAGGTTTCTCACTGTGAGGTTTCTGTCTGTTGTATCTTTACCCTTCAGAAAACATCAGGACTCCAAAAAAGAAGAAGAGAAAAAGAAGCCACACATAAAGAAACCTCTTAATGCATTTATGTTGTATATGAAGGAAATGAGAGCAAAAGTTGTAGCAGAATGCACATTGAAAGAGAGCGCAGCCATCAACCAAATCCTCGGTCGAAGGGTAGGTAACAAGGGAGAAGCACAAGCAGGGATCAAAACTCAGTAGGATTCGCACTTGAATCCCTGTGTTTTCCTGATATTTTGATAATGGATAGGGAAGTTACTAAAGACTTTGGTTTGGGGTTTTTTTGCAGATGCTTTATGCTAGTGGGCATCATTCGTGGACAAGAGAGGGAGTTAATAGCAGTGATTTTTCAGTGTTATTTCCATAACCTGTAGATGGAAAAATCTCAGGTTTTTATTTTGTCCTAAAACAGGCAGAATATGAAATGGAGAAGGAAGAAGCCTTTGGGTACAGTACCAGGGTCAGCACCTGTGAGAGGCAGAAGAGAAGAGGGGTTCCAGTGGGATAGGGGTGGGGAGACCTCCTTTAAATCTGTAGGTGAGCTCTGGCTCAGGACAAAGGATTCAGCTTCTGGAGCCTCTCCCCTGCTCTTTGATTTTGTTTGGTTTTCTTAATTCGTATCTGTCATCAGGAGACAAAGGGGCTGAGTGAGTAAATGATCAGTTGTGACTTAGTTACCTGGATTTATAATCTGGAGTTAGAAATAGAAGATGACAGAGCCTTGGGTGACATGGTTTAGTGGGAGGTGCCCCTGCCCATGGCAGGGGGGTTGGAACTAGATGGTCTTAAGGTCCTTTCCAACCCTAACTATTCTAGGATTCTATGATGATTCTGTGAATGTCAGTGTGTCAGATCATCTGGTTTTATGTCTTCTTTTTTATGGAAATCAACTCTAGCTGTATTTATGTAAAAATGATGTGTTCTGCTGTTAACACACTTTTTAAAAAACCCCAAACACTTGTGCTTTTTATTTTGTCTTCTCTTTTCTTCACCTTAGTGGCACGCATTATCCAGAGAAGAACAAGCGAAATACTATGAACTAGCAAGAAAGGAACGACAGCTTCATATGCAGCTGTACCCAGGCTGGTCCGCACGGGATAACTATGTAGGTTCCTATGTAGGTGGAAATTTTTTTAGTAGTAGAGCTTGTAGAAATGTATGTGTGACCTGCTGAACTACGACCACACAGTGCACACAAGCACTACTTGGAAAGCATGTGTCAGGATCCCAGTGTGGTAACAACGGGCGCTTCCCTCTGTGATACTAAAACTATTGGGGATAATTCCCAGCCCTCCACTTGGAAAAAGCTTCCTGGGTTGGACTAGTAAAAGGTTAGAAGTGGGACATGACAGTAGAGGTCTGTGAAGAAGCTCTTGCCTTCACTTTTACCCGCACCTGGAAATGCTGTTTGGCTTGCTGGTCTTTTTAAATTTCATTTTTTAATGAATCAGAATTCCCCTAGTATGGCTCCTCTCCTTTCCCCCAGAAAGATGAATAATTAGTGCCTTGTGCTTATCTGTGTGAGAGTATAGTGGATAGTGGAAGAATGACTTATCCTAGCTTCAGAGAAGGACTGGCAAAACCAAAAGCGTGACTCGTTTGAAAGTCTTACTCTCAAGTGGGGTTAAATGAATTATTCCACGCTCTACTGTTGTATGTTTTGGTTTTGTTCTGCTTTTTCATGGCCATGTTATCTTCCTCCCCCGCCTCCATTTTTTAAGAAATGTTTTGGAGTTTGTGGTCCGTTCATGGAGTGGGTTTAAGATTGATTCCCCACACTCCTCCTTTCATAAAGCCTGATTTGTAGCTAAAAGTGGTAGAATTTTCTGCCTCTTAAAAGCATTAAGTCCAGTGTTGTTACCACTTACTAGTAGTATATAACCCCTTCTTCCACGAAGGGTAAGTTGTGCATTTTAGTAAGTGTTTGCAAGCCTAAACCTGTACATTCTTGACAGATTTGGGAGCTCTGAACCCTCTTTAATAGGATTCTATCAGCATCTTTATAGTTTTCTTAAATAAATAAAAATTACCCAAAACTTTCCAGATCTTTAATTCTGGAATGCACTCTGCTCCCTACCTTCCAGGCAGACTTCCTCGAAGGTTTGGGGCCAGCAGCTCTAAGATTGATGTCAGTTATACATTTTGTTTTTGTTGAAATCTGCCTCTTCCATCATCATCATCATCACTACCTGTTTTACTGCAAATATCCCATTTTGTCATGCATCACAAAAATGTTGTATATAGCAACATTTACCTTGATGTGAATCTGGGCTTTTACATGTATGGATAGGAAGAAGCCAGTTCGGAGTGTGCAGCAAAGCCTAGTGCATCAGCTCAATGCTGTTCCACTGTTACAGAGGTGGAGAATACACTTGCTCACTTATTTAGCGATATGTACTTACAGACGTATTTTCAAATCCTTGTGTTCTTTCTTGATCATCTTTTCTTTCTGTTGGGCTCTGCCTCCCTCCTTTGTTCACCTTTGCAGGTTTAGCTCCTTTGAGAAGACCTTGTTAAGCCCAATGAGGCACTGCTCCTGCTTAAACACATTTTCCCTTTCTTTTTAGCATAGTCTGTCCTGAAACTCAGACCACAGGCTTGAGGTAGTTCCTTGACACTGAGTAGTATCGTCTTCTTGGGTGTTCAGAAGGGAGTATAGGCTCAGCTGAGTTTTCAAGAATGCTCATTCTGCGCAGTGGCTCTGCCACTGACAGATGGGCATGTACAAAGCCTTCAGTGTTTAGGACCTTTTACTTTTGTCCTCACCGTGTGAGCACTGAGAAACCCTTTCTTCTCAAGCTGAAAAGGACAGGATGAGAAAGCTGGCGCTTTCCCAGCGGCTTGATGCTGTACCCCTGAGTGACCTTCAGGGGGAACCTTCCTGCCTGAGGAGAGCAGGCTACCTTTGCATCACACGGTTGCATCATCCACAGGATTTATTTATGTCTCTTCTCCTGGTCCATTCAGAGCTCTCACAGCTCCTGTCAGCATTTTGTAGGGTCTTGAGCCCTTCACACATCTAGCAGGGGAGTGCCTTGGGACTGCTTGAAGTGCTTAAATCATTAGGCACATCACATCAGGCTGGAGGATGAGGCCAGCTGTAGCCCAGGTCTTCAGGAACAGGAGCAGTGCATTCCAGAAACACAGCTTTCAGGCTGCTCTTAAATCAGAGAAGAGGATTCAGGGAATCTCTGATGGCTTGGTTGGTGTCACATTTGCTTTTCCTGAGGTCTAATGTAAGATGTTAAGTGTTGGACTCAGAAGTATGTCAGGGTCTAGTCACCTTGCCTGCTGCTTTTCTAGACAATCAGTACCAAAGAACTATGCAGTCTGGTCAAGACCATGTTGGTTTGGCTCTTTAGAGGGAGCTGCCAAACAGTTACCAACTATTTACATCCACATTTATTAGCAGCCTAAGAATTTGTGTAGTACCGTGGCAGAAAGTGTCACAGACCATCTGCTGTAGTGTGAGGACAGTCTGAGCTGTCGTCTGCAGAGCACTTGAAAAACTGCTGCCATAATTCTCAAGTCCATGTATTAATTTAGATATATAATCAAATATGTCCTTGTAGTACAGAAATTGAACAAGTAAGCCAGGTGATCAGGTGATTCTTCTCTGTCTTGCTTTTGAAAAGGGTGTTAAAGAAGTTAGTGGGACCTCTGTCAATTCTTTGTTAGGAACAGTTTCCAGAGCTTGTGTTGAAAAGGAACCAGAAATTTCTGGTCCCTGGCTGACATTCCTGTATATCAGCCATTTTTAACAGATTGCTCCCTAAAGGGGTTATAGCACTTTAATACCTGGCTTGAAGAGTTTGTAAAGGGCAGGTGACTCCTGACCTCTCTTCTGGCTGGCCCTTGTGTGAAGAAGTTCTAAGGTCTCAAACTGAAATAGTCTATTAATTCCCAAATGTACTGCAAAGATTAAGCAAAGATTTGCCACAGATGCAGTCTGTTCATTATACAAGTGGCCTCCTTGAGATTAAATAAAAATCAGGTTTATGGTCCTGAGGCAATTGTCTGGTTTTGGTTACGTTGTTGTAAAGCTGGATAAAAATCACTGACTTTCAGAGTTACTGTCAGTCTAAATCAGTGTAGATGGAGCAGAGTCTGAACCTCTTGTATCTTTGTTATATGTGGACTTCAGGATAGCATGGTTTCCGTTTTATTCATGGGGAGTTTTAGGAGTAATGCTTGTCTGCCTTGTCTGCCTGTCACGTTAGACTGACAGCTGCTGTAGCAATTGACTCAGGGCGATAACTTTCCATAACAGCAAAAATTACCTCAGAGGTGCTGAAGATGATTTCTCAGCAGCATCCAGGCTACAGGATTAAGCTTTTTCCATCACCAGAAGGCTGTTGTGAACAAGACTGTGCTTGTTGCAGCCTGAACAGCAGGGTGGCAGTTTACAACCCTGAGCAAGCAAGGGGGAAACAAATACAGTAGCCCCGTGCCAGAAATCTGGCTTTTGGGGAGGAAAAATACAACAACGACAAATCAAAATCCAACATTCACATTGGATGTGCCAAGCCCAAGCCCATCTTAACCACTTAGCTGGAAGCCAGACCAACCTACTCAGAAAAATGTTCTCCATGTGGGAGAACCTCTTGGCTTCCTCACAGATAGGTCCAATCCTTCAAAAGCAATGTGAGATTCCTTCTTCCAAGACATGTTTTTTCCCTCTTGACCACCAGAGACTGCTGGTCTGGTGTCCTTTCATCAGCATCTCTCACTACTGCATCTTCAAAAGCCAGGATCTCTTGGGCTGCTCACAGTTGACGTTGCTGACCCGAAAGTCGTTGCTTTTAGTGTCTGTGGAGCTGTGAAAATGAAATTACTCTGTCCACTACACTGGCCTTTTTGTACTGCTCTGCTAACCCTAGAGCTCAGAGTTTTCTTAGAAAATAGCTTTTCTCTTTTGAGCTATGCTTAATACTTTGTAACTCTCCTCTTGGAAAACAGTGGTTGGGTTTCCAGAGAAGTTGGGCTCCTGGTTGTCAGGAGAAAGGGTCTTTCTGCCTCCAGTCAGAGACTCTAACAAACTGCATCCTTTTGTGGGTCGGTATTTGGGAAAGGGACGCGGTTTAGCAAAATATTGCTAGTTATTTTCTTTGTTATAGAGGAAAATATGGGGAGGGTCTTAGTTATACGTGGATTTTTTTTGTTGTCCTGGCTTTGCTTCCTGTGTTGTCAGTGCACATAAAAACCTGCAGGTTAGGATTTGCTCATTACTGTGGCTTCTTCCTCTGCTTTAGCAGTTGGGTTTGGATGCTGAGGAGGTCAATCTGACCTCACTCGTGCACTCTTCCTGCTTCAGTCTCCCTCTTTTTCCCCTCCCTGCCCTGTTAAAACATGACCATGAATGATTTTAGAAACTTGAGATCCAGGAGCATGCAAGTATCAGATGTTTTAGTCTTTATGATGATCCTATCTCAAAACAAGCATCTTGCAAGTTGTTTTGTCCCCTCCCCAGGTGCTCAGGGCTTTGGTGGTTGTTAGGGTTGGGGGAGCTGAAGCAAGGATGTCCAAAAAGTCAAAGGGTGGGCAGGTAGTGTCATCTCCAGGCCACAGCATCCCCTTAGGGTCTCCCAAGCCTCCCTGCACTGTGGGCTAGCCAGCGCTGCAATTTGGTGTCCTCCCCATGGAGCTTCTCTCACCAGTCGCAGCCCCATCACTTGGTGCCATCTTGCAACAACAAATGTTTTGGGGGTATTTTAATCCTTCTCATTTGTGTATGTTTCCTGCAGGGAAAGAAGAAGAAGAGGAAAAGGGATAAGCAGCCAGGAGAGACCAATGGTAAGTAAAAATAATTCTCTTGCTTAGTGGAAGTGTGGTAATCCTGGTGTGATGCTTCTAGGTACGGGGGAGGTGGGTACAAGTCTCCTGGCCTCACGGGGAGCTGGTCCCTATACTAGACAGCCTTTTTTTTTTAATGCACTCTTAATTATTTACTCGTTATTGCCCTTCTAAAACTAGTAACCAAAGCCACACTGCATGTAAGAGCCTCTTGTGATGTTAGCTGAGTTCATACCTAGTAATTGTAAAGCCTGTAACTGCAGAGCCGTAGTTGCAATGCCTATGCCACCGTTGATAAAGTTGTCCGCTTCTTTTGCACATGTGTGTGCGTGTACGTATGTATGTGTTTGATATTAATTTGGGCTGTACCTGTACGTCCTGATGCATGCCTTACAGTGGTAAATCGCACCCATTTTAAATTAAGGAGGTTTGCCATTCTCTATAGGAAATTAGAAATACTGCATAGGCAATCTCATAGTCGATTTTGAAGAAGCCCTGACTTAGTTTTTTTGAAGCCTTTGTATAATTTGTTCTTTTTTTTCAGAACACAGCGAATGTTTCCTAAATCCTTGCCTTTCACTTCCTCCGATTACAGGTGCTAACGTCATTTTGAGTCATTTAAAATAGTTTATAAACTGCTCTTTAATTTTTTTTCCTGCCATTATAGATCTTAACATTAAACACTTATGACATTAAGAGAAAATACCATCCACACGTTTCGATAGTATTTATTATCTATATATCTTGGTATCTATTATATGTTTGATAGTATTTTTTAATTTTGTTTTTTTTTTTTGTTTTGTTTTGTAACAATTGCTATTAAAACAGTAATGCAGTAAAAATAACGCAAGAGTTGTACTAACTGTGCAAATTGAATATGCAGTATTTCTTTAAAGAGACTGATAAAGAATGGAAGCAAGTCAGTAATGAACCTCCTTAATCTAATGGCATTTTTCATGGCTCCCACTAAGTCTTCTCACATTAGCATGCATATGCATTTTTTTATTATTATTTTAGTTTTGGATTACTTTTTTTTATTTTCTTTATTTTATTCTCCTTTCTGCTCAAGCCTTTTCATTGCAATTCACCAGCTGTACTAACTCAGCACCTTGCCATGCTTCACGTTTTATTTTCTGGCTGATACTAACCCGCTCATTCCGCAAGCTGCTTATTCTTATCCATTCTTTTCCACACAAATTAATCAAAACAAATAAATTGAATGTTATTCCAAAAGCTGCATTATCCCAGGAGATATAATTTCCTTTTTTTTTTTTTTTCTTTTTTTTTCTTTCTCTTATTTTGTATCTGAGTTGAAGAAAAAAGCATGTTCAGGATCTAACTTCCATACTCAGCTTCTTTTCTTCCTTTTTTCCCCCCTCTCAAAAAAAAAAGAGAATAAAAAAATCCCGACCCAAAGAAATCTTGCCTGAAATATCCTGCTAGACCAGCCACAATGACTTTCCTCTACCTGCTCTTTTAAAAGGGAAGGAAACAGTCCTTTATAAAGGGATACTGCAGCTTTAATTGCAACAGCTAATCTCAAGAGTTGAATAAAAATGTGATTATCACTTTTTTTTTAACTTTTAAATCAAAAGTCAATATTTTGCAATTAATAACGAGGACATTGATTTTTATTCCCTTTTTTATTTTTATTTTTCCTTATTTTTATCTTTCTCTTTTTTCTCCCCTTTTCTCTCCTCCTCTCTCTCTCTCCCCCCCTCTCCCCTTTTCTTTTTTTTCCTCTCTTTCCTTCTCTGCTCGCTTTTCTTGAACTCATTCAGACCTGAGCGCTCCTAAGAAATGCCGAGCGCGCTTTGGCCTTGATCAACAGAATAACTGGTGCGGCCCCTGCAGGTGTGTATAGTTTTCCCAGACTCGCTACGGCTGATTTGCAGCTGGTTTATTTGGTACTTTCCCCTTTTTTTTCCTGCCTTGTTGCTTTGTAGCTCTGTGTTGTGATCTAGAAGACACAAGGGAGTGGGACACTGCCATGAGTTATCGTCTCTCTGAAAGGGTTTTGCTTCTTTTTTTGTCATTGTTGGTTGTTTTATTTGCCTTCCTCTTTGCTGCTGCTAGCCAAAAACCCACTGTAAAACAGCATCAGCCTTAGAGCCCGTATGATCCGTGGCTCAACCACGTTCCTGCCCTCCAAGCCTCCACCCGAGGACAGTCGCTCCCAAAGCCCTTGATCACACGGCATTGAGTGCGGTGCCGGCACTGGACTGTGTCGGAGATCTTTGTTTTTGTTTTCTTTTGGCTCATGTGAAAGTCCTGTTTTCTTTCCTGCCCTTGGTATGAGGGGAGATTACCAAATAAAACTGAGGTGATTGCAAGCTAAACGTAGCTGTAGCTAAGATGACGCAGACCAAATGAGCTCTATCCACCATTGTGTTGTATTTTTTGTGTTTACCTTATGCTAACAGATGCAAATACTCCAAAGAAGTGTCGGGCATTGTTCGGGCTTGACCGACAGAGTTTATGGTGCAAACCATGCAGGTATAATATTACCCACTAGGCCTTTGGGGAAATAAAAGCAATCTGTCCTCTTAGTGCATTTGTGTGATTTTATTTTTTTTAATCTTTTTTCCCCACTCCCCACCTTTCTCTCTCCCACAGCATCAATTGCTAATAATCTTTGATCTTTGGAATTCCTTGCTAATTTAATGCCACTTTCTCTCTTTTCTTTACCAATAACCTCTCCCTGGTGGTAGAACTGGGAACGAGAAAACTTGAAGTCTTTTTTTTTCCAGATTGTCAGCAAAATGAATGTTTAGCTGGACATCTGTGTTTTGTCTTTCATTTGGGTCTGTGTCTGCTGCCTCCAAAGGCTTTTTAATAAGGTTCTGGGATCTGCAGCACTAGTATTTTTCTCATGATTAGAGATGTAAAAGCCAGTGTTTACAGCTTATATTATACTAATCTTTTTGGTTTTGTTAAATGCAAAATTTAATAGCTACCTGTAGGCTTCTGTGCCTCAATAAGGTTTATGTAGATACAAGTTTTTTAAATTATCTCATGTCCTTTTTTTTTCCTGATTCCAAAAATCCATTTTTTCCTAAATTTTATCCCAACAAGTGAGCTGTAAACGCCTGAGCTCTAGACAAAACTAATTGCAACTTTAGTAGGACAGTTTCCAGCATTAAAAGGAGATGAAAGACATCAGAGAGCCCAAATTCCGACAGCCCATGTTCTACTGGAGTTTAATTCCATGTATAATTCAGTACGTACTTCTTTCTTGGTGGAGGGATACCGAGTAGTTCTTTTCTCATTCCTTTTTCCTTATATGATCGCATTTGGTTAAATCTGTTGTTTCTTTGTTCTGATACAAGCAGTCTTTGAATTTGGAATATTATGATGGTAGGTATTTCAACCCAAACCACACTCTGTGTGTAGTGATTCCTCTCCCACATTTTCCCCACTTACTCATGCCAGTCCCGTGTGCTCCATCTCATTTAGAATGTAGATCAGACGTCCATCGTATTTTGTGTATGCACGCAGTCTTGTTTGTGCTTAGTGTCGAGGAGAGCACTGATCAAGGGTGGTGTTTGTATGTCAAAATACCAGATAAGGCACCAGACATGTCTTCAACAGATTGTATATTGTCCAATTAGAGGCATGCTAGTACTGGGTGTTGGTGTCATAGGCATCAGTACCAGGATGTATGTTAAACAAGTTTTGAAAGCAGCAGTTTCTTAAAGCTGAAAGGAAGAAGGGTTCAGTCCAGAAGAGCTGGGTAGCCCCTAACCTGTGTCAGGAAGCTCAAGTCTCCTGCTAGCCAAAGTTTCACATCTTGTGTCTAGTTGGGCTTTATTCTGTGGTTAGTTCGCTACGTACTATCAGCAGATATTTGTGTAGTCTAGAGATAGAGCATTTGAAGCATGTCAGGCTCTGTATGCCAACTACAGAACCGGGGTCACATCATGTTTGTGTTGCTTTATCTTTCCCTAGCTGCTTAAGTAAACAGCATACTTTTAAAACTACATTTTATCAGCAAGGGAACTTTTCCTCAGTCTGCATAGTGCTTAGGTTATGTGTGAAGCGTAAGCCCCCTCTTAACTTTCACCAGATTTGGTCAGAAATCTTTGCAGCACATCAGAGATTACTTCAGTGTTGCAGCTGATAGCTTTATGCTTACTGATATAGCCAGCTGCTTTTCTTTTTGTTTTGTTCTTAAATGCATGTAGACATTTTATCACTAGTTATTAAGAGCATTTCTCTCCTAGTTCTGGCCCCTAACCATTATAACTTGCATTTGCTAGCATGGTAGCATTTAGTAGCCCATCTTAGGTAGGTGCTAAAGATGTACAGTTTGCTACTATAGTAGAAACTGAGACATCTTTTCTCACAGCAACTAGATAGACCCTTGTCATCCTCTGTGCCTTTCACTCATGCCAATTGCAGTGTTATTGGTTTCCTGATGCTGTCCTGGGGCTAGTTTCAAGGGCAGCGTCAGTGGGGTCAGGTCTGTTCCTGTTTGCTTGTCTGAGGTAGCAGTTGATGCTTTCAGAGCAATGCACGAGTGAATAATCCTCACTAGTGCTTGAGGGGGATATGCAGGATTTTTATTCCCACTTTTAAGAGAGCAAACCTGAGGCACAAATAGTTCCTGGGATGTTTACGTATTCCCCTTTGCCAGAGCTACATGGTGTTGTTCACTTCTGGTGAAATTTGGCTTTCAGGGTCTGGGATTTTACGTCTGCCTTCTGTCCCACCTAACCCTTGCACGCACATGACCACAGATAACACATGTTGGGAATGGCAGAGGCTGGAAAAATGCCCCCCTCCTTGAGCCATCCTGATTTAAGCAAATGGCTTTTCAGATTAAAAGCGGCCACACTACTAAAGAGTTTTAATATTCCACAGAAGCAGAGGAAGCATTCTGCTTGCTTAGTCTCAGTCAAAGGACTACTTCAGGTAGCAGACCAGTGGGTTTAGTTTTAGAAAGGTGGTTTGAACTCTGCAGTCAAAAAGTCAGGTAGATGAGGTTTAAGCCTGCTTTGCCATGGGAACTCTTCCTTTCAGGCCACAGAATTTTAAAGAGTATTTAAAAAAATACATATTTTGAATTTTTGGCAAACTGGATTCAAACTGCCTCTAGTGAGGCAATTAACTGCCTTGTAGGTAGAGAGCAATCAGTTGAATGGCTTCTGGACCACCATCAGTGAGGCATTTTAATGTGGGTTTGGGGTGGGAACCCCGCAGTCTCCAGATTGTGAGAACCCACCTTTCCACCCAGGTATTACGGGTGAGCTTTGTGAAGCACCACTGCTCTGCTTTGCCACTGGAGATGTGCAGACATGACCTGTGGCTCTGGTAGCTTTGCACAGCTGAAGCTAGGAAGTGGGGAAAATGGGCAGCAGAACTGTCCTTAGCCAAGAGCCAGAGGCTTCCCATTATTTGTTGATGGTAGAAGAATTAACAGGTTCTGTTTTGAGCCCACCAAATTAATTTTTTCTGTCTTTTAACGTTGCTCTACTAAAGCATGGTTTACAGCCTTGACTTGCTGTCTTCTATCTTCCTTTCTTTCATCTTAACATTTAAGTTGCATGGTTGTCTTTTAGTTTTTGGCATGTATTGATCTGCAGGCTAACGTGGATAAAACTCTAATAGCCCTAACCCCTTACCTTGCCATGTAGAATGTGGAGCAGAGCCTGAGTCTCTGGAGGAAGGGATGTCACAGCACTGGTCCCTCACTGAAGGTGGTAGAAAGATGGGGTGCCAGGGTTGCTGTTCCCTTTCTGGCTATGGGAGATGACATCTTCTAACTCCAGGATCAAGCTGGTTAGATCTCCCTTGCAGTCAGGAAGCATCTGTCCCTATTGCCTAGGCAACAGACCTTGGTTTAACCCAAGTCAAATGAAGTTACCCTGCATAGGGGAGGACATTGGCAATCAGCAGTGGAGCTGGGGCACCTGTGTGAGTGGGGAATGTCACCCAACGACATTCAGCTGTTGTGCTGTGCTTGGGCGCTTCCTTGGATGAAGCTGCTGAGCCTAGGGCAAGGGATCTGCTGGAGGGGGAGAGCAATCTACTCCTTCACGTTGGTGGCTTTGTGCAGCTTACCTGAGCATCCAAAGTTTCTGTGGCAGAGCTGCTGTAGACAGACTTTGTGATATACACTGGGCTGTGTGACAGCAGTTCAGCACCTCCCTTGGGAAGTGTGCTTGTGAATAGGAGGGCTGGAGAGCCATCATTATTAGGGTCAAGGTGGCCACTGAACATCGTTCTGCCAGATGCTGTGGTTGTTTGCCTCATTATTTCTGTCCTGCTGCTAGAATTGTCTTGCATATACTTGGCAAGAGAGATGGTGTGAAACTGTCATCTGTTTTCATTGCTCCTTTACATTATTAAGTGGACAGAGGGAGGAGAAAAGATCTCTGTTGGGTCACTTACTGTTTCAAAGATGAGCAGCTCTTGTGAGACTCTCATATTCCCTGGTGTGAAATAAGCTCCATGTTGCTCCTCACCTTTGTACCTGTTGTTGTGCTCTTCACCTACTGAAATTGGGTCCCACTCTGGAGTTACATGGATGGCCTCTCCAAGGAAAATCCCCCAAAATGCAGACGAGCAGCTTCCCAATCTACCACTCTCCCTTAAAACAAAAAGTAAAACTGAGTCGATTTAAAGCCACAACCTGCAGGCCATACAACCAGTTATTCTTGTTATTTTGGATCATACTCTGTTTATCCTGTCCTTTTCCTGGATTTTTTTTCCTTCTGTTTGCTTTGTTTGTTCGTTTTGTTTTTATTTCCCCTCTCTTGTTCTCCCTCTTATATATCCCTCCTGTCTGACTCTGACACTTTTGGATTTGGTGTGGTTCTGAACGGAGAACAGTGAGCAGTAGTTTGCAGCCGTCCTTGCCTCCCAAGGGCAGCGCATCATAGGAGACAGCAGGTTACCCAGGTGTAGAGATAGCCCCGTTGAGTTGGACAGCGTTATGGGACACCTTGAGATACCATCAACTATCCAGAGCTTTGATTTTATAAGGATTAAATTACTATCTTTTTTTCCTGGAGGACAGTCCAGTTTGTAGATTAGCACAGTGGGCTCCAAAACCGTCTTACCTGCTTTTCTGATGATTAAAATAACTAAGGAGATGAGGCGGCCTGAAGAGGAGGGGGACGAAGAGACAATTGGTGAATCCCTTCCAAATCTATTAGCCGAGGGGAGGTTCCCAAGCGGGCTCGGTGCTGAGGACACCCCACCAGACCCCCAGGACAGCACGTGGGGCAGGGGTGCCGCCTGCGCAGAGCCCAGAGTAGCTAATGGACGGCTCTTTGATGTAGATAACTGTCTCCATTGGCATCTCTGCCCTTTATTCACAGAGAACTCTCTCCCTGTTTCTAGGAGAAAAAAAAAGTGCGTTCGCTACATACAAGGTGAAGGCAGCTGCGTCAGCCCACCCTCTTCAGATGGAAGCTTACTAGACTCTCCTCCGTCCTCCCCTGCCATGCTCGCCTCCCCCTCCAGAGACTCGAAACCACAGACTGAACAAACGCAACCCCTCTCGCTCTCATTGAAGCCCGACCCGCTGGCGCACTTGGTCATGATGCCGCCGCCATCCTCGCTCGTCCTCACCGAGAGCGCTGCGAGCAAGCCCGGCGCCCTGCCTCCTGCCAGCTGCCCCAACGGGGCCCTGGACCACCCGCCGGCCGCCCTCCCGCCGGCCGCCGCCGCATCCCTAGCACAGCCCTCGACGTCCTCCTTGCATTCCCACAGCTCGCTGGCAGCGACACAGCCCCAGCCGCTCTCCCTCGTAACCAAGTCCTTAGAATAGCTTTAGCCTCGTTAGCCCTTTTGATTTCCTTTGGGGGGGGGGTTGAATTCTGTTGGGATTTGGGATTTTTTTTTCCTTTATTCTGTTTTTTTTTTCTCCTCCTTCTCCTCCTCCTCGTCGTCGTCCGCTGTTCGTCGTCGTCTCTTGGTTTCGTTTTTAATTCGTGCCATGTGGCTACATTAGTTGATGTTTTATCGAGTTCATTGGTCAATATTTGACCCATTCTTATTTCGATTTCTCCTTTTTAAATATGTAGATGAGAAGAGCCTCATGATTCTGCCAAAATTTTTATCAACAGCTGTTTAAAGTCTTTGTAGCGTTTAAAAAATATATATATATACATAATTGTTATGTAGTTCCAATAGCTTAGTTTTAAAGACTGATTTTAAAAATGACAAAAAGAGAAAAAAAAAAAGTAAAAGAAGCAATTTTGAAGCAGCCCTTGCCGGAGGCATTGGTTCTTTATTATTTGTATTAAATACGAGCTTGCGAACCAATCATTTTACATCTGGTTTTTAAACCTTTAAGGGCACAATGAATGCGGTGCCGCTACTACTTCTTTTCTTTTTTCATTGTTCTCCTTCCTCGTGTGAAACAACCTTTATTGTGATGTTACTTGTTCTTGTTTAAATGTACAGAAACAAAGGGTTAAAGAAAAAAAAAAACGTGTTAATATACCTTGTTCCATGGTGTTGTTCTTTTTGGGGGAGGGAACGCTACTCAACACTTAAAAGTATCACAACGCTATTGGACCAGTAGTATTTATTGCTTTAGAAATTGCTTGTTGTATCTGTATGTTGTCCCTTTTTAAATGGGTTTGTTTTTTTCTTCCTCTTTTATTTTTCTTGAAACATTGTATAAAGGTTTTTTGTTCTGTTTTGTTTTTTGCCCTTAGTGTAAGCATCTTATATATAACAACTCATTTGTACAAGGTTTTTAAGTTTATATATAAATGTGTATATATATATTTTTTTCCGGGATTTTTTTGGGATTTTTTTTTTGATTCCTGTTTTTGGGATTTTTTTTTCTCTATGAAACACAGTTGCCACCAAACTGACATTTCGCAGACGCGTTTCGTTCAAGGATCGATAGTGTAAAAGAAAATCAATAGCGAATTGCTTTAAAAGCCATCGACACACACAAAAAAAGACTTGAAGATTTAGCAAGGGAATCTTTAGCAACCGCTGTTTGAGAAATAGCAAGGTCCAAGTGTCTCCCGTTCAGAACTGCAGCTGAATCCCCTGCGACATTAGGACTGTAGGCTGTGTGCAAAATTCTCCTGTGCCAAAATTCTCCGTGACTTTAAACTTTTCTCCCAACCGACCTTTTATTATTAATTTCCTTTTTCTTTTTCTTTTTTTTTTTTTTAAATGCTGTAATTTTTTTGTTCATCCTGTTTTGCTGTGATGTTACATAGGTAGATATGTATGTAGTTTTAATGTCACCTATAACAGACGTGTTTGGTAGCAGATTGTCCGGAAAGCATTTAAAATGAAGAGGTATAAACCCTTAAGGGCCAAAATTCTGTATATTAGATTATTCATAAAAGGAAAATCAGACTGCCACTTTTATGTACACTTACTACATACAGGTAGGTAGCAAACTTAAAACAAAATCCTAGGCATGTTGATGTTGCAAAAAAAAAAAAACGCTGTATAAAGCTGAAAAATTGTTCATCTGTTCATTCAGTGCCATTGTAGTTGACATGAAGCGATTGTAAAACTGTCTCAGATTTTTCTCTGGTTTATTAAGATGCTAACTATAACATTTTTTGTGAATACTTTGAATGTTTCCTAACAGTTGTGATGTTACTGTTCCGTTTTATGCTCTTATTCCAATTTTCATTTTTAATGGTTTGGAAGCCATTTTTTGTAATGAATAAATGTTCATGCTGTACAGTATCTGTAGCATGCAGTTCTGGATTAATAAAAGCAACTTAGTATGTGCAGAGAATGACTTGTCAACTCATTTATGCGTTGACTGCACTTTACTCTGGCCAATAAGATTTACAGCCCAAGAAGAAAACTTCCTTGAAAAGCAATGGTGAAGATCATGGCAAATTGCAGCCAGCTGTAGTTGTGAGAAATCCTTTTTCCTTCGGGTTCCCATGCTGCCAGCCTGCTGAATTCATTTTACACCAGCCCTCTCCCTGCTCAGCAAGCTTTTGCGTGTGTAGCAGTGGTTGAAAACCCATTTTATTGAAAGCAAATGGCACGTGATTTGGCAACAGACAAGTAGCACATGAGCTAGAGCAATGTTGTCCCTCTGTGTGAAGTGATGCTGACTGGGGGATGGAGACCAGGGCTGATGACACCTTTGATTTTAGAACATTTCTGTTCAACCCGGTAATCCCACAACACTGGACTGATGCTATATAGAGGTCACGCAGGAGAGCTTAGGTAGCCCTGATTAGTCCTCATACTGGCCTTTGGGTGTATCTTCTGTATAGATCTTAGTCCACTTATGCATGTACTTACTTATTTATGTATTTTTAATGCAGTGAGCCCTTGCAGCACAGCCTGCTCTTGACACTGAGCATCCGGAATCCACCCAATGCCTGCAGATGCTGCAGGATGAGAACGAACATACATGCAAGAATATTCAGTGGTTGATTTGTTTGGGTTCTTTAGGGATTCAATCTTCATTATTCCTAGGAATCTCTCACCAGTGGATGTCGCCTTAGCCCCGGTCGTCTTGGAAAATCTTGGCCATAGTAGTTTCTACAATGGCACTTGAGGGCGATCGAATGTGCAGTTCTTGGAGCTGGCTTGTTCCCTGACATTGTGCCACTTCTCAGGTGGGTAGTGCACTTCTCTTCAGCTGGTCTTGATGGACTCTGCAGGAATGGTAAGTATTTTTCCTCACATAGGAGAACAGGTGAAGTGATTCTCTGCAGAGACCTGGGAATGGGGCCATTTTCAGAAGCACAGCCCCCATGGCTGAGACCGTGGTGTCCCTCACTGTGGGCTCTAATAAAACCAAAGCTGGCTGCAAAGCAGTTGTCTGTTGGCTGCAGGGAGAATTTGTTTTGTAGAGGTGCTGGGGTACTGGGTGAAGTACTCAGTAATTGTTAAAACAGAATATGTAGTACTTCAAATTGCTACCACTTTGTTTAATGACTAGTTTACAACCTGGGAGCCTCTTTTTGTTTCAGACGTTAATAAAGGGTAGTATACATATTGTTTCGTATTTCCTTCTAGAAGGATTTAGTCGCAATGTAAATTTTTTATTAGGCCTTGATCCAAGGCCTGATGCTGTTTCCGTTGTGATCTGATGCAACACTCCCCTTGACTTTGGTGGAACATGCCCCCTTGTCACCCGTGACAGGCATGTGGGCAGCATGGATGGAACAGCGAAAAGGATGTTGCTGTGAAGCGTTTGTGAAAGATGCCAAATCTTGCTGTTGTCGGTAGCCAGCATATTAAAGGTGATGCTCAAATTGCTGTCCTGCTGTGTGAGGTTTCTGGGGAATGAATTTTTTTTCCTTTCTCCTAAACATTTTGACTCTTGCTAGAGCATGGCCATCCATCAGCCAGACGTATGTGCTGCATCACTGCTGGGGATAGCTGCTCTCTTCTAATGCAAAACATAGTGCTCCAGGGAGATCTTTGGATGCCATGATTCAAAGGAGACACTATCAAGGTATGATTCCTACAGTCAACAAAAATCATGTGTTCTTTGCTCACTGCTGTATTAGCAAGCTATTGAAAAGCAGAGTCCAAAAGCACTGTTCATGATGGATTGGTTTTACTTCTGTGTGTGTTCAAAAAATATGTGGAGCAGAAGTCATGAGTGGTGGGTAACTTGTGCTGGAAACTTTTGTTTGTTGTGGAAAAGAGCTGTATATTCCTGGGAAAGCAACTGCTCGCGTTTCCTGTAGGTTACGCGTTTCCTGTGTCTTTTGGTGGGTTTATGCTTTCAGAGTTTCCTCCAAATTTCCCTTGCTTAGAGTACCTGAGCTGGATCAAGAATCCTGGAAGAAAGTTCCCATTATTTATATGTACTCCCTTTGTGCCCAGAAGTCACAACCAAGGACCTCATTGGTCTAGGTTGCAGTGGAATGCCATCTCTTCCCATGTTGGTGAAAAATAGGGTGAGCGACTGGGCACAGGAGTATGGCCTGATCACCCCTTTTATCCCCAGATCCACACAAGTGAGGGGAACCTCCAGGGCAGGATGGTGGCAAACTGGCACTCTCTGTCCTTGTGCCATGCGGCAGCACAGGGCCCTATGTACAGTTGGTAATTCACTGCAGCCATTGCTTCCATCTGTTTTGGGTGGATAAGGCAGGGAAGCAAGTCAATGTATTGCATGTTCAGGAGACATTTATTTTCCATTAGTTTTGTAAATCTCATTTTTCACTTATTGTATAGAATTTTAAAAAGTTTAAGCAACTGCTGACTCAATAAAGCAGTGCCACATGGTTTTAAGCTTTGCTTAACAGAAAAGAAAGAAGGGAAAGGCAGGGAAAAAGAGCAGGCATTTGAGACCTGTTCATGTCATTAGACCATGAAAAGATGTAAAGAGAATTCACAGTAAAACAGTTGCATAGACCATTGCAGCAATCATGAAAACAAGCAACAATCATAAAAATGAATGTGTGTGACAGTGCTGTCCCAGCTATATCTGGCATCCACTTAGGAGCGCTCTATCACCTACGACATTGAGTAAAGTTTTTGGATGCTGTTTTGGGAGTGATGCTCCAGCTGGAGACTAAATTCAGTACAGGACCAACACTGAGCTTCAGTAGAGCCTTAAAACAATGAATTTGCTAAGAGACTGTAGCAATTGCTATGTAATAAGACATGTACTTTGGCGTTCATTTAAAATGTGCTTGGAAAGCATCTTGGGACTTTAAAGGCAGACCAGCTACAAGTGAATGCATCTCAATCTCCCACCATTATCAATAATGTCACCAGCCTGTTTTAAGGACTCTCTGAGGACAGGACTCTGCCAACCCCTGGACTGATTTTCTTAAGGGATCAATCCAAAATATTCACTCATGACTTGCATCCATGTTCTAGGAGTTGCTCTGCATTTGATGTGGGGTGGGGATGAATTAGCCTGGACATCTACAGCAGTGGAGATCATGAAGTCATGCGGTCTGTCCATCTGTTTGACCCTCTCTTGACCATTCTTGAATCCTCTGGCATTTTGAACCAGATTTGACAGCAGCAAACTCTCTCAGAGATGATAAAGTCCCTCTGAGTTCCAGGGAAATCTCTGCCGGTACTGAGAGGCTTTCCAGATCCGCTGCTGAAGAAAAGGCAGGGAGAGCTCAGCTGTTATCCATTCTCTCTGGCAGCATCCAGATGGCCAATTATTACACATCTACTTCTGGACCAGCATCTTCGCTCTCCTGCCCAGCTGGCAGGCCAAGAAGATTGGGTAGGAGACATGGAGAGTGTTGTGATGTTGGAGGGAGCAAGGGATATGGAAGAGAGTTAAGGGTATAGGGAAAACTGGAAACACTGCAGCTGCAGTATGTAATATGTAAGATTGCAGCGGGGAAGCGAGGGGAGAGGAAGGACGAGAGGGAGATAGGAGACACATGTGCAGGACATTAGGCCTTGCTAATGGTACTGCTCTGGATAAGCAGACACCATGGTGTTACCAGCTTCTTGTTTCAATCCTTCAACTCAGTTGCTCTGACCACTGAGAAGCACAGCCCCGTTTGGGAGGTACCTGCTGGCAGGGACTCTGGCTGGGCAGGCTGCAATGCCTGGCACTCAACCGGAAAGGTCTACCATGTGGGAAAGGCTCAGGGTGTCTCCATGTAGCACGGTGAGGACCAGAGCTGGCTGTGCATAGCAAGAAGGGTGGGGTTTCCCAACAAAGAAAAAGAGCTGATTACCTTATTTGCAAAGAAGCCTGCCTGTAGTAGCTGGTTCCCAGGCATCGGCGAGCACCCTGGTTTTAATTTTCCTCAGAAAATACCTCCTTTGCTCCCTTATTTTGTGTTCCCTTTTTGAATATGCTGCCGAGGTATTTTTGGATCTAGCTGTATCTTTTTCATCTGCTCCCCCCATCCTTCCTCGGCCCCCGCTGCCTCCCTGCCTGCTCCTCCTTCAAACTTATATAATGGCACATTATACAAAATAGCGAAGCAGGTGGTATTTTTAAAGACAGTGAGTGAGCATTTTTTTGGCCTAAATTTGGAATGAAACAGATGGATTTTAAGACTCTGCTTTTTCTATGAATAGTAACCGTTGTTCTCCGCTGCCTTAAACACCAGTTTCAAGACCACCTCCAGCAACCAATCAGCACTCCGTTATTTAATTATAACTAAATTCTTAGCTCTGTCTGCTGCTGCATGGGCAAGTGGGGGGGCACTGGATCAACTTCTGGAGCCAGGCAGCCTTGCCAACAATAATTTTCCTTTTCCCAGAGGGCTGAGGGGGCCTGGAGCGGGTTCCAAGTTCCTCCTAAACTGGCTGCTCAGTTTGGGCTCCCTGACAGAGTGCTTGAAAAGGGTTATAGAAAGGCAGATAAATGCACTTCTTGTTGCAAGCTTCCCTGACAAGCCAGGCCTCCAGAACAGTGATCTCATTCCTGCCTTATTATTAATGGTGCCAGATTTTTTCCATTAACAGGTAATTGAGTCGAAACTAAAATAAGCAAAGTTTGTTTTATTCAATGCGTTTTCTTGCTTGCTTGTGAAAGAAAAACACTTTAGAGAGGGGTTTGCTTTTAATGTTCATGGAAATGTATTTACAGCTTAGAGATTCCTTTCTGCTCCAGGGTAATCAACCTGACTGGTCTTTTTGTTATTGTTGTTTTGATTTTTAAAGCAAAGACATTGGTGAGGCTTAATTCTTTTCTTTAATGGCTGAAATCACCCGTTCTGTGCACGGCCACAAGCCTTATCCTGCTCCCATGTGTGTGTGTGCATTCATCTTGTGTGATTGACTTCACCCATGGCCCCAGGAGGGAAGCAGGAGCCCAACAGGAGCAATGTCATGCACCACTTCCAGGCTCACAGCAAGCTTTGCCTTCCAGAGGGACACTGCTGGGACCAGACAGTGTTTTTTCTCCTGATTGAGAAGGGAAACAGAGTGGCTGTCCGTGAAATGCTCATGGTCTTGATGAAGACCATTCTTTGTTGCTAATCCATGCAGTTATAAAAGCAGAAGGGACAAGTGGGAGGTTGTGGATGCCCCATCCATGGCCACGGTTCAAGGCCAGATTGGACGGCACTTAGAGCAGCCTGGTCTAGTGGAAGCTGTCCTTGCCCGTGGCAGGGGGGTGGAATTGGATGAACTTTAAGGTCCTTTCCAACCCAAACCATTCTATGATTCTAAGTGTAAAATCTGGGCTACACACCCTCAAGAACAGCATGTGAAATGCAGCAAGCCCTTGGGAACAAGCAGGGAAGTTACTACCAGTGTGGATGTCTTTCCATTTTCTAAGGCACCTCCCTGGTGCCTCCTAAGCTTCTGGTACTGGAGTGCCATGGGGGACTCAGGGCCAACCTACACATCTAGCAGTTAATTCCCTCTAAAATTCATGGGATTGATGCCTGGAAAAAGAGCTGTTTTCTTACCTAGCTTGGGCATCTGAGACAGTTGCTTGGGGAGTCAGCTCTGAACTTACTGCTAGGCAAAGCAGGTACCTACTTGTTTGCATCCTGAAGTAAGCAAAACCCACAGAGACTTTGCACTATTTCAGCTACTGGTTTATCAGGAAACAGTCAACAATGCAGAAGAGCAGACAAGTTTTTCATGTTTGTTGCTTTGTTCTTTTGCTTCTGTTTTGGGCTATCCATGGAGGTAGTCAGCTGTGCACCTTACCCTTGTGAAAGAGGACATGCTCTCCAGCAACACTAGGACTTGAGTGCTTTGCCCACAAACTGACATCCTTGTACCAACCACGTTTTTGTGTGACCTCTTCTCCAGCCCTTGGCAATGGAGCAAAGGTGTGGGAGCATTGCACAACTGTCAGTAGAGGCAGAAGTGAGGTAGAGCAAGGAGGGTCCTGAGAGTGTGCTATGGGATGGAGACCACATGTCCCCATCATAAGACCCCACAACAGGGCAGGGAAATGGGTGGCTGCAGAAGTGCTAAGCGTGGCAGCAGTGCCTGCTGAGTGCTCCCTCTTATCCCCTGGGCTTTGAGAGGCCAATTACCAATTCACAGAGCCTGTTTCAGCACAATCAGGACCTTCAAAGGGTTGGGAGCTTTTCTGGTTTGGTTTTCTGGGTTTTTTTTAGTGCCCTCCTAAAAAAATGCAAGCAGCCAGACACATACTTTAAGGTCAAGTACATAATTGTTTGCAACAGGTATTTCAAACACTGTCTCTTCCTCTGTGCAGGTATTGCTGGATCAGTCAGGTATCGCTGACTACCCAATGAGAGATGCAAGACAATAAACCCCATCTGCACATGAATTCATCCTCTTTAAAGTAGAATTTTAAGGGCTTTTTGTTTTGTTTTGTTTTGTTTTGTTTAATTGCACAACTTTTGGGGCTTTTTAGATTAGAGAATGTAGCCAGGTTTCACCTTGTGGAGGTCTGATGCTGGGACTTTTGTGGCAGTGAAGCTGTAGGAGAAAGCAGGTGGGCAGTATAGAGCCATGGTCCTCTGATAACCCTTGTCTGGGCTGAGGTGGAGGGTTTGTGTGGGGAAGATGTACTGTGTATACAGGAACATACCAGAAAATGCCTGTTAATTGCTGAAACAAAACAAGATGTCCGAATTGCATTCCTAGCTGTCTGGGATATGCATTAACCAAGTCCCCCAGTTTTCACCTGGCTCTAAAGTAGCTATAAAAAGATGGAGTCATGGGGCACGCTGGCTTGCACAGCTCTTATGCTCTGTAATAAACATGTTCAGCACCTGCACAGCAAAATCAGGATTGCCACAATGGCAGGAGATGTAATTCTTTCTTCAGTCACTCCTTCAACGTATATGCTTCTCATTGGATTTTCTGGGGTACTCCTTGTGATACCAACCATGTGTTTTAGTTCCCTGTTTACTGCATGAATTTTGCTAAAGCAGCCAAGTGGTTTCCTTTTATGAACTTCTCTGCATCAAAGGACTTTGATTAGTGAAAAAACATTGAAAAAAGTATTTTATTTTAAGAGATTATCTCTCTCTTTCCCCACCCTCTTTAAATTTGTTAGTGACTTTTAAGTTAACAGACAATGTTAAGCGGTAGGCAATACACAGGTAGGAAAGATTTGCCACTTACAAATGTGTTCACTCATTAAAGCCTTCTGTTTAGCTAGAGGCTACCTGCAGCACGGACAACAGCACAGACCCCTCTGAACTCTGTCCTTTCTTCAGTCTACTCCGACCTGAATGAATGAGCTGAGGGATGCTACAGCAGCTCCGCCTCCTCCTTCCTTCAGATCCTTTCTTTTCCATTTACACTTTACGCAGCGTTCATCACCGTTGCATCTCAGCACCTCGGGTTCCTTCCAAGAGCTGTCAAGTTTACCTGCTGTCCTGCATTTCATGGGGATGTCGCAGTAGCATCCGTTCCGCCTCATGTGTTCCTAACCTGATGCAAAAGACCATTTTTGTGTTGAGTTTCACATTCGTAGATGATTTGGTATGTTTTTTAACAAAACCACCAATTAAGAGTGAATAGAATAGTAAGACAAACTGCTTCAACTCAAGTGACAATAGCAACAAGATTTGCCCTAGTAGAGCAGACCTAGTAGTGTGAAAAAGGACATGAAGAGTGGTTGTACAATATCAATTAATATCCTTTTAGATCTGGTCAAGACCTTCTTCTTGGGTATTAGCATCTTTTAATTTTGTACTGATTTGCATCTCTTTTCTGTGACAAAATGCCCAAGATTTCCAATGGCAACTCATGGCCTTGAGTGTCCAATTTGATAAAGGAAGATGGTTTGCAGCAAGAACTTAATTCCTTTCATTCCATTGGGGAAGGGATCTGATTCAGATGTCTCAATTTCAACTCTAAAGCTGAAGCCAAACCAATCAGTAGCTACTACTGAAAAATCTACAGTGGTCTTATTTTATTTTAATCCATGAGATACATTTAGCACACTTTTGGTACTGCATAAAATATTTTTCATGTTAGAAAAGGCAAAAGAAACAGGACTATAAATAATTCTAAATGTTACTTACATTAAAATATGCTCAAGTTTCACCGTTTCATATAAGTTCCTTGGATTTAGTCCAATCTAAAAATTGTATTTACCCCAACTTAAATATTTTAGGCGGTTTATTTTTTCCCCCTGAATATACCTGTGTTCTTTAGCGGCGATGTTGTTCTGGCTAGTTTTCTTTACTCGAACAGAGGTGACTCCGCAGCACATTTCTTTTCACAAAGCCACACAAAACCAACACGAATCAGTTAACACAGATGACATCTTTAAACTTGAATACATTTTTTCACTATAAACGCCACCAGTCAACTTTCGTGTAGGTAGGTTTCCATTGTTAGTTGTCAAAGTCTTCTTGAGTGGATTTCCCACTGTGTCACTTTTGTGTGAGTCAAATCAAGATTATAGGTAACAGAGAAGAAAAGAAAAAGAAGAGAAGGTTAGACCCTCATTTTAGAGTTTAAGAAAAATCTACCAGCAGGTTGCAGTTCGAGTTGGTAATATACATGAAAGGGGGAGTCCAAGCCGTGTCACAGGTATCACTATATTAGGCTTTCAGGAAAAAGCATACAAAACACATATTGTAGTGGTCACACACAGAGACATAAATTTAGGAACAAGATCTGCCATAGCTTGAACATAGTCAGCTCTGATAATAAGGAACAATGGACTGATGCTATTATGAAATGAAACCCAGGTGCCTGAATGGAGGGAGCTTTTAGCTGAGTTCTGGAATAAAAAGTCTAACTTTTTTCACAGATATATGTTGTCCTAATTTTTCTCTGTTCTCACTTTAGGAGACAGCTGATTTTGTTTGGGATTTGATTAATGAACAGGATTAAGAGTGTTCCATGCTGAAATCTTCTGGTGTAACATTTAAATTATTTCTTTTTGTTTCAACTTTCCTGTCTTAGATCATTTTATTTTCATTGGGATTTTGGTTGTGCAAAGAAAATGTGCCAAGGTATCCCCTGTATCATAGCCATGAGGCAGGAGCCAGCATGGATTTCAGATACTTTGTAATAATTTGGGTCTAATATTTCTAGAAGTGTGATATTCGATAATTCACTTAGTGAAATTGTCAGAAACTACCTGAAGAACGAAAAGACAGTGAATACCTGAAGCTAGGCAAAAGCTTGATTTATGGCTAAAATCACTGATTTGACAGTTTGTCTTGACCTGAATGGGATGTGAACAGACTGCTGAGACATATCTAAGAAAGCTGGAGGACTGGGAGAGCAGAAACCTTCAGTGCAATTCGAAGAGTCCCATAAGTACATAAGAAGGACAGAGGCAAATCTCAGGTTGTCAGATGAATGGGATGGTGTCAGGCCTCCAGCTGTGGAATTTGAAGGTAAGTTTGACTTTTCTCTCAAAAAGAGTATGGGTAAATTCTAGGTTTGAGAGATTTGTGTATAGCCCTTTGGTCATACTGAAGAACTTTTGTCTTTGCCAAGGTAATTATCTCACATGCTGGCCAATATTACTATTGCTAGGAGTAAACCAGCTTAATATGAGAAATCTGAATTCTACTTTTGTCTTAACCACAGGCCAGTAGCTTCCAGTGGAAACCACTGCATGCGGTCCTCTTGAAGTACACATAGTGGGTCCTTACCACATAGCCTGAACACTATGGAAACCCACCTCAGAGATTCAGTAGTGTGGAATAATATTCTTTCGACTTGAAGGAGCAATCAGAATATCTGGGGAACAAACAAGGCTGAGGTAGCCTTGTATTCAGGTCAAAAAAGGCTTCTCTCCCTTCAGAATCAATGGCAATTACTAGATTTGCATCAAAGGTTTAGTCAGCAAAAGGTTAATAGTCTTAAGCATGAGTATTTTGGCTTATTGTGTAAAACATACAAATATTCAAGGGTGTTTGCACTGAGGCTTTTGGCTGGACCTCTATAAAGATACAAACAAGAAGCCAAACATATGTTCTGGTGTTCTAGGCTTTGATACTTCATCATGTTCTGTGTTTGCGTTCAGAGGTTTGCTTTGGGACCGTCTCCAGCGTGAGAAAATACGACAGAGAAATCAAACACAGAGGTTGTTCATAACGGTGCAGTGTTCATGTCTGAAGGGGAGCTTTTGTAAGCACTAACATTATTCTTCTTTTGACAGTAGTCGCACATTTTCACTTGGCTTATCTTAACTGGAAATAACCCCTAAGACAGGATGTCTCAGGGCACTTCAGAGGAGTGCTTTTTGAAGGCAAAGGAACTAATGTTGCAGGGCTGTGCCTCACATCTCTTCGACAGTTAGCAATCCTATAAATACCACTGCAGAGTGCAGTGTGTGTCCATGGCTGGACTCAAGTGTAGCTGCAGCACCTGGCTTGTAGCACAGGAATAGTTTCTTGATGTAGGAGAATGTTCCTCACTTTTGCTAATACTTGGCTCCCTGAAACAAACTAAACCAGCTCTGATGGGCCATGTAAGAATGCACTGGCTGGGCAATGTAAACTAGGCAAATGAGTATGGGAAAAATCAGGTACCAGCTGTTGCACAGAGTGAAATCTGAAAGATTTCTAGGAACAGAAAAAGATGAAAAATATGGTTTTGGGACTGATTTGGGTTTGCTGTAACCTGACATTATGCATTTCCATGACTATGAAACTTTTTAGGAACAGCTTTCAAACTTTTTCAGTTTATCACCTTTTTACCCATTCCTTTTTACTAGGAAAGAGGGCTTACTTGCAACCTGAACTTTCCTTTTCCTTCCCTCCTTCTATCCAGAAAAGTTACTCTTGCTTTGGTTATAAGTTTCTTTTTAACAGTTTAAAATACTGTAATGGAAAAAGTCGATCAGTATTTGGAGAGAAGTACAAAAATTAACAAAAATATTGGCTAGCTATAAAATACATTTAATCTCTTTTGTAACTTTTTGAATTTTGGGAATGTCCTTCACTGGATAGATCTAATATCTGACATATCTGCAAAAGGAAAGCTATGAAGTCAATGGAAATATTTCAATAACAGGAGATCAAGCCGTAGTTTCCTGAGAAGAGAAACTCAGTTTCTTTTCTTCCAATCATTCTTGTCATCTCTTCTTCCTCACATGTGCAACTTCATTTTCCAATGCACATTTCTGTCCTACGACTGCTAATGCATTTGGCAGGTATGAAAATCTGATCTATCAGCTGTTGAAGTCGATGGATCTTGATCACAGCTCACTTTGCATTAGGATCTAAATGGTTCATTCTGCAGAAAATACCATGAGATATTGGTCAGAAACTTGTAAGAGAAATAGAACTGAATTTGGAAAACACCCTGCAGAGAAACAACAGAGAACACAGTGCAAAAGAGTAGTGACAGGAAGAATGTTGTCCACTGCTGGCCAAACTGCAAAATAATTAAACCAGAAATAGTATGGGGCAAGAAAGAGGCCAATTAATTCCATTGGAAGGATGTCATCTAGTAGTTCTAGACAAGAAGGAAGCACTGTATAAAGTGGAGATGCGCATGGCAATCTGCCAATCTATCACAGTCTTATTTAAGATGCTTATTAGTACTTTGTATTTCAAATAAAATATTTATAGTTTGTTTGATAGCCTGTAGGAAGGCGGCTTATTCCAGAGATCAATCTGTACAACGATTTATTCACTGCTGTAAATTAGGCCAATGAAGTTTGATACTGAACTCATGAATCCATTGGATTCATGTTTGAGGTCTTGTAATCACTTATATTTTGGGGCTGAGGTGGCAGCTAAGCTACCTCTAGGCACATTACTCTCCATGAATGTGTGTATCTCTTACTTTCCTGCAAAGTATTTTGCCTGCATCAACTGTTTTGGACTTCAACAAGTATTTTAAGTGATTCTGTGTTGTAACCTTCATGGTTGGCAGGCCAGTGTCATTATTCCCGTTCTCACACATGGAGACTCCTGCAGCTTTTAAAGGACATGCAGAGAAGCAGTGTCAGCTTTGTGAATATACAGCCCCACCATTCTTATTAGATTCCATGAAAGATGAGAATAGGTGCTTTGATGCTTTCAGGGCGTGCTGAAGCCTTTACCAGTGTTGTGAAATGTCATTAGAGAAGAGCTGGGGGGCCAAATTCAACAGCTACTCATGGGAATGGTCCTTGGGATGTGGAACTAGTTCAGGAGAAACTGTGAAAACGGAAGTGATTTATATTGAAATGAGGGTTATGAAGGCAGTAATGACCACTGAAACATACACAACAATAACTCAGAACAACCTCTCCCTAGCACACTCTGCTGTGCCATCTTTTTAACCCTGGAGGAGGCAACTGGGAAGAGAGATTTAGAGCAGATCTGTGGGACTCATACGAGTGAATGTATCTGACTTCTATCTAGGTGCTTCTGGGTTCTCATCAGCCCCTTTCAAGGTGTATGGGAAACCATCTTGGTCCTCTGTGATCTGCTCCCTGGGATACAGATAGCAGGATAAAGCAGTCATTCTCTTTTTCTCCCATGGTAAGTGGTCTCTGCCCTTTTGATATTAAATATATGGGGTCTTTCCAGAAGGGTAGTGCGAATGTCAAAGAGATAATGTATATAAGAATTCATCTGGCTTGCAACCATTTTGTACTCACCACACAAAGACATAGAAAGCTTCTCACTCATTTCTCTGCACTCATCATGCTGCCATTGTAGGACCAGAAGATAATGAGATGAATAGGAAGCATTTCCACAGCATGAGCAATGTAGGAACATCGTTATTAATGTTCTTACAAAATATCCCATCTCTACATGATGTCTACATATCTGAGATACAGCCCTCTGCCAGATATAAAAAAACATGACCATCCAACAGTGATCTGTTACTTAATGGAAAGACTGCTCAAATTTCAGTTTAAATTGCATTTATTATTTATGTCTCAAGTGCAGAGTATGTATACTGAGTATGTCTTCCCCTTACAGTGCAGAGGATTAGTAGTTTCCATTTAAACAGACAGATATTGGCCCATAAGGGGGTTGAATATATCCATATTCAATATTAAAAAACGGTAAAAATCCTTTGAAATCAGTGCAAAAATTATAATGAAGTAGCTTTTTCTACATATACCAAGGTACGCATTTTCATGCAACGGGGGCCAGGTACTTGCAGCTCAGTTCCTAATCACAGGTCTCTTTACCTCTGGCTCCTGGTGGGTTAAGTAAGCACTTCTCCTAGGTGAGTGTGCCAGCCTGAAGGAAGTATCTGAAAAGATGTGGTTCAAAGGGTAGAGATGGATAGTTATATGTGTGGCTTTTGAGGTGATGCACAAAATGATGGTTCGGTAGCGTTACCTGCAAGTGAATGTTACACTAGGTAATAACATTTTGATTTTGGTCATTCTTTTCTCCTTGTAACTTTCATTCCAGTAGGGATGGTTCTCAGATACAATCTTGAGATGACATTTTTAGTAGTTAATTACTGACGTTTGTTATCTCTGATTTGTTCACAAGCAGCTCATTGCATGCCCTCGTTGTTCAGCAGCCTGTGTGTGGCATCTCTTGAACTTGCTTGGGTGAATTGCATGCCACCAGGCAGGAATGGATGCCCATAGTACTCCAGATCTCAATGCCACAGTGAATCCGGGTGTCTGAATAATTCATTGCCAAGATATCTGGACTCATCTGACAAAATTTGTGTTTCTAGTTTTTTCTCCTAAAGCCTTGGAACAATGCTGTTTATCTTCTCACACTAGTTCACATTCATATTTGCTATAGTAGACATTTTTAATGCTTTACTTAAAGCTGCACGCAGAAGTATACAGTGGAACAGATGGTAGAAAGAGTTAGGAATTTTCTTGATATTTTATGGGCTGGACAACAACCACAACCTGATCCAACACATTTTCTTGTTCTCAAACATTTTACTGTCAATACACTCCTCAGGAATGTACTCAGAGTTGTTTGGGGACATGGAAAAATATTTACCTCAGCCTTCCACAATTTATTACTTATTGTTTGAAAAAGTTGCCTCTTTTCTGTGCCAACATTTATCATCTTGGGAAACATACTTGAATATAGCAGTGATATTAAACAATAATATGCTCTTTGCTGGGATAAAATAATATTGCTGGGCCACTGCAGAGGAAGCCAAAAACCACATGTGAAACAGTTTCTTTGGAAGGGCAAAAAGTCTCAAAGTTTGTTAGCAAATAATTTAGCTAGTGGTGCAGACATCAAATGGCTTCGGCAGCACTTGCAAAGCTATTCTGATTATGCATTTCCCCTGGAGTGCTGGGGCACAAAGCCACTCTAATGAAGGTTACAACCATAATAATAAGAATCCCTCACCAGTAAAAAATAATAATATAGTAAAATAATTACAAACCCCCAAACCCCTTGCAGAAGAGCTGGGGGAAGAAAGGACGGGCTGTGCGAGCCTGTCAGCGATTCATATTAATTTAACTTCTGTTTGCATGACCCTGAATTAGGGGCTGCTTTAGCTCCTGGGCAGGGCTGGCTGCTTCCTTTTTCCCTTCTTCACCCTGGCTGGAGAAGCAGATGCCATCCCTCTCCTGCAGTTGTTAAGCTGCTTTCTTAGCTGAGCATTCCTTGCACATCTGTACATTCTTCCCTGCCCAAAACTAGTTTAATTCGTTCTCTTGTGCAGCCCCTTGAGTTTGATGAAGATTTCCCACACAAAACCACGCAGCTACAAATGCAGCATTCTTTAAATATTTCCCTAAAATCCCCCCTTGCTGAGCTGCCTATGAAATACTTGGTAAGAGCTACACAGTCCTGTGTGTGTAATAAAGCGAATGTCCTCCAGGACTTCCTCACTATCTAGTTGTGCTTGCCTGCTACTTCTTCTTGTAGGATACCCAGGAAGTTTAGGGGAGAAAAGACCATGCATGATGTCTCAATGCAGCCTGCTACAGAGAGCCCTTGAAGCTTCCACCATAACCCATATATCAGATGAATGTGGTACAACAGCTAGTCTAAGATGTATCTTGAACTACCCCTATATTCTGAGTGGACTTCAGCTTGCTCAGATGCACAGCAGGAGCAGAACCTGGCAACTTCCAAATGGGGTATCTACAGGAGGACCTTTTTTGTTGCCCCAGCATCATGCAGGTGTGGCCATCAGTGTTGGGACAGTGAGGGGACCTCAGCATGGAGGGGATGCAGTTTTCCCAGGAGGTTGTGAGGAGCAATTGCACTCTTTTGGCTGATTGATTGCTCTGTGACTTGAGCACCAGTTTTGGCACAATGCAGGGCATGTTATTTAACCTTTAAAACACACACTCGCCCTGTGGGTGCCCTTGCGTGCACCGAAGAACAAACACAAACTTTACTTCCCTTTTGATGTATGCAAAGGGGAAAAGAGGGGGGAAAGGACCAGCACTGTGCTTGGAGCATTAGGAACAGCATTAGAACGGAAGCTGAAAGGGGTGGAGAAATATTAATAACTCCTAATAAAGGCACATTTGAATACTGAGTTTAGTTGTGAAGGATCCAAAGAGCCCTGCATGCGCTTGGAATTGTCTTGGCCCATCTCTGAAGTGCTCCCACCTGAAGGGCAGGGTGCCCCAGTTTCTTGAAAGTGCGCTCTGGACTCGACACAAGGTGTGAAACAAATCTTTGAACCCTGGGTGCTTTGCCCATCGCCTGTTCCTTTATTAGAAGCCCAGAAGCCGGCATGGAATAAGCAGGGTAGCAGTACAGCACGGCACATTTTATAGCAAGGCCAAATCTTTATTATGCTTCTTGGCCCAGTTTAGTGGAGAACACTGCTGGGCCTGATTTCAGTTTTGATATCATACACTGAGGCTGCAGACCCTTAAGAGTACAAGCTGGAGAAAAGAACATAGAAAATGTTAGGAATGAGAAAAGGCCATTCAACACATTGATGCTTGTCTCGTGTAATACAGCGTTTCCCCCAGGATAGCATCTAATTGCTTCTTGAACGAGCCCACTGTCTTTGCCTCAACAACCTTGCCCAGTAGGCCATTCCAAACATTTATTATTCTTTGAGTGACAAAGCACTTCCTTATGTCTCCTCTGAATTTGTTTTTTGAACTTCCATTTATGCCTCCGATCCTGTCATCTGTGCAGTATCAAAAGTAGTAACATGCATTGATATTATCCATTCAGCTAAGAGTTTTGTATACTTCAGTTAGACCCCCCTTAAATGTCTCTTTTTTTTTTCAAAGTTGAATAGATGGAGTGGTTTTTTTCACCTTTCAGGAACTTCTACAATTTTATCCTGGAACCAAGTCGAGCAAAAATATTTGTTAAAGCCTGACTTGCATTAGACCGCACTGAATGGATGTATGAAGTGTACTATTGAAACGCATTTCAGTAAGTTTTTTTTCCCTCTCTCTTTTGGAGACTAAACTATCATTTAGTTTCCCTGATGCTTGCGTCTGGTTATTTTGACTAAAGTTAACCAGGAAGAGGGCAAGAATAAAAAGCCTGATATGAAATTTGGAAAAAGATGATAATCTCTAAATTTTTTTCCATTTATACCATGGGCTTTCAGCCCCTCCACCACACTCCCAGCCCCTTCTCTCTTTCTTCAAATAGTGGGGATGTTTAAAAGGGAATTGTCTATTATATGGGATTTCCCATGTGTCAGTGCTTTGCAGAATCTATATGAAGAAAAGTTCATGATGATCCCCCCAAACCCCCAGAATCAAATGGTTGCAGGTTCAGCCCTCATCCACCCGCACCACCAGGGTGAATAGTTCATTACCTTTTTGGATGAAATTCTACGGCATGTGTTATGCAGGAGGCCAGAACTGATGATCTAATGGTCCCTCCTGGCCCTAAAAAATATCTACAAATAATGATTATAGATGACATATATGCCCTGCACAAAGTCAAAATCAGCAGGCTTTGGGTGGGAACAAGAAATCAAGGAAAGGAATTTTGCCTTTGCGCTTTCACAGGAGCTGGACATATAGCTATGAGCCTGGCTGCAGCAGTGGCTGCTTATTCATTGTCTCTCAGTTTTTTTCATTATATTAACAATGTGGTGGCTGCTTGGTTTTTAGGCCATCTGTGAATCTCTTTGTTTTCTTGGGGGTGTTGGTCGATGAGAAACTTAACATGAGCCATCAGTGTGTGCTTGCAGCCCAGAAAGCCAACCGTATCCTGGGCTACATCAAAAAGAGCGTGACCAGCAGGTCAAGGGAGGTGATCCTGCCCCTCTACTCTGCTCTCCTGAGACCTCACTTGGAGTATTGTGTGCAGTTCTGGTGTCCTCAACATAAAAAGGACATGGAACTGTTGGAACAAGTCCGGAGGAGGGCCACGAGGATGATCAGGGGACTGGAGCACCTCCCGTATGAAGATAGGCTGAGAAAGTTGGGGCTATTCAGCCTGGAGAAGAGAAGGCTGAGTGGAGACCTCAGAGCAGCCTTCCAGTATCTGAAGGAGGAGCTATAGGGATGCTGGGGAGGGACTCTTCATGAGGAACTGTAGTGAGAGGACAAGGGGTAACGGGTTCAAACTTAAACAGGGGAAGTTTAGATTGGATCTGAGGAAGAAATTCTTTATTGTAAGGGTGGTGAGGCACTGGAATGGGTTACTCAGGGGTGTTGTGAATACTCCATCACTGGCGGTGTTCAGGGCCAGGGTGGACATAACCTTGGGTGACATGTTTTAGTGTGAGGTGTCCCTGCCCATGGCAGGGGGGTTGGAACTAGCTGATCTTAAGGTCCTTTCCAATCCTAAATATTCTATGATGCTCAGAATTCCTTCCCAATGCATTTCTAGGAATGTGGGATCTGAGCCAGATGGTCGCATTGTCCCTACAGCACATGGCTGAGCTGGGATTATTTCCCCATGGGCTTTTCACGGATGTAAACACATGTTTTCCACAGCATCACCAAGTTTTGGATCAGGCGAATTAGTAACAATTAATTAGCTTAAACAAAGAATTAGCATCATTTATACTTTGCAAAGGAGCTAGTTCAGCATCATCCTGTGTATTTTCTGCACAGGGTTGCAATGTGGGATCCAGAAATGATGCTTGCCGCGTCACAACCAAACAAGTCATGCTCCTTACCTCTGGTTGGGAACATAGCCATCAGTCAGCCCTGCACCAGTTCTGTGTTAGGCTATACTGGATCATTTGGGGGCAATGAGCAAGTCAGCCCCACAGGTCTTGGGAGATTATTTGTGTTATTATACTGACGTATTAGATGGTAATTACCAGGATTGCGCTTCATTTCTTCTCTGAAAAATCTGTACTCTGTTTGCTTTGCTTCAGGCCCTGGGAATCTCCCATGATTTGTCAAAAAATAATTGTTGGTGGTACAATAAACTTGTTATTCAATTCCCTAAGTGTTCAGGGTTATGTGCAATCTGGAAAGCTGATCTGTTTACATTCATACTTTCTCTATATTCCCTTACCCATTCTTTGTCATTATCATTATTTTTACAGGTTTATTTTTCTCCAGTGTTTTCTAGTTGTTCAAACTTTGTGTTTGTATATTTATTTAAAGGCAGATTTCAAAAGACTTCAGTCTCTTGGTTTACTGAACAATTCTACTTCTTGCTAGTACTTCATCTCCCATGGTATTTTTGTGAGCACTCTTGTTCTCCTTACCCATCTATCTAGCGCTAACCTCTTTGGTCTCTTTGCTACTCATGTCTGTTGCTCACAGACCTGAGCCCTGGTTTTGAACCATAATCCCATTATATTCTGCATAACTTTGGACATTATCTGCTGCTTGTTCTGCACCTCTTTTTTTTTCACAAAGGAATTCTGAGGCTTCTTGAATTGAAGGATTTTTACAAGATTCAAACATTTTTCTGCACAGATGGATTTCCATTTTTTCACCTAGATGGGCTTCATTCCTATCCCATGTAACGCTGTTGCCAGGAGCTGAGGGCTTGGAGCCCAACACCAGTCATTGCCAGGCGAGGTGGTGAAGAGGCAGGGTACCAGACTGTAGACGAATTTGGACAAAGCCTTTCTTCTCTTGCAGGCTTCTCCTGAGATTTGAGAGAGATCGTTTAATCTTTATGCTTCAATACCGCATCTGTACGAATGCTTATTTAAGCCCCTCTGTAATGTGCAGCTACAAAGAGACTTTTAGAAGTGGCCAAGGGTGTTAGATGCCTTGTGAAGGGCTTTGCTCTCCAAGCTACGCTATGGCCCAGCATGAAAGCGCCATGGTTCTGCTCTCCACAAAGGTCTTCCTCAGTCCTCATGCAGTGTGTGATATCCTTGACAGGTGAACCTGCAATACAAAGGACATCTGCCATATCCCCTGGATCAGAGATGCCTGGAGGGAAGAACATCTCTAGGAGGACCAAGACCATAATAACTTCCATGTCCTGACCAAGGCAACTAAAGAAGGGCTGTGAGACTTTTGTTATCTTTGGCAAGCTTTTCCTTCTATTCTGTCCAGTGTTTCAGATTGTTAGGACTGCTTGTCCTGTCAGATCTACCAAATATAACTAGAGCATTCACTGGATTTAAACATTTTCAAGTGTTTACAACCACATCTCCTCCCCAGGGGGATCTCCAAACTGCGCTGCTTGCTGTATTGTCTTTGGCTGGATCTTTAGAGTTTCTGAATTCATGCGCTTAAAAAAATCAATGAGCCTTGGTTAGACAAGAACCCAAACACTATGATTCCACTCCTAGGATTTCACAGGGATTATGAGAGATATAAATAAACCTCAGTTCTGTAGCTTTTAGACTTTCTATCAAAATTTTAAGTCAATTTAAAATTATGGGCCAGGTATGCTGTGTGGGTCACACTTGAAACCATAGATAGTCTTTCTGTGGTAAAGTCTGAGAAGATATTTAAGTATTAAATGGGTTGTAACTGAGGTTTCTTCAGCCAACAGAATTAGTGACAAAGAAGCCCATGGTATTGAAATCCCGGTTGTATAAATATTATCACTTAGCTCTGGGCTTTTTTGCGCGGTGTAGATCTCACGTCCTGTAGCTCCCTAGGGCAGCTGGGTGGCAAATGCAGGCATGTGGACACATCCACAGCCAGGCTTGTCTTCCTTGGACAGTGGCCAGCATAAATGTGAGCTTTCTCCTCCCCTGGACTTCAGAGATTTCCAAAGACCTCTCCAGGCACTTTGAAAGTTAAATGAGAAGCATTTGGACCTTTGTGTAAAATACAGCCTGGCCATACCTAAAAAGAGTGTACAGGAACACCCTCCGTTGGCTATGGGCCACGTGGCCAAAGTCCTCATCACAGGCTTCCTCTTTGTTGCAGTATTTTGTGTCAAGCTGAAGCAAATAGGGTTCTTCTTTCTCCTTTGAAAGAGCCATAAAAGACATTAAGAGATGGAAGAAACAACCAGAAGAAACCAGGGAGGAGAAAACAATAAGAGAGAGAGAGAAAGAGACAGAGAGGCAAAGGGAGAAAGGGGAGAGAAACAGCTGTCTTTCTCAACCGTCTAGGGAACAGGTGATGTGCCATCTCCCTTTCAGTATAAAAAGGTTGTGTGGGAAGGGGGAAGATGACAGATAACATATCAAAGGAAATGAATTGCAGCATTAAGATCCTGACTTTGCTTTGTCAAATTTGCAGGTGATTATTGTGTAACTCTGCAGCTCCTCTCAGTGATGGAAATGCTCTTCAGATCCTCAAGACATAGTACTACTGGTAAAAGCAACAGCTCTTCAGAGAGGTGCTTGCTTGAAGTAGCAAAAAGCTTCTTAAATCTTCTTCAGGGTTCTTCCAACACTGTTACCCATTCTGTGTAGTCTGCATATGCTTGAGCTATATTTTTGTCCCTGACTGACAATAAAATTAGAGCTCCAAAAATACAGTGCGAATCTTTGAAGTAAACTTTAGTTCAAATTTATAATCTTCAATTTGATGTGATAATCAATCCACTTGAGAACAGTTGTTTTGTTATCAAGAACCAAGGATAACTTCTATAACATAAATCCGTGAACATACATCAAGCGTGGCCTTATGGTAACCATGCTGGAGCAAGAATTGATCAGTGGTCCACCAAATCAGGTCAGATGTGATCCCAAACCACCCCTGAAAGCCACGGATTAGATTTTACTCACAGCAGAGGATTCCTGAGCAAACCCTTTGGCAGTATCTATTTTCACAGGCAGCTGAGATTTGATAGGTATGTGTCATGGGTTCAGCTGAAAACCATCAAGATGTAACCAAAGGATCTGCTGTGATGGAGCAGCAAAAGAGGAGCTTGGCATGGCCAGTGGCTCAATAGCAGGCAGGAAAATTACCTGTCTCTGTAGAAAGGATACCAAAGAGTGAAAACGCGTGAAAAGAAAGAAAAGAAACTCACATTTGAAAATATAGTGACAAAAAAAGTCTCACTGATTTTTATAAAAGAAAAACTCAAACAACTCTTCAGGCAACTGTTTTAGACTTTAGTTCATTGCTCAGGAATCAAGTCAACCTTTCATTTATTTTTCTGTTTGATCATATTCTCTCTTCTTTCTCCTCGTCTTTTACCTTTTTTCTGCTACTTTTACCTCTTCTACATTTTTGGTGACCAAGAAAATGTAGAGAGTCATAGAGGGAACGAATGCCATCCAGAGGGACCTTGACACGCTTGTGAGGTGGGCTGATACCAACCTGATGAAGTTTAACCATGCCAAGTGCAAGGTCCTACACCTGGGTCAGAGCAATCCTAGGCAGCTACAGGTTGGGCAGCGAAGAGATACAGAGCAGTCCTGCAGAGAAGGACTTTGGGGTGTTGGTCGATGAGAAAATTAACATGAGCCAACTGCAGTGTGCGCTTACAGCCTAGAAAGCCAACCGTATCCTGGGCTGCATCAAAAGGAGCTTGACCAGCAGGTCGAGGGAGGTGATCCTGCCCCTCTACTCTGCTCTCCTGAGACCTCACTTGGAGTATTGTGTGCAGTTCTGGTGTCCTCAACATAAAAAGGACATGGAACTGTTGGAACAAGTCCAGAGGAGGGCCACGAGGATGATCAGGGGACTGGAGCACCTCCCATATGAAGATAGGCTGAGAAAGTTGGGGCTGCTCAGCCTGGAGAAGAGAAGGCTGTGTGGAGACCTCATAGTATCCTTCCAGTATCTGAAGGGGGCCTATAGGGATGCTGGGGAGGGACTCTTCATTAGGGACTGTAGTGATAGCACAAGGGGTAATGGGTTCAAACTTAAACAGGGGAAGTTTAGATTGGATATGAGGGAGAAATTCTTTCCTGTAAGGGTGGTGAGGCGCTGGAATGGGTGCCCAGGGAAGCTGTGAATGCTCCATCCCTGGTGGTGTTTAAGGCCAGGTTGGACAGAGCCTTGGGTGGCATGGTTTAGTGGGAGGTGTCCCTGCCCCTGGCAGGGGGTTGGAACTAGCTGATCTTAAGGTCCTTTCCAACCCTAACTATTCTATGATTCTATGAAAAGGAAGAAACCAAGGAAAAAAGCTAAAATGGAAAAAAAAAAAGCTAAATATTTCCAGGCACTCTGACTGTATTCCATGTCCTTTGGAAAAGAAATCATTTTAGAGTGCTTTGTGGGTTTTCCTCCCACTGCTCTTGAATTCCAGCAGAAACAGGTTTTGGAGAACTCTTGCGCAAGCTGGTACATCCTGAAGGTGAAATGTCTACAGCACAGCTGGAGTGGGGCTCACTGCGAGGTGGGGAGGGTTTCTGTTACAACAGCTCTGGGGACAACATATCTGTAAGACCTTTACAGGTAAGGATTCCTACACAGGTAATTCGTCAATTTTGGGCATAAGATCAGCTGGTCAAATGAAGATACAGATTTGTCCTACAAACCAAGTATCCTTAATCATAGAAGCATTGAATCACAGAATGATTTGGGTTGGAAAGGACCTTATGATCCTCTAGTTCCAGCCCCATGGGGAGGGACACTTCACCCTAGACCATGTCACCCAAGGCTCTGTCCAACCTGGTCTTGAACACTGCCAGGGATGGGGCATTACCACTTCTTTGGGGAACCTGTTCCAGTGCCTCACCACCCTCAAAGTGAAGAACTTGTTCCTTATATCTAACCTGAACTTCCCCTGCTTCAGTTTAAACCCATCACCCCTTGTCCTATCGTTACAGTCCCTGATGAAGAGTCCCTCTCCAGCATCCAAATATTCTTTTTCTGTAATATTCTGTAATATTCTTTTTCTGTGGTAGATACAGTATCCTTTGAGGCATCCTCAGACTTTCAGCTCCTTAAAATTAGTGCTTTGCCCTGGGAAATAAAATAACTGTTAAAAACAACATATAAAAGGATTGAGTCCAGTGTGACCTATCCCTGTCTGGAGGTGCAAACAGAGGACTTCAGGGAAGAGTGTTTCCTTCTAACCAGTCTGAGTTGGCTCCTAAACACTGAAACACAGAACAATAAAGGTAATTTATAACTACATCTCTTGGCCTTTCCCCAGCCCTTAGCATTTATCTTTTATGCCTTTAAAATGCTAAAAGAAAGGGAGAGTTGTAAATAGAAAACAAAATCAAACTGAAACAAACCTCTTAGAAACAAACTCAGGTCCAAGAGATCACTTTTTCCCTTCCGAACCAGTGAAATTCACACCACATTGCCATCAGTGGGGATTCCAGGCAAGGCATATCCAAATGGGAACAAAGTTATTTGAATACAAAATTCAGCCATCCTCTGTCCTCCGCTTTCCTGTCAGCTGCCAGAGCTGGCACACAGAAAGAGACCTCTTCAGCCTCATAACATTTGAAGTGAAACTTTTTGGGGAATACTGAAAGTCACTCACAGTCCCGGGGGAATGATGAGCCATTTTTTCCACCCTCCCTTCTTTGTAGTTTACTTTCCCTTATATGTTTTTTTTTCTTACTGCAGCTTTTCTGATCACAGTATCACAGTGACTTTATCACAGTCACCTCTTCATTGTGAACCAGCCCATCCCTTGGAGGCAGAGAACCATTGTGGAGGTGGTAAGTAATTTGTTTTGTTCAATGGATTTCTTGTTATGCATGCATGCAAAGCCCCTTTTATCTCACATTTAAATTTGTGTTTTCCCTCTTATGATTGGTTTTGTGACATCAAAAAGCTTTCAGCATCTTCAAAATTCAAGAAGAACAAACTCTTAGAAAAATAAAATAAAAATAAAAAGAAATAATTCCTAACACATCCAGCATTTCAGTGCAGCTGTAGAAAAGAAGAGATTCACATGGGATACTGGCTACTAACGACTATGGAAATATGCCTTATTTTTTGATCTCTAGGCCCAAACATTATTCATATTTTTTTCCTTAGCCTCAAACAATGTCTTCAGATGGCCCAGGTAAAAGCAAGCCAGAAACAAAACAACATCATAGACGAATTGCTTTATGCAGATACTTTCAGCTACACTACACAACTCACATTGTCTTTGAACCCAGTGTGATGAGAGAATGATTTGAGACTCCAGGGACGACTCCTGGATACGTTTTTACTTCAGCATATTGTAGCGAGACAGAAATCTTTGGCTTATGAAATGTGTTCGGCAATCATCTGCATTTGGGGGGATTTTATTATTTCTATTGTGCTAGTAACACTTTGGACAATGTCGAGAGCTGAGGTCAAGGAGCAGACATGCTGTACATATGAGGTTATGCAGACTCTCTTTAACCTTTAAGCAAATAGTTTGTCCATGCACAGTGGGAGGTTGAGAGCAGGAGTGGGAAAGTCTGAGCCAAACCCTCCTCCTCAAAATCAGGAAAAGTGGCTTCAGTTGTTAGGCTGCTTTTCAGGACAGGAGAGACATACGTCCTCTGATTTCCAGTCACCTGCCTACTTTTCTAAGAATGCTTTTATCAATTGACTTTTGGGGAACTGGTTAGCATTTGCCTAACTATCTACAATGAACTGAAGTATATAACCTCAATGTAAGTTAATTGTACATAGCTCATGTACTTTGAAATGCAGTATGCACATTATTATATTGAAATAACTTGAGGAGAAAAACCCTTAAAACGCGGTGCACAGAATGGCTGTTAAACGTTGTCTGAGAAATTCCGTCATCAACTGCCTCTCCCATTTATCTACAATTCTATCTTGTTTCTTTAAAATTCAGATTCTATCTAGAAGTAACTGAGTAGCAAAGATTTTTTAAAAATTGATCCTCTATGACATTTTCCATTCAATGCTCATACTTTGATAAAGATGTGCAGACCATGCTGCAAAGGCTCTTCTGCAAAGCAGCAAGGCATTTCAACCAGCAAAGGCCCTCCGGCCTCCTAGGCATCCTGGCTTTGCAAGTCATGGTGAATAAGTGATGCTGGCTGGGACATGTCTGCTTTTAGTAGAATGCTTTTTAGTATGGAAAAACCAGAGCCCTCTCTCACTGAAAATGTACAGTTATGAAGCTGGAGTCACTTTATTGGCCAAAATGAAGCACATCATAGCGAAAATCAGGCAGGTCAAGTTTAAGCATGAGCATGATGTTACATCTCACTGTAGGAAAAATCTGGGATACAGTGTTTTGGGATTGTGTGACAAGGTTTTGTTAGCAGGGGTCTACAGGGGTGGCTTCTGTAAGAAGATGCTAGAAGCAACTAGAGGGGAGGAGGGAGATCAGGAGTAAAGTTAAGCCCAGGAAGAAGGGAGGGGTGCAGGAAGGTGTTTTAAGGTCTGGTTTTATTTCTCATTACCCTTCTTTGATTTGATGGGTAAGAAATTAAACCAAATACCCTAAGCCAAGTCTGTTTTGCCTGAGAAGAGGCAGTAACTGGTGAGTGTCTCTCCATGTCATTATCTCGACCCACAAGCCTTTTCTTGTATTTCCTCTCCCCTGACCAGTTGAGGAGGGCAGTGATAGAGCAGCTTTGGTGGGTACCTGGCATACAGAGAGGCACCACATACAGAGACTGATATCCTGCACTTCCAATAAAATCTTTTGTCCTAGATTTTTCCTGGAAAAGGGGATTTTCCTTTTCCCATGTCAGAAACTATTACACTTCCAGAACTGTGGCAGGAAGGGGGACACAGGTTCACAGCTGCTTCTGTGACCTCCCACTCCTCTAGACATACAGGGAACAACATCTCTCACCATTTGGCCCAACAGATGCATACAGTGGGGCTCAAAAAATGCATGACAACATCACATAGACCAAAGCAGAGGTGTGACCTAAATTCTGTGTTGTGCACCAGCCATCCCTTGTTCACCATATCCAAGGCAGCCGCAGGAAAGAGAAATCTCTGCAATAAACAAAAACATTATTGAGAGTTAATTTCTGCAAGGATACTTACAGGATGTTTTAAGGTAACATGTAGGTTTTGTTATCCCAGCTATCTAACCCATGAGTGCTATTGGGAACCTGGACACAGAGCCATAGGGATATTAAGGTGCCTAATTCTGGTAAAATTCTAGCTTACCAGTGAAATTGGTTCTTCCCTTCTCCATTCCTTTGTGAATGTGGACCAAAGGTACTAATCATCCTGAGAAAGAGATTGTGCTTCCTGTGGGAGGCTTCCCAGTGCCTTGGATAGGAACAGGACTGAGCCCTCATTGCTGATTAAAAAGATAATTTGAGGCCATTACCAGCCAAGGGAGGAGGAAGAAGGTGTTCTAGCAGGGCATGAAACCTTCCCCCTTCAGTCCCATGCTCACTGCTGACCTTAGATTTTAGGGGGTTTTCATTCTGGCGAGTATATTTTATGAACCTGATGCACACTTAGCTAGAACAATCCCACACTGGGATCTAATTTCAGACCTACAAAGGTTGATTTATCCTTTTTCAGGCTATGTACTCATTTGAACTAAAATTACCCTGCTGCCAGTCTCCTTGATAGAAATTACATCTAAAGAGAGAGAACCACTGAACTTCATGTATTGGTAATGGTCTTTCCATCTATATTTTTCCTTGGGGATAAAGTTGTATGGGAAAATTAGGCACATTAGCCTAGGAAAATAGTGAACAAAAATACATATTTTATACTTTTTAAAAGTATCCTCATGCTACCAATTAGAAACATTATTTGATGCAGGTATTTGAGCACTGTGCATTATGGTGCCAGTCTGTATATAAAGCAGAACAAAACCATGTTTGATAGTTATTTAAGGGCATCCTAAATACACTCAAGAATAGTACATTTTAATTTTCAATAATGCCAGCAGACTCAAGCATTCAGATTTTAGCATAACCAGCAGGAAAACTGTTTGATGTTTTAATTATGTCCCAGAAAATGCTGAATGTGTTATAAAAGAAATCTGAAGAGGGGAGGGAAAAAAAAAAAAAAGGGATTTTATTACTGCTCAAGAGGAAGGACGTTTTACAACATAGCATTAAAAATGTAAAATGGAATGAAAAAGAATCCGGATAGTCAAAAGTTTGTCTGCAACAAAGTAGGCCAGCGAAGCAAAATAATATGTTAGAAGCAGTCGGCAGCGAGAAGTGGAAGAGAGCATTTACATAGAGAGAGGGCTGAAGTGAAGGAAAAGCCTTAAAATAACCCCAAAGTCTTTTAAATTATGCGTAAGACTAGCCAGAACCTGGTAACCGCTCCCAACAAGGTGTCTCAGAGGATTTCAGAGTTCCTGATTAATGTGGTGACCTACTGCTCTCTGATGCAATGCGTTTAAACCCCAGCTGAGTATTTGCAGTCGGGATGAGGCTGTTGGGACTTCCTGGGGCTCTATCCTGCTGGCACCAGGGTCAGGCTCCGCAGCAAGACTCAGGAAAGGTGTCCCCAAGGGAGGGGAAAAACGAGAACCTGAATTGTTGGGGGTGAATTGAACCAGATGTACAAAGCTCCAGCAATTCAAGCAGAGATAGGAAGTAGCGAGGGGAGGGTCAGGAGGTGGGGGGATATTGCTGGGATTTAACTCTTCCTTCCCTTAGCAGGTGTCGGAGGAGGATGAGAGGAGACACTGCCACATCCCATGGTGCTGCCCAGTGTCCCCAGTGCAGGGGCTGATGCAGGGTGCCAAAGCCACAGTGGGGCGGGTCTGGCTGGGGGGAGGCAGAGCCAAAGCCTCCGCTCATCATGTCCATGCCAAGCACAGGGAATGTTGCCTTTCCTTTCACATACATATATACATGATTTCACTCATTCCTGGCACTCGATTCTTTCTCCGTTCTACTGTCGTGAGCTACCTTAAGAAAGTGACGTCTTCAATTTGATTCAGATACATAATTTATGTTGTGTCGATACATTTGTTTCTCTTAAAGCAGGCTCTCAAAAAACTATCCCAAGAAATGTTTACTTCAGGTTTTTTAAAGCATCAGTAACATTAGATTTGTATATGTGCATTTATACTCACATGCGTATACAATAAATCTGAGAGGCAGGTCCATGATTGCACTAGACATATCCGTCTCGGCGTCATTGATGCTTTAAAGAAGCTAGCACAAAGCTTTCTGTAGCTATGGCTTGTTAAAAAAAAATAACCCTTTATTGATAAAATCATAAATTATGTATTTAAACAAACAAGTTAAAAAAGCCTTTTTTTATTATGTAGGTGATAATGTCAAAATGGTGAAAGAATTTGGAGCCAGATGTCAATGAGACGGTGTTGTGAATTGTCCTTCGGTGGTATGGTATTTCAGAATGTCCAGTGTCATGCCTGGCTATTATAATATATGTTTCTTATTTACCATTTCATCTCTTAGAACTTCTGTGCTCTGTATTCTGTTATTTGATACCTTGACTGTTTGCTTAAACTCTCTATGCAAATATGAAGCTCAAATACAAAGCTGGAGTATTAACATTAAAGAAGAACTGTGATTCCAAGATTAAAAAGTGAGGTAAATGTCTCTTGTAAAGATATATTGTTAGTCTGGTTTTTTTTTTTAGGCTATTTGGCAATGATTAAAAAAAAAAATCAGCATTGTAACAGAAATGATCCAAAATGCTTTAAAAAGCATGCATAGCAGAAAAACCTTTGTACAGCTATAAACGAACTGCACAATCTGATGCCCACCACAAAAGTTATCGTTAGAGGAGCAGCTAAGCCCAGAATGATGACACTTTTCCCTTAATGCACCCTATTCTCTTGTCTCTTTTTTATCTGATTACAGCCTGAGCAATCTACAGAGGGTTTGTGTTCACAGTAACAATTTAGTCAGCAGGGGCATGAGGGAGGTGGATGCTCTTCTCCAAAGCCAGGCAGATGCTCTGTGACCAGGCGCAATATCACCAGGCTCCCTCTCCCAAAGCAGAGCTGTTTCTCAGGCCACCTGGAGACATGAACACCTTTAGACCACAGCTCTCAGGTACCAAAATAGTCCCACAGCATTAGATATACAGGCTACTGTCTTCTTCTCCCCACCCTCTCATCCCTCCTGCATCAGAAGTGGAACTTGTTACCAAGATAGCTGCTAGCATTGTTATTCGAGATTGTAAACTTTCACCTTCTGAATAGTATTTCTGTGTCTGTGTGAAGGCTGGAAGTCTAAGAGTTCAGGGAGAAAAAAACCTGCTTGACAAGCAAAGCTTTTTGCTTTAAAAAGGAAGAAGAAGAGGTGGGGGAAAAATTGCTCCAAACTCGTGGGAATAGGTGAAAGTGACAGACGCTAGAGACAAAGATGAGAAGTGATCCTGAATGCGTCAGCATTGGAGGCTGCTGGAAGACTGACTGCAGCACTACCCTGGCAGCTCACCCTGGAGAGGATGCAATCAAAAACCTGTCAGCTGGTGCTGGGAGGTGGGAGGCTTCAGCCAGGGAACCTTCAGGAGAGGTGAGGGATGCTTTAGATGTAATTGCTTCCTATGGTCTTTTTTGCTTATTTCCATTGTTTGCACTTGTCTCTGGTCATGTCTGGAGAGGAGGCAGCATTCCCCCCAGTGCCTACAGACAGGTTCCTTGGGCAGAGCCCTTAGCTGCTTTGTGAGTAGGCAGAAACAGGCAGGGGTGCAGCCAGCAGGTCCTTGCCTCCATTCCTGGTGCTGAACAGCCCCTGGCTGATGTGCATGGAAAGCAGCTACAAATCACCAGTCACTTACAGGCTGTTCCTCCATTTCTGTGTTTTTCACCTTTTTTGATTTGTGGACCATGAAGTGTTTTCCAGAGGAGTGGGTCCCTTTTGAAATGCACATTCTTACAGTGCTGGACAGCATAAATGGATTTGTTTTTCTTAGCCGCCCCTCACAGACACCTTAGAAGTAGACCACAGAGCTCCCCAGAGGTCTACAGACCTCCAGGTTGAAAACTAGCACTCTAATATTAATCCTTTCAGCTGTCCAGTTCAGGAAATGTGATTATTTTGCAACTGAAAGAACAGAGACAAAGAGAGGTGATGCCAAAAAGCAGGAATTTTAAAAGCGCTGCTCTGATCTAGGAGCACAGTGACCCCTGGAATTGAGGGCTGGTTTTCCTACACATCTTTCAGATGCTATTGAAATAATTCCCAAAGCACTGCCCTTTCATTAGGGGTCTAAATTCACATCCATAGGTGCTAAGTGCTGACAAATGCCTCTGACCTCAGAGCCATGAATGCTATGCCCACCACCTATGAAAATCAGAATGGTTCGATACGTCTCTTTTTAGATAGCCTTATTTGAAGGACTGGGCAATGGAAAGAGTCAGCACTGGGTTTTGGAGGAGATAGCGAGTTTTTAGAACTAGTTGCTGTTCATAAACACTAGGAGCACGTCTACCTGCTCTCCTGGGATTTCTATCCCTTACAGAGGAGCACACGTTGATTCCTGCAAGTACCTTCAAATTACATTTGGCATCCACAGATTTGTAGATTTTTGAGGCCAGGACTACATTCTTTTGTCACACATTTTTCCCTGCATTCAGCCCAGTAACTTGCATCTGACTATAGCATAGCTTTTGTTTGATTGAAGCGCATCTGCCAGAAAAGCATTCAGACCTGATTTGAAGACATTAGGAGAGAAAGAATCCTCCTCTTCCCTTGGTGGTTCATTCTACTGGCTAATCACTCTCAGTGTTAAATATTTGTGCCATTCTTGCTAGATTAAAGAGCATTTCAGCACGTGGCATTCCTGTGAGATAATGCTTGCAATGAAGTAACCTTTTAATCTTCTTTTTGATAAATTAAACAGTGTGAGATCTTCAGGTTTCTCACTGTCAAACATTATCTACAGTTAGTAAATCATTTCTGTGGCTCTTTTCTGAGCCTCCTCCAGTTTTGTAATGCCCTTTTTTAACATGACAACAGGATGCCATAGTCTAGCATATGCTTGCCTGGCCTGTATTCTCTAGCTTGATTATGAGGATGCTCATAGTTTTGCTATAGCTCTTTGCTGCGAGGGTGAGACACATCCCACCTAAGTTTAGCCAAATTAGAAGTTTTGGCATCTAAAAGCTAGTCATCTAATTTCAGTTCATTTCCCAGGCTTCCTCTGTAGCCAGTGGAGATAGATGGGCACTTCTGGAGGTCATGCTTTCCCATTTATGTAATTTTGCTATGGGGTGTTATCAAAAAACCTTCTCTTAGAATTCTTCCCCCCTTGCCAAGAGTCTCAGTGTGTTGCAAGTGCCACCCCTACATCAGCAGGATTCTCTTTTGTCTCTGTCAGGTTCTCTGTTCTCCCATCCCTGTAATCAGAGAAGACTTTGAGAAAACAGGTCAGAAACATTTTCAATGAGATGATATTTTCCAAAACCAATTTGCAGAGAGCTTCTGATTGATAGGGACATAATTTATACTTAAACTAATTCATCCGCATGAAGCTGCTGATGTTTACTAACCGAATCCATTGAAGAGAATACCAGCTAGTTACAGACCAGTACTACTCATTGATAAATTTTGTTAAGGAAAAATCATATTCAGTGATGACTCTCTGCTGAAAATTGTCTTTTAGAGATCTGCCAAATAGCCAGCTCTTCACCCGTTCATCCTGTGCCTTATTAGTATTTCAAGTACCAGTTTTTCCATTGAAATAGTATGTGAATGAAACTTTACAGCAATTCCATAATTAACTTGGTTGAGAAATTCATTATAAAATACTTCTAATCTTAATTTGTATTTTTCTGTCTTCTCTTCTTATACTTTTCAATTTATTTTTTGATTGATTGGCTCTGTTGAGCCAGCTACATGTGTTACTTGCTTGGACTCTCCTGTTTGTACCATTGGTACAATGATACGTTATCTAGTGACCACTGTCTTTTATGACTGTAACTAATTAACTCCTGGCAGAGAGGAATGGTGTACTGGATCTGTACCTTTTTCATTAAAGGAGTTATCCTTTATTCTTCTTTCTCTCTCCCTCTATCTTATTTTGTTGAGAAATCCAAATAGTGCTTTATTTACGAGCTGCGTGAGACCTCCAACATATACCTCCCAAACTGAAGACCCCCTAACAGTGCAGTTCTTCCCCTTGATGTGCTCCAGACAGGTCTTAAGGACTAACACATCCTGTTTTCTGGTTTGATTTAGTGGTCTACAAAGTCTCCTACCACTGCCACCTCCTGAGCTTTCTGAGTCAGCTCAGTGATTGAAGAGGCACTCAAAGTCCTGGGGTTCACTCTAGGATTTCAGTAGCTAAAAAAACAGATAATGATATTTTTAATGTTTGTACCTCATCCTTTTACCCCATCTGTTGTTACTGAACAGGATGAGATGGCTCCAGGAAGCAGTACCACAAAGTTAACAGCATGAAGTGGATGATGATGATGATGTGGTGTAATTTCCAGAAAGTCTTCTGCTGCTGGTGTCTCATGAAGCGTCTTGACAGTGTGATGGCATCCCACAGCTCTTTGTGCATCTTCAGGTAAGTGCGCAGTGTACCCACAGGGCAGCCAAATCATAGGATCAGAGGAGTTAAAGACAGGCAAGATCTGTCAGATCACAGAGCACATGCCCCTTCCAGTGAGTGCTGTCGTCCCTGATACAGCATGCGTCAGATCTCAAGCAGATACTACAACTGATCTCAGCCAAAAGGCCAAAGGGAGTTGGATGAATTTTTTTGTATCTGAAACCTAATATTCACAATGGTTCAGGAAGGTCTTCTGTTATGTGCTGATGGATGGAAAGCTGAGCCCAGCTGTTGAGTCTGGTTACTGTCCTGCCCTGACTGGTGGTAAGTCTGGGTTTGCCCCCAAAGGTGAGAAAATGTCTTAAAGCAGCCGCCTTTGTCCATCTTTCCCCCAAAGTGAGTCATGTTATTAATAAAGTGAGCCATCTTTACTCATCCAGAAAGGTGCTTTTTCTGAGACAGCCTCTAGACAATGCAGGGAGAAATGGAGCCCCGGCACCAACTAGAGGAAAGAACACAGTAACACCAATGACTGTGAAACCTGTGACACAAAGTCACACTGATCAAAGCCAAGTACTCTTATAGCTTAGAGGCAAAAAAAGCCCAAAGTCTATTGTTAATTTTTTTCAAGATGCCAACAAGGTAGAAATCTGGCATCTCATCTGCTGGTGCCTGGGGCACAGTAGGTGAATGGGAAGGGCCATGCTGATGAATGCCACAGTGACAAGGACAAGCGTCTGAGGGAGCAGGTTTCGGACCCAGAGCTAAACAGAAAAAGTAATAGAAACAAGCAGAAGTGAGAAGGGTTAGCAGATGTGAAAAGGCAGATGAGAGTGTGCCCAGGACTGTGGGTGAGGGATGGGAGCTGGGAGGAGTATATAACTGCAAGGGAAACAGGAGTGGGGGCTAGAGAGAATAGGTACGGCTACAACTGGAGAAAACAATTGAGAAATGTTGGTGAGGGAGTATCAGAAGGAAAAAGACAGGTATGTGTGTGCATAGTGAGATGATAAGAGCAAGCAGAGGGGCTGCCAGGGTGGAGGTTAAGGGGGGCTGGAAAGGTGTAATCACATCCATGCGAGCTAAGCCACAGGTCACCTCTGTGTGCCTCCTGCTACACCCTGTTTGGTGAGAGCACAGCCTCCCACAAGGCTGCATTGACAGCGATGGCCAAAGACCCATTTATCTGGGCTGGGGCTCACTGGAGGGAAATTTGGAAGCCCTTCTCTTCTAGTTTGAGCTACACTGAGCTGAGTAACCCATGGAAATCACTGCAAATTATGGAGGGTCAAGCAGACTTCTCCATATTTGTGCTGGGCCTGACTGTTTCTCCATTTTGCCCCATATTATTTACTGTACAAATCCATTAGCATTGCTTTTTCTTGCTGCATTCACGAAACTGCAGTCTATCACTTCAACTATTCACATGACATTTTATCCTTTCTTTGGAAGACAATCTCATCTTCAATCAAAGACCTCTTGACAAAAGGAAATAGGAGCAAGAACTTGAGGTGGCATAATGCAGCCAAGTGCTTTCTGTACACCTGCATAATATGATTCAGTCTGCCTTTACTTTCAAAATTATACTGAAAGATTCCTCTTGTTTACATTTTTTTTTGTGTGTGCCCTGACCTATTGCTCATTTAACCTTGAGGTTCCCTTCATTCCTCCTTCCCCCCACCGCTTCCCTCGTCTACACCTCCAGCAGTTATTATTCTCTTTGTTGGTTTGCAGTTTCTATAATTGTGTTGCTTCAGTCAACACTCAAGCTTCTATTTAGGTTTTTTTTTTCATACCAAGGAGATTGAGTGCAACAGTAAGATCTGTGTAAGCATTTTAGATGATTTGTCAAACAGAATCTAGCATCTCGTTTCTAGGACATCTTTAGGGCCTGGGATGAAGGGATTTAGGTTGGTTCAGGATTTTTTTATGTAATGAATGAAAGGACATATTTGATGGAAAAAGTACTTAAAAATCAAAGATATGATGAGAATGATGAAGCAGCACTGGGGTTCCTGAGCTAGTCCTTGTCCTTGCAAGGTCTGCAGCTGATTTTAGTTGAGTCACGCTGTCCTCTGAGAGGGTGCTGGGCAGATTCCCTGTGGGAGGCCAAGGGAAATAGGAATTATTTCCTTCCTATGAAAAGGTAGCTCTTTCATCTCCCACAGGGCAGGTGGAAATTGTGTTGTGTTTTTGACACCCACCTCCTTAGGATGATACTCCTGTTACAGATCTTGCTTTGGGTTTCCCTGAGAAGCACATTGAGGATAGTTAGCTATCTCCTCTCTTTTTCAGACTCTGTGGGGTCCTTCATTTTTTTCCCAGTGTGGCTGGCAAATCTGTGGCCACTTTTTGCTTTCTCAAACTGCTTTGTGACAATTTATTTGCCATCTCCTGTATAAGCTTCAAATCTTAGGCCTGACCCAAAGCATGTCGACTCTACTGGGGGTCTGTTTGCTGTGATGAAGTAGGTTTTTGTAGGCTGGTTCTCAAGATCACCTAGGAGCAAAAAGAGAGAAGCAGTCTGAGGGCAACTGCAGCAGTGAGTGTGTCTTTCCTCGCAGAAAAGTCCCTTAAATCCTCTGATCTCTGCTTCTCAACCACATAAACATGAGTCTCTTTCCAGAAGGCTGCAAACATTTGTTAATGCTGGTATATTTGTTTGAGATGGGCCTTCTCAGTGAAAGCTTACTCATGAAAATCTTCTTCATTTACCTTTACTCTGCAAGTCTGCAATATTTTAGATTGTTTCAGTGGTCCTCGGGTTGTTGGTTTTGAATTTGGACCTGTCCACCATATAAATGCCATCACACAGACTGCATCTTCTCCCTTTTTAATACAGAAGAGCACAATCAAATCCAGTCAATCTCTTCCTTTGTTCCTGGGTATAGGGGCTGCTTTGGCATGAAATCTTCATTGTTAATTATGTGGTGTAATTGCTCCCTGATAATGAAAGAAGGAGACATTGGTCAGTTTTGTCTGGACCTCTGGAAAGGCTTTGATATGGCTGATCCTTCCAGCGGGTTCACCCCAGCCTCCCTGGAGAATGTAAAAAGGTGTTAACTGGTGTGAGCCAGGCAACACCTTTATATGTATGGTATTGTATGGGCCAGCCTATTTAGTGAGTGCGCATCTTGGAAGATGGTGTGCCCTTGCAGTCCCTTAAGCAGGAAGGGCTGTGAGCAATCCAGCTGGGGAAAAGCACTTCTAAAGCAGAAATTAGGTTGGCAAGGGTGGTGAGGGAATTAAAAGCCTGTTGGAAATACCGATTCCTGCATTGTTTAGGAGCCTGATGTAGCTTTAAATATTGCAAAATTAGTGCAGAGTTAGAGCTGTGGTGCTGGCAGTTAATAGGCTTTCCCACCTCATGGCAAATGTACCCCCCTACTTTTTACCCTCCGTTCCCTTGTTTTATAATTAACGCTGCTTCTTCTCAGTAAGAAGTTGTAAATTATGATGAGTTGTGTTTAGCTACCAGCGGGTAGTGTCTCTTCATCATTCACCAGGTCAAAAAGAAGAAAGGTGACACAATATTCATCAGCTGCAACCTGGGGTTTCAATGCTAAAAAATCTAAGTACCAACTTTTTCTCCTGGTATGCCCAAAACATTAAAAAGCATCTGCTTTTTAAACAGGACATTTCTAGAGCTGTCGTATGAAAAGGCAGAAAATAATCTCAGCCTTGTCAGAAGTATTTATAGCTGATTTTACTTGCTAGCAGAGCAATACTGAAGGATCCCCTTTTTGATACAGCATACAACATTTAAATGTGGTTTCCCAAGTATTTTTTCCTCAGCAATGTTATTCCAAGCAAGTAGCTTCAAATGTCTTAGTGTTCATTGCTGCCCCTTTGCTGGCATCCTGGGGCTGCTGAAGCCCCATAGAGGTCAGGAGTTACACTGGATGGATCCCACATTTAGGACGGAAACCTCAAATGGCCTACAATTCTCAGTATCCCTGACAACGAATCCTGCTCTCTTTCACACAGTTGTCAGGGTCAAGCCTGTTCAGTCACAGCTATGGGGAATCCTGTAGACGATTCATAAACCTTGCTCACTGTCTTGATGACTGTCATAATCTGTGCTCCATATTTAATCTCAGACGGCAGTTTGTGGCAAGAATCATTATTTTCACAGCCAGAAAGAATGGGAAGTTGCTAATTGTGTCCACTAAAAATCCCAAGTGACTCATGATTTATGAGACATTATTGATTCTACACCAGTTGTGTGTATATTCCTGTTTAGTATGACCTGCAGTTTTGTAGACACTCTATCTCAGAGTCGTTTGCATTTTGATAGTGAAACCATCATACCCAATAGTCATTGGCACAATCACGCTATTTCTAGTACTGCATAGTCCCCTACAGTCTGTAATAGCTGCTGTGTAAGTGAATCATTAATGATGATATCCTTATTTGAATGCAAAATCTGGCTACTGACATTTTCCCTGTGTTACTTAGCTCTGTAAGTCTGTGCTCTGTAAATTCACTGGAGTCATTTGAGCTTTGTTGCTTTCTACCTGTGAAGGACCCCACTGTTGCTGTCTGGTGACTGGGGTGCAAGAAAACCAAATCTTTTAGGTTAATGATCCTGGATCTGTATCTCTCCCTTCTTTCTTTTCACTTTTGCAATGGAAATGCCACCTTTTGCTTTTACGTTTCTCTGTGATCCATTGACCTCCAAGGCCCTCTTCTTATCTCTCCAGCTCTACATGGGATAAGGTACTAGTACACATCCCAGTACTAACACAGCTCAACATATACAATTTTTGAGAGGCAGAGGACCATTTTGGGTTTATGCTTCTCAGCAAAGGCTTTTATAGCAGATGTAATTGCAGAAGTACCTCTCAATATACCTTATTGGTATTGTTTTGCTCAGGATATAGGAAGTATAGGCAGTTCTCAGCATAGAATAATAGAATAGTTAGGGTTGGAAAGGACCTTAAGATCATCTAGTTCCAATCCCCCTGCCATGGGCAGGGACACCTCACACTAAATCTCCCGTTAGAATTTCAAATAGGTTTGACAAGACTTATTTGGAGGAACAGAGCCAGAAGCATAATCAGGAATTATTAGGATTTCTTTTCCTTTTCCATCCTTACTTCCTTAGCTAATAATTTTTCTATATTTAAACTTACCCATGGACTTATATTATCTCACCTCGAACTTGGGAACCAGCTTAAAAGGAGCTTACCCACCAGGTGGCATTTTCTCACGTGTCCAGCCTTAATTCTAACATGAATGCTTTGTACATACAATTATAAAACCAGGGGCCACTACAGTGCACCTGTAGAGTAGAAACTTGACTGTTCTTGATTCTGTTCTAATTATCGAGCCTCAGAGCAAAAACTAGGTTTCAAAGAAAACTTTCTGTACAGGCCTCAATAGAGTTAAAGGAGAAACATTTTAAGTTGATGAGCTGACACTTGTAGAAGCAAATATATTAAATAAATCATGATTCGTTTTGGGGCTAAATCTGACTTACATCAACTCTGGAAAAACTAGATCCTAATGAGTGACAGTTTGGTGTTTTCTGTCACTTCCTACAGTAATGGCCCCAAGCTGACACTGCTCTGTGGGAGTCTAATACTTCTGAACAAAAGTTTTTTTTGGAGTGAGATAGACAAGGTAGAAATCCCAAGGTGACTGGAAGGAATGTCTAATGACTGGAAAGACATATTTACTGGCAGACTGTATGTAAGCTGTGACAGTTGACAGGGCTTGATTGTAATAAATATAGTTGATGAACAGAAGGCTGACAGGTAAGGACAGAGAGAGAAAAAGAGTCAAAAGATCTGCATTGGCTGAACCCTATTAACGGTAAGTTGGTAACAAAACCCAGAGTCATAAAAGAAAACAGATATCGCAAACTGATGTCTAAACACTGAAATGTATAGGACTTGCAGGTTGCCGTAACAAGCTCAGATTTGTTGACCTTTCTTCTGCCTATTCTATAAGTGCTGTTTTCAGTTGAAATTCACACCAGCAGCAGGCAGGCACCTGATATTTTTAAATTTCGTGTATGGTTAATCATGTAACAGAATAAACCCTGATCAAGGTCATAATTATTGCTTCAATCTTGAACTTTCATGGCTTTGATCAGAGGATTTGATGTTGCAAAATGTGCCTCCACATGCTGTGAAGGATCTTGCTGGGGATTGGTTCTACTGAAGACAAAATGAATTCCTGCAAAGGAAATTAAACAACATAAAACCCGAAAATATTTCTTTAAGTGCTCAGGCTCACCATGCATGCACACACACACACACATACACAGATGGAGTGATTGACCCTGAAAATGAAACAATCCTGGCATATTAAATCATGACACTTTATAACTGACTGGTCAGAGTTTCAACAATAGGATTTCCAATAAGCTCTGCACTTTCTTCCCCCAGGCAAATGTCACACACTGAAACTAAACAGGATCTTTTTTTTGCCTTGTTCTTCCCCACGTGCTGTTTTCTGTGCCCAAGATACAAATCTGTATTCGAAAATGCCTTAACCCTTTGGAAGGGCAACCCGCCCTCTCCATGCCCCAGGAGAAGGGAGTTTTGCGGCAGGCGTGGGACATAGGGGACATCGTGCTTGTGTTGGCACCAAGGTCAGACTGCACCTTTATTGTACTCTCATTTCAAAAGGGATGAAAGGGAAAAAACAGTCAGAGGGGAATATCTGGAGGAATGCACTCAGGAATTGCACAAACTTAATGTAAAGGTTAATAATGAGGAACATCTTTTGCTGGGAATATCAAATGAGATTCCCTCCAAACTCTGGAAATGGGCCCACTGAACAGTAGGGTCACTGTTTGCTTGCTTTCATCACCGCATGGACAGAGGTGAAAATCCCTTCATTTTCTTGCTTGTATGAAATACAAAAGCATTTGTAAAATATTTAGACAACTAAGATATTGAGAGTACTTTTCAAAAAAGTTGCTGTTGTTCTGAATGGATCTCCTCCTTCCCTCTCCACCAGATGCCACCGCCTCTTCAAGTGGTGCTGCCACTAAATGAATTGTGGGGAATGCCAAGAAAAAAAAATGGGACCACATAGGTGCACAACAAAGACTCACAGAGTAGCGCAATGCTTATGTGTCAATCACGCCGATGCTCCCCCTTTGCTGGCTGCATGTCTCCCACATGGCAGTGGATCCGGCCACTCTGCTTCTCACCACTGCCTCTTTGAAATCATGGGATTCAGAGCCATGTCTCGTCAACATGGGAGTTGTCAGCTTAATTGGCACACACACTCACACTTTATGTACTCCTCTAGTTGTCAGCGGCTGCTTATGCACATGTGTACGCTGTACAGGTAGGCGTGAGTGTGTCCTTTCATGTAGAAAGTTCTCCACACAGGCACATGTGGATTGATATCCAGAAATACCCATATTCTTTGTATACTGGTAGATTTACATGTGGTTGCATACTTGAACTTATACATACACCTCATCTACTGTCCTCTGGATGTGGTGGTAACGTGGCAAAGTTAATCTATGGTCATTTACTTTAGTGGCAGTCCTTTGATACTCAGTCAGAAGATGGCACATCTTTGTATTTAAATAGAACAAATACACTTAATTGCAGATATATATATTTACAAACATACCCAGAGTTTCTGCTGTGCAATCTAGCCTCATGAAGACTAAAATCCATGTAAACAAATTTCTTATGTACTGAAGGTCCTGAGTCAAGCAACTGAAAGCACAAGACAAAAGAAATGGTATTTAAACAACACTGCAACCCTTTTCTTTTTACATGTGTTTATTCATTCCTGTAGGTACTTTACAGATTTTTTTTGGTTTGGCCTTTAACAGAGACTTTACCACAACTTTAAGCTGATGAGAACATGCAAATTTTCTTCACTCAGAACGAAGAGTGTTAGAACCAATGCAAGCGGCTGTAGGTGTCTCAACTTTGCTTTGTCATCTCTCTAACATTCCAGGACACATTCAAAGTCAGAATTTTACGCATTTTTATTGGTGGATGGACTTTTGCTGCTGTTTTTTTAATGAGAATATAGCTTTGGTGCAGGACTCAATTTTTTAGTGTTATGTGTTCTAATCAAAATGCCACTGGAAGTTAAAACTAACCCCAAATATCAGGGTAAGCTTTCTGAGGTAAAATTTCTGAGGAAAGAGAATATTCCCCTTCTGGAAACTGGGGATACTCTGTAGAGTGAATTGTTATTGCTGAGACAGGGTTAATCTTGCATCTGTAGGACTTTAAAATGGAAGTTGTATAACAGTTCTGCCACATATTTTGCATCTTTGAATATACATTGATTTTAGATAACATCTGAAAGGCAAGTTTCCCCGAGAGAGTAATAATCTTCAGTGCGTCGTATATGATGCAAGATATATTACAAAAGACCCCAACAATAGTTATGAAGACTCGGGATCTCTACAACTGAGAGAAAACGTTCAAAAAGAACAAAACCAAACTGATATTGTGATTCCTACAGTCTGCAGGAGGCCAGGTCCTGTATCATGGTAAGAGTAATTTTTAAGGTCTATTCATACAACTGGGATAAGAATGAAGATTTTGACAACCCTTCTATGTGACTTCTGTTCTACAACCTTGATCTAGTCCCAGATGGGATAAGCACTTTCCTCAAAAAGATTCATTGCTTTCCAGGTTTTGCATAATTTTTCCCTGCAGAAATTGTTTAGTGTGTTCAGACATTTTCCTTCAATTTAGACTCTCTCTACAATTATTTTACAAGACCAAAAAAACCCCAAAACTGGACAAAAAAAAAAAATCCCTTTTTTATCATGACTATAGAATTCATAATAACTCAGACTAAAGCTTCCACTAGAAGCACAGTTATATGTGGCACCAAACGCGACGTGAGGGACAGGTCAGTAGCACTGACATAAGGTTTACATTTTTGTGCAGGTTGTTAAGAGAAAAAAAGTGGTTTTGTTTCTGCAGTAGGCAAAGGAAAATGCCCAGTACTTCAGCAGCAAAACTCCTGTTTTGCCTTCTGCTACTTGTTCATAAAAGCTTTCCAAGTGCATGGACTCTCATTTTATACCTTGCTGTTGTAATAATGTCGGGAGAACATCCAGCAAGTTCTTTGTGCCGGAGGAGACTTCTGTGAGAAAGAGAAGCAAGTACAGAATGCTGTGCTTTCAACAGACAACACTGAGAGCTATGCTTGGGGACTGATGTGTCAGCTGCTCATCAGTACAGCCAGTGAGTTGAATACATCAGGGAAGCTTTAAGAAGAATTGGAGAAATAGAAAAAGCATGGGAGTAAGAATAGTGAGACAAAATTATTTCCAGTGTAAGTGTGCTGAAGCAAATAGTTTCATCGAGGAAAACTGCGCCGTGTTGTGTTCCAGGCTTCTCGTTTAAGTTGATTACATGGAAACATTGAATTGATTTCTTGAGCTTAGGACAGTTGGCAAACTTGACTAGACTTAAAATGAGCCTCTTTGATTCCATCTACAAAATTAGAGCAGATTTGATAAAGTAAAGATGTATCCTTTGAAGTATTCCCTATCAACATAAGTGCTAAGAACTGTCGAGTGAAGGAATTTTAACAGTTTTGAAAGCAATAACAAAGGAACATCAATAAGGATTGCAGCTAAGGGCATGCCCACAAGGCACTATACTAACTGCATCTATCCTGCAGGCAACAAGCAATTGCCAAGATTCCAGACTTTTAAAAGTTCATAGTTCATCTCATAAAAACTTTACATGTAACTTTGGATAGAATTTTCTGGATGAGTTTGACTTTCAGTAAGCAACTCCAAGAGGAGGCCTTTGCAAGTTGATCTGCATATATGGCCATGTGCAAATGATAATTGATGATAGGTTGATCCTGCAAGGTGTGAAGTGTTCTCATGTGCTGCTATATCCTGTGTTAGGAGCATGAAAGTTATAGCTCTTCCAGGCACTTCAGCATATAAAGAAAAGCACCAACCCAAATGCTTTGTTGATTCAAGTCCACATCATGGAAGACAACAGGGCTGTCTTTCACACAGCAAATTCCTCATGAGTGCTAGATTTGAAGTGCCCATGTTGCTGCAAGATGTTTTTCTTTGAGTAGGAAATGTTACAAAGGCCAACGAATGATTTCAGTGGTAGTTTCAGTTAGGCCAGATATCCATCTGGCAACTCTGATTCTGCTAGCCCATCAACATCAATGCACCTATTGGCAAGGATAGTGCTTGTGTTGGGTAGCTTGCTGTGGCCTTATAAATTTATCATTAGCAAGGATGGGCACAAAGGAAAGAAAGAGCAGAAGAATCTGTGCAGAAATGAGATGGAAACAGAAAATGAGGTTTTAAGCAGCAAAGATCATCTGAGCTTCTGCTACTTGGACATGAGTCACTGAACAACTTGGATATTTAATCTGGGCAGTAAAGGAAATTTATTTTAAAAGCTTTTACTTTTTGTATAGATTTCATACTGGTGGTACTTGTTAGATTTCAGTGCAACCACAGCGAATTAGTGGTAGCCACAGTTATGACAATTAGGATTCTTAAAGCATGATCATGTTACTGTGGCTTAATGAACTCTGCGTTTCAGCTGAGCTGTGGGAAGTGGCATGTGTATGCCTTTAGCTGGTTGTAAATAGTGAGATAGTAAGTCAGTGTAAACCTCTTTCAGTGAGTTTTAAGCAAACAGCTCTCAGCTCATACTTGCAATGAACAGCATGTAGAGTCAGTTGTTGGTGCTCAACTGGTTAGTTGAAAGGGTTCATGAGACAGCAGTAATTTAAAACTATCTGACTCCTTAAAGAAAAAATGGGAGAAACGTGTACCTGATGTTTTAGATCACCTAGAGTGTTTCCCCAAGGCATTCCCGAATTCCCTTCACAGTTGTTCTTCCCCAAATTTGCTATGAAGGTATTATTTCAACAATGGCACAGTAAGAAAAAGAATTAAAAGTAGCTGTGAACAGAGAGCAGCTGACATACATAGATAGAAGCATGAGTATCAAAGTGTGAACTACTGTTCTCACCATGAATCTGATCCAAAGGCAGTGGCCTTACCAAGGGGGTTTTCTCTGTTGACTTCAAGAAGTTTGGAATCAAACTCAGTTTCCCATTGTTTAATGAAGAAAATGTAGGCCAGGAAAATATTCTTTGTTCTGATCTATCTTTTTCCTAGATGTCATGACAGTAGCTGCCTTATAAATGCCTACAATAATAATTAATAATGGAAATCAATAGTTTTTGACCTTCATGTTTTTCATACATGAAAATCCACCTTGCTCAATACTGAAGTTTTACTGCTGGTTAAATATCACTTTATGAATTCATTAAAAGCTAATAAAAACTGGCTGATTAGACAACCCCAGGCAGTACATCTTAAATAGTCATTAAACAATCGTTACAGATAGAAACAGCTACAACTAGCTTCTGTTGAAATCATAGAAGCATACAATCATAGAATGGTTTGGGTTGGAAAGGACCTTAAGATCATCAAGTTCCAACCCCCCTGCCATGGGCAGGGACACCTCACACTAAACCATGTCACCCAAGGCTCTGTCCAATCTGGCCTTGAACACCACCAGGGATGGAGCATTCACAGGTTCCCTGGGCAACCCATTCCAGTGACTCACCACTTTAACAGTAAAGAACTTCCTTCTTATATCCAATCTAAACTTCCACTGTTGAAGTTTTAACCCATTACAACTTGTCCTCTCACTACAGTCCCTAATGAAGAGTCCCTCCGCAGCATCCTTATAGGCCCCCTTCAGATATTGGAAGGCTGCTATGAGGTTTCCATGCAGCCTTCTCTTCTCTTCTCTAAATGCTGCTTATTATACAATCCTTTTTCAAGTCAAAATGAATGCATAATCAAAGTACAAAGCAAACAGTTTGAAAGTTCTGAACTGGCTGTGCAAAGCTATAATGCATCAACGAACCTCTAAATTAGTGTTTAAATCAGTAGGCATGGGTTGATGTACAGCAGAAACAATTGAAGAAAATGTATGGATCCATGGGCACAGGCGTAAGAGCTTTTTCTGAATTAATTTCACATAGAGCCCTAGAGGGAACCATTGCAGATTTGACCCAAAGACACTTCTCTGATGTCAAGAAGCAGATGAGTGTATAGCTCTAGTGTGTCTTACAGGTGCCACAGATACTGTCATTTACAAGGAGTCACATTAAACTTTGAAGCTGAAGAGACACAAACTTTGGGGTAAATCTCATGCAGGACCAAACAGGATCAAAATACTGTGAACTGATCCTTACCCAATAACATTTCTATTTTTAACAGACTCCTTTATCAAAATTTGTAAGAAACTCTCCAGATAAATAAAGATATGTTCTGATCCTTATTATACGGGTATAAATTTGGAGCGACTTCAGTGAAACTAGTGGAATTGCTCTACATTTACTAATAGTGCAAATGAACACAGAATGAAAAGCAGAGACTCTGGGAAGCCTTAAACCTGTAATTCAGCTTTCTGAGTTGAGAAGATCACTTATTAAGTTTATAGTACAAAACCTCTGTCTTCTTCCTTCTCTGTAATAACTTCTTAATGGTCCTTACTGCATATTCTGCATGAAATAAAGGGTCAGGATGTTTCAGTTTCTACTCTGTACAACTGCAAGTTACAGGACGGACCAATTTGCTTTATTGAGGCAACACAAGAGCCATTACCACACAAGGCAGCTGATTTTCCCCCCTTAAACACCTGCAAATGCAGGTCACCTGGGAGTTTGAACCTATTAAGGTTCTTATAATTGAGACAAGGACAAAATAGTTTGTAAAATGGTACACGAACAGAAAGATGAGAAAGAGGGAGAGAGATAGAGAAAGATGCTCTGGTTGGATGACAGGAAATCATGTAACAATATTTATAAGTGAGCTTTGGGAGCATGGTCTTTGTAATGGGGTTAGCTAATCCAGATAGTAATAAGGGTAGAAAAGTCAGCAATCATAATCATATTTAATGGATTCCAGATGGAGAAATATAATTGTTCTCATTATCATTGTGAAAACTCCAAGGAAATACTATCCCGAGATATTTTACCTTGACAGGCAACCAGTAACAATATCGACATCAAGTCATGGGTTTTGTAGGTAGAGTTGTCAGTTATTTCCTTTTTTAGCATTCCCTTCTAATGTAATGGTTTGATTAACCCAAGACATTTTGATGTGAGTATAAAAGCAATGTTAATGAAATGCCTGCTTAATTGACTGTGCATCCCTATACCATATGATGTGGTGACTTACTAAATGCGTTGTGGAATTAAAAAGAAAACCCAAAAGCCTGGTGTATCACGAGACTTTTTCTTTGTAATGTGGTTAAAATGAAATGCGACTCTAAGCACAGGCCTTTTTGGGTGCAGCTGTTCTTTTTGTTTGGGTTGATAATTGGAACCAGTCCCATGGGCCTATTTGATGTTATCTCTTGTTTAAAACTAAACTGTCAAAGCTTATCCCCCCTGTGTACTCAACAGGGAGTAGTTCTGGGGAAACTTTCTTCTTAAGTATTTTTAACCCCTCCTCCCTGCACGCATACTCTAAAATGAACCGGGGCAGTCATGAAATGATGTCTTCACAGGAACACTTGTACAGCAAAATATTTCTTTGTGAAAAATTGAGCCTTTTCATGTTATATGTCTTTGTAAGAGGGGCCTAAAAGAAAAGATCCCACAGCAGAAGTCAGATGATCAGGGTGTGATCCCTCAGCTTTTTTACAACTTGTCTCTTCACAGAGGGTGTCCTGTGCTGCACCCCCCTGGCATGAGAGGAGCTCAGGGTGTGGGGCACAGGCACAGATGTCTCCCACAGTATGAACCAATATTTGATCCAGGAACAGCACAACTGTTTCCATGAAAGCATGACATTAATGTGCCTGATCCCAACCTAATGATCCCAGGCAACACTGCACTGTGGAGACCTACCAGTTGGGCTGACATTGCCTATGAGTTTTCTGTAAGGACAGGCATACCCAGCTCATTGTAATATTTAGATGTAACCTCAGTATATTTAGATTTGCTTAAGGTCAGGAGATGCTAAATCGTGTGTTTTGATTAGTTTCTTGAATGGCAGTAGCACAAAGGAGCACGCCTCCTTCAGTCGGGTGGGGAGATGTTTTGGGTTTGCTTTGCACCTTTGATTTTCTCTTGCAGTTATTGTCTTTGGAGTTATCGAATTGAGACAAGTCAACTGTGTGACCTCAAATTATCAGCACTAAAGGAGGCCATAGGACAAATGGGTCTTTTTCTCTGCCAACTCAGTTGGCTATATTTTCATCAAAACCCATAAGGCCTTCTTCTAGATACTTTAGTTTGCACTGACAATTTTGTCAGGCCTTTATGCCCATGCTAAGATGGTACCCATGGAGCCAACTTCAATGGAAAATGTAGAAGAAGAGATAAGAATCACTGATAGAGGTCAGTCATCTCCACTATCTTGGGCAAACGAAAGAGGGACAAAAGTTACAGGCTTGCTAGGTGTTTCTGACAGCTCTTGTATGTCCTGTGTCATGCACTGTTCTTCTTGAATGACCCATGTGCAGAACAAAAGAATGTTTCAGTTGTTACCTCATAGATCATTTATGCACACTATTCACTGTCACACTGTTCTTTTAGAAGAACAGCATGCCAATATATTGGTTTCTTCTCTAACTGACCTATCATATGCAAGCTGTGTAGATGTTGCAGTGGCCTGCAGTGATTGGAAATTGTGTTCTGGTACTACATTCACCTTCCTATTGCATTTCTAACAAGGGACAAACATCCAATGTGGGCTGTGATCTACTCTTTTGGCTTTTGTTGCATTAGATCTTGTCTTTGTCTTAGCACTCCATTACTGTTTCCTGCTAGTCTTTAAGAGCAAATGCAGCGTTGTGTCATCATCTTCCAAATAACCATCTGTTTCTGTCCTATAGACTTATGTCAGGCCACCTGGATGAGCCCTTCTGAGTAAAATCAGAAGTAAAAGTTGCCAATTGTTGCAAAACCAGTAAATGAGCTTCCTATCTTGTACAGCACTTAATGCAATTAAGATGCTTCTGGCAAGCAGCCTTTTTGCAGTCCACTTTACAGAGCAGCTGAGTGAAACATCTAGGTACAGGGTATAGGTTACACGTTGATTATATGTCCTAAGAGAACAAAGGTGCTTGTGATGCCCATTCATGGAAGAATAATGGCCAAGCTATAGGTCCCCCTTGCCATTGCAGACCTGTCTCTGTAGACCTGTCAAATATGTGAGATGGGGAATAATTCTTATGTCCCTTGAGGGATGCTAGCACTCAGTACTTTGTAGATAAATTTAAGTTTCTATTTAAAACCAGTACTACTGGGACTAGATGTAAGAGGGGCTGGAAAAAGCCATTTCTAAAAATACAGGAAATAGCTATATGGTTACAGAAGTGAATTTCCAGCTGTGGGTAATCATATAACTCACATATTAACAATGAGAATCCACTGTGCAAGGGGGAAAAACAACAATTCACATGAGCTTGAAAGACAATAGAACAATTCCTGATCAGACTGTGGAAAAAGAAGGAGCAAAGAGAATATACAAAGGGCAGAAAAAGTAGGGGGTGATGCTTTATTACGAAAGAGCCGGTGGAGAAGGCAATTCTAGAAAGTTGGTAAGATCAAATGGAAACATTCGTTTAGGAGGTAATGCTTGCAAAGGTGAGGTTAAGAGCATGGAGTAGAAACAGTCAGGAGATCCCTTTGCTGCAGTGTCCCATCTGTTCACAGATTCAGCTTTGGAAGCAGCAGCTCCAGAAATAAATCCAGTATAATTCATACAACACCTACCGTCTAAGGCTCTCCCAGCAATTTTGAACTATGTCTAATACCAGACTGCCTCGCTGTTGACAGAGAACTGATTAGCCCATGCATACCATAGGTGAGAATACTGAGGCATTCACCTTGTCGGATACTGAAAGAGTTGAAACAGAGCTCATCCATCTTTTTCCCGTTTTCATCAGTTTTATTTAGTCATCCAAGCTTTCATTTCCTGACAGGCTTTTTAGCTGCAAAGACCCTATCTTACAGAGTTTTCCTAGTGTGCTCTGGAAAAGTTCATTTTGTCATATACTTTTTTTTTTTATCCTCAGCCCTGCTGTTGAGATCTTCAGTCTTCCCTTTTTCTTCCTATGGGCCTCTCCCGTGCCTACTCCTTTAAAATTCCTTCACAGTAATTGTGACTGTTATTCTAAGCAATAGTAGATGGTTTTGATCTGTGGAACTATGTAAAAACTGTGTTCTCAACCTGTCTCTCTATCTGTTTTTTTTCTTCAGTGTTAGAGCTTAATTCTCACGGGTTTGATCAGAACAGTTGCTTTTGTGTAGTGGGACTAATTTTAACCAATCATCCAATTGTCAAGGGGTTTCTCCTCTCATTTCAAGGCAACTTCTTTATAGTATTCTCTTTGGTTCCCCCCCACTTTACAGCAGAGGTTGTGCAATAACACTATAGAAGTATAGTTATTGCTGGAAGGCCTTTTAGGCTCTAACATAGTTTCCTCCCCAGAGTAGGGGGGCATATTTATCTTAATAGAATCATTGTGGCTCATTTCAGTGCTGCAGCCTGCTTTTAGGTCCTCCTGCTGCAACTGGGGGTTTGCTTATGGCTTATGCTTCTTTACCCTTCCATGACAAGAGGAATCCTTCACTCTTCTGCAAGCTTGGGGAAATCAGGTCAGTTTTAGCCACTGACAATGGATCTGATCCAAACTCGCAGGAAGTCAGTGGAAGACCTTACAAGTTTATGTGAACAATAATCCCCTCAAAGTTGGCTAGTTACATCTGCAGTCACTGGTTCCCCCACTCTACTTTCTGTAACTCAGTTATTACTGTACACTGCAAAAGCTGTTGTCCAGCATCACTTAATCTGCAGAAGCAATGAAAAAAGTACTGCATTCAAAAATCCTCCCCTCTCCTCTCCTCTCCTCTCCTCTCCTCTCCTCTCCTCTCCTCTCCTCTCCTCTCCTCTCCTCTCCTCTCCTCTCCTCTCCTCTCCTCTCCTCTCCTCTCCTCTCCTCTCCTCTCCCCTCCTCTCCTCTCCCCTCCTCTCCCCTCCTCTCCTCTCCTCTCCTCTCCCCTCCTCTCCTCTCCCCTCCTCTCCTCTCCCCTCCTCTCCTCTCCCCTCCTCTCCCCTCCTCTCCCCTCCCCTCCCCTCCCCTCCCCTCCCCTCCCCTCCCCTCCCCTCCCCTCCCCTCCCCTCCCCTCCCCTCCCCTCCTCTCCTCTCCTCTCCTCTCCTCTCCTCTCCTCTCCTCTCCTCTCCTCTCCTCTCCTCTCCTCTCCTCTCCTCTCCTCTCCTCTCCTCTCCCCTCCCCTCCCCTCCCCTCTCTTATAAGAAATCTGAGAGTTGTATTTGTGCTCAGACGGGATAATATTCTTTCTGCTATAGTAAGCGTCCCCAGAGATGCCCATCTGATTACATCCCATGTCCTGCTAGGGCTGTCTGCAGATAGGAGTCATTGTACTTAAAGAATTACTTGATTCTCAGCAGAGTTGTAATATTGGTGTTGTGCAAATATAAAACAAACCAAAAAACATTTCTTGTAGGTTTGTTTTAGTCTTTCTTTAACCTATAGGCAGGACGGGCAATATACGTCTATTCAGGCCTCCTATTTCTATGCACTACAGCAAGACCCTGAAATGTAACCACAGTGTTCAGGTAAAAAAAAAAATCCGTATGTTTTACAATTAAAGAAAGAAAAATAACTTTCATGACAAAATGACAAACTAATTTCTCCTTCCACTGTTTCTGTAATATCTGTGACTTCTTGATAATATGCAAGTTTGTCTCCTCCAGATAAAACAGCAACAACAACATTTGCCGTTCTTTATCTACTGTTTTTGGAGCGGCACGATTGGATCAACACTTCTTTTCATGGTTTTTGGTTCCCTCTCAGAGACTGAAGGCACAGTCAGACTGAAAGCTGACTCCATGGGTCGCAGGTTTTGGGGCTGAAAGAGGCATGCCAAGGACTGCAAGACCCAGTAGAAAACTGAAGAGCTGGCAGCAGATGATGGTGAGAGTGTGTTCATGCCTTCAAAAGCCAGCAACCCCTGCCACCTTGATGTGGAATTTAGCTTGAAAAAGCAATATCAGTGCTCACTTCATAACAAAATTGTTTGTTTATTTTGCAGGGGTAGCAGCTAAGGACCTGGTCAGAAATGGTAAGCAGCACACGCACAAAAAGGACTGAATTGAGAAACAGGCTGTGGCAGTACACCAACCTGAGTTCACTTGCCAGGTTTTGGGGCTTTTCCAGCTCCTTTTCCCAGTTTTTACAAGTATTCCTTTCTGCCAGGTGACTGCATGAAAGAGCTGCTCAGAGTGGTGGGTGAGGGAGTGCACAGTGAGTGGATGCATGGATATGCCAGGTCCTCTCTTTTACACTCTACCCATATGCACGTCAGTGTTTTCAAACCCCTGCCAGGTTGTATAACTCTGGGTGCTACTTGTAGGAAGAAGCAATTAAAAATAAGAAACACACAGTGAGATGGAAGTGGTGATGTTTAGTTTGCCCTTGTGCTTTTGTAGCTGGACCGCTGGAGCTTTGTCTGAGTTCGGTTTCATTCAGAGCCCATGTAAAGCAGAGGGGACCACTGTGAAAGCACCCATTTCCACAGTCAGCAGTGGGGCTTGGGGCTGCAAGCCTGGCTATTGCACGTAGCTGTCATCACAATGTTGCTCAGAGGCATTTAATGCGTGCCATTTATCTAGTGCATCAGAGGCAACTTTGTTGGAGCTGTTGAGGTGCACTGATAAAATTTGTCCATAGGGGCTTTTAAATAAACTCATGTTTTGACCCAACAGACCATAATGAGCCTTTTGGTTTTATTTACAGAGGTAAATGAGTATTCAGGGACTCTTAAATGTGAATATTATGTAGCTACCACAAATGCATGTGACGGTACACCTCACCTTACAGAGCGATGAACACCAAGTAGCACCCCTAGATACATTTGCCACTGCTGGCAAGGAGGGTATTGCAGCCATGCTCATGTATTACAGACACATGCTGTCCCAGCACACTTCTCTGTGGCCATTCTTTAGCATAGCCACACAGCAGAGCACACCCTGAAATGCCACCACCAGCCCACAATGCACCTTTGGCTCCATTGCTGGCATGGGTGAAGCTGGAGGTCTTGTTTTCCAAGGGGACCTGGTCGTTGCCACGAGGATCCACACGCATGGATGGCGTCACCTCCATGCCTTCCAGACCTGGCTTTGAACAAACTGAAGGTTGAGAGGAATATTAGTCTGAAGGGTTTTTATTTTGCTTTTGTTTGTTTTTAATTTAGGTTCAATCATTATTCATTGCAAGCACTCGGAAGTGAGTTCAAGAGCCATACTTCAGCTGCGGCTCAGCCTTTCTTTACTGTCCTCTCCAGCTCTGTTTTACAGAGCAGACTGGAGGTTAAAGCAGGTCAAATATAACATTTGCCTGCACGGTTGGTTTTTCTTTTTTCATAGCTTGGGTTATTTTCACTACTCTTTACTGGATCCTACCAAGTGCAGAGAATAATTGCAAAGCTAAAGAGAAACAGAAATCATCCAGGAAGCTAAAATGCTTGCAAAAGTGGCTAAAACCAAATGAATCCCTCTCAAAGGAGTCGAAAGCATGCAAGATATCACAGGAAACATTAGCATAATATTATCTTAACCTTGTAGATAAAATTATCTGATGCGTGAAAATGGTCATCTTTTGTATTGATTCCACCGTGCCATGCTACAGTTCTTAGGAAAATGACTGGGTCATTAAATGTTCATTACTTAATAGACTTTAAAGCAGAAAAGATGTATTAGCAAAGGAATTAAGTGCTTTGTTACAGTTTGAATATATCATTAATGTGTATGTTTTTCTCCCGCAAGAAGTAAGAAGGGTATCTGCAGGACAGCAGTACCTGTAGGCTGCTGAAGAGCAATACTTTCATAACACTTGAGGGACATTTATACTTGTAGAAAACTCAGGTAAGCGCCAGTCTGGTTATTGGGAAGGGAGAATTTGGTGAATTATTTATTCATTTATGAAAATTGTCACATGGGGGTTATGCCTCATGCGGCTAGGATGCCCTGTTTGAACAGAGCAGGAGTGGTGCCCCAGCCCTGCCTGTGCCTCTGGGGAGCACTGCTGCTCCCCAGGGGGACTCAATGGGAACTGGGGGAGATGCCTATGCTAGCATCCAAAATACTTCACTCTCCCCAGGCTGCTGGAGGGCTGTGACCGTCTCAGTGCTCCAAGAGGTCTGTTGCCCTTGGACACTGACCACTTTTTGCACCCCATGGCTGACCCTCACAAGAGCCATGGAGAAGATGGTGCTTCCAACAGGAAGATGCTGGAAATCCAGCATAATTTAAAGGTGCTCAAGGCTGCCTGGCAGAGAAAATGTTTGTTACACCCTGTTTGAAACAATGAGCTGGTGGCACAGTAAAAAATGCTGAAGGCTTTTCTTGTCCATCTTCAGGATCACTCCCACCTTCATCTGCAATAAAAGGGAGTATTTTTTCCCCTCTTTCTTTTAAAAGCTAATAAGGCTTATAATTGCATTTGAAGCTGCTTTTCAAAGCCATTTGTGTCCACGCCCGCTATGACTTTAAGCGATATTATAAGCATATTAACCAATTAAGGGACATATTACCCACAGGGACAGTCAAGAGCATGGTTTCAGCTCACACAATTGTTAGAGAAATCCCAGGCTGCAAAGCTGGATAGCAAAACCATGCCAGGAAACCTCTGCCGACAGTTCTGAACACAGTACAGCTGCGAGCGTGAGCACGGCTCAAGCTGTAGCTTGGATGGGGCCTCAGAGACTAATAGCTCTGGTTGGAGCCAGACATTGTGCACTCAAGAGCTGAGCAAAACTCTGCTTTGTAGCTCACTCCTAACCTGCAACACCACCTGCTGTTTCAAAGCACAGTGTCTCCTCTACAGCAGAGATTGATGCGGATACACTGTAAGCAGCAAAGAGACTTTGTCCCCTAACCCCTAGCATTCAGAACTACTTGGGAAATGTGAATAAGAGTGTTAGCTGAGAAGTCAGTAGGGCTGAAAAATAAGCATAGAAAAATGGGTATAAAATCTTTTCTTCATTCCCTTCTTCTTTTCTCCCTAGGTTCAGATTTGTTAAGTACTAAACCAAAACCTAAGGGCTCCTGGTGGCTACCTACAGGGAGGCTATAACAATATTATCCTTCGTCTCCATGGTAAGGTGAGGTGGCAGCCGCCCTTTAAAGCAGTTTTCCCATGGAAATTCTTCTGTCTTCCTAAATCACCCAGCTCCTGACTTTCCCTCCGTTATTTCCCACTGCTCCTTCAGTAGATGTTGCGCTGCTGCAAGACCTCAACTTGTCTGTAGCAGGTAGACTGTGAACAGAAGGAGTTTGGCTCCATCCCTTACTTTGCTTTGCAGAACGCAGTAAAGTTAACAAGAGAGGGAGTGGAGCAGACTGAGGTGGCGTTTGCTCCAGCACCCAGGGACTGTCCCTTTTTGGGCTAGCAGAATGTCAGCAGGGACCTCTATCTCAGATGAGCATCCCCATGACTTAATGTCTTCACCGTGCAGCTCCTGGGGTGATACCATTTATGGACTTTTCTCAGGACAGGGTCTGACATCTCAGCCAAGTACTAAATAAGTAACAGAAATATGATTTCATTCTTCTGTTTAATTTAGGTTTCACAATCTGCAAGAATATCACCCTGAGCCTTCTACCCCCACTTCTCAAGCTGATTTTTATTGCTCTCTCCCATCACTTCTTCTCTGGGAAGCTAGGCTGTGATCCTGCAAGAATAAAAGAGCTCTGTACCCATGCAAAGCCCATTTTCTTGGCACTATCAGGAGCTAAGCTGTTTGTCCACATTCAGCATTAGATTTACATGGGACAAGAGGAGCTGTGTTCTACAAAACAATGTTTTCACCATAAGTCTGAGGAGTTTCCAACTTTGGGCTTTATTTGTATTTTAAATTTAGCATTTGCAGATGTTTTATAGACATCCAACTATTTCAACAAAATGATCACTTGACAATATTATATTGCTGAGCCTTGAACCATGGCCAGATTGCTTTGTTTACATAAGACCACCTGCAGCCACGGTATATTTTGTGACCTTCTATGGAGAAACAAAAATATGAGTAGGGGGGCATTACTCAGGTCATTTTTGGTTAGTGAATGAAGCCTACTACAACATGTACAGCCGGGTATAAGAAGAGATGAATTAATCATGACACGCCACAGAGAACGAAGTGCTTGCCATTCATTTAACAGTCAAGTATCTGAGAAACTATAGGCCCCTTTGTGGTACAGGAGCACACAACTCCATCCCGGTCCTACCAGCAGTGACTCAGTGGTGGGAGGCATAATGTCATGGGTTATTCCTGTTCATTTGGCCTACTGCAAATTTCCATGAAACACCAGTGGAGAAGGAAAAAAACCCAAAAAGGTCCACTCCTGGGATGAGCAATGGTGAGGTGTCTCTTGCCAAATGCTTCCTGTAAGGTCAATGCACCCTCATGTTCCTTTACCTTTGTTCAGACATTAAACACTGACAAACAGTGTTTGACACTGCAGAATGAAAAGGATAAGGCAGGACATTTATTAGAGTTTGGAAGAAAACACCTCCTTCTGCAGAGTTACCAACCAATTCATCTTGTAATGTAAGTCAAGGTAAAATGTTAAAACGCTGATGTTTCTTGGTCAACCATGTATGACCTTGTTTTGAACAGTTGAACTCTGGGTGGAGTCCAAGTGGCTCTCTGTAAGAGATGATTGCACTCAGGAACAGCCAAAAAGTGTTAAAACATATTAAACTTCATGCTGCAAATCTTACTGCCATCTGGCCAAGTGCAATCAGTTTTCTTCTATTAAAGTTCATGAAGACCAAGGGAAGAAGCTCTTGATTAGAGTTGGTTCACAATGAGGATTTATTCAGCAGTTTCAGTCTTGTATTTTTATGGTTCAGATAAACAGATTATTCCCAACTTTAATTATTCTTAAATTTTTTTTTGCCTAAATGGTTCATAATCACTGGGAAAAACTAAAGCCCACCCTAGTTATCACATTTTTATGTGAGGCAATGCTGAAACCATTTATCATAATTTCCACTTGTCTTTAGAGGGATGCTTGATAAGGCTGTAAACTTAAACCACAGTAGTTTGTTTATTTTTTGTGAAAATACAATATGTCATCCTTACTGCATGTCTGATCTTCGCTGCTTTAGAACAGTACTGGCCCTGATCCTGAAACCCTAGTGTATATCAGTAGCTATACAAAAGGCATCCAAATCAGTGGGACCTACAGGACTGTTCTTGAAGAGCTGTTTGCTGTGAAAGGTGGTGACAACAGCTCTTGTTCTTGCTTTTGCCTCTGCAGAGGACTTACTGCTACCAATGGGCAACCACAGGCTTGAGTCCAGTTGGGTAAACGTTCCTTCTGGTGTTCCCTTCCAGCCATCTACACCCATGCAGCAGTGTGAAACCTGGGAGCCCTCTGCTCTTTTCAGCCCTGTTTTGCATGCCAGGGACTTCACGTGAAGGCTTAAAAAGCATATTGGGAGCTGAAATGTAGCTTGGCCTTGAGGGTGTTTCAGTTCTAAACCCTGGCTGCAGGAAAGCCTTGGGTACCACACAGAAAGCCCAAACTGAGTTAATTGGATGAACCCATTCGAGCGGCAGGGCATCACTTGGCAGACACAACGTGCCAGTGCCAGTGCTTTCTCAGGAAAGTCATTGCTCCCAGCCCACTGACCTCTTTCTCCTGAAATTATTGTTTCTTTGATTCATGGTCAGTTTACTCTTTACTTGCTACTTTTACAAATATCGTTTTTACGCCCCCTTCATTTCCTTTGCCGTCTTAGCCTGGAAATGGGCCTCGATTGTTTCGGCTCACACAATCTGAGCAGAGATGAGCTGCAGCCAAATCTCTCTTCTTGGGCAAATTAATGACACAGTATCACAAATTCCCTGAACAAAAGTTTGTCGCATTCCCCGAATTCGCATGCTAGCTTTTGTGCATGTTGAGAAGTGACAAAGCACTACCCCAAACCTGTCTCTCCATCGCTTGTATTTCCCATCTAATCGGTTTCTCCTTCCTCTCTAAACTCTTTTCTCTGTCTTTCAGCAAGTGTGAAACAATTTCCTCTTTTCACGGGGGCCTAGTGGCAAGCAGATTAATGAACCCTTAACACAACACAGAATGCTGCTGCCAAAAAATGTATGAAATGCATTCAGCAGTCCCCACAGTGCACTGTGTGAGGGACAATTACAGAAAACAAAAGCTATGGAGCAGTTCACTTAGGTTTCCAGCAGTCTGAAGGGTTTGGATCAGACCTAGGGAACTACAAAAATGACTGACTTTTCATTTTTATTGGTCAGCACTGGGTATCTTTTATGATTTTAAATGTAGCAGAAGTCAGGTTGAGTGATAGGAACATACAGCCTTCTTCATTCCTGGTGTAACTGCTCTCCAGTCGGTGATTTGACATCAGAGACAAAGTTGACTTACACTACCCCCTGACATTAACATGTTTCTTCTTGAGCTCTCTGTATTGTTCTGAACTGGAACTTAACATTTTATGTTTTAGAGGGGCTTTAAGGGGGAGATACTTTGGTTTCTCACTGGCCTTTGCAGCTCCATGCTAACCCTGCCCCATGGCTCTATGTACAATATTTGGGAAATAGCTTTCTTTCTGTCTTCCTTTCCTTTTCTTTCCCCCTCTCTTGCTCTTCCCCTCCTTCTTTAATGAGTCTTTGTTGGTCCAGCTTGCTCTCGCAGTCTCTTAACACACTTGTGTGTGGAACACTAACTCCTTGAAATGCGAAACAGATGGATGAAGTGTGGGACTCGGAGATATTTGTTTTGGAACAGCGCTGCACATCAGTGTCTGTGGAAGAATTTCCAGCAGCTGGGTAAGCCCGCTGAGAGTTCCCCAGTTTCAGTACAAAAGAGAGTCCCCCAAAGAGCTTTTGGCGGTTCCTAGATCTCCCCCAGGGAGTTTTTGCAGCTCATGAAATGCAGACTTTGCACTCCCAGGTTGACATATGGTACTTCCAAGTTGAAGTGCTAAAGGTGAATTTATTTTATTTTGGGGAGCTTCAGGCATTTTGTTTTCTTGTTTGCAAAATGCTCAAGAAGCGATGTGATTTAAAAAGCTGTGCTAACAATGCTTTGGATTTCAACAGCAGCTTCCACCCTAAGAAATAAAACTATGCTTTGTAGCCACTCCTGTGAAAAAAAGGCAGCCTGGTTAATCACATTCTGAAGGTGAAATGCAGGTCCCAGCTGAAGTCAAAAGGAAAATTCCCTTGATTTTAGCAGGGCCAGGATTCCACTGGCTGTGATTAGGAGGCTGAGTCTGCAAACCCTAGCTCAGAGACTGGGCATTAGACAGACAAGCAGTCCATTGTAGCTGCACACTCGCATAAACAAGACTTAGTGGGAATGGGTTCCCAGACCTACGTTTTTATTTTCAAGAGTGGTCACTGATTCGGGATGCCTGGCTTGAGACACCTGAAAAGGCTTTCTCACTGTCAGGGAGCGTTCGTTCTTGAAATCCATCAGAGCTGGACCTAAGGCAACACCTCTAAGAAGTCAATCTCAGTTTAGCAGTTACTCACTTAAATATCTGGCTTTTGTATCACTGTGAAAGGCTAAGAATAGCAGACTCAGAGTTTGGGATTCCTTGTCCTTAGGACTGTACCTAAATTCTTTACATTTATCATTCAATTTGGCAATATTGGGAGTATGTGTCAGGACAGTTATCCACTATGAGTTGGAGTGTTCCCCCACTAAGGCTGGTATCTGGACCCCTAAGCTGGAGTATGTCCATAGAAACAAATCACCATGAAGCAATCCAAGCAGAGGTGACTTGAGGTTTCTCAGCTCTGCAGTCAAAAATGTGCCATGCAGCAACAACCCTCAGGCACTGCTGTCCCCACGTGGTTTCTATCAGGACAATGGGAGATCGTAACAGGGACCTGGGGGTGCAGATCTGGGCTGAGATGGGGACTGTGGAAGAACATGAGTATGGAAAGGAGTTTTAAGGGTTCATAGCACTGCAGAGGGAGCAGGAGGGTGGCTGTGGGAGGCGGATTTCTTTCCTCTTACATCAAGCTGCCACTTCTTCACTACAACAAGTAAGAGCTAAGCCTTACCTCGATGATTTCATTCTGCATTGAGGTCTCCCATGCAGAATGGGAGACCTCATGCCTGGTCTTCAGAGTGCAAGGAAACCATTCCAAAAGCTCCAGACACCTGGTGTCCGCAGCAGCACATCTACACCACATGGGCAAACATGTATGGACCTTTAGTCTGGGTGTATCCTTGGCAAGATGTGCAGATAGCACTGCTGCATCTTTGGGACTGGTCATTGTGAGCCACTTGGCAAGGAAGAGAGGCTCTGTGGTGCACCAAGCTTGTCTGGACACCCCAGCAGGCACCCATAGAACATGGCCCAAGATCTGGCTATTCAGAGCATTGCTGCTTTGCAGCAGTTTGCTATCAAGACTCTGCAGAACCTGTCTTGCAAGCAGGGCTTTATGATTTGTGGAGCACAGAGCCAGTCTTGCTGCTCTTATCATCTTCATGCCCAGCAGCTACCTATTTCTCAAGCAAGTTGTGATATATGGTGCAAGCTTACACATCAGTTAGACTACAGTAACTAGTGCTTGCATGTAGCCCCTTGAGGTAGCTGTGGTAAGCTTTTGCTTTAAATATGGAGTAGCTTAACTGTCAAAGAGCAAGGGCTGTATTGCCTTGCCTCCATCGTGGCTTGCAAGCTCACACAGTTATTGTGGAGCAGCTGACGCGCCGCAAATTTGCACCTTAGCATTTCTTGTGGCAAGCTGTTTGTGTGGATAGACCTGTGGAGAAAGCATGTGAGCTAAAGTTGGGCTATCGAAATTCAGCAAGGCAACAGCTCATTCTCACTCACACACATGCATCTACGTATAGATAGGATTTCTTTCTGTGGATTCCTGCTTTCCAGCAGATTAAGGTCAGCTGAACCAAAGCTGACAGTGAAACTCTGCCAAAACTGGCAAATTTTACCTGCTTTAGGGCTGAAGACAGATAAAAGTCAGTTATTGGCTCAGGTTTCTGGATCTCCATGAATAAGTGTACTTGTTCCCCTAGCATATTTACTGTGCAGATATCAGAGAGCCTCATGAAGTATTAGAAAGACATTTTACGTGGGAATGCAACAGATTTAACACACTTGCCTGTAACTCAGACCACAGTCTGCTCAAGCATTATTGTGATTTTTTTAAGGCCACACAGAGAGAGAGAATGTATGATCTTAGGGGATGATCTTAGGTCCCCCAGCCCTGGGCTGTGCTATCCCAGCACTTTCCACTGGTTCCAACCTGAAGCTGAACCTGAATGAAGTTTCAAGTTTATTTTGCCTGGTCTGACTTTGCTATGAAAATATTACAGAGGCAGTGAGGCTGGATTGAGAGGGGCCATTTATGATGAACTGGCTAGATACTGATAAGAAAGCATCAGTGGTAAAGGAATGAACAAGGAGCTGACACCAGCAGCATGCTGATGAGTAGCAATGGTAATGAATGTGGTATGGAAGCAGTCCTCCATTCCAAGGTGCTTAAACTAATCTTTCTCCAAGGAGTGTTTCTTTTACATTGCAGCTCACTGGAATGAACAAAGGCCCTGAAAGCAGAGCTCTCTGGGCATTTCACTGTCTACATCCTGTCTCCATCACTCTTTCATTTCTCCAATGAAGGCTCGTGGGGTCTTGTCCATCGTGTGCTGTGCTGGGCTCACCCCTGGGGCATGAGGTCTGCACTTCGCCTTCTTGGCCATAGGAGAGCTGAATGTGGGCTAACTAGCTTGCTGCCATCAGGCCAACATAGGGCAGCAGCTCTGCTGGCGGTTAAGAACAAGCAGGTGAGCCCAGTAGATCTCCACTCACAGTTACTGAGTGCTCAAAACTTTGAGAGATTTTGGGGTTTGGGAGGGTAGTGTGGTCGAGGCTGGACATAGTTGCTCCACTGCTCCACGACATGAGGTTTCCAGTTCCCTGGGTGGGGAAAGGTAGGAAGAGACCACTTTCTGAATGTGTTGATGTCCCCTTGCCATTCATACAAAGAGCCAGTATGAAGGAAATTCTGAAGCAAGTAGTGATGAATCACCCAGCTAAAGTCTCTTTTTCTTTGACACTTCAATACCTAGGCTGGCTTCCCAAAGGAAGCATGACTGTTGTCAACCAGCGCTCCCAGCAGCAGTGTCCTGAGGGGTGAAGCATGTGTGCCCAGCGCATTGCCTTTAGTGGCTGTCTCATGGAATCAGGTCAGTTATATTTTTATAGCCTAGTTTAGACTGATGGAGGGGAGCCACATTTAGCAGATGCAGTTCGTCTTTTTGCCAGCTTCAAACCAGGCTGTTACTTATGATGTTAGTCTGTTACTTATGATGTTAGTCTGTTAATGTAAACTTGTTTATAAGGCCAAAGAATGTGAATCTTTTATGGGAGATGGAAAAGGTCCTTGGATCAGAATCATTTTGAGTTTGCTGCTTCTTTCTTTCTCTCTTTTAATAAGAAAAGTTAAGAAAAGTTATCCACTTATTACTTACTCACTAAGCCAACACTGAGCTGCTGGAGAGCTAGGAGAATGACACTGAGTGCTTTTGTGAAGCCCCTCTGAGGATGATGAATGCAAAGCACACAGCCCAGAACTCCCATTTTATTCTTTCTTGAATGTTGTTGTTTCTGTGCTATGGAAATAGTGGACTCACTGTGCGTTCATCTCTGGTATCTCTGCAGTGCTGGGCCTGATTTAGGGAAGTCGGCACGGGCAGGACCATCAACTTCTCTCCCTCCTGCAAAATTATTCATCAGGCAACAGAAATATCTAACCTATGAATGGTGGATTGCATATGCTGTTGGTGCAATGGTTATAACCACATCATTTATCAGATACTACATTAATAACAGTGCCTTTATTATATCAGGCCAAAGCCAAACTTTCTAAGGCAGAGCTTTTATGAAAGAACAGCTTCCTGTCCAACAAGTGTGGCTTCATCAGTATAAAATATTTTGCTGGAATGTGTAACTTTTATGATGTTTTTGAAGACAAGAAGTTGAGATGAATAATTTTGACAACCTAATTTTAGTATTGCTGAAACATTTTGTTAAGTAGCACAAAATCTTTCTTAGCTTCACAGATAAAAAGGCTTATTATGTCACTGGCATTTCAATTAATTTTATTTAGACTCTTAGGTCATATTAGCAACTATTAATACTATGCTCATTATTTTACATGCAATACCTAACATTGCTATGTTTGGTATAATTCAGATAAAATATCTTAATGGTGCTCATTAATTTTTAAAAATAATTTATTTTCTCTGAGAAACAGCTGCTTTTGGTTCCAGGAGAGAAAATGAGCACAACACCACAATTTCCCAAAGGATGGGAATTCTGGTTCACCATTATCATCAGTATCATCACATAAGGGACTCTTGTTCATGACTAGGACATGTGGACTTGTTCCAAGCACAGTACAGGCTCCAAAAGTCCCAAACTCCCAGAAGCTCCAAAAGCCTCAAGAGGTTGCAATCAAAGTAGAAGGCAAGGGTCACCAGATGGACAGAGACAGATGGAGAACTGCAAAGAAACCAGGAGACACAACAGGTCAGCCTGATGGCAGCTGTCTCAGTGGTTTCCTCTTCAGCTCAAACTTAGATCTTGCAGACCTGTCTTCCTTATGTTGTCTGTAACACTTTCATGTCTGACCAAAGAAACTCTTCTCTGACCATTTTGAAAGGACTGTGCACCTTATACCTATGTTTTCCAACAGTTCTGGATAAGATTTTGATTTACCTTTGTCTTCACCTCTGTGAGTTCAGAAGCTGTTTGTTGATAAGAGATAAGAGCGCAATTTCCCCCCTCACATGGCTTTTCTGTGAGATGGGAGAGGTTAAGTCAGAAAAAGTATTGCATACTTACAGTAATTAGTACTAGTTTGAAAAACACCAGAACAATATACTTTTTTTGCTTAAAAAGAAAGTCTGAGCTAAAGATCTGTGTTTTATATAGATGTAGCATGCATGGCTGGCTAGCATCTATCCCATGACCAAAAGTTCTGGGCTTTCAGAGAAGATTGAGAATGTAGCGTTGGTCAATTCCACTAAACACTTTCATTTTCCTATGACAAATGACCATGGGGAGCTAGAGATTGTGTTGCCTTACAAGACACAAAGGTAATTTTTATGCTTGTAAACTTCTTTCCCTAGAAGGGATTATTATCAACATTATTTGGCCAACAGTGAACAAAAAAGCTTATGATGGAAGAAAACAAAAATGTGCTTTAAAATTGTGAAAGGCTCTACGGAGGGCAACAGGATTGATGCTGGCAGCACTGGACACTTAAACAGTGGGAAAATGAGAACTTTCATACTATGTGAGTGAGCCATGTAAAAAAACAGTACAGACTCTGAGGGTCAGAGAATACTTACTGGCACTGTGTGTGTCTGGTTTGATGGCATTTCAAATTACGTTTCTGTAGGTAACTGTAGATTTCTCTCCTGAAGCACTGTGCTACAGGAACAGATCCACATGCCTCAGCTGATCGCTCATTGCCACAGGACGCCATCTCCTGATGGGTGTCCTATAGAAATGAGGGATGAAAACTTTGAATTTCACTGGGGTTGGCTTTGCTTCTGTGTGCAAATTTCCCATACAAGCTGACTTAAGGCTGATGAAGTGGTGACACCAGACTGGATGTATTTCTTCAGTATCTCTAAAGCTTTAGCCTAATGTGACTTCAGTGAGAGTTCTGTGTATGTAACGGCTTGATATTGCAATCCAAACAAAATACACCATGGGAAAGTCAGTTCTGGGTTAATCATATTACCCTCTTAACAATGGGTATGGTCTATTGTGTAAAGAGACAAAGAGAAATGCACCCATCAACAAACTGGAACTTCTGCTGCTATTTTATAAAGCGCCTGCACTCTGAATGCCAGCAGAAGCTGCTGTTTGAGTGTTTTATTGGGATTAAATGTTAAGAATAAATTAAAGATTGCTTCATTTTAAATCTACTACAGAAATTTGGCAGGTTGAAAAAAAAGATCAATTTGTCACCAGAGAATATTTGTTAAGTCAGTTATGATAAGATGAGGACTTCTGCATCATTAAATCAACCAAAGGAATAAATTATTACAATAGCCAGAGTTTAGAGTGCTTAGTCCCTGCAACAGTTTTTATTGGGACAATAATATGTAGCTATCAGCTGACTTGAAAGTGCATTTTCACCAGGAAATTCAAAGAACAGTTGAAGCTAATCTTGGCAATAAGGATTCAGTCAGTTTTGTTGTACATTGGTGCTTGGCTTGCATGCCGTATCACTCGATCAGGAAAAGCTAGATGAGCTATGTAATTACATGCAAATGTTCTTCAGGATTGATGTTCATTCTGTCAGACTGAAAAAATAAAGATATGTTGTGTTCTTCAGATGCGCTCATTAGAGAAATAACTTCTAGCTTTTTTAAGGTTTGTTTCAGGGAACTCTGTCCTCCGAAAACTGAAATCATCACCGGAGATTTGCTCATTTTCTTTGAATGGGTGCCTCCTCCAAAGAGTGCGTATATGCCAGCAATTGAAAACAATTATCAGAGGCATTTGAAGAGGAAATCGGGGGCATGTTGCTGGAATGGGGGGCGATATTTCTCATTCTTCTTTACTTCTTGGTTTACGCTGCAGACAGATCTAGCATAGAAAGAAATTCATCCCTGAGCAGAAAGTCAGCACGAGGCAAATAGGCTTCGCATTAGCCTGGGGGTTTAGATGAGAGTTAAGTGGTGAGTTGATCCAATGTCATCTCTCAGCACAAGTGTGAATTTTATTAATCAAAGATGCTTCATGGTTCTGAACCAGCACTATCCCATTAACGCATCCAACACAGGCCTGTCTGATGTGGTATGAGTTTTGAAAGTCAGCAGTGTTAGATGGGGACATCCTGTTATCCCTTGGTGTAAAGTCCAGGTTTGGAGAAGATTTTCCAAAGTAGGGGCTACTCAAGTTGAAGTTGTGATTTGAGCTTTGGATTGCACTGTGTTAAAAGCTACTTCAGTTCCTACTCCCCATAGGTGAAGTGTCCATATTTTCAGCCACATTCTTTTGTTGTTTTTCAGTCAAAACAGACTCTTCTCTGTCAAAACATATTCTCTACAGATAAAAGAGGAGGATAATGGGATTTTTGTTCTTTTTTATGAAAGTATTATTCATAGAGTTTCAAGCCCTATTTCAACACTTTATAAGGAAAAAGAAAATTGGGGGTTGGGTTTTCTTTGTTTCTTTCTCCCTTCTTATTTGTTACAGACATAAAAATTCAGGACCTATAATAATACATTAAGTTACAACTAGTACCTTTTTCAGTGAAGATTGCTGATTCAAGCTACCTAGTAAGACTTCTTCAAGTTTGCTTTTCAGTGAGCAGTAGCGGACTGTGGCAAGCTGAAGCTGAAGGTGTCTATAAAGACTTTCTGTGTCTTTAGATTTACTGAGAAACTCTGTAAGGCAGAAGTGTGACCATCAGCTCTTCTCCAGAATCTAAAAGGAATTAGATCAGCTACAGAAGATGCAGTGCCAAGCCCCATCAGCATGCCAGGACTCAGCCTTTCAGCTTGCAGCCATCTCAGTCAGACACTTTCCAAGCCACTGGCTACACTGGAGCCTGTCGATGCTGCAACACTTGTAATTAAAGTGCTCCCAACCAGCCCCTCTGGGATCCAGATGTGATGAAAGAAAAACTCACACAACAGCATTCAAATCTGCCATGTGGGACAGAAACATTCCAGATTGTGGACCTGACAGTCAGCCCTATCCCAGCACAGTATGCAAAAGTCCCCTTGTCACCAGCTTCACATGAGAGGTAGAGCAGCAGGGTCCCCACACCATGAATAAATAAGTGAGCCAGACAGTCTTCATGGCTAGGGCCTATGGCTGCCATCTCTGGGGAAGTGGTGTTGGGAGACTTCTGTCACTTGGGGTAAGCTCTAAAAAGTAGGTAAGATTAATGGATAAGAAAGCCTTAGAAGGAGTACCTTATAGATTTGAGTACACCTCACCCAAGCACCTCTGTCCAATTTAGAGCCAACCAACCATGTGGGTAATCATGGGTTTGTGAGCACTTTGATCTTCACGATCATGCTGATGCGTCTTCTGTCAGTCATCCTGGGCTGGGCTGGCAGGGCCAAATGTGGTCTAGATAATGCTGTTTTAAAAATATCTCCATTAGCTTCAGGAATAATAGCATGTGAATGAAGAAATCAGTTTCCCGTGGTGAAGTAAAGAGTTTTTCTGGGAAGTCAGGGTGAGGAGGAAATAACCTCAGTGAACCAATTGATCAAACTTAAGATAAAAGGCATTTCAGTCTAGAGCACTTCCATTTGCTTTGTTCATTTGTCCTCATAGCCAATAAAGGAATGGATAATTCAGCAATGAGTCATTATTAAGCATAACAAAGCCAAAAATGTATTTGCAGGCAATTTTTAGGCAGTTAGCAGTCCTTTGGAATACTGTTCTCCCAGCAGATGCTCTCTCTATTTGTGTAATTTGTAGAAATCCCAGTAGAGAGAAAAAAAAAGAGAAAAAAGCATTTATGAGGCAAAATCCTCTGTAGGAAGACTGAATATTTTCATTCTATTGGCACTGTTACATTTTTCTATTGGCTTGTCCAGGTAGATGTGCTTCTTTTCAGACTGAACTTGCTAAAAGGCTGAACTGTCTACCTTTAAAATAATCCACAGGGAATTAGTATCTAATCAAGCAGAGGATTGTCTGAGCACTATTTGTCCAAGCATTACACAGACAACATGTAACCTCTCAAGACATTTCTTTTCTTTTTTCATTTTCCTTTTAAAAGACGGAGATTTCTTTCAGTACTCAAGCCCAAACATTTCGTATGATCAAATTAAGAAAATGTGAGATTTTGTGCAACGGGGAGGAATAAAGAAGAATTGCTACACAGACAAATTGTTTTAAAGCTTTCTAGGGACTGCACAATAGCCCTGGGATCCCTTGGGTAAAAATGAAATAGCTACACCTTAGGAATATAATGGAAAGATCTTTTCAGCCGTGGTTTACAGGAGACAGAAAGAGGATCCAGTCGGACTTCCCACAGAATATGTGAATAATCTATGAGAAAGACTGAGCCCATTAAGGATAACTACACAGCATATGCTAAACCTTGGTAGATGTTCTACCCTATTGGAAGTCATCTACTTTTCTTTCTGGATAGCCTTTTAATTTATGCTTTTATATAATCTTTTAAAAATAATTCTGACTGTACTGGCACTTCTGACACACAGACCATCATTTCAAAACCTTTTATCGGCATGTGTATCATTTTGTCTCATACTAGTAATAGGATGGGAGTCAAGGAATATCTATACTTTCACCTCATGCCTCTTAGCAATAATGGAGTTCTGTGTTGCAATGAAACACTGCATAACTCGCTATTCAGGGAATGAGGCTGGGATACTGAAGAAATTTGCTCAATGACTGTTTCATGAAAAGAACATCAACAGTTTTGGGGGTAAAGCCAAGGGCTCTCATGGCTCACTGATCTCTCATACTTGTAGGCTACAGCCTTGTCCCCTCTGGTGTTTTACTTCTGTCCCAACAAGCAAGGAATCTCTGCTATGTGGCTGTGGTTGGAGAAATCCACTGCAGGAGGAACACATATTCATTATGTTGCAGCGTAAAGAGAAAATCCAGTGAGGGTGTCCCAGTTCTTGACTAGGCTCTTTCATTGCTTAGAGTGCTACAAACTAAGTGTGAGGTAGCATCATAGCCACCACTGCTGCAATGAGCTGCGCTCAGTCCTCTGAGAGTGCCTCCAGGGAAGAAGTCTGCAGTGGTGGGTGCTGTGAGTGGGGCATGTAGAATGGGGGTATCAGACTTATCCTGTTCCTCTTGTTGTCCCTGTTAAATCAACTCATGCTGCTGCAGCTGCCTCAAGCGCTTCTTGGCTCCACGTATTAGCAGTGCTGGAGTACGTTCTTGCAGTCCTACACCTCTTCAGGCACTGGACAGGGCATGAAGCACACAAGAGAAACTTGACTGAAGGACGTCTCCTGGATTTAATATTAATGTAGCTCTTTGTGTGTTTTTATTGCTACTTTCTGGCAGCATGAACTACAGAAGACAAGGACTCCTATTGCCTATGTCCTCCCAAACACCCAGTCATACTCCTTTTCTCTTTTTTTCTGCACTCATTTGAACTTGTACATCCTGTCCTGTACCTGCCCTTCCTAATCCAACCTCCCAGAACTCTCTATGAGCTTTTCCCCTTCTCCAGTCCAGCACTGCAGACCACCCCTTCTCTTTGATTGTCCAGTATAGAATCATAGAATAGTTAGGGTTGGAAAGGACCTTAAGATCATCCAGTTCCAACCCCCTTGCCATGGGCAGGGACACCTCACAATAAACCATGTCACCCAAGGCTATGTCCACCCTGGCCTTGAACACTGCCAGCAATGGAGCATCCACAACTTCCCTGAGTAACCTATTCCAGTGCCTCACCACCCTTACAGTAAAGAATTTCTTCCTCATATCCCATCTAAACTTCCCCTGTTTAAGTTTGAACCCGTTACCCCTTGTCCTCTCACTACAGTTCCTCATGAAGAGTCCCTCCCCAGCATCCCTATAGGCCCCCTTCAGATACTGGAAGGCTGCTATGAGGTCTCCATGCAGCCTTCTCTTCTCCAGGCTGAACAGCCCCAACTTTCTCAACCTATCTTCATACGGGAGGTGCTCCAGATCCCTGATCATCCTCATGGCCCTCCTTTGGACTTGTTCCAACAGTTCCATGTCCTTTTTCTGTTGAGGACACCAGAACTGCACACAATACTCCAAGTGAAGTCTCACAAGAGCAGAGGAGAGGGGCAGGATCACCTCCCTTGACCTGCTGGTCACTCTCCTTTTGATGCAGCCCAGGATACGGTCTGCTTTCTGGGCTGCGAGCGCGCACTGCCGGCTCATTTTCTCATCAACCACAACCTCCAAGTCCTTCTCTGCAGGGCTGCTCTGAATCTCTTCTCTGCCCAAACTGTAGCTGTGCCTGGGATTGCTCCGACCCAGGTGGAGGACCTTGCACTTGGCATGGTTAAACTTCATCAGGTTGGCATCAGCCCACCTCACAAGTGTGTCAAGGTCCCTCTGGATGCCATTCCTTCCCTCCAACGTATCAACTGAGCCACACAGCTTGGTGTCATCGGCAAACCTGCTGAGGGCGCACACAATCCCACTGTCCATGTCACTGACAAAGACGTTGAACAAGAGCGGTCCCAGCACCGATCCCTGAGGGACACCACTCGTTACTGGTCTCCAGCTGGACATTGAGCCATTGACCACAATTCTTTGCGTGCGGCCATCCAGCCAGTTCTTTATCCACCGAGTGTTCCACCTATCAAATTGATGTCTCTCCAACTTAAAGACAAGGATGTCATGTGAGACAGTGTCAAACACTTTGCACAAGTCCAGGTAGATGACATCAACTGCTCTACCCCTGTCCATCAGTTCCATAGCCCCATCATAGAAGGCCACCAGATTGGTCAGGCAGGATTTCCCTTTAGTGAAGCCATGCTGGCTGTCACCAAGCACCTTGTTGTTTTTCATGTGCCTCAGCATGCCTCCCAGGAGAATCTGCTCCAAGATTTTGCCAGGCACAGAGGTGAGGCTGACTGGTCTGTAGTTCCATGAGTCATCCATTTTCCCCTTCTTGAAAATGGGGGTTATATTTCCCTTTTTCCAGTCCTCGGGAACTTCACCTGACTGCCATGATTTTTCAAATATGATGGACAGTGGCTTAGCAACTTCATTTGCCAGTTCCTTCAGGACCCACGGATGGATTCCATCAGGTCCCATGGACTTGTATACGTTCAGGTTCTTAAGATGGTCTCGAACCAGATCCTCTCCTACAGTGGGCCCAGGGTCTTCATTCTCACTGTCCCCGCGTCTGCCTTCCAAGTCTTGGGTGGTGTGGTCAGAGCATTTGCCAGGGAAGCCTGAGGCAAAGAAGTCATTAAGAACCTCAGCCTTCTCCAAATCCAGGGCAGCCAGTTCTCCTGATAGCTTCTGGAGAGGGCCCACGTTGTCCCTAGTCTGCCTTTTATTCACTATGTACCTATAGAATCCCTTCCTGCTATCCTTAACATCCCTAGCCAAGTTTAATTCTAAGTGGGCCTTAGCTTTCCTAACCTGGTCCCTAGCTTCCCAGACAACATCCCTGTATTCTTCCCAGGCTGCCTGTCCTTGCTTCCACCTTTTATAAGCCTCTTTTTTCCTTCAAATTTTCCTCAGCAGCTCCTTATCCATCCAAGGAGGTCTCCTGGCCCTGCTGCTGCACTTCCTTCTAGTAGGGATACTCCACACTGATGACTTCTCTCTCCTTTACTTAGGGCAGAGGAAATATGGCTACAGAACCCAAATGGAGACATGTTTCCTTATTCTATAGGACTGCATCTGTATGACCTAGTTAGGATGGGAAGACTGAGGTAAGGAGGAAACTATGTGATGCAACAGAGTGGTTGAGAATCAAACTCCAGCATCTAATGAGCCTCTATGTAAACCTGTGCAAGCTGTAACTTTTCAGAGACCCTCAACACTGTCAAATTTGGGTGGGTTTCCATCTGCAGCGTAAAAAAAAAAAATGTAAATTTATCCAGCTTTCACCATTAAGAAGAGGCACAGGATTACAATTTCATAACCCTCCTGAGTGTATCTGCTCCCAGGAAGGACCTAGCACATCTTCCTGGAGTAAAAGTATCCAGAAATCCATTTACTACAAAAGGAAAAACGATGTACAGTCTCCTAAGCTCATTCAAGAAAATGGCTAGGTCATTTTGGATGGTGTTTTACAGGAGAAAAGTCAGTACAAGGTGGGCATTTGTCAAATATAATCTACCCAAAGCAGTTACATTTTGGAGAAGATAGAACATACCAAAATCAGGGTTTTGCAGTGAGAAGCTCAGCAAAATTTAGCCATTGCCTATATCAGCTGTACCAGCAGCATTGTATCTCAGTTCTCAAAGTTTTCATTAAAATTCTTTGTTCTAGAAAGTCTTGCATCCAGTTTTTCAGACTTACTAGAAAATGAAAGCAGCAAAAAATCAGATCCTGCAAGATATTGAATAGTCTCACTAGGAATTAAAAGCCAGGGGCTTTCTGGCCAGCTCTAGGATTTGTTCTTTTACAATAATCAGAGTTTGATCAAATCTGACTTTCTAAATCACAGCTTGCCTTTGCCCCATGATGATGCTGAGGCATTTGTGAGGAAACATATTGGTCATGTAATCTTAGCTTGTCCTCATTTCCAAATGACAAAATGTATTGAAAGACACTAAAAATAAGTGGCACAGTTTCTTATGACCTTGTTTCTTGTAGCTGATTGCTGTAGTTTCTACAGGCTTGTTACATGGCTATGAATGAAGTCTAAGGGTTTCTTATTTAATCAAATGTAGGGCACATGATGATCTGCAGAAATATGCTGGTGGTGGTTAGGTGGGAAACATAGTGATTTATTGCTTTCAAAACTAATCTGTGAAGCCCACCAGATGTGAACATTAGGGCAGAAACTTGCAGCAGGGAATACAACATGATGCATTGCAAAAAGAAGACTGTTGAAGTCAGTTGATGGACAGTGTGTTCTGGAGCTATGCACAAGCTTTAAAACAGGTGCCAGCAAAAAGAAAAGAAAAGCCAGAATCCAGCTGACAAAGGCAACAGCAATTGGGCAATGAGACTACTGGTAACCTACAGGAAGAAAGGCAAAAGGCAACAGAAAAATATTGATTTATTAGTGTGAAGTGGAAGGTAGAGAGGCCAGGTCAGAACCACTTTGTTTCCCAAGGAAACTTTGATTTGATTAGTCAATTATTTGCAGTGGGAGTAAATGTTTTAAGGCAGTGAATGAAAATGTGGAGCCAGTGGTTCCTGATTTTTAACAGCACTTGCTTTCTAAGCATTAATTTTTTACTTTGATTTCATGGCACTTGGGTACGAGAGTGTAGGTGGCCTTTCAGATCTGGGGAAAACCAAATAAATCATGCTTCTGCTTGTTAGGACAAAATTTGTTGAAGCTGTATGTAATTCATGCCCCTTTGGAGCAGGTAGGTGCTTGGCAGAAGAAAAACAGTACTGAGGAACAGTTTCCTAGTGACAGAAACTAGTATCTCCCAGTCAAATAAGGCCTAAACCAATCAAAAAGTGTGAACCACAGATACCAATGCATAATCCAATCTTTGTACAGTAATAAGATTTCATGATTACTCTTTTGAAGGCTGCACTCTGGTCAAGCAAGATAAGTACTGGCAATTTCCCTGAGCCTGAATTCAGTAAGATATCACATGTCACTTTCAACAATGCTCTCTGTGTGCTGTGTTGAGATCAAAACCTGGACTAGAGTGTATCACACATCACATCACTTGTTAGGTGATGGTGCAGGTAGGATGGCACAGTCTATTTCAATATCAGGAATATTCAGGTCTCAAACTTCTGTGGATCTGCAGCTATAATTGCAGTGAGGTTTTGAAGAAGTTGCAAAGAGCAGATTTTTGCTTAGTGTAAATTGTCACAGGGGGGTGAGGATTCATTTTGCTTATATATGACAGGTTTAAGATGCAGGAGGAAACTAATTGCCTTTAAATACTGGTTAATAAACAGGTCAGGCCCATGTGGGCGCTGCCCTGTCCTCAGCATCCTGAATGATGCTTAACTGCCAGCAAGGTGGAAGACCATCTCCATGTCACATTTGCAGTGGGGGCATGACTCAGCTGGATTTGGGATCAGACATGTCTAAATGCTCAAACTACAAAGTGGTGCTTGAATGGCAACATGGGAGTAGGCATTTCAAGAATAATCTGCTTACTCAAATCTGTGTTAAGTCTCTGAAACACGACAGAAATCAGCAAGCATTATACACTTGTAAACCAAGCCTGTTACTAGCAATGAGTTTAAAGATGTCCTATTATTAAAGGGGAGTCTCCTACATTTAAAAGTCTGTAAAGGTATGCTCAGTTCCAGTCTTTTTCACAGCCTTCCAAGTAAAATGAGACAAGTTGTTTTCAGTTTTCGTGTTGTTTGGGTAAAACTGGGGTCTTACATCTTCCATTGTTTCTTGCCCTGGAGAAAGGATAGCAGAAGCTTCTCTTATAGTACTGAGGAAAAGTGAACGGTCTGGATTGAGACAGCTAGTTGCCATGATACAAATAATAAGTACTTAAGCCTGATGAAAATGCTACTGAGTTCAGTTGCAGTAAATTAGCACTAGTTATTGAAATGTTAGGAAGGTTTTCCTTTGCATTACAGTGATTAAAGCAGATAAATAAGAGGCCGGACAATTTTTTGTGTGTGGCTACTGTGTCTTAAGGCTGCCTCTAATAGCCCCAGTGATCTTTCCATCGTTGTTAATGGGCATTTAATTGGGATTTATTTCCATGGAATTTTTGTACCTTCAGATCATTACAGCACCACAGGAATTTTATAGCCATGGGGATCAACACGGTCTCTCTAGAGGTTCTGTTTGATGAATGAAGTTGGAAAGAGTTGACATATAGTTAGAAACCATTACCATTTAGAAACACTCATAGGAGTGAGAAGAATCCTTTTCAAAGGGATCCTCTTTGTCCTATGCTGTCTAGCAGTCATCTCGTAAAAAACAGTACAATGAATGCATCCGATCTTTTATTCCATTTTTAATTGATGTATCCTCAACATTCTAGATGCTTTTTTTCCCCCTTATTTCAGAGCTGAATAGAACCACCCATCTATGCAGGAAATAATTATTGCATTTTGTGCCTATCTTTCAACAGCTTATAAAAGAAAAAATTGATCACAAATAGAGAAGGATAGCTGGGAAATGGCAGCACTGGCATGTGACTCAGGAGACGTGAAAGCAATTGGTCTCCGTGCCACAAGCTTCCTGTATAGCCTTGGGAAGTTACCTGTTTTTCAGTGCAGAAGAAGAAAACCTGGGCTTTTCTACTTTGCTAGGTAGAAGATTAAGTCAATATTTAAGAGTCTGAATGACTGATGTGTGACATAAAATAACAAATGCACAGTAAGTACAGTTTATCTTGTGCTGTGGGTTCTGCAATAGGATGACCTAATATACTCACTGTATCTCACCCACATTAATCGCTGTGGATAGGCTATTTCCACCTATGTGCAAGTTTACTGTCTTTAATATTTTAAAATATTTGAAAGTAATGACAAATCTGTACCTTGATAAGGCCATGTTTTCCCCATCATTTAGCCTTCAGTTACCCCTTGTTAATAGAGTTGAGCCAGCTTGGCTGGGTCAACGTCTTTTCTCTTGATTCCATTCCATCTTCAGAGGGCTTTCCATCTGTCTTCTCTAGTGGTTCCTGTCTTATTCATGTGTGTGTGCTTGGGCATGTGCAAAACCTGCAGAAAAGCCCTTGTTATGAGCAGCCGCTTTGAAGCATCCCGCTGCTCCTCAGTACAATTTTGCTTGAGATGTGGTTAAACGTCAGCTTCCACTTGGCAACTTCTTTTTTTTCTGTGTTGTTGGCCATGTGGGTGAGCACTGAAAACAGATTTCCTTTCTTCTAGTTGCTCCCAACCTGCACCACTCCCTGCAATTGGGCCTGAGGAAAGGTTGTCAGGGCAGCAATCTCCAGGCCTTTAAAATTACCCATTCTTAAAACTATCTTCATATTGACCCTAGGGTTCTCTACACTGGGGTTGTTGCATTTGAAAACCAACCACCTGGTGTGAATTTTGCTATAGCAGGACGGGCTCCAAAGTCACTGTCTGCACTTATGTTTTAACTCTTAAAACACCGAGTATTATTATGGATCTGAAAATGAGTATGTTCATTACAACCTCTTCTTACCCTTAGTATCTACAGTATTTTCTTGCTTTTCCTCTATTTTTCCTCTACAGAGAACTGCCAGCTCAGACCCCATCAGGTTTCTTCTTCAGTGTGTCCTCCATCGGGACACAGAGTTTCTCTGTATTTCAAAAGCCACTATGCCTCCCCAATCAAATCTAACCCTTGATTTCCACCTGTGCTTCATGCCATTTTAATTCTTCAGCCACGTTGATGGCCAGCAATCTCATTTGGCATTTCCTCCTTAGGCACAAAGACACGGTCCCGCTTCAATACAGGGTGTGCTTTAGGCACACAGGCTTGGCAAGAAAACAGCTCCGGTGTAGTAGGAATGCACAGGGACCAGTTTTGTCTGGAAATCCTTCCCTGGGGGAAAAACCAAATCCATAGTTTTGCAAACAGTGCTCATGCCAAGGCATGGGACAGACACCAGAGCTCAGGGCACAAGTTTTTAGAAAACCTGGAAACTGCCTTTTTCTTTCTCAGAGACTGCAGTTATAGCCGTGTGTATCTTACAATGGCAGGTATGTTATATGCAGATGTAATTTCAAAGCCTGCTTTTAGAGTAGAGAATTGCTTATGACTCAAGTTACATCTGCCTTCTCCTTCCTATGTAAGTAAATTATCCATAATTCCTTTGTGTAGCAGGGCCCACTGCATTGCACTTTCCCCTCCCCAGGTTGCAGCAGTAGTCTGTGCTGGAGTATCAGAGAAGCAGCATCCCCTCCACAGCTGGATCCCAGGCTGAGCAGGTTCACACAGCAGAAAGGGAGCCACTTTCTAAGTCTCCCAGCAGTCCTGGTCTAAGCTAACAAGACAAAATAGGGGCTAGACCACAAGTGGCTGAGTTAAATCGGCAAGAAACTAACAATAGTCAGTCAGGAAGGAAGGCTGTAGGGACAAGAAATGAACCCAGACTCACAAATTATAGCCCTGTGTCCTAAGCACCACCAGAAATTGTGGGTGCTCTTGACCCGTCTCCCTGCAGCTGCACAGGACAGCTGAAAAGGGTTGTAAGGCACCTGCATTGTGCTTTGTGGGGTGCAATTGATGTAGTGAAAGAATCATTTACAGAACTCAATGCTTAGGTGTATAAACATTTAATGTTCAGAGAGTACTTAGTCACTTGTGATGTGAGGCTCTGGAGGATGCACTGCTTCTGGCTTCCTGGATAGGCAGGAATCTTCTCATGAGGGAAGTCTTCATTCTTACTCCTGGGACTGCGAAGAAGATAAAAGAGAAAAGGACATTTCATGTCTTTTCTCTGGTGCTGATCAGAAAGGATGCAGAAAACCATCTAGTCAGGTGAATGAAAAACATAAGCTGCACAGACAGAGATACAAGGAAGAAAGTTTTAAGTGGTTCTTTGCTAAAAATTATGTTCTTGTTTGTGGCATAAAATGGATTTTTAAAGAATCTGTTTACAATTGGATGAATTATATAAGTACCCATTATGTAATTGAATAATAGCATAATCTTCCATAATGACAGGCGGAAGCCTTCTAATGTTTGGGACAGGACTGCTATTTTCTTCTTACTTGGATATCTTTCAGATCCATTGTTATGCAGTTCTTTACATGATGTTTCCTTTCTTCCCTCTTTGAAATTCATCCATGCTAACTGGCTGTATTTACTCTATTATTATACTTCCTTGAAAATGTCTTTTCTTTATTACTTATGCCTTGATAGCATTCCAAGTGTACCATGCTGTGATGCTGTTTTATCTTGCTCTTGCAAGTTTGAGCCTCTGGATCCAGTTCTTGTACCTCTACACCTGTTAGAGCACACTCCAAATATAGGATAAAACCATCTCCATGCAAGGTGAAACAAAGGTCTTTGAAGGACAAAGGACAATTTTGTGAGGCTGGTTATAGGCTTACAAGGGATTTTTCCCTTCAGTGGCTTGAAAGGACAAGAAAGGCAACTTACATGAGTAAGCATTTGTGAGTTCCTGGATCAAATACTCCATTGGTTTTTGAGTACACTTTGCTGCAAAGCTGGTTATATTTTTCTTTTAAACATGTTTTTGCTGGAAATTTTACTGCTGATGTGGGGTTTCTTGTTTCCTTTTTATTTGTTTTTTTTCCTTGGTAATGTGGTATAATGTCCAGATAAAACCAAAATTTTTTAGTGAATTATCAATACATTTAACACTGATGGCATTTTTCATCTTCCTTTCAAACACTGGTGTATGGAGTTCATCTGTAGAAGGGCAGTGATGTGGATGGAATTTATGAGGGGGATGTATCTCTTTTTAAAATCATGAAAAACATCTCATTTTATGAAAAAAGCCACAAACCCCTTGGGAAGCACAGAGGCTTCAGTTTCAAAACTGAGCTGCTTCTGTCCACTTTTCTTGGAAAATCTTCCAGGAGTCTCCAGATTTTTAATGTTGATGTTTGCAATCTCCTGTAAAAGAAAATACCCCTCCCCTTGATTTTTTTTTTAAGCACTGATTTATATATATATTTGAATATTCACATTTCAGTGAATTGCTGACCAGAATGACATTTCTGTGCCCTGGAAGAAATTATGAGCCTTTTTTCTTTTCCAACTTCTGTTTCACAAAGCCCCCATAAACATTTTCTCACAGCATTTGTTTATAACATAAGCAGGTTTATTCCACGACTGGGGATTTGTTTAGCCATAGGCTAAATTAGATTGGCCACATGTGGTGTTCAGAGTGCCACAGTGGGGTCTGTGTAACACCCTCTACAAGTAACGCTGCTGAAAAGCAAGGAAGGGGGCTGAGGGACAATATAATTCTGCAGTTTAGCTGGGTTTCTAGTGGCAGTGGTGGTTGTTGTTGTTGTTTTGAGTTGCATGTACTACGTTTGAAGAGAAAGCTAGGTCTGGTTGGAGCCTTAATAAGAAATAAAAAAATTGGAGGTGAAAGGGCTCACTGATAAAAGAGCTGCTTTCATTTACTGCTCCAGGCATCTGCTGTAAAGGAGCCAAAGCGAATGTGCAAGCATCAGAGACAGTCGCAGGAGGGAGGAGGCAACAGTCAGAGCTGTGAGTAACTGTACATAAACATAATTTAAATCAAAACAGCTGAATAACAATTTAGGACATAAAAGGAAAGAGAAAAGGTGGAATGAAGTAAAGAAAAACAAACCCCACAAATCGACCACAGTCAAACAAGAGAGGAACGCAGAGGAGCAGTGAACAGAAGACGAAAAATCAAGCAAAGCCATCAGGGTCCAGTGGTTCATTCCTACGCTACCCTGTGGTTCCCAGCTCAATTACTCAATAAGGTCTCATGCTTGGCAGACCAAGAGGAGCCCTGAAGTACCTAATCCCTCCTTCAGGCTTCTTGTCTTCAAACACAAGTCTCTTCACAACTCAGCCTCCCCATACTCGCCTCTTCATGCTGTTTTCTGTGCCATCTCCCAGCCCCTCTGCTCTGCAGTGACCCACCATGCTCACTTCTACTTCTGCCATCATTTCTGCTTGCCTGGAGCCACCAGCACCCTTTCCAGACAGGTTCTCCTTACCAAAGAAGCCCTCCCCAAACACTGCTTGCTCCTGTTGAGCCCCTGCTGGTACCCATCAGCTGGAGATGGACAGTCCCAGGGCGTTATCACTCATCAGCTTGCCATCTCAGGTCACTGCTGCGATTTCTTTCCATGTTCACATAGCTCCTTTTACAAAGCTGTTTTCATCCACAATTAAGGTTCCTAAGTCCTAACATGACAACTGTTGATGCTGTGCAGTCACCAAGGCCTTTGTGTCTTCTGCCTTTTCTCAGTCCCACCCAGTGCCATTGGCTGGTGGCCTTACAAAGGAACAAGTACAAATTTGGATTTTAAAATCCTATTAAATACTTGGCCTGGATGATACCATGTGGCAATAAGTGCCACTGATGACTCAGTTTTAAATCTGTTTTCCTGACATTCTTATTAAACGGATACAGCAAGCAGAACATTGCCAGGTCCACGTGGCTAATAGAGAATGCTGTTGATGGGCTTCACAAAGACTAATTGCCCACTCCCTAAAATCCAAGAGATGTTGTCATGATGGAACAAAGACCCATCTTTGTTCAGTGGCTGGAGAAGAATGGCAAGAGCAGAAGAAAACAGTAGGATAAAAGAGTGTCTCAAGCAGAGGCTGTTACCCCATACTTCTGAGGATGTTATTAAAGGCTCTGCAGTAAACCTTTAGCAAAATGTCTCCCTGACCCCGGTGCTAAAGCCTCCTTTGTGCCTGGAAGAATGAGGGCTTATACCCTTTCCAAAATACTTGGGGTTTTGCTCTCTCATTAGTGCAAACTTAGCTTTGCTTGCATGTTGGGCATGTTTCATTTCTCAGGTCTGTGATATGAGAACAAGCTAAGAAACAAAATAATTCTCCCTCCTTTATGAGAGACACAATGTTATTTCCCTCCCTGATCTATATGTCCAATTAGTCCATACAAGTTCCTCTCTGCTAATTTGATATCCCGTTTTCCAGCTTTACCAACATCTGAGCCATCTGATGTGTTTGTGAGCATATAGTGGGATGAGGGTGTGTGACAATATTTTTTCCACAGCAGAATTGTGTATATTTTTTCATGCATACATAATTAAAAATGGTTGAAAGCGACTTTGATTAAACTTTCTCAAGAATTCAAGCTAATGTTAATGATATTTCAGAAGAGATCATGCAATAATATTGTCAGGGAAAAAAAAGAAGGAGACTGCTTGGGAAAAACCACCATATTAGCAAAAAACCCTCAAAACCAGCTTGTGACTGGAAACATTTTGCTGTCTTTTCTTTAGCCTATACTAACAAGTGACCACTGTCAAGCAGTTACTAGGATAAATAATACATAATAGCAAGGCTAGAGAGAAATGAAGAGTCATAGGCAAGGGAAGAGAATATTGTTTCATCTCAGAATTGAAATGAAACAGAGGCCAAAATCAGCAGGGTGGGAAGTCTGTTCCAGATGGCTTGAGCTGCAGAAGCTATTGCACCAACAGTAGCCAGCTTGTAGGAAAAGGCAGAGAGAAATAATCGGGTTTCATCCAACAAAGTATCAGGTAATGTAAGAGGGGGACTAACCAGTGCCAAAGCTCTGACTGATGCTTCCTGAAGGGGATAGTCCTGCAGTAATTGGGAGGGTCACTGTGACTCAGAGACCATGCGCTGCAGGGGAGGCGGGGGAGGTAAGAGGGTTAGTACTTTTTTCCTAGATGCAGCACTGAGTCATAAAGCCTTTTTCTTTCCTTTATTTCTTTCTTTCTTTTTTTTTTTTTTTTTTTTTTTTTTTTGGTCTCTTCTGTCAAGTAAAAATCTGGCATGTTCTTTTTCCAGAAGGTTTTGAAGAGGACATTTTGGAGAGGCATTTCACAGACCCCAGCAGACAGTTCCATGTCATCTCAGATCTGCACCCTCAGGCAGCAGCCGCTCACCCAGGCCAGGCTCCATGAGAAGCCCCTGTCCTGCTGACAGCCGTGGGACAATGCGGACCTGCCTGCAGACTGATGGGACCAGAATAAACCAAAATAGAGGGGGCAGGGTTTATAATCGGCATCCCATCTTATGGAAAGGATTAAGGGACATGCCTGAAGGCAACCATGGCCTCAATAGTGAGGATGGCAATGGGGCACAGGTTCCTTCATCTGCAGTCTGGCATTCCAAACTATGGGACCACATGTCCTCTCCAGTGACCTACTGAGCAGGATGAGCTCTTGGGATCATGGAATCATAGAATAGTTAGGGTTGGAAAGTGCCTTAAGATCATCAAGTTCCAACCCTACTGCCATGGTCAAGGATGCCTCATACTAGACCATATTGCCCAAGGCTCTGTCCAACCTGGCCTTGAACACCGACAGGGATGGACCATTCCCCACTTCCTTGGGCAACTAATTCCAGTGCCTTACCACCCTCATAGTAAAGAACTTCCTCCTTATATCTAACCTGAACTTCCCCTGTTTAAGTTTAAATCCATTCCCCCTTTTCCTATTGCTAGTAAAAAGGTCAAATCTGAAAAGGAAATCAGAAGTAACTTTCTTAAACTAAGAAAAATTTGCTTTAGTTGGGTATATGCCCTCTTGTACCCTTTGCTCTTACACAGAAGATACAGAGTGTAATAATGAACTCCCACACATCGTACTGGCTTCTAGCAGATGGAAAACTTCTCATATCCCCTGGTGGTCCTTGATGAAGGTGTAAGGAATGCATCAAAACTGAGGTTTCCCAAGGTCCATGTTCCCCTATGAGGGGGATTCCCCTCTAGGCTGCAGATGGCATTGCTGGCTTGTAGTGCTCTGAACACAACTTGATGTTGTGTAGTGCTGGTCATCAACCAGCAGTTTATGGCCAACCACTATGTAAGCAGGCAGGGCTGATGCAGAGGGACCTTTCTCCAAATATTCCTCACGTTGAGGACCCAGTTGTTCTTACAATTAATTTCTGAGGTTGCCAGTGTAAAGTTTGGGCTTGGAGATGGTAATCTGTTGCTGTTCAGTGATTTAAACTGCAAGATGTCAAACCCCTTCATATCCAGAAAGTACTTTGCTACATTTCTGTCTCAGAAACCAGTTTGAATTTTAGTACCAAATCAGTTATTTGGGGCTTGGTGATTTGACTTTGGCTTCGTATAATTTTGAAGAAGCTGGGGTATAAACAGTAGTTTTTAAAGATTCCAGGCCTAACAGTTTCAGTTAAAAACTGAACAATAAACACAGTTATTAACTTGCCGCACAAGAAACACGCATTGAATCTGCATTAGTTATTTGGCAGCATCTTGAATACTTTCCTCAAACTGACTTGATGACTAAACGCTGTTTAGAATAGCAACCAATGCTCCTGAGAAAAAATGCAACTTTTAGGGCTAACAGTTTCTTTCTGTTCACATTCCTCCTTGAAATTCTGTTCAGCTTTTGGTCTAAATTCTTCATGGCAAAAAATTTACATGAAAAATGGATTTTGGGGTGATGACAATATCCTACAAGGTTCCGCTGGCTTTTCCCTTTGTTGTTCTCACTTTTTTTTAAATCTGAAAATAATTATTATTTTTAATTACAAATTCAAATCACTTGATCAAAAATATAAGTTTTGTCCAATTCGAGCAGCTTTAAACAGAGAATAATACCTTTTGACTAATTGGTCAATTAAAAGTACAATTTTTCTGGATGCCCAACAGGAAGAAATAGAACAAAAGCTGAAAATGTTCAATGAGCTGAAAAATCTGTTTTATACCAATTCTGTTGATCAACTTTTAAACCAGTCTCACCCCATTGAACTGAGTAGCGCAGCTTTTTCTTAAAAGGCCAGCAGTTTTCCAAACAAATTCTTTGGTGTGTCACCCCCAATTTATAAAACAAGAAAACATGCAGCTGATACCAGCTTTTGGCCAAGGCATTTGTAGGAAAGGCGCAGCAACCTTGCTACTCTCGATCAGACATTCTTTCAAGGCCACAGTGTGTTTTTCGATAGCTGTGGTGAGTTTAGTGCTGCCATCTCGGGGAAATCTGAGAGGAGCAAGGTTATTAAAAAAAAAAAGAAAAAGTAGAAACAGCAGCCACTATTTTTTTTTCCTTCAAGATGTGACAATAAACAAACAGAAAAGGTCAAAAGATAAATCACAGATGGGAACTCCAAGACTTTCCTGGCTTTTCCACCTACCATCTATCTCCTCAGCTCTGCTTTCTTTTGCCAGAAATGACACTTTCCTGATTTATTTTTTTACTGTTGTGGGCAGGAGGTCTATAAACTGATCTTTATGAGTCCTGGTAGAATCTGTATGTTATATCCTGCAGGTATTTCTAGGTTTGTGTACAATACCCACGCAGTCCACCTTGGCAGACAAACATCCCTGAAACCTACAGGTGACGTCGCTGGACTTCTAATCGCTGAATGAGCGACAAATTTTTGAAGAGTAATAGAACTGATGACAAGGTAACACATTGAAAATGGCTTCTAAGCAGAGCTCTGCACATAGGGGCTGTGTGCATTTGCTCCTCATTTTTTGAATCGTCTGATTTGAACAGCACTGTTCCAGGCTAGCCTGAAAGGGTCATCTACCCTTCTTATAGCCCCCAAAAGGAATCAGAAAATCAAACCATAAGAGGAATTAATTTCAGATTGGAAAAAATAAATAATTCTCTTTTGACTGTAATTGTTGATTTTCATCCGCTCAAAAAGGAAATTTAATTCAGTTTCTAAATTAAATTTCAAAATGAAAAAAAAAAAAAACCCAAATATTTTTTCCAGTAACGTCAAAGGGAAATGTATTGAACATTCTTTTATGATTTTTTTAGGATGATCTGCTGAACTTAACCTTGATTCACAAGTACCTTTGCTTGGTTTGTAAAGGAGCTCTTTTCGTCCCGTTGTGCAGAGCACTCCTTTAGGGGTTGCTCCAGCATGGGGAACGGTGATGGGGATTCTGAAATGTCAGGTTGTGCTCAGCCTGATGCTTAGTGCCATCTCCTGCTCACCCATGAATGATGACTGATTGAGTGCATCAGGTGTCAGCAGACACAAACCAGCCTGGGTGGATATTCAGTGACAAGCACATATGCTGGGGTGGCATCCCTGGAGCATTCCTGTGCAGTCACCAACTGCAGCACCTGCTGTGATGTCTCTCCTTGGCTCCTGATGTCCCTGCTTTGCTATCCTTCACCCTCGATGGTACTGACATCGTCATGATGGTCCCTAGGAGCTCCAGTTGTATAGAATACCAGTGGTGCCATGGCAATACAAGATCTCTCTGCTGGCTGACTTAACCCCTCATCCTGCAAGACAGCTCTTCTCACCCACTCACAGGTGACTCTTTTGCAAGGAGGCTTCTGATATTTGTCCCATACGAAAAATACAAGAGGAACAAGTTTTGCCCTGACCAATTCTTCTAGGATGAAACTTGAGGCAAAGAGGTGTCTCTACCTACCTCTCAGCCTCCACCCCCTGCCACATACATTTTACTGTTGACTTTCCTATTTTTTGTCATGCTCTCTGCTTGTTGTCTGAGGCGAGATGAAAGATTTTTAATAGTGATGGCATACAGCTCTAGAGACAAAAGGATCTATTCTTTTCTTATCTTGGATGTGTTAAAAACACTCTACCTTCATCCCGCTATGTTCAAAAGGAGACAAAAAGTGAAACGAAGAGAACAATTTTTCAGCACCATTAATAAAACAACCCTAAATGATATAAAATAGCCTTGTTTCACATGACAAACACTGTACCCATGAGCTTTGGCTTCTCATGAAGAGAGAGAGAGAAAACCTTCAGAACTTTTTCTGGGCTCTCAAACTTCCAGCGTGGCTCGTAGGGGCTGCAATTTAGCCCCAGGCATTTGAGAATCTACTTTGTGTGTTTTGGCAACGACATGAAAATGCAGAGAGAACTGTACATCTTGCAGTTGTATGCTGGGCTAGGCGATCTGAGGGGCCTGTCTATAATAGAGGAATCATCTTTTCTTCAATGAAGTGCTACTATTGTTGTGATCTTCAATAAAGGATATAATGGACGCATTCATGTGGTGGCTGTTGTTTGTGTGTCATTCTTTCAGCGTACAGCTAAGCGCACAAGAGTCTTTTAAACTCTTCTTTACTTAGATCCAGTAGTTCTAGCATTTTGTGCCAAACTAGGTTGGTTTTCCCCCCACAAGCTTCTTTTCCTATTATTTTTGGATAAAGCCAATTGACCGTGAAATACCTTTTTATTGCAAAATGATATGTCCAAGCCCTCACTGTGGGATCATGGGTTAAAACGGCACTGTAATGCACATTTGCGTGGAGGTGCTATTGGTTTAAACATCCACCTCTCTAAAATTAGTCACTTTGGCCCATTGTGGGCATGTTAAGAAACTGATGTGCATCAGGGTTCAGAAATAGTATTCAAAGCTGCTTTTGGGTACCATAATCATAGCAATAGCAATTTTTCATATAAGAAGTCCAAACTGAAGTTAGGCCTTTCATGCGAGTAAACAGCATTCACAGGTCTTCATAGGATGACCCAAATAAAGTCATTTTCTGCTGTTTGATTAGAGGGGAGAGATTTGCAAAGACAAAAGGCAAATCTTGCGCCTGGAAAGGCAGAAATTTGCATTAACCCACACAGTAATGGGAAGGAGCAAAGAACATCTTAGCATGCAATGTGCATGTGCACTTATCACAGATGCAATCACTAGTGTGGGGTCAGATAGCTGGCTCTGACGGAGGGGCGAGGCTTTGAGGAAAGGTGCTGAGCAAGGGTGCAGCCAGCAACTGGAAATGCACAGGATGAGGCTCACATGGGCCATGAGAGGATGCTCGTTTTTCAACCATACAACAAGAGGGGGAGAGGAGGAAATGTTACCTTGAATCTGTTCTAAAGAACTTACTTGAATCAATAGGCCTACATTTAAATAAGTTTAGATGTAATTATCCGTTACAAATCTGGTTTTCTGCCTTGTTAGCTGGAGAGCCTAGGAACTTTTATTTAAAATTTGTACCAATCTCAACCTCATTTAACTGCGCAATGTGAACAGTTTAGGTAAAGCGGTGGAAAAAAAAGCAAAACACAAAACCTTCCAACGTCTTTTCTTTTTAGGCAAGTTGAAAAGGATGAGCACCTAGCAAAGGTGTTTTTTTCTCAAGTCACTTTTTAAAGATTGTTATTATCTTTTCCTATTAAAGTTAACATTACCATATGCTGTTGAGCTTTTGTTGATGGCAGTGCTTAAACTGGGATGTTGTTTCCTTTGGAGATTCTTACTGCCAGTCATTAATTTACATTTTTTTGAAATCGTACAGCGAGTGCTTTGTTGATGCCTGTTTTCATTTTGTTTCTCTCTCTTTTCAGGTCACACATGAGGAGTTTTTTCAAACAGCAAGTTAAGGCAATGGAATGAAAACAGTGACATCTGCCACTCATGCTCACTCTCTCCATCCTGTTTACCCACAGCCCCCCTTTTTCCCTTTTCTTTTTGTAATGCTCCTAGTATTCATCCCATTCAATGGCCATCCCCTATTTTGCCCCCCAGCCCCAGTTTCTTCAGTAATTACTGTGGGGAATGCATTTGAATCTGAATCTCTTTCTCTCCTTCGTTCTTTGGCCCTTTTTGGCTGTTAGTTTGGAGATGTCTTAATGTTCCCATTTGAACTGAGACGTCTCCCTTCATAAACTTCAGTCATGTCCATTTTTATTTTGTCTATGAGGAAATCAAAGATCAGGTCACGAAAATGAAGTGTCCAGCACTTAACATGATCCCATGCTGATTGTAACAGGCTTCTAGGAATTGTCCTACTCTGTGCTTTTGGTTCCCTATTGTGGTTGACCATCTCCATAACATTCTAAATAAATGAAATCTAATTAAAAAGAAAAAGGGCAAAACTGCCTCCCCACTCCCTCTTTAAAAGCTGAATGAGTAACATTGAATCCTCTCCGGTAGGAAATTTATGAGGCTGAGATTTAGGGTCCTGATCCTGAAATCTTTACTCATGCACTAATCCTCACACACTTGATTTATCCTTTCAGGTTCAGTTCACACAATGACTCATAAAAATAAGTGATGTAGGATTGGGCTCTTCAGAAACTTGCAGTGACACAGTTTTCCCCAGTGTTTTCTTTCATTATAGTGATTTTTAACTACTGACTATGCAGGCAGAGCAAACTTTTTCCAATCCTTACTTCAGCAAATAAAGAGAGTAGCAACTTGTCAGAGAAGGATTTGATCCAACAAGCATACAGGTATATGTTTTAGGTTTCTTCAGTAATAGACTTGTCTCTCTTGTATCAGATTAGGGACCTTCGCCAAAGGGGATCATTCCGTTGTATCACAGCAGGGATATTCCCCATTACAATGCTTGAAACAATCTATTTAGGACAAGCTGCTTAAAAACTCTTTGCAATACAGATCACCACCAAAAAGGAAACAAAGGAAATTCTAGACTGCAGCAAGACTGATCTGTTTAGTATATGCCCTAAAACTTAATGTGCACGGTTAGGATTCAGTTAAGTGCTCTGTCGCTAAAACTTGGATTGAAACAGCCCTGCTGTACAGTTTCTTTCCTGATGTCATTTTAAAGTGAGAAGAGGAAAGAAGAGAAACAAATTGACACGTACTGTGATAAATTCCTGTAATGGATTAGAAACAGTGCATTGCTGACACTGAGTCAGAAGAACAGAACAGTTTGGGAAATGGTTCAGAGATGCTGGCTCTGGTTATTTCTTCCAGTGGAGTAATAAGAATGCTGGAAACTTGCCTTGTGTGTGTGTGATCTGGACTCAAGTCCCTCTGGAAATATATTAAAAAAAGCTAGGTCTCGTTGCTAAAGGGTATTGTTTGGAAAATCATACAAAACAACAACCAGCAAAAGAAACCACTTTTGTAGATGATGGGAAATATCAGGAATGGATAAAGTTATTCACACTAGGCTGAATTCTTATGTCTGCCTTCCTATCTGAGAATGAGTAAGACGTAAAGGGAACTTAGGGTTTGTCCTGTTCCTGCCTCTCCAGGTACTCAGCTCAGGGGGTCCCATCAGGAATTTATAAAGGCCAATTTTGCAGACCACTAGAGGGGCAGAAGGCTGCTCATTGACTGGTTCGAGTCACATTTATTCTGTTTTGTTCTTCTGTTCTGGGTAGTTCATTCTGGTGTATTTAGGAGGTTACCCTCCAACATCTGGGAATCATTTTCACACTAAATGATGGGAAGACAACCCTCAATTACACCACTGAATCCCACCCCACTGCTGAAAACAGCACATCTGCGTGTGCACACCCCGCTCACTGCCTGATTGGGGTAACCACCTGAGAGGTTCTCCTCCCTTGTGGCCCCTTCTGCTGGGGCGGCTCTTCCACGGGGCTGGAAGCCCATATGAAGCAGTTTAACTTTCCCTCCTCTGTGCCCCTTGAGTAGCTCCTGTTCTCCAGGAAAATGCATTTTTTTGCCCCTTTCTCTTCTCACCCTGACTTGGAAGGAGGTGTTGGAGGCTCTACCACTGCTGGTGTCCCATTGCTTCCTTCTCACTCTCCCTCCCCATGGGTCACATTCCCCTCCGAGGGGATTAGAAAGAGCTGTTGCTTTGGTTGGATTAAAATACAGACATTTTACCTCGAAGTAACAAAGTGTTGCAAAACAGGAGGAAGTGATAGGAAGAGAGGGCTTTTTCAGAGAAAAATCTGCCTGGAGGGTCTTAATGGAGGTGTAAATCTATACAAGTGTGAAATGTTATTATTATTATTTATGAACTACCCTGCATTCTGCCTGACACTGTCTGAGATATCATTTTACTGGCATATGCAAAGCAATGCAATTCTTTGGCTTCCTTCCCTGCTGTAAGTGTACCCACAGCCTGAATGGGGTGTTTGGGGACCTGTTTCTAGCATGTGGGTCTCAAAGAGCAAATCACACAACAAGAGACCAGAGGTCTGATTTGAACAGGGGCAGCATGTGCAGGAATATTCCCATTCCAATGAGGAATTTTTAGAGTGATTTATAACCAGGGAGTGTTTGGTATGGAAGCTACATACTAGAATACACACATGAGCATGGTGGAGCATGAGAGAGCACTAAGATACCCTCACTAGAAAGTCAACACACAGTTTTATACATGTAACATATCCAGTAAAAAGAACTCCTTTAAAATAATCCTCTGAGCAATTTGTACCCTCTGTTAAACAGGTGTTTCTATATAGCCATCAACAGGGATCAGAATGGAAGGGGGAAAAACCTAAGGACAGTGACAGAAGATGAAACCACTGAGAATCAGACTTGGAGAATATCAGAGCAAAAGCAGGACCAAGGTGAGGGGTCTCCGTGGGGCAGGGGAGAAGGGGAATGCCAGGTTAAAAGGACCCTGGGCTAATCTGGCTTTCACATTACCTGCATGCATGCATTACGCACGCTGCTGCTGAGCTATGGGATGCTGGAGCACTCAGACAAGCCAGGTGCTACTCATGGGGGATTTCCCACTGCCAGCAGAAATTCTGGCTGTAGAAGGTATTTCAGGGTTTGTGGTACCGGGTCTCTGGCAGAGGCAGACAAGGTCTGACTGGCAACCCCCTTTCACCTATGGCCCTATGTCCTAGCTTCTGTAAATTGGAAGGGGTTGCCTGCTCCCTGATGACCTGCAAATGTTTTCCTTTAGATCTGGTGTCTCTAGCAGCAATGACTTAAGTACTTGCAGTGGAGGAACTGCTCTGATGATCCCTACTTTTCCCATTTTGGCAATATTGAGGAGCTGTCATCAGGATTCATCTAACCTACTATTGTTTACTCCCTCCCCCTTCGAAATAGTAAGATTTCCTGCTGCTTTCCTGTGAGATAAATACCAGGGATTTAGGATGAGCAGAGCTGCAAATCATCTGTTGGCTCTTGCTTCCTCTCCCCCTCTCTCTGCAAGCAGCATTTCCTCTAGCACTGATTTATATTTGGTTCCACAGGAAGAGAAGCTGCCAGGGGACATTTCAGCCTTTGACACTGTAGTCACCAGAGACCTGGAGCTGAGCTCATGCCTTGCAAGAGCAGCTGTATAGATGCCCAGAGAAACCCAGCCTACCTCCCTGGTTCTTGGGGGCTTCAGTGGTTTGTGCCCACTGGTCATCCTGATAGATGGGAGGTAAAGCCATGAATGCCACTTGGTAGTGTACCCTGCTCCCCTAACCCACTCCAACTGGGTACAAGCTGCACGGGTGAGTGCCCAGGGCACTGCTACAATATAATTGTGCCAAAAGAGGTGCAAGGCTCTAAAACCAAACCCTTTGCTTCTGGCTAAAGTGGCTGAATACAGAGCCTGGGAGATCTGAGTTTTCCTCCAGACTTTACCATTACCGTCAACACTAATCATGCCAAGTATCTCCTATGCTGAGCTTCCTAAGTGACCTGTGCTGTGTGGAAAATCCCTTAAGATCTTCAAACAGAAGGTGCTTAAAACTATCAGGTTGCTCTGAATTGAATGTGGCCTCCTGAATAGAGAACAGGTGAGCTCAGACTGCATCCCCTTGTTTTAAAGGGAGTTCCGGGCACTAGGAAGGGGTTGTTGCTTTTTTCATCAGTGGAGACTAATGACCTTGCCACCAAAGAGGTTTTGATTTGTTCACCCAAGCAGATAACTACAGCATTACATATGTTGGTCATGCTCTTTTCATTTTGATGAGGTGATGCAAACAGCCAGCTGGCAGACTGCTGGTGGGTCTGCCCAAGGCTTGGGTGGAGCAGGTAGATTAGCAGGGCTGAACCAGCTGCAGCTCTTGATTTTCATGCAGGGTTTGTGTGGCTCCCAACCTGAGTCTATCTGGGATGACCTGCAAGGGGCTGTGCTCCTCTAGATGTTTGTCAGGTGATGAGTGGCTTTGTGGTGATGTGAAGCAGATGCTTCCAGCCCAAATTGCTCTACAATACTCCCTGGGAGCACTGCCATCACCTGCCTTTGGGGTCATCTTCCATCCCTGAAACATCATCTCCCCTGGGTCTCCCGTGCCAGCTGTGGGATGTACCCCACTGGCTTGGCTGTATGGTGTGGGATTGCTGAGTAAGCAGTTCAGACTGGCTTTTGTTCATCTCTTTAATGGTTCTCCCTCACATGTCACACTGGTCAGGGAAAGACTCCATTGATTGCCGCAGCCTTCAGGCTGAAAACCTTCAAGCTTTTGACTTGATGCTTTTCAGCCAAGTGTTTCACCTAACAGAGCTCTGGGTAGGGTACGTGGATACTTTTACTTGTCTTCTCCGACAGGTGGTCTTGGAAAGAATGGGTTTCCTAGCTGAACTTTTATTCTTTAAGAGAAAAAAAAAGCCAGTCTTAACTTGACTCTCCCAGGGTCTGTTTTATTTCAATAGGGAAACAACTTACTAATTAGGGTAAGACTCTTTAAGAAAATATGTTTTCTATTCCACTGATAGTCAGTTACAAGCGATAACACTGTTAAATGTAGTGCCTAATAAATCTAGAAAAACTACCCAATAAATGTAAGTAATAACAATGATTAACAATAAATTAAATGCAGAGAACTAGGAATGTACCACATTATTTTTAACTAGTCTGGTCCATCGGGTTCTTATTATTCAGTTTGTCCTCCACACCTGGAGTTTATTAGAGTGTAATACAAACTAAACAGTCCCTCAGAGAGGCCATTGGAAGGGCTTAGTATAAAACAATATACAAGTTTAATAGTGGTAAGTGACCTTTTTTTCTTCTGCAAAAACGTATCTCAGTAACTTGATTCTGAAGGAAATGTAATGCTTTTTTACATAATCCTAATGGGTGGTTTTCTTTTTTTGTTTAATTTAGATTCTTTTTATTCACAAGACAGCAAGACCTATGGCCAAGCAGGGATCTCCTATTCTTCCAGTTATAAAATACTTACTCAAGAGTATTTTTCTTTCTTCACCCATTTAAAGATCAAGCAAGCAAAAGGGTTAATGCTGTAAGCTATACAAATGATGAAAGTGTATGGTTAGAAATGGCTAAACTTCACCACAGTCATGCCTGGCTAAAGGTTTCAAGCAGCTTAAAGTTCAGGCTTGTTCAAGCTCAAGTGGCTTTTGTTTGGCACAGTGCAGAGATAAGGTTCATTTGCTGCAATATGAATCCAGGCCTGACCTTTAAACACCTCTAAAGTTGGACTAGGGGCGTTGGCTCAGATCAGTGTATTTTGCTTAGTACATACACATGAGTAACAACCAAATATTCATAATGGTGCATGTTGTTTGTGGCTGGGATTTTTAGTTAGTGTTCCTTCAGGTTTTTGTTTTTAAATGTTGGAAAATCATCATTGTCTTTTTTTCTTTCTCTCTTACTCCTCCTCCTCCTCCCACTTCTCTCTTGAAACCACAAGCTATGGGCAATAGTAAATCCACAAGACAAAAGATTCTTTTCTAATTTATTTCCCTGAATTTCCATTGTTACACTTATGCCATCTAAGGGACTGCAGTGTTTTTCTGTCCTGTTCCCCCTTTTTCAAATAAAACATAGTTTAATGGTTCTGAGGTTTTTAACTGCTTTAAAAACTTAAAAACAGCAGTAGGGAAAAGGCATATTCCCTACACAATGACCTGTAATATACTGCGCTTTGTGTATCCAGTATTGCTGCACACATCCCGAACCCCTATGTTGTTTCAGACTAAAAATCCCTTTGTTCGGATGCCTTTACATGCTCTAAACCAGAATTGCAGACATTGACACTGCAAATTAGCCCATAAAAAAAGACTAAAAGCCAGCTCAGAAACAATTAAGAAGGAGCATTAAATTCAGTGCTGTTCAGAGGTGCAAATAAGTCAACCAACATGGAATTTGGAGCAGGGACAGGAATATTTCTTTATAGTGTACATTATCTTCAGACCTACTCATCTTGCAGGATTGGCTCCAATTCTTACTCACTCAAACAGTGATGCCAGAAACCACATACAGCTTGCTCACTGTAAGCCTTCATTTTATAATCAAAACCACTTTTATTTTGATTCACTCCCCCTTCATTTTAAGGGATGAGAAACTATTCCTTGTTTCTGCAAAGATCATCTTTGCTTCAAACACAGATTTGTTCAATTGCTTAATCAAATGACCAAACAAACACTGCAATAATAACTAATATTTTGAAACAAATAAATGACAAGTACAGCTGCCAATGATTTTTCAGGTGGGTCCTTGTTTTGGTTGGGGATGGGTTTTTTCCTTCCCTAAGCATCTTTGGCAGGAAAAAACCTCAGAAGGAATAATATTTCTGGACCCTTTTGCAAAAGCAGTCAGGAAAAATGGAATTTGCTGTTGTACCAAGAGGTTTTAACTTAATGGATTATAAAGCCATCAGCCAATACAGTTGGACCCATGGCTCCAGTTCTTTATTTGTGATCTGGTCCATATTCCTAAAAAGTTACTGTTTGAAAAGTAGAAAAGCACCACAGACCCTGCAGTGGTCAGTGGTGTCAGTGAAAATCCAAATCCAAGATGCCATCACGTGGGGAATATGCACTCAGACAGGTTGTGCTCAGGGGAGCAGGAGGTCAAAGGCAGGACTGCCCCTGGCTTCCCGAAAAGGTTTTGATTGCCATCAGGTTTTCTTGGCTAGGGAATGTACTGCTCTGCTTCTGCATGTCTACCATGTGAAGTGTTGGGTTTGCTGAGTGTTTTGGGCCATCCTTGCCATGGGAGAGCTGGGGGCCCCCATCAGGCGTATGATGCTGATTATGTTTGTGGGCTAGGAGACAACACACGGCCACAGCTGCCTCTTGCTGAAATGATGCAGCCCACCGCTATCCTTGGTATCACAGCTTCAGCCGGGATGCCCACTGTGGGCCTTACTGATGTTAATGAAAAAGTCACCAAAATCAGGAGAAACTTGAAGGCTCTTTGTTGCTCCTACCAACAGGGAAAACATGCTGGTTTTGTAGTACACGGATCTGCTATCATTTACACTGATGTACCTTTATTCAAAGAGGAAATCCTGGGTTACTCTGACTTAAGGTCTGCCCCTGGGAAACATCCTGAGTTGTTTTAACAAAGCTGTGTTCTCCAGGCTATCATTTACATAACCGGATGTCTGTCCTGCTTGATCCATGCCCTCATCAATATGCTTAGTGCAAGCATTATTTGATTTGATTTATTCTGCTTTCTTTGGAATCATAGATTGATCCCACATAAAAATTCCTGGGGAAATCAGGTAGTTTCTGTGTAGCACTTGATTTTCACTGCACTGCAGCCCCCTAAAAACTGTCTGAGAGGGAAAGGTACAGCAGCTAAGAAGCAAAGCAGAAGGCTTCCACAATAAGCTGAGACTCAAATAAAAATGCATAGACATAGGTAATGACGGCTGGAAGAGGAACCTTCTTTTGCAGTTGAATGTATCAAGCATCCAAACAAGCAGTAGGTTGTTTTTTAGATTTCTTTTTTTACATAATGCATCTTTTGGGAGTCAATGCCCTATACATAATTAAGGAAGTTTCTTTTTTAACCAGATGCATTGTGATGTGAGCACTCTACAGAAAATAAATAACCATTACAGTATGAGAACTGCAAGATCATTTTACACCTCCCCTTCTCCCTCCGCTTTGAATATTATCTATGGAAAATCAGGCACCATATCCACTGCCTCCTAAGAGCAGCACCGTGATTTCGCAGACTCCTGCATCATGGGACCCTGAGCGCTGGCAAACAGGCAGCAGCATAGACCATCTCTGGAAGAACAAAGAGTGCACGGAGGTGAGGCTGGGCTGGGAACCAGGGAGCCAGAGCATCCCTGGATGCTCTCCTTCCCAGGCCGTGTATTGGCATAGAAATTATTTCTCCTTGGTTCCTGCCCTCATTCACGTGCATGTCCCTTGAGGATGTTTTTTGCTCTGTTTGTGTTATGCTTTTTTTTGTACAAGGCTTGGGAATCTTTTGGAGAATAGTGATAGCCAGGAATGAAACGTCATTATGGTGTGACTGTGTTGGCATTTAAGAGGCATAAGAGTGAGAGGATCTGTCTCAGAGGCAAAATCTTGCCCGGGTCAAGGACTACTTGTGCCCTAAGTGCTCCTTGAAATTGCTGGCTCTTAGAAAGTATTTTAATGGTGCAAGCGCAGGCTCTGATGAAGACAGAGGGTATCAGGACACACAACAATAGGAGAAAAATAAGTGTTACTATGGCTCTAGTGAGCTTAGGAGTGACTTTAGCCTTTTCTATGAGGACACTGGTTACCTGTACACTTCTGTTGCTCTGCTCCAACACAATCAGTAGGTTTGAGAAATTACTATGCCATTTTAAAGAAAGATGTGAAGCCTGGAAACAAATTAATGCTGATGTAAATGAATGAAAAACCTACATAGGTTGAACGGGGATCGCCTAGAGGCAGAGCATGTCTGAAAACCAAGATATTTGCTCACATATTTTGGTAAATCCTGCTGTCCTTTACACATCACAGCTTGGGATTCCCTTCTCTTTGCAGGCAATGTTGACTTGTATGGGCTTTTTTTTCCTAAGTATTTGCATGGAGAGCTCCTACCCCGCGTTTAAGGAGGAAAAATCAACACAAGTTAAACTTCACCCTGGGGCAAAGACTGCTCTTGGGCTTGCCAGATGTCTGGCTCCAGTCCAGGCAGTCTGACTTCCAGGTTGGGCTTTTGGGAAAGAAGCCAGCCCTTGGGAACAAGCAGGTAGGAGGGCTCCTCGCAGTGTCTCCCACAGGGTAAAGAGTGGGGGGAACAGACAGATGTTTTTGGTCCTGAATTCAGGCCAGCTGACCTGTGGTCATGACATCTGGGGTGGGCTACATCAGGGACTCACTGCTGGTGGGACTCAACATGTCTGGAAATCTGCAGTGCACAGGGACATCTTGTCATACCACCTGGGGTGGCTGATGGACACCAGGGACTAGTCCATAGGATCAAGAGAGGAAGGGCCACTCCTCATCCATCGTCTTGTTTTTTTGAGATGGATTTTCATGTCAAGAGTGTTGTTCCCTTGCCAAGCAGTTTGTCTACATCCCACCATGGTGACCCAATATTTTCCTCCTTCTCTTGGGATTCAAACAGCAAGATCACAGCTGTGATTAGACAAGCCATTGGTAAGTCCTCAGTGGTTCACAGATGTAGAACCAGGAAAAGAGTGGTGGTGTCAAGGCTTTGTCATTTCCCATCCACAGGCTGGTCCCTTGGTAGTCACAGCTGGTGGCTTCAGGTGGCCCAGCTCCAGAGCTCATGCAGTTATAATAGCCTTACTAATAACGTCTTGCTTCCTTTTTCTGAACCATGTTATTTCAGGGCCTGGGCCATTGGCTCTTCCTGTATTAAATGCCAGTGCCATGGGGCTGGCATGATTTGCCAGGAAATGCTTTGAATCTTTAATATTGGAACTATGGTGAGGGTGTTGCATGTCCCTTCCAACCCTTTTGCTCTATTTTTTCATAACTGTGTCAGGGTGACCTCAAGCCTGAGCCAATCTGCTCATTCCTACCAAGCCAGGAGATCCTCAGCTTTAATTTACCAACTCGAAGACTTTTTAAGGGAGAAAAAGATCTTCAGATGAAACACTATATTTCAAGATGATTGTTGTTATAGTTAATGGGAAAGCAGTTTATAGGAAACACTCTGTTCTCTCTATGTCCCACACTTCTACAGGACATGCTGGATAACTGGTACCATAAAAGTGTGCTTTTGGTAGGATTCAGACAGCAGTAAAGTTATGCACTTTAGATTACAGCTAAGAGAGAGAAGGGGGAGAAAGGAAATTGCTTTGAAAATTATAATTTCAACATGATAAAGTTGGCTGAAGAAGTGCAGCAACAGATAAAAATCAGCCTTGGTAAAAGGCTGTGACCATTCAATAAAACAGTGGAGCACTGAAAAGTGCAGAAAGTGTTTTACTGTGAATTAAAAGTGTAGAGAATCCATCAGTGAGCAGCAGTTAGCTAATGAGAAAAGCAGATGCATGCATTTAGGAAATGTAAAAAAAAACTTAAACCTTGTAAATTTTTATGGATTGCCTCTTGCACCAAAATATGAAAACCAGGTTAAAAAAAAAATCAAACCACACAAAAAAAGCTAAAACAAAAACCCCACCAAGTATATCCATGAAAGAATTAGGAGACACAGCCAACAGAGAACCAAAAAATCATTTAGAAAAAAGCACTGTTGATATATTGAGAACAGAAATACTGAGACATAGAAAAATATTGATTTTTGATTCTCCTGAACATATTTTCTGTTCCCCAGTTATAAAACAGATTTTTCCAGCTCCTTTTGGCAAGCCAAAATCCTGCTGGATCTATTGAATAATGGGTATGTTCTAGAAGTACATCGTCAGAAGGACACCTAGCCATGATAAAGACAGTTTTACCGACTGTCTATTGAAGTGTACAGGTAAATGCTTGCCCTAGAGTCATCCAAAAATCCAGAGTGGCCTCTGGAAGAACAAAACATTTAGGACCCTAAATTTTCATAGCTTGTTCATCAATTTAAGACAATTCCCTTGGAAGGTACAATATGGGAAAATCCAATCTACAAATACACGTTCAGAATAGACAAAAGGGTGCTTTTAAATTTTAGGCCGCAGTTGGCTAAACTGATTTAAAGGAAAAATTGATGTGTGGTGTGGAGGCAATGTTAATAAAATTCAGTTTATGAATGCATTGGTCTGGTAATTTTGCAGGATATGAAATTTTTTAAAAATCCATCAAAAACTTTCTTTTTTTTCTTATCATTATCACCATTACATCCTCTATTCATGAAGAAGCAGCCTCTTTGTCTGACTGATAAACATTCTGAGGACTGTAGCTGTCTTCAAGTAACTATAATTTAGGTGGAGAGTCTTCATCTGGCACAGAGGGATATTCTAGAGCTTCTCTGTGCATTGCCTCTGTCAGTATATTGGCCCTCAAGAAGCCAAAGTTTAAGGCCTCACCCCTCCTTACTTCAGCCAAGACCCTCCCTGAGGTTGGCTGCCCTCCAGTTTGCTTGGCAAAGCATGAAGCACCATCCAACTTCAAGCTCTCACTTGAGCATTCCTGCCTTAAATGTTCTTACACACCTTACTCGTTGGAATATGCGCAGCTAAAACAAGTGTCAGCACCTTGCTACCAAGATCTAGATATTAAAGCACATTCATCTCTGAGGTGCAATTAGCTTGTGGAGATTGGCTTAAGGGAACTGCAGGACAGGTGCATGACTCCCTGTTTTGCTCGCTGCGCAGAGTGCCTTCAAGCAGTCCCTTCTCTGTAATGCAACCATGTAGGACTCAGGTTCTAAATGGCTTCAGGATGTCTCTAATCCAATCTCTTGTTCAAAGAAGGTTCAGTGGTGAGGTTGTAGTAGATCACTCAGGGCTTTATCTATTTGCATCCCAAAAACTTCCAATAATGGAGGCAGCTCAGCCTCCCTGGGGGATCCACTATTTGCTTGTCTTCATGTTGAAAAAGTTTCTTGTTTCAACTAATGTCAGTTGTCTCTTGCCATCCTGCAGTGGCTCTTACCATTGTAAGAGCCCAGTTTTGTCTTCTTAACAACATTCTCTTAGGTACCAGAGCAGGTGAGGCAACACTGGAGGATGGAGATAGATTGATTTCACACTCATACGTACAGTTGAGATAACTGAAAAACTAATCAAAGTCTACTGAGAACTTCTGAAAAGGCATTAAAGCAAACCCATGCTTTCCAAATGTGCCGCAAGCTTACCTTTCTATTTCCCACCATATTCATTGGTGGTCAAGCCTTAGTGTCCAACTCCATGCACTGGCCAGGTGCATACTCATAACCACAGCTACCTGCCCTTCCTGATTAACCTACCGATCTTCCCAGGGTGTTGGGGACTGCTATCTGATCAATTCACTGGGGTTTGATTTCCTGGTCATCTTTCAGGGACTACTTAATAGTCCAAGGATCACAGAGATCTCAAAAAGCAGGAACCTAATGTGATCAAGATCTCTTTAAATGTGAAGTGGGAATCTGCAAATCAGATAACTCTGTGGATGTCAAATCTGGCCTACAGGACATGCATCTATCTCCCTTCCTATATAATCTACAGTAGCAGTTAACTGTAATGAGTGGTAATATAACTCAAGTGCCAAATGGATTAGACATAGAGGGTTCAGCATAAAACATGATACTCAGGGTTTATTCTTTTTCTTTTTCCCCCCCTTTAGTTTTAATGTGGTGGGCTGGGGCATTTACCTTTAATCCCATTGTTGTATATACATTGTGCTATTTTCAGTCTATAAAATTTATATTCCTCTTCAATTAGATTACAGCTGAACCAAGAAAGAGGGGATTCTGCTCTGTGAATGCCATTCCAGTTCCCACAGAGCACAGGCAATTGTCGCCTCTTCCTCCCCTCACCCCCCTGACCCCCCCCCCCCAATCTCCCCCCCTGCTACTTGCCTTAACTCAGCTATGCTGCAGTACTTGATCAATTGCAACAGCACTAAAAAAGTTAGTCATACATGATCAGCAAAATGGCCCAAATTATGTCATCCATCAAGATGGACATCGCAATTTGCCAACTATTTTCTCATAAATCAAATCATAGTCCCACAAGGAAGAAGAGCAGCTCATGAAGAGCCAACATGGCAGCAGTTATCGGCAGACGGAGAGAAATGCTCCCTCAAGTATACAGTAATTATTTTTACTCGATGGGAAATAAAGAGGGGAGAGATGGTAGTGTAGAACTGGAGAGTGTCTGCCTCACTTCATTACTATTCCCTAGGCAAGGGGCGCAACATATGCTTTTCATTGTGAAGCCAATAATTTTGAATCTTGGGACAGGTGAAAACTTAAATGACATTTGCAAACCTTGATTTATTTCCCTGCTTAACTCTGGAACATGCTTTAGATTTAGCTCTGTAAGTTTCCATAGATTAGTGGCCAGTGTCACTGCATTTGCAGTGACCTTTAGCAAGTCTTTGCTTTTTTGTATCAGTTAATTAAATATTTGGGGTACTAATAATGCCTTAGTGAAACCGTCCCTGCTTTCTTTTTGTGTACACGTATGAAACAACAGGGGGATAGCGAGAACATTTTAATTTTTTATTGAGATTGTCTCTTGCATTTTTTCTCCCTCTCTTTCCCTCACTCTCTCTGTTTTTCCCCTCCCATGTGCAATTTTACTTGCTGGAAATCTCATTAAAAGTTATTTATGAGCTGCTAGTGATCCCGTAAGGATTACACTTAATTCAGTCTGTAAAGCTTTTGAGTTACATTGCTTCCCAGGAATACTCCCTACAGCAAGAAGGACCACCTTTCCCATTGTTTGACTTTCATTATCATTAGTATAAATACTTCATGAGAGGTTCCTTACAAATACAGAATGGATCATTGACAGGACTTAGGCACCAAGTGCTGTTTGGTATGTTAAGATTTTGCTTCCTGATTCTTTGGTTCATCCTGTTTTACATGTGGGGAAACCAATGATTCATCAAGGTGACATCATTTGTGCAAGACTCACGAAATGTCAAGAAAAGACTGTTTCATTGAAAACAGCCAAAGGTTAATAATATTAGGGTCTAGAGTTGTATTTGTTAATCAAATTAAACCTGCTAGTGAAACATCAGAGGGGTTACAGATCCAAGGCAAACATTCCTCATCTCCCAAGAAGTGAAGAATTCTCTCCTTTCTTAGCCTCTTATTTTATTGTCAGGCTATATTTTTAGTTTTTAGTTCAGAGTGACAGTGAAAATGTATCTAACATGTTCAGAATATCACGTCCAGTATTACATACCCTGATTTTTCTGGAAGACTTGGGACTCTGTGCTCTTCTTACTTCACTTTACCACTTGGGACAGTTATCGCTATAATAATAATAGCAAAAAGAATATAGCTTTCTTATTTTCCTCCAATGGATGGATAAGCTTAGGAAAATAAAAAGTTGAATCACACTCCCATGGTGTGTAGTTCAGAAGTACAAGCATTAAGAAAATTAGTGAGAATTAATATCATTTCTCTGTAGACCAAGCAGCCACCTCACTGTGCTGAAACATTGGAAAGGGAACAGATAACAATACAGAAGAGCTTTTCCAGGAACTAGGATCTGACCACAGACACATCAGAGTGTTTAGGTATCTAATTCACATCATTGTGAATAAGCATCAGCTAAATTTTGGCGTTTACAGCTCTCAAGCCAAATTGGGCCAGTTTATAGTGCAAGAGACTATAAGCACAGCAAGAGGTGGTCTCTGCTCCAAAGAGAGAGGAAGCAGGAGTAAAAGGGGAGCGTTATCCTCTTCCTTTACAGATGTCAAGAGAAGAGGCTATAAATATCCTCACCAAGGTGAGCGGAGTTGTCTGGTGCAGAGCTGAGAACTGAACTTCAGTCTCAAATCCCAGTCCTGACCTGTAGCCACATAAAGCCTGTCCTTCCTTCTGCCTCTGCTAATTGGTTTACCCAGCCCACCTGGTGAACATCTAAAATCCTCCCAGGTCAGCTGCTCAATAAAGGGAAAAATTTCAAGGGGGGAAAAATAACTCACTTGGGATGAAGCAGGTTTTATTTCATCAGCTGTCAGGAGGAAGTGCAGCTTTTGTTTGAAGGGGGAGTGAAGACAAGAAGAAAGAGAAATGAAATCCATGTTATTTTCCAACCGATCAGGGAGAAATAGGAGGTGGACAGAAACCGAGATGACCTGGCGGTGGATTCACCTTGCTTTTGAGGGTGGCCTTCCACTGATTTTGGCTGTGCAATCCTGGAGCTCTTGCTCATCCTGACCCAGCCTGATGTCCAAGAAGTCACTGTGGGGTGCAGAGAACAGTATGTAATATCTTATAAAACATTAAACCACAGAAAACTCTTGCCTTCCTAAAAGCAGTAAAGGAGACAAGGAGGGGAGACGACAGAAAGTATGCGCTGGTTGGAGATTCACAACTGAGACTATAGAAACTAAAACAATGTTATATCAAACCACTCTAGGGGATAATTATAAATGGATAAACATTTTTAAACATGTCTTGTGCTTAATTAATTGTATAACTCAAGAACAAGCACTACGTTTCCTCAAAGTTCTCATTTTTCCCCTCTCATGTACTACAAAAACGACACTAGACTTATAGTTCCCTCATATTGGAGTACCCCTCATCACTCTCCCACTTGTAATTGGATTTCTAACTTTTCAAAATAATTTGTGTTAAAATAAAAATAAGCCTGTTATTTTCCTCCAGGAGAGCAGGACCTAATAAAAAGATAATATTTCTCTCATTTTCTCCAAATTGCTTCAAAATCACATATATTTGCTGAAGCAAACAAGTAAAAGCTTTAACTGTATCTTTGCAAAAACCACTGAACATGACAGACTTTATGGTCTAGGTTTAAAGGCAGCAAAATTTTGTGTTATCAGTTGGTCTAACAACTCCTAGTTGAACCCATAGTGGTTACACGGCTGGCTCCATATCACGCTAGACCTCCTTCTACTTAGTTCTGAGCAAATGGATGGCAAGAGATAGAATTATAGAATCATAGGATAGTTAGGGTTGGAAAGGACCCTAAGATCATCTAGTTCCAACCCCCCTGCCATGGGCAGGGACAAAATGCTCCTGCTGCAAAACATCAGTTTAGAGGATTCCACCTACCTGAGAAACCGCTGCTCCAGCTGGGTCTGAGGGCTCCCATAAGCCAGGCAGAAGCTCAAAGTCTTCAAATAATAGCTATGTACAGTGGAAAAAGAGAACTTACTAAGAATATATAGAGGTGTGTAAGTTACTAAAACAGAGGGGAAAGGATAAAAAAGAAAAGAAGTTCTTCCTCTGACAAAAAAAAAAAAATAATCCAAAAAACAAACCCCAAACCTACTAGGTAGGAGGTTTTCATTTGAAGGATTCTGTCTAATTCCATGTGCTAGGAACATCTCTCCCAGCTTCCTGAGAGCCCCACATGTGGCCTGGAGCAGAGTTGCTGGTTCTGGTCCAGTCAAGCTCCTAACAAGTGAGGCTGGAATCTGCTTAAAATTTCTCTTTTCTCATTTCCTATGACTCTACAAGATTCTGCTCTCCACAAGATAGAAGAGAATATCTCAATTCCAGCCTCTCTTGGTTACCCTCAGCATTCTCTGCTCAAATTGATGTGAACGCTGGGGGAGGTAGTGAGAACAGAGAATTTCCTTCAGTATTTGTAATCCACCTCCTTTTTAGCCGAGTGAAACACAAATGGTAATCCCTTACATTTCATTTATAAAACAGGTTTCTACAACTATGGAAAGCTGAAGTTGCTATTGTTGTTGCTTTTCATCTGATTTCCCCTCGGTCTGCAGTCTCTCCCTGCTGATGTGACACCCTAAAATGAATGCATAATTTGATGGCAGTCAGGCTAGTCGTGGATAAGAACTTTCTTTCAGTGATACGAGGTTTTTTGCATTTATGTTCCCAACATCTATTTGCCAATTTCTTATTCAGTGCCATGTTCTGTGGCAACCATTCTTAGTTTTCTGCCTATTATCACTCCTAAACTTCTTTTATCTCTCTTGGCTTCTTCTTGCCATTAAATATTACTAGCACTGGAATATTTTTCTTTCAGATCTTGCATTCTTCTACTAGAATCTAATTTTGTTACGATTTTAATATTTGGCTTGACAGAAGTACAATTTCCTCTGTTCACAGGATGAAATCAGTTTTGTTTTATTGATAACTCAGTTCTTTGTTGCTATCAAATAACCATTGCACGTTCTCATTTGATACAACTGCCCAACCACTTTGCATTGGCAATAACTAACAATGAAAAAGTAATGATAAAAAAGTGGAAAAATGCTGGTAAAAAAAATTCCTTTGCCAAGGAATTTTCAAATAATATTTTTTTAAAGAAGTTTCAACCTAAATTTCACATTAATCAAGATGCACTAAGGGGAAAATGCAAATGTTTAATGTTTTAATTACTTTAGTTTTTTAAAAATGTGGGGTTTCATACAAATGGTTCTAAATCTATTTAAGCCATTATTTCGGTCAGAAACTTGAAGTTTTCATGGGGCAGAAGAAAGAACTTTGGGTTATGTACAGAGTTTTCTGTACACAAGCATACACCTATACATACACATACACATATAATTATTCTGTGAACAATCTTTTGAGCATCTGCTGTAGTGCAGCGGAGCCAATTACGCTGCATTTCTGCTTGGGCTGAGAGGATCTGTGCTCTGTATGATTTTCCTCTGGCTGTGCCAGTTAATGTGCAGGATTCCTCTGCCTCTCTCTTACCTCTGTTTGTTTTTTATCAAGCTGAACAACAATTGTATTCAGCTGCTGTTTTGCATGTAAAATAATCTTTGCACAGATGACTGCAGGTCAGACTTTTCCTTTTGCTGTAGTTTTAAAGCTACAAGGTAGGTGTGCATTTCATCACCTCAGCATGTTCTGCTCTCTGTAATACTTTGCCCAGGGCAGAGATGAGCCTTGCTGTCGCTGTAGGATGTTACTAACGCATCTCGCTCTGCAGCCAGTCTCTGGTTTTGGGCCTGGGCTCATGTGGATCCTTCTAGATCTGCTAGGGCTGTTATCTGGTAAAGATGGGCACTCCTTTTCAGGCAATAGATGTTCATGTGTTTGGATGCAACAGCAGTAGACATCATCCCAGGCCCATCCTGGAGGACATGAGTTTTGTAGAGTCTCATAAGCAATGGCAAGGCAGTCCCAGAATTTAGTATTCTGAGGTGAGTGGGAAGAACACACCAATTTGCATCATGGGGAATGCTTGAGACAGCACGAAGCCTGCAGGATGCTGCATTGTATGTGCTAGAAATGGTGGAGACCCAGCTATGTAGCAATGACATCGGAATTTTATGGCATATCCTGAAATGGCTTTCTGTCACAGATGTAACTAGGAAAGCACAGGCTGGAAGGACTTCTTCGTAGCTATGCGCACCCAAAGTACTGCACAAGAGGTGTGCTCAGCTTTGCTCCTACAAAACTGATTGGTAGGACTTGTCAGAATGAAGTGGGTCACATGCATGCCAGATTGCACCAGCTGCAGGGTAGGACAGATGTATTTCACCAGTGGTTTGTCTTCTCCTCCCCCACATTCTTGCTCTGCTGCTCCTCTTTCTGCCATAGGGGAAAGACTAAGCCCCTTGGAACAGCAGCAAGGTGCTTTCTCGCTGTGCCCACACTCTGGATCCTTAGGGCACTCGGGGATCTTTAAGCACTATTATGAAATCAATGAAAAAGCAGATCCTTTAGGTTAGTCCAAAGCTCATTCTAAAGAGACATAGTACAGACAAAAGATAGCCAATACAGCAAAGGATAATGCTCATTTTCAGGTGGGGAACAACTTCTCAATGGCTTTTGTGCCCATAACAACTCTGATGCTGGCTGAGGGAAACTTGGAGCTTGCCACTGCCACCTCTGCTTATTTTGGAGGGTCACTGAAGTTGGAACCCAGGCCCAAAGATGAAACATATCATGCGCCAGGGCTCTGCCTCTTCCACAGCAGGGGAGTAGCCAACCAGCAGTGGAGCAGGAGAACTCAAGTACAGGAAGAACAGCAGAGTTCTGTGAAAACTGTGTAGGGTAATGGAAACCTCTTAATTCCTCTATTTGCACAACTAATCAACTGGGCTTTCTGCTTGCTCCCCACACAGCTAAGTTTATACTATTTATTTTTCACATCATTGCATTTAAATTCAAGTGCAGGAAAGGGGAGTATGGACACTTTCATTTGTTCAGCATATTTATAAAAGGCACAGAAATGAACATGTGGCATCAGATGAACACCTGGCAATCAAAGCAGAGAGAGCCAGCTGTTGCCTTTGTAATCGGAATTACAAATTCACACCATCCATCCTCTTCCTACCGTTCCTGCACCGCTCATGAAAGCTAAGGAATTAGCTCTGGGTGCATATGTTTGAGGTGAATCAGCCAAAGACAATGCTTGCCCTATCTGCTAAAAAAAGAAGTTCTCCTTGCCTTTTCCTGGAAGAAGTTGTGGTTTTTAAGCCAGCTGTTCCTGCAACTCCCGGTTGCTACAGAATTCCGTCTGTGCTGGGCCAGTCTTTTCTGCAGGGCATGCAACTTTCAACAACTTTGCAGTTTCCAAGTTGAACTCACTTCGTTCCTGACTACCCTCCAGGTGATCCATGCAGTATCCTTCATGCTTGAGTTCAGAGGTCTCCCTTCTTCTCCTCTGGCTTGTTTAGCTGCTGAGTTATTGAAGACCATGGTTAATAAAAGATGCCTGTGTTACCCTCGCTTGCACAGTCTGTACTTGAAGGCATCGGACAGGAATCTTATGCACTAAAAATGTAGGGAAGCAATGAGACCAAAGGCACCTTGAGCATACATACTGTACCTAAATGAAAATAAAGAGTCAGAGCCACCACTTGAGAACGTGTGAGTCAATAAACTTTAATACAAGAAGCCCATAAAGCTGCCATGGAAGTTTAACCATTGCATGCATCTAGGGTGAGTGCAATTCATTGGTGCTAGAGGAGGACCTTGAGAGGTGTTCCTTTTCTCTCCCGCACTGGGAACCTCTATTTAAAACATATGGAGGAGGCTAAAGTTTTTTTCTGAGTGATTGCAGTGAAAATAACAATTGAAAAAATGCCCAAATGCACACACATGTATATGTACCCAAACAGATGGGAAGAAATTGAGATGGACTGACAAAACCGGGATGCACTTGCGGCACAGCACATCTCCAGCAGCAGAGGGCAAAGGGGACTGGATTCTCCGGTGGCAGCTGATAGACACAAGCACTTGAGCAGTTCACAGCCTCTCTGTTGTTCCTGTCACGAGATTTGTAGGTGGCTCTCAGCCAGCCACCGGGCTGAAGGGTCAGGGGTCGTGACCTGTTGATTTACCGAAGTATGATCAACTCACACAAATTATCGGCGTCAGAGCGCCCTGACAACTTCAATATGATGAGCGATGAGAGCAATTGTTCATGACACGTGAAAGCAGCGGGAGAGCACCATTTAGCACAGCAGGAACAGGGTTGCAGCAGAGCTGGGGGAGAGCTGGGGGCAGCCGTAGTCCCCTCTCCCACCCCATAGACCCACCACCACTGGCTGGGAGCAAACCAAACTTAGGGTCCCACTGGGCAAAAGCGTCTTCTCAGCACAGATGGAGGCAGAAGGAAGCAAAGGGGGTTAGAAAGTGTTTCAAGCGATGGCTTGTTTATTTCTTTTTTTTCTCAGTGCTGTTGCACTTAGTGCAAAGAGATGTTGAGGGATGGGGGCTCTAAATCTGACGGGCAGTACTAGGGGATTCAGATCTAGGAAAACCCTGGAGCTGGTGGTGTCTGTGGTTAGGTCAAACGGATGTACCAGCTTCTTCAAGTCACCTTTGGGGGATGCTGTCAACATTTTTTTTATTTTTTTCCTTTTTCCCCAGCCTCATTCATGTAGGAAAAAAATTTGCCTGGGGTAGGATGGGAAAATTATAGCTGCTGGGCATTTTGCCTTGATCCATCAATTCCCCTTAATCGACTGTGCTATTCAGATGGGGGCAGAGGATAGCAGAGGCAGTTGAAAGGATGCAGGGACTGCTGAGGGGTTAGGGCAGGGGTAGCAAGTGTGTGTGTGCATGCACGCACACGTGTGTGCAGGGCGGAGGAAGAGAACCCACACTCCAGGAGCACCTGGGCAGGATTAGTCTCCGGGAAGTACTGGGGTTTTTAAGATGTAGCATTCTTGCAGCGAATGTGGCTGATGCCGCCTCAGCCGGGAAGTGCTGCCCCTTCCTGAGGGGAGCACGAAAGACGATGGGGATGTGCAGGTATCCAAGAGCATCTGTTGAGGAGGAAGCACAACCCAAGCCTGGCTCACATCCCACCATCTCCAACTGCTTTGCCTGGTCCCAGGTGAGCAGCTTCTCCTTGCAATTAACAGAAACAAATAAACAAGAACTATTGCAACTTCTCTGGGTGTTTTATTCACAGTGGGAATATTGTACCCAGCCCATTGCTGTGTTTATTTGCATCCATTTGTTTTACTTGGAGAAAGAGATGCACAAAATAAGGATAATGATCAGCTAAGCTAACAGCTTTTAATTTCTTGCTAAAAATCTTCAGAACATTTATTTTGTAGCCATCAAAGTGGTCACAACGTGTGAGCTGGCAGAGATGAAAAGTCTAGATTTTTCCACCTATCTTTACCATAATAACCCTTAGAATATTTTTATACATATATAAAAAAGCAGAAGAAGGGAATGCTTTAAAATATATATGCCTAACTTTGGGTTTAAACCAAACAAAATAATATTTAAAGAAATATTGAATAAATTATTTATTACCCTCGTCAATGGTTGCAGAAATACAGTTTATGTAAACACATTACAATTCCAGCCATTCTAAGACCTGGGTTTAGAAAAAAACCAAACCCTTAATGCAATTTTAATAAATCTGAAAAAAAAGTCATGCTCTTGTTTCCAGCTGAATAGTTTGCTGTTTCTGAATAATAATCATTCAAGACCTAAATCTAACCACAAGAGTTTAGTGCACAGATGAAACATACTTGCTGGAAAACCCTTAAGAAATAGGTGTTTGATTCAGGATCTAAGTCTGTAAAACAAGATGTGATATTTTAGTGGGATTGACGTTAAATAATAGAAAATGAGGACAACTAAGCTAGAAAGAAGAGGTGTACTTTTTAGGAGGATTAATTAATAAATTAATAGTTATGTGCATGGATGGAGTACAAACAAGTCAACAACAGATTATTATTCCCTTAAACAAATATGATGAGCAGATCTCTCCAAAAAGAAGTTATTTAGTTATTTGTGCTGGAATAAAGGCCATGTGTGAGTGGATGGATGGATGGATGGACAGATGGATGGATGGATGGATAGAGAGATAAAACATATATAGACTGCATAGAGAGACATATGCATACATTCACACCCATTCATTTATACAAAGTGGACTCTTCAAATGTGTCCTTTGTTACTTTCCAAGGGTCAGAAATGAACCCTCTAGCATTTAACTGTATTTTTGCCTCACATAAAATCTTACTGTGTTTTAGTGGGTAGTCATGGTGTATGAAATTGTACTAGATCCAGTTGTACCACATCAGGAACAGTTAAAGATCACCCTTTTTCCACATCACATTTTTATTGTTAAAGGTGGTCATTGCCTTTTCTAAAACCAACCCCCAAAACAAGCCTTTTGTCAAAAAAGTGCTGATTTCTTGCCATCAAGACTTTCTACAGAAAATGTTGATGGCTTTGCATTTTTAATTAAATAGGTTGTTTTAATTGTTTTAACATAAGTTGCAAAACAAAAAGAAAAATCCAGATTTTCAGTTCAAAACAAGATTGTTTGAAATGTACTTTAATTAGCATAAAAAATAACAATCCCAGTACTAAAATGAAATGTCTCGGAATGATCAAAACAGAAACAGGTTTCCACAGCCCTGAAGTGATATAATTTTTTTGCTTTACAGAAGTTTTCAGGCTTTTCATTGTTTGTTAAAATGAGCAAATAATATATATATTTTTTTAAATACACAAGCGATTAAGAGAACAATATTTTGTCCAATTTGAGAGTACTGCTCAGAGTAAGTAGGAGTATCAGAGCCTGGACAGAATAAATGAATAAATACATTAAAAAATAATAGATCAAAGCAATCTGGTTTTGAACAAGAAAGCACTTCCAATTTAAGGGTCAGCAGTTTTGACATAGATATACAAATATTCATGTGTGTATTAAAATAAAACCAGCGGGATATATAAGTCTATACACACATGCACTCCCACCCTCTCTAATAACTTCATTTGATTTCTGTATTTGGCTTTTTCTTTTCCATGCCGACGTGCTGCACAAATTTCATGTGGAAACTTCATAGCTAAAACAATCACCACAAAAAGCTGGATTAATGATTAACACTGAATCAAGAGTTATAAGCACTCATCAAGGTAATACATGATACAACTTAGCCATTTCCTTTCTCTTTTCAGTTTTTCAAAAGGGGCAAGGGAGCATGAAGAATAAAGCCAGGCATCCTTATTTGGTTGAAATAATAGCCAGTATACCAGAACTTCAGACAAATCCTTCTTGCTTTCTTTCGTGGCCTTAACCATTTTGATCTCATTTCATCATTGAATGGACTCCTTAACAGAGAGTGACCCCATATTTTAGGACTGAAAACATACACCTTGTTAGTGTGAGTTTATTTTTTTGTTGTTTGAAAAGTGGGCAAATGCAGTCAAAGCTCTCACAAAACATCACAAGAGGCTCTTTCTTCTTTCATGGCACATTGAACATGTAAAGTAATCATTGTTTACAATACAGAGGCAGATAGCAAAGGCGTGTTTGTTGTCTCATGCTGTATCTAATTATGCATTAGATTTTGATTTCAGTTGCTTTGCCTTTCCGTGTTATTTTAATTGTGAATGATGGTCACTGAAGGGACAAAAAACAGGGAAAAGAAAAGACGGGGATGTGTCAGCAAGGCAGCAGTCCCCCCATGTGGAGCACGTGTAGGCTGGACCTGGAGCACCACGCTTGGCACTGGGCACCTCATTACCACAGGCAAACTGGAGGAGTTGGGGACTGCTGAGAGTACAATGAAGGCACTGGTAGGACTGGCTTGGGAAGAAAGATTAAAAGACTGAAATATGTATAGACTGGGCAAGTGATAAGACAGCCCCCCTCCCCACACAATGCTCTGTGCACTGGAGGGAGGGGAGTCCTTTTCCAGCAAGCCTGAGTGACTCTACTATGGAGAAACGGGGAGATATGGAGCAGAGGGGGAAAGCAAATACAATCCCAGAAGTTTCTGATTTTGGCTGTGAATCAACAAAGAGCCCTGGAATAGCCTCTCCAAAGAAGCTGCAGAAGATTCTTCATGCAGGATGTTTAAATGGGGCTGAGCTGAGCATGATGAAGCTCCCAGTGGGAGCAATCCAAGTGATGCCCCACTGCATCAGCATGCCTGCCTTTTGTTTCTCTCTCCTTCATTCTTGGTTATTTGCCTATTTACTCATAATGTTCACATAATTTGATGTTTCCTAATACTATAATCCTAATGCCTTTTATCTGCTCTGGAGGGCTTTTACACCCAGCCAGGATGTTCACAGTCCCCCAGCCCTGTCAATTCTGCTCTTGAAGCCAAGGGAAAGACTGCAGCAGACTGAAAGAAATGTGAGGAAATTAAGCATAGGGCGCTGAGAGCAGTGGCAGTACTAACTCACTCTCTGCCTTCCCCCCTCCTCTGGAGGAAGATATAGTTCAAGCAGGAAGGAGGAAGATATAGTTCAAGCAGGAAAGAGGGTTCCCATGCCTGGCTCCAACACTGACTTTTGTCTGACCCATAGACAAGACCATGCCATGAATTTTCGTGGAACCACAGCACTCAGAGTCCTGTCAAGGATACTGTCAGGAACAGGCAGCACTGACCAGGATGTACTTAAACACTGCTGTCGTTCAGTATCGTAGGAAACTAAAACAGGTTTCTGCTGGGCAGGAGAAAGGTAACAATAGATTCTTTTAAGTAAAAAATTGTGTGAAAGGACTTGGAATGTTACAGATTTTTTATTCTCTAAAAAACTTCCAACTTTTTTCAACCATCTCTAGTGAGCATATTAGATGAAGAGGATTAGCATAAGAAATCCTGCTCAATGCAAAACTTGTAAATATTGAACAAAACCTGACAATTAGCGAGAAATAAAAAGGCAAAATATAGCTACAGAGAAAAAAACCAGTTAAAAATTAATTGAAATTGCCCGCAAAAATTAGGACATTCACTGATATAAAACCCAAATATTTGAGCTATTGGAAAGAAAAGATCAGAGTTCTGTGTATAGACATTGCTAAACAGATAGAAAAATAAATGAAAGCTGTGTGTCAGTGAGCCAGGGGCCTCACTTCCAAAAATGTCAAACAAAATACCTGTATAGATGTCAGCTGACAGTGGATCAGGCCCCAAGCCCTAAGTGGACAATCCAGAATATTACAAATCACTCTTGGGATCAAGTTGCATCCATGTCATCTAATTACAGATAAAACTACAGAGTATTTAACATCTCGTTAATTTAAATACCTGGGGCCATATCATGCCATCAATTTTTAAGTAGATGTCCCCATTGATATCCAAGACGAGTTCACACAATACAGCCCATGTAGCTGAACCTTAAGGGACAAAGCAGACAAAGAGAGGGAGAGAGAGATGCAACAAAATATTCCCCTTTCTTCCACTCCCTTTTACAAGCTCCTTCCTTTCTCTATTATTGGCGTGGTCGCCTGCACATTTTGTTAGCTGGTCCCTGAATGTGATTTCTATAGTCATCTTTCTATAGGGATGATGCTGAACCATGTTCACAAGAAGAGGATCCTCAAGTTCAATATTAAGCTCCCTTACCAAAACAAGGTCTTCTGTAGCGGGAGGGTTATCACATTTCTCTTTCAAGCTGTCAGAGGTTGTCAGAAAGATTACAGATTTTAACATTTGCTCTGTTTTGTTTCGTTTTGTTTCTGATCCTGACTAGAAAAATGAGAGAAAACACAGATACTGACATTAGAAGTGTCAGGGAATATTTTACAATTTCCTTGACAAAAGGTAGGTTATTTATGAAAATATTTTTAAATCAGGCTTTCAATATTTGATTTTTTTTTCCCAAGCAGTCTCAAGTGAAATGCAACAGAAATAACATTGCTTTTGGTTTTTTGAGAGCCAGAACATTTCAAGAACCTTGGATTTTATTTTCGCCACTTCTGCTTTCTTCTCTTGGTAACTACCAAGTAGCACAGATTTATACTATCACTGTTATGTTAATGGTTACAATTTCCTCAGCATCTAATATTTTCCATTGTATATTTTTTCAGTTGTGTACCTGGGAGAGAAATATCTTTTAAAAGTTACGAAATTGATGAGAGGAAGAAAACAGAATCACTGAATGGTTGCGGTTGGAAGTCACCTCTCTAGGTCTGGTCAAGGCTGTCCAACCCCCAACCAAAATACGAAAAAATGGGGCTTTTGAAATTTAACATTTTTCTTCCAAATAGGGTTTTAAGAAATTCGAGCAGCTTTAACAGATTTTGGAGGGTTGAAATTATTTTTCCCCTCTATGTCCAGCTCCTGTTAGTAACATCATGATAACGACAGGACAGGTGTGCAAGTCCTGTAAACCTTCTGTCTTTGACCTTAGGGGACATTTTCACACTCTCACCACTGTTCTTACACTATTTAGTGTGAGAACAATAGTGCCTGCTGCATCTGAGCCTCTCTTTCAAAATTGTTTGAGATGTTTGCCCTTTCCTTTGCCCCTAAAAAATGCCCACAAATACACATCAGATTGTGGCCATGAGTTTTGCTGCTGAATCCAATGACTGTTGACAGGCATAAAACTAAACCCAGTAAAAGTACCTTGCTAATCAAAGTTGAAACTGATGCAACCACATAGACTTCATTCAACTTCCACTTTAGCTGGAATCAGAAACTGAAATGTGCAATGTAAGGCTCATACTGTTGAAAAAAAGGAATTTGGTCTTTGTCAAAAAATACAAAAAACCTTTTTTTTTTATTTAGTTCTACACTTTAGAAGAAGAAAATGAAGAAAGCTCCATTAGCTGTACTGTCTCCAATTCTTGAAGAATCTCTACCTAAGAGCTTGAGGAGGTTAAGACACCTTTTGCTGACACACCCTTTCTCTACAAATAGGAATTTATTCATTAAAGTTGAAGGATTTGGTTCTTATCAGATAATACTACTGGTGTCACTAACAAAGTAGTCAACAGAGAAAAGTGGTGGCAGAAAAGCCACACTGCGGGAAGATGACATTTCTTTTGACTCTCCAGACTTCTGCTTTGCCAGTAAAATTTCCACAGTACCTTAGATGCCTCATTCTTGTTCTTTTTTGATATTAAGAATGTTTCACTACTACTGTGATAAAACTCACTGCCTCTAGCAGGTAGTTAGCAGGAATAAGACTTCTCTGGCTATTTTAGGAGAGCTTCATGTTCTCAAGCTGCTTGTGCTTCTTCAGTTTTTGACTTTTACTTTCTACAAAGACCAAAATGATGACTCTGAACCAAAGCCACTCCAAGGGTCAAACAGAACTGCTGGGCTGCAATAAGGCGGCGAATGACTCTGTCACCCCAGACTGAAGTGTTTTGAGTTCTCAAATGTTACTAAAGCTGTTTTGGAAACCTTAATAATGAGAATATTTTTCAGAACATCATTGCTTTTTTTGAACTAAAGGACAAAATGTATTGGTGTGAAGATTCAAAAGCTATTGGTGATTTGAGTGCTTTTAGTTTAGGACAACAAGATGTTCAGTGCATGTTAGTTTTTCATGAGTGTTCTGCACCTGCAGAAATCATACCTCTTTCAGAAGTCACAAGAGATAATTCCAAATTTATTAGGAATGTGAAAAAGAAATGAACGATGCCACTAATTTTGGAAAATACCTAAGGGCAGAAGCCTTCAGAACCTAGTCTATCTTCCAGGACAAAAATACCTACATCCAAAGTTAGATTCTTGGTTAACATTTACATCCTATTTTTGGTTCAGAGTATAATTTTGATCCTAAAAAATCCCCTTCCTCTTTTTCTCTTCATAATTTTCCAAGATTGTGTGAACAGAGACCCAACTATTTTGCAATGTAAAATCCCCAGTTTATAAATAGAAACTATGCACATGTGCACAAGAGAGAATCAGAGAGTTGCGTAAATCAGACCAAACCTTTGGAAGCTGATGGAGCCTTTCCATTGACTTCATCAGCTTTGGACCAGGACCTTACGTAGGAGGTTTTTATTTTTATTGGACATTCAGGGCTTATTTTGGAACATGTCAGAAGAGGTAGGATGGAATTAATTTGAACAGAGAGAAAACCAGAAATAGTTCCATAGAGAAAGTGTTTAAAGAAATGGGCTGAAGGGTGAGGCCAGGATTACTGTTTAGCAGGGGCAGAGACCGCAAGAGAGGAAGAGGCTGCTGAAGTAAATACTCGGACAACAGGAGGAAAAATCTTAAGTGACAACAGAGATAATGTAAGATCCACAGAGAAGGAAAAAAGTGCAGAGAGAGCATTAAGCGAAAAACTCAAGAACTGGAACAAAAGAAGAAAGAGATTCGAAGGTCGCCTAGGAAAGTTTCTGAGTTGTCTGTACACAAATGCAAGAAGAGTAACAAAGGAACCAGGGGAAACGGAGAGACCCAGAGGTAGCTCAGATGGGATTTGATTGATCACTCTGTGAGCTTTTCTAAGCATTTATCGTATAGCACTTAGGTGCACGAGTAGCTGCAGACACGTAAAATAGTATCAAGTGTTCTAAAATTGCACATGGGTTTGCATCGTCTGCTGGGTGTCCCTCTGCTGTGGCCTGCACAACACAGTGGCGGAAAAGGATGTTTGAGTACAGGAAACTGGGAAAATCTGCAGGACCTTGTCATCAAGGATCTCTGAGTGAAAGATGCACTGAGGAGCAACCTCTGCTCCAATGACCTCCCTCTGGGATCTCAGATCCCAGCACAGCATTGCCAGTGGAATCACTCTTCTTCTTACCCTCTCTCCCCTAAAATAACTAGTTTTGAAGCAGACACACTTCCAGGCTCACTGCTCTGTTATGAGTGGAGAAATCAAAGTCCAGGCATCAGAAACTCTCACTCACATTCTTCACTACCCCTTCCTCCTCAGATGTCATTAAATATGAAGATGGAGTAATTAGGCACAAATGGGATGGATACAGCTGTAGGGGATTGCGGGGCATCCTGTGGCTTCTGTATATAAAACAAGACAGTTACTCCTTGGGACTTTGGTACTAGAAAGTTTGCAGCCCATTGAGCAGAGTCATCTCTCAACTCTGCTTGAATGAGACACCAGCAAGTGAAAAGCCTTGAAAGGTGGGCAATGGAGTACTATATTTCAGTGTGCTCTTTGCTAGCAGCAGTCATGTAGTTTCCCTACCCAGAAGCAGGGTTGCTATCAAACGGAAAGTTTGCAGCTTCATCTTCTGTTGTAACTGTGAGACCCCATGCAGCTCAGTATTATTTTTACTTACCTCTATGCTGTATTTGAATATGTCTATATAAGGCACTTCTAAACAGGGTACCTATGCATCTGGCACCGTGTCAGCTTTATATTTCAGGAAAAGCTGCATTGTGAGCTCATGGTAGAACAGTAGTTAAGCACAGCATACCCCCAAAATAACAAGGCTTTCTTAGTTAGACCGTTTTTCCACAGTTTCTCTGCTGTCTGGGTTTTTTTTGCTGGAAGAGTTGGCTTAAAGTCTTAGATAACTATGTATTAATAATGCAGATAATGCACTCCACTACAGGCTTAATTGCAATCACAACTTTGGAACTGTGGAACTTTAGAGGGAAAAGATGGGTTGAACAAATAGCACAGGGAGCCTTGTAACACAGAAGGAGGATCCACAGCCTGAGGAGCCGCTGCTAGTTTTCTGACTAACCACACACAAGTGTTTTAAAGGCCAGGAAAAAGGTTGAGTCAAGCCAGTAACATTGTCTATAAAATGTCAAGACTTTAGGTATGAACAGAGCTGATTCTCAACGGTCTTGCTTGTAGTGATGATGGGATTTTTTAGAAGGGTGATTCTGGTAGGGATAAAGTTTGGGTAAGGATATGCCTCATTTCACAGAATACTTGTTATTGAAGGATCTATTCATGAGCTGTACCTTTTTCTTCATCCCATCTAATCATGCTATTTTTAGGTAAAACTATTATTATAATTTGAATATGATCATCTCCCCTCTCAGTCCTTTTTATGCATCTTGGTTAAAGTCACATTACACTGAGTTGCTTGCTCTCAGTAGCACAGCCTAGTGCAGGAGTGTGGTGAAATACTGCCAAAGGGCACCAGTAAGCAAGTGTGGCAATTCATTGGGGGCATATTCCCTCTTCTTCAGTACTGCATGGCTGTTTGCTTACAGGTGAAAGAATCTGTGCTGGAGGCAACCTTTGATTGACGCAGAAACCCAAAATCTTATTGATTCACCCGGGAGTTTCTGCAGTGCTTGCCATTGACTTTTGTTTTGTTACCTTTTCCATTCATGGGACCAGATGTAGGACTTTGCAAAAATTACTATATAAGTATTTCAGGTGTTTGTGCCAGTTTCTGCAAAGCTAAAGATGTAGCAACCGAAGTCCTACTTAGGGTCTTAAGTAAGCTCCTGTGTTTTCAATAGTACGGTGAATTATTCACTTCCTAGAAAGTGGTAGACTATTAAGGCATTGCTATCTTTCATCCTAAAATGATGTAATTTGGGCAGAAAATAGACACCCATTACTAAAACAATGGAGGTGTGAGGCCTTACATGACTCTGAGTTTCTTGCTACGACTTACTGTTTCACCACAATGAATAGGAAGGCAATGGGGAATTGCTGCTGTAACTTCTGGAGCACACCACCAGCTTTGCTTCCTGCCATGGCACTGTCAGATTGCAGGACCGTATGCAACAAATGCCTTCTTATGCTGCTGCTCAGTCCATGCTGTCACTAGACATGCTCATCCAACTATGGGAGGATGTCAGGGCAGCCTGTGATATGCGATGGAAAGCAGTATCAAAAGTGCTCATCTTTCCATTGTGTACTGCAGTTATCAATCTCCCCAGAATATCCAGTTCTGCTGGAAATTCAGCATGTGTTTATGCATCTATATTAAAGACCTTTAACCTTGGTACCTAATTCCAAGTTTAAAATTGAAAATGAAATCCCTAGTTCCTGAATCACTGGGCTTAGCACTGTTGATTTGAATCCCAGATTCCTTCACCCTGCCTAGAAAGCAACAAACTTCCTACTGGAGGAAATCTTCAGCTTTTACCAAGCTTCTCTGGCTTTTTAAATCTAAGAAACAGAAACATATTACTTAAAGGAGTCAGTGTGCATCTGATAACTGCACCTCCCTTTCCTGGCTGGACCTTTCCTCTTTTGTTTCCTCAAGAGATGGTACACGCATGCCCTACCAGTGATTGTCTATAGTTTTAGAGGAAAATCTGTTGCTGACTTACAGAACTGCTCATTCTGAGTACGATCGTCACCTCTAATTTGAAAAAGACTCCTCTGCAGCTAATGCCTTTGATCTTGCCTATCTGTAGTTCATGAAACGTAATTGGGGTCCAAGCAACTGGCTATTTTTGTTCTACTTTGTTTTGGTCTTGAACCCTGCAGAGCCTTTTTTTAATGGACTGTATTTTTAACATTTCCCAGAGCGTCTGGAACTTGGGGTAGATTTATTAAATGCATGTTGAATTCTGAATATTCAAATATAGAATTAGATTCCTTATTCTGTCTTAAACACTGTGTTTTTTAAATCAGAGGAACTGAGAGTTGGTGCTGGCGAAGCTATGCATATGTGAGCTCTCGCCACCAATGTAATTAGGAATTCTTAGTAAATGTGTTGCCCACAGTAGTTCAGCTTTCAAAAAATACATTTAAAAGGCACTGTATTCTTTCTGCACAATATCTTTTTAAGAGCAACAATGACTGTATTCGGGGATAGAGGTTTGGCAGTCATTCACATTGATCTGTGGAATATCATCCCTTGATTTTTTTTCTAACAGGTTCTGGAATCAAGAAAGCAAAATCTTTTAAATGGGTCAAATACAAGTGAAGCAAGGCTCACCCGGCAACCCACCCCAAGGTAAAAAACACATCAGAATAACTGAGATGAGGCAATTTTGACCCCGTGATATCGGGATATTAACTGAAGACAGACCCCTCTAGCATGTAAGGCATTTGGAACGCAGCACCAAGGCTGTTCAAACTTATGATGATTCACACACAAATCGATGAACTCTGATCATATCTAACAAGTGCAGAAACCCACCAGCTATCAGCTGACAAGGACCTTAACATGCCCATGCTTTGCCTAAAAGAAGCTGTATCACCAAACAAGGGAGTTGCTAATGCTTTAATGATGAGTCTGGCTAAACACATTTTATGCTCAAGAGAAGGATAGCAGCTGGAAGGGTCCAATTGACTCAAGTGTTCTTCAAAAAACACTTTGTGACAACGGATTCTTTCTAGAAGAGGAATTAGAAAGCAAAGTTATTGGATCCACTCCTCTAAAAAGAGGTATTCTGAGGAAGAGAGAGTGCAAAGAGAGGAAGTAGGGGTAATTGAGGCAGCATTAGGGGAAGTTGACTTTGGAGCAGAAGCCATCAACTGAAGAAGCAGGACATTGTATTTCCTTGTGAGGAAAGGGGAGGAATCATCATTTTTATGTCCTGGGAAGGGATTTCATTCCTGCAAGTGCTGAGTTTCTACTTGGCAGCTGATGAGCAGACTCCTAGTGAAGCAGTGCACACAGTAGGGGAAATCCCATGGCCTTCTCCATGCCCAGCACTGGAAATAGTGCTTCTCTGTGCTTTACCCACAGGAATATGTCACCAATCTTTCGCTTCTCATAGGATGGTGTCCTATACCTCAAACCAATTGAGAACTTTACAACTCTCCTTCTAAAACTGCTTAACTGAATTGGAAAGAATTTTGTTTCTATACTTCTTGATGTGTGTATGGCAGGTAGAGCTTTGGAGAGATCTGGGGAAACAGCTTTGTGCTCTTAATGTTTTAGCTTCTTGGCCTGATGATTATTAATCAAAAAAGAGTTTCTTGGTGGCAATGACCAGCACTTTCCAGAGACACAGGTTAGCCTACCTAAGCAAAATGGGCGCTGTGTGTCCCCACCATGGACTGGTACAGCTCCTTTTCACCCCATGGAGGTGCAGGAATATTTCTCAGTTTATCACCTTTGTATAAAATTCTCTCATAATTCTGAAACTGGCTCTTTTCATGCACGTGCAAGTTTGATAGGGTAATAGATTTCAGTGAAAGTTCATTTGCTTTTGTTATTTTGCTATAGTGTTTGTTTCAAAAAATCTTTGTCATCATTTTCATGTTCTGTTTCCATTTAGACAAAAAGCAGCTTTACATGGGGAAAGAAAAGGTCATAGGTTACTTAGAGCATGCCAAAGAAAATAAAAGGGTAGCACATAGACAAATGTTTTCATCATTCTGGCCTGATTTTGCAATCTGGGACTACGCTCAGCTTTCACTAACATCACATCTTAGGGCATGCATCCCACTTGCAATTGCTTTCAATAGTAGGCAAGGGCAGCTAGTTCCTTGAGATACTCAGTCCTTCACAGATGCTTTTTAGGACCACCGTAACCAAAGAAAGTCCACATCCAAGCTCCATGTTATGCTTTCTCACAGATCAGAGCAGATTTGTTACCGATTTCAGCAGGAACTGTGCAAACTATCCGAGGGAGTATTTAATTCTTCATAACATAACAGCATGTTGCCATGAAACCCCTTACTGGGGCAGAACCCCACTCCCACATGCAATGAAACAGAGATCTGCTGTTGCATGCTTCACCCCTGATTAACTGGTGGAGTTTCCCAGATGTTCACCACCATGTATCAGTATAAATCGTGCCACTGCTGCTAAACTTAAGAACTCTACTTTCAAGGACCAATGATTTTCACAAGCAATAAAGCCGAATGTATTTAAACTATATCTACATAGAAGGTCAAATACGTTCAATATCCCTTTGGCAGTGACTGAACAGTGTATGTCTGTGTTCAGGGAATGAAAAACACCTATGGAAGGATTTGGAGAAGCTCATTTATTTTATGAAAAAGGCAAAATATGTTCTCCACAAAACTGATATTTTGAGCCCTCTCATCTCTGCATGCTGATGTTTTATTTTCTTTCATTTTCAAAGTGCGACTGCCTATAGAAGCGCAGGATCATGGCAGGATGCTAGGAAATGCTTGCTCTTTCCCTCAGACCCAGGGATATTCCCAGTTCACAAGCTGACCCAGCAAGATTCTGTTTAGGAAGTTGCCAAATTAGTGCACCTGAACCCCATGGCTCAGTAGGCTCATTTAAAATGCTTTTTGCTAGATACTGCAGTATTAAATACAAGATCCAGAACAAAGAACTCTTATCTATATCCTAAGAAATTCTATTCTTGAAAGCTGTGTATGGTCCTAGATCCGTATTAAATTCCTCCTAAGGCTTACCATCCAGTCCTCATGAAATCCAATCTAAAAAAGTTCATACGTTCTGTGAGTGGGTACCATGCATAATCACTCACGGTGAATTACTCACTGTGCAAATGTATGCAAATTCATTCCCACCAGTTAATCCAGTGCCACAGATACAGCTGAAAGTGTGCCCTACTGAACAAGGAATATAAAGGAGTGGTGGCTATCTTTCTTAGATTAACTGTACATGCCAGGCACAATTTGGTTTTGGGATTAATACCATTCTGCAAGCAAAAAAAAAATCAGTGTGCCATGGAGCATCCATGATCCTTCCTTTATTTATTAATTTTCCAAGGTCCCATAGTTTCTGCTTCTTTTATTTGATGGTATTTTTAGTGTGCTCAGGAATTATTTGGTAAGATATTCAAGATTTCTAGTGGGATTTCTTGATAATGGACAGATTCTTTCTCTTCATAATGATATCTGAGCTTCTTGAGAGCAAAGAGACACTTTGTTCTTTGTTCTCAAGGAGACAAACTGTTATTTCTTTCCCCGAAGAAGCTTCTAATATGATGGGTGAAATATCAGGAATAATTAGACCAAATGGTGATGTAAATCCCACTAGAAATAATGCATCCGTTATTTCATTTTATGCCTATCGCTCTAGTTTCTGCCTGATTTAAGTCCATGTGAAGAAAGCTGTGGGTATTCCCTTTATAAGAACTACAATAAATTTCTTCATTGAATATTTACTAGTCCTGAGTTGCTCCTTTTTTGTTGGACCATCATTACACAATTAAAAAATAAGAAGGTAATTTAGCCATTTCAAGGGCTGCTATTGCTTAATTTCAGGGGAGGGGGGCTGACAGTTGAAAGGTTAATGTATTTCACTGATTGGGCCCTTGGGGTTCATTTTCCGGAAAAAAAAACCCTTTCAGTTTTTATTAAGAAACCCGTGTAATGAAAAAGGGAATAGCATCTCTTACTTGGCGCATGTGAGGCAGCGGCTGCAGGAGTCTGCATTTCTCTTCCTGGCTCAGCACACAGCCACCCGCTTTGCCTCCCTCCCCTGGATCCAGGGAAGTGAGGATGGCATGGGGCTGGCATGGCTTTGCCATGTCCTGATGAAGTGTCCCTGTGGAGGGACAAATCCTGCTGAGTTTGTCCCTCCACGTGGTGTTTTTGTCGTAAGTCTGGGGCCGAGGACCAAGGGGTCCTGCATGCCATGTGAGTCACGAAAGTCCTTGTTTGTAGGTGCCCACCTTGCAGGGCCAGGTGCTATGGGCACCCTTGTAGTGACCCAGTAGGGACCACTGACACAAAGCCCAGCTCTTTTGGCCTCAGGCCAGCAGCACCCCAGCCCCACAATCCAGTCAGGCTGCAATGTAAAGTGTTGGTTGACCAATGCCATGTTGATGACCAGGAGGAACCCCTTCTTCCCACCCATGGCTCAGAAGCTTGTCTGGCTTCTGGCTTCAGTTCAGCAACTTAAAATGAGAAGAGTACTTTGGGGAATGAGAAATTAAGCCACAAGAAAACATTGCCAGCAATTTTCCACCCCAGACCCCTTCCCAGCAATATTCCTTTCTTGTGCTCCTGCTTGCTGTTCGTTCCCTACTACTATCTTGAGTGATAAGTGATGAGCAGAGGGATGTTTTACTAAGATTTAAGCAAACACTGGGAAATACCCTCTTCATGCAATGAAATGCACTCATGCTAATACAGGCTTATGATTCACATATTCACTGAAAAGATCATAGCTCCAAAGTGCTTTAAGAGATAGCAATGCTTCGTACCAGCTTGGCATACACCTTCTAACTATGAGTAGGTAGAAGAGACATTGGGCAGATAAAATAGTCGTTGTCAATTACTTCTCACTGCAATTTTCAAGGAAGTTTCTTGAGTTGAGATCTTTTTAGTGAGAGTGCACTAAGTCTTTCTTGTTAGGTAATGTCATGCAAGTGACATTGGTTGACACAATTTAACTTGCTTGATTTTAATGTCTGCATCGGAAGATTTTAATCCATTATGAAAAGAATTTTGTAAAACTTCAACAGTGCTGACATCTCCGGCTGATATTTTTATTATTTTGGAATCCCTGAAACTCAACACTTATAGGCACAATGAGGCAGTAAAAAAAATAAAATAGAAATAAAATTGTTTTCTTGGGCTGGAAAATTCTGAACATTGGAGAAAAGCTTAACAAAATAAAACAAAAATGTCTCAGTCTTCAAGCATCTAGAAGAATTGTAAGAATGCCTCATTACTATCTTTTTTTGTACCCCCTATAAAAACTGTTTTCCTCTCAGCCCTTAATGAGATGTTTTTAGCAGTGTTTGTCTATCCCAAATTACCATGTGAGATGAGCGTTGGAAATAATGTGGTTTCAGCTTAGGGAGTTGTGTTGGGGATGGAGCTGTGCGCGCACTGTGGAGCGAGGCAGGGTTGGGAGCACTGCCTTGCTGCCGGGGATCATCTCTCTGCTGGCTTTTGCTTTGCTTATCGATGTGCTTTATAGATTGAAATGACTTAAGAAAAGAGGAAGAAAAAGTTCTGCCTCTCACTGCAGTGGGGGATTTGTGTACATTTATTTTAACAAAATTAAACTGCTCAGAAATTAATGGGAAAAAAGACATTTTATTAAAGAGAGAGAAAAAACCACAATGAGTTAAACATAATACTAACCAAGAAAATAGAAGAATAGGCATTTCTGCACACCCAGATGAAATTCAGTTTCAGAATTAATGTAGATATTTTGAAGTAAAATACCTTTCCGACTCCTATTTTGGCTGTGCTAGATTCGTGGAAATAATATACCTTTGTTTTCTGTAGTCTAAGCTTCAGAAATGGATTGCAGCTAAGAGGAGAAATTCCGTATCCTGCTTATCTCTCTTCCCTTAGATGTGATGCACTGCTAAAAATAAATATGTAAAATTCAACATATCCATAATCCAGGAAAAATTGGTTGTAACTAACAGATAATGATGACTTGGTTAATTAATGGAATAGACAGAGAAGGACTGAGATAAAGCTGTGTTAAATTTTGGTAATGAGCCACATTCAAAGAAACCAGATGCCTATATGCATCGTGTAACATAAGTGAGTGTGCTTTTTATAGTTCTTGGTGTTAATTTTAGAAACCGTTAAAACACACTGAATCGGATGACTGAAGAAATGCTCGTTCCCAATGGTTAGCAGTCATCCCCTGCTCGCATCAACATATCCGATGATCAGAGCACAGGGCGAAACTCAGTTTTAAAATCAAACTGAAGACATTCCACTTTCTCCTGCAGCTCTGCATTCACAGTCTCAGTGCAGCAGTATTCATGCACAGCTGTAGAAAAGCTTGTTTTTCAGGGGATCATAAACCCATTTTCCTCGAACTGAAATAGTTTGGTTTCCTTTTTGTTAAAAAAGACAGAAACACGCCAGCTTCAAGATTTTGAAATGAATGTACAGAAAAAATATAGCTTTCATTCGTATTTTTAAATGCTGTCTAAATAATGTCTGAAGAAACAGTTACTTCAGCTTTAAATATTGGTTGCCAGATGGTAATTATATTGTTTAATTTTAAATCATATGATAGAGTTATACCATCTGACACCACAAACATTGCGCACAAACGCTTTTTGTTATCATGAGGGAATTACACTTTAAAACGCACAAAAGCATCTTTAAAAGCAGAGGAAAATAAAATCTATTTTAATTACGAATGTGAACTTTTTCTATCTCCTTTTCTGAAAGTTACAGAGCTCTGGATTGCGTTGCCCACTCGTTGTGGTGAATAACCCCGGAATTTAGCCTGATGCTGTTAAACATGTTTATAGAAACATTTTGCTCTATTGACACAAAGCTAAAAATCTTCTTTAGGGTATTATAGTTAAACCAACTATCAGTTCTCTTCTAGGGAACTTCAGGTAGGAGAGGAGCTTCCAGAGGAGCAATCTTCTGTAAATCTGCAAACCCCGCTATTAGGTAAGACAGCAACATTAGTTAAGAATGGTAAACATTAGCTTAAAATAAAGTGAAAACCCACAATAATTTAAAAGGATGGCATGTTAATAGTGCTTGAAATAGTTTATAATCCAAAATGTAGCTATGCATTATTCTGCTCTTCCCTCCTGGTTATGGAGCTTTGTTTACGGAGTGCCAAGGGCATTTCTGTCTCATTATCAAATACATAAATGGAAGAATATGCATTTAATGGGGGATTTATTTTATTGTCAGTCTTCCCTCCCCCGCCACCACTCACACTCGTGATATTTCTTGATGTTTTCTCCTCCCTTCTGCAGCCGTATATTTCCAAGAAACTGTATAAAAAAAGCCTAAAACAAATAAGATCTCTAGCCAAGAGGGTGCAATTTCTAAAGCAAAAGTGACTTGCATTAGGCTTTGGAGAAACATCCACACTTAAGACCTTTCTTTTCTTCTCTCCCTTCTCTGTGAAGCACTTTTATGTAAGCTTACAATTTCCTTTAAAAGCTATGTTTAATACTTTTCATTTTTAAATGTTCTGGAGGGTGTCTTTAATGCTAAGCTGTACTGTGTATGCTTTAGGAACTGGGATCCAGCTCCCAGATGACTCAGGGCTAAGGTTCCTGTGGCAGGTCAGGAAAGCTGCGAACATTTACTCCAGCATTTGCCCCAGTGAACGCAGCAGTCCTGAGTCAGAATCTGTTCCCTTTTCTCAGGCCAAACTCCCACAGATGCTGTAAATGAAACCTCAGTGTCTCTGGTGGGAGCCTTGCCCAAGGAGGGAGCGCAGAACCCGGCTTGTAATGCCCCGCCAGACTCAGGGACCCCACACACACACATTAAGGGGCTCAGGGGATGCTGAGCCTGACCCCAACCTCTCTGTCCCTGAAATGCTTAGCCTGGCAAATATCTCAGGCCCAGAAAACGAATAGTCTGTTGAAGAATAGTATTTCTCTGAGAAAACACTAATGGGATGAGGCCCTAAATTATTATCCTCATGATATCTCATAGATCAAACAATGGAAAATGTGGGAAAACAATTATTTTATATATACATATATATGGTTTTAAGTTTAGAAAGTTAATGTCCCCCAGGGTTGGGTTTATTTTTTGGTTTTTGGAGTTTTTTGGGTTGTTGTTTTTTTTTTTTCCTAAAGCAGATTTTATAAATATTGAATGCTGCAAACCAAACACAAAGCAAAAACCAGATTTTGTTTATTATTTTCTGCTGAAGGACAACTATTTTTTCGGCCCCTGGAGTTGTTTTAATTTTAGGAATTTAAAAACTACTGAAAAATCGTTCTCTTTCTGGTGGGTCGTGTATTTAATTGGCTCACAGTGGGAAGCAAACGGAGTCAAGAACGTTTTTCTTCATGACCCTGAAAGTGGACTGTCCCTTATTTGTGAAAAAAAGGATAAGGATGCTGTAACAGTGTATTCGGGGGAAATACTGAATAAGCTTTGTAAAGAAAGACAAACCTGAAAGGAAACTGTTAATATGAAAGTAGCCTATGGAAAATTTTTACTTTTATTTTTAGAGTAATTTTTTTAAGGTAGTTGTTCAGAAAAAAATTATTTCATGTGTAAAGCTGTGTGAGGAGACTATGACAATATGCTGGAATTCTTACATTTCCAGCTCGCGTCGACAAAAGGTTCCTTGTTTGTTTAGGTTTTGTGTGTGTGCGCATAAAACAGACCACATCTAGATTTGTATTTCTCTCGTGTTTCCTTGAATGATTTTCTGGCTTTCCCTTTAATTTTAGCATTTAAAAAAAAAAAAAAAAAAAAAAGAGGAAAGAGAAAAGAATGAAAGAGAAAAAAAGAAAAAAAAAAGACATATTTATACAGTTAGACTTGGTAGCCTGGACCTCAGAATTATAAACAAATGGTAAGTGCGGTACTTTATCTGCGCAGACACTCGGCTTCCACAAGAGCTGGCGGCCGCTGCTGTGTTATGCTGCACTGCCACCTTCCGTCCTCTGGACCCGGACCCGTTCTCGGACCGCCGCTCTCGGCGCGCTCCCGGTGCGCTCTCCCCGGCCCCGCCGCTCCGGTCCTGGTGCGCGGTGAGCCGCTGGAAAACAGCCTCTAAGGAAACACCAGCGTGTTGGACGGAAGGAAGGCGGTGATGCTCCTCGGGTGCTGGACCGCGGCTGCGGTCCGGAAGCCGAATCTCAGAGTAATTAACAAGGGGAAATGGAGAGAGATGAGGCTCGAAGAGGAAAAAGCTGCCCGAAAGCTCCAAGGCTGCATGAGGACACCTCGACCTATCCCCAGTGCCACACGCCAGCGTAAGGGACAAGTCAGATGTGTCAGGCGATGGATTCGTAGGTCTTCATGAGCTTTCATTTCTGTAACTCAGTTTCTGTACTGATGGCTCCCTTTATAAATCATTTGTTAGCTGTATCATGGTTTGTTTTTCTTTCTTAAAGTAATTCTTATTTGCAGATTTTTAAAGTATTTGGCCCGAAGCTATTTATTTCCCTTAGATAGAAATACAGAAAGTTTGATTGATGCTATTTATATTCTAAAAGAATTAATGTTATTTTGCGTTGTTGCTTTTCACTAAATCCAAACCCCAGACTGAAGGAGAAGCATCTGGCACAATGGCAATTGTCACAACACAGGCTTCAACCTCGACTGGTGAGTGAAGGCTCCCCTTGGATGCACAGATCACAGAGAGGAAATTGTGTAAAAGAACTCTGCAGCTATGAGGCAGTGGCGCAGCCATGCTGTTGTAGGCGATGAGGAGCCTCTATCTGCAGGAGCTAAAGGCGAAGAGAAACACACTCCCCTGGTGCCAAATGTGTGAGGCCAGAGCAACCTTTGCTTACTATATTTTGAGAGGAAATCCCTTAAACATACCCTTGGCCCTTCCAAGGCCAAGGTGGGTAATGCTTGTGGGAGCTCCTGGGGTGATGCCCCATCATGGACAGGCACATGGGGAGATGTGCATCAACGACGTGACTCCCCATGGCTTGCTGTTGTGGCTGATCCCTCTACCAGCCTTGCTCTTGGTTCTTGGCAAAGCCAAGTCCCCCTCACCACAGCCTTTGCTATTTTCTTACTGACTCCTCTTGCCAGCAGCTCTTTGCTTTTGGGAGGCCGAGGGGAAGGAGAGGGATAGGAGAGGAATGGGAACTACTCTGCACAGGAGGTGGACCATGTTCCTTTCATCTTTACCAAAGGGGAAGGAAAAAGCCTCAGGAGGGTATTCCCAGGGAGGAAATAATTCCCTTTTCTTCCACCCAGCAGGAGAGCAAATCCTGCCTTCAGTTCTCTGCTCCTGGGCTCCCTAGGCCAGCGGGGTTACTCACTGCCACCTCCGGCCACAAAAACACACAGTGCCCACACACTGGGTGGGCTTAAAGGTCCTCATGGCCCCTCTGACTAGGGTTATTGCCCACTGGAGATTCCTGTAGGATAGGCTGGGGATGAATATGTGTGTTCTCCAGCACAGGTGAGCATGCCTGTGTTGTGTGTTAGGACCCTGCCCAGTGCTGTCACAATTTTCTGAGCTGGATGAGGAAAAGATCTATCTCACTGTGCCCAAAGGTGGCAAAGCTTGACAAAAGCCCTTGTTCCTCATACCAGGGGGTGGTTTCAGCATAGGGACCTGGAGGACTGGGGGGATAAACTGGTGGTATCCCCACATCTCTTCTAGTACGGAGCCTCTGCCCACAGGGGTAGCAGCAACGCAAGGGCTGCGAGTTCACCTCCACAAGAAGAGGCATTGCTCTGCTGCTTACAGAAACATCATTGATAAGTACTAATTTCACATGAAAGAACTCATGCCTGGGCAGGCATTTCTCACAGCACCAAAAGAGCCTTTTAAAACAATAGAGAAATTAGAGATGGCTCCCTTGCCTGTTAGATGTCTACGACCCTGACTTGGCTACTACTGTTGGGAACCCAGGATTTTTTTAACACCCAATTAAATTAGTGTAATTGGGATAGAGTTGCAATTTCTTTGCCTCCAGCTGTGAGTCATAATCTGTTTAGCACCTGAGTGTTATTTCACTTTATTTTTAGTACCTAGCCCATAGTTTGAGAGGGGAGAAAGCAAACCTACCCTTCAGTCAGGATTTTGGGAAGGTGTAGATTACTTATCGTTAATTTAAATGTGGCATTTAAATGACCATTCACAGGTGGTTTTAATGCTGTTATTAACTTCCTTTTTGGACCTTGTAAGGGATACATCTGAAAAAAGAGAAATGCCAACGACCTTGAACTACGGGCCATGCAAGCAATACATTGCTGTTATTGTGTCATGGGGAAAACTGTAAACCAAGAGTTTCTAGTGAGGGGAAAAGAGAACTTTATTACAATAAAGAACAATAACAAAAAAAGGAGGAAAAAATTACCAAAACCTAGCCCTGGTTTGGGCTACCAGTTCAGCCTAAAGTACATTTTGAAATGATGAATTGGCTGAAGAGAAAAACATGCTCCAGATGTTGTCTGTGTTTGTCTCTGATATGTACTTCACCATGCTTTATCCGGAGAGGTTATTCAATGGAAATAGATGATATACCAAGTGTGATTGGCGAGGAAAAAATATTGATTGTAGCAAGTTTAAAAGAGAAACTAGCACTGGGCAAATAGCTCAGGATAAAACACAAACCAACCTGAAACCTTGCCAGCAGTTCATATCCTCGGTTGCGACTCAAACTGACTCATCCACCAGCCTTGGAAAAATCTCTTTGAATTGTGGCTGATGAAAACTGTGGACAAAAAGAATTGTGATGGATTGGGAAACCAAGACCGCAACAGGCCTGCAGTGCTGGATTTCAGTGCTGCTGTGGTGGGATGGGGAGAAGAGGGAATACCACCAGCTGAGCCAAGAGCAAAATGCCCGCGTGAACCTGCTGTGTCCCACTGTGTGGTGGTGGATGAGGGCTTTGCTGGGGTCAACATGGTTGGAGACCAGTGCTGTGGAGCAGAGGGTGCTAAAGCAAGAGACAATGATGCTGGGCTTGCCCCAAGGGGATGGGAGAGGAGGGATCTCTTGGCATGAACAAAACAGTGTTGCACGAGAGAGCTCAGTGCCAGATTATCTGATTCATCCCCAACACAGAGAGGTTTCACCTGAAATGGTAAAGCATTTACAGATGTCAGAGATGGAATAAATCTCCAAGGTAGCCATATACTGCTCCCTAGCAGGACATGTCTAGTAGTGCCCCACAGCTGACTTGGGAATGACCGCAGATCTATGCTTCTCCTCATGGTCTGTCGCACACAAATAATAAAACTCATGACTCCTCTGGTGAGTTATCTAAAGGGATGTTTATTTTGCGAAGCAAGACTGTCTTAAAAACAGAACCCCGCCTCATCTTATCCATCTATCTGCACTGTCCAGGTTGAGGTTTTCTTTGAAAACAAAACAGCCAAAAGCTAATTGCACTTAATTTTAGACTTAAGGTATTTTTGTGACCCTTAGAAGGTGGGGAACAAAACCCCTGTCGCTAAATTGATGTCTCTAAAATATCTGCCAAAACAGCTCTTTAAAAAGATATTTGCACCTTTATTTAGTTCCTTCTTGCGAGGAATGTTTACTGCAGTCCGTAGATGTGGTTATGTCATGTTTCCACTGTGTTTTCATTCAGTGCTGCTCTGCATTTGTGGTTTTCTCATTTGTGACAGTCTAGTAACTGGAGCCATTTGTACCTGAGCAAATAATATCAAATCTGAATACTTTATAAATATTTACAATATTTGGTGTGTCTCCCACTCACATCAAATGCAAAGTATAAAAAGCAAAAACAAACAGAAACAAACAGAACCTGTGTTACGTTATAATAAATATTTACTCTATGTACTATTGACTAAAGAGTCCCATACAGCTATTTAGGAGGCATTGTTTCTGTCAGGCTGTTCTATATTAAAACACTCTAAATGAAGCTGTTTGAGAATAAAAATGTGCATGTTAGGGAGTGATTGATGCCTATGACTTATTTAATTATTTTGGCAAGGGGAAGCGGCTCTTTTTTTCTCCCTGCACATGTGGGTAGTGAATTAGGCAGGAGCCTGGGACTTTCTGGCACAGCTGCAGAATTCATTGGAGCAAGGTCCCAGAGTAAGACCTGGGGGGGGCATGACCCTTTGGGCTCACCACTCTCAAGCAGAGATCCCAATTGCAAACAATCTGCACTGAAGACAGGGCACAGCAGCAGCCTTATTCCTCATGTAACAAACTCAGCTTCAAAGCAGGGAGGAAAAAAAATGTAAGGTTCATAGAATCATTTAGGTTGAAAAAGATCTTTAAGATAGTAAAGTCCAACCATTAACCTGACACTGCCAAGTCCACTATTTAAACGATGTTGCTAACTGCTGCATCTACATGTCTTTAAATACCTCCAGTGATGGTGACTCCACCACTTTCCTGGGCAGCCTGTTCCAATGCTTGACAACCCTTTCAGAGAAGAAATTGCCTAATATGCAGTCTATACCTCCCCTGGTGCAATTTTAGCCCTTTTGCTCTTGTTCTATCACTCGTAACTTGGGAGAACAGACCATTCACTTCCTCTCCATCCTTATTTCAGGTAGTTGTAGAGAGTGATAAAATCCCTCCTGAACCTCCTTTTCTCCAGACTAAACAGCTCCAGCCACTCTTCATCATACTTGTTCTCTAGGCCCTTCACCAGCTTCATTGTCCTTCTTTGGACACACTCCAGGACCTCAATATCTTTTTTTCTTGTAGTGAGGGGCCCAGAATTGAGCACAGGATTTGAGATGCGGCCTCACCAGTGCCCAGTCAGCAGGATGATCACTGGCCTGGCCCTTCTGGCCACACTGTTTCTGATACAGGCCAGAATGCTGTTGGCCTTCTTGGTTGCATGGGCACAAGCTGGCTCATGTTCAGCATCTATCGACCAACACCGCCAGGTGTCTTTCCACCGAGCAGCTTTCCAGCCACTCTACCCCAAGCCTGCAGTGCTGCATGGGATTGTTGCGGCCCAAGTGCATGACCCAGCACTTTGCTTTGTTGAACCTCACTGGCCACAGCCCATGGATCCAGCCTGTCCAGACCCCTCTGCAGAGCCTTCCTATCCTTCACAGACCAACACTCCCACCCAGCTTGGTGCCATCTGCAAATCTACTGAGGGTGCACTCAATCCCCTTGTCTGGATCACTGATAACGATATTCACAGGACCAGAGTAGTATTGCAGAGCAAGGTGAAGGAAGCCCTTCAAACCATGTGGTTTCTCCAGTTTCAAGGAATAGCTTTACCAAGCCCTGGACATAGGGATCCTTAATGAAAGTGGAGACTTTTCAGAGAGAGAAACCACATTTGCACTTGCAGGCTTGGTGTCATGAGGGACCTCTGAAGCTTTTCTAACCACCTAATGGAAGGCCTCCCTCCCCTTTTTTCTTTATTCCTCTTGTCTCTGCAGTCCATTTTCTCCTTTTGTTCCTCTCCTGTGCAAGAGCTTTTATCTTTTCTTCCAACCTCATATTATTTTTCTAAGTTACCTGTCCCCAAGCACCTCCAAGCCTTTGGCATACATATTCTTACAACACTGCTATATATATCCCTTTTTACCCAGACTGATGCATTCCAGATAACTTTAAGTCTGGGATGGACTTTAGGAGACCTGGGTTCAATTCTGAATCAGCTGTGCCATAGCCAACAGCACCACTTCCTTTTGCTGTGTCCATTCATTTTCTGTCACATACAAATTGGCTTGTATTCTGTTCATTTGCTCTGGTCTTTGGATGGTGGGCTAAGCTGTGGGGCACACAAGCATCCTTGCAGTATGTGTTTAAATTGAGGAGCTCACTGCTTCAGGGTGTGTTGAGGGGAGATGGGTCAGAAAAGGGGATAAGATGAAAACATGGAGGGAAGGATCAAGGGATGCTAGTAGACACAACACCCTTGATGGACATGCTGCAACCAGTGAGTGACGGAAAAGCCTACAGGGGAAGGAGAAATCCTGTCCTGTTACTTGCATGTTTTCACAGAGCATGAGACTCCCTTTCAGACATGCTCTGTCTGGTCCTTAAGTCTGGTTGTTCTCATACAAATGACCCTACAAGTTCTGCTCTTTGTGTGGGCTGTGTTGAACATAACTGCAGCTACATCGGAACAATTTCCTCAAGCAGGATTTTCCAGGACTATTCCTTTACCTCCTCGACCTCTTCAAGGTGGTTGAAATCCCAATTCTTGCAGCATGGGCTGTTATCACGTACTCTCTGTGGCATTGTATTGAAATCCATGTTTGGGTAAAAGAACAGCACTTTGGAAAACTAGATTGGGTCTGAGCAAAACCTTGTAAAAACATCAAGATTTGGCTTGGCCTATTTGTAAAATACACGGCAGATCCCCTGCCTGAGAACAACTTAAATCGTCAATATAGAAGTTAAAAAGCTCATTTCAATTGGAAATTCCAGCTAAATTGTTCCCAGTTAGCACCAGAAAGGAATGCTTTAGACTAAGACAAAACAGATGCAGTCTGTTAGGTTCCCATTGTATGAGCAGACTTCCCTTGCAGGGAGGTAGGTAGCTTTGCACAAAAGCACCCCCTGGACTTGTAAACAGAGATAGAGCCGGCTGCCTGTACACCACCAGTTTTGTTTCGTCCTGGGACTCTTCCAAAGCAGGCAGGGCAGGGGAGGAATAAAACCAGCCTCCCAAGCACCACTGTCCAGGATTAGATGAACCCAGCACGCTTCAGACACTGGGAAAAACTCCCTCCAACAACTGGCTTGTTCCTTCACCAGGCACAGGATTCAATGGCCATTTCAAGCAATATGCCATGAACCACAACCCAGCTGGAAAATCAGAGGCAACTCTTGGTTAGGCTGAGGCCCTCCCTGTAGCACTCTGGCAGTAGGAAGCAGCCCCTGAGCATGCCTCTCAGCAAAGGCTGCCCTGCAACCTCCCCAGTCATTGCAGGTTTTTTCCTTCAAGATCTCCACATTATCCCTCCTCCTCATCCCAGCTTTCCAGGCGATGTAATTACAGTCTCTTTTGCAGAGCACACTGGGTACTGGAGGAAACAGCTGCTATTAAAGCTCCCTTTCACTTCCATGAAGGACTGGATAGAGGTGCTGCAGAATACAGGGAGTAGGAGAAAAGGGAATTAAAGATACTTTACAGTCTCTTCTTCCCTCTCCCCCATATTTGTCACAGCCTTCGAAAGAGGAGTTGCCTACATGTGGCATCATTCCAGATTAACTACTGATGAATTAATTCCTTGTGTGCACGCTCCTATACCCCAGAATAAGAGTGCGTTATTCCAAATCTCATACCCGTCATGCAGTTTTGGAGTAAAGGATATTAAAGCCAGTGGTAAGAGCAATAGCGGTAACTCATGATTACCCCAATCTAACCTAGGCCTTGAAACAGGACTGAGCAGAGACCAGCAATGCCAAGGCCGTGTTGATGCCTTTTGGGGCTCTCCTGGTGGGAACGGGAGTCTGCACCTGATGCATTCACAGTGCACCAGTAGGCACCACTGCAAATAGTGTAAGGAAATAGAAAATATAAATCCTAAGTAGCATATAATACATTCAAGTGTATTTTGGGATACACAGTACTGGCAGATTTGGGGTCTTCTAAACTCCTAAAGCCCTGTTGAAAGAAAAGGTCCATTGTTCGAAAAATGCTTTAGGACTGCCCCCTCCTGCTCCTTCACCCTGTTGTTTTTGCAAAGGAAGTGATTCCAGAAGCTATAAAAATGTGTTGTTTTCCTTAAATGGATTACTTTCCATCTTGTGGCATGAAAACTGGCTGACCCCACTGACAGGCAAAACACCTTTACAGCAGTAGTGAGTGACTGAGCCCAAAAGGTAGTCAGAAAAACCTGGTTTAGGTCAGAGCTGGTGCATGGTGGAGTGCCGGGGGCTGATCCATGGTGCTTTAAGCAGGTGGAAGTCCTGTTGGCAAGAAGATTTAGGCAAATTCATCCTGCGTATCATGCACTCTAAGCCTACTGCATGTCTCAGACATTGTTTCCAAGCACTGCTGCTGCTCTCTATCAGGTTGTGGTCACTATGTGCTTTTGTTTTGCTGCTTTTAAAACACCCTAGGTAGAAAAAGTCAGTGTTAATGAGCATTCTGGAGTTACTTGAGCTGCAGAAAGGACAAGTAATAAAGCATTCATTTGCTTTGCAAGCAGGAAATTAATTGTGCATGTGCATGTATGTGGATAAATTCTTCCCCTGCTGTCTTTGTCTAGTGCTGTTGCAAAGTTTGCATTTAGAGCACATATGAGGAGTTGTATACTACTGTTGCAGCAGAGGAATGTAAGAAAAATCCTATGCCTGGATCCACATGCATAGTGAATCCTGAATACCACATATGAATATGCATTCTTGTGAAGGCTTGTATCTTTAAAGGCATGTTTTAGAGGATAATAAAATCTCTAAATGGTTTTTAATACGTTTTAAGTTTTATGCATATTCAAGTATTTGGGGATCCATAAACCCCAAACTTTTCAGAAATAAAAAAATATTTGTCTGAAAAGTATCATAGTATAACCATCTCCATCCTTTACCTGTTCTTTAACTTGACTGTTTTTTGCAAAGGCAGTGACTTCACAAAAAATCAAAATGAAGAGGATACTGAATAGTATGTAAATGGTAGTGGGCAGGACAGGCGCAGGATGAACATCCCTCATGGCCATTGCTGCCAAGAGTACTGAGCATTTACTTCAGCCAGGGTACAGTTTCAGCGGGGGTGCAGTTTTCAGAGGTTCTGAAAGAATTTTCTCTTTGCAGACATGTCCATTCGCTCAGAACATGTCTGCATGCCTATTAATTGATTAGGTCATTAATCCTGTATTTAACTAAATGATCACTAGCTGTCAAAATTCACATGACAGTTTTACTATGGAGCTCTGCTACTGAAAGGCCTCATGTCATCTGGCAGTGGCCTGGAAGATGGACCATTTCTCATCCTAGTGATGAACTGCAGTAGCCCACCGTTTCATGAGTGGCCTTGTTTTGGAGTTTGTCCTAAGGAGCTGTGTCCTTGTTTTTGCCTCTCTTCATCCCTCCTGGCTTTGTATGCCACATATTGGCCCATATAGGCATGGAAATCTTAAGCAGGGACTTTGGCCTGTGGGCAGCCTCTTCAATCAGTTTGCAGAGCTGTGAAGGTCCCTTCCTGCAAGGTGGCATCTCTGGTACCTGGGATCAGCCCAGGACTTGGGCTGCTGGTGTCTCAAGCTGTCCGACCTGTGCTCTCTCACTGGAACCCTTCCATTTACTGCTGCTTGAGAGAATTAGGGTGCTGAAGACATTTTCTCGTTCATTTCCATTGCCAGCTCAGAGCACAGAGTAACCAAATGAACAGCTATGCTGCAGATGTCTCTCTCGCTGCTTAACAGCTCCTTTCTCTCTCTCTGTCTTTTCTGCAGAACTATATTTCCCAGCCCTTTTTCCCTTGAGACACCCAGCTGAGCTCCCCCTATAAGTGCTTAAATCCCCTGCTGTCAGCTTGAGCCCTGCTGATTATGTGGGTCGGAGAGAGCCTGAAAAAACTCAGTGCTCTGAGAGACTCTTTCCCTTTGCACCTTCCCTTCCCTCCTTTCCATTTCCCACTGCATTTTGCCCCTTTTGTCTCCATTTAAACCAAATCTGGCTCTTGAAGAGTAACACCAGTGCACTCCGTGTAGGCTGTGCAAGGGAGGTTTCTCCAAGGATTTGTTGCATCAACTGGCTGTGATGCTTCATCACTTAGCTAAATAAATTTATCATGTCTTGCCTTCCTCCCACTTCCTGCCTCACATCCCCTTCTCCCTCATTCTTTTCTCTCTCTTTTCCCTGTTTCTTCCGTCCCAAGGTGGCTCCTACCCGCTGGATCTGTGCATGCGTGTGAAGCCCTGTGCACAGCTGTGTCCCTCACATACTTTCGCACAGCATCCAACAGAGTGTGAGAGGTTAACTTACAGTGGCATGTACAGTATGTGGCCCAGATGTTCCTGCCATCCCCTGAACTTTCTCATGCGATTCGTTCCATTGCTGATAAAGGTTATGGACTTGAGATAGGGGGGAAGTGAAGTAATGGATGGGAGGTGAACCAAAGGCTAGCCCTGACCATTGTGAGCTCATCTTACTCTTCTGCATGTTCTGGTTTGAGAACAGAGGATGGGTGAGGGGGATATGTTCATGAGTGGGTGGCTAAACCCCTCTACTATGGAAGTGGATGTCCTCTGTCTCAGAGATGGAGCAGAGAAGGAGCAGAGGGGGTTTCTGTGAACGAAAGTTGCAGTTTCTTCCCAAAGCACCTCTCTACTTCTCCTCTGGACACTATACTTTTCTAAGCAGCAGAAAGGGGAACTTTTTGCTTCCCAGCTCTCTGCTTTCACACGTAGGAACATCTCAGCTGATATCTTTGTAAGGAGAATCCTGTACAACCTCCAAGAGATCCTTTGCCAATCCCTAGCATGTCTGAAGAGATTGCTCTTTTTTAATATGCTCTCAATTTCGCCCAAGAGTAAAGGGGAGGAAGAGAGGGTTAACAACAGTATTGAAAAAGGCATATCTCTAGGACAGAAACCTTCCCTACAAATACCAAAGCAATGAGGTAAAAAAAAGAGTTTTTCAATAAAATCCTTGTAAGATTTAACAGCGGCTAAAATAATGTGTTTTCCTGTAAACTCACTCTAAAAAAAGGGTCAGTCTGCCTTGGCAGAAATTTCCAATATATATTCTTCCTGAAGCAACTATTCTGCATGGAAAAAAAAAAATCAGCCCAAACTGTTAAAGTCTGAACAAGTAGGTTATAAGCGACTGAACCAGGTCTTGTATGGGAAAGTATCCTGCAACCTTAGCGATAGGTGATGTTAACAGTGCCAGCTATAATACACACACACAGAGTTCAGCATGCATCTCCAGGAAGGTTTTTATGACTGATCAAATATACTTTCCTTGAGAAGTTCCCTTCCAAGTCATGTGTTGTTGCTGTGCATAGAAATCTCATCTGGCCTCGCTGCGTTCAGCAAGTCAGGGCTAACAATGGGAACCGTGTTAGTCCCGAGGAGGCCGTGGCGTTAGCAGGGAAGCTGGGCTCACTGCACAATGTCAGACACATTTTATGGGCTACAGTTCTCAAAACACTGCAGGCGGAAAGAAGGAGCATTATCTGCTAAATACTCCAGGGAGGGCCTTTATGGATTTCTCAAGGGGGCTCAGAACCGCTGATCTGAAAAGATGCCAACATTTCATTGTGAGCTTTGCCTTGCCTGATTTGCATGGCTGAAAGACGGGGTAAGAAAATGGACTCTGTGACGGAACCTGAGTCAATAAGCAAGGGTAGGAAACAGCCTGAAGTTTGTAGGGAAAAGTTCTCTCTTCCTTTTTATCTTTGTCAGGATAGAGTTTGGCCTGGGGACTGCAGGATCATGCCTAAGGGTCAAGCCAAGAGTTTTCCACCTCTGTTCTTCTGGGTGACACCAGTGTTTCAAGAACTTGCTGTAGGGAGGGGGAAAACTCCAATCAAACTCGCTGGACTTCTGGAATGTGTAAAAGTCTTGATAAACATTTTTAGTGGGTTATTCCCCTAATTCTCCCACAAATTACGTAATAGTAAATTCATTTGGACTTGTACTACCTAAAACTAAGCAAAGCCAGTACTTCTTGGCTTGTGTGTTAGGTGTCTTGAAACAAACACCAAGGTACTTGCCAGAAACAAAGTACCAACTAGTAAGTGTAAAGAAGGACATTCCTTATGTAGCACGGCGTACTGCTTTAGAGGCACTGCGGGAGGATCAGCATACCTCTTCTCCAGGCCTGTTTCACCTGTGGCTTGCAGAGTGCCTGGCTGCTTAGGAAGGTTTTTCAGAAAGATTTCTATTATGCTCATGACCATTTGCTAGCCAGCATTGGATCTCATCGACATCATGAGGACTTCCTCCTCCCAGGATCCTCCTCTCCCTATATAATTGCTTGTAAAGCCCTGTGTGTTTCTGTTTAACTTAACCCTGAGCAAACAGGCACAGAAGTTTTAGAAAGGCATCCCCTAATAAATTAGGGAAGAGTATCTGCAGATGACAAGCCTCCTTGGTAAGCAGATAGGAAAAGAATTGCCAATGATAGGAAACCTATGAGCAGAAGTGCTGAACAGAAATCAGGACTGGGGCACAGGAAAGGTGGATCTCTTTTGAAGTCTTTTCTCTGTTCAATTTCCTTGCACGAAAAATTGAAAACAATGCTATAACCTTATTTAGCAGAGTGCTTTGAGACCGTGAAGAAAACACGGTGATGGGTGCCAGTACAGGGAGGTTAAGCATTAACAGTAACCTTTGCAAAGGAATCTGAGAATAATTAGGCAAACAGACTTCAATGGGAATTGGGCAATTGTCATGTTTTCCATACTCAAGAGAAATAGAATGTTTTTTTTTCCTTGGAAGAGGCAAAAAATGAAACCGCCCTTAATTTGTACAGGAAAATCAGTTCAGGAGCAATAATGAACTACCCATCGTAAAGGCAGAAACAGTGAGATTCTGAAATGTCCAAGAGGGAATATAAAATTAAAAGTGATTGCATTAGTTCATTGATTCTAATGTTGAAGTGCATTTTTAATCGTTAATTGGTTAACTGGAAATCAGACTTAAATCACAAAGCAAATGTTGGAGGGAACAATATGGTTTTAGTGACTGACATTGATGGCACTGCTGGGTGAGTATTGCATGGGGTCTTACCATCAACCTGGGTGCAGTTGGTACCACTACACCACACACCCCTCTTTTTTCACTCTTTGATGAACCAGAATAATCTTTTTTTCCCCAAAAACGCTTTTGGAGGTTTACCAACCCAAAACATTTAGTCCTCTGAAAACTTCAGGTAGGGTGAAAATGGTCCAGGTGACACTCCACATTTTGGATCTGGCTTGAACTTTGATCCTGTGGAGCTCACCAACTTTTCTTCAGCAAAGATGGGGATCAGTGTGGTGGTTGAAGCTCCACAGCCTCCCCATGTTGCCAGAATGACACATATAACCTCACACCTGGAATTAGAGCTGTAGGTTGACCTTATCAAGTCATAGAATCATAGAATAGTTAGGTTTGGAAAGAAACAGTACCTGAAGGGGGCCTATAAGGGTGCTGAGGAGGGACTCTTCATGAGGAACTGTAGTGATAGGACAAGGGGTAACGGGTTCAAACTGAAACAGGGGAAGTTTAGATTGGATATAACGAGGAAGTTCTTTACTGTAAGGGTGGTAAGGCACTGGAATGGGCTGCCCAGGGAAGTTGTGAATGCTACATCCCTGGTGGTGTTCAAGGCAAGGTTGGACAGAGCCTTGGGTGACATGGTTTAGTGTGAGGAGTCCCTACCGATGGCAGGGGGGTCGGAACTTGATGATCTTAAGGTCCTTTCCAACCCTGATATTCTATGATTCTATGACCTTAAGATCATCGAGTTCCAACTCCCAGAACATCTAGTTCCAATCCCCAACACAACCCAGAAGAGTCCCAAACTAGAATTCAGCCCCTGGGAGTTTGAAGGATAGGCAAGGCAGTAGGACACCTCCTTGCTTCATGACAGGCAGTTCTGAGCTTTGTAACTTCATGTGGCTTCCTTGCACTGAGCCTAGACACCAGTCTTTGTAAGGTTTGCACTTTGCTGATTTAAACCTGCCCACCTGCTGATGCTCTGAACCTCCTTCTGTAAAGAGGAATGAAAGGTACCATTTCACTTAAGTCTGCTTCCATGAAGGCAAAATAGGAATTGTTTCATCTTCAGCATTTCATTAAGTCTCATAAGAATTACATAAAACTCTCTCTTGCTGACTTTCCAAGAAGAAATCCTTTGCCTTTGTGTATTTATACTTTGCAATGGATGCAGCCCTAAAAATGAGCTTGGATTTATTATTCATTATGTTTATAATGGCACAGATATGTGCAGAACTGAGCAATGGGGAGCAGCAAATCAGCCAAAACTCTTCTCATTCCTTCTCTTTCTATAACATTTTCTACCTCATTGGGGAATTTAAGCTGTTACAGAGTCTCTGCCCAAGATCTGGCAGACCAGAGAAACAAGAAGCAAAGTTAGGTTGTGAGATGTCTATGTAGGTCATTATCTTCTTTGGGAGAAATGCTGGAATAAGAGATGTCAGAATTTAATTTACATTTTACTATTATATGATCTGTAGAATATGACAGAGCCTTAACCTTAGTTTGGCCTCTGGACTTCTTTAGCCAAAATACTTAAGTAAACATCTCTTTGTTTTCCCTCGGAACAAAATGACAGGAAAAGCAACTATTTCTTTTTCAGTTTTATAGTGCAACATTCTGTGTTTCCACCATGTCTATTAATAATTTGCTTAACAATTTCAGTATCCCGTGAATCCTGAATTGTGAGTGAGCACTACATCGAGACTAACACTTCATTTTTAAATACAAACCCCAGATATGTTTAAACCCTTCCTCCTCCCTGAAATCCAAGAGCGTGCCTGGACTGTGGAGCAGGAGATATTTTATTTCAGCAATTCTTAAATGGAGAAACACCCAATTGATTCAGTAGCAGAAGTGTGAAATCATTTACCCAGAGAACAGCCAACTGAGGCCATAATGCTGCTTCTCCTGGAGTGTCCATGCCTAAAAACAAGCCCAGCTTGTCATTTATAATAATTTTCTACCCTCTCAATAGGCAAACAACCCATTTGTCAAAATTTTATGCTGATGGTTTCAGATTTAGTTCATTAGCTCTCATTGTGTCGGTGGGGATGGATCACTGCGAACCAACACCAAACAACCTCCTTATTTTATATTAATTGTGTGTCAGCAGTAACAGGGAAAACGTGTCTTTTCCTCTCATTTCATTATGTAGTTTCAGGGCATATTGTCAATTACAGAGTCCAGAAGTAAATCCTCTCTCCCAGACCTATTTATGTGTTTGTACTGGGATCCAGTTGATTTTTTTGGTTTGAAGATTGTTCCTGCTTCCATTTCTAAACACTTTGCTTTGACTTATTGCTAGAAAATCCAGAGATCCTATACTTACAATGTACATACTTTATGGCATAATTTACCCTAGACACAACCAATGCAGTCACCCCTGAAGGAGAATTGTCCTGAATTTCTTGGTTTCTCCTCTCAGAAAGGATTTTCTCTTGCCTCAGAACTTGTCCACACTAGGAATTCAACACTGAGTTTTGCTGCAAAATTCTCGTGTAGATGCAATTTCACTCATCCCACCACATTTCCAGTAATACACCAGCTTTGGAATCAAGGAGGACAGATCCATTCCTATCCAGTGCTATGCTGGTAAAATAGGGGTGTGCTTCCACCTCGGTGGAGGTGGTGCGCTATTAACAGATCCTAAAGAAGAAGCCTTTAAATCAAGACATGGGTGGGGAAGCAAGTTGTGGCATTCACCTGCAAAAAGGAAAGCAGACTGTATTTTCCTCTGTCTTCCAATTTTCCCAGCTGCTGACAAACTCCTAACTCTCTGAACTGTACTTATCCTTTCCTTGGTTCAGTTTCCCTGATTAAGCTGACGCATTGCGTCCATTGTCCCATCTCCCATCATGGCTGCAGTTACAGCTGCAGGTGACCTGTTTGTGAGTTCCCACTGTCCTGAAGAGGAGGGCTGTGGACAAGACATCCTCTCAGCGGGACTGGTATTATTGAAAATGAATTTGTAGTGTAAGCTTACAGTCAAAACTAGTTCATTTTGCTAAGCCTTCAGAAAGTAGAAGAAACCCCAACCAAATAATGGCTCACTCTAGTGATAGATAGCTTGAGGTCTCTAAAGCTAACATGTTTAACAAGTTCTCTATTAAAAGAATCAGTTAACATATCAACCATCATATTTCTAATGCATGAACCACTAAAGGCAGTATTAGCTTTTGTGACATGTTGTAACAAAGTGCTGTTATGGATGTATCAGTAGGGAGGATGCATTGTTCAGGCAAAGATGTACCTGGAGGTCCTACATCTACTGAGGAAACCCTCTGGTCAGCACATGCAGCAATCCACCTTCTCCATACACAAACAATCTTCCAAGGAAAAGCTTAAAAACATGTTAGAATCAAGGCATTTACCAAAAGCAAGATACTGACTTTTTAGAACAGATGAGACTCTCTTGAATACTTATGTCCTGGGTTCAGCAGTAGCAGTCATTTTTCTCGTTCTTAGTAGCTGGTGCAGTGCTGTGGTTTTGACTTTCAGCCTGGGAACAGCGCTGATAACACCAATGGTTTTAGTTGCTGTTCAGTAATGTTTACTCTGACCAAGGACTGTCTGAGTCTCATGCTCTGCCAGAGAAGAGGGGAAGCCGGGAGGAAGCAGAGACAGGACACCTGACCTAAACTGACCAAAGAGATATTCCATACCACAGCATGTCATGCCCACTATATAAACTGGGGGCAGTTACCAGGAAGGGTTAGATCACTGTTCGGGTTGGGCTGGGTATCTGTCAGTGGGTGGTGAGCGATTGTATTCTCTTCCCTTGTTATTTCCCTTGTCATTATTATTATTGGTGGTAGCAGCAGTGGTTTGTATTATACTTTAGTTACTGGACTGTTCTTATCTCAACCTGCGGGAGTTACGTTCTTTCGATTCACCTCCCCAGCGAGCAGCTGCATGGTTCTGTGTTGCCAACTGGGCTTAAACCATGACAACTTACCAAAGACATGATTGCTGCTATTTTAACTGCCACCATGTTCAATCTTGTCGTGGTTTAAGCCTCTCTTCAGCCACACAGTTTTCGCTCACTCACTCCCCCCTCTTTCTTGCCCCCCACTCCCGGAGGGATGGGAAGGAGAATCGAAAAGAATGCAGCTCTCACAGGTTGAGATAAGAACAGTTTAGTAACTAAAGTATAACACAAGACCACTACTGCTACCACCAATAATAATAATGACAAGGCAAATACAAGGAAAGAATACAATTCTCACCACCTAAAACCAAGCCCGACCACGCAGTGCACCCCCCACCCTTCTGGGTCTCTCCTCTCCGTCCTCCATCTTGGGCATGACGTGCTGTGGTATGGAATAACCTCTTTGGTCACTTTGGGTCAGGTGCCCTGTCTCTGCTTCCTCCCGGCTCCCCTCCTCCCTGGCAGAGCATGAAATTCAGAAAGTCCTTGGCCAGACCAAAACATCACTAAGCAGTAACCGAAACACTGGTGTTATCAGCGCTGTTCCCAGGCCCAAAATCAAAAAACACAGCGCTACACCAGCTACCAAGGAGGAGAAAAATGACTGCTACTGCTGAACCCATGACAAATCTATACTCTACTCATGTGGAAGGAGGATGTTTCATAGTTTAGAAGAGATACATGAAAGTTTAGAAGAGCATTCTATGACTTATAAAACGTGGTTGTCAATCTACCAAGACTGAAATTGTCTTGTTGGAGGCTCTTTGTATTTGTGTATTGAGGATTCATGGCTTGTATGTTTAAGAAGTGTATTTTCTTTACTCTGCTGCACAGGGAGCAGAGTTAAGTTCCCACATAACTGTGTGCAGGTCATCTTCCAAAGTGGTCGCAGTTAATTTAGAAACTAACAGTGTACATGAGGAACTAGAGTGATGCTTTCTGCCGTGCCTGGCCCTGCACTGGTCAGTAATGAAACTCTAGATGACATTTGTGTCCCAACTTTGTCATGTGCTTGAAGTAACAGAAGCTCTAATTAGATGAGGAAATCATTTATATTATCATTAAATGGGTTACACCTCATTGTAGCTAGAGCTTAACCACCACCAACGCCTTTCACATAGCTGAAAGAAGTCAGCTGTGGACCAGTTCACCGAAACAAGAGGAAATCTGCTAAAACACAAACCTTCTGCTGATGCACACGTATTTGAATTAGGGGGTGACAACTTCACTGCCAACTGTTTAGTGGAGAGGAGAGTGTCTGTATTGGAGAGCAAGGAAAACAGAAAGAAACCCAGCAGTGCTGATAGTTTTGCTTTCTAACGACACACATAGCGAGAGCTTTCAGGCCAGCTCCTGATGGAAAGGACTTGGTTCTGAGTTCATGAGCTACCCTCTGTTCTTTTACTACCCCATCTGTTTAGAGGACTGGGAATTTAAGTGTTCCTTCAACTTTGTTGGTCTTGCTTCCTCCCAAAGCAAGTATCATAGGGAATTTTGACTGGCTGTTCAGATCAGAAGCAACAAAAAGGAAATGCTGGTGGTGAGAACTGTGCACGTTTTTACGAATAGCATCCTCAATGTGGTTTTACCCAGGATGGCTACTGCCGTATCCAATGTTGGAGTTCTCACATAAGCCAAGATGCCGTTGGCTTTCATTGGTCTTCTTGCTAAAGTTCTTTGCTTCAGTGGGAATTTTGCTTGGGAAAAGACATCAATGCCAGTCGTTGAAAGTAAGAGGAAATCCCACAGATCCTGTTTTATAGTTTGTGTTTAATGTTGTCTCATTCAACATGAGAAAAATCTCTCTTATAGTTTATCTGTGTGTACATAGGGTCTTCACGCTACAGTAGGGGAAGATTCATGATTAGACAAAAGAGAAGTTTTCTTACTGGAAATGAGCTAAGGCAATAAACAAATAAAAAAGCTTTTATTAGAGAAGGATACATTTAGCAGGAAGTATGGGAAATCCTGATTTAATCTACTGTTCTGGAGAGATATTTTCTAATCTTGGATACAGTGAAGTTCATGCTGTTTTAATTCTCTGTTCAAAAATGCACATGCAATACCAGGAGTAGAGCAATTATTTCATCTAGCCAAGAGCTAGGTTTAGTTGAAAGAGCCCTTCAGAGTTCTCAGTTTGTCCAGCAAATGGTCAAAAATATGATGAGCTTATCAGAAAATGTAACTGAGAGCACACACAACTCTTAAAAGTGCATTATTTGGCTTGAAATCTCATAAAAGTCAGCTTTTTTTTGGTGAGATTTAAACTGTTTCCTGCTACTGGTTAAGTCAGCATGATAATCCAAAAACCATTTGGACTGTAGTAATATTTCTCGTCTCCACAGAGATGCTCAAAGTATTTTGTCAATTACAACAAGTCTCCAAAACTTTAGTGTTCTGAGCATCTGATAGCAGTTTTACAATATAGGATGATATGTTTTGTGCCAAATCTGGTGGAAAAAAGCTTTTGAGGGAACAGAAGGTGGTTGAGGTGTTCAGGTATTGAGAAACACAAACTCCAAGTCTTGTAACAGCATCATTCATTTACCATCTTGCCACAGTTCTACTTCTACAGTCTGAAATCTTTACATCCCCCAAAAGAAATCATGACTTGCTCAAAATAAAGCTTATTTATCATTGATGTGAGAAGTCATTGCTTCTGACCTCATCAGTCAGAAATGAACATATTACTAGAGATATAGACTTCAACTGCTGAGGAAAAGACTCAGGACTGAAGAAAACTTCTCTGGATGATACTTAACAGAATTCATAGCCAGGAACTAACCAGACCCATTAAAGGTCAAGTTGAATAAGTCATGCAGGGTATTCAATGAATGGACTGCCTTTTTGTAATGTGTAGTCCTAGTACAACACCGTTCTATTCCATGACTGAAGTTCCTAGGTGCTAATACTGTGCATATACTGATAAGAATTAAAATGCCAAAGCAAAAAAATTAATCAGAAAATAAAAAAGATTATTCATGCACTTCTCTGTATTTGTCTCAAACTAATCAATTGCAACCAGTTCTAGTAATATCAGCCCCTTGCATTCACCATGTGATATTAGTCCTAGAAATGGCAGGAATTGTTAAATTTTGGCAATACTTGAAAATTTGAAATGCTGAAAAATGTTAGTGAAATTTATTGCAGTTTTCCCTCCAGCTTTCAGCCAGCTAAAGAATTGCTAGCCATTCCTGGCAGAGGGGGGAAAATATTTAAGTTTTCCTTCCTCCATGTCCTGCTAAACTGGTTCCAGAGGATCAAGTTTGTTCTGAGAAGACCAGAAAATTGATTGCCTACTTACATTGGATTTAAAATGATCATTTTTTATGTTTTTCAGACAGAAAGCACACTGTAGTGATCAACATTGAAGAGTTCATTGTGATCATCTTCTCTGTTCTTCACTGATCTAGTTCCTCTTGGAAAAAGAACATATATATATATATAAGAAAATCATCTGTCTTATGTTTAGAAATTATTAGTAACAAAAATGAAACAGAAACTTGTTGAGCTTTCCCAATTCTGTTTAACAGTTTTACCTGGCTTTAATCTGAAGTCATCTACACCATGAGTGTTATCCTCTCATGCCCCTGGCTTACCACTCTCAAGCTCACCTGCAGCAGCAGCAGGAAAGGGCAGTTCTTACAAGTGTAGTTTCAGGTTTTAATACCTTAAAATAAACTCAGATCAGCCTGGACATGAGGGTTTTTTTTTTTTTCCTTTTTAAAACTGATCACCACATTCTTGCAGTTATCCAAACAACAGCACATTATATAGTGAGCACTCAATGGTCTTTATGAGAGCTACACAAATGGCTGAGCTTTTCTAAGGGTTGTAAGAATTTATCATCATTGTCATCCTTAAATTTACTCTTCTATTGGAATTTCCTCCTTGTTTGACAACTGCTTTTTCCTTCCATCTATCACAATTTAGGGTGACTAATCAGGTTAGTCACAAACCCTTCAGAAATATACCCTCCAGGGCACTTTTTATTTTAGCTTGGGGAGGAAAGCATTTCAATTTATAACATATAACAGAAGCCTCTATGCAGTAGCCATGAGGGTTTCTCTTCAGCTCAGATTTGCATATGCAAATTATCCAAACATCAATTCAGTTAGCCCAGATGGATGAGATTTAAGGAAAGAAAAATGATCTGGAGATTGGAGGAGGAGAAGGCAGTTCAGGAGATCTGTCTCTGCTCCATAAAGTGGATGTAATAGGCTAGACATTAATCAATTGGTCGGTAAGGGAGATGAAACAATTATTATCAAGTTTGTTAAAAAGTACAGACGATTTCAGAGCTATTGTCCAGTGAAGGGAAGCAATGAAACTGCAAAGAGCAGCATTCGTTTCCCTTCTGAGACATTGCAAACCTAGAGGATGCAGCTATAGTCCCTGGGAATTTGGGGATCACCAAATTGTAGAAAAGTAGATGGGCAGCAACCCCTGACCCTGTTCCTGAAAAACATTTGTTTAATCCATGGATTCCTGTAGTGCAGTCCATGGACTTTTGCGTTTTCGTGGAGCGCATCTGGGGAGGGTGGGTCTCAGGCAGAGGCAGTAGAAATCCCATTAGCATTGGGCTAAACCAGCTGTATGTGAAACCCTGTGAAGAAGCTATGCCAGGAGTTCACAAACTGGGAAAGACTACAAATTAGTTGTGTAGCCTGTGCTTGGAGACCAACAATGGCAGAAAATTTTGCTCCCAAGACAATGCATTCCTGGTCTTTGCTGTTCTATCAGGTAAAATACTTTTTCCTCATGTCTAACCTTCAATTGAAGCTCATTGTTTCATGCCCTGGGCTTGGTGGCTGTGACGAATAGCATGTTCCTTTTCTCTTTGCAGATCTCTTTTACATATACGAGGAGTGAGTACAAGAAATTGTTCTACAAATACATTAATCACAATATGAAAAGAGAAAGGTAGCACCAGTTGATACCAAGGGGGTGAAGTGTTCAAAGCCTTTTTTGTATCAGTATTCATTTAAAAGTTCATTTGAGAGCAGGAGGCTAACAGGGTTGGAAATTGAATTGAAAAAGGATTGGAAATCAGCACAGAATAAGGAAGGATGTGAGAAAGTTATATAAGCTTCGTGTTTTTTAATTGGCTGAACATGACCAACTTCATCCTAGAATATTTTGAAAGTGGGCTGAAATGATCTTAGATACCTGTAGTCATCTTTGAGAAGCCAGGAAAAGCTAAACAAAGTACCAAAAAACTCGAGAAGGGTAAATGTGGTACCTATCTTCATGCACAGGAAGGAAAAACAGAGGAACTTGGGAATTACAGACCGGCTCATTTATATTTTAAGATCCAGGAAAAATCATGCAATTTAGCTGTTTGGATCACCTGGGGAAAAAAAAAAAGGAATAACAGCTGGAGTAGGTTTGTCAAGAAAAAATCGTGTCATCTTATTTCCTTTAACACAGGAGAGGTGAACAGAAATGAAAGTTTGATTTTGTTTAGGAATTGACCATTGCTGATAAGGTGAAGAGGAAGAATGATTCAGAATAAGTTGATAAGAAAATATTTTAGTATCGACACTCATGAAACAGTAAACCGGGTTGCCTCAGGAGCTTGTAGACTGTGCACTGCTGGAGATCTCTATGAGCAGGTCAAAACAGTATTTATCAGGAGTGATTTAGATATTGTAGAGATTGTTCTAGGGGGGAGGAATGCATTGGACAACCTCCAAAGATCCCCTCTAGCCTTATTTTTCTACAGTTGCCTCCCTTAAACCTCTCTTCTCTAGACTGAATAAGCCTCATTTTTAATGTCTCTCCTCATATCCCCTGCTCTCAGGCCTCCGATCACTCCTGTTTATCTCTCGTAAATACTTTACAGTGGCTGCATTTCTTTCTTGCAGCGCAATATTAAGAACTATCAGGTAGATGCCTTCAAACCCTCATCCAAGAATGAGGGAAAGGGATGCAAGCTCTTCTGTACAACCAGTTCTGCCAGCAAAACACCCAACTTATCTTTAGAGTAAAACCTACCACAACCTAACGATTAATAGGGGCTTTTGTCACATCTCCTTGTTAGTTCATATAAAGCCAGTCTTGCATTTCCCGCTTACTAGCTGAGGAAGTGTTGTCTGAATACCCCAATGCTTGTGGAGGTCTCTCCTTCTTAGAAATCTCATATTTTAAGATCATGTCAGCTTTCCTCTTTGCCCCAGTTGCCTGCTTTTTTAGCCTGAAGTGAAAGGAATCCCATCAATAATAAAGCTCAAAAAAATAAAGCTGGCATGAATTACCGTATTCTTCTCATGGTACAATAATGGAGAAAGGTCCCCATGTTAGGCGGGGGGAATGCATGTCACTGTTTCAATACTTAAGAATCAGAAGTGATTCACTGCACAGAGCAAAATAGCAGCTGTGTTCAGATCTCAGCCATTCACTGGAAAGAAAGAATAGTTTTCACTCATAAAAATGAGTATGTGTCTTTATTCTGTCATGGGATAATGATGTACCTTGGGCCTGATCCAAAGCTCCCTGAAGTCCAGAGAAAGACTCACACTGGCCTCTAAGCACCCTAAGCCAAAGAGGAGAATCTTCCTGAGTGGGAAAAGCTTCCCCTTGCTCTTCCTTCCCCTCGCTCTTCCTTCCCCTCCCACACTACTCTACCTGCCCTATAAATAAAGACCACCGACATGTAAAATCTACAAGGCTGGCAAAAACTTATTTAAAGACACGTCTGCAGTTTAGACTGAATCAGTGCTTGCAGACATAATATGCGGTATCGATGTCCAATGTGCAACTCTCTGCAACTGAGTTGCCTTGGAAATTCCTAATCTGGAGAAAGACCTGCAGAAAGCTTCAGAGCAGTACAACATAGCCCTGGGCTTTTTTTATGTTCTTCTTTCTTTTTTTCTTTAACTATTCTCTTGCAGAAAAATCACTGGAAAGAAAAGAAATGAAGAAACTTTAACCGCATCATCCTCTCCTCTGACTGTACAGAGAGCCATCTCACTAGATAAAGAACAGTCCTGGAAGGATTCTGCACTCTTCTGCCAGAAGCATTTGGAAAAACATTCGGCCTCCTACAGAACAGGGCATCTTTCCTGAATAGGTGTCTGCACTGTGAAAGACAATTGATTTTCGCCTTTTGGCCTCTTCCCCATGCAGCATGGTTTATAAAGGCAGAGAAATAGAGGGAAAGATCAGATCCAAAAGGGAGCATTAAATATTTCACTTTCCTGTTAGCTGGGAAAATCAAATATGACACCTCTCACCATCCAGGAGGTTGCTTCTGGCTCTCTCTTGTTGTCTTGAGCTTTGGGTTAAATTGCATGTTAAAAGGTTTAGGGCAAGGAGGGGGTGAAATTAGAAGAAAACTTGATCTGGAGGTGACCTGAAACAGATACTGAGGAGGGAGATTGTTCCTATAGATGGGATATGACACCAGATTTGCACTAATGATTTTTTATGTGATGGGCACCTCATTCCTTTCCCTGGAATTTTGGATCCCAAAACAGAAGGTTTGTCTCAAAGATATCCAAAGCCTTCATGCTTGTCTTCTTATTGTAAGTAGTGCATGCAAACCATGCCTGGAGCAGCACCCGGTACTGTCTAAGCTTCCTGCCTCACGTGCGACTGGAAATAGTTATTATCCCATGCTAGAAGCAAAACAATGCCCAGAATGGCATGGGCTACTGTGTGACACTGGGACAGAGAAGCACAGATGAGACCAGCCACAGGTAGCTTATGCCATGGTGATCACCCCTATCACATCTCACAATTATTAACTGTTCCAAAAAATAGGATTGTTCCCCTCTAATTTGCAAGAGGTGCCAATTTTCTTTAAACCTGCCCTGTTTTTCCATCTGTGTGTGTAGGGGAAGGTGGGAAGCAGGTCCAGCATAGAGTTATTCTCCGTCCTTGAGATGTTGCCAGCACATTTCCTCTGAGGACTTTGGCAAATGTTCCTGAGGACTCTGCACTGTGAGAACCTGCTCTGCTTCCTCTGTGCTTTATGGCAGTGATGGCCTCTTATTTGGCTGCAGCTAGAATTTTCATTACTGGAAATTGTTGGATGGAGGTGCTGGAGATGTAAGGAGAATGAAAACTTGGGCTCTTGCTACCAGCCTGCAGTTCCTTTGTTGTGGTAGACTTGGGCAAAGGGAGTTAATAGTACACTGGTAATTTGGCTTTAAGAACCTGCTGATCTCCTCTTGTGCATCCTCATGCCGATGCATCAAACCTCATGTTTAATTCTCTGCACACCCATATCAATATAAATACATGTGTTTGCATCCATATACAAACACACAGAGATCAGCATCTTTAGGTTTGATCCAGTATTGAATGCTGCAGAAAAAAAATTATATTTCCTATGCTCATAGTTGTTTCAGTGGAGCTTCAGTGTGTTCTGCCCTAGGCCATAGATGGGAGGAGGAGACTTAATGTATGGGCCAGATGATCTTGGCCAGAGAAATTCATCTGGCTTGTGTGCCCATGGTAAATCACTTTGTCAAGCTGCTCCCCCATGCCCCTCTCCCACTGTGTGATTAGAAGTGTGTCAGACGCAGAACCAAGTATCCCATCACCACCATCAGTAATCACCCACCCACCCCATGCACTGGGATGCTTCCATATCACTGTGGTGGCAGTGCAAAGGCTCATCCTGGGAGGGAAGGCTGACTTTTGGCGATGTGACAGACAAGAGGTGAATTATGTAGGTGTTGCGTGCCTCCAAGAGAGCTTGTGATTTATCCTTATGGAGGAGCTTCTCACCTGGCTGTGTTTGAGTCCAGTTCTCAGTCTGAAATCCAGATGTAGCCATGTCTTAAGTATTCAGTGTCAGCACAAGACTTTCACAATGGTTTCACAAGATCATAGAGCAGCCCTGCTTTGAACTTTAGAAGATCAGTAAGTAGGACTTACTTAACATATATATATATGTTTTTTAATTGAGACGTTAAAGACTTCTCCTTTTTTCACTGTGTAAAAATGTAGCAAAGTTTTGTTACTTCAAGAGGAGCTTTGCAATTCACTTCTTTGTTCTCACATTACTGGGAATACCTCATCTTTCTAGGTCAGTTAAGAGGATTCTTGGTAGCATTTGCTTATGGTGATCATTCTTTAGCACAGAAGTACTCTCTCCCAAATGCTCATTACACATTTAAATGAAACTGTCCTGCCCAAGCAGGCAAAAAACTCTTGACTTGTTCACACTAGTTGTTGTAATTGAAGCTCCCTTTTAGGATTTGTTAACATAGGAAAAAGCCTGGGTCTGAACCCTGCCTCTCATTGTGTTCACACTACTAAGGCAAAGCTGCTGCACTCCAGGCTTTGAGACTCCAAGGACAGGGTGTCAGATCCCAGCTCTACTCTGTGGTGTTGTCTGAATGCAGAAGAGGAGGAAGCTCCCAAGCACCCCTCCATTATTTCTGCTTAGTTTGCACCTTTGTCCCACTCCCCAGCTCCCCAAAGCTTTCCTGCTACAAGAAATTCTTAATCCCATCTAAAATGAAGCCACAAGGTCCACTTTCTGTTCTGTTTTAGACTGATCTTATCATTGTCCTCATTTGTAAGCTGCGTTTAGGCAATGTATGGTGGGACATAGATGCTTGCGGTCACAAATGCCCCCTGAATATTTTTCAGATCTCTGTGAAGAAGCTGCCCTGCTGATGATTTCTTTGCCACTATTTTTTATGGCAGAAAGGTCAGAAAACAAATGCTGGGCCTTCATTTAACATTTTTACTGTGCATTCACATTGTGCGCATGTGTGTATGTGAGGACGGGAGCTGCATCTGAGAAGAGCAGATGGACAGAGGAGCTTTTAGCTGAAATCACAAGGTTGTGAAATGCTGGGTGTCTTGACCTGTAACATGCAACTGTAAATTCCTTCTCTCTTGTTATGTTTTCCAGGGGTCATGGTCTTTAGCAGTTTACTTAGCGGAGGAGGAGGAAAGAAGCGCTTTGTATTGCTGGGCAGCAGATGATAGTTCCCCTTGTCCTGATACGTGGTGCTGACACAGGGCTGTTCTTCAGGTGTCACTTTGATGGATGGTGGCTCTGACGCCCACAAAGCAGAAGGGGTGGTGGCAGCCTGCACTTACCTGTGTTTGGTTAAAGAAGAACCTGTGGAGTCTGCCAGAGTGGGACTCAGTGCTGCCTTTCCAGTGTTTTCATTGCATTTCAGACAGAGACTGAGCTTTGCTCCAGCCCAATTGCTGATGGTGATGGCCTGCTGAATTGAACTGTTGCTGTGATGCAGTGCATATACCACTGAGCACTTGCAGTGACAGGTCTGCATTAGTATGAAATCCAGCAGCAGATTGACTAAGGCTGGGGTCCTAAGGCTAAAGACCTTTAGCATCTCCAGAGGTGGGAGAGGAAGACGTTATTTCATTGTGCTGTAAACTGTCTTCACACAACCTGGCACTATGTGATACTGGAGAACCACAGCTCCCCTCTTCAGCTTGGTGTATTCCAACACCCATCATTATTTTGGTCCTCAAAAATCACCACAGTGCTGAGATAGCACTTTGAGACACACTCCCAAAGGTACTACCAGCTCCTTTTTGGCTGGTGGCAGTGCAAATCTGAGCTCAATGTTCCCAGTACTGGTCGAAATAGTACTGGGATGCTCCAAGAGTCTCCAGCACAGCCAGAACTGAAAGCTCCCAGGATAGTCAGATCTCCATGTGGGATGGAGAGCAGTCCACACCTGGTATTCATTCTGTGGCATTGTGGTTAAGAGGAGGAGAGGAGGGTTCAGGCTTGCAATGGTGAAGACCCCTGGGCTTTCCATGCAAAAAAATCACCCTGTTGGCTCAAAAAACATCTCTTCTAGCGAGAGCTTTGGGATTACGTGGAGCTATAGCAGAGCCCAAAGTGACTGCTAGCAGCATTTGTTTTGTGACACCTGGACTAGGAAATACATTGTGCGAAACTGAACTCCATTCGGATGTGAGGAAACAGGAGCATATCCTGAGTGTAGCCAGATGTGACCGCCAGCCCTGCTCGTGCAGTGGTCCACATCCACACATCTCACAGATTTTATCCTGATCCAAGTTCCATTGAAGAGAAGTCACTTAGTGTTTGGGCTATAAAGGACTTTAGCTTTTATTTTATTTTTTTACAATTTGCACTATTATTTTTCCCAGGAGAGGATAGTCCTGCCGTGTTAGCTTGCTGGCTGGAGAGCTAAGGACAAACACACTGCCTGTCAGGCTCTAACACCACTTAAGCTCAATTTGCCATACTGGTTAACCCAGCCAGCATTAAAAGCTTAACAGAAAAAAATGGGAAGACAAAGATATAAAATTTCCTCTCTCTGTGCCTGTATTACGGAAAACAAGGAGACACAAAAGGCACACAAGTAGAATGGGGGTGAAGGCAAAATACTAGACTTCTCCGAGGATAAAAATATTGATGAGATGAAGTATTATTGTGCTTGCATATCATGTGGAGGGTTGAAGTGAAAAAAGAAAGTTACCCATGCAAACACATCAAACCCCTTCTCCTCTCCCATATCTATTTTTCTGTGTCTTTAACTACACATCTTTCCACCTTTTTAATTTTAAAATGCATGTGGATTAAGCATAGAATTTCCTGTGGCTAAGAGGAATGGGGTCTGATTGATCATAATAAAGGACAGTCTAAATGAAGTGCTTGGACTTGCCATGGGCGCTTCTATCTGCAGGTGCTGGGAGTCTTTGCCAATGCGAATGACTTTTTGGAACACAAGTGGTTATTTACTGCTGAACCAAGCCAAAGGCTATGCTTCTCCTTGCAGCTCACAGCCCTTGGCCTCCGACAGGAAATGTATTTGGTTTTCAAATCCCTCTCTGACCAAAAAGAAATTCCAGCAAAATAGCAATAAACACCCAGAGAGTCTCCTCTTCTGTAGGAAAAAAGCCCATGAGCTTGTGTTTAAAACGAAATATCCTGTGACTAATCTATTCTAGGACCGGAATGGGGTCAGCTTGTTGTTAGTGAGAGGACCTGGGAGAAGGCCACCCCACCCCATTTGTCACCAACCCACCTCTTAGAAACTCAAATATCACCAGCACAATGTTTTCAAACAACGATTGCAGAAGGGTTCACTGTTTGATCCTCCTCTTCTCAGTTTGTCATTGATTTCTCCCCATCAAAATAGTTTGTGCAACGAATCCCAGCTGTACCGCTGGCACTTTGCTCGCCAGTAAATACAACCCAAATGTTAATTCTCTGGAGCCGAGAGCTCCGTGCCAAGAAATGAATAATCTGTGCGAGGCTAAACAAACAGTTTATTGACGGGGTGGGGTGGGGTGCAGGTGGGGGGTGGCTGGGCTGAGAAGCAGGCAAGCCCAACCAGAAGGACATCAAAGCTGCTTCTGTCAGAAGACTCAGTCACATGTGATTTTTCTCTCGCCGCTAATTCAGTTATGTGTTAAACTACTAATATTCCCAGGCAATGCTGTGAGCGCTTTCCAGCCCAAATGCAGCAGGCAGGAGAAGCAGATGTTTGCACCCTGTCCATCTGAACTTGCACTTTTTGTCTGTTTTGTTGTAGGAGTGCAGTGGATGCCCTCAGGTCCAGAGATCCAGCAGCCAGGCAGCTCGGTAGGTTTGTCTCTGCTTTATAAATGAGGCAATCTGGAAGTCAATAGTGGCATTTCTCTGGCAGCGGATGGAGTGTGGCAGGGCTATTCTGCTGAAATTTGAACTCGCAGATTTAAATTCCCTTTTAAAGACTTTGCACCTTTTTCCTTTTCTACACAGGATGTCAAGACTAGAAGCAGGATTAGAGCCTAAATCCCCCATGTCCCAGGCCAGCTACAGTGCAGACCACTCATTGCATACACTACTGGACTCTGACCCCAGCTATGTGTTGCAGTAATCCACTTTGCAAATTTTGGGCCAAAGCCAAGGCAGGATCAGAGGGATGTCATGCAGCCATGTCTCATCCTTCTTCCAACCTGCTGCACCATTACGACATGTTGTCTGGACTTTTTGGGGTGTTGGGAGAGAGGGACTGGATTGTGCTTGAAACCCAAACCCAGTAAAAAACAGACACAGATCTGAATCTTAATTTTAAAAAGAAAAGATCCGCTCCAAATGTACAAGTGACACGTGCTGGGTGAAATATAGGAACAGGTCGCTGGTTTTCATTCCAGTTTTCAGCAGTTACCTCCACTTTTCCAGTCCTCCCCATGGCAAAGAGCATCCTTCCCACCCAGCAGTGTGCCTATGCTGGCAGTGGCCCTGCTAGAAACGTCACCTCATGGACAGACCTGCCCAGGCTGCAACTTGGAGGAGATGGGGGGGTTCCCTGGCCACCAGCACAACCCTCAACACTCAGCATCACACAAGTAGGGAAAGGCTAGGTCCTGCAGTGTGATGGTTTAATAAATAAAAGGCTGGAAAAGTCACCAGTGAGGGTGGTGTGATGACAGGTTATGGAGTCACATGCATGAGTAGTTAAGTCCATTGAGGGTTAATCTAACTCAGGTACTGATGCAGGCATTTAGATAGTGGATAACTCATGCTGTCATTAACCTGTCAGCATTACAGCAGGAAGATTATATCTTCACAAGAACATATTGATCTGGAAAGGGACGTGTGAAGCATGACCAAGTTTTTTCTATGCTGTCTTTTACCACCTGCTTTTGCGCTGATCAAAAATGCTTAATGTGTGTGGTAAGTGCAAGGAAAGCCATGTTTTCCTCTAGGCTGGAGAGATGTTTCTTTTTGCCCTTTTCTCATTATCTTGGGTGCAATCTAAATATCTTGTTACTTACACAGCCCATTCATTTTCATGCTGATGGAGCAGTGAAGACAAGACCGGTGCCTCTGTAAGTCTACCACAGCCTTTTGCAAAGAGGCTTACGCTTGCTGTATATGTGCTCTGAGCAGCTCAGATGCAGGACAGCTCTGAACTGGAAGCTGAGTGCATGACATAGGACTTTGCTGCAGCTGGTAAGTCTCTTAGCAGATGGCTTACTGGATCAACGATTGCAGTGTGATGAAGTAGATCCCTGGGGTTTGGATCAGAATTGGTTCCTCCAGATATTCAAACCTTTGGAAGAGTTTGCCAGGGTGTGCTGCCTAGAGATTTATCCCAACACTTGGTTTCTTCTGCAACCCACCATAAAATGGCAGCTTATGGCCTTCGTATGGGGGGAACATATTGGGAAGGACGCAAGCAGAGGACAAGTGTTGCAGCCATAAATGTTTTGGTATTTAAATGCACTGAAAGATAGTTTTAGGATGATTGCACTGGTAAATCCACCTAGGGTAAATGGCGTTTTAAAAGCAACAGAGTTCTGGTTGCATTGCATGTCCTTTCCCAACAGAGATAACTTGTTGGGCAAGGACATGAGGTAGATGAACTAGAGGTGGTCCTCAAAACCATGGCACAGTTGTGTTTGCAGTGTTTTCAGGTGACCACTCGAAAGAAGGGACCATGTGGTAGCCTGTCGGAAATCAGGCAGTTGGCAGGCATGTAAGGACTAAAAGTGTATGAAAGAGCCACAGTTGACAGGTTATCTTGTCCTGCTAGTGGTTAGCGTCAGGATTTCTGACAGCATTTCATGACCCACTAAAGGCAGGACTTTTTCCCATCCTACCTCATATGGATCGGAAAATCATTCTGAAGCAGAGTTTTGCAGTATGAAATCAACAAAATACCCTAGCATTGGCATAAAAATGCTGATATTTGCATTCCTTACACTGGGTACAAAACAGCATTTCTGTGAGCTGTGCTGATGAAACTTTGAAAGGCTATGATTCTTTCATAGAATCATAGAATGGTTTGGGTTGGAAAGGACCTTAAGATCATCCAGTTCCAGCCCCCCTGCCATGGGCAGGGGCATCTCACACTAGACCATGTCACAGAAGACATGGGTGTCTTCATGTTCCTGGTTCCCTAGGTTTGGGGATGAGGGCAAGAAGTTAGCTGAGTTGAACTGGATGATTTTTGCTCATTGCTAACGTGAGAAAATAAAGGTAACTGATAATGGAGGCACTCTCCAATGGCTCTGCACAGGCTGTTGCCCTCCAGACCTGCTCCCAGCAGGGATGATCATGGACAGGGAGAGAAAGCAGTTGTGCTTCTTTTACCCATGCTCACCCCAAAGCACTGCCCAAGATTTGAGCAGCATTAAAACATTTTCCTCTTTCTTTTTCCTGTGAGTATTTACTCTACACAGTCTTGTGCTTCCAGACTGGACTGGAGATACCTGGGGAAGCATGAGAGGCCAAAAGACTCCCAAGAATTGTCAAATTTGGCATCCTAATGTTAACCCTGTTTAGACAAGAACTTGCTCTAAGACTCCCGAGATGAAATTATTTTCAATACTGCAGTGGGAACTGGCAGCTCATGGTTAAGAGGTTCAATGAGCACATGTGGCTTGTCCTAAATCCTCCTACTCTGACTGGGAGTCTCTATCATTTGTTGGCAGCTGAGTGCTGGAGGGTTGGTGGATGTGTGCAGGACATTAGGCACCATGTGCACGCACTGTTCAAGTGCTCCTTAAAGTGCCTGCATTTTATTTATTCAAGCAGAACCAGGGCTCTGGGTGAATTACAAAGTAGCACTTCATCTCCCCTTAAACACAACCACAAATTAGGACTCAACATTAAGATCAGAGCAAAAAGCTCGCTAACTCATGTGTCTGCACATGAAACCCCTGGAGCCAACTCTTCCTCACCAACCTCCTGGCTGAACTGGCCCTTTGCAAAGAGGCAATACTGCCTTAGTAGGAACTGTATAAAGGTGGTTATTCCTTGTGCACTGGCCACAAGATAATATACCACACACACAAGAAAAAAAAGAAATGCAGAGAGGAAGAGAAACAAGCATTCCTAACAAAAGCAGAATAATATGTTAAGGCAAGGCTGTCTGTGATCTGTTTGAAAGCAGACGGGCATTGAGTTGTCGTTACCAGCCTCCATCATTTGAGGGCACCCTAGTCTTTGATGTTGGCTGCAATTAGCTGCGGGAGTAGTGTAGCAGCCATCTCTGGGGATGGCAAGTCTTTCATTGAAATGTTCTCTTTCCGCCAACGCTCCAGGTCAATGCTGCTGGGACTTACTTCTTTACTGATGGCAGGAGCACGTGCTGGGCTCGCAGACCACCAGCTTTATTGGTGTATTGAGGATTGGAGGTGAATTGCCTAAAGGAGGGATGAGCTGGCATGCCAACACTGCTATTGATTAATGCTAATTATCATTTAATTTAACCTCCAATTAGTTTTAATCAATTGTCACATTTTCCCTGAGTATTACTGCAAGGATGATGTGCAGTAAGGGGGATAATTGTCATGAGCTTTTCCTTGCTTCCCAGATGGCCATTTTCTAACTATCTCTTTTGCTTTTAATAGAGCTGGGTGAATAATTTGTTCACCAAATTTGGCTGCTACTACTTTGTGTGCCTCAGAACTGTCTGTAAGCATAGTTTGACTCTGTTCCTTTGTACAAAGTTTCTCATCACAGAATATTGGTTCGTGGCCTGTATGATGGGTTGCAGTCATTTGATCCTGGAAATTCAAGCAGGGCGGTTTCACTTTAATCAGGCATGTGGTAGGGTCGCAAGGCTCTGGCCCCAGTGTTGTTGTCAGTCATAACTCTGGGGATCCAGTTTTGCATGAATTTCCCATATCTGTTTATTGAAAGGATGGTCACATTCGCGTTTAAGTCACCCAGGGCATTTCCTTTCAAAAGGGGAAAGCAGAGAGAACAGTTACATCTGTTCGTCTGGGTGGATCATCTCCAGGTCTTGAATCCAAGTTCCAGCAATCAATGAACACCAACTCAACTTCTTCTCCCAAGGGACTAACCCCTCTCTGTTACAGCGTTAGCCCTCTTAACACTCTCCTATGTGGTCTTCTCACTGGAGCTGGAGAAACTGGTTTTGTTTGAATATCACTACAACAACTGACCTTTCCATGTTGTATTTGAATGGATGGTCACAGAATATATTCAGAGGTACTTGTCCAATACTAATAATAGCTGTTTGTCCAAGTGAATTACTAAAGAAGTATCAATTCATTAATCACCCCCACTGATTTTGTGTACATCACTGATGAAATATCAGGCAGCATTCCCTGAAGGTCAATAAATTAGGGCAGTTATCCAAAATTACCTTCTGAGATCTCTCTGAAAGCTAAGGGAAAAGTGAGTAGAGCACAGTCCCATTTATTCTTGCCGAGGATCAAAAGCAACTCAACAATACCTCAGGGCATCAAAGACAGCTGATAGATCTAACAATAACATCTTGGAGCCCCGATATTCATCTGTAACCTGGACTGCCCATGCAGTGCAGTCTCTGTGCTGTACTCCATCTGTACCCAGACCAACATGGGTCAAGAAAGGCTGAGACAGTCAGGTACTCAGGGAATTCACTTCCTTTCACAACTTTCTCCTTAACCATGCCCACACTTGAAGAACAGAAACAACACAGCCAGATTGCCAGCATCCAGGAATAGCTTGTTTGGACACCTTTTCTGAGCTTCCCAGAGGTATCTTGCACACAACGGCTGTCCTGATTTCAGGCAGAGCAGTTTCTTTCCCCAGCCCTGTCACCACGTATCTGTGGCACTGATCAAAAGCCATGGTGGATAATGCAGGTTCAATTCAGCTGGTGGGCAGGTCACATCCCCACCACCACTGCTGCTCCTCATCTTCAAGCCTCAGCTGAGACCTGAAAAGAGGTAGTGGTGGTGTGGGAAGGTGGCTGTGCTCCTGTCCCTGCTGCTGGCAAGGCTCTCAGCTTGGGCGCCCCGTCTCCAAAAGGTTTCCTCCTTTCCATGCAGATGATAGATATGAAGAGCCTTGTTGGTGGAGGACTGAGAACTTCCTTTGTGACAGAAAACAGGAGGACTCTGGTGTCTTGTGGGAAATACATAGTTTATCACAGCACTATGTCCCAACAATGCTTTAGTTCTATTTTAGAAAATAGAAGATCAACTTATGTGCGCAACAAAGCTCTTCCTCCTCCTACCCAACCCACTCCGTCCCCAGTGGGTCAAGTTACATGGGCTCAGATGTCCCAGGCCAATAGTTATGGCTTGGTTCAACATTATTTCATTATAACCATTTAGGTTACAGGAGAACTTTAGTGAAAAATAAAACTATGGTAAAGGAAACCCATTGCTCCAAAGGAACGAAAGCTGACCCTGTGCTTGCCTTTGTGCATGGGCTGGATAACAAACCCATTGTAAGATTTAAATGAAAAGAGAAGGAAAGCCAAAGCTTGTTTTGTTCATACAAACATGGGACTTTCGATTTACTTTTCACAGAGCTTTGACTGGGCAACAGAAGAAATGTGAGCTATCTCACAATGTTCCCTTGGCATAACATGGTGCTTTCAGTCTCATTATTATTGCATTATATGTAGCACATCTGTTACTGGTCAGGAGCCAAACTATTTAATTCTATTAGATACATCTATACAGCTAAGTGATAATCTACACCAGGTTTATGGAACAAGCACTTAATTCTTGGCAGGGAGCAGCTCAAGACTTGATACAAGAGCAACAGAATATATGCAGTGTAGTTGTAGATCAGTGTCATAAACTGGCCAGAAATCATTTCTGCATTCTTCAGCATGCAGGCATTCCAGTGTGGGAAACTATTCATTCAATTTATTGTTCTAACATCTGTAAGCTATTGGACAAGGGGGAGGGGAGAGGCAGAAGAGGAAAACGCTCAGAGGGAAAAACGTTTACCTAACAAAATACTAACTCTTTCAGGGGGTTTCATGTCAGCACTCTGTAAATAATAAGAGCCTTTTAATGCACATGTGGTAGTATTTACTTTGTGGAGAGGTACACAGAATCCTGTCTTGTTCAGAAAGTTTTGTGCCCCAGCACTGTTCAGGCATACAGTTTTTGCCGCATGTATTTTGTCTTAATTCATCTTTCTGAGCGCAAGTACCAAAACCAAAGTCACATCATATCGCCTCTGCTTGCAAGCACCTACAGCACAGGCTGAACTTTACGACACTAGGCTGAAAGAAAGAGCTCAGCTCTTTGGCTCAGCCCTCTTATCATAGGGCACAAAACAGCTCCGGCATGTGCCGGATGGCAGGTTGGATCCAGGTGGTTTTTCCATCTCCTTTCTGCAAGACCCTTCCAAATTTTAGGAGGGAGAAGCTCCAAGCCATGTGTCCATCCCAGGAAAGCAACTAACCATGGTTTTACCCTCATTTTGGGGAAGAGGAGGAAGGGCACTGGGAGGTGATGACTTGCTCAGGGTTGCACAGGAAGTCTGCAACAGAGCTGGAATGGGGGCCAACTCTCTGAACTGTCAAAAGTGTCTCTACCTTTATGCACCAGACCATCCTTCCTTTCTCTACACTGAAGAATTGAAACAATTCCAAAAAAGAAAAGAAAAAAGGGAAGAAGAAAAAAAAAAAGAAAAACCACTCTACACCTGCACAGTTTTCTGACCTTCCACTGACAGGGCTTTTATTTTTCTCCCATCCTCCCCCTGCCCATTTTTTGGTCTCTCAGTGGAAGTAATTGGATCTATTTCTGAAGGAAGTGATGTCAAGAGACCTCGGTGTTCCAGGAATAGTTATTTCCATATGATCTGAGCAGGTTCTTACATACTGTCACACATACGTCATTGTAATTTAAACAGAGCTGGTTCTTTGGACCGAAGGCCATTTATAAGAGTCTCCAGCTGGAGAAGAATTAATTTCTCATGGCCTTTGGGGAGCAGCATCATCTTTAACTCCCTGCTGTCTCCTCCAGCACCAGGTGCCTGAAATTTCCCTGAACCAGCTTATCCTGAGCCTGACCTTATAGAGGTAAGAACACTGATTGATTTCAGAGGTCCTGCTCTGCTATGGGTGAACAGGGCTGAGCTCCACTGGGCATTGCAGTCAGCAGACTGGTGACACCAGAGAAATGATTCCTGGCTGCCACCAATGATACTTGAGTTCTTATAACAAAACCACAGTCCCTGCACCTGAATTTACAAACTGAATCCAGGAGGGCAAAAACAGGGCTCTGAATGAAGAGAAAAGGCCATGATTCTGTACTATAATTAGGCTATGAACTTTGGGGACAAGTGCTGTCTTCCTTCTTCCCTTGGAGTTGTATAGCAGCTAATACTTTAAGGTCTTAGCTCATGACAGAGGTCTGACATACAACTATAGTGCCAAAATAATAGCATTAAATACCAGTAATTACATAATGAGGTAATAAATAGTAATAAACCCTTGGAGGGGGGCCAAGTAAAAGGATCTTCAAAGGTTGTGCTTCCCCCTACTACTCTTGATCCCGTATTGTATGCGACCTTCAAACCTAAGTGAGGTGGAGAGGTGACAAAGAAATGAGGCTCCCACTTAATATGAGAGCATCCAGCACCTAGGGGGAGAATGAGCAGGGAGAAAGGTCTGTGTCTTGCTTAGCCCCTCCACTTTCCCTCCTGCCCAGCACAATGTCCTTCTGACCATCCACAGCAATACCAGGTCTTGTCATTGGTTTAGGGGCTTTCAGAGGTCATTTTAAAATCATCTTATGATTCAGCATTACACTTGCATTTCCCAATCACTCCTTGAGTTTGCCCAAAGCAAAGCCAATGATTGGCTTATGCTTGTTAGGTTTCAGACACAGCCCTGACCTGTCTTGTCCCTCCAGCCAAAGGTCTTGGGCAGAGCCATTCGGGAGGAACTGGTCACTGCTGACAACGGCAATTGGTACTGGATTTGTCAATGTGTGGACATGTAAAAGTTAATTACATGGGCTTCTGTTCATTAAACAAATAACTCACACCCCATGTGGCCTGGAGACACCATTTGCGAGGCTCGCTGGAGGAAAGAGTCACCAGAGGCTGAACCTCTGATTTCCAGCTAGGATCTTCAATGTGATCTTTGCTTTCTAAGGAATGGGGAGCAGAACAGGCGTGTCCTTTATACCAACCAGCCTTCTCCCACCACTGACTCTCTGAGCCTCTGTGGGGAAGGATTTATGAAGACTTCAAATACTTTCTTGAATACAGGGAAGGAGAAATAAACAAACTCACATGGTAAGAAAAGTCACATGTGGTTTTTACTGTTTATTTTCCATTAGCTTTGATAACTGCTCCAGAGTGTTGTACTTTGTGACAGTGTCCTCCAGAGTTACTGGTACACATGCAGAACTTACATACTGACATCCAGAAGTTCAGTTGTGCACAGCAGCAGCTCTGGCATCACTCCCCCGTGCACAGGGGAGTTCCACAAATAGCAGTAGTAAAACTCAAGTTCAAAACAGGCATTACCAGCGACCCCACCAGAATCATTCTGCTGCTTTTCATGGCACCATTTCTCTCCTTCCTGCTCACAGCCCACCATCTATGGAAATAAAGTATCCTGTCATTGTGCGGCAAGCTGGATTTTTGCAGTTAGTAGCTTTTAACTTTCCAAAATAAAGGAGTTTTTGATTTGGGTTGAATTGGTTTGGTTAGTTTTGGTCCATATCATTTCAGCAAACCCAGTGATATGCTGGCAGCACAGGCATTGCATAATAAAGTGAGGTGATTTCTGCAGGCAGGGAAAAGCTTCAGTTACAAAAATCAAGCTCTTAGGAGTGGTCCATGATCTCTTAGAAGTCTGTATTCATCAGTTTAAAACTACTGATGTGATAATACCAATTCCTGATGCTGGGCTTAAAAGAAAGGACTCTCACCCATCCTTCTGTGCAATCTTCATTTTTCACATTACTTGCTTATACACTTGATAGACAACAACCTTGATAGACAAAAACTTGCTTTTACACTTGATAGACAACCACAACCCTAGAAAGTGCCAACGCTGTTTTCTTCCCATTGTTAGGCCTTGCCATTGTCCAGAGTGAAGGACTCAGGACATGCTATCAGAAGGCTACTGAGAAAAAATGATTGACAGGCATTTAATTTCCAGTGCTACTCATCAGGTATTTTTTCTTGTACTATTCCCATGAGAGAGAAAACAATGTAAATTGAATACCCCAAGGGGAATAGCTTGTTGTAATTTAAGATTAAGCCTGAAAAATGGATGGAGGATCTAAGCTACTGCTATTTTATGTAGCAGAGCACACGATGTTGCTGGAGGGAGACGTGGCACCCCGGCTGCGCTGAAGCCTTGGTTTTGGTATCATCACAAATTCACCTTTGGGGAGCTTAAGGTGTTTCTGTCATCCACTGTAATTCTGTCTGTAAATTCATCTGCCAATTGTAACCCACTGGGACCATTCATTGTAAGAAAATTTTCATCTGTCCATCTACAAATGTAAGATTCAGTTTTTGTCAATAACATCAGCATGAGACTGTGGAGGGAGCACCAGGACAGGAAAAGCCAAGCAAATAGGTCCTGGGTCTAGTGTGGATCTGCTGACAGCTCACACTGCTCACTGGAGAAAACCCTGGCTAGTGGCAGCTCAGTGGTCATGCTGCTGGACAAGATTTTGAGATGCTTGGGTTTGTTTCCCGGTTTTCCCGTATTTCTGTGCCTCAATTCCCCACTTCTGAAAGCAGAGTTGGTAGGGTTCACACATCCTTCTTGAATGTTGTGAGGGTGATGGTCTTACAAATCCCACATGGTTATAGACTCAGTCACACTGCACTGCCTTCTAGAGCCTACAAATTCTCCCCATCAGTATAAAATAACCATTAAATCATCTGTAATGCAGCCAGCTTAACTGTAATTCTATAAGGCACGTATTGAGGACACATAGCTAACAGAACTCATCAGAAAATGTGGGAATCCTTTCAAGGAAAATATTAAAATAGCTTTTGCATTTATTTTTCTGAATTTGTTGGCTTTTAGTTCAGTAAACCTTTCTTTCTTTAAGGAGCTTTAATTATCTTTCCTCTTTCTCACTTTGTCATTGGAAAAATTTAAGGAAGGGAAGAAGGGTATGCAAATTGGTGGGGAAGAGTAAACCCATGATTGTGCTCCATCCCTGGTGGTGTTCAAGGCCAGGTTGGACAGAGCTTTGGGTGGCATGGTTTAGTGAGAGGTATCCTTGCCCATGGCGGGGGGGTTGGAACTGGATGATCTTAAGGTCCTTTCCAAGCCTAACTATTCTATGATTCTATGAAAATCTTCAACCCTTCGTGGTTTTTTTTTTTTTTTTAGATCATTGGGATTTTTTTGTTTCAAGAACGAAAATTTATGTAAAAAGTAGACATTTCTAGTTCATGAAAGTATGGTTGAATTGAAGACGCCAAATATCCCAAAGTCTTGTCTTCTCCATTTGCAGCTGGGGAAACTGAAGTGAAGCACCGAAGTGAAGCACCAAAGTGAAGACCCCAAGGCCACAAAATGTGGGCCAGTGGCAGAAGAGATATTTAGACCACAGGAACCCCTGGGTCTTCCCCTAGGTCCAGACCATTGCTGCTCACAGGGCAGCTACATGAGGTCTTCTGCTGTAGCAATCACGCAGTGCTCAAGAAGAGCACAAATAGCTTCCCCCCCCCGACTTCCACACCCAAAACAATGCCCCCGCATCTCAAAATCATAGAAATCATAGAATGGTTTGGGTTGGAAAGGATTGTAAGATCATCCAGTTCCAACCCCCTGCCATGGGGAGGGAGGCCTCACACTAGACATGTTACCCAAGCCTATGTACAGCCTGGCCTTTAACACTGCCAGGGATGGAGCATTCGCAACTTCCCTGGGCAACCCATTCCAGTGCCTCACCACCGTTACAGTAAAGAACTTCTTCCCTATATCTAACCTGAACTTCTCCTGTTTCAGTTTGAACTCATCACCCCTTGTTCTATCACTACAGTCCCTGATGAAGAGAGAAATCATTTCCCAAAGCCCCTTCTGCAGCAGTGTGGTGAGGGAAGACCACAGCGTGGGGCTTGGTGATAGGCACAGATAGGAAGCAGGGAAGCAAGATGCTGGAGCTGGGAACAGCAGGCGGGTGGGGGGACAGGGACCAGTGTGGGGCACGGCCAGGAAAGCGGCGAACGGCCGTTCATAGATCTACAGATGCTTGAATTAATTGGCTGCTGTTTACAGCTTGGGTTTATTGCTCAGCTTTCAATTAACTGTTTCCGGATTTAATCTCACAAATGTTCTACCTTCTTCCTTGTTTAATCCAGCAGTCTAATGGCAAGCTTATTTATGCAGATCAATACTGTTTACAAACATGAAAGCCGCCTGTCGGTTTTTGAACTTTAGACGTGATGGCATTGGTTATCAATAGCTGAAGCAGCCCCAGCAGGTGGCATGTCAATATGCAGTCAGTCAATATTCATGGAGAGGCCAAGATTAAAACTTTTTTATAGCAGGAGTAGGAGGGAGCTGCTTAAACTCCTCATCATATTCATATATGTGGAGGATATAGCCCACTCCTGCCCCTGTTTTCCTTTATTTAGTTGTAGCCACCTCAATGGAGCACTAATGAGAATAATCAGGTTATTCAAGAACATGTGTGGTGGTCGGGAAAATAACTGTTCCCACAATCTGCTCTCTTTTGTCCTCCCTCAGCCAGCTCACCTGCAAAGGTGTTTCCCTCTATTAAAATATTTGAAGTAGCAATTGGGGATACCTGGCTTGCTCTCTGCCCCAGCACCATTGATTCAAATTGAAATTACTGAAGGTATTAGGTTATTTTCCACTTATTCTATTGACTTCAGTGGGGATGGAAAGACCATTCAGAAAATGCTTCCTTGAAAACAAAGTATGAAAACCCAGTGGCTGGTAGTTTTTGATGACGGGATGCATGGAAAGCAGCACGTGGTACGAGCCCTGCAGTCTTGTTTCTCCTTGGACCTGCTCTTTTGTTTGTATCTGGGCAGCTGTGGCATAACTGTGAACTGAAAAAGGTGTATTTTCCACCTGAGTTGCACAGGTATGAACTGCACAGGGTCCCAGTCCTTCAGGGACTGACACGTGCTTATCTTCTTGCTCTAGACGTAGTCTCTGTTGAAGTCAGTGGCCCAGTTTTTAACACACTGAGTTGATCATTTGCAAATCTCTGAAAGAGCAGAGCTGAAGGTGAGTCAGTCACTAGTCAGGCCTAGTGGGAGCTTTTCTTGGGAAGAATTACAGGTATAAATGTGGAACACAGAGCCTCAGCCTGATTCTTTATGATAAAACCTTAACCTACCAAGGCAAATTAGACCAGGCTTGCCAGTGCCTACTGTTTATTTGTGGAGTGCTCCCATCACAAGCTGCATGCTGGGACCAAGCCCCTGCTGTGCTGGGAATGGTACAAGCATAGCTAATTGTATATTTGGTATAAACACAGCTCTTACACAGTTGTTGCACCTTCCATAAATGCATTTCTAATAATCAGCAGACAATAGTATGGGCAAGCCAGAAGCATCACAAAAAGCATAAGAATAAATTGCATTTAATTACAAGGAGAATCTAATTAAGCCTGATTTTCTTAGACCAGTATTAGACTGGGAGTAACTTCATACACATTAATAGAGTTGTAACACATGTGACCCATGGTATAATGACAATGACTACTCAGGGGTGGATTCTCAGATTGATGCACGGCATGACACTAACTCCATTCTTTAATTTCAAAGATGCAGAGTAGATCATTTCTATGCAGAGCATTAGGGCTCCAATCCTTTCCTTACCTTTGTGTCTTAGCTTTATATTTTTGGTTATTGGCAGCATTTGCTGACATTTTCCAATCTGTTTGTTCTAATACTCATTGTCGATTATGTAGCCAGGAACAAGACTCTTGGGGCAACAACCACAGTGTTTGCATTGGAGTCCTGTGGCCTCTGCAGATCAAACACCCTCCGTAGACTCCCAGGGTGGTATTTTGTTCTCTGGGTTCAAAAAGAATTTGGTGATGTTTCAATTTTGACTCTTCCCAAATGATGCATGAAAGGGGGAAAACAGGACATCAGGAGGGGAAGAAAATGGGGACATGATGGGAACGCCAGACCAGCATCAGGCTTTGCAAAACCAAGCTGGATTTTGAAGTAACGCACCGCTGTACACAGGCGGGCTGGTTAGAAGCTGCTGATCTGTTCTCTAGCAACTTGTGGCACACCGCAGCCTTTGTAAGGCTGGCAAAGTGGGAGCAGCTAATCAGTTCTGCTTTATTCTTCCTAGCCACAGACCTTCGCCTGCAAAGCGCAGCGCCTTCTTTAATAGTGACATCTTGAGCGCCTTTCAGAGTCTGCTTGAAAGCAAATATAGGCCTTTTAATAGGTTATTTTAATGCATTAAACTACGGAGAGAAGGAAGAGAAGAGGAAAAAAAATCCCTGGCACATACATCTCTGCAAAAGTTTCAGAGTCTGGAAGAATCTGATCCAGAAACAAAAGCCCTTTGAATCTCTCCCCTTCCCTGCTCCCCCAAGCCTGGCTCCCCCTCCCCTTCCTTCCTCCACTTCTCCCTCCTCCTGCTGAGCAGTAACAGTGCCAACTTATCAGATACTTTTAGCTGCCAGCTTCCCAGATACTTTCCTTTGAATGTGACCTGGCAGCAGCTTGCTGCAACTTTTGAACTGCTATATATGTCATATGCTAAGAAGAAGAAGCAGCTGAAGTATAATGACTACTGGAATACACGATTCAAGACAAAGTCGAAATGCTTTCAGTGGGGAGCGCGAGGCAATTTATTTTAACTCATAAGGCAACTTTGCTATCCAAAGGGAAAGGGAGGTGGGGAGGCAAGCGTGATAATTGTCATATTTTATCTTTACCTGAGGGCTGCGAGTCCATCGCCAGCATCCACAAATTGCCCCTCATGACAGCCCTGAGGTACCCATAAGAGTTTGAGGTGAAGAGAGAAAGGGGGAGCAATGGAATGTGCTCGCCCGGCAGGGAAGCACCTCAGTGATGCCACATGTCCCTGACCCAGGGGAGAAAAGGGAAACTGAGGCAAACTGGCTCATGCTGCTGCAATAAGTCTGCTGCAGAAATAATACCAGGGATAGACCCCCTGGCTTTCCACTTTCTGTGGTGTCAATGGGATCCCTCTGTTACAGGAAGAAAGCAAAATTCCCAACAATTCAAAATACACATGTAAGCGAGCAAGTGGCTAAGCCTTCCACGTCACTGCAGGTTCAGGAGGAGTCTATTGTAAGAGTGATGGCCATTCAATGTTAATTGGACCTTTTTACCTTTCCTTTGGAAATAGACGGATTCTGACAGGTTGTTTTAAAATTCACAAACCAGTTCCAGAAGGAAGCATCTGATTAAAAATAAAACAGCCAAACCTCACCAACAAAAATACCCCAATCTCATTCAGAAGAAATAGCTTTGGTTTCTGAAGTAAAATAGATTTTCTTTTAGGGAGGTGGAAATGAGCAGAGACATTTACAGTGCTGAGACACGGTACAAAGCAGCATGGTCTATGAAAAAGATGTTTCAAGTCATTGGTGTATGGTTTTCAACTTCTGCCTGGAAGGAAATGTTTGAATTCCCAAGCTTTTTGTTTCAGGACAGAGTGGATGCAGTTTTCACAGTCTGTGGGGTATTCTGCACAGTGGAAGAGCTGGTTCTCAAGCAGCTCTAGCTCTAATACATTTAATTACTGCAATGCCAGAGATCTTTCTGCATGTAGGTACCAGCTGAGGCTGCTATTGAAGGAGCGGGAACGCTGAGGCTAGAAGAAGGTGGTTCAAGATGTTCCCTCCAGCTCCCAGGTTGTATAGCTCCCTGCAGTAGTGCTCCTTGCGCTTCTGTCTACCCCTCCCTGAAACAGGTAGACTAGTAATTGTTTGCTGTAAAGTTTATTAGTGTCTTTGGCACATTTCAGCAGGTGCAGATGAAGACCACCTTGGCCCCAAGGAGTTTGCTGGTACACTGCCACCCTCACCGGGGCTTGGCAGGAGACTTAATACAATAATTTCACAAAGTGCTTTGAGATCAGGGGATGAAAGCTGCTACAGAAGTGCAAAATATAATGATTAATTGCCTTTTCTTGGTGGGAAGTTGCTATCATCTCTTCACTTTCTATGACTGGCAAACCGGAGGGAGTATTTAACTTTTAGAAAAACCCAACATCTTCACAAAGTAACAAATTAAGATGCAAATCTGGAGGGGTTTCCCCCCCCCCCTTCTTCTTTTTTTCCCCTCTCTCTCTTTCTCCTCCCCCCCTCCCCTTTCTCTTTATTTTTTTTTCTTTTTGCTAATTGGCAGAAAATTAATGACTGCGATTCTGACTGAGCAGATGCTCCCGTCAAAAAAAGGCAGATTTGGAGTTTCTCTTACCCTCCTTTTAAAAACACATCAAGAAGGCAGCAGCATGTGGCAGGTCAGAAATTAAGCAAAGGTAACTGTACAGATTGTAAAGAACACAAAGGAGGTTTTATGTGTGTGTGAGTGAGTGAGTGAGTGAGTGTGGGGGGGTGATGTTTTCCCCCCATCGCTCCCTTTTGCTTTAACTTCCTTGCATTGGATTTTATGGGGGTTTGAGGGGGGGTGTTTGTTTCTTTTTGTGGCATTTTTGTGTTTTTTCTCTCTTTAAACCCGTATTCCACTGCAGCTCACAATTAGCAGCCAGGCCTCTGGGACCTAATTAACCAATTCAATTAACAAAAAAAGCATACAAGTCACCCTGACATTTGTCAGCCATTAGGAGGGATGTCAGGCTGGCAGGTTCTACCGACACATTAATGATGATTAGCTCATTTGCAGCTTACTTTTACCCCAGGTGTCCACCTGGAGAGATGAGCACAGAACACTCTGCAGACAGGGAGAGGGGCTGGGGCTGGGAAGAGCTTTACTGCAACTGTGGTGACCCTCAAAGGGAGTTTTGACCTTTTATTGAACATATAATCAATAAGTTTTTTGCCTCAGTTAAGAGAAGCTGCTGTCCCCTCATCTGGCTGCCACACTAGCTAACCTTCAGAGGAGCACTCGCCCAAAGAGCCGGGGGACCAGAGCTTGCCCCAGGGGCTGAAAACCCTTATTTTTCAACTCCTTCAGTAGGAGAGAGGCCTTTAGAAACATTTTCCTTGTTGATAACGCTGTTTGCTTGCTTACCGCAGCAGGGCTCCTTCACTTGGCTGGGGCTGTTTCTTAGTTCAAGCCAAGCTCTTTGTTCTTAGGATTGATTAACTACAGTACTTTATATAATATAGGCAGATATTTATATAGACATCACTTCCGTTCCTGCCTGTGATCTCCTTTAATTTAACTCCATTTCCCCAGCAGCTCTGATTTAATAATAAGTGGCTGATTGTTACGGAAATGAAACCAAGAGAAACACTGGCATAGAGCACTTTCAGGATGGAGGGGTGTTTGACCCTTTGGGGGTTTTCCCTTCTTTTTCCAGCACCTGAGAGTAACTTTCCTTTCCTGCCTGGGTGGCCAACTCCAGGTCACTCAATATCACTGGGGGATCTTGCTGTCCAGGGCAAAGCCACATTTGGTTCCCTTGGTGGCACTGCCCAAAAGGACTCCCTCAGGCTTGCTGAAGCAAAGGTATCACTGAGATTTGATCCTGGGGGTACATTCATGGAGCTGGCCAAGGTTCATGAGCCCCTGAACCTTGGCCAGCCCCCTTGTCCTATGGAGGTTGTGAGAGTGTCTTGGGTGAGTGATGGGGACACATGTTCAACATGATGCAGGACTCTGTACCCATAAGGATGCTGCCAGCACCCTGCTTCACCCTGCCCAACTGTCCTGCATTTCATTCTCCTCTACACATGGCAGCCCTGTCACAGCAGGGTGCTCATAGTGTTGCGTGACATAAAGTCACATAAATCCACAGGAATCAGCAGGAGCCTCTGCAGTGGGAATTGCAGCTCCCCTCTCATTTGGACCCATCTGACCATGCTTCTCCAGGAGGCCAGAGCATATCAGTTTCCTTCTTGTTGCTTCTTATTGTTGTCCATCACACTGTTGGCCAGCCAACAGCTAACAGCAAACCACAAACAGCTGCCTTGATTTTGGCATTTTGTGAGTTTCCTGCCTGCAGGAAATTCCTCTTTGCATCCAGAGGCAGCGATGGCAAAGTGCAAAACCCTGGCGCATCATCTCTGAGCAGGGGAAAAAGCCCAGCGAGCAGTTCAAAGGCAATCAGGTGCTTTCCTTAATTTCAATTAAATCCTAACTGCGCCTTTGCATTGGCTAATCACAGAGGGGCTGATTCAGCTCCTTCTGCAAAACAGGACCTGTATCAACAGCCAGAGCCAAACACTCCTTCCTGGAAATCTGCGGTGCACAATAGTAAATACAGAGAACCGGGACTATTCATGTATTAACAATGCAGTGGCAGCAGCCCTTTATTGTCACGCACATTGTTAAACCCACAAAGAGCAACTGGTAGGTTAAATCTATTTTAGCTGGGAAAGCTTGACAAAAATCCTTGCCACCAAGCATTTGATACTGATCACAGTGTCACATCAGGGAACAGCGAGCTCAAAAGAACGAGTCATTTTTTTCATTTCTGAACTTTAGAGGCAGCGGCCTCTCCTCTTCGCTGGCTCCCCAGGTCTTAGTCCTCTTAGTGGGAGGTGGGCTTTTTTCCTCTCATTTTTCTCCTTCGTGACACTCAATGAGAGCAAATTCGGGGGGGACACAACACAAGGGGGAGGGGAAATAAAAAAGGCAGGAAACATACAATGCTGCATTGAGGCAACACAGGTGGATGGGGAATGCGAACACAAGCTTCTTTCTCGATGGAAATCAAATCCAAAGCTTGGGATGGCAACAAAGGGTGTGGCTTACGAGGCAGCAGGACAGCTCGGTGGCAAATGATCACCACATATATCGGCTGTCCTCTCATATGGAAACATCCAACCCAGAGCATCTCTCTGAAATAAATATCTCGGAATTAACACCAAAGGCTGAAATCAAATGGATGTGGCCAAGTCACAAACATTGCTGTAACCTATTTACTTTTCCTAGGAGTTTTCTATGCAATGGGACCAGGTATTTTTTCCAGGAACACGTCTCCAAGTGATGAAATGGTGCTGATTTTCATAGCTTCACAGGCAGACTCCACAAAGGTCCCTGTTTAAAAAACACTTGGGCCTTGAGAAGGACAAATCTCTCATAGGAAGATAAGAAAAAATTCTTAAACAGCAGCATTTGTCCCCATTGGAGGAATCACTGAATACCGCCAGGAAGGTCTGGTGGGACAAGGGGACATAAGTGCTATGTCTATCAATGGAGTCTATCAGTTGCTTAGTAGGATATTATTTAACTTATTTAGGTGATGGCAATGAGTGACACCCTAAAAGGGTAATTCAAAGCCTCCAGAGTAGGATACCATACTGATTTTATAAGCTGCGCATTGGTTTTATAGCGACCTTGAAGATTGCTCTGTAAATGTAGATGCCTTTCATGTTAAGGTACTCTTTTTAAATTTTACAAGTGGGCTTTCTTATTAGCAGGAATTATGAGTCACTGTGAGAATAAGGTCCAGGGCTCTCAGCACAAGGCTTCACCAAGTTCTATAACCCCCATGCCCAAGAATAACAAAGTCAGCAGTGGATAGGAAATTACATATTCTTTATTTGCTGGGAAGAACAGATGACATTGGGTCCTTGCAGTGTCCCTCTGTCACACTGTGAGCATGGGGAGGCTGTGACAAGAGCGTGGTCTGTCTCTGAGTCTCTAGGATCCCCCAAAAAAGTCAATCCTTTAGCACATGTCAAACCACACATGGAAGGACAAAGTTCTCTGCTGCTTTGCTGCATTTCCTCCTTTCGGTTCACCCTGCTCCATTTATGCTCTGAGGACTTCCATGCCAACACCAAGCTCCAAATAAGCATCACCCACCTCACGTCAAGTGCTGGGTGCTTTAGAATTACTCCAAGGGGCCAAGGAGAATCAGAGGCTGCGCCTTGATCGTGCTGCTGGAGGGTGAAAGTCAGACATGGTCCCTGTGATTAGTTTTCCTGTGGTATAGCCACTCTCCTGTGAACTTTGTTGCTGAACTTTATGGATTAATTCTATGCCATTGCAAGTCAGCCAGACAGCGTGGAGAGGCTGTTTGCTCAGCCACAGCAGGAGTGCCTGAAAACACTGACACCTTGTGACAGCTTGGAGTGAGATGACAACAAAAAAGAGTTGGAGAGCCTCTGGAATGTCCATGCCTCCTTAAGGACTGGAGATTTTATAGAGGTTTTTACATATTAGGGTCATTTTTCACATGCCTTCTTCCCCACAGCCCATTTGTGGACCTTGCTGCTGTCTGTGTGAGCAGGTCCACATGGTCATTTAGGCACATTTAAGCCCTGAGTTTCTGCCCTCCTTGCTGCCCATCCATACTTTTACTCTTTAAATGCACTGAAAGTGGCAGTAGCCCTGTGCAAATAAAACATCTTTGTGTTGCAAAAAACTGCTTTTAGCCTCCTTAACACCACTGACGCAGGAAACATCTGGCTGCCACTGAAGTGATATTTACCACCCATGTTGTGGGAAAGGGACAGCGCCGTGGTGGGGTTGCTGCATTCTCACCCATCACAAGTGGCCACTCTCCAAACTGCTACAAAAGCAAAAGGTAGTATCAGGAGAAGCCACACAAAGTCCTTGCCATTAGCATCTCTAAGTGTTCCTCCTGTGTTCAGGTCTTTCTTTTTGTTGGCAATGTAATTCTAGGGGTTCATTTAGAATGAAAAATTGGATTTTTAACCCATACAAACTGAGGTGGGCCTTTCTCCCCCAGCTGGCTTCGTCTTCCACATGGGAGAAGTTCAGTCTCAATACACCTGGGAACTGCCAACCCTAAATGTTTAAATTCCAGAATGGGGGGATTTGCTTTAAAATTATGAGGAAAAAGGAAATGGAGGTGTTTATTTGCTCAGCTATTTGCTTAGGGGTGTGTTGAAGAGCGAGTATCACGTTTTCAGATTTTACTGGCAACCACCATGAGTGATCATTATTTTGAAAAGAAATGCTGAGATTTTCATCTATTCGCATGACTCCCAGAGTTGGCAATTAAAGGAAAATTATCCAAGACTCACGAAGAAGCTGTGAAACCTGGTATTGTTGGGACTGAATTTGAAAGCTGCTTCTTAACTTAGTTACACAGTAGAAAAGCAACAGTATTTCTATGCAACATTATCCCCCACTTAGCAGTTATATGAACGTCATTAAAAATAGGAATCTTACCTAATTAGTTCGATTCCTCTTCATTTGCAGGAGTATGTCATAAGGAGCATCAAATAAATAGATGCTGAAAATGATACGAAACAACGCAAAAGACTTGCCGTGAAAACCTAAAATAATAAAGTTGCTATGTTATGAAAAGAAATAGCTGTGTGCTGGTAGAGAAACCAGTCACCACTTTCCAAGTGCCTTTATTAAAGAAAAACTAGACTGTTTTCAAATTTCTTTCTTTGAAAGAACCTGAGGTGTTATGAATACTCCGCTAAGCAGAGTCCAGGTAAGGCTGATGAACTGCTCTAACCAGCTTCTGTTTCCAAAATTAAAGTTCTGTGGGCAGAAGAGGTCGTCAGGGTGGCTTGCTTTTTCCTTATTGAAGTCGTGTTTGGGCTTCACAGATTTTAAAGCCAGAAGGGACTATTATGATTCCCTTGCCTGACCTCCTGCATAATAGAGACTGCAGAACCTCACCCAATAATTTTCTCATCAAACCCATAACTTCTGTTTGATGTGGAGCATATCTTTTACATCAAGACTGGATGTCTTCTTAAAGACTTCAAAAGTGATGGGGAATCTACCAAGCTCCTAGATAAGATAGTTTGAATTTGTCTAACTTCAGCTTTCAATCACTGGATCTCATTATGCCTTTTTCTGCTAGATTAAAGACCCTTCTTCCATCAGAAATCTCTTCCCCATGCAGGTACTTGAAGACCTTGAGAGGGTGATAAGAGAGGATGATATTTCTTGAATGGGTGAAGAGAATGTGTCATCTTAACAAAGATAAAAACTTATCCACTTTATTTTCCCCCCAGTTTAAAGCTTGTAAAAGGTGAAGCCAGTAGACTACTTTGGTGAGTAAATATTACTCCCAAGAATAAGGGCTACACCATCAGGCTTCAACTCACTTATTGTAAGGTGTATTACTGTGGTTTTGAAAAAGCCTGTCAATTAAATTTGACTTCATTTTGCAGGTAGCAACATTATAGAGTAGGATGCACCATCTGCCCACATGATCAGACATTGTGTTTTTAACAAGCATTTACAGTTATAATCCACTCAGGAATGATTCATTTAGTAGTTTTTCTATCCCTTCCTTTCTAAACACAAGGACAAGAATAGCTTCACCTCAGGCTATGTCTGTTTTAGAAATGTCTACTACAGCCCCAGCAAAAACAGTGTATTTTTTTTGTGTGTGAATCTACATGAAGGGCTAATTTTTGCTGTAGGCTAATTGTGGAATTACATAGACATTACTTTAAAAAAAAAAACAAAGCAAAATGCAGTACCTCCATTCCCAAACAACCTCTCTGTAAACTAGTCCTACTGCTGGAAAATGGAGGGGCAAAATGAAGCAGAAGAAAGAAGTATTTGCATGAAGGTCAGTGCCTCCTACTTCTCTTCATGGAAGCTTTTTTTTCCCCCCTCTTTGGACTGCTGACAAGAAGCCAAGGAGTTTACAGGGACACTATGCTGTATATTGTTTATCCAAGATGGGCATTGCCATAAAGTGTATTTAGCTGGAATTCTGCACACATTTGGGTGAAAAACCAAAGGAGATTATTAATGATTAGTGTTAAGCCATGTGCACATTAAAAACTCTGTCCTGCATCCTTTCTGAGGTGACTTACCACCCAGTTCCACACACACAGACTGACTTGAAATGCCTGGAAACATTACTCTGTTCAATACTGATGTCACTGACTTTTTGATTTGTCCTTCTCATCTTCAGCTGTGCGTGTTGCTGTCCTTTTCTTCCTCCTCTTCATCTCAGTGGAATCATGTATGGACTCATCTCTGCCATGCCCCTAGAAATCTACATTTGTGCCCCTGAATAAGTGGCTGCATTGCTGAAAGTTCAGCTGCTCTGGATCACAGTGGCAGTCACTAATACCAAACTGAAAAAGCTCTAACCACCCTGTGTGGCTGCTTGGGAAATGCTGATGGTGCAATGTGATGGCGATCTGTGTCCTGACAGGGCACAAAAACAGAGACTCTAAAAACCACGTTTGTGGTCCACTGGGCATCCTGGCCAGAACTGGAGGCTCCTAAGCTCATGTCTGGTGCCGTATCTTTCCAAAGGGAATGACAAAATGCATGTTAGAAATGACTTTAAGATTAAGGAAAAATTGGGGGTTTTAAGAGTTTTTATTTCATTAGATAATTAAAACTCGACAGCCAATGATGGTGACAAGCCCCAACATAGGGCTCTGTAGGATCAAATCCTCAAACAGAAGATGGGTATGACACAAGAACGAGCCTTGCCCTGAGTAAATCCTTTCTAATGGATGAAAAATAATACCTTTTCCTTAACATCATATTTTACTTCTTTTTCATTGTGTGTATATTAGGAATAAGGATAGAAATAGCTAATGGTATTTTTGGCCTAGCTCAGTGATGTTTTGGATAAAGATCAAATTCTGGATGTTTCAGCAGAACCAGCTTTATCAACACTATGAGGTTCTTCAGCCTCTCCTGTGGGTTTAGCCACAGGCTCATTGGGCAGCGGAGGTCTGGCTTTGAGCCAGTGTCATCCAAGGAACTGAAAGGATCTGAAGAAGCTGGGAGGGTTACGTGCATACAGACAGGTCTGTTTTATTAAAGCAGGCACGGCACACAGTTTACCTTTTGGAGCCAACATCTGCCAATACAAACTAAACTTTCAAGTGTTCAGCTGGGAATTAGCTCACAGGACCCAGCTTCAAAAGCACTGCTGGATCAGGAGCTAAATGAGCCCTAGCTCAGCCCTAGACTGCAGGCATGGGGCAGAAGGGGCTGTTTGCTTCTGAACACACTGCACAACCCTGCCTTCTCCATGGCACATTGTACTGTACGCCAGACAGAAGTATGTTTGAGCAACTTGTTAGCCCAATTAAACACCACTGTCTTTGGTCATACCCAGGCTCCCTTAAGCAAGGAATATTAAACCAACATTGGGCAAATACATTTTTTAAGCAAAGGCTCTTGTAAAGGCCAAATATCATCCCAAGGTGTTGCATCAGCTCCCCATGGATTCTGCAACCTGTTTCCTCCCACAGAGGTGACAGCTAATACTACATAAAGACATGAAAAACCTACTTGAAAACAGGTTTCTCTGCACCTGCCAGAGGGTGTTCTTTGAATCTGTTCATGTAAGTATGAGTTTTCTTCTCTTTTTATAAAGAGAAGATTTGCCATACACCCTCACTCCAAGTGACTGAGCACACCTATGCGGGTGCAGGGTACATTCACAGCATCTCCTTACATTTCCTCCAGTGTAGCCATTTCTTTACAGGAATAAAAACATTGATTTCCATTGGCAAGTAAAAGCAGCCAATGTCGTTTTCTTCTGTGTACTGTAATATCCCAGTCCCTACATTATTAATCTTCACAGACCATACCAAGGAGTCCTTACATCCTATACCATTCACCCAAAACTCAACGTGTTATTCTGTGCAGATGGTACCCAGATCTTTCTAACAAATGAGAGATTGCAAGATATTGCCTCTACTGGATGATGCTTCAGGAGCTACCAGAAATCCACATGAGCTTCCATTGTTAAAAATACTGAATTAGAACCAGACTGAATGGTGGCATTAGGACAGACCAATACACTGCATTAAAGAGCAGCCAGTATTCACGTCATCCTCTAATCATGCTTTTACAAAAACTCACACTGTAGGCTATCCCACGTTTCCAACTCCTCATCTGGTCTCTTCCATCTTATTTACTAAGTCGTTTATCCACCAGTGTCACGAAAAGAGCATTCTCCAAAGTGACAGAGCTGCACAGACAACAGAGAGAAGCCTAGAGCTTGAAAACTAGATGAAAAATCGTGTGACCAAGAAAAGACTCATTTTTCTCTCCAATAGGCTAACGGATCTTCTGTTTGGCAATGAAATGGAAAATAGACATTTTAGCCAAAATTCAAAATAGCTTGTAGCAAGTGCCATTCCTCTTGGGAACCATATTTAAGGTTTTGAATATTTCAATAAAATTGTATAACTACACGACCTTCTGGACTAGGTGATCCAGCAAAGGCCACGCTCTTTACTTAGTTCTTTCTCATTCTGTTAAAAACAGGCTGATCTAAAGTGTGAGGAGCATAAATATATGGTTTGCCTTACCTTCTGCAATAAAACTTAGTGAGAAAAACACTGGCTTTGTGATCATAACTTGAAAAGGAGAGCAGATGGAAGAGTTGCTGTATGGGTTTTGAAAGCAGATGCAAGTTTATTGCACCCAGGTTCTAAGCTGAGCAAAAGCTTTATGTTAGGTTGGTGTCCTGAAAGTGCTAATATCACTACTTCTGCACTCAGATCTCGTCTACCTACTAGTTTCTTAGATGCAAGCCCCTACCACAGAGTTGGGATAGAAGCAGTGATTTTTTGCCAGCAGTGTAATACACATAGCATGAAACAAATGGAAAGAATCAAAGACCATCCTGATGAGTAAACAAGCAAAAGGGACAATCATAGCTAATTGTCCTGTATCATCTCCTCATGAGCCATCAACCAGTGGATTGATACAGACCCCACCTGGGGTGGATCCCACCCTCAGGCAGGTGCTGCTCATCTAGGATTAGGCACAGCTTCAGAGAAGGCATATAGGAGTGCCTGAGAGAAGAGTGAGCTGTTGCTGCTGGAGAAAGGCTTCACAGAGGCATCATTTCTGAAGGTAAGGGGGTTTGGGTTCAGTTGTGATGGTGAGTTTAGGACTTCTTGCTGTAGACTTTACTGAAATTGTGCTAGGCTGTATTCTGAGATGGTCTAGTGAAGAATGTTTTCTCTTTCTTATGTTGGACTTGGTTGTTCTGTTGTTCCTACTATGCAGAAAAGTCTTGCTAAGAGCCTTACAGTAGAATGGCTGTGCTGTGCTCTCTGCCTTAAGGTGGTAGCCTTTGTAAGACTGTAGTAGACTATTGCTGCCTACCAAAACCCCAGTAGATATCAATACAAGTATAGAGCCCCAGAATCATCTCTAATGCTTTCAGTACTTGGCAATGGCAACCCTATTGAATTTCCCTCCCTTGCACAAGCAGCCCTGTGTTGGTGAAAACAACTGGTCTGCCTGTGTCTGCACCAGCCAAAGACAGCAGGCTGACTATGCCTGCGTTGAGTAGTGTCTATTCTGCACTCCATTAGTATGCTGATATTAGCACAATTGGTTCTTGGTAGGGGCCTCCCTCTGTGGTCCCCAATTCAACTTGACACAAACTTGCTCTATCACACTTGTGATGTAGTTTACAGCTACAGAAATGGGTGGAGAGACAATGATAAGCAATACAGTGGCTTAATTAGCTCCTACAAGCATAGCAGCACTGTGAGCAAAGCTAGGAAAGTGGTAGCTGGGTGGCTGTTGCAAGCATCTCTGTTCTCCCAAAAGCTTCCTCTAAAGGGCTAGTCTCCTCACTATGTCCATGTGTACCCCTTGGAGACACTCTGCATGGCTGACTGAAATCATCTTGAGTGCCCAAAGCTGTTGCTCAGCTTGGTTTACCTGTATGTGAAATGCAATGAGCAGATGTAGCAAAGCACCTCATAAACAAGCTGCGAGTTCTCCTTAATGAATGTGTGAAGGACCCAGGGTGGATAAATGCAAAATAACAAATAAATAAAGCCATGTATGAATATGTTTTTTTCAGATGTGTAGTCTGAGGTGTATCCAAGTCGTGCATCACTTGTGCTGCTCTGTGGTTTGGTGTTCTAGTACTAGTATCCTGGGTGGTAACATAAAATATTCACAAAGACAAATGTGAGCTGAAGCTGCTACAGGCTCCTTCTACCAGCTGTGTGGGCAAAAAATGTTAAATGAAACAAAGGCCAGGCTGGATGGGATTTGGAGCAATCTGGTGTAGTGTAAGGGGGCCCTGCCCATGGCAGGGGGTTGGAACTGGGTGATCTTAAGGTCCTTTCCAACCCAAACCATTCTATGAGACCCCACTCAGCTAAACTAAACGTAGGAATTGAACAGAAGTGCCTCCGTCTGAGCCTGTGCATATGTGTGTCAGTGTGCTTTAAGAGCCAAATTAGCAGGGCTTTGTAAGCAATATTCTGACAAGTCAGGTGAATTTTATTCCTTGCTTTCAGCTGCTCTAGTGAATTTTATACAGCTCTCTAGAGACACTCAAGCTCAGAGAGCTCCTTCCAAAACTGTCGTCTTTGCTTTCTCTGTTACATCCCTTTCCTTGTCAAACTTCCACTGCTCTAGTTCCTATCTCTCTTAAGTGGATTTTTGCTGTTCATTTTTGTATTTTAGAAACTGCATGTAGCCAAAAGTTTTTCTTCCAGTCAAGCCTGGAAGAGCTGTGAAGTTAAACTGCTTCCCTTTGACAAAAGGAGAGTGGCACAGAGACTTAGAAATCTCAAAGGAGAGAATAAAACAGAGACAGGATGGGTCTGTGGGAGGCTGGTGCTATAGGTGTCCATGGGATGAGATGTGCCTCCAAGTCAGCCTCCCTTGCAGAGCCCCTGAGGGATGGAGCACAATTTCCTATAATATATAGGGATCAAGTGGAATGGTGGAAGAACTAGTGAAGAAAGGGTGTGGGGATTGTTTGAGGGATTTTTGTTGGTTTTTGTTCACAATGACCCCATCTCATACAGGATTTGAGACCTCTGAAAGAGCAGGGGTCTGCTTGGAGAGCCTGCTTTTTCTGGGAGCTGGCTGATGTGTCTCCCTTATTGTCATAGGCTTAGCTGTTGCTCTGGCAGTTCTCACCTTTTGACACACTCATACTTCCAGGGCAAGTTTCTTTCCCACTGGCCTCTCCTGGCTTCACCCATGAACCATAGTGCTAGTTAATGCCACATGTAATGCTGCCTGCTCAGCCCAAGGGGGCCCAATGACTGTGTGGTGCAGGGGTGTGATGCTGCTCCTAACCCAGAGAGGTTTTAGATGATTGACCCAGATGCAAAAGCTCGGTATCCTGTTACTAATCCCATCATCCAGCCAGATCCCACTCTTTTCCCTATATTTTTCTTTAAAGGGCATTTGCTGCACTAGTTGCCAGAATATCTCAATTGCATCATGTCAGCAGATCCATCTCAGGCTGGTGTTTTATACTAGGAAGGGCTAGGCGTAAGTCTTCCGTTAAACAATTAAAGCCATGCGCACCAAACTCAAAACAGGCTTGGTTATAAGAGAACAATAAATATTGATGACTTGAGGCAAGTCTGGCCTTTATGATGTTTGATGACAACTGGTATCACTTACAAAAATTACATCATGAAGAAAGAGCAATGAAATCGCATGTCATCAGACAACATTAAATGTCAGAAGAAATATGTTTATCCTTTGTTTTCAGATCCAAATTCATTTATAGCGTTTAAATGAAATCTAGGGTTATGATATTTATCAGGCACTGTTACAAAAAGTCCGGGGGTATTTTTGTTTGCTAACTTACTCATTGCCAAGGGTGGTGTGTTGTTTACTTTCTTGCTCTTTCAAGCCAATTTGTGCCTAGTAGAGCATCCTCTGAATTAAAACATCTCCTTGCTCTTTACTCCACCTACCTCATATTGGTTTGTCCTCAACCTCTGGAGGAAACATAGGCTGCCAGCTTGTTGAAAACCACCACTGGGCCTGGGGATAAGAATCACAGAGGTCTGGTATTAGCAATAAGCAATGGGTTTATTGAAGATGTTTGGAGATGAAAACACTTTGTCTCCTGCTTTTTCTTAAGCTGAATAAAATTAGGACAGTCTGGACCACTGCACCACAGCCTGTGGTTCAAACAAAACAAACCCTCCCTCTGAATGTGAACCTCAAGATCTTATATATAGCCAAGGATGTTAGAATAAATGCTATTATTAAGCAATGGTTACATTTTCAGTTATTCTGAGTGCTATAATATCTATTCCTATATACCCTTAAAAAAAAAAAAAAGGCAAATGCAGGAAAAGAAAAGCCTTAAAAATATGTCTTAGTCATGAGGGCCTTTTGCTGGCCAAATTCTAAGAAGACTTCCTTAGCTTTGTGCAGAGAAATAGATCATGTAAGAAATCAGACCCACGGTTCCTTACAATGCTTGTCACGTTTCACTTCTGATAACAAAGACAAGTGTAAAATAAAAAAAAAGTTGCAATTTGGGAAGGAATAGGTGGAGGAAACTAGAAATGGCACTTCTCAAGTATCTGGGAGGGTGCGAATGTCATCTCTTTGAAACAGCACCCAATGGCATTCAGCATATCTTAAAGCAATCTACGTCTATGGCACGTCAAAGGGAGCGAGGCTTTTCAGCAGAAGAGCCTTGATATTGCTTTCCCTATTACTAATGTCCCCTGATGTCTAATTTGGGGGTGAGTTTTTTGACTCAGTTATACTAGTTGAAGGTGCTCCTGATTCTCCTGTAGCTTATATCCAAAAGATGCAATTGTCCATTGTACAACTGCAGGGTAACTGTACCCTGAGCTTCAGTGCCTTCTCCAACATTAGCCAGAACTCTGGATTTAAGTACTCAGAAGATGGGGTAAACCCTGCTCTGTATCTTTATTGTAAGTTAAGCCCACCAAAGATATCAGTGTTTTCCTTTTGGCTGTCTGCTTGAAGGAGTCAAGGGAGTTGCATTTTACTCTGGGGGATCTAAACCCAGACAATAAAACTATGCAAAAAGTGCGTTTCTGGAACAATTTTGCAGTAAAAGTTTCAGTCAGGGTTTTATTTGTTGAGTTTTTGGCTTGTCTCTGATGAGCCAAAAGAGGAAGTGGAAATGCTGCTGGTTTATTTCTCCTGAATGGTGCTCACACTGTCAGTTCATGGGAGCTGAATAATCACTGCTGGGTGTTAAGTCTCAGATTTTCTGACTATTTTAAAGCAACACAGGGGCAGCTGCAGTTGTTTTACACTGAGGAATTTCAAAGAACCATCATATGCTTCCTTTTTGTGGTTGAAATGCTTAAAATATTCCTGTTCCTAAAGTAAGCTGAATTTACACACATCTCTATGTATATATAAACAAGCACACACTGAGGCTTTAAGTCATCTGGGAGAAAAGATATTGTAGCAGTCGAAGCAGGAATACATCTGAGTTATTCTGAGGGACTACGAAAGCATCAAAAAATAAATACAACATATAAAAATATCCGAACTCAGGCATTCATAACGCCTGGGAGATATTCCATTAGCTTTGCTCATTTGCATGTCAATGCCATAATACCATGCCAGCGCAGAACTGCTGCATAGCAGCACTGGTGTCTAAGCCCAAGGGAACAATGTGAGAGGTCATATCAGCACATTTGTAGGTTCACTGATTTCTTTTCAGTGTTCTCTGGAAAACAAAACCAAAGTGGAGAGACAGGAGCTGTATCCTATGTGGTGATTTGTTGCTGACCTTTCAGGTCTTCAGCACAACAAGCATGGTGGCTGGCTGTCCAGCCTCACATGCTTTATGTTCCACAATGTAGTGGAATGAGAAATGCTTGAATTCCATTGTGGGCTCTGCTGTTGTAGCATGTGGCTGTAGCTTCATGGTTAGCACAGCATCTATCTAGGTGTGTCTTGACTACCAGCTTTTTCATGCCTGAACTTAAGGTCAGGATGGCTTTGGCTGAAATAGGAGCAGTCAGCTTTAATTATCACTCTGTCAACTTCTGTTAAAGCCTTTTATCTGAATGCTCCAGGGCATTTTACGGGTGTTAAGGGGAAAATTTGGCTCTGTTATACACACACAGCTTCTTTCAAGGGATCTCTGTTTGTGGCTCTGATTTGCACCAGTTAGTTTTATACTATCACATCAGCAAAGGCTCTTGGGAGGAGCAGCCTCCAGCAGCTGAGTGACATGGAAAGCAAACTATACAGGTATGTAGGGTGAGAATAGGCAAGATACTGGGTCTGCAGACGGGAAGGGTAAGCAAGCTTGGTGAGAAGCTCCTGCTGCAGTAGTTACATAAGTAAAGTACTCTTCTGAAATGCTTGCTGCACCTTACTGATTTTGCTTTGCCCTCCTACACCTTTCATAGAATCACAGCATGGTGTCGGCAGGGGCACCTTCCACTAGACAATGTTGCTCCAAGTCCCATCCAACCTGGCCTTGACCACTGATAGGGATGGGGCAGGCACAGCTTTTCTGGGCATCTGTGCCAGTGCCTCACCATTCTCATAATGAAGAATTTTTTTCCTAATCACTGCCCTGTTTTTCATGGTTCATGCTTTCAGGTGGGTGCTGTTCCCTGCAGGCTCAACTCTGGATTGCTACCTTCATTAGATAGTTAAGAATGTAGAAGCTGCGGTTCCAAGACTTGATTTTCTTAATGGAGCTAACTCCAAGTTGTCTCACCATGCTTAAGATGACTGTTTAAGCAAGTCCAGCTGTTGTCACAGGGTAAACACAAATAGCTACTCTGAATTCGACTTACTACTACAGCTACAGCCAATTATATTTATTCATTTTTTTAAATGCCTGGCAACTTATGCCAGGACCCCACCATGCTGATGCTGTAGTACCAAAGTAACAACGGGAGACTGGTGGAGAAAGCCAAATTCCCTAAAACTAAATTCAGGAAAAGTGAGAGCTGCCAACATATGCAGCATTTTTTGGCCTCTCACTATGTGCCAGTTTTAGCTTGTCGTTGCTGGCAGTAGGCAGAGAACATGAGTGATTTTCATTAATTACTATTTCCCTGCCAATGTGAATAATCAGAACTTTGTTCCACCTCACTGATGTGCATTGTGACTCCTTTTTTCTCAGTTACAAAACTTTAAACTATCTTTTCAGGCAGCAACCTCATCAGGCCTTAAGCCTATAATTTATTTACTGGATTGAAATTGTCTCATTGATTTCAGTTCTGCCTTACACTTGCTTGCATCTTCCCAGACACTGCATGCTTAACAGCCTTTGTGTAGTTTCAGCTGTTAATAATGATAAAACCTTCTCCTCTCTGCTCTGACAGCTTCAGAGCCAGGAAGGAATCCAGAACCTCAAACTTTCCTTCCTTCATCTTGGCCATGGAATGTGGACGGGAAGCTGGATTGAAAGGCAGCACAACTACCCAGCTGGGGAACATGTCCTTGTGTTACCAATGAGGCAAGAGTAACTAAAGCTTTTTAGTAAGCCAGCTAGAAAGCAGATGTTGCTGTTAATCTATCTTGTGTTTGGCAGTCACACTTTCGCTTAGTGAGCTTTACCTTCCATACTGTAGCTATGACTGTCTAAGCATATAAGCAAGGCCTGCAAGGAAGGAGAGGTGAAACAATTTATTTTACTATAAGGTAACTACCTTCCTTACTGCTACCGTCTTGCTTGTGTTCTTAGACCATCAGGACAACAATAATGTTAATTCTTTGTCATTAGCATGCCCTTAATTGTTCTGTTCATGAACTGGAGGTGACTTTGAAGTCTACATGCTCTGTCTCGGATTTGCTTCACGATTCAGTGGCTGATTTCTTTCTCACTTCTCAGAGTATTTATTCATGGCTGAACAAATAGTGGATGGCCAAGTCTGACATGAGAGCTAATTCAAATCATCAATTCAAGACTGTCGGTGTATTCAGGACATTTTGCTTAATGTTTTGTTAACCTTAGCAATTCTATTTCTGGCATAAATGACAAAAATACTGGAGTTCCATAAAGATGTGCTCAGTCACTCCATCACTTCTGTGAGACTAAGTTACTAGTTTACTTCTCTTTAAAGGATAGCATCTGCCCTGACCACTACCTTAAGGCTCACTTTCTGAATCAATCCCTGCAGTTCTGTGTCTTAGGCTCTGACTTACAATATATATTTCACCATCTGTGCTGGTATAGAAGATCAACCTGTGTTTCACACCTCTTTGCAATCTGTCTCTGAAATCAGCAAAGTTGAGACACAAACCATGGTTAATCTTAATGGTGGGAAAGCGGTGTTTAGAGAAAATGGTTTTGATGGCAAAATAATGTTGTTTTCTAGCTTTCCTTTAATTAGCATAAATATATCTAGTTTCTTCATATGTTCCGGAGGGTGTCAGTGGTCTTTGATTCCTTTTATATCCAAGTCATGACACCCTGAAACATGTATGTAAGTGCCTGATGAACTCCCTATCTGGTAAGGTGCCCACATTGACCATTTTGTACCCCTTGAAGTCTGAAAGACTATTCCCATTCTTTACATTAGGCCCCTGTTTCAGAATGAGGGTCTGGTCATCCCTTCAGGTAATTTTTGTAGGCAGTTTGAATCTCTGCTTTTATCCCTTGCTCCTGGGGGAGCTGAATCTTCACTAACTCTGCCTTGGGACCCTGAAGCCTTTGGCTGTTCTCTTTCAGGCTGTACCACAAAGACAACTAGCCAGGCTTGTTCTTGTAACTCACTGTCAATGTTTCTGAAAGTCTCTGAAGAACTCTGCTAATTGTGCTTACGTGTTTGCTTCCACATGATTATGCTCAGCTGTTTAGCTAAACTCTAAGAACTGTCAAGCCTCATTATCTAATCATACCTTCAGTGAAAAAATTGGGTCTGACAGCTTCATGGACATAAATGCCCTCTAGTGACTGGTGCTCACTGTAAGGAGCTGTACTTTGTGTAGAGCCTGTGTATTCTTCAGAAAACATCTTGTTTCTCTGTCTTGAAGTGTTACTTAACTGGTCTCTTGGAAATTTATGGTATTGGTCTGTTATGGGAAACTAATGAAGTTTGGTTTTTGAAAAACATTTGCTCTTTATTCTTTCCTTTTAGCTCCATACTTGTATTAAAGCTACTGTATGTGAAAACCCCTCTGATGTCACTGTGTTTGCTCAGCTTTTCTTTAACTTTTTCCAGACAGCAGGAGCAGATAATAGCTGTCACTTCCCTGATAAACCCTGATGTCACATTCTCCCACAGTCTGGAGTAGCCCATCTGCAACTAGTCTTACTTGGTCTAATTGTATTTCTTCACAGCTGGAGGAACTTTGTTCTTCCTGAAGAGCAGGAGAACTGGAACAGGAGGATTGGGACTGTCCGGTTGTGTTCCCTGCTCTCACTGAGAGATCACTTCTACAAGTAAATCTTTTATTAAAAACCGCCAAAGTAGTACTTGTATCCCCAATTCCTGGGTTTTGCTTTTGTTAGCTGGGGTTCAGGCATCCAAGGAACACTGTTGCAGACAGTACAAGATGTCAGTTGCCTTGGGGACCCCCTGCCCTTTAGCCAGGTAGTGCCAAGCCCTCTGGAGAAGACTCTAGCACTGCTACTCATTGACCTGTGGGTGTTTAGATCTCTGCTCCCAACCCGTGTTCTACTGTAGACCATGCATTAATGTAGACCAAGTCCATTGAAGTGGCACTTAACCAGAGCTTTGAATCTAGACCTCATCCAAGTTGTCATCAGATCAAGAGGTGTCTTTCTGCTACTTGGATAGGAGATACAGGTCTTGTCCATTGGCAACAGGCATTAAGGCCACAAGAAACTTATTTTTTGTAGACTAGAACCAGGAATCCTGAATGCTTAGTGCTGCACTCCTCCTCAGCTAGGAATCGCCCAGGTTGGATCTGCTATGTTTCAGGCAAACCCACTCTCTTGTTCTGAGGTGGGTTCACCTGACTCCTAGAAGTCCTTCCCCCAGTCGTTCTTCCTTCTCTTTATGTCTGTACAGGCTTTTTGGAGCTGCTGGTGCTTTGTTTCTGGCAGCCCCTGCTGAGGTCCCACATGTGCAGCCACTGCTGATTTGCATGCGTGTGCATCGCTGCCAACAAGCTGTTGCTTGGCCACCTATACTGACCCTTCTTGGTTGGGTTTGGATTTTGTTTCTTTTAATGCTGCTAATCCCCGAATCTTATATAAGACTAATTCAGGACAGCAAAAAAATGATGCTTTTTCTGCAAGAAAGCCTCATAAATGTCTGTAGTCAGCATGTGAGTGCTATCCAGAGAGGGGGGGACAACCAGTTGATGTTGGCTATGTCTTATGATGACTTGAAGGTTTCACGTTAGTCTGGTCCGACTTGTTTGGGGCCCTTTAAACTAGGGTATTTCCAATATTTGTTATAGAAACATCTTCTGTATGCTTTATGCATGTGTATGTCTCTTTTCCATGTCGTTATTAGACAGATTTCTCATCCAATTCATATGCCTGTCACTTTTGGGTGTCATTGCCTCCTGCCATGCTAATTAAACCAAAAAGGGGGGAGGGAGCAAATAGCCATACAAATAAAAAAATGCAGGTTTGTCATATTTGACAAAGGCATGATGTTAAAACAGAGGTTTTTCAACACCATAACTGCTTCCTTGTTACACCTAGCTAAGGGAAAATGCGACTAATGTTGTGGTTTTTAGTGGTTAAGTGGTTAATGATTTAATGAACTAAAAAAAAAATCTCATTTGTTGCATCCCTTGGACTCAGAAAAAACCTCAAAGAGCTGATTTTCTGTGTACCTCAGTCCAATATTGCTACCTGCTGGGATATGAACACAATCTCTAAATAAATTGCAAGTGGCCTTGGGCAAATGGAAGAGTTTCGCTTTGATCTTGCTGGAGAGAATGAAGTCAAATGTTCAATCAATCAAATTCATAACTTCTAGCTACAATCGGCCTGACAACAGCCTATTATTTATTTTTAAAATCATATATTTCATTATTGCAAAACACAGAGTCTCTTGTGGGGGGAAAAGACTAAATTATTGATAAGCCTTATATGTGACTGAGTTTGTTGGTTTTGACATGCTTGTCACTAACTATTGTCAGGAAGAATTTACTAAGATGTTTAGTCTGAAAAGTTGGCTGGGATTGTGTGTTGTGCCACATTTAAACTGGGTAGAGGAAACTTTAATAGCTTCTTTCTTCCTGAATTCCTAGTTGGTAAAGACAGCTGAAGGCAGACTGAGCTTTCTACTGTGAAAACAATGCATTAGAACAAGCATCCTTTGTTTTAATTGCTGCAAACCATATGATTCAGGCTCTGAAGTTATCCGTGAGTGGGGATATGAAACTTTTACTTGGTATGTGTATTTCTGGAGATAGCAATTCTCAGTCTGCAGAATACTTACATAAACAGAAAAGGGAGAACAATTAACCCCAAGCCTCAAGAATCTGTTTGCACTAGTGCTTGTCAAAAGCATCTGAAGAGTAGGGAAGAGAAGCGTATCAGAGCAGTCTGTAGGGAGACTTGCTTCTCATAGCCATCCTATTATACAAAAGCATTTATAGAGATGCTACAAGGGGTAGTTTTTCCAACCCAGCTAGAGTTTGTGAGGAAGCTGTGCCTACACCTAGATGTAGCTCCAATATGGCTCAGAGGACCCCATAATTGACCTATCACCGTGTGGCTGGTAATGGATAGAGTATCTGTAGGAAAGCCATGACCTTTTCACTCCCCTGTTGCTATTTATGTGACCCTTACCATTCTTACTTGTCTGTAAATAGTTACTATCAGGAGACCTAGGCCCCTGGATATGTCTGAAGGTGTTTGTGGCAATACCTGGGCACCACAGGACAGAGTTGAAATCCAGGTTCTTTTGAAGTCAATGGATGTTTTTTCTATAATGGACTTTTTAAGGTCAGGATTTTTTCCGCCTGTTCTTTTAGTCATTACTCGGCAGACCAAAGAACCAAGGCAAGTGCTATGACCCTAATCCAGCTGAGATACACCAGCTTGTACCTTTTATGCAATATGAGGAAAAATAGCAACCAATGTAAAGTAACTGAGGAATGGTGAATCTAATCAGTACTAAAAACATCCACATGTGTATTATATGTATATACATAGATATTCTTTGCATCCAAACCGAGTCATATGTAAGGACTTCAGCATTTGAGTGATAAGCATGTAAAGCTTTCAAAGCCTCACAAAGATACTATATAATGCATCTCTGTCAATACATAAGAGATACAGCTTCCAATATACCCTGGATGAGCAATTAATGAAACTGCATCTGTCTAAATTTTTTCCAAACAAGAAATTATTAAATTTAGCCTTGCAGATAGCCTAAATACAAAAAAAAAAAGTAATTTTTTCCTTCTTGCTGACACAACTCTTGAACAGATTGAAGGAGGAAGATTAGTAATATTACCCTGGTTTTGCTGGAGGGAAAGGCAGGGATGGCTCCTCCAACCCTGCATCCTGGGTTCAACCCCACAGCCTGGATTCAATCCCAGAACCTTTAGGTCTGATGTCTGTTCTTTGTTATGGTGACTTCCCATCATCCTTAGCTGTGCAGGATGAAATTATCCCTTCTGATGCGTAATACAGATCTCTGCCATCCTTTGGATCCGCTGCTTATTCTGCACGTTTCCTCAAGTAGAGGTTTGGTACATAAGGATTCTGCAGCATATGCAGAAACACCCAAATGGTGAATGAGACCTGTTGTTTTATGTGTAATTCTTGCACTCTTAACTCCAGATAATCAGAATCTATTCCTATCATCATTTAGCTCTGTAAAGTGGAATCTATTTATAAAAGGAATTTTTTTGGACCAGGTCTGGTTTAAAAAAAAGAACCCACAACATCTGAGGTTAAAGTTGTCTAATGTAATACTTAAAGGTACTTCATTTCAAGTGGTAATTCAGGGTTAAATTTTGATCCATGGGTATAATGAAAGTAAAAATCTGCAGAAATGTCTGAAACTTTAGCATCTCCCAATCATAGGGCTTGATAGACAATTCTGAAAGTCATTTTAATGATAAGGTGATACTATTACAAAATCCATGATCGGAAAAAAACTTTCCTTCCAAGTGCTGGTCTTCTCTGACCAAAAAAGGCCAAAAAGAATCGTTTTATTTCAGCTTAGTACAACATTGATCAATTTCACCTTGGTTTTGGCATGTCTTGATTTGAAATTAAATATTTCAGGTCAGTGAAAGAAGAAAAACCAAATGTTGCCATAATCCCCAGAATGTTGTGTTAGTCAGCTAATGAAATTAAACATCTGATTGTTTGTTCCCAAACAATTTGTTCCATGAGCTTTTTGATACTATTTCAACATCTTATATTGATTTCACAACAGTGGAGTATCCCATGTGTTAGAAGTTCCAAGAGAAGGTGAAGGAAAAGCTGAGCAAAAGGACTGATCTAATCGAAGCTTAGTGATCTGAAAGTTGAGAATCTTGCCCAGATCCTCGAGGGTCCCTCTGCAGGCACTGACTAAAAAAGGCACTTCCAGGAGATGGCTTGTCCAAAGCAGTTGCGCATGGGCTTCCTTTCTTCATGGGAGCAGAAATAACTCTTATAAGTAAAACTTGTATTTTTGAACTCTTTCTTCATCTCCCAGTTTTAGCTGCTGTGCTTCATAGTTTGTCAGAAGCAAAAGTCCCCCAGCCTTTCTGGGTCCCCCTTTTCAGACCTGTCAAACACCACCATAGATGCAACAGGCAGCCAATAAATCTGCGTGGCTTTTAGGAACTTCCCTTCCCAAGGCTTGCTTAACAGCTCTGAGCATGAGCTCATACTGTTTGTCTGGTTTGACATGTATGATAGTCCTATTTGCACCTAGGTTTGGATCCTGTTTGTGAATGCTTTTTAAGTCTCACACTTGTTCACACTTGTTGCAAAGCCTGGAAATTTAAGCCTTTCCTGAGCTTTACTTCTGTGGCATTACTACTGCATGTAATTATAGACTGTAATGTTATTTTATTATGAAGGTTTAGCAAGATGAGCAGTTTAGGACATTTAATGCCTAATGCGCAGTTGAACTTGGCTTTGATTTCTGTTATGAGATTTATTATCCCAGGGTATATGTGTTCCACTTGATACTGCCTTGTGCCCATCTAAGCTGAGTGCACAGCCTTTCTTTAAGGCTAGAAAGAGTCACTTGTTCTCGTTAATGTCTAGGACTAAGTTTTTGCATGGAAAGAACGTGTTGCCTAAGTATACTCTGATCCTTCCAGATATAAGAGTGGGATAGAATAATTTGCTTTATTTCTGTCTTTCTCAGCCATCTGAGAAATATTTCAAAGATTTTTCCTGCCCAGGTTTCCATTGGGCTATAAGTGACTATTGTCTGTTTTCAGAAGTTCACAGCGTATATCAAAATGTATGACTGAGTATCTCTTTCCTCTTAGCATGCACACAGGCTCAGATCATTGTGGGAGAGCAGTGCCAGTGTTGTGTACTTTGCCAGATGCTTAGCTGCTGTGATAATGAGGGCTATTAAGGAAGCAGGGATATTAGATGCTGCAGTCTATGATAGTGGGGGATTGTGCTTGATGACTCAGAAAGGTCTTCTCAGCTGCTGTGTTCCTGTGTTTAAGGGAGGTGGTGTTTGTTACCTGCCAAGCAGCCTCTGATTTACAATCTCAAAAGCACTGTGAAGTGTCAACACCAAATTAATTTCTTTGTGCTTGTGTTGTAATCTCAGACAGCCCCTTCTGATACTTGGTGGTTGCGAAAGGGTGGTAAATTCAGCTCTGAGGTTGTTTGGGGTTTTTTGGCTCAAGTAAACATCAGAGGAAAACCTTCCTTTTTCACTCAGCTGTGCTATTGAGAAGAGCAGGGACATGACTCAGTTAAGTAGCTGAATTCAGAAGTGTTTTCAAAGGAAAAATAGCACTTGTAAACTGGATTATCCTGTAATTTTTCTTAACCAAGTATATTTTGCTGTTAACTGTAATCATATAATCTCAAGCAACCCACATACTGTGTGTTTACCAGCTTGTGCGCTTAGAAATGAGCACGTCATGAATTGTGCTGCTGGAAGTGGATCAGGTATGAGACCTCCAGAGCCAATAATTATCAATTGCATCTGTCTAAATTTAGATACCATCTGCACCAGTACACAACACTAGCAGATGCTGAAAGTTAAACTCAGGTCCCTGTGCAGAGGACCATTAACACGGGTACTTTGCACAGGGCACAGGGCAGGTCCATCTATTGCCATTACATGTATCAGAAGTTTCTCACTGACTTCAGCAGCCTCAGTTTCAGCCTTAGCTTTGAAGGCACTTAGTAAAGGATTGTTTATGAAGAGCTTTGATAGCACAGCATGCCTACTGCCTTTGGGTTTTGGGAATGTTACAATTGGACATGATCCCCATGAACTCATACATGCTGCTGCCTCACCCTGTGTTGGTTTTGGTTTCCTGTTCTAGACAGGTAATATAGCGTTTCGTGATCTTGAAAGCTAGAGTTCAAGGACTCCTTTTTGCCCAGGCAAGCAATTGTGTGCCTTATACATTTACCATATCAGGCCTTTCTGAAGGAACCAGAAGCACCATTTAACTGTTTGCTTCTAGATTTTGCGTGGGAGAGGTTTCCCTTTTGTATGCTGGCATTTTAGCATACCAAAACAGTGTCTCTAGCAAGGGCAAACCCTACAGACAACCTGATACTGTCTCCAAGTGGAAATGGAAGTAGAAATACCAGGCAGTGTCAGGTGTCTCAGTTCCTTTCTTTGACTTCAGCAATGTCCTTGCTGTGAAATCTTTTCTGATCTAATTTACTCAGGTTCTTTGAATGCTGCTCATCTGCATCTTGTGCTTTATCAACATGTAATCATAGGCAATTATCTGTTTGCTCAAAAATATAATTGTTGTGGTATTACAATGTGTGGAAGACAACTTCCTTCTGCAAGTAATAGAGGAGCCAACAAGGAGAGGTGCCATGCTTGACCTCATCCTCACCAACAGGGAAGGGCTGGTTGGAAATGTAATGCTCCAGGGCAGCGTTGATTGCAGCAATCATGAGATGGTCGAATTCGAGATCCTCAGGTCAGTGAGAAGAGCGTGCAGCAAGCTCACTGCCCTGGACTTCAAGAGAGAAGTATTTGGCCTCTTCAGGAACCTGCTCAGTAAGGTTCCATGGGATATAGCCCTCGAGGGCCAGGGGGCCCAAGACTCTTGGTTGATATTCAAAGATCACCTACTACAAGCTCAGGAGTGCTGCATCTCAACTAGAAGGAAGTGATGTAGGAGGGCCAGGAGACCTCCTTGGATGGATAAGGAGCTGCTGAGGAAAATTTGAAGGAAAAAAGTTTTATAAAAGGCGGAAGCAAGGACAGGCAGCCTGGGAAGAATACAGGGATGTTGTCTGGGAAGCTAGGGACCAGGTTAGGGGAAAGCTAAGGCCCACTTAGAATTAAACTTAGCTAGGGATGTTAAAGATAACAGGAAGGGATTCTATAGGTACATAGTGAATAAAAGACAGACTAGGGACAACGTGGGCCCTCTCCAGAAGCTATCAGGAGAACTGGCTGCCCTGGATTTGGAGAAGGCTGAGATTCTTAATGACTTCTTTGCCTCAGGCTTCCCTGGCAAATGCTCTGACCACACCACCCAAGTCTTGGAAGGCAGATGCAGGGACAGTGAGAATGAAGACCCTGGGCCCACTGTAGGAGAGGATCTGGTTCGAGACCATCTTAAGAACCTGAACGTATGCAAGTCCATGGGACCTGATGAAATCCATCCGTGGGTCCTGAAGGAGCTGGCAAATGAAGTTGCTAAGCCACTGTCCATCATATTTGAAAAATCATGGCAGTCAGGTGAAGTTCCCGAGGACTGGAAAAAGGGAAATATAACCCCCATTTTCAAGAAGGGGAAAATGGATGACTCATGGAACTACAGACCAGTCAGCCTCACCTCTGTGCCTGGCAAAATCTTGGAGCAGATTCTCCTGGGAGGCATGCTGAGGCACATGAAAAACAACAAGGTGCTTGGTGACAGCCAGCATGGCTTCACTAAAGGGAAATCCTGCCTGACCAATCTGGTGGCCTTCTATGATGGAGCTAAGTAACCAATGGACAGGGGTAGAGCAGTTGATGTCATCCACCTGGACTTGTGCAAAGTGTTTGACACTGTCTCACATGACATCCTTGTCTCGAAGTTGGAGAGACATCAATTTGATAGGTGGACCACTCTTGTGGATAAAGAAGTGGCTGGATGGCTGCACACAAAGAGTTTTGGTCAATGGCTCAATGTCCAGCTGAAGACCAGTAACGAGTGGTGTCCCTCAGGGATCGGTGTTGATACCGGTCTTGTTCAATGTCTTTGTCAGTGACATGGACAGTGGGATTGAACGCACCCTCAGCAAGTTTGCTAATGACACCAAGCTGTGTGGTTCTGTTGATATGGTGGAAGAGAAGGAATGCCATCCAGAGGGGCCTTGGCAGGCTTGAGAGGTGGGCTGATGCCAACCTGATGAAGTTTAATCATGCCAAGTGCAAGGTCCTCCACCTGGGTCAGAGCAATCCCAGGCACAGCTACAGGTTGGGCAGAGAAGAGATTCAGAGCAGTCCTGCAGAGAAGGACTTGGAGGTATCAGTTGATGAGAAAATGAACATAAGCCGGCTACAGTGTGTGCTTGCAGCCCAGAAAGCCAACCATATCCTGGGCTGCATCAAAAGAAGTGTGACCAGCAGGTCGAGGGAGGTGATCCTGCCCCTCTACTCTGCTCTCCTGAGACCTCCCTTGGAGTACTGTGTGCAGTTCTGGTGTCCTCAACATAAAAAGGACATGGAACTGTTGGAACAAGTCCACAGGAGGGCCACGAGGATGATCAGGGGGCTGGAGCACCTCCTGTATGAACACAGGATGAAAAAGTTGGGGCTGTTGAGCCTGGAGAAGAGAAGGCTGTGTGGAGACCTCATAGCAGCCTTCCAGTATCTGAAGGTGGCCTATAGGGATGCTGGGGATGGATTATTCATTAGGGACTATAGTGATAGGACAAGGGGTAAGGGGTTCAAGCTTAAACAGGGGAAGTTTAGATTGGATATAAGGAAGAGGCTCTTGACTAAGGGTGGTGAGGCACTGAAATAAGCTGCCCAGGGAAGTTGTGAATGTTCCATTGCTGGTGGTGTTCAAGGGCAAGCTGGACATAGCCTTGGGTGACATGGTTTAGTGGCAGGTGTCCCAGCCCATGGCAGGGGGGTTGGAACTAGATGATCTTAAGGTCCTTTCCAACCCTAACTATTCTATGATTCTATTTAACCTACACACTTACAAAAGCCTTGTCACAGTAACCTAGGGAAATAGACCTCTACCTCTAAGGAGAAGCTAATTCACCCTAGAGGTGTAGTTGCTGCTGAACTACGAAAGGGACAAAACTGAAGCAAGATGATAATCATAGCATATAGGCTGGATGAAAGGCCCACACACCAGGCTTGCATGGCACCTGGCCCAGGCTAGGCTAGCTGGTGCAGGCTCCTGATATAGCTCCAGCCACCTCTGCCTGTGACAACAGCACAGGGTGCTGCAGGCTGAGGGTGCACTGGCAGTGCTGGGCTTCTGCAGTGGCTGCAGTTGACCTGGTCAGAGCATTGCCAGCTCCAGCACAGACCCTTATTCTGGCTTTTGGTGCACACATGAATTCAGGTGCAATTTCTCACTCTGGTCTATGAAGCTCGCCAGGAAATCTGACTGTGCAGCACCATTGCCTACGCTGGTGTGTTTCTTGCTGGCAAGTGGAAGACCTTGCGTTTCACAGCACTGTTGTGCTGTTTGGATCTGTCCCCCTCCTGGGGAGTGCAGTGTTTGACTGCAACACCACTCATCAATGTCCATCCTGATCCCAGCACTCAGGTTTGTGTCTATCTACAGATTTTAAATTCACTATATTGATGGGGAATGTGCTTTCACAGTGGCAGTGGAAAAGATTTTTAACTTCATGCTTGACTTTCTTAAAATGAAAATAACAACAGCTGATGGCCAATTTCTGTTGGTCTCATTGTGTTATTTTAGTCTAACTTTTTAAATCACAAATTGCTTATATTCCTGGTTTTATCCTCATGGTAGCCCAAACTGCATCTCATCTTCTGGATATAAGACATGGTTATCTATAAATGCATGGGAGAGAGTGGATTATGCAAATGTGCTTATTACTCTGTTATGGTGCTGGTAGTGGTTGGTTTATGCCTTTTTTTAGTTTGAGCTCATTAGCACTTCAGGCAGCATGGTTTTTCCCTGTAGTCTCAAGACAAAGTCCTAGTAAGAAGATATTGCCAAATCTGTTTGGTCTGGGAAGAGACACAAAAAAAATAAGAGGCTGCAAATTGTTGACCAAGCCCCTTTTAAATCCCTCCTGTTCCCCCATACTGGTCTTTGTTTTCTCACTCCTGAGCTGAAAGTATCAACCAGGAGCAAAGTACAATGTTTTTGTAGTTGTTTCCATAGAAATTAAGCAATTCAGCTACACTTTAATTGCATATGTTGCAGATCATGTCAGAAGTCATTCTGACAAAAAGGCCAGGGAACCTTAATATTTTTGTTTACAGTATGTTAAACAGATGTTTTTTTCAGCATAGAGATAAGACTACATTAAATATGATTTTATAAATAGAGGCTCTCACGGCTTGGCTCCTCTCAGGACTGCTCTGATTTGCTTGTTGCATGATTATAATGGGTTTTTAATTACACCTGTGAGCCAAGGTGTATATCAGAACTAAATTACAAGGGAACTTACAGTTGAGATTTTTCCAGTGCACAATGAGCTAAAAAAAGGCTTTTTGTCCATAAGGACAAAGAAATTATTTTTCACATTATTTAAAAGCTTTCTGAGCAAATACAGTGATAACACAGGAGATTAAGACAGACAAAATTTTTGTTTATTTTTATGATATATTTATTAATTTTGGAAGATGTTTTGCCAGTTTCTCCCAAGCAAGCTTAACTCTTTGTGAGCAGCTGATTGAGCCTCTGGTGGTTTTTGTACTTGAAGCTTACAGCAGATTATTTTAGCTTGGTTTTGTTTCTAAGATTTTTTTCATAAGAATGAGGAAGACCAATAGTGCCGTTAAAACAGTAATCCCAAATTCTTGCGTTTCAAAGAATGAGGACAAGTGATTTTAATCCATGAAGGAAAAACATTTAATGTAGTTCTATCTATACAGAGTCATCTGCAGCTGTCTCTTAGGTTTAGCATTACCTCTGTCTACTGTGAGGAGTTCAACAGCTTGAATCATGAAGTGGTTCTTTTGGTCATACATAAATGCTTAATCAAGTAACAGCAGCCCAGTAGCTCCATATAGACACATGACTGGGTAATATTCAGACTGCAGCTACTGGCTGGGACACTGTTTTCAGATACTGGTTTCACCCAACACAGGTTGTAATACTGATTTGAACAAAGAACTTTCCATTTTCATAGAAGAAAGTGGTATGTGATCCCACTGGGCTCTAACTTGACAGCAAATGGTGGTGGTGTCCATTGTAGTGGCTCTGGCTCAAGTGATATTCAGAGAGTTCATTCATCTGCGGTGTCATCGTACCTTGCTGAAGTTTCTTTCGGTACCAAGTCAGAGGCCAGCAAAAAGAGGCACTAACTCTGCCTTCAGGGCATCCTTCTGTCTTGGAAAATATTGAAATACTGGCTGAATTCTGTTTGATGCAGATGTGTCATGTTAGAGCTGGCATGGTTGCAAATGTCAGTATCTTTGGGTTGGGCTATAATAATACTTATATACAGTTCTTGCTAGGACCATGAACATAGAGCGCCAAGTCCAGATCTGTAACAGATATTTTCTATAAATAAATCTTTTCCATTAAATCAAATAATTATTTATTACTTGATGAGTGTCTACCATTTCTTGCCAAATGCAGACATAAGGGACATTCTCCTCTTTGCTCTGCTGACAGTGTTGGATGGCTTATTCCCTCCTAAGTGAACAGGGTAGGACTGTCAGTTTCTGACTTTTTACCTGTACAGGGTAAATGTCAGTGCAGTAACTGAAGAACTTCCCTGATGTTGCTGATTTGAAATGCATTCAGGTAGTATGTTTATCACAGTTTTCTTTCAGAAATCACATTACCTTTGTCCAAAACCTCCATTTATTATCATTCAAGACCAGAAAGGCTGATTCATAAAAAAGAAGGCACAATCGTGTTCAAGAAGCTGACTGTGTGTCCTCTGCTTCTTCCCTCTTTGTGGCATTTGAGCCCCCCTTGCCACATGCTTTAAAGGTCTATAAATGATGAGTGTGCTTGCAGTAGAGCGACATACAGTAGGGCTGTGGTAACTGAGGACAGCATTATAACAAGTAGCTCTCCAGATGCTGTCAACCTTGACAAGTATCTATTGAAATGCAGATGCCCCTTTCTTGCACCCAAAGCAGCAAATGGTTCAGCCAGAGCTTATTCCTCTGTCTCTAACAAGAAAGAGGGGAAAGGACATGCTTTTGATGATACATAATCACATGAGACTGTCTGTGCCCTAGGGTAGGACCACATCATGCAGTTGCTGTGCATGTTACTCCATAATGAAATTTAATATTTGGCCTACTGTACCCAAAGCTCAGCCAGGAAGATGCAGGGTTATCCAAGGCTAGGATTTGTCTCCTTGTTTTTTGACTTTGTGTAAGTGAGATATGACCTCAGCCTTGACAAAAGATGATATTTTATGAGCATTAACCTTGCAGGTGGAAGATGTTAATAAGTATTTCTGGCATTCTAATATCCCTTCACTTAGGCTTTATTAAGAAAATCTCCCTTCTTCCTTTAATCACTGGAGCTAGACATTTCTGAGCTTTGCAGTCATTTGAAAAGAAATAAACACGCAACAAATCATACTTGACTAATTTTGTTAAATTCTACAGGAAAGCAAATGTGAAGTCAAGTCTCTAGAGGTTGAGTCTTTGGCAAGGAGAATTTATAAGCCAAGTACGTATCTATTTGTTCTCTGATTATTTGCTCTGCTGACAGTAGATGAAGAAAAGATGAAGCAGAAGATTTGTGCTAATTTAGAAAGATGTTTGAAAATGTTGGCCTTGCAAATCCAAATATATTAGCTAAATGTTATTGAATAATAATGAGAACAGGCGTGTATTGACTGAAGGACTTGGAACTATGTGAAATTAATTTGTATTTATTTAACACTGCCTTTCAATGGATCTTTGTTCGTGTTTCTGTGCCTTGGATTTCCTTGCAAGAGCTGATCTCTTTTCATGGCAGTTCTTTAATTTAGTAACCAGCCTAAGTGCCTCAGTTCCCTTACAAAGCTTGAACAAGAAACGGAGTAAATATACAAAGCAAAGGCTTGCTTCTCAGAGGTGCTATTGTTTGTACAATGGTAAAGTGCCAGCATCTCTGCTGTGGCCTGGGCCACCTCTTGCTGAATGTGCAGTAACCCCAAATCTTCCCAGACAAATGGCTGGAAGAAAAGAAGTCTCATCTTTGACTTACAAGTAGTGAGTTGAAGTGGGGAGCATGCAGGAGACCCATCCAAGTCTGTAATAGCAGTGATCTGGGCTTCCCCAAGCTGCAACCCCTTACCCTGAGCATGTTTCTCTCTTCTCGTTCTGTGTGAAGCTCTCAACTTGATGCCGTTTCCTTACAAAAAGAGAAATGTTTCATCAGATTGAAATGAAGAGAGTCATAAGGAAGGAGATCTGAGAAGGGCTTACAAGTAAAGGGTAGCTATTGAAAGCAAAAGATCAAGATCTCTCCCATCTTTACTACAAAGATGACCTCTTTGCCTGGCCTGTGCACCATGCAGGAGTTACCTGTGTTATCTTCCTCACTCTTCCAGCACCCTGAGTGCCTTCCTGGTGTTTATGCACCCCATACTGCTGTACCCACAAGCATGACAGCAGCTGGTCCTGTGTGCTACTGCTCTCTGCTGAAGAGCACATATATGAATGCCATGCTCCTGAAAGCCAGTGCAGAGCATGGCCAGGTGCTCTTTGACAGACTGTGGCTGTAAAGTTCAACATCTCTTGTTTTGCACCCCCAATAAAGAGCAGCTGGGCTAATTTCATCCCCGCACCTACTCTGTGGGGCAGTCTCAGGAGGCTGTTCGGTCCTCCCTCACTAAGAGTGGATTGAGCACTCTAGATCCTTCCTGACTTATTTCTAATCTCTTCCCTCACAGCTCCCTGAAGGACACCCTACAGCTTACTGCTGCTCCAGGGCAGCTGATGGCTCTAACTCAATGTGTCTTTAACTCCCAAGTGAACACAGAGGTTCTTCACTTATCCTTTTTTGTAACAGCCATTCATATGTGTAAGATTTTGCCCTTTCTGCCTTTTCCTTTTGTGCTAGACTAAGCAAACCCATGTTTTACTGCCTCTAGTCAAGGCTGTCAAGTTCCAGCCTATATCAGTACGTGGGTGTATCCACAGTGTGGATGGGGAGTCTCTGAGCTCAAGTACTTCCACCTTCTGCCTCTCCATCACTGCAGAGCCTGTGTTCTTCCTGTACCCCACAAAGACGTTGGGATCCCCCACCATCCTTCCCATTTTAGGAAGTGTCACCAAGGACTCTTGGAGATGCCAGTGAAAAAGTTTCCCATTTGCTGTACAGTTGAAACCCCAGAGATTAAGCGACATTTGTAAAACTGACCAGAGAAGGCAGGATGTCGCGTTCCTCTTCTTTATGGGCATGGAAGCGTTAAAAACTTCTAAGCTTTGCTGAGGACAAGTTGGATGAAGTCCGCATCATGTTCATAAATAGTTGCACTGTTGCCCTCATGTATGTGCATTATCTGTAGCAACTCAATACTTTGCAGAGGGCTTTGGGAAGTGTAAGAATGAAACAGACTCTTTTTAATCTCCTTTATTTCCTCAGGCCATCTGGATTGAGTAAACACTCAAGACATCTGACAGGACAAAGTTGAACCTTAGCACTAGCAGGTTCATATGTGTATTAAGAGCCAGGACTGCTTGTATTCGGAATGCTGGCTCCAGCATTGGCTCACAATGAAGCCTTAATAGATTTTCTGCAGCTTATGTGTCTTAAAGTAGGGCCAGCTATGACTTCTTGCCTCATGGGGTGTTGTGAATGTTTATTACTTATTGCTGAGAGTGGACAGCATTACTGAAAAAAGCTATTGGTCTTATTTAAGGCTCATTAAGATCTTGCAAATTTGGCTTGTACAAAGTCATCCTCAGGAATTATCTGTTGAAGTCACTTTACACTTTCTTGTATAAGAATAGCAGAGCTGAGCCTTTAAAATGCTTTTCAAATTAATCTGCTCTCAATGTGGTCAGGAGAATCTTACAACTGGCTACAGTGGAAGCATGGGATATGGTCCAAAGTAAAATAATCGACACTTTGGGAGTTTGAATGAAATCTAGTAACTAATAAATGAAAAGTACTTTTGTTTATCCTTGCTGGCAAGCAGCCTGTCCGTAGTGGGAGCACCAGTGCCCAAGTATGTTCTTTATCCATTCAGATTTATACGATGCTAAAATGGGAGCCTGGCCAAACATGAGGTGCCCTTGCCACAAAAAGCAAGGACAAAATAGGAGCTTAGCTCTGAGAGCTGTTCGTGAAATCCATGTGAAACAGCTAACTCCATGAAATCCCTCGCTTTGTAGCAGCACATAACTGTAGCGCTATGCGTATTGTCCCTGTTTGTATCTGTTCCACACAGGATTCCATTAAAGATGCTGCTAAGTTGCTGATCTCTGTGCAATGCTGAGAGTATGGTGGTTGTATTTGGACATAAATTGTACCAAATGCAAGTTAGAGGCCTGAATGTTTTATGTTTTAGTCCTTCATGTCCCTGCACATGAAGGACTTTCACATGGTTTAGTCAGCTCTCCTACTGCCTTGAAGTAGGACCAAGCATATAAGCCACCGGCAGTTGTGTGACTCTACCTGTGTCTGTACTCACTGGTGTCAGGAAGAGGATGAGTAAACCATAAGTTATGTCTCTAGGGTTTAAAAAGAAAGGTTTTGTCATTGATTTATTTTGATGAGATGGTAGCCAAAGGAAGGTTAAAGTGCTCTTCTTCCAGTATTGCCAAGCTGTCCAATGCTTACCCACATCTACAGCCCCTACTGTGAGTCCTGTGTACTTTTATTGAGGTTTGTGTTGATGGTCTGTGTCTATGAGAAGGGGGTATTCCTATTTATTGTTCCTAATCCAGAAAAGTAATGCTGGAGGAATTCGGAGGAATCTTTCAACTGAGCCACACCTTAAATATTTGCTTAATTTTTGTGTGTATCTTTCTTTACTATGAAACCCCCCACAGCTAAAACCTGTGAAAGACAATTTATTCAAATCAGGTGTATAATAATAGATGATACAGCATAACACAGTGTAACAATAAGGCAACCTCTACCTGCAACTTCATGGAGGCGCTTTTTAAGCTGCTGACCAAATAACCCCACCTATCACTAGGCGTCTTGGCGGGCTGGTTCATGCCCTCCACTGGAGGGGGAGTGTGTAGTTTCATTTGGTCTGGTAAATCTGAACCCCTGTTTGACACCACTTCAGCCTGAGGTTGAGCCATTTGAATTTCACCTGTATGCAAAATGATTGGGATGGAAGGTGGGGGAAAGAGGCTTTTAGCTAGTTAGAGCTTTACGCTGTTCTTGGTATGCTGCCTCCTGATGGGAAGCAGTCTAATAAAGCTTCCATTTTCAAGGTGAGATAAAAGCATTACTTATCCAGTAGATCTGTGTGTAGACACTAATGCCTCTTTGCTTTGTTTTCACATATTATATGTACAACTGGCATTAATTGTTGCGTTTTTCTTATGTTTTTCCAGTATGTTTTTAATCTCTGCAGGCTGTATTGATTTTTTTCCTCTGTTGCTTCGGCACTTGCCACCAGGACCTCCTTGTAGATAAGGTGTTTCAATTCAGTGTGTGATATTTCTTGGGAAAACACTCTAAAACACTTTTTTTTTTTAATGTGTTATTTTTTTTCTTCTTTTCCCCCCTTTTGCGATGTATTAAAAGGAAGATGCTGGAAAAGAATTCAGAGCACAAAGAAGGGACTTGCAGTGCCCTTTCTCTTTCAGCAAACTCTTTTATTCTACTGTGAGGAATGAAATGCTTCTGTTACAGCAAACACAGACTTGTGTTTTACAGCAAAAGCTGTTTAAAAGGTTATACACAGGCTGTACACAGGGTTGAGCTTGGTAGCGAGAGTCTTTCTGTGTTGCTAATATTGAGAAGAAGAGACCGCTTATTCTGAAGTCACAGTTGTGACAGAAGGACTCTTCTTTTTAGTGCTGTTGTCATGTCTTTAATCCAGAGCTGAGGGGATACTTTCTGGAGAGCTAAGAGTTAAGGAAAAATATTAAGCTGCCACAGAATTAGGCTTGGGGGCTAAGAAGAGGGTGTCCTTGGCCATTCCTCTAGCATGATGGATGATGACAGGGAGTAACAAAATTTGACATGGGGCGGGCAAATCCAGTGACTGCAGATAGATAAATCACAATATTTTCTAGGTTGGTAAGGCTTATGATGCATTCCTTTAAAATAATAAATATTTGTAATTCTTCGTTATCTCAGCATGTACGAACAACATAGAGCAGTCTGAAAATACTGGGGAGGTGGAGCCACCACCTCCAGGCAAGCAGCACTGCCAGAGATGACTTGCAGTATATAGTGATCACTAGTGTTGTGCAGACATGATTTATATCCCTGTCACTCACCTCCCACCATGCCAGGCACTGTAAGTGGTTCTGCCAGAAGGCAGCTTTGCTCCCCGGCGTATCTGCTGCCAACCTCCCCCTATGCCATCACCTTTCTAACCCTAAGCTTCATTGCTGAAACTTGATGTGAACACAATCAAAGTTGGCTCAGCAGCCTCTTAGGTTTCAGCACATCCAAACTTGTGCCACAAACTCTAACCACAAACCAACCCTGGCCATAGAGGTCAGACAGAAAAGGTGTTCCTGTCCCCCTGTTGTGCCTTTGGCAGGCAGCTGCTGTGGCAGCTCTGGTCCAGGGGAATAGGATCTCCAGCTGTTCAGTGACAAGTCTTGGAGAATCCAAACCACTGTCAAGCCCTCTTCAATTACTCATAAATGGAGTGCTTTCACTTAGCTTGAGAGGTAGGGCCTTTTCCTGCCCTGTGCATTCCCTTGACCACACTGGACATGCAGTGTTGCTGCCCTCTCTCTTTTCCCAGTGTAGACCTTGTGAATCTGCTGCCCAGAGTGTGCCCTGCTGATTCCTGGATATGCCACAAACACACAAACGCACATTTAGCAGCTAACAAACAACACTTGGGGATCATGCTGGGCACTTCCCACAGGCTGTGTGTGTGATGTGTGAGCTGGCAGCATTGCCTACCTCAGCCATATATCATTATCTGGGCCCTTCAGATCCACTGCTGCTCATTAGGTACCTTTCTATATTACAGTAATGTCCACTTGTGCACCCCCAGAAGTGTCAGGGCTGATGCTGCTGGGGTGATGACACTCATGCAGAGCCACTGCTTGCCAGAGACAACTCTGGCAGACTGCTAGCTGCTAGTTCAGCCCCAGCTTGATGCTGTTCTTGCGAATGGAGACCAGGGGAATGCAAGCTCCTCTTGTTTGAGTCCTTAATGCAACTGGTAACATTCTTCTTTCTTCTAACCCCCACTCTTTGACCTGTGTTTGGGGGGGTTTGGCTGCTTACAGGCTCCCATCAAAAAGTTATGGGGTGATTGCACTGCAACCCTCGCTCTTCCCAGTACTTAAGTGGTGGGATGGCTGATTTGGCTCAGATCTTGCAGCAAGCTGAAGCAGAAGCAGTTCTCTTTTAAAGCTCAGGGTTCAAAACCAGCCCAGTATCTCCCATAGCATCTTATTGCCTGAGAGGCCTTATCTTACCTGTGCCCATGTACTGTCAGCCTGGGATGCTCCAGCACCCAGCCTCCCCTGAGCAGCGAGAGGTGGAGGAGATGAACTTCTCACTGAGCGCCAGAATAACGGAAAGAGCAGCAGCCTGAGCATCTCCCAGCACACACAATACAAGAAAATGCCACGAGTAGGTCAAAGAGTCTGGGCTCTGTTGTCACAGGCTGTACCTCAGGCAAAACACAGCTGAAGGAAAAATCAGAAACCTTCCAACCTAGTTAACTTGGATCCTAAGCAGGGTGAGCAACGCTAGAGCAGGACTATCCGTTTCCATCTGATGTCCCTAAGCACAGCAGTGATCAATTCAAAGAAGAATTTAATATTAGAGATTCAGCCACCTTAATCAGAAATGAGCCTGATTCAACACAGATGTACGAGAAAGAAATGTTTTGAATTTCAGGTCTACACCCCAGCCCCAGAGAGCTAAACGCTGAATAGTCACCGCTCTGCAATGCACGCTGTCTCTCGGAAAGTTCTGCAAAAGGTGAAGTGCGCTGCGGTTTGTTTTGCTTCCAGACTGATCTAACTAACTGTTCAGACTTTCAAAGGCACTGCGTAGGAGTCTGACATTTAAAAGAGGGAGAAAAAAAGAAGAGGGGGAGAAAGAGTAATCTTCCCAGAGAATCTGAACATGTATTCCCCCCTCTTTCCCTGATGGAAAGCATGCATCTTGAGCGCTGCTGGGCTGGTGTTTGCTCCCTGCAGGCAGAATATTGCTCTGTGTGTTTCCCAGTGGCACCTGAGAAAAGTGTGTGTAGATGGGTGTGCTGATGTCAGGTTTGCTTCTCTGCGTTGTGCAGTGGGAAGAAATCATTCAAGAGATGAGGTCTACCTGCACTGTGAGACACAGTAAGAAATACTTGCCAAAGGCTTTTATGGGCCGGGGGAGATTTAAGGATGGAAAATATTGAGTGTGCTGCAGACTGGTCATCTGCCCAGGAGGCAGACAAATCTCTGCTCTTTTTACTATAACCAAGAATTTACCAGATTACACTGGGATGCAGTTTCAGTGTGTTGTTCCCCCTCTGCAGCAGGCAGAATTTCCATGCATGCATATACATATACAGATATAGAACAGAATAATATAGAGTACACCTTTCTGATACATGCCAGCCTCTTCCCTACATGTTTATATATTTAGAGATACACTGTGGATGCAAATCAGCTCTGTGGAAGTGCAAGAAATAAATTTCCACATCATAGACTGAAGCCACAAAGATGTGTCCCCGATGTGGTTTTGCCTTGGTATGAGCTTTCTGAAATATAGCACAAACCAGGACAAAACCTGCTTTTTCCTTGAAAAAACATCACTAGGCAATACAGGTTCTTAGAGAAGGATTTTTTTTTTTTCCCCTACCATAGTGGCACACACACACACACACACACACACACACAAGCAATCTGAATTTAGATGTTAAAAAAATCCCAAGGTCTAAGGGTTTGACAAACAAATGGCAAAATTCCCTGTAATCCCATTGAAAGAGTGGCTGCAGGTTATTCAGTACAAGCTTCTCTCTCAGGGCCCTTGCAGATGCTAAGGGAAGCTTCGGGTCCATGCTGAGTGCTAGAAGGATGCTCTTATAGTTGGGGAGAATCTAGCTCTCAGAAGTTGAGATAAATGCCTCATTCAGGCTGAGCGTGGTGGATGTTACTTAGGCTCGTGGTAGCGAGATGTGGAATAACCTATTAGCTTATCACTGGCATCGGATGTGGACTGCTGTCTTGCGAAACCTTATTCACAAATTGTTCTTACTTATGTGATGCTTCCCACTGAAGTAAAGCGAACTCCGACACTGGTCCTTCCTCTGAGCTTCCCTCTATGACCTGTCTCCTTTCTGAGAGGTGCAGGCTCTTTGGGATCAGGGATTTCAGAGCTAATTCTTACACTGTAGATAGTGCCATATAAGTGAGATGAGAGACAATGAATATCAGAGGTTTAAAGATATATACCTGCAGGGATTTCAGTCAAAAATGCACTCATAGAAGAGTATTAATTGATATAGCTATCTGCAGAACTTGGTTTTTCACTACATTAATATACTGGCATTATTGGACAAACACAAATCAAAAATCTCTCTTGTAATAATTTTGATTTTAATATTTTTCTTACATACAAGAAAGCTGTGAATTCTTTGGGGCTTTTTCTCCTGGTTTTATCGTAAGGTGAGCTAAGAATGCTTAGCATAAATTTTAAAGGAAACTTAATTTACGTGAAGCAAAAGAAAATATGTTGCATAAAAAAGACGGTAACAGGTCCTCTTTTCACTCCTTTTTTTGATGAGGTTGTCTCTTGTAAATTTTAAGGGTATATTTTATTAAAATTGTTTCAGGACTTGCATCTTACGTATTCCAGTAGCATTTTAATATATATTAGTGGTGCATTTTCGGTTCTCAAGACTGACAGTCTTTCAGGGCTGCACATTTTTCACGTTGGGGGTTTCTTACATCTGCTTTATAGTTTAAAGGAAAAAAAAACCTGTGAACTGATTTGCACCAAATTCCCTCATAACAGGGAGAGTTTATGGTAAAAAGGGATTGTGAAAGGGAGGGGGAAGCAGGGAAGAATGAAAATAATGGCAGAATAATTCTTGTAATCACTCAGGATAGGGTAAGCATGAAATGCAGCTATAATATGAATGATAATCTGAAGGGGGAAGTAACAGCTGAAAGACTTTCAATTAAAATATACTAAGCTTAACTGATTGCGCAGATAAAGCACACCGATACCGCGATGATGGACACGGCATAAATGCCAACGCAGATTCCCAGAGCCCGGCAAACAGTTTAATTAAAAATGAATTTCAATACAATTATTGCTGTAGCCTTACAAACAACTACAACAGAAAGTCGTATTTTGTCGCATGAGCTCCCGATGCAGGAAGCATTCCATTGTAGGGTATTTATGAACCCTGGTTTTGTTTCAGACCTCATAATGGGCAGTTGAAACACGCGGCAATGAATATATCCTTGTATCGGTCCTTTGTTCTGGCATTTTATCCGAAGCTCTGATAGGGGATGGGGGGCAGGCAGGAGCCCCCTGCCAGGCACATTGCAGAGCTTGGGCTGTGTTTCAGTGCCCTCTCGTGGCTCGCGTGCTGCGGGGACATGGGGGACAGCCAGCCCCATGCAAGGACTCCATACTCAGCACTGCTCCCGTGTATTTATATGTCACTCCATCACACCCTGCATTGCCTTCCAGTGCTTCCAGCAGTGTCAGCCCCATACACAGCCCCATGTGGGCATTACTACCCAGGAGCGGAGGTGTCCTGTGGGGCCACACAGGCTGATGGGAGTGAGCCAGGGCCACCTGTGCTGGCAGGGATGAGTCTCACTGCCACCTGTACCCTGGGGGGAAGCACAGACTGCCATCGCAGTCAGCAGGTGATGGATGCTTGATGCTTGCTATTGACCCCATTTCTGGACCAGGTCTGACCTCTCCGGTCCCTTGCTGTGTGATGATTCACACTTTTGTCATGTATCTGGACATCAAGGGATGCTGCAGCCTGAGCGGTTCCTGCCTGCGTGGGTTTCTGTAGCAGTCAGGGGTTATGGAGTTTGCAATGGCCACTTCAATACTTAATCATGCATTTCAGAGTTCCCCTGTGATCTATATGTGCACGCTACTTAAAACATCTATCTGGTTTGTTCTTCTAACGTTTTATTTCACCAGCTGCTTCTGTCTGCCCCTTCCTTTCCTCCCAAATCAAGCAGTGCTTCACAAAGTGCAGCTCTCAAAGCTGGTGCAAGGGACTACAGGCTGAGGAACAGGCAGGTTACAGGGGTCTGCCAAGGGAGTATTCAATGCACATCACTGTCTACAACTTTCTTTCTGATATGAAGTTTCTTGTTTGCTTATTCCTTTTCCCTTATTATTGTTTCCTTTTTATTCCCTCTATTCAATTTTCCCTTTATTCCCTTACTATTATCTTATTGCCTCATTATTATTATTGTTTTTCCCTGATTATTATTTTTCCTTATTCCTTTATTATTTTGTTTTCTCTTATTCTTCAAAGTGGTCACACTCATTTGTACCAAATGGTGCAGTATATGTGCTCTGGTACATAAAACCCCATCTAATTCTAAATCAAAGTGACTTATCTAAGCCTGGTTAGGAATCAAGCTGTGACCATTCCATTCAGATCACTTATGACACAAACTAGATATAAACACCTATCTCCAGAAGCATAAACCTATGTCTTCTGACTTTACTACAGTTTTAGGTGATGGTAAAAGTCAAAACCGCCACCATAATTACCCATCAATTTCTCATTGTGTTTTCTGTAGTGCCCATCACTGTAAAACTTAAGATATGATGTTTGGAAGTTAAATAAATGATGTGAAACTTAGATCTTTGCTTCAGGTAGGCATTTCTTACAGCATCAGGACTGAGTGCAGGCTGTAAGTCTTGTCTGTGCATCACATCTTTTATTGCTTCCTTGCTTATATAGTGCAGCTTGGGAATTGTAAGACAGAGGAGGGTGTATAAACTACACAGCCTTGTACTGCAGATGAAGCTGATCCCTGCTGTAATGCTGCTGAAGGTAGGAGAGCTGCAAATGAGAAGGACTTTTGCTCAATGTTTTGTGCAACCACTTCACCAAGCAGTGTGCTGCCCAGCCCCTTAAGACTTCTGCTGAGAAAGAGACAGCGGGTGGAGGGTGCTGGTTGGCTTTTAGAAACATTTAACTGAGCAAGAATCATCTTTCCTTCCTCTGTTTTTCAGGTCTTTGTGAGGCTGCGTAAACCTCACTTTTCATTTTGAGGGACACAGCAAATCAAAGCCAAACCAAGTCTAGGTTAGAGTCTTTCCTCTGTTACTGTTGTCCTCCAAAGGTGTGGGAATTTCCCCATGAGATGCTGTTGTATCACTGGTTTTATCTTCTGATAAACTGATGTTCCTCATGTGGGGAGCTTTCTTATAAAGGAGTTTTTGTAAGGAGGAGGAGAGGTACCAGGTCTATCTATGCCTGTGCTGGCTCCTACTGGCCAGGGATTATAAAGTCAGTGGAACTGAGGCAGGGTTTGAGGCATTCTTACATGATACTGACAGTAGCAGTGATTTGCAGGTAGCTGCCACTTGTGCTGGACAACAAGCTTGGCCAGACAACAGGGCTGCAACCATTAATAATCATACTGTGCACACACAGTTCTCAATCCTGCATTTTGTGAATCGTAACACAGGGAGATACCCGTTTGTGTACATATACCAGGTTGCCTTCTTTTCAGACCTCAATATTTCACATCTCTAGTGTTGAACGTGAAGTGGACGTGGCTGGAGACAGGAGTTACTTCCCTGCTTCGTGAATAAAATCCCAGAGGACCAACGGCCAAGAGATGCCGAGCACCCATTTCAATAGGTCTTCTGGCGCAGACCAGACCAGCATGCAGGTCATACCACTCAAATATCAAGTGTGTGCCCAGTGGTGAGAAGAGCAGGACTTTGTAGCCACAGCCCAGTCCGGTGGCTGTGAGTTGAAGTGCAGATGTACCACTGCTCTGGCAGTCCCTGTGCAGACCCTGACACACAAATCAAGCCAGTGAGACAGAGATTCTTTGTTTGCCCAGACTGGAGTGAAGTCTGTGTTGCTATGACCTTGTTTTTCTGTGACTCCTATTCTAGTGAGCCCTGTCTTGTTGCTCACTGACATTTCCTTGAATTCAGCTGTTATTTGCAGAACAAGAGGTGAATGCTCAGAAATGTTTCTGGAAGCCAGTAGCAAAGGCCAGGTTAATGGTTACTTGTGTGCTAACACAGACTCTGACCCATGCAATGCAGCCAGAGCTGTGGAGAGCGTTGCTATCATGTGCTCACAGTGCAGGATGGCACAGCACAGAGATGACCTAGAGCAGAGCTGTCTCTTCACTTTGCCTCATCTCTCATTAGCAGCAGCCTCTACAGCAAGAGATGCTTCTTTCGGAACTTAAAAAGTGAGCATGAACGCTGTTCAAAAGCCTGCTTGTTAGAAGACTAGAAGCGAGTGGCAGCCTGAGCTGCAGAGATATAGAAGACTTAAAATACATACATATGAATCATATATGCCAGCCTATAAGCCAGGGTGTATAGAAACTGACCTTTCTGTTTCATCACTGCAGGGTAAACAAACTGCATAATTTGCTCCATCCCACAAGTACTTGTCCCCTCTCTGCTCTCTGTCCCACTGTCACATGCTGCAGCTGCATTTGGCAGCCTCACTCACTTGCTCTTCCTTTTTCTATCCTCACTGTTGCTTCACCAAAAATGTGGCGCAGTTCATTTGCCTGTAGAGATGAGTCCTGATCGATTGGGCAGAGGCAGTGCAGATGGTAAACGAGGACTACCTTTTTTTACTCTATGTCTGTGTTAGATACAGAGATTTAGGTGGCTGGAAGCTTTATATAAAAGGAAGAGTTTCTGCTACTGGTGGAGGAAAATAAAGCTGTGTCTGAGTAGAGAGATGAATGTAAAGGTATGCCTCTCAAAAAAATGCATAAGAATGAAGCTCAGACCTGGGCTAATGTGTGTTCAAGTACTCAGCTTTGAGTTCAAACTCAGTGTCATTCCATTTTCATGGTCTTTTCCCGGTATGTATCTGCTCCAGCTTGAAGAAAGTCCTCGAGTACATATTTTTACATTTGCTAGCTAAATTGCACAAAAAGATAATGTTCTCCAAGCTGAAGATCTGCATTTAGTTTGCCCTTGAGGTAGGCAATCTCCATCAGAAAATGTGCGTTCTTCATTTGCCGAAGCAAACAACTATTCTACATGAAGCCAGTGTATAAAATAAGCTTGTGAGTACAGCAAGCTGATCAAAGTCCCAGCTAAGCAGCACTAGAAATCTATTACTTCATGGAAATGATTTGCTTAATATTTTTAGCCCAGTTGGTAGTTTTTCTCCAACCTCTTTCACTTTTGAACACTTTCCATGTAAATTTTTATCAATAGTGATTATATAGAAACAGTGTGGTAAAGGAAGAGGGAAATTTAAGGGAAGCATGTGAGACTGGCAGTGCTGGAACTGAGACCTATCATGAAACACCAACTCTGCAGCCTGATACCCTTCAGCTCTCTGGTGGGTTCCTGCACTGAAAGAATTTAAAGTTCCCCTGTGTACAAATAAATCTGATATCCACTAGACTACATGCACATACTTCATGTATAATAGCAGCACACAGTCCATCTCAATGCATTTAGCTAGGAATCCTATCCCCCTGTGGTGGGTACACGTGCTGGAGGCACAGATCTCAGTGGTGCCTCTGAGCATCAGCCCCATGGGCTTAACTCTGAAGTGCCCAGGTATCACTTAGCATAGCTGACTTCAGTGTAAAACCGAGATCTAGCCATAAAAGAGGAGTGTGAGCTCTTTATTTGGGCTTGACTGCTTATTTCAGGCATTCACTGAGGAATTACCATCCTTCTCAGACACCCCAAAAATTGCATGGGTTTTTTATCCACCTTTTTCTCATTGTTCCAGAAGACATTTTTTCCCTGTAAGTTTCCAGATAAAGGTGAAACCATGGCCACTGAGAATTACAGATTATAGAAAGGTCAGCCTGCATGAACACTCACCTCCATGCTCTGAATCCTATGCAAAGAATTTCTCAAGCTTAAAGAGCAGGAAGAAGGGTAAAGACTCATTCTAATGGAAATTTTGAGCATGTACTCAACCACCAGGTACAAAGAGAGCTTAAGGTGATGGGACTGGGGAAAAGCATCATATCTATGTCATAACTAGAAAAATCATCCATGTCACTTCTTTTGTGCTGAAGTCCGGCATTGTGGCATTGCAGGAAGATAGGTGCTGGAAGGGGCTGTGCCAGGAGGCTGCAGCATCTCTGCATGTAAGGTCTGTGAGAGATGGCTAGAGGAGATGCTGGCAGTGCTAGGGCAGGGGACAGATTGGTGAAAACCATGTGAATTTGTGTGATATTTGCTGATTTCTGAATTTAAATTACCTTCTCTCTGCCTTCCTACACTGCTCATTTGGATGGAGGTTAGGTGACCTGGCATCCTTTATTCATGAAAGAAGCCCCGTAATGTATGTACATTTGCTCTATGTTCATGGGGTTAATTCAGTTTTGGCAAAAAGCGCAGGGAATCAACCTTGAAGATAGAAATCCTCTACTTCATTTCCCTAAAAAAAAATGGTGCCATTTGTGCTGCAGAGTCACTGTCCTGCATGCTTGCCTCATGCTTTACCCTGAACAGCACAGCACAGGCTATTTCAGCTGCTGGTCCTTGTCCTTACTAGGTCAGTATAACATTACTAGCCCAGTGGTAGACTTTACAGCTTCTCTTACCTCCTTCTAGCTGTAAATTTGGCTGGGAGAATGACATTTATCTCTGCAGAACTACAGAGCATCACAAGTTGGTGGCTCACGTCCTCCCTTTCTTGCTGCCAAGCTGTATCTCATGGACAGAGGACTTGCTGGCTTCAGTTTGAAACTAAAGGTCATTTGAAAACTGGTTAGCTATCCCTCTTATAGAGAGAACTATTTAATTGTGTTTAATTGTGAAAGTTAACACCGTCAGAAAATTCCTGTTTATCCCACTTGAGCTATTATGCAGCTTCTCAGAAAGAAACCACATTTGCCACTGGGGAATAATAAGTCTTATTTATAGAGTAGCCCATGCATGAAATCCTCTGGGCAACTAACAAAATACAGTCTGGCTTAAAAAAGAAAGAAGTCTGAAAGAAGCATCTCCATGTAGTCCAATAAAGGCCAAGAGGGGTGAAATAGTTTCTTAATGTTTTTAGACCAAAAGTGGTCAGAGGTAAATGAATGTCAGAGGAATTTTTAACAGATGTTTTCTGGAGCTCCAAACAGTTGGTAGCTGTGCGGGATGATCAGAAAAAGAAGAGAGAATACAGTTGAAGAGGTGACTATGTCTTGACCCTCAGCTCACCAGAGCACCCCTTCTGTCTCTAAGAAGCTTTCATCTAAAACTACTGAAAAAACTAATATGGAGGTGGCTGTGCAGAACACCAAGTGACATTAATTCTACCCTCAGTTGTGGCAAATTAGGAGAAAAAGCCTCCTGTTTAAAAACATTTCCTGTTGAGGTCTTGAGGTACCATCCCAAGGGGGAGGAACTTTCAGTTTCTCTCTTCAACCCATGTCAGTAGAGCAGTCTCCCTCCTCTGGAGGGGCTGAAGACATCAAGGGACCTGAGACCTGCTGTGCCACACTTGAAGATCCACTGGTCCCCTGTGTCAAGGGTGGATGTCGTTGAGTATCAACCAGACGTAGCAGTGGGGAGAAAATAGGAAGAAGGACAATAAATACCCATGTCCTTTTTACCCCCTGGCAGAAATACACGTTAAGTCCAGGGAGGAGACTGTGGACCAAAGCCAGGCTCTCATCCATACTTGCCTTTTTAAGAGTGAATTCAGGATGCTATTGAAAACCAGCTGATAATTTATGCAGGTACAATGGCTCTCTTAATATCTTCCTTCCAACTACATTTCCTGTATGTTGCAGCTTTCATTTTAATTATTGCATTCCAAATGACTTGTCTTTCAGTCAGCAAGACTGAAAGATCTTGAAAGACCCCAGAAGTAATTTATGAGCAATTATCTGATTTTCATTTTTAGCAGTCTGCACTGTCCCCATTTCTGTCACCTTGGAATATTCTTCGCCACAGTCTGGATAATTTAACTAATAGGAAGGACACTCATTTTAAAAGGGGGCTTCCTAATGACAGGCCCTGCTGAGCCTGCTGACACTGGTGCAGGTAGTTGGAATTATTACGGTGATTCTCAGCATTTTCATTAATCTCTTTTGCATTCTCTGGGGTTTCTGAGCTGAAATTTGCCAGGCAAGGTCTTAGAAAAGTAACATTTTTTTATTCTCTTTCCTTAGGGTCTTCTTTTCCCATTGTGAAAGTCTATTAAATAAGTTAAAGTAGTTCACAAACCTACAAATGAAGATGGTGACAACAGGCTTAAGGCATACATAAGGAGTGCAATGACTGTCTGCTGGAGTGGTTCATTCCTTTTTTCTCATCCCCTCCGCCTGAACATCAGGGTCCAGCAGGGAAAACCAGGATAATTTTGTGTGCTGAGCCACTCCTTGCTTAGAATTACGCGTTTGTTGAGGATTGCTCTCCTGGCTCCATGGAATGGTGGTAGCCACCAGAAGGTAACTGCAAAGAGGTCCCTTGGTCATATCCCCATGTGTGCCTTGTGTCATGGTCTGACAACAGCCATGCTTACCTCTGCGCTCCTCAGAGGCAGAGGGAAGGAATGGAGCAGCAGTGTATGGGAAGAGAGGAATGAAACACATGCAAAATGCCATGTGAAGGCCTATCAGCTACGGTTCTTCTACCCCACAAAACACAATGCAGAGCACAAGCCTTCCCTCTGTGCTTGCCCAGGCACAGCTAAAGGGTCCTCCAACATGTGTGGGAGAGCAGGGAATAACAGACTTCTGTGTGGCTTGGCACAACCGAGTGACCACCCATTTTGCCCCTTCTCTCTCTGTCCACCAAGCAAATTGTCCAGTTTGACTATGCTTGACCAGCCCTGAGAGGACAGGGAACTCACAGAAGCAATGGTAGAACCAAAGCTCTTGCATTCCTGGAGTACAAGGTCTCCAAAGCTGTTCCCTCATGAACAGCCCCACAGGAGGTGGTGGGAACCAAATCATAGAATCATAGAATAGGGCTGAAAAGAACCTTAAGATCATCTAGTTCCAACCCCCCTGCCAGAGGCTGGCACATATCTCTTGTCATCTGTCATGGTTTAAGCCTCAATAACTCATGCAGTCACTCTCTCACTCATTCCCCTCTCTTTGTTCACCCCACTCTCGGAGGGATGGGAAGGAAAATCGAAAGAATGCAACTCCCACAGGTTGAGGTAAGAACAGTCCAATAACTAAGGTATAACACAAATCACTACTGCTACCACCAATAATAATAATGACAAGGCAAATACAAGGAAAGAATACAATCGCTCACCACCTATACCCAGCCTGACCAAGCAGTGCACCCCCACCCTTCCAGGTCTCTACTCTCTGTTTTCACATCCTGGGCATGACATGCTGTGGCATGGAATACCTCTTTGGCTAGTTTGGGTCAGGTGTCCTGTCTCTGCTTCCTCCTGGCTTCCCCTCCTCCCTGCCAGAGCATGAAACTCAGAAAGTCCTTGGTCAGACCAAAACATTACCAAACAATAACTGAAAACACTGGTGTTACCAGCACTGTTCCCAGGCCGAAAGTCAAAACACAGCGCTGCACCAGCTACCAAGGAGGAGAAAAAATGACTGCTGCTGCTGATCCCATGACATCATCCTATCACGATATGGGGAAAGGGTGCCCATAGCTCCTCTAAACCAAATTAGCCCCAGAGCAAAGATCATCTGGCAAAATGAACGTTTCCTCATTCTGGTCATTAGCAGAAACCATCTATTTTCATCCCTCTCAGGTCCAGTTTGAATGTTGAGACTGTTGGTGTCTCAGAAGACAAGAAAATCACACTAGTTGCCTGTACAGCACCAGCAGCAGGTGGCTTCATTTTTGTGTGGAACATTTGGGAGCTACCACAGTCCAAATCACAAATGTCATTTTTGTGTTTATATTCTCTTCCCTTTGATCTCTCCTACACTGTGATTGCTGATAGATTCAGCTAGCTTAGAAACAAATATCTATTGCAGCTATGCTCTTCCATAAATAGCAATTGTGTGCTTTTAATCAGAACAACTCTTATTCCAGCATGTATCTGGAAGCTAAGAGGAAAGAAAGCAAAACCATTTAGAAAGGCAGAGGATGTGGGCACGTGCATGTGTCCCAGTCCTCCACACTGCAGTGTGTGGTGCTGAGCACAAAAATGACTGCTGCTCTCAGCAAACATCAGTCTTTAGGTGTTAAAACATTCAGCATGTAGAGGAAGAAAAGGCACGGCAGCTACCAGTTAACTGGGAGGTTTTGTTTTATTTCTCTCTGTTCTTCTTGAATGCACTTAGAGGGGATGGCTCAGAGGATTCAAACTTCCTCACTTGCTTGTGGGGGGAAAAAAGAATCATCCCTGCTTTGGGATACCAACTTCTCTACCTAAGAGGCAAGTCACAGGCGTAGCACATCAGTGAGTAAGAGAAATGCTTGCCTTGCTCCCACCCCAACACCTCAGAAGTGAAACCTGGGTCAAATCTTTTCATGTGTTGCTCGTAGCTTCTTTAAAATAATGTTTCCACTGATGCACACCAACGTGATGAACATTTTTCATGTATTATTAATGCTCTTCTTTGTACCATGTTCCGAAAAAAAAGTTTTGATTTATTCCACACCTTAAACCCAATGTGACAAACCAGTGAGATGGCAGCGGGCTGCCTCTTTCTTTCTCTAAGATTTGAAAACTGAACTTAAAAGTCTGGAATTATACTGAGATGCATTCCACTCTTGTAATATTAACATTTTTTTTATTACCTGAACTATTTTCCCTGTCTCCCTTGACTCCCACAGCAGGGACTCTCACATTATTTCCTGCAGTGTTCCACCCCCACTTTCAGAGACCTGGATTTGAGGAGCTGCCCTACCGTTTATCAAAGCTTTTCCCTTGGTCATCAGAGAGAGTCTTGTCTGGTTTGGGCTCTATGAAATTGTCTGCTTCTACTTTTTTCCTTGCTTTTTCTTCCTATTCTTTGTATCGAGTTATCTGTTCACAGCTGAGTAATCTCAGTAGAACTGCGGGGATGGAGATCTTCTTGCCTCATGTCAAAGATACAGAACCTTTTTCAGCTGAGCCAGGGATTGGTGATATGGATGGGTATTTATAAGTGCACACACAAAGTAGGAATGAGGTGTCCACTGTGGCAATTCCTCTACAATACTGTATTGATCTTGTATACCTCTGACCTCTCTCTGCCCTCTAACCATACAGTTCACCTCCACCAAGACTAACAGCTTCCAGCCGCCTTTACTGCTCTGTGCCCCTTGAGTAGCAACCATCTTTCTGGGAAAAGCAAAACCAAAGCAACTCCTCACCAATCAGAAAAGCAAAGTCTTTGTTTCTTTTCCTCAAGATGCAGGATTTTCTCCCAAACCAGACCTGTAGAATTTGCAATATCTATTCTTAAATGAGCTGACATGTTTAATGCTCAATAGATTGTAAAGCAGGTTAAATCCTTACTATATTTATCCAACAGAGATTTGGGAATCATTTGTTTGAGAAGAGAGAAAAAAAAATGGTTTTAACCTTGGAATAGGTCGTGAGATAATAGACTTTAAATTGTCAGTGTTGTTGCACAGATTAAAATCACAGATCCTTTCTCAGTGAATCCACTGATACCAAATTTGTAGACTGATTCTATGATCAGCAGATATTTGAAGTATATGATATTAATACAACTTCAGAGTGGTATGATACAACTGTAAGTAAATGTTTTGGTTGGACTTGCTTGGGAGTTAAATTCTTTGTGTGTTTTCAAGCGTCTGTTAGTGCTTTTTTTTTCCTCACAGTATAAAGTCTCTATCCTGCCTGTGCTTTACTTCATAAGCTCTTTAATAGCATTTCTCTCTGCAATCCTTTTTGTAGTGCAGTTCACATATGCAGAGACTGTCACATGTTCCTAATCTCTGTCCATTTGTGTGATGGTTCTCTGAGTAGGAGCATCTTGGAATGGGAATGAGTCTCCCCTTCCTGAGAGCTGGGAAATCACCTAGTCCAAATCAGCATCTATGATAAAGATGCTGACAACAGTGTTGCGGACGGCTATTATTCATTTATGTTGTTATAACTGAGTAACGGAGTTCTCTTGCCTGACATCAATAGAAATACCTTTTTACAGCAACATTATAAGTACAAATGATGGGGAGGTTTTAAACTTCCCTAATCAGTTCCATGATTGTTTGCTTGAACAGAAATCTAGATCTACTTTCTCTGTATTTATTTTTCAGTTATTCTGGGGGGTGAAATCAATTTTTTTCCAAACATCATTGCGACACTTTCCTTCCAAAAAAGTGTGTGAGAGAGAAGACCCCTCTTCTGCTGTATTTCTATGTTGCAGCCCTTTCTGACCATATGCGCTTGTGCTAATCACTTTCTGTGGCTACTCTAGCTGACACCTACAATCACAAAAGCATTGATGTCTGCTGAAGAACCAAGGCTATGCACAGAAAGCAAATTTTGAATGTTTAAGTGAATGCAAGGAAATAAAATCTCATTCTAAGTGTCAACAATCTGCTAATCAGGCAGTGAAAAGGAAAGCAACGAGCTCTATGCACCAAACCCAGACTTACCCACACAGTTTAACACATCCAACTTAATCCACCCTTACCAGAGGGCTGGAGGAGACTGTTTTGTTCATGGTTACAGAACACAAAAGCTGTAAGGTATTAATGTATATTTTGTAAACAGGAAAAGTGGGCTAATTTATAGAATAAATTGTAATAAATATGTAATTTATAGAATAAATTACATATAATTTTCCCCCTCTTCTTTTGCCTGCCAGCATAACTATGCCCATACTGTGCTGAAAAAACACTTTCAGAGACTTGTGATGTTAACTGTTGAATCTATGTTTATGAGTTTCCAAGATGTTTCTGTAATAATAAGATTATTAATGTCTTTTTTACTTAGTATGAGGCACTAGGGCAATCAATGCATGAAACTCACCTGCCTGTAACAGTAGCTGGTCCATTAGCAGGGACTGCTGTAAAGACTGCGGTGAACATTAAGGAATATGCATTTATTTTTAGCAGGTACTTTATTCTGTGAAATCCAGCATGGGAAATGGGGAAGGAATTTGTAAACTTCTCATTGGCAAAAAAAAATCCTTCCCAGAATGGCATTATTCATACCTTTTTATACCTTTTCATTCTAGTCCTGCACCCCAAGGTGCCATTGGAAAAACATGAGTAGCCCAAGTCTTAAGGCAGACCCAGAGAGGAGTTGCTGGTCAAACTGGTACTCTATTTTGAGTGTCGTCCTGAGTGTGGTTCTACCAACAGTTATGTCCATGCAATATTTTGTCTAGTTCCCATTGTCACAATTAGCTCATGAGAATATCATGTGCTAATGATATTCTCTTTCAAAACCCTCGTACCATCTTCAGGCATACCTTGTGCATGTTGAATTCTGCTCCATCTTTAGTATCTTTTTCTTTCAAGAGAAACCAGGACAGACAGGGAGACAGTCCTCAACATGACTGGCAGAACCTGGATCTTGCAACCTTTTGAGAATCCCCAAATTTGGCAGCACCCATATCCTTTGTTGGGGATTTGGTTGCTTTACCATTGATGTATGGTCAAAGAGGCTGACTTCAGCACTCAAATGAAACCTTAGCACTGTGAGGAGCAGTTGCACACTGATGATATGGTGCTGAATTCATCATTTTGACTAGGACAGAATTTGAGCTTATGTCAGTTGTTAAACTTTATTTAGTCAGATTGCAGGTCTCCATGCTCAACTGAAGAGCTTGCAACAGCATTTGAAAGTGATAGCTAGGGAAAATGCCATCATTGGGAGTATTTCCATAATGTCTATAGCTCTTCATTAGCAAGCAGACATGCTGAAGTGATGCACACAGTATTTTCATACTGATATAAAGTGTGTATGAGTGGCCTCTGTAAGTTTGCTGCCTTTTCAGGGGAAGCTCAGACTTGAGCATCCAACCTGAATTTGGAATTGAGTGGTCCTTTCAGTGAAGTAAAAGCTCATTTTTCATGACAAGAATCCATTTATTAGGTAAACCAAAAACCCCATAAGCAGCTAGTTTTAGGATTTCAAAGTGCCTTCATAAAGGTTCTAGGAAGCAACTTGCAAAACATGCAGGAATTTATGTGGAGATGTTTAATAAATCAAAGAGACACTTACAACAATGAACATCACTCAGTTTAGGTGATTAGTTCTTTACAGTCATTAGGATTGGAGACCAGAGTGTGTGGACTAGTCTCTTTTTATAGATGATTGATGGGATGAGAGAGATCAGAAACAATATTGTAGACAACAGATGAACAGAGAATATTAAAAAAGCAATGGGGGGAGGATTGAAGCCCTGCTGAAAGATTAAAGAATAGAAAGAAGTACAAATGAGCAAATCAATTATTGTGTGAAGATTTCTAGCATGTTGTTTAATTCATATTGGCCTGTTCTATATTTAGTTTCCTCACAGTTTCTTTTTTTATTGATGTTTCTTATAGTTCCCTCTCTGGAATCTGATTCTAAGATGCATCATTGAATGATCCTTTGAGGGGAAACGTTACAAAATGAGACCTAATCTAGCAAACATTTTCTGACATGAGCCGTCTTGCCTTAACTAAGCAAAATTCCATGATGCTGTTTCTGTGTATGAAAATCACTCAAAGCAAAATGTTTGCAAATGTAGGCCATAAAGTGAACACCTCTGCTTGTGGAGGGAAAGGTAAAGAAGGAAAGGGAAGGGGTGACTTCACATGTACTTCTCCCTTATCCAGGGATTTATTTTGACACCAATTATGTGGGTGGGTTGCTGGAGGGATAGTTCCAAAGCTATGCAGAGAGAAAGGGGTTTATGCGCAGTGTCTATCTGTCAGACCCCTTGTTGGACGTGACACCAGGAGTTGGGCAGCTCTCCCATAGGAACCTCAGCTTCAGGAGCAGCTTCAGGGGCCAGGATATTTGGGTTTTCCACCTTGTCCTGCTGCTAGGAGCCTCCTTTCCCAAAACATCCTGTGCATGGCTCCTTCCATCATGGCGGTCACTTGCTTGGTCTTTTTGGGTCTCCACTAGATTAGGTGCACAAGTGAGCACTGGTAAGGGCTAGAACAATATAACAGGCTTCCTCTGGGAGCTGGAGAAGTGAACTGGAACCGTTGTTTCCACTTAGTCATTCCTCAAGCCATCCCAAGGAGTCAGGCAGCTTCAGGTTGATGTGTGAGAAGCGGAAAGAGGAGCCCAGAGGAGAGGGATTGAGGTGCAGGTGCTGTAGCAGAGCTGTGTGCTGCATAGTGAGGGTTGTGCATAGAGCGTGTTACGGTAGACAGAGAGGATGTCTGGGAATGGGTGTCAGCGTGGAGAAATGTTTGTGCCTATTGGAGGCACCATGTTAAGGGGAAAAGAGGAAATACATACATATTGTTAAAATGGTGTACTCTAAGCACAAACTACAGACTTTAAAATAACGTAAGCGTATTGCTTTGCTGGCTTCAGGATGCCATTGCAGAGCCGAGCTCAGGCTGTTCAGGAATCAGTTCCACTTTGATTCAAACATTCTCCAAGTTTTACAATAAATTATTCAGTTTTGCAATACCTGTTTTAAGGATGATTTTAACATCACTGTAATTGCTTTGAATGTAAACATTGAAATATGCAGCCCCCCACACCAACACCTCAACACTCAGAATTTGCAGTGAAAAATTAGGTGCCTGTCAAAACGTGTTGAAAGAAAAGTGCTGCTTTCCACATAAAATGCCAACTTCTTCTCAGAAAGGTCATAACAGCCAAAAGGATCCACTGATACAATTTTTCTGAATCATTTCATAGAAGCATTGTGATTCCTACCTCTTCTTTGCATTTTGGGAGACTGTAATGCATCACAGGAAGATTGCCAACGGGGAATGTCCATGTTACTACCAAGGGTTAGGGAGTTTGACTGCTACTGCTGTGAAACACTGTGACGGTACAAAAGCTCATACCAAAGTTTCCCAACCTTAAAAATATTCAGGTTTTGGGTTAGGACTCTGAAACAGCAAAACTGTGCCGACTTTCCAGTGAGCTGATGCAGTTGTTGGCTACTAATGAGGAAAGCCTCCTTGGACAGTGTCTTCATTTCCCCTTATGAACCCCAGATGCTTATTTTTTGCAGTGCCAGGTCTCTCCATTCTCTGCCTGGTTCTTTGGAGGCTGTGCTGGTGGTGTGGGTTCAGAGATCCTCTGGGCTTGTGAGTATCTTTCTCCCATCACTTTCCCTGTCTCTAGCTCTGGGTATCCACTGTTGGTGGAACTATAAAGCCTGCAAGATGACTGGTTTGACTGCAATGAGAAGAGCAGAAAGTGGAGAGTGGAAAATGGAACAGAGACTTCAGAGCAGCTTGGTCAAAAAGAAGCTGGTTAAAGAGGACTTGAGGGAAGCAGGCAAATAGGGCTGAATGCAGTGAACTTAAGGGGAAGGATTAGTGGCTGGGATCTTCAAAGGAAAGTAAGGGGGAATTCAGTGGGAGCAGGACAAAATCCATTAGGATCTATTTATCATTCAGTGACTAATTTACAAGTTATTAGTCCCACAATTATCAATGTGGAGCTCACATTTAGCATTGCTGCTCAAGAGACAGCTTTCCTATCCCAGACAGTCTTATAAAAACCATAATCAATTTTACTTGCGGTTGCCACTGCAATGTGGAGGAAAGTACAAACAGCGCTATGCTGCTTCTGTTACAAATCTTAGCAACTTTAATTATATACTTGTTTGATTTCAACTATGTAGAAAATAAGCTTGAATATACTGGGTTGGTCTCCATAGGAAAGTTGCTTTTCAGAAGGGAAATCCAGGGCCGAAGTACAGATTGAGACGATGGAGCAAAAAGAGGAATTGTAACCTGGGGAAGCATGCTTGAAATGAAATAGATGTCCTTATGCTCAACCAGATTGACCCTGCTCATCATATTAGGCCAGCCAAGTTAAACACAAAGCCAAGGAAAACATGACATAAGTACTAGGTATCTTACACATTTCATCACCTCCAGGTGAGGCAGTGGCTACAACTGTGTGCTACTTTGGTTGAGCATCCTTTCAGACTGGCCATTCAGATAGCTAACTCTGTGTGTAGTAATGATCATTAGTAAATAAAGGAAAATTGAAAATCTTTTGCATGTTCTTTTTGATAGCCTGCACAAGGAAAAGTAAAGATCTAAAGAGAGTAAAGTAGTTGTATAGCTCTTATTCAAGTAAGAGTTGTTGGCTCTATCAGAATTGCAGAGCTGTACTTACATTTGTGAATTGATACACTTGAAGTTATTCATCTCTGTTATTTGAGTCATTTAGGCAATTCATTGAACAGCACACTAAATTATTCTGCCAAAGAATCACCAGATATCTAGTATATGTATTACTGTATGATCTCCTGCTAGATTTCCCTCCTGGAAACAGATGATATCTCACTGTCCCACTGAACAATCTGTGATTCCTCTTCAAAACAAAAACACTACAGTGAATAGAGAAAAAAGAATCATCAAAATTTACATTAATTTTTTATGGCATATTTTGGAAGCAAGGTTTTTATTTAAACCCACATTTCCTAGTTTGTGCTTGCCTCTAAATGCATACAGAATAGCATGGGGGTCAGACTTCATTATGGTTTTGCTTCTTCAACAGGAAAAAAAGTACTTAGCATAATGTTCATTACATTCAGCTAGTTTGGGTATTGTAAAGATAAATTAGTAAGGAGGGTGGTGTCCTCTACACTGCAGTGTAAGAGGAAAAAAAAGACATGGATGCTGGCTGACGTGGCACTAGGTTGTGTTGACTTTCCAGTTGCTATGCGATGTGCTTTAGAAGTGCCTGGCCCACCAGTGCTCTGTAGGTCCATGCACCTCTGTGCAAGCTGCTGCCTGCGGAGCCTGGCCACTCCAGTGTGCTGCTGTTCCTCACCCTCTAGTGAAGAAACCCTCATGCGTGCAGTGCCAGGCCTTAGCATCAGGCTCTTTCAGGTCCAGCAGCACCACTTGGTCTTTGCTTTTACAGCATCTGCTTTCCTTCCTACTCTCTTATTGCTGCCATCGTGTTAAAAGCCAAATGCTGCACCTTCCCTAAACCTTATCTTTTCCCACAAAGCAGCAGGATGGCACTGCCAGCTACCGTCAGCTCTCCTCTGAGAGCTACTGCCTGCTCCCACCTCTAGCTAACACCCCCACCAGAGAGTACCTTATGGATTACAGCTTGCATGTTTTCCCTTGGAATAATATTCCCTGCTCTGCACTTTGTCTGGAGAACGACAAACAGAGCCTGTGGAGGAGGCGTTTGGTAACTGGAACAGAGAGACTATATTAGTTCTACCTTTGCAGTGTGAAAATATATCTGTTTTAGGATGATTGGACTATATTTGGCCCTTGGGATTTATAGCCTAGGCAGGTTAAGTGAGAGCCATGCACATTAAATGCAGACTTTGAGGTAGGCCATTGCATCTTTCCTAAAATGATGTTACCCTACGGTCAGATTTTGTTTGTTTTTAATACTCTGTAAATTTAATACAGGGGCTTTGATGCATGTTTTTCAGCTTGAAAGCAAAACCGTCTTCCTTTGTCCAGCACTTTACAATTTTAATGCTTTTAGCAGGCAGCTCCATGACACAAAACCGGGCTCAGGAAGCTTCACAGCTACCAAGAATATCTGGAGCTGTTATAGGAAAGATTTAAAAGAACACCCAAGAGGCCAGGAGGGGACAGAAACCTTTTGGCCAGGGCACACATCAGTCTTTGACTGAGGACAGGAACAAAGCTGCACCATGGCAGGTTGTTCTTCAAGGGCTCAGTGGCGTTTATACGCCTTCAGAGGAAAAGTCTGGTATCAAATCAGCACCAGAGAGAGGTTGCTGGCCCTGGTGTGTACTGCTGGAGTGGGATTGCCTCCCTCCCTAACTAGCTGAGCCTCTTCTTGCACCAGCTTTGAGCTTGCATAAAGCCTTTGAAGAGTTACTTCTGGGTTATAGCAGTGGGGACGAGGGAAAAGCCCTTTTGCACATCCAATAGAACTTTCTGCTGCTGCACTTACTCTGGTTTTTGTTTGTTTGCTTGTCTAAATTTTTACTGTGCTTTTGATCTGAACCCAAGAATCGAAACCATCACTGGGAATGTGCTGCTAGAGAGAATTACGAAACAAAATGCAACCGCAACACTCTAAATGTTGTTTTAAGTGGTGTCTAGACCTCATGCTGGCTTTCTGCACCAAGACGAATTTCATGAAGAGAATAACCCTCCTCCTTGCTCCCCCCCAAGTTATATTAAATGTCAATTCCCTATACTCTCATTCAACTCTGGTCCTTCTGTATAAAGAGGAATAATATGGCTTCTGCTTTCTTATTTTCATTTGCCTTTTGCAAAAAGGCTCATGTTTAATGGAAGAGGAGGGAACACTAAAAAGGAAGCATGAACATGTACAGGGCTTTTGAGTTATTAGGTTAATTAAAGAAAACCACAAAATGGTAGCAGTGGAAAAGGCCAAAGTCAAAGCATCAAGTTTTGTGTATGCTATGGCATTGCTGAGTGTGAAGAAGGATGCCCTGACCCTTGAAGAGGCTGGCTCATGCTTTTATGGGCATACTGCTGTTGGTTGATGCCAGCAAGTATTTCTAGAACCACTGGTTGTGTTAAATTTGCATAATAGATGGGTTTGGTTTTATTTTACCTGAGGAATTTTCTCTCTTCACTCACAGCTGTGGTGATTTGTTTCTTCTGCTGTTAATAACTAGGTCTGCAGTTAGTTTATCTGACACCATAATAATCCACAAACACCAGACACATGTAGGTAAGACTCAGCACAGAATATTCACTAGTGTTGGAGGACAGAGGAGAGTTATCAGACAGGATGGGCTTGAAATGTTTTCTGGTGTTGTGCACAGGGGCAGAAAAATGTCCAAGGGAAATATTTTTTCTGTAGAAATTCCCATTTAGGTAAAAAAAGGGGGGGACAAAATAATGTTTCCACTGTTTATTTTGGCAACCAAAGCTACTCAAGCATTGCAAAGAACAATACTTAGTAGTAATCCCTAATGAATCATTGAGATTATGGTCATTTAGGTTATTCTTTTCTTCCTTTTATACTAGATGTCACAGCCAAGGTATGGCACCTCTTGTGCCTGGAGCTGCTTATTAATACAGGAAAAAATACTGAGTGAGAAGACCTTATTGTCTAAACAGGCAACACATGGTGAAAGATGGGAAGTTATTACCCCCACTTTTCAGGTGGGAATGAAGGAATATTAAAAGTAAATGATTTGTTCAAGGCAGCATAGATGGCTATGCAGAACCCACCACATGCACCACAGTTCTGATCCATTTGTTTTCATCTATTCATTCTCAATTTAAGAAGATTTGATGGTTCTTATCTATTTTTTCCTACATATTTATTGCTTGAAGGTACCTGTACTGTCACAGATAAGTGCTTCATATCTGATGAGCAAGCCATCATCACTAGGATGGGCTTGGAGATGTAGGGATTCTGTTCATTCCTAAAAAAGGAATGTCTGCACCCAAATTCTACACCGTAGAATCATAGAATAGTTAGGGTTGGAAAGGACCATAAGATCATCTAGTTCCAACCCCCCTGCCAGAGGCAGGGACGCCTCCCCTGAGTCTTCCCAGTGTTACAAAGAGCTTTTTTCCTTTAAACCATTCCTTGAAGAGATGGAGTCTGGCAGGAAAATCTACCCCTGCAGAGCAGCACTGCAGCCTACCTGTGTAAACCACTTTGTGCCTGACAGTCAGATTGACGTGACCTTGTTTGGCTGCCTGTTGCATAAGCTGGACAAAAAGCTGGTGTGATTTCCCGACAACAGGCGTCCCATCCACACAGATCAGTTCATCACCCAGTCTCAGGTGGCTGTCAGCATCAGCAGCACCCAGTGGTACAATGTGACCAATGTAAATAGGCTCTCCAGGTTCACCACCTTTGCTATGCACAGCAATACACTTAATGTTGTGTAATGCATCCCTGAAAGGCTTGGAGAAGTATCCTGATGAACAAGGAAAGCAAGATGGTATATATTGGCTCTTAACTGATTAGACTCAAAATGGCTCCAAAGCTTCTTTTTAGCTTCTTCTACTGGCAGCACAGCTCTACATATTTGAAAGAGGAAAAAGGACTTTCACTTACTTAAATTTTAGTCCATCTTCTAAAGTCAGAAGTTGCAAGCAGGTTTGCCTTTCCACAGGGTCTGACATGAGGACCTCTTTGCCACATACAAAGGGGCAGAATGAAATGGATCCACAGAACATTCTCACTGGTCAAAATTCTTTGGGGTAAAAAGAGAGAACAGCAACCTTATTGCTTGTGCCTTATTATGTAGATTTATGTGGCACAAAAAAAGGTATGAGCTTTGTGCTGCCCCTCTGCACTTGGTGAGATTTCACCTAGCAGCTTGAGAAGGTAAATCAAGTGTTAAGCTGCGCACAGGATAAGAGGGCAAGATGACTATGTGCCATGTAACACTTTTTACATATCATGAGCTGTGCACAAGGGCATATCTAAATAAAATGCATAGGAAATAGCATCGCGCAAATATGATCTACATTTTTTTTCCTGATCAAAGAGGCTGAGGGAAAAAAATAATTAAAAAGTAAAAGCCTTATGCAATGAGATTTAAAAGAAAACTTTGGAGGCTGACAAGACGCATCTGGCACAACTTCAAAGTCCTTCAAAGTACGTATAATCAATGTTTGTCAATAGCAGTTTTGCATCCTTTAATTTATCTTTCATGGATATAAAGCATGATGTTATTAGGATCCAGTCCATACCTTAATTCTGTTTGAGATTTGATGAATCAGGGCTCGATTAAAATTCAGTGCAAATCAGCTTACTCAAGGACAAGTTACATAAAGTCATGCGTTATCTAACTCCTTTTTATCTTGCTGTCTTTCTAACTCCTTAAAGAATTTGGAATCTCTTAACCTTGTATGTGTGGCCACCAACATACTAAATCTCAAACACATTTTGCTTATAGGCACCTGCTTAAATTATGCATGTGTGGCATAATTTGTATACCTAAATTCTTTGTGTATTTTGTGATGTATGAAATCCCCTTAGGATGTTCAGGCTCCAAAGTGAGGAATCATCAGAAGTGAGGTTCCCTGACATCCAAATTTCAGCACTTGTTACAGAGTCTGCAATCAAGTGCTCATATCTTTTTCACAAGGATATGACAGTCTGGATAAGAAATGACAAAGCCCTTCTGATTTCATTGTTTTCTTCCTCATATTTCACCATGTGGACACCCCACCCATCCATTTTATTTACTGTACGTTAGTCAGGTCCTCCTGAGCAGACAACCATATTCATTTTTCTCCTGGTGGTGTTTAATGTGCTTAGCACTGTCCTATTTAACTGTTTTATAACCGCGGAGACAACATATTGTTAGGGAGTTCCCTGTGATTTTGGGCTGTGATGTGAGGACACTGTGTTTCTATCACCCTTCTCCTTTCTGCTCGAGCTCTGAACTATCTGGGGGAAAGAATATGTCTTTTCGCTTGTTTTCATAGCTTGTAGCACAAACAAGATCTGATCAGTGAAAGTTTGGGAGCATTTCTGCAACAGAGAGCTGCTTATACTTGCAATAATATTGCGATCTCCTCAGTCACTACTGTTGTTATAGAAGATTCAGCTTCTGGAGACTGGGAGGTACTCAAGAATTCAGCTTTTACTGAAAAGAGATTCCAGGTTCTCAGATCTGTGAACAAATGCTTGAGAGCATGACCCTCAGTGTCTGAAATACATAAAATAATAAAACCCACACTTTTTTAAAACCTTATATTTTATAACTAGATCTCAATATTTTTTCAATTAAAGTTAGTCTAATTCATACTTTTTTTCAATTGATAACAATAGAAAAATTATTCTATTACAAGGCAAATATTTTGGTTTCTTGTCAATTTATGCTATTTTCTTCTTTGATACTTACTGATTCGAAACATTTACCAGCTGTTTATGCAGTGACAATCTGGTCAGGATGCACTTATGTGATCAGGGTAATCTGTTGAACATTAAACAATATTTGAAGCATGGTTAATTATTTGCACTCAATTAGCTCACCTTTGAATGATTGTGGCTTGTCTGAAAGAGACATAGGCAAGAAGAAAAAGTGAGTTTCAAGAAAGAAAAGAGCATAAGGATGGCTAACACTGCTCTGACCCTTCATGTTCTTCCTCTGGTCATTCTCCTAGGGAGCACACATTTGTGCGTGAGTATGTTTCTGTATTATTTTCCTTGCTGTGTGCCAGCTCTGCTTCTTGCTGACTCCTTCCTGGGCAGCGGGGGCATTTATCTGTGTATTCGCATTGCAGAATACTGAGGTGCCCAAGTAAAGGCTGCACAAGAGAGAAGCCCCATGGTTTTTAAGAGTAGATATCTACATTAACAAGGAATACCCTGTCCAGGTGTGTTCAGTTTACACCCTGCACCCAGGGGTGTGCAGTAGGGAACACAGTCACTTCCCCAGTCTTGGGCACTGAGAGATGCTCCAAACCACTGGGCTGCTCATCTTCAAGCTGAAGGGACTTGAGATCAGATTAAACAGGTCAGGGTATGTGTTGACTTGGAAGTTTTGCCAGCTATTTTGTCCAAGGTAAAATCTACCACAGCTGTAAGTTTTGGATGGTTGAATTATCGTTGCTACTGACATGGAAGAAAGGTTAACAGCAAAATACTCAACGCAGCTAGAGATGGCCTTTATATACTTTCCCAAATCTATTCATCTCTTCTTTAAAGAAGACTGAAAGAATGACTCGCAGCCAAAACAAAGTTAAAACTCCGTTTTAAAAACATCTCCTTTGTTCCTCCAAGCACTGCAATCAAGTAGGTTTTCCCACAAAGGAATTTGAGGTTCTTTCAAACCCCCGCTTTCTTAGTGATGGTCTCTATGCATGCAGGTTTGTATTTGCTGAAATGCAGTGCAAAATTTCAGATGTTAGTATGTTTAAGTTGAGCTCTTCGGGAAAAATGTGCAGTGAGGGGGTTTGATGTGCTATAAATCTTTTTTGAAGAACTCAGTGAATTTTTGATCAGGGATTTTCAAAGCACAATAGGGCATTTATTAATAATTATTTTATTAATTAGGTCTATCTATCTGCTGACAGCAGTAGATATGGCACACTTAATCCACTGGTACATATGGCCACTTACTGAGGGGATCAGCTCTAGGTAGTTCAGTGCCAGTTTTACAGACATCATGGGAACCCAATCTAATATAAATAAGCTCATAATGAGCTGGTTGTGCTAATTCACACTCAGTGAGGAAGATGTAGGTCCAGTCTTAGGCAACGTAAAGTCTCGCACAGATTTTTCCTAGCTATACCTAAGTGTTAGATTGATTCATTAGCTTTGACAATCCTAATCTGACTTTGCTCTAAATATTGCTGTGGAAAACGTAGTGCGTATTCCCCCCCCCCCCCCCCCCCCGAAAATTCATTAAGATTGCTAAAATGCAAAAGCAATTCTGCTGTCACTGAAAAGCAGCATGACAGAATATTCAGCAGGCTAGTTTTTAATAAAACATGGTTTTTCTTCATAATTAATATAACAAGGTTTTCTGGCTTAGCACTTGGAATGGATCCCAGGAATGAAAAAAAAAAGAGGGGAATGAGTAGCCGTGATGTGACCATTGCATGACAAACATGTTATGAGATGTTTTTGCTTTAATGATTTGTTCCAAAGAAAAAGTTTACTGTGAAATAGTTTGAATGAAAAAGAACAGATTTGCACTTTGCTGAAACCATGAAAAACACCCTTAAATTCTTATTTCTGTCCTTTCCCAGAGCTGCATATCTTCATCATTGTCATTTTTATCTGAATCTGGTTTGGGGAGTTTTTATAAGTAACACTCTGATTAATAAATGTTATTGGTGAAATATAGCACAAGTCGAACACAGATTTAGGTGATAGCTCCTATCAAGTCTGACAAAATAGAACAGGAAAGCACATGGACATTCATGGATCTGGCAGGTCTGGAGCAGGACCCTAAGGCAAATATTTCTGCTTGATTATTTCGTATTACCTGAAGAGAAACTGATTTCACCTGCATGAATCCAGACTATCTCCATAAAAGACATAAAGCTGCATGATGGGTGCTAATGAGAACAAATTTTGGTCCTATATTTTATCATATATGATGCAACTGTGCCAAAGATTGTCTTCAGACACGACAGGTCTTCTCAGGTTAGGTTAGGTTATTTCCTGCTTCTAATTACAATTCTGGTCAGTAAGATACTATAGTAGAAGTGTGCCTGCCATAAGGTATTGTATTGTTAAGTGTTCCTCATTTAGCCAAGAAGAAATCCAAAGAGCTCTGCAGCAGCAGATTGTGCAGTTCAGCTTTGTATCTTCCCTTAATCAGACTTGTATTGAAGCAGCTTTTCTGAAATACACACAGATTTAAATGGCTTAAATATTGTGCTAGAGAATTCCACAACGGGACAAGAATGGGCTAAATCCCACAACGCTGTGGTGATGGAGCCGTTCATATGCCCAGCTGCAGCTCCCATTTAAATATGCTCTAAGGTGCTTCAGCACATACTTGGAGGAGACAAAAGAAATCATCTCAGGCTTTTTTCTTGTGTCAGAGTTCCCTGCAAACTCAACAGCCCTAGCAGAAGAGAGAAAGACATGGAGAGGGCAGAGTTGCACAGTGGCTCTTCACTGAATATTTCGGACCTTGAGAAAGTTGATGTTCACTAACTTGTGATGGAGAGCGTTTTGAAGTCACTAACCAAGACCAGTCCAACAACCAAGCACCCTTACTAGTGGAAAGGGAAGGATTAATGTGTCACAGTAAGGTCAAACAATTGCAAAGAAAACCTTCTGTCAGTGCCTATCTCCTAACTGGCCCACAGCAGATAGAAAACTTAGCAGTACAGGTCTTTCCTTGCCTCAGCTGCTTGGAGACCGGCATTTTAGAGTGTCCCAAAGTCTACTCAATCTGATGTCTTTTTCCACCCACAGATGGCTGTTTTCCCATGGGAAACTCCTACTCCTTTCACCCTCTCTCCAGCACTGCACCCCTCACACAAGGGCTTTATGCTCTGCTGTGTCACAGAGTGATCACTGCAAAGATTAGTGGGTGCTGTCAAGCCTGTCTCAGTTTGTGGCCCATCAGTGATGCCCTTCTGCAGCAGTAAATTTGCCTGATGCAGCAGGAAAGAAACAAAGCCTTGGGAGTGCCCCCAGCTAATTTTGCACCACACACTCGGAGAGGAAAATGTTCCTCGCTGACCCCTGAAGGCAATCAGCTTATGCCCTGAAGCATGCAGGTTGATATCCCCTGTAACTAAAAGGACTTAATGACTTTGCATAAGCTTTAAGTCTAGCAGTATAACCTACATTATTCCCAGCACTGTCTGCAAAAGCGTTTGATAGTGCAGCTCACTTGTTAGTGTGACAAGCTGGCTCCTGCAGCCCCTATGAAACAGATCTTGTAGCTTCCCCTTGCTGTGGCATCCAAGGCTGACCCTCTTTTCCACCTGGGAGCACAAGCACACCTCATCCACCAGTGAGCAGCTTTAGAAACATCCAGCTGCTACCAGGCCATCTCTCACAGTGCAAAGATTAGTTTGGAAACTTTGAACTCTTGGAAAACAGGAGCAGGTAACTCCTGTGCCAGGAACCAAGCTGGTTTCAGCAGCACCTCCGAGGGCTCTTGCTTTCTTCCTGGATCCCTGCGGTTTTTGTATCGGGCGCTACCACGGGAAAGGTTCACAACTAAATAATCATCAAAATAAAGACTTTAAATGTAAACTTCTCTGAGTGCCCTGGGGCCCATCTAATGCATGTGTCACTCACTCTGAGGCACATGTTGCAGTTCAGTGTGTAGGCAGTCTTGCTAGCAGAGACGTGAAGTGCTCAGAGATTCTGGTGGAATCCTTTCAGAGAATGGTTTCCCAGGCTAGAAATACAACATGTGTTGCATGTGTGCTCCAGATGATAATATGCCCTGCTTTCATTATACTGCAACCATGGCCTTGGCTGAGAAATACAATGTCATTGCTGGAAAAGCCACTTTCCCTTGAAGTTCAAAGACCGTCACTACCCAAGATGGTTGCAGGCAAAAATCTGGCCGATTGTAAGAGCATCAGAACTGTCGATTCCCTCCTCCTTTGGCGAGAAGCCCAGACAAAGTTTCCCACTGAGAGCTGTCAGCAGGATCAAGGGGTTCACTACGAAAAGGCAGTAGTTGTGTCTGCCCTCATGGCTCCTTCATGCCTTATGTCAGTTGCGGATGGAAGTTGATCAAATACCCAACCTCGTCCTCCAGTTCATCCCCATCCCACCTCCTTCTCGGCTGCAAAGCTGTGGCTGCACAGAAGGGCACATGAAACGGGCGATATTTGCTTTTCTGCCATGGAGGCCACTTGGTGGTGAGTTGCAGGAGAATTTGCACAGCTTAGTGCAATTAAGTGAACAGACCAATTTCTACCAATGCAGTTTAATATCTGAACTCCTGTCGTGCTTTGCTGCAAACTGTGGGTATGTGTAGATGCCGTTTTCATCCTTGTTACTAGCCTGTCATGCCAGCTTGAGTAGCTACAAGGCTTTCTCTGGAATTGCTTCTGGTTTGCACACATGTAAATTCACAGCCTAACCCTGGGTTGTTGCCTTCGTGCTGCCTGTTTCTCCACCTGCTTTTGTGGTTTAATTATTCATTTTGATTGTAATAAGGGATAGCGAATGTACCTGAGACACAATAAACAGTTCAACTGCAGAATGCCCTTGGCAGCCATAAATGATTTCCCTTGGATTTGGGGTCAAATCCTCCTGGATTTATTCAGAAAGAATTAACTGGACATTTTTGTCTGAGAAAGAGCTGTAGGATTCTGTCCTGAGACCACGAAAGCTCATGGTGCTGACATTACTGTTTGAAATCTATTACATTTCATTAGTCTCTCTTTCTTATCGAATTGAAATGGAAAAATGGAGAGTATCATGTATCTGCAGCATTTAACCTTGGAACAAAGCCTAATTAGCAAAGTTTTGATGGTTCTTCAGAGAAGGGAAGTTTTAGTGAAGTGCTAATCATTATGATGATGGTGATAGACAACAAAGGTCAGGTGAAATTAGGGTGTTTTGAATTTCAGCCATTTCTTCCACCATGTTTTTCTAAGAGCCCTATAAATGTAACCAGCTCCACACTCAGCAATGCACTGGTGCCCATATCAAATGTCTCTCTCAGGTTTTTTCTGTCTTTTGCTGCATAATTTCTTTTTTATGAGCCTAAAGTAATAACATTTAAAATCCCTCTCCACAAATTCTTCCAGCTTCTTCTCCCATCCCTGTGGACCTGCTACATACAGGATCCAGCGAGTTTATTCCCTCTTGAGAGAGCACACAGAGTATCGGTGTCGAGCTGCAGCAAGGAGACTGGATGGTGTAACCAGCCCCACAGCTTTAATTCCTTCCCCCAACCCCTTTTGTTTGAATCCTGCTCCTCGTTGGGCGCCGTGCTGCACCTCGTCGGAAGGACAAGATCCTCCTCTGCTGGCCATGAGTAAATACGGCACTGCAGGCAGGATGCCCTGCCTTCACTGCCCCTGCCTGCACCCCTCCTGGACCCCCACTTTTCAGCCCCCAACCTGTGCCATCTCCTAACTGCCTTCTGCATCCCATATCCTGCATCCTTTCATGGCGGGGAGGAAAAGGTGAGCTCAAGCATGAAGGAGGGAAGGAGGCGAGCGCTTGTCCCTCCTCTACTGCTCTCCACCATGGAAATGGAAGCAAAAGGCTAAAATCCAGCCTTCTATTGGCTAGCTGGGGATCAGTGCTTCAAAACCAGTGTAGTCTGGTGAGTGGTGCAGTGGAGCTCCGAAGGGAGGGGAAAAGTATCCACACCATGAAGTCAGCTTTGCCTGAGCTTTTGTGTATCTGCAGCTGAAGCTTCCGACAGGCTCATGGAGGGGAAAGCTCCAGGGAGCTCAAGGGACAGCAGAGCCTTATGATAAAGTCTGACCTTAACTCTCGAACTCTCTGCTCCAGGATCTTTTGTTCCCAGTAACATTTATACTGTGGCAGTAGATAGAGGATTTCACCCAAAAGCAGGAACCAAAATTTAGGGCTCAGCCACCCTAGACTACAAGCCACTGCCTGCTCTCAGCAATGTTACTGCAACCCTGCGCATTTTTCAGGCAGCATTTTATTGCAAGAGTTTAGGGTATCTGTCCTTCCAAAGTCAGCTTTGTCCATGGGGGAGTGCCTGGGCACTATGGGAGGGGTAGGTGGGTAGACTGGAAAAGAAAGTAGTGTAGCAAAGTGCTAGGTCTCTGATCTTTCTTCTTCCCTTGGTGTGTGAGCAAAGCCTTGAGCATTGTGCGAGTGTCATCTCTGCTCTCCAGCTGGGGGAAACTGAGGTACAGAGGAGCAAGACGCGGTCACATCCTTTACCTCACTCAGCCTGGGCTGAAACCCTCTAGCATCCCCATGAGGAGCCAAGGGCTGCCCCGAGTGCAGGGGCAACCTTGCTGGAGTCAAACCCTTCTGTCCCCAAAACCCTTTTCCAGCCCCATCAGCAAAACAGGGCACTGCAGACAGCTGGCATGGGAGACGAAATATGTCTTGCTTCGTCCTGCTCCCATCGCTGCTTCTTTGTTCTTAGTTTCATGTATTCCTCCAGCAGAAATGAGCATCATCGCAGGGTCTGTTTTGGTCTGTGTACATGGATGAACACTACCACTAATTGTAAATGGAGCAATTAAACCTTTTCTTTATACAGGGTCTGGCAAAGGATCTGAGAAACCCTGTTACCTGCACTTAAGAAACATCTACACCAAGGGCAGAGCTTTTGCAGCTTTCTCATTTACCATCATCTCTGCACTCATTCAGGAGGGGCAATTGTGTGAGTGTGTGTGTCCTCCCAGCTGCAAAGGATTTAGTTATGGATGTGTGTGGCTCCCTTAAAAGCATCTGGAAAGGGGCTCTGCTTTGCAGAGCAGGGGACATCGCTCATTAAAGTCAGCGGGAAGGGGACTGTTCTCCCTGGCTCAAACACAAGAGGGAAACAAATGTGCCTGAAGCAAATTCTCATTTATATATTCCAGGTAATATCCACAAATGTAAATTCTGAGCCTTTTAGATTCTGTTTTTCACTCATTGCTTCTGATTCATTCGTTCTTAGTCGCAACCAGTGTTAGCTGAGAATGTTGTTCTTCTATATGCCATTTCTACATATAATGCACAACGAAACAGGGTGTAGATTAACAGTTAATTGTACCTGTGGCAATATGTAGGTGCACATAATAACTGTGTGTGAGCATGTGTGCATGTATCTTGTCTTTATTGCACATGTTCAATTGTTTGGAAATACATTCTCTTCTGACAAATCACGTGAGAGATGAAGAATAGCAGCTCCAATTCTCCTTCTTTACACCTGCTGTTAGCACGTGTATTCTCATCACAGGCAGGTAATCCTGTCCATGTTTAGAGCAAGAGGGAAAGCGAGCTGAAATCGTCACGCAGGGGATGCATCCCGTTGTGGAGTCAGTGTGTCTCCTTTCAGACAAACCTCACTCACACTCTTCAAAGCCTGAGAGCTGTTTTCCTTCTTCTGTTCCCTTTTGTTGCTCGCCCTTGATCATGAGCCCAACAGGAAAGGCTGGAGCTCCACGCTGGAGGTCGGGCACATGGTATTTCCTAATGGGAAACGGCAGAACTGTTCTCCTCCATCCAAATGTTGACAGCCTTCCAGATCACAGACCCAGATCCCACTGGCTGCACCAGCACAGGTTTCCAGGGCTGTGCTGCTCTGCCTGACCTCATCTCTGCCCTATCTGAGCTTTGGCAGGCAGCTGGAGAGAGGCCTGTTGGTATCTCAGACACATTAAATAAACAGTCAGTGCATGGTCACTTAGCGAGCAAAGAGGCAACTGAACTCATTCAAGATAGGTTTTCCCCGAAACACACCAGCCCAGCTACTGGGTGATGCTCAGAAAAGCCAGAGCCCCCATGTGGGCTGTTGGGAGCAGTGGGCATTTGAAGGCATTTTGCTAATCCTTTGAAAATCCAGCCCAATTAGCTCCGAAGTGGGTAATGACCTGATCTGGATGCCCAGCACTGGGGGAAACAGAATCTTTGTGCTGTAAACCAAGCGCTGTGCTGGCTTTTGTTTTTTAGAAACTGACTCTTTGCCCTTTTCTGTCTCAAGCAGGCGGCCCATTTATTCTCCCTGGCTGACCTGCTGAATGGTAAGTGGTTTCGATTTCATTTTGACTTCTGCATACCAAACTGCGAGGCTGGTGACCTGGTCCTTCAAAGAGCCTTTGCTAGCGCCCAGTGCTGAATCTTACAAACTTCATGAACAGCTTTGCTGAGCTTAAAATAAGGCCTGTGATCAAGTAGAAAGTGTGCATAACTTTGGATGTTTGACTTTGGGTGAGTAATATGGTGAGCAATATTCAGACCTCTGCATGTGCTCTGTGCTGGTCCAGGGGACAACACTGCACCGGGTCCCAGGCAGCAGCATATCTGGCATACTGGATCCCAAACCAGAAGTGCAGCAGCAGTACGACTTTGCAGCTGATCATGGGGTACTCCTAGACTGCACAGCTCTGTTCTAAGCCAGGACTTTTCCACCATTCATAGACTCATAGAATCGTAGAATGTTTTGGGCTGGAAAGGACCATAAGATCATCTGGTTCCAACCCCCTGCCATGGGCAGGGACACCTCACACTAAACCATGTCTCCCAAGGCTCTGTCCAACCTGCCCTTGAACACTGCCAGGGATGGAGCATTCACCACTGCTTTGGACAACCTGTTCCAGTGCCTCACCACCCTCACAGTAAAGAACTTCCTCCTTATATCTAACCTGAACTTCCCCTAAGTTTGAACCCATTGCCTCTTGTCCTTTCACTACAATCCTGTGGCTACATGTGCTCAACATAGCTCTGGGGAGCATGGTGGGTCATGACGCTGGGCTACAAACCTCACATAAGCAAAGAGTCTAGCTGTGCATGAGAACTGAAGGCCATATAAATGAAGGCTAACTTTCCCTTGCAGCATGTAACTAACTGTGCAACTTATTTCCACAATGTTTTGTCCGAAGTGCAGGAAGGTTCAAAAAGTGTTTACAAGCTCAGGCAAGTAAAAAAACATTAAGGGCTTTGTAGCATCAAAACATTGATAAAGATAAAGCTGTGATGAATGTTGTGTGCGGATGCGTAGATTGTATAAGGATTTGCCCATCTTTTCGCAACCTACTTGGTCCACATAGAAGATTATGGGATTATTGATAAATTTAGTATTGTTGCAGTCAAGTTCTACTTCTCCTTTTCTTGATTTCAGTGGTCTTAGATCTAAGTTTATAATTTATAGCTAATAAAGTATTATATTAATACACTAATTTTCCTGACAAAATTACATAACATTACATTAATATACTCATCTTCTACTGTTCGTTCTAGTGGCATTTTGGCTTCCAGGTCAAACCTGCAAGTCCAACAGCCTTGTAGCTCATACAGCTCTGCTGCTTTCCCCAGATCAATGTTGCTCTTCTAAGAGGATGTGTATGGAACATAAATTTCCATATTCTTTGTGCATCCAAGCTCAGCATTTAGCTTCTGCAAGTATTTGGCCACAAAGCTGTGCACTTGTCTTCAGGCTTTACCCACAGGCCTTGTGCAAACTGATTTGCCTTTTGATGATGGAGTATCCTTTTCACAGTTTCTGAATCCATTCCCTCCCTTATGGTTATTATAACCTTTATTATAAGGCTTTATGGTCCTTACCTCTGTCTCTTCACTGCCCCTGCCCTCTTCCATTCTCCATTCTTCTGCAAGTCCCCACTCCTTCAGCGTCATCACCCACCTTTGCCCAGCTCCCAACCCTCCAAGGAAAAGGTGGTGCAAAACTGCTTTTAAGTGAAAGCCATAAAACTATGTGAAAGGCTTTGCTGTTAACTGGTCTCTCTTCTTTCATAACTTCTTTCTGGAGCTACAGATACTCCCAGCTACAGCCTGTGTGGAAGGGAGGAAATACGTGAGGTCTTGTCTCTGTAGAAGTAAATGGGGGACAGAAGTAAATGGGGGACATCTCTTTATTTAAAATACAGTCAGGATTTCAGCCCAATGAAAATAACACTACATCATTCTCAGAGCTGGAGACAAAAAGTATTTAGATAGGCGGTAGGAAAACTCATCCTGCTTAAATTAGGCCACATTTCAGTCAATCCCCAGAGGTTCAGAGAGCTTGAATAAATGCCGGGTACTTTCTGGCGCTCTTGATGTGTGTTGGCAATAGGCTTTAACTTTGCACATCACTCATCTTGACATCTGCAGTCCAACAAAGTTACCTTGCAATTCAGGTCACTCGATGGCATCCTAATGCATCACTTTCTCACTCAGAACATTAGTCATGACTTGATCCAGCGAAGGTTTTGAAAACAGTGTGACTGCCAGCGTTGGGATATCTGTTCTCTCTGAAACAGAGAGCCCATGTAAGCTAATGAACAAGGGGATATTGATCAGGAATCCATTGCTTGATTGACAGCTTTTGGCAATGTGAAAAACTGCAGATGAAAGCTTGAGCAGTTTAAAAGATCACCCAGACCTCAAAGCTGATTTGAAGCTTTAAAAGTCAATCTCTGCCTATCAATTATGGGGGGATTTTTTTGTACTACACAGAGGAAAGTTATTCTTTGAAAATTTGCATGCAGGATGTCTAATTTAACTTCATGTAATAGTCACATTTCAGTGACAAATGTCAGATCACTGCTTTTTTTAAGTATGTTAAGGTTTTCCAGCACTTACAAAGAGTGAACACTCTGATTTAGTAATACGTTTAAATTAACCAGTGTATCAGACTTTGTGCATTAATTATGTGCTCAGATACAAAAAAGTGTTGTTTTTCCGTTACTAAACCTATAGCTTGTTATGAATAATTAAAAAAAAATTGGAATGGGAGCACTTCTTAAGTAAGAGATGTAGAAGCCAAATAGTTATTTAGTGTTGAAGCAATGATAAGTAAGAAGACATCTTTTAGTTTGATGTCATGCACCCAAGTCAGGGGTTTCTGTTCTTTGTTTTTCACTGCTTCATGCAGCTGGGGAAGACACGGAGTAGCTGAGAGATGGGAAACATCACTCCTGTGACCCGTAGAAGCACTTTCTGGTTCATAGTCTCATAACGAGTGATGGGGGAAGCAGAGACATTGGCGATTTCTCAAATTGGCTGCACTCTCACATCACCTTGGCTGGTCTGATGGTCAGGCAGCTCAGCTTCCCAACTCCCACTATTCATATGGGAAAACCAGGGCATCCAAAAGGGTTTGCTGATGTTTTCCAAGCCCTTTCTGCATGCACCTTTGACTGCACAGCTTGGTCACAACATTTCTTGTAGTGGTAACTGCCCACCCATGAGGGGGTTGTTCGGTAACCAAAAGTGCCCTCCTCAAGGGCTGGCAGGTACCAAACTGGCCTCAGATGTGCATTGGCCTGTTCCAGAACTGCCTGGGGGTCACCTCCCTGACAGTGTAGATAGGATTTTGTGCTCCTCCACCTTGCAGAGCTGCCAGAAGCAGGCATCCTGCAAAACATGAATCGCACCTTGGCCGACTTGGGGTTTGTCACTGAGATGTACTTAAAATAGTCCATAATGGGCCAGCAAGCAATTTCATAGGTGTTGGTAATAAATGATTCAGTATTAACATTAAAAGATTGCTAAGATATGATGCCCATGTAACAAACTGAAGTGACAGTATTCTCGTTTCATGACACTGTATTTACATTGAACAGTTGGTTTAAAAGTCATGGTAGATGTTTCTACAGCGGCTTAGCTATTTGAGCTCATTTGGAACACTTGTTTTTCCTCTGTCAACTCCAGAGAGTCCTCACCAGCCTCTGTAAATCACGCTGGGCATGTTTGCAGTCTGCTTCTGGCAGCCGTAACTCCCCTGTTCATCCTTCACAACTTTTAGCAGGTATATTTTCCCATTAAAGGGCTCCCCCATCCCTCAGAACACTTCTTTAAAGCATCGGTGGAATAAAAGTCTACGCTCCCCACTGAGATTTTGAAAATAAACAGGGAAACAAAATCAGCCTCTTTCAGACAATCCCCTCAAACTCCAGTCTGCTCGCAAAGTCTCCCCTCCGACACAGTGAGCTTGCGGGCTGCATTTCAGGCAAAACCCTCTTTTTGTTTTCCTTTCTTAACTACATCACATTAAATTTAATTTTGTTCACTGTAGACAATGTCCTTATCTTCCAGCGAGATCCTTCTGTTCCTCAGCAAGGCACACACTTCTGCAACACTTGCACATTGTCGAGACTCGGCTCCTGTGGAAATAATGAGCTGAGGAAAAGGAGTCTTGACTTTAACGTAGCAATAAATGAGGTGAAACTTTCCTCCTTTTTTATTTTTTGGTGAGAGTTGGCATGTAGGAAAAAAAGGAGGAAAAAAAAAAAGACAGTTCTATTTTAATATGAAGTATAAAACATCCATTGTACAAAAGTGGAATTTCTTTCTTTTTTTTTCAGAAGCAAAGAAAGAATAAAGATAAAGGCTGCAAGTGAATGAATGAGGAGAGAAAACTAAGATAATGCAGTTGATAATCAGTTCAAGGCAGAGCATTATCCATGGGGCCATCGGTCCGGCCCTAGGGGAGAGCTTTTTAAAATGCTTCTGTACGGAGCTTAGCTTTGCTCATTACCATAGCTTGTCTTTGAAACACTGGCATGGCTTCCCCCGGCAGCAGCCCTACCTGTGCAAGGAGCTGCCAGCCCACTTTAATCATCCAAACCCCCCCAAACATGAGCTGGTAAAGCAATGTGTCCCACTGGTGCCAGGCTCCCAGGAGGATGCTGACTATCAGCTCGGCTGAGGCAAGAATGGGCTTCTTAGCATGGGTCTGCTGTGCCGGGCCCTCACTCCTCAGAAGGGGCTTTGTGTATAGGGAGCTACACAGGTGTGCGGGTGCCTTGGGCCCTCGATCCCTTCCAATTACCCTCAGAATGGGTTTCTGTGTCTCCACACGCAGCAGGTACCTGCATGTCAGTGAGGGTCTTGCCTTGTGCTGCAGCAGCGGTGATGCTGATGGTGATCAAAGTAGCTAGACAAAGGAAAACCCTTCTTCTTGTAGGAATCTAAATCTCCTTTTCTCACTGTGTTGGTAGCAGCCATCAGCATCTTCCCTGTCTGTGAGGCCAAGAGCTGGGGCCAGCAGTGCTCAGGGGTGGCTGTGCTGGGCACTGAGTGAGCTCTGCCCATACCAAGGAAGAGCTGAACAGCATCTTTGGTTCTCAAGATGATGCAAGCTCTGGATCCACTAACATCCCAGATGAGCTGAAGGAGAAAAGGGCTGTGTCCATCCCAGGAAATAACTTCTTTCATACCTTCTCTCCTTCTAGCAGTCCTAATTCCTCTGTTCTTCCACTCTCATCTCACCCCATCCTGCAGACGAGGCTGATGACTATGAGAATGACGATGAGTACGACGATGAGTACCTTGAACTGGAGCAGGACATCTTTAACCAGCAGCAGCACTCAGAGGACCCTGACTGGTTTGAGGCATATTTTGGCTACAGCGATACTACAAAAGGTACCTCTGGGGGGTGGGCAGGGAGCGGTACAATCCCAGCCCTGCGCTTGCGACAAGAGTGTGGCAGCCTGCTCTTGAAATGCCTGCATCAAAGGGATGAGTTAGGAGGATCATTTGCTGTGTTCTCCTTTGTATTTCTCTTGTAAGGAGCCTGTGTTTTATCTCTGGGTTTCACAGGATGGATTCTGATCATGCAGAACATTTCTGATTGCTACTACAAAAAAAAAGCACAGGCTTATTTGTCTATAGACACTGTAAGATGTAATTGCTGTTTTCATGGGATGTATGTTCTGTATTTATGATGGGAACCAAATGTAGAGCAGGTTTCTTTCTTTTTTTCTTTTTTTTTTTTTTTTTTAATTCTCTCTGTTTCAGGGTTTTCTCTTTTCTTTTCTTTTTCTGTTTTGCCAGACTTCAGGAGAGCAGGAAAGGTTCTTGAGATTCCTCAGGGAACACAGCAGGGAAGTTGCCTGTATCATACCCTGGGTTATCCCCTGGTACAAAGAGAGCAGAGCTGTATGTGTCTGTCCCCAGTGCACATAGCTCCTGACAGCCTGGAATTGAGAGGTTGAAAGCAGTTCTAAGGAGTAGCACTCAAGAGCCTCTCATCAGATGCCTGCTCCCTTGAAGCAACTGCCACCCAGGGCTATTATAGAGCATCATGGTGGTGGATGGCTTTTCTAGGTGTGGTTTAAGCCTCTCAGCCATGCAGCTTTCTCTCTCACTCACTCCCCCCTCTTTCTTCCCCCCCGCTCCCGGAGGGATGGGAAGGAGAATCGAAAGAATGCAACTCCCACAGGTTGAGATGAGAACAGTTCAGTAACTAAGGTATAACACAAATCACTACTGCTACCACCAATAATAATAATGACAAGGCAAATACAAGGAAAGAATACAATCGCTCACCACCTATACCCAGCCCGACCAAGCAGTGCACCCCCACCCTTCCAGGTCTCTGCTCTCCGTTTTTACATCCTGGGCATGACATGCTGTGGCATGGAATACCTCTTTGGTCAGTTTGGGTCAGGTGTCCTGTCTCTGCTTCTTCCTGGCTTCCCCTCCTCCCTGCCAGAGCATGAAACTCAGAAAGTCCTTGGTCAGACCAAAACATTACCAAACAGTAGCTGAAAACACTGGTGTTATCAGCGTTGGAGGAGAAAAATGACTGCTACTGCTGAACCCACGACATAGGGAAGATTTAGTGCCACCTTACAACCAGCACAATGACAAACCCAGATACCTCCACAGCACATGCATGAAAAGAGATGCCCAGGGATAGCTCTGGCTCTTCAGGCATCTGTTTCTTCTGCTACCATAGAGGCAAATCTGTCCCTGGGCAAAGGAAAGGACTTGCCCCATTACAGCTCCATTACAGACATAAAGAAGGGAGCTGGGGATATCCAGACCCGAAGCCATGAGCTGTTACAACTTGCAGTAAGCTCTGCAGCAGTCCGTAGCTGTTCCTGTGGTTACTGAGCTGATGCGTAAGCGCAGTGTATGTTGCACAGTGTGTTGTGCCGAGGAAGGCAGCCTTCTGCAATCAGAAAACACAAGAAGAGAAAGCAGGTGATGGAAGTGGAGCAGCTGGAAGTAAAACTAAAAGGTCTCCATCCTTCCCCCAGCAGACCCATGCTCCTCCAACCCCTGCAAGAACAACGGTAGGTGTGCAAACAGAGGGAGCAGCTTCAGCTGTCTCTGCCCCAGGCCGTATGCTGGGAACACGTGTGAGAGAGGTAAGTGCTCCTTTGCTAACTTACACTCTGATTTTGGCAACTGATGTTACTGTTGCAGCTACAGCTCTGCCAATGGGAGCAAACACAAGGCTTTATAAACCCTCTGTTTGCTGGGCTGAGGGTTTTGACAGCCCACCCCAGTTGTGTTTATAGGTCTCGCGCTTAGCTCCCTGTCTAGACCTAGGTCTGTTTAAAGCGATATCTAGATTTTAGGCGTGCAGAAAGCATTCTTCTGTCTCCTAACAGGTGGTCAATGAGGAGCTGCTTGTTAGTCATAGAATCATAGAATGGTTTGGGTTGGAAAGGACCTTAAGATCATCCAGTTCCAACCCCCTGCCATGGGCAGGGATACCTCACACTAAACCATGTCACCCAAGGCTCTGTCCTACCTGGCTTTGAACACTGAGAGGGATGGAGCATTTACCACTTCTTTGGGTCTCCAGATTCTCTGCCATTGATACTGAGAACATGAAGAGAAATCCCAAGCCCAGATGGGCCAAGCTCTTGTGCACACACAAATGCTGATGGAGCACCTCATGTCTCTGTTTTCCATAGTGGAGGACACGTGTCTGGAGAAGAGGTGCCACAGAGGAGACTGCCTGCTTACACTGACTCCACCTTATTTTAAGTGCAGCTGCAATTACCCCTACAAGAAACCTGACTGCCAACGAGGTGGGCACTCAGCAGGGCACTGAGTGGATGGTGGTAGGGACAACATGGGGACATCACCCCTCTACTGTTTGTCTGTGGTGGGAAATCACACACAGCCCACGGCAGAGTGTGGTCCTCCCCTCATCATCCAGCCTGAGTCTGCTACAGGTTCCATGCTCTGGCTGGTCAGTGATGAGTGATGCTTGATGCACGGTGGGTGGTTCAGTCATTGGTAACCTGCCTGGTGATACGTGTTCTTCAACAGTTCATAAGAACTCAATGCGAACAGGCTAAGTGGGAGATCTCCGCGGTTTCCATCAGGCACGAGTGGCTGTATGGTGTTCAGCACAGTGACATGGCTGCTCTGTGTCTCCCCCACTGACAGCATCTTCACCGTGCAGGCCAAACCCTTGCAAAAACGGAGGTGTCTGCATTCGGCACAGGATCAAATCGAAGTTCACCTGCGAGTGCCCGGCACATTTCAGAGGGAGGTTCTGCGAGATCGGTACGTCACAGCACCGAGGCACAGCATAGGGGTGAAGCCTCCAGACAGACCATAAGCCAGAATAACTGATGCCATCACTAACTACATGCGGGCACCCACCTCCCTGGGGAGAGAGTTGGAGGAAGAGGCTGGCTTCTGCAGCTACCACTGGCAAAGGGAATCAAAGCAGCTCCCGCAGCTCCCGTACCTATGTGTGCTTCAGCAGGGTCCCACTGGTGTATGATGAGTGAGCACACATTTCCCAGATGTGGCATATGTCCCATGGGGGAGGAACATCAGACTTTCCTTAAACACTCGAAAGATGTTGTAGTGAAGCTTCATTCCCAGTTGTCTGACTCCCCAGGCTGAGGGAACAGCCACTAATACACGGGTGGGTGGCCAAAAGCATCCCAGCCTTCATGAAGAGCCTTTTGCCTCTGTACCATGGTCACCACAGCCCACACATTTCAAAGGAGGAGGATTTGGTTTTTCTCTTTTAAAAGTTGATTGTGCTTCAAACTGCACATTGCAGGTGACTTTTACCTCCACCTCACTTACAGGTCAGATTCACAACCCGACAACCTTCTTTTTGGCACATCCACTGCCCTAGCATGGTAGCAGCTCTGTTCCCACTTCTGTCTAACCCTGCTGTGATACCATTTCTTGCCAGGCCACTGGCAAAGAGATTCTGCTAAGACACCTCTTAGCTGCTATGTCTTTATCACACAGAGGTTTCAGGCATTTGAAGTCAATCAAGCTTCAAGCTGGACAGATATGGGACATTAGTCTAATTTCTGGCCTATGTAGGTTAAAAGGTATCATTACATGACCCAGTAGGTCCTTCTCTATACAACGAATGTAGAGCAAGGAAGGGAACAAAGAGGGACTGCTTCGGGCAAGGAGCAACACAAAAGCAATTTTAGCATCGGTATTGTCTTCCTACAGGACTGGATGACTGTTACGAAGAGAACTCCTCTAATTACAGAGGACGAGTGAACCAAGCAGTGAATGGCAAGACGTGTCTGCACTGGAATTCCCACCTTCTCTTGGACCACCCTATTAATGCTTTTATGGAGGATGCTGACTTTTATGGCATCGGTGAACATAACTTCTGCAGGTAATATTTTGAAGAAGCAACCGTAGAGGTCTGTATCAAAGAGAGCAATGCATGGTTTAATCCCAGCTGGCAAACCCCCCACAGCTGCTTGCTCACTCCCTCCCCAGCAGGATAAGGGAGAGAATCAGAAGAGTAAAAGTGAGAAAACTCATGGGTTGAGGTAAAGACAGTTTAATAGGAAAAGCAAAAGCCATGCACGCAAGCAGAGCAAAACAACTAATTCATTCACCAGTTCCCATGGGCAGGCAGGTGATCAGCCATCTCCAGGATAGCAGGGCTCCATTACATGGACTGGCTACTTGGGAAGACAAACACCATCACTCCCAATGTCCCTCTTTTCCTCTTCCCCCTGGTTTACATGCTGAACCCCTTGACTCTGTGTAAGCACTGCCCAGCATGAAACCATCCCTGTGTTATCAGCTCTGTTTTAGCACAAATCCAAAGCACAGCCCTATACCAGGTTCTATGGAGAAAATGAACTCTATCCCAGCCAAAACCATCACAGGCACTGAGGATGAACTGCTCATGAATTTGGCAAACTGATAGTGTTATGATCTCATATCTTTCAAGACAATGCCAGTCTACAAAACACCAGGATGTCAGAGGTGTATTCCCAAAGTCAATGATGCAAGGTTTCCAGAAGCAGCCCTCATTCCCCATTTTTCTTAGGGTTAAGTTAGGTCATAAAATGGCAGAAGCCTCACTCTCTTATCTCAAGTATCTTCTTTGTCAAATCTTATGAAAGAGTACCTTTGGAAGTCTGCCTCTCATAAGGGAATACTAGGCAGCTCCCCTAAGCATTCTCAGCTCCTTCCCTGGTTTCATGGAGATTTCCCCATTCCTGCTGCCTGATGGCCTGAACTGCTCCCTTCAGGAATCCCGATGAGGATGAAAAACCCTGGTGCTACATCAGAAAAAATCACAAAGTGGAATGGGATTTCTGTGACGTTTCACCCTGCTCAGGGTCAGGTAAGGAATTGGAAGTGAGCTGTTTGGCAGCAGTGTACACGGTCCAGAGCAGCAGCTGACTACCTGTTACTTAACTCCTCCAGTCAATATTATCTCTGCAATATGTATCTGCTGTCTCTTCCAAAGCAGCTGAAGAAAGCCTACAGTCAACAGAAAGCCCAATAGAGCCAAATGAAATGTTCAAAACATGTGGAAAACCAGAAATTCCAAGGATGCTTCAGAGGATCTATGGTGGGACTAAGACTATAGCTGGCAAACATCCTTGGATAGCATCTCTGCAGATGAAGTCTTCACCCAGGAGTGAACATTTCTGCGGTGGAGCGTTGATCAAAGCATGCTGGATTCTTACTGCTGGGCACTGCGTTGAGTAAGTGCATGTCCTGTGCCTAGGGTAGATTAATGTATAAAAATCAGGATGGTTATTAAAGACAGTTTGGAATTTGATTTATTTGCAATCCAAACGATTGCCGGGAATCAAATAGAAAGGAAAATGTATATGTGAAAAAATGAACACATAGCTGAAAAGATATATATCTACTTGAAAATGGTGCTTGCTAGAATAACAGATTAGACTTATCCCCCACTCAACTAGAATGAGCTATAATAGTTCTGCGAGAGGAAAAAAGGAGGAAAGTAACCGGGTTTCACAAGGTAAAAAAGAAAGACTCCATGAAAACTTCAGGAGATATTAGGATACCATAAACAACATCACATACTGCATCATAATTAAGATCTCCAGAATAGCCTAAATATGCATTTTGCTTTCAATTGCCTATGTGCCAGCTAGCTTAGAATATGATATTTCCTTCAACATTTTTGTTGAATAGGTTGGAAACCACCACATTGGAAACTGGTAAATTACACTCTGGAGATCATTCCAGCACAGATGATTTTAAGTTTGTCCAAACTGTATATATGCAATTGTACTCTCCTAGTTCTATGAGCAGCCACTCATCGCAGCCACAGTCATACATGTGTGCCCACTGCTACTGTTCCCTAAACTGCAAAAAAAACCCACATCATACAGCTTCAAATCGCTTTGTTTCATGATTGCAACTTGTTAAGAGCACATGTATTGTCCAACACCATCATTTCTCTAAGTCCTCCTATAACAATCTTGGGCAATGTACCCATGCTCTACAACAGGAGGGAATATCTTGACTTGCCGCTACTACAGGCGCAGGTTTTCACCACCACTGATAGATCATGACTGAATGTGATTTAATTTCTATTTCAGGGATTCAGCACAAAATCTCCAAGTAGTCCTTGGAAAGCAGGACCTCAGGAAGAGAGAGCCTCAAGAGCAAATATTTGATGTGGAGAAGATCATCAAACATTACAACTACAAAGAGAAGGGCGGAGTCCCATACAATGATATTGGTAAATCACTTTTATTGAATATGCACCTCCAACCTCAGTGGTTCAAAGTGCCTCCTCCCGACTAATATCAATGTGAAATTACCATTGAGCCTATATCCCGCAAGTAATTAGGCCAAACTGTGGTTTACACCCATTTGAATCTTTGGGATGTGAATCTTGAAGGGCAGGCAGAAGTGGGAGGAGCAAAACAACAGGGATAGGTCCAGCATGGAGTGGAAATGGCACCGTCAGCTACATGCAGCTTTGCCTGGGGTTATGTAATAGCCTGGTAATGATGGTTTGGGATTAAAATTAGCTCCAAATAAATAAAGTTGTTGTTTCTCTTCTCTCCAGCACTACTTAAGCTGAAGCCAGTCAATGGTCACTGTGCGGTGGAAACAAAGTATGTGAAAACAGTGTGCCTGCCTTACGCCCACTTTCCCGATGGGACTGACTGCACCGTTTCAGGATGGGGAGCCACAGAGAAAGGTATGTGTGGGCTCTTCCATAGTAAGGCAGGCTGGTACTTTCAGTAGCAATTGCCAGACTCAAATGTGGACCTAGACACTTACTGAAGCCAAGATATGGAATTCATGTCTTAGGACACGATGAATTAGATGAATTAATTCATCTTGGGATGGCTAAACCCTGCCATGGAAATCACTCATTAGCAGAACTCTCCAACTGCTAAGACCAACCAAACCTGTCAGAGCTCTGCAAAAGTCCATCACGCCATGTTTTTTGCTTGCCACCTGACACACCAAGTCATGGTTTCAGCTGAAGCCTGCAATAGAAGCAAGAAGGTACCAAAAGAGAGGCTATTGTATATAGAGTTTGTGTGCTTCAAGACAGGACTAAGAAAGATGGGAACTTTCACGTGGTTTTCCAGCCCACTGGGTCAGCGAAAGCTTTTCAGAAGCAGCATCTGGATCTTCAGATGCGCTGAAAAATAAGGAAGAAAAAAAATCCAAAGCTTTTCAAGTTCAACCAGCTCTATCCCAAAACTTTCTGGCCCATGGTAAATCCTAAGGGGAGAAATTACTATGCTTAAAAAAAAGATAATGGCAATTTTCTGAGAAATGCATTTTCTCATGTTCTGATTGATGTGTTGCTGTAAAGCAGCAGAAGGAGAACGTGTCACTGAGGCTGCAGTAGGTGTCCTAGTGCTTTGTGACGGATACAGCCCGATAAGATACATAGGACCAAATTCTCCCTTCTGATGTAGCTCTCATTGAAGTCCACAAGAGACAAGCTTGTTCATTTGATCAGAATGCACCAACAGAACTTAATGGACATGTTTTAAAAGTTCCAAATAAAAAGTCTCTCTTAAAAAGGGTACAGGGAATTTTATTTTTCTCTTTCCCCAACAAAGAGTCTCAGGTACGCTGTATGTGTTCAAACTAGATGGCTCCTTCGTTGAGCAGAGCTATTATTAGCATTGCAGGAAATCGCTGCAGAAATGGAATATTTCCCGAAACTCAAGCAGAACCAAACTTATAAACCACCCTTAATTATCTACAGATGTAGTGCTTTGAAACCCTGGCTATCGCCTTTAGATGTCAAGTTATGTCTTTAGATGCACTGTAATTAATCATTGCCCTTAAATATTGCATGATTTTCAGTTTTCATCTGTTTCATTACCCTGCTTGTTAAAACATCTAATGGCAGCAGGCTGAGAAGTGCTGAGCAGCTCGAAGTCCCACTCCGGGACCCATGGGAACTGCAGACAACCAGCACCTCTGAAGTGCAGGATTACATTGGTAGAGCTGATGGGAGCCAAATTCTGAATACCTGACTTTGCTTTAACCCAGGCAGCAACTCGGTGTCCTGAGCAAAGCTTCCAGGCTCCTACTCTAACCCTTACCATCTCAAACAGATACATCTTTCCTTCCCAGCTAGCACATGCTTTCCCCCCTGCTCCTCCCCTTTCCCATCCCAGCGGCAAGCAAGCTTGTGTTTTGAACAAAGACAATATATAACAGGATTGGAAGGAAGGTGACTCCATTTTTTTGGTGCACATCCCATAGGTGACTTATCCCATCAGCTGTTAGATGCCAACATCAAGCTGATTTCGCAGAGGAAATGCAATGCACCCAGAGCATATGATCAGACACTGGATGAAAGCATGTTTTGTGCAGGAAACTTTCAGAGACCCGGAGTTGATTCTTGTCAGGTCTGTTGCTTTTTCTGTATTTGAACATTAATTTTTTGTGTAAATAGTCAGGCTGTGCACAGTAATAGCTTTGGCAGGGTGCTGCATATGTATCTGTTTCTCCCATCAGTGTATTTCAACAGCCATCGTCTTTTCTTCAGTACAGTTTGAGATGCAAATCCCGAGAACTAATGTTGTCACTGTCAGCCACAGGCAGATCTATGGAAGTTAGAGGCTAGCCTGGAAAGTTTGGCTTTGAAGGCAGTTTGTCATAACCTGAAAACTTGCCTTTTTTCTTCTCTGTTTTATTATGGCTTCTGCCATGAGTACCAATTCTAATCTGGTTTTCACTATCACCGCTAAGACTTGCAGGGAAAGTCAGGATTGGTATTTCTTCTCATTACAAAGTGCAAATGTGAAGCAAGTTCATATTTATACTGCTTAAAGATAGGGAAGAGTTTGAACAACACTTCCTGAAGTACAAACTACCACTGTAAGCATACTTTGCAATAGAAATCACCAATTAAACAATGAGACCAACCAGTTTAGAATAAACATATGTTGAGGGGTGTGGGAGAGATCAAGTATTTTTACTTAGGCCAAGGATCACATCTTTCTCTTTCTGAGCTCAGGCTATTGAATGCCTGGTACTTCCACGCCAGGGAGATTTCATGTGACCTTGTCAGATGTATGTCACAGACTTGAACAAACAAGAACTTACACCCGAAAAGTCTGGTATCATTTGACCTGGTTCCAGAACTGCAAGCCTACTCAGGCACTGAGCAGCATCTGGTGGTACATCTGATAGGGAAAAAGCATCATTGCAGCTTCAAAGTCTTCTGATGAGAGAGGGATATTCTTATTTTGGTTAATATTTTCCTTCAGGTTTTGAACATGTGTGTTTTTTCTTATCAGAGAGACTCCGGAGGCCCACTAACTTGTGTAGAAGATGGCTTCTACTATGTATATGGCCTTGTGAGCTGGGGTGAGGGCTGCGGGTTGAAAAACAAGCCAGGAGTTTATACCCAGGTGACAACATTTCTCAGGTGGATTAAATCCACAATTCAGACTGAGTCCAGGTCACTTCATTAGGAGACACCTTTGGAATGATAAATGGTAAGCTTGAGACATTTACTTATTTTCACTGTTTCCCCAAATATCTCCTCTTCAACCAAAAATAGTATTGATATTTTCTCATGGCCTACATGGGCATCCCTCAGCACCATCTTGAAAGCAACCTTAGAGCGTTTGCTAGAATGTCAGCGGCGGTTTTTCTGTTGTGGGCTTTGAAATAATCCCACATTTCATAGCAAAACAGAGCAGAAAGTAAAGCAACTCCAGATCCTCCACAAATCAATCAGAGCTGCAGTTGCCACTGTTTCCAGTTCTGCTTTTTAAGCCTTGAAAAGTCTGCAGGCTCAGCTGCTGCCAGACATTCTCTTTTCCCCTCATGTCCCTCCTGTCTAAGGTGTGTTTTTCTGCACTCATTGGACCCCAACACCTCAAAGCTATTGGTATGTGATCGATACTAAAGCCAGTACTGTTTTTCACATGCTTTAAAATCGTCTTGTGCCTATGCCTGCAAGACTGCAGCCATTGGAATTATCTGAGAGGGAGCATCAGGCAGGAGAATTATTTTTATAAGCATTTCTGTAGGGCAAATAACCACAAATTCCACCAATGATTCATTCCAGATTGAAAAGAAAAATAAAAAATCAATATTAGGATTACCCACTTTATTCCTGATTAGATGATCATTACTTAATATGCTACAGATCTACAGTGGTATATGTGTGCTTAACTTCAAACACAGCAAGACCTAGAGGTATTAAATCCCATTTAAGGATATGGTTGTAAAGCTATTGGATAATTCTTTGGCTTTCATAAGCTTTGCAAGTCAAATAGTATCATTTTTGCCCAATGATTCTGCACAGAAATTTGAAAAACGGGATTAGTATTAACTCTATTACCCTGATCTAGTTGAAGATGTCCCTGCTCATTGCAGGTAAGGTTGGATGAGGCGATCTTTGAAGGTCCCTTCCACCCCAAACCATTCTATGATTCTATAATTCTAAATTAGGATATAAAGAATAGACACATTTGTGAAGAGTCCTTTTCATCTGAATTCCAGGGTTTACAACCTGCCCAGCACCTCCCTTATCTATCAATAGCTACCCCCTATGGTGAGAATTTCTAACAAACTCATTCTGGTTTTTTGCTTTGGAAGATTTGAAAAAGACTGAAGAACTAACTGTGACCTGAATGCATCCTGTTAATCAAAAACAAATTCTCTGATGTCCACAAAGGCCTGCCCTTGGTTAGTCAATGATCACTTTGCTTCCAGTGGCCTTTCTCTTGTTTATCTGTTAAGCCACCTGAATCACGCTCTTGTATTCTCTTAGGTCAATGGTGCCAATAAACCAGGAACATAAAAATCTCAAATTACTACAAGTATGGAATGAGGTTCATCTGATTTATTCATTACAAATTATTTTATATTCTACCAATCAGGTTAATTCATCTGTAGTACAAAGCTGAGCCTGCCAGTCACCTAGTATTAGTTTCATTTACAGCTTTAAATAAATATCAGATTCTGTAATACACACAGTGATAAATCACTGAGTAGCCACACAAAAATAAAATGCTCAGTTATGAAATGCAATGTTCAGGTTGCTTTTTAAAACAAGTTTTTAGACACCATTTATTGTGCTTCCCAGAAAACTAGTAAAACTACAGGACTTGCAGGACAAGATAAAAATCTATTTGTGTTATGTCATGTTTCTGTTTACTTCTGATACAGCTGCATTCTTCTTCTCTTGAATTGCAGAATTTCTGAAGCATCAGGGTTGACTGTGGCCTGCTGAGATCCTTCTGTCCCCAGTTGGTCCTGTGAAATGAAACCCAAGTGAATTGTGAGGACAGCCAGTGGACAGCAAAAAGATTTAGCTATTATTCCATTAAAATATTTGTGTATTATAAATTACCGTAATTGGCAAACAAATGAGCAAAATCTAAATCACTGCTCTGCACTAAGCAAGCCTCTACAGCAGAGAAGTGCACAAAACGGAGGCATTCATGGAAGTTAAATACTACACATCCCACAGAACTGAATGTGCTCAAGTCTTAATTTCTCATTTGAGCCCTAAACCAAGCAAACACCTGAGCTCCTGGTGGATTGCACACCTGTAGATTTCGGGCTCTGGAGCACAGATTGTCTTTTCGTCAGTTCTCCAGGATACAGGGCAGGACCTCAAAAAGGCTAGGAGGATTGGCCAGGTTAATAAATGGTTAGAAGGGTGGTGCTACAGTCAGGGGTTTGGGTACCTTGAACACGGGACTCAATTTAGGAGGCCAGGTCTACTGGAGGCTGGTGGAGCTGGTCTGACAAAGAAAGGGAAGAGTGGATTTGGTAGGAGGCTTGCCAGATTGGTCAAGGATGCTTTAAACTAGATGTGTTGGGGGAGGGGGGCATCATTCCATCCCAACACACCCAGTCACTTGCCAGCACCTATAGTAAACGTTCAGAGCAATGTAGAGAAATTGCAGCTGCTCCAGCCAATGAGCCGGCTTCAACTGGAGCTCGGCTCAGATGCCTCTCTACACAAATGCCCGTAGCATGGGGAACAAACAATAGGAATTAGAGATGTGTGCACATCTACAGGGGTACGATATCATAGGCATCACAGAAACACGGTGGGATGGCTCCTATGACTGGTGTGCTGGAATGGAAGGTTACAGGCTCTTTAGGAAAGACAGGCCCAGTAGGCGGGGAGAGGGAGTTGCTATTTATGTTAGGGATAGGCTGGAGAGTATGGAACTGTGCCTGGGGACAGGTGAGCAGTCGACAGAGAGTTTGTGGGTCAGGGTTAAAGGGGGAACAGCAATGGGAGACATTATTGTGGGGATCTGTTACAGACCGCCTGACCAAGAGGACTCAGTGGATGAAGCGCTCTATAGACAGATAGGAACAGCCTCACGCTCGCAGGCCCTTGTTCTCATGGGGGACTTCAACCACCCTGATATCTGTTGGAGGGATGGTACGGCCCAGCACAAGCAATCCAGGAAGTTCCTTGATTGTGTGGAAGACAGCTTCCTTCTGCAAGTAATAGAGGAGCCAACAAGGAGAGGTGCCATGCTTGACCCTCACCAACAGGGAAGGGCTGGTTGGAAATGGCAGCCTTTTTACCTTCTCCTCTACCACTTCAAAGAATGTAAATTCTGCTTGTTTCTTTCACCTATAGAGTACCTATCACCAAACTAGGAACTCAAAGCTTCTTATAAGCTAAGGTCACTGTGACCCTGCAGTTAAAGACAACAGCTGGGAACAGCAGATTTCTTGCACCTTGAGCTGGACAGACATGGAGGAGGCTGGAGTATTCCCCCTTTGCAGAGAGCCTCCCACAGATATACAGCCGTACAGCACACGTTATACTCTTAGGATTCTATTCTACACTTAGCCTGTCCATACCGTTGCCAGTGGAGATTACATGGCAACACACAAAGCAATACATGGTGTGTTGCTGAGGAAAAGAGAAGGAGAGTTTTACAGGGAGTCCCTTCCACCTCTACTGCTTTCTGTGGAGGTACTAGGACACTTAGAGAGCTGACATTTACAAGTTAGGGGAAACACATCCCATAGTATAAGTAAATCCTGTCCTGTGGCACTTCCTAGTCTCTACTGGAATTCCTCAGCCATGAAAGTACTGAATTCCCTTGAGAGATTCCTTCAAATTAAGGTGCATACAAAGCCACAAAGCTTTGTGTGGGAAATACACATATTCTGTTGAAATAATGGGTAGAACTGTAGACTCCGGGAAGCATTCAAAAGCATTCAACAGGTTCTGTGCCTGTCTGCTATCTAAAGAGCAAAGCTGTTGGGATTTGTGAGAAGAACAGTTTACTCTACTTACAACTCCATATCCATACTGGGCAGAAGAACCCTGCAATGCCATTTCCCGAAGGTATGCCAACTCGGCAGCTCTTCTTGCCATTTCGACTTTGTGAGAACCTGGGGGAGTCCAGCCAATGCCTCTAAGCCAGTTCAAGTCAGACTTGTACTTTACCTGAGAGAATGAAACACATAGCAGTGTGTATTATTTTCTTTGGCTCTAATCAAACCACCCACTGTGTATATTCAAGAGAGAGCACAGAAAGAGTCTACAATAAATAGAATATTCATTTTAAGCAGACTGTAGTTCTTTCAAGAACGTGATTTTGTTGATAGGTAAAGTCTGCAAAGCACGTTAACACAGACAGCTCTCAGCATTTCGAAAAGACGGTGTCATTCAGCTATACTTACATCACTCTGCAGCTTGTAGGCCTGCTTTGCATGCTTCACATTTAGCTGCTCAGGATCACAAGTGTATTGGTGAAAAGGCTGCTTGTAGTTAACATTGCTTGCAAGCTGCTGGCTTCTCATAGCATGGAGGAATCCTGGCTGGTTGAGGTGACTCTGGAACTGTGTCATCTTTTGGGCATATCCACTCCTGTATTGGTTGTCACTCTGGAGTTTCCCCACTCTGAGGACATGCCTGATATGGGGATCATCATTTGCACTGAGGAATCCAATCCGCTGGCCTCTGTCTCTCAGGAAGGCTTCTCTGTATTTGTACTGCAGGAAGTGCAGCGAAAAATCTCATTTTCACATTCAGAATACCTTTACATTCTGTAACATTCTGTAATGAAATAACTTGCCCTCCCCTAGATCCTATAGTGCTCAAAGATCAAGAGTTGGTTTGCTAACAAATTACATCTCCTAATCTAACAAGTCACTTTGGAAGAATGCCCTTTGTGATAATCTTTAAAGGAGTACAAAGACTTAGGGACCCCAAAATACTCATCATTCAAAAGCAACTAGAGGTCTTCTTACTGTTGCACTCTTGGGTTCACCCAATACACAGCTCAAGCAACAAAGCTCATTCATCTTCAAGCTTTTTTGCCAACTGTGGTCTTCTGTGTTCAAAGGTGACCCACTTATTCTAGACCATGCTTTATTCATAGCCTAGTACCTATTTTATTTAACCACATCATAATATGCCTCCTTCTCAAGAATAACCCTTTGAAGTGAAACAGAGCAGCCTGGTATTGGACATTATTAATGGGAGCCTTTAGTTGGAAATCATTGCACATAACTGGCATTTGGATTCACTGGATTACCAATTTTCCAAACCAGAACAAGGTTCACTTACATCAGAATTCACCCCTTTTTACAGGGTGGGGGTGGCATAGGAAGAAGGTTAGGAAGTGCTTGAAACAGAACGATGCTTACATCACTAGCAATCTCCCTTGAAGCCTTTGCTGTCTGGAATGGGATGGCGTCAATCCTAAAATCATAGCCAGATGCCCTTGTCTGTTCCCAAGATGTTTTATACAATTTCTGTGTTGAAAAGAAAGAAACAAAAGAGTCATTTCCCCCTGCAGTTTCTTAAATGTCGTCCCATAACTGCAATAATAAATGTTTTATCCTACTGGGCTTATTTGTATCAAGAGTCATCAGTACCATCTCCAAGGTTTTGATCCAGTTCTATAGCACTTCAACTTCTTTTCTATTCACCATAATGATAAAATGCCTCATCTGAAAAGTGCCACCAGGGTTTCCTTTTGTACTTGAATGTGGTTGGTTTTGATGTGTTCTAATTTCTATTAGAAACTGTGATGCATCAGTCACATCAATATTGCATTGATATTGCCCTTATTCTTTCTTTTGATGCATCCACTTGCAGTGTCTTGGGTTTCATGGCATCATAATTTCAATACCAGTTATTTCAAGCTTTTCAAATGATCCCTGAATCTATCCCCAGCCACATGTGGCTTCATTAACTCATATGGAGTAACAGCCAGTTCTAACATATTTAATGTGACTTTGAGGATGTGAAATACATTTACATCCTGAAGAGAAATTGCTCTAGATTTGGTTCTTCTTCCATTAGTAGCTTTCTTAAAATAGCTTCCAGTCTGCAGGTCCTGCTACACAGCCATGGTACCTCAACTGACACTTTTGGCTGTCTCTTTCTGATTTTATTCGTTTGCTTTCAGTGTTTGATTCACCCTTTCTGAGGTTTGTGACCACATGAAAACAAGCACAAAATCCACTTCACATTTTTAAAGATATTCTTCTGAATTTAGTGCTAGGAGGTGCTAAATTTGAAGGTAAACTGAGATGCCAGAAATCCTGCAAGTCAGCCTGGGCAGAAGCAATGCAAGCATTCCTGCACACCCTGCTAACAGGTCTAGAGCAGACCTTTCATCTGTGTGCAATCACCCCTTTGCCTTTTTACCTTCTCCTCTACCACTTCAAAGAATGTAAATCCTGCTTGTTTCTTTCACCTATAGAGTACCTATCACCAAACTAGGAACTCAAAGCTTCTTATAAGCTAAGGTCACTGTGACCCTGCAGTTAAAGACAACAGCTGGGAACAGCAGATTAGGAATAGACCGAGTGCTTCTGTCTGGAATAACATGGAAACAAAATCCCTTTAAACTAACTCCACTCACTGATTCAGTTGCATCCAGGTTGATGACAAGTGTGCCTAAAGGATCAATTCAACACAGTGTTGTACAGGTAGATTATACAGTCAAGGAAAGAAGATTCTCTCTTCTCCCCCATCCAAAGATATGTAAAGAGATTCAAATTTGTAACTAACCAGACCTATACTGAAGGACTGAAATCCTTAATAATAGTTTCCTGCCCTGTAAAGTAGAACTAGTTCTCAAAATAAACATCAGCAGACTTCCTGATTCCTCCAGCCCAAACCTAGCAACATGTCTACAACCTCTGGCTTTTCTAGTTTTTGTCAGGCTCAGAGAACCTGGCTTCTACATATACATGAAAATTTTGATTCCCTAGCAAGTGTACCAAGTCAACTCCATGATGTAAAAGGCTCACTCACATCACTGAGGAGAAATGCATTCTGGCGGGCTCGGATAAAATCTGGATGGTCAGGAGGCAGGGTGTACCTGTGCCTAGCTTCAGAGTCTCCAGCCTTGTACAGTCTCTGTGGAGTCAAAAATCATTGAATGCAACTGATACTGGAGGTAATGTTGATATCAATTCTCTCATGTACTGTAGTACAACAAAAGTTAAGATCACTTATAGTAAAATGAAACCTACATCACTGCACTGGAGGTAGCTGTTTTTAGCATGAATCAAATCTGGAGAATCAACCACAGCAGTGAACTTCAAACTTTCTGGCTTCTGACGGTACTTTATCTGAGGGAGAGGAGGCAACAAGAACAAACAAAGGGAAAAAAAAAAAAAACAACACAGGACATTTCTGTTAATGATAGATCACAATTCCAATCACGTGATAACTGGAGTAACACATAAACGCCACTTTCCTTAAGCCACATACTGTTCTGCTAAGTCTCAGTTGCTCTTTCAGCTAAGGAATGGGCATATTACCGTATCCTTGCTGTGGTGCCCAGGCACTAAACTTACTTTTGTGTGTGTGCAAGAAGGACCTCCCACTGAAAATTCACACGCAAAAAGCTTTTGAACACTACACTTTTGACAGCTCATAATTTTTCTCCATTAATGTAAGATACTGAACAGGCAAATGCCCCTTCACTATGGTTGTCAATGCTGCATCTTTCTATATCACTTCCATAACCACCTGCTTAGAATTTCATAATGGAGTTTACTGCATTTATTTATTGCTACATATTTTGTTTATACTCCTGTGTTTCATTCGGAATGGAAAATATTCAGCAGGTGTCACACAGTGGACTTGCATCTCCCGTACTGCTTCTTGGTAACTTACACCTTGTATAAACAGGCTCCCACATCAAAAGGCAATGATAAGCTACATTCGTAAGTGTCATGTAACGAGGAGCCTTGATAGTAAACAATTCCTACAGACGTGCTATCCCATGAAAGATTTATCAGTTACCTCGCTGATGAGCTCTCCAGCCTTTTTTACACTTTCTATGTGCGGAGATCTCAGAGCCATCCAACCAACTCCTTTCATGAAGTTCAGGTCTGATTTATAGCGGTGCTGTTAAAAATGAAAATCGTTAGCTATCAGCTTTGTATCCACAGCTATTAAGGTTTCTTAAAAAGACTCCCTGATTCCTATTAACATTTTGTGGGTTTTCATTTGCCATTCACATATCACGTAGGAAAGCCAAACTGTTTGCATTTGTTCATTCCACCAGGAATTAAATAATGTATCATATGCAAGTTACAAGAGAAGGCCCCACGAGTGAATTAGTATGACTCAAAGCAGTAATAACCTGCTTGTACTGGGCGTAAAAGAACCCCTTTTGAAATAATTTTCTGAGGTGAGTTCAAGTCAGGAATACTAATTATTCTATCTGGTGTACACTTCCTCATTAACCCCATTTCTAGGAGGACACATTACTCTTTCTTTACTCATATGAAAGGCTTGCTCTACCTCCTAATCCAGTAAAGAAAGCAAGGCAGACCCAATAAAAGGTGAAAGCCAGTAAAGCACCCACAATCCCAACAATTCTCACTTCTCCTTCAGACTGACAGTGGCTGACTGTGTGACTTTAATCCAATCATCTGTTTTTTCAGGGTTTTTTTCTTCCCTATATGCAAAAAGACATAACAGCCAGCTAGCTCAAGCATGTTGTATATTATTAGATACTGAGGGTATCAGGCAAAACTGCCTTTATAATTTCTCTGGATTTCTAACCTGTGGGGTCTAAAGGCAAAGAGCCAAGTGCTGAGGTTCTTACCTCCTACCCTGTCCCTATTTAGGCAGAGCTTCCTGCTACAGGGCAGCCCATGACACTGGACCCTAAACTGTCACAATACAGCTGCCTGCATCTATGCAGCTTTATGCATGCACTCAATATCTGTTTAAAAGCACATATAGCCAATGGCTTGTCCCTGAACAAAGGATCTAAGGCAAAATGAGCATGGATGTGGCCCATGCTATGATTCCATCACTTCTGTCATCAAAGTTTGTCTGAACTTATCACAGAATCATAGCATCAACTAGGTTGGAAAAGGTCTTTAAGATCATCAAGTCTAACCATTACCGCATGCCAAGACCATCACTAAACCGTACCAGTGAGGGCCTCAAACTTACATTTGCATGAGCAATTTCTGCAAACACATCTGGGGAACTTGTTATTTGATATGAATATTTCTGCTTGCAAAAAGACTTTCTAACATATCCCAAACTAACCTCTGAGCATTTAACCTTCTGCTCCAAGAATTCTGCATGTAGAGCATTCGCTGTCAAACCACTGACTGGCTGTGATCCAAACAGCTGAGAGATGATCGCATATATCCCTCAGCTTTAGAATAAGTAACATGGAACACAGTAATTTTCTGTTATGTTCATAACATAGAAACTTCTCATTCACATATATTCCATATGTGAGGAGCAATCAGATATCTTGCTGCTACACATACATAAGTGTACAAACAGTCTTTCTAAACACATTGCCCAGTGTCAATATACAATCATTCGTGTCAGTCACTCAAAGCTGTGTTATTCCTAAAGTCAATTTGCTGTTAACAGAAGGGTTAGTCTTTACCTCACTCTGTAGCATGTGGGCTCTTTTGGCCCACTTCATCTTCATGTCTTCTGGGACTGCTGTAAATTCATGGAGTCTCCGTCTGTAATCTTGATCACTTGCTAACGCCTGGGCTTTCCTGGCATGGACAAGGTTCACCATGTCCATGGGCAGATGGTACTGAGACCACACTTCCTGGGACCTCTTCTTATACTCCTGTTCACTCTGTAATTTGGCAGCATGCAGGCAATGCAGCAACCTGATGTCATCCAGAACACTTCTGGCACCAATATGTTTTCCCCTCTCCATCACAAAGTTGTGTTTATATTGGTACTAAAAATAAAAAGGGGTAAAAGTGAAACTGTGCCAAACTTAGACTGGCCGCTGTAACTAAACTAGGATAAGTCACTGAAACATCTATGCTGTCTGTAAAAACAGCCAAAGTATGCAGCACTAGAAACTAATTCTTTGAATCAATCATTGCTCTCAATTTAAATACCACAGTAGTTGCAACATTAAACACACTTCAATACACTCTCTGAATATGCCCAAAGCATTGATCATGTTTAACCTCAGGTTCATGTACTTTTATTATCTCTCAGAGTTTTATTCCTATAGCTAGGAATGAGAACATAAGAAAAACAAACACAAGGCAGAATAAAAAAATCTATACCAAAGAGAAACATCATGCACTCTGTAGCCTTCACATTTGCAAATGCTACCCAGCTATTTTAAAGAGTAAATTTAGTTTTTCTGGATCAATAACTATGTTGAGAAGCCTAAGATGGTGATCTGAGCACAAGAATAAGCACCAGCAACCCCTCATTCTCATCTTAGCTGGGACTAAGACTCTCCCTATGATCTTGCATTTATCCTCTCTGTGAAATAGTGACAATGATGATAATGATTATTTATACAGCATCAACAGGGTGCTTGGAACTTTAAAGGGAAGGCCTGGGCCCTGAAGAGTTCATAATGTAGTGGAAATGGGATAATAACACTTATCTGCCACACAAGAGAGTTGTGGGGATTAAATTACAGTAACTAATGTTTATAAAGTGCTTCCAAGATGAAGGGCCAAATTCAGATCTGTTGTAAGTGGATGTAATTCTATTATGGACTTGTACCCTTTAGAGCAGATCTGAAGCTGTAACCAAAAGCACTCTGCAAAATATGGTTAAGTATACATTATAAATGACAGCTAGAAACAGTTGCTTCATAAAACAAATATACATGAAATATATTCATATTTTATCACATTAGAGATTAAATATGCAACTAAATACTACATAAAATGAAGACTTCTTTTACCAAATTTAGCTGTCAGGTTTTCCTAGAATTTATTAAATTTCTTCTGGGGAAGAGATGAACTTAGGCTTTCTGAGAAATGGATATCGCCATGTCTGAGGGGTTTGCAAACAACAATCCAGACAAGAGGATATTTTTAAGGGGAAGATTTGTTCCCTCTATTTCCTAAATTAAGGGAACAAATATTTAGAGGAGCATTCCCTGATTTTCACTTCCTAACCAGAAAGGCAGCTCCTGATTTTCAGGCATTCAAAGAACACTCAGCTTCTTCTAACTTTATTTCAATTCAGGAGCACTAAGCACTTCTAAAAGTAAGCTCAAAGCAGGGTGGACAGAATTAGTGGGCATTTTATAATATGAGGAGCTGAAAGCCTCGAAAGGAGCAGAATCCCTCTGATTTGTCTGTCTGCAAATACTTTCATTCACTAGCTATTTCCCACTGGAAGATGTTTAACCGACCTTGGTTCTCGATTAGAGGAAATTCTTCCTCCTCTTTATTTTTTTTAATTCACACAAAGAATCTCATTCATAAGTAATATATTCTGTCTCACACTTGTCTCACACGGTTATGGAGTTGCTTTAATTCAGTAAAATCTGCTTTAGACATTGTTTTACATGAAGTTAACAGGAATTAGGCAAGAAGGAAGGTTGAATCATTCAACTCACATCACTGGCAATTTCTCTGGAGGCCCTGGCAGTCTGGAACGGGAGTGCTTCCGTTGTCAGTTTGTAGCCTTGAGCACGTAGATTATGCCAAGATTCTCTGTATTTTGCCTAAAGTAGGAAAGGCACATGTAGATTGCTGTTTCACTTTTAAATGCACAAAGGAACAAACAAAGGAACCCTCCTTCATTTGTTATTCTGCATTACAGTCGCATTCTTCATAATCAAAGGATATTTTTAAATTATCTTTGGGAAATCCTAACAGACAAAACATGTCTCGTTCTTTATGTAGATTTAATTTACTCACAACCTTATATATGCTAATGGAGATAGATATCATTATAATCAAATCAAGGAAAGAAAGAATAGACTAGACATAAGAAGTCCTCTACTTATCCATCTTTCCTGCCACTGTACAATTCATCCTCCATCCCAAGAAATATAAGAAAGACAGAACAAATCCTTACATCGCTGAGGTTGGCTGCATTTATTCTTGCCCGTGTAAACTCAGGCAGACCCAGTGTTGGTGTATAGTGATGTTGACTGTCCTCTCCCGCTGCTTTATACAGGCGCTATGAAAGAGATCAGAAAAGCAATTGCAATTCATTTTCTTTATTGCTTCACTAATGTAACGGCAGAGCTTAAGTTCTTTATGATTATGACAACTATAGTCAACCAGCACAAAAGCCAGCTAAGAATATACCACTGCAATTGCAATGGGGTTTTCTTCTGAACAGAAAAAATTTTGACACTAATTTTTATACATAAATCATAATGCCAACCCGCTACATTGTTAGCCTTGCACTGTTATGTTCCCAGCAGCCCCGAAGTAGACCTATAAACATTAAGCAAATCATGAATGTGTGTTAAATAAAAAGGTAGCCATTTCTGTTAGACTGGCCATATTTTCTAGGTTGGATTTTTCTTCATGTTATTATAGATGATTTTGATAACTTGCCTGTGGGTTTCGTCTTGCATTTTTCCCAAACTAGAAAAGTGATTATATTTTTTAGGAGCCCCTTAAAGTGGACCATACTATGCAAATGAGCTCCCTCAAGAACACCACAAAGACCTGATCTTTTGAGGCTCTGTTTCATTTACAAAACCTGACAAGGGAACTCTATTGTATGTGCACTATTTAAGCTTTTTAAAAGAGATTGAATTGAAAACGGTACTAAATGTTTGGAAATAATAAAATACGATCTGACTGTGAAAAAGCACAAATCAGTGATGCTTGCCTTTCTTTTTGATGCATTTTGCTTTCAGAACAGGGTTGTCTCTTTCCCACTCCTCCATCCCTAGCTTGCTGCATTTTGAAAGGCATATTTTCTCACTCACGTTAGGAGAACCTACCTCATTAGCAATCATATTGCTGAATTTTGCATGAAGGAGGCCAGGAGAGTCTGTCACCGATGTGTACTTGAAGGAATGTGGCTGCTGACGATATTTACTCTGAGTTCACACACAAAGAAAAAGGAACAGAATAACTAAAGTGTCTTGTCAGTTCAGGAATTTTTCCAATACCAGTGGTCTAGTAGTGCTGCTTGTGCCCACAACTTTGCTTTGCAAAGGGCATGTCTATTGACCATTAAACTAATTTACCTTTTGCTCCTCACAATTTGGTGCATTCAAGTCTCACAGGGGAAATGAAAAGTACATAAGGAACAAAGTGTAAAAAAAAAAAGTGCTGCTATGCTGAATACAGTAACGAGGTTATTCCACTCCTTGCTGTCATTAACTCTGGCTAGTGGAATTGCAGTAAAGGCAAACCCACCCAGAGAGAAGGTGCTGCACAAGGCTGTTGAACTTTTTTGGGAGACAAACAAGGTGCCACCTGGCCTGTGGTCCTATGTCAGAACTGTGAACAAAATAACTGCAAGATCACTGCAAAAACAATACTGAAAACAATAGCACACAAAAGCAGCAAGTGAAAACCAGACTAAGACTGTAAAGCAGGAGCAGAGCTGAGGACAGTGTAATATATTGGGCCCTCCACAGGTCAGTGTTATTTTAGAGAAACAGTACAATGTACTTACATAGGCACAGCCTGATTCTTAGAAGAAAAAATGAAATCAATTCTAAAATAAATAACATAAAATAACAACCTCCTGGGTCTGAAACACAGGAGAAAAGATTTGTGAAAACAATTAGCAAAGTCTGCAAAACCTTGAAGTCCTTCAGATTCACCCATCTGCAGTTAGGACATGAATAGAATGATCAAACAGAAGGGGAGGGAGCCTAGCATTATCCAGTGAGTCACTTTGCCAGCCCAGTTTAATAGAAAGACATCTGGCAAATTCTTGTTTGTAGTGGAGAAATCAAACCCCTCTTTTGTTACCTCACTGATGAGTTCAGAAGCTTTCTTCTTTCCTTCAATCTCTAGAGCCCCTGGAGTAATACATCCAACTCCTCGCATAAAGTTCAAGTCAGATCGGTATAAATTCTAAGGAAAACCAAGCAGAAGTAATTACAAGTTTGCATTTGAGATGCCCTATATTTATTCATCCAAAAATACACAATATTCAAATAAATCCATTTAAAATTAGTATCTACCACAGAGTTCATATGCATTACCTTATGTTCTTGTCTTTCTTTATGTGTGTGTGTGTGTGCGTTCAGCCCTGACAGACCTACAGTACAGGGGTAAGATTCTGAGGACTACTAAGTCTCATTAACACTGAATGATATTTGACTCCTAACTTCCATTTGTAACCTTGAAAAAACTTTTTCTAGATACATGAATTTTCTTCATATATAACATATAAATCAAAGGTATTATTTATTTATAAATATATACAAGACCAGTTTAGAAAAGTGTAGGAAAAGACTTTTAAATAAAAGCTGGAAACCTTTTAGTATGTGGAATTGCAGACAAAATATCCTCGGGTTTTAATAGCTCTGAATAGTCAAATATAATTAGGGAACATTAAGGAAAAATACAACTATAAGCCACTATACAGATGTCCTGGGTTCAGAAGTAGCAGTCATTTTTCTCTTTCTTAGTAGCTGGTGCAGTGCTGTGTTTTTGACTTCCAGCCTGGGAACAGCGGTGATAACACCGATGTTTTCAGTTGCTGCTCAGTAATGTTTATTCTGACCAAGGACTTTCTGAGTCTCATGCTCTGCCAGAGAAGAGGGGAAGCCAGGAGGAAGCAGAGACAGGACACCTGACCCAAACTGACCAAAGAGGTATTCCATACCACAGCACGTCATACCGAGGGTGTAAAAACTAGGGACAGTTACCCAGAAGGGTTAGATCACCGCTCAGTCGGGCTGGGTATCGGTCGGCGGGTGGTGAGCGGTTGTATTCTCTTACCATTATTATCATTGGTGGTAGCAGCAGTGGTTTGTGTTATACCTTAGTTATTGGACTGTTCTTATCTCAACCCATGGGAGTTACATTCTCTCGATTCTCCTCCCCATCCCCCCAGGAGCTGGGGGGAGGAAGTAGGTGGAGTGAGCCAGCAGCTGCATGGCTGATCTGCCGACTGGGCTTAAACCACAACAACAGACTTTGTTAAAATGTTTTCCAGACCCCAGCAGGGACTCATTGGAAATACTACTTTTTCAAAAGTTACCAAGACGTTACTGGTAGATACATTAGGACAAATATTATTTCATTTGATGATGATAAGTGTATGGAGGGAGATTTTCTGCTTAGAAAGAATTATACAGACCAAACAACCAGGAAAGCACAGATCTGCCTACTTAATGGGTATGTGGAAACTACTGCTTACTGTGGGAAGAACTAGCTTTAGTTAATGAGGTGTTTTGGTTCAGCTACCTACTTATAATGGAAAAGGACTATGCCTTCATTTTATTGAGAACCAGCTCCTCTTCCATCCAGGTCTAATCTCTAGACTCAAAGGCATCATGGAGCTACATACAGGAAATACTCTTCATGAAATGGAAAGTAAGAGAGAACAACACTAGAAGGCGGTCTCTCATCTAATTCCAGCTATTAGCACCAGAGAGAGCACATTCCGCATTGTGAGATGTGTTGCTGCCAATCAGCATTTCACTCCCAACTCAAAGAAAGGCATGGATGGAAACTTGCCCCAGAATCTCTGATTACATGTGTTTTCATCCAAGTTAGGGAAGTAAAACTGGCAATTGACATTTATACTTGTTTGAACACAGTCTGACACCTTAAAGATTGCTGGTTGAAAGTGTTAAATTGCTATATGGTAGCATTTTGGGGCCAGATACAGCCCCTCCTGAGGTCTCCAGAGGCAATGTGATCTATGAAAAGCCCTTTGCTGAGGATTGTGCCTACAGACACAGCCTACCCTTGAATTTGTAAGGCATTATCCAGTTAATTTACTCAAGATTATGTAGTGAGCTAAACTCATCCTTCTTAGAATTCCAGTGGTTATGTTTTGGAGCAGAGCTTATAAATCTCTTAAAAATCAGATTTTTAACAACAGGCATCTTTCTTGTGGAAGTACACATGAATATCACCCAGATGCAAACCAACTCAAATACTAGCTGGCAATCAATCTGTATGCTTAGCAAGATCTTAAAAAGAATATAGACTCATAGAATCATAGAATAGTTAGGGTTGGAAAGGACCTTATGTTACCAACAGTGCAATCATCCTCACTTGCAAACACTTCCCTGCCAGATCATCAAAGATTCCTATGCTTTACCTCTTGGTATAGCATACACACACATTGTACAACTGCCCAGTAAGATAAATGTCTCATTCCTGAATGTAATCAAGGGGGAACAGCCATTGTTCATCCCTTAGCTGCTGCTCAAATACATACTGTCAGCTCTCTTGATTTGGAAAAGAACTCTCTTGCATCAAAACCAACAGGGAAATATTGCTGGGATACTTTGCAATTACCTCACTCTGTAGTTTGTATGCATTCTTGGCACACCGCAACCTCACATCATCAGTCAAAGAAGTGTACTGGTGTAGCAGCTGTCTGTATTCTTGTTCACTGACCAAAGACTGGGCTTTCTTGGCATGTACCAAGTTTATCATATCCAGTGGCAGGTGGAAGTGAGTCTTCGTATCCTCAAAACCTTGTTTGTATTTCACCTATCAAATTAAAAACAGATCACATAGATAGCACAGTGTGGTAGCTAGAATTCAGATTTTGATCAGAAGACACATTCTCCATATTTCTTCCATTATCCAGTATAAATTACCCTTTCTAAAGGTAAGTTCCCAACTTGTTTAACTATACTGTGAAAGATCAATACTTAGAATTAGAATATGTGGCAGCCTATTCTTCATCAAAATAGTAGCCATCTACATTATAGTCAACTAAGCTATCATTCATATTTTTTGTTAAAACTGGATACATTGAATCTGTAGAATTACTGAGCTGATAAATGAAATTTTAATTCAATGCATTTCTCGAAAGCACAAGAAAAAGGTGAAGTTAGTGCCTGAGGATAAAATGCAAACAGCCATATTTATATTAGAATTAGCACAAATCCTCAATCAAATTATTTGTTGGTCCCCATCGATTCAGTCAGTTTCATTTCATAGTTTCAAACACCATTTTTCGTGGTTGTTTTTTTCCCATTCTGTCTCTGTCCAGGAAAAGAAAGGTGTAAAAATCTTCAAAGAACTTTTTTCACATGACATTTCCCTATCAGATTATGCAAATTTGAGATGTTCAGGCTGTTCATCCAGATAATGAACATCCAGAGTTATTGATGAACATCAAACTGATTTAGAATAACCTGACAGATGGATGAATTCTTCAGACACTTAATGTTTGTTACCTGTATATCTAAACGCACCATCACACATGGCAGAATCCCAGTACAAGCTCAGCACTCACTGACTGAAATCTGCGAACACTCCTCCATCTATATCCACAATCAGGCTTACTATGGACAATTATGGTAAGAAGATATATAGTTCTTAGATTATTTATGTATTTAAAGTCAGACAAATATTTTACTGCTTTCTGATCAAGCCACAGTGTTCAAAATGCACTGAACAGTCACAATTCTTACAGACAATGAACAAATAATGTAATTCTTAGCATACACCAAGACGAAGTGGGAACCATTTCCCAACCAAAAAAGGCCAACCTAAAATTCCATAAACTCATTCATCCTTCTGTCTTTCAGGAAAACAGTAAAATGAAAGTAATTACTGCATAACTTTGTATCTCTACCAAATCTAATTTACTTCTGCACAAAACACACTACTAACTCCCAGTTAGACCTGCCTCTGAGTGACACTTTGAGTAAAATATTCTATGCCAGGCATTAATGTTATGCTGGAAGAGCTTGTGCAAGAATGCACAATCTTCTTTTATTTTCAAATTAATGGAATTGTAAATAATGTAAAACAATGCCAAGAATATCATAAGTATATCAACATATCTGGAAAGTGGGGAAGAAAGCCCTAATTTTTAAATAGTAAGCTATTCCACATAGCTAAGTGCATATTCCATGAGGAACTACTTACTGTTAGGAAACCAGTTCCAAAATGCCCACATCTTCTTTCTTATACTTACATCACTCTGCAACGATGCTGCATGGACTGAATGAGCAATATGAATATCACCATCCAGGCCACGTGAGCCAAGCATCTGTCCTTTCATTTTCTGAAATGCCTCCTTATACTTGTGCTACAAAGGAAATAAGAATAGAAATGTGAATAGACGTATTAGTCAGATTGTTAAAACCTGAATAAAAGGGTTTTCATGTTATAGAAAGAGAGCTATGGACAATAAATTCTGGCTATACCCAATATGATAATAAATCTGAATGGACCTTTAGCGGATACTTGGAAGACATCACCTGTGCAAATATTTTAATACCTCATCCTATTGAGAGAAAAACACACAAAAAATACAATAAGCACTTACAAACAGCTTGGGTTAGTTACCTGCTCTTACACAGGTGGCGGAAGACAAGAACCTGGTATAGGTTCAACCTCTGAATCAACCTCTGAAAAGCCTCCCTCCATCAGCTCTCTAGTGAAGTCAGAACAACTAACTGGTCTGATATACTTGATATTTATCTATATATCTCTACAGCCTTTAAAGGACACTCAAGACAAACCCTGAAGGGTAGAACTTCCTCAATAAGCAATCTCTTCCAAAGCTTGCCTAGCAACAGTGGCTGGCAATTCCTGAACAATCCCTGTGATTGTCCAGTCACATACAGCAGATAAGTTGGTCAACTTGCTAGAGGATGTTTGCTTTTGCAAACCTTCCTTTGCTTAGTTACCAGTAACACTTCATTGTGGCTGCACTTCCAAAGGCACTAAAAACGTCTAGTTAGTTAACTAGACCAAGCCCATATGTTTCCCAGATGTAGAGTTATCAGGACATGCTGTTTCCATCAAGTGTCACTCAGCAGAGCAGAAACAGTCTGGAGTGACTGACATGTCCTACTGGACAATATCAGCAGTAAGTTCACGTACATCGCTTACGATTTCACCCGAGGCCTTTGCTGCCTGGAAGGGAATGGCATCAAGTTTCAGTTGATAGCCACCGTCTTTCATCTTTCCCCAGGACTCCTTATAGCGAATCTAGGAAATACAGAACAGGAATATAGAAGAGTTGCTGTTCAGAGGGTTGACACTGCAATGCTATTGCTATCCTAGCAATGTTACCACATTAGTTTCATTCTACTCCAACACAGAGGGCTAACATAAATTAAACTATCAATACACAACAGGAATAATCACATTAAAAATGTCCATTATAAAAATAAAGATTCATTCTTAATCTAAGTTAAGAGAAGTTTGATTTCTCATATTACTTTAGAAACCTTTAGACTATGGAAGGATCATATACTAGGGAAAGAAATTTAGTATGCTTTCCTGTGAAATACTAACAGCAAAGCACTATCAACTTTTTCACTTCCCTTTAAAATATTAAAGGTCAGACTTATACCTCACTGATATTCATAGCATTTAATTTGGCCTGAAGGATTTCGGGAAGATCTGTTGTGGGTGTATACTGATGCTTTACACTCTCTCCATGCTCCTTGTACAGCCTCTGCAAGTAGAGATGAATTTCAGTAGCAAGTACTCACTACACATGCACATTGTTCAGAGACAAAAACATTGACAAATAGATCTATGGAAAGCAAAGACTACAAAAAAGTGACAGCAGCATTAACAGATAAAGGCAAATTTATCAGTCAAAAAGTATTCAAAAAGCTTTGAGTCTGATACACCTATCAACTAGAGTCTGCTAGAAAGGGACTCCTTTGATTGTATAAATCTATAGGTAGGAAAATTCAGATATTTGAATACTAATTTGATAAGACTTCCAACAGATTTGAATAGGGGAAAGGAGCATAAACAGCAATTATTAAGGATGTACAACCATAAGTGGCCTACGAAAGCTCAGAAATTCCACAAAAATATGGGGAGTTGAAGTTCCCAAAACACATCTCTCCAAAGTTGCTCATTTTTAGCAGATAAATATAATGGTAATTAGCTGTGCAAGTACTCCGAATTTAGTTCCAGAGCTAATTGCAAGGGGGTGCTCAACAGTCAAGGGCAGGAGAATAAAAATACTCAGAATGGTGAGTGATCCCATCGGAAAACAGGTGTCCATATGAGCTATTCATATCAGTTCTTGGAGGAAGAATATAGGGTTGGCCCAGGACTAGCTAGCTGTTGGATGTCTGCAGACAGATGAGAGGAGTTCTATGCAGTTAACTGGAACTTCGCCTACAATGGCTATGCACAGTTCACCTCTTTCACATTATCTTTCTTTCCTAGTTTAGTTTCTTCTTACACTGACACCATAATTTCATAGGATCATAGGACAGTTTGGGTTGGAAGAGACCTCTAAAGATCACCTAGTCCAAACCCCCTGCAATGAGCAGGGACATCTTCATTTAGATTATCAGATGAGCACAGATCACCACCATTTGATTTGGCCTTAGATATGACCCATGTCTTGGCCACATGGCTTGCCATTCCCAGGATGTTATTTCTGTGTGAAGGTTTGAAATCAGGATGAAACTCTCCATTCCACCCTGCTGCCACTTTCTTTAGCAAGTAGACCCACTTGTATTACAACTCCATAAGAGGAAAATTAATGAGAACTCCACGTGTGAAGTAGAGCAGCAGACTGATTTTGACTGTGGCACAGTAGAACAAAATGACTTATATTTATCCTGCCTGAGATGTAAGCCTTTTGGATCTTATTAATTACACCAAAGGCATAGACAGTATACGTATTACAATAGCATGTGTTTTACACAAAGTCTTTCATCTTCTTCACTTTAGAAATATCTATTTTCAAACTAAAACACCCTCTCATGTTTGAAACTTGTCTTTTTTGAGTGACTTTTGCTTACTATTCACTTCTGCATTATCCCAGTTAAGTCTACAATATTTTTAAATCGCTCTTCTATTAAAAATAAACATGTTTAAACACCAAACAGCCTCGATTCTTCCCTTTCAGGTTTCTCCTCCTGGATTTCTCTCTCAGCAGGATGACAGCTTGAAATTATTTATTTTTATTTCCTTGTCATGCTGCCTTACACTTTTTTTTGAAAGAACATGCCGAAACTGAAATTTGAAAGATCTGTTTGAAAAGGGGAAAGGACCCCAGATGTGTTCTTCCTCAATGAATTTCAAGAGGCCAAAAGACTCTGAAGGCCAAAGGTCAGTCTTACTCTGAGATTTTACTTCTGGAAAAAAAGCCAATTGGACAGAAAGCCCTTTTTTTATCTGAAACTCCCATTCATTTTACTGGCATCTCTATGACTTCCCATTCCAAGTTAGAAGCATGCTCTTTGTGAGATGCACCACACCAGAACACAGAAGTTTCACGGTTCCTAAGGATAATCTCAGAGAAAGAAAGAGAGAGAAAGCCAGTGCTTCAATCGGGTCTTTCAAAGAGGATACCACTCTTATAATCATAATGTATATACATTATAACTTACATCCACAGCCTGGTTATAACTAATTCTAGCCTGGATCATCTCAGGAGTGTCTTTAATACTGGTAAACTTCAAAGCATATGGATGCTGACGGTACTTCTTCTGTTGAGCAGAAAAAGATCAAAGCTGTGAATTTTGTGCTGCTCTTTCATGCTATTTGAAAGAGAAAAATCATAGGTTGCTGGAGATTAGAGTGAATTTGTGAACATAATTATTATTCCTCTTTCCTCATCTTTATGTCCTAGGTACCTTCAGATTAATATTTGTTTCAATTTAACAATAACCTTTTGCCGATTAATATTAAAGTATTTCCCCCTTAATATAAGGAAAACATTTCAAAATTGGATTTTGCCTACCTAAGTACTCCAGAACTCAGGATTTTAAAATCTTTTTCAGATTATTTCAAATACAGTATGACTGAGTATATTTTTTATTGATAGTTTCTTTAAGCAAGAGATCATATATATTTGTAGTGTGTTAATAACGGCAACCATTTAATTTACTGTTCCAGGGTTTAAGTTTCCTCCTTACATTTACAGCAAATCTGTGCAGCCATTAACACTATGCCTAATTGTTATGGTATATCTTCTAGATAATTATATTAACTCTGCTTGCTTGAAAGGACCCATAGTAGTTTCTGAGAGATCTTGTTATACATACATAATTAAGATGAAGGCTGTTTGATGGCAAAATGTCACTTTTTCTACATGGCCAGGTCTCTAAATGCTTTCCTTCCTGCATTAGCTATCCTAAACCCATTAATAGTCTTATCTCTTCTCCAAATAGTGCATACTGAATTTTCCCAATGCCTGTGATGAACTCCCAAGTCAATAAATGTGTTCATGAGTCTTCTGGAAATTGTTTCTATCTCAGTTTTTGAGTCTAAAGACATATCATCCTCCTTTAAATTGAGCTGTGATCCACAGAAGTTTATCTATCTGAGCCAACATGTTGATTCTTTGGGAATTCATGTAAACCACATTAACTCTTCCAAGGTATTACAAGCTTATGAGCAATGTTTTATTTCAGAAAGAAATCCCTTAAAAGTGAGCAATCTTTCTAAGTTTAACTGGGGACAAAAGTGGTTTATTCTTCATTCTGATCAGCTTTAGAGACAAACAAGAGTTGACCAGAACATGTCTACACAAAACTCCTAGAAATATTCTGGCAATTGCTTTTTTGCAGTATTACAAGGGCTAGTCACTGTGTGTATGTAGAGAAAGGAGGAGGCTCCTAGCCATCTAAAATTATGTAGTAGTCACAAAAAGGTTGAGATGGACAGCCTAGCAGGCCAAATTTCTACCTGGCAGTTTTCACTACCATAACATCAAAATGGTATACCTCTACAGATTCAGAGTTACTATTCCAGCCAGCACTGCTGTACTAGCTTTTATGAAGCTACCTTGCTTGACACCAGCTGAGAATCTAATTTATTATGCCTAAAAAACCCATTCTACTTCACTGTAGATGATTACATGAGGAAAAAAATTGTGTTTGCAGTCAGCAGATGTGAAAGGATAACCATATTGTCTGAGACACTACACTAGTGGCTATACTGCTATTCTCACTGAGTGAATGGACAGTTGATTCCTGCATTACCCATGGTTATCTAAAAAAAATCACAGGATTCAGTCTCCTACTGCAGCAGATTCAGCCAGTAGGACTTCCTATAAAACAATAGAAACAGAATACTATGAACCTTTTAACCATTTCCACCAGGCCTGAGAAGGTCTCATGGGAGTGGCACAAAGGATTCTAGAGTTTGTCTTTTCCTATAAGTGATATTGGTTATAGGGAGAAATAAGGATGAAAACTACTTGTGCCGATAGATAGCTACAGACAGAGATGTCTATATGAATATCAATAGCTAGCATGAATATATATGAAATAGGAGCAAGAAGGAACATGTATCTGTTAAAAAAGAAGGTTCTGCGTCCAGTGACTGGATCTTTTCATCATCTCTACTGTTTTGCTTCATTAAAAAGGTAGGCTAGTGGGTAGCAATTGAGCACTGTTTGATTGCCATTATTATTCATAATATCATTTGTCACCTACTTTGTTTTTGCAAAGGCTATATGGACTCCTACTGGTGTGTGTTTGGTATCTGGTTTCCCTCTAATTACCAGTCCTATCCCTGGTTTTGAGGGCTTTCATGTGCTATGCCTTTTTCTTTCCCCTTTGAGTGGAAATTATTTTAATTTTATACAGACATTTTGCACAAATTATGCAGCAAATTCTGTTACATGCTGTCATGAAATCTCACCTCACTAATGAGTTCTCCTGCCTTCTTAGCCTGCTCCACATTTAATGACCCAGTGGCTATCCATCCAGCTCCTTTCATCCAGTTCAAATCTGCTCTGTATCGGTTCTGACAAAGAAAAAGAAAAAACACTATTGTTGGTGTTCATACACTGAAAATGCCATTAAAGGATTCAGACATCTCAGGGACAACAACCAAGTCAAATTAGTGCCTGCTTTTGTTTTATTCACTATTGTACAGCTGCAAGGGAAGCAAAAAAAAAAAAAAAAGAGAGAATGAAATAGAAGTATCAGGACTTGCCAGCACTTGTGCAATATGCTGTGCAAGGTAATTTTTAGAAGTGGTCTACACTTTACTGTCATTTGTAATTTTTATCCTCATGTGGCAAAAACTTCAGTTTTATTGTACAAAGTGCACTGTTTAAAAGATCATTAATGATTTGCAATGATAAGAAAATCATATTTAGTATTTCCCAACCCCTATCCCTTTGTTATACTGAAGGGAATGCATCTAGCTTTTCACTTTCTATGTGTTTTTGAGGAAGTGTACAGAAGCATTTCTCATTTTCCTCATGAAGTCTCTCCTACCAACAGTCTACTGAATTCCAAAAAGCTTATACAAGTACTACAGCTGCCTTTCTCAAAGAAGCCAGACGGGTTTCAGTGGTTATACCTCAACAAGACCTGTACAGATACCTATCTTAGTTTCCCTGAAAAGTTCTGACTTAAAACCTCAGAATGGAAGGCTTAACTTACAGTAACCATTTACAATATCAGACAGTTTACCTGATGGTTACAGCTGAGCATGTAACCTGTATGGAATTTTATCACCAGTTTTATCACTATACATTATTTAACCACCCTGCATATTAAGTAAAAAAAACCCCAACCTGTGCATCATATACGAATACTAGTATTTTATTAATATTTGAAGTAGGCTTTGAAGAAGCCATGCTCATAAAACAGGATTATAATTCTCCTCAAAACTGTACACCTTTTGCACTGCATATATCTTTTGAGCAAATAAGTGGTTAATATTTATCAGTTTAATATTAACTGCTTAATAATTGAAATATTAGGTGCATAAATATTGTGGCATTAAAAGCACAAACATCTGAATAAACTCAGCCCTAAGTATCTGCATGGCTTGAATGAAGGAGCACTGAAATATATTAAGAGCGGGACTTACATCACTCTGCAATCCATAGGCCCACTTGGCCCATGCCACTTTCATATCAGTAGGCAGGGCTGTGTAGTGATGGAGAGCTGTCCTGTACCCTTTATCTGTGGCTAAATTCTGAGCCTTTTTGGCATGGACAAGGTTAACCATATCCATGGAGACATGGAACTGATTCTTCGTGTCCTCAAATCCCTTCCTGTACTCCAGATCACTCTGCAACTTTGACATTTGAAGGGAATGAGCCATCTGTGAATCTTCCTCCACAGCCTTTACTCCAATCAGCTTACCCTTCATCTTCTCATAACCTTCCTTATATTTAATCTGTGAAGAAAAAAAATAGACCATGAGTTATTGATCTAAGCTGCCAAACTGACAGCCCTGCTAGTAGTAAAGCAGTGGTCTACCAGTACTGTGACTTGCTCAGTCCTTGCCCCAAGGAACCAGGAAGTCCATTTGCAAAAAAGAACTGTAATGCTTTAGAAATTAGCGTTTGTAAAGACACCCTTTCTCGATAATAATATGTTCACAAAAGCTTTAAGAACTCTTTTCTTTTTGGTTCTTTCTAGGAAAAACAACATCCTCTAAGCACTGAGGTCAGAAAGTTCTTTTGGGAATTTTCTGGCCAGGCATAGATGTACTAAATTATGATGTTTCACAGGAGATTTCCATTTCATTTTGAGCTCTAAAATTCACCCTCAGGTCAAAACGAGAATAGAAAACCACAGTCAGCATGTGGGGAAAAACTCTGAATTGCTCAGAGCAAACCTTCTGACTAATTACAGAATGCCAATCATCCAGTCAACTCCTCCATTGCTCCTTAGCACGAATCGATTGAGGGTGGCTCAGGGCACTGAGACATATGTGACACATCCCCAACACTCTGGTAGCAACCTGGATTGTCAACTGTCTTATAAAGAAAGAAGGCTGATGGAGTCCATACTCACATCACTTGCCAGATCCCTCTTTGCCTTAGCTGCCGAGAATGACAAAGCATCTAGACGAAGCACGAATCCTTTTTCCTTCTGCTTCTCCCAGCTACTCTTGTAGAGCTTCTAAAGAGATGACAATAACACAGACTCTTTATTACTATCAATATACTGTTTGTTCTATAGTCACAGTGAAAGCTCTCAAATCACATCAGACAAGCATACACTCCATGTCCAGCAACCATATGTTTAAAGAGATGTGGTGTCTTCACTTACATAATGTAACTGGATACTGTGGGTACTGTAACCCCATTATCTCACTGGTTCCAGTGAAACTGTCAGTATGCCACTCATCTGGAAGCATGTGGAAAATACACAGCTTCAAACTCTAAAGGTGACAAGTCCTGAGAACAGCAGATGTGACTAGTATTTAATTAAGAGAAAGTAAATAAATTTAGATATAAAGTTTTTACATCTAAAACATTTGGACCTTTACAGAGAAAGAATCTTTCACCTACAGAACAAACATTGCAACAGCAGCTGCAACTATTCACAGGAGTTAAACCAAATCTCTGTCTTACACAGTACCTCACTGATATTGGCAGCATTTGCTTTGGCCAGCAGAAAGACAGGATCATCTTTGCTGATGGTGTACTGATGAAGAAACTGCTCTTTTCCTGACCTGTAGGCAACCTGTCCACAGAAAGTAAAGCATTGTTTAACAAGCAGTATTCCACATTTAATACTGAAGGAATATTGATTAAAACACCCCAAATATCACGGGATTTGTTAGGCTTAATTTATTTGGTGACTTTGTCTTTAACATCATGACTTTTTTTGCAAATATGAATTTAAAAGCTGACCCACAGAATCAGGTTGACCAAACTACTCATGGAAGCAGTGAAACAACGTATACACCAGGATACTTTAATTCTTTCCTAAAGTTAGCTACTTAATGGAGTATAAAGCTGTCAGCAATTCATAGTCCATACAAAATGCATGCAAGAATATATTTCATCCAATTTTAAACGGCAGCTACTTTTTGGGTAGCCTTTAATAGGGCACAGAAATAGTGAATTTTAGGCATGAAAAGAAGAATGCTACACAACTGAATCTGCAGAAAAAGCTTGTGACCTAAATCTAATTGCTGACATAATACTCCAGTGAGGACTAACGTTCCAACTTTGAATGAAAATATCAAGGACCTTTTATGATCCAAGTAGCAAACATCTCCATTTTATATCCCAGAGCAACATCAACAGAGAAATAAATTACTCTGTTTCAGAAGTCCATTAAGCTGTTGGAGGAGCTGTTGAAAAGCTGCAAAAAGATGCCCATTTCACAAAGCATTGTATTTCTTACATCTCAAAGAAAGGGGGGTAAGAAATGTCCCTACTATAAAGCCCTAAATCCATGGTTACTATTCTGACTTCCACACACATAAAGGCAGCATTGTTCAGGACACAGGAAATAAATAATGGGAGTCAGGAGATCAGTGTTCTCCTCTGATTCAATCTGGTGTCATATTTGAGACACACAACACCCATCCAAGTAAGTGCTGCGTTTTTATTGACTTAGAGGAGCAAAAAAAGGAAACACGGTAGCTGCCTGAAAAAGACCACTCAAGAAGTAGTAATGCTTCATTCACATAATAACTGAGAAGCTGATAGCATCTTCATTTCAAGGTACAACGTATTAAATGTGATTTAAAAAAGGCTCGACAAGTCACTACTGTTCCAAAATCAGTTGGTCAGCAATTTTAACAACAGGTTCCTCTCCTTTTGAAAACTTACAAGTCAGTTCCTGTCATCTAAGTCCTGCCAGGGAGTTCTGAAGTACCATCTCACCCCGAAGTAGTCAGGCAGTTGCACATCTGACCATTGTAGGTCCCTTTATACTGAAATATCTTATCCTATTCCACCTGCCAGTGTGGCCCACCCCAAGGAAGAATAGGGAGTATTCTGAAGGCACCCAGTTGGGAAAATACGGCTATTTGAGCATTTTACTAAATCATAGAATTACGGAATCAAAAAGTAAAGTACTTCAGCAAAATAAGTAAAGTACTTTAACAGCCACAGCTGAAGAATGAGTTGTCTAACAAGGCTGATACAACTTGAGGTAGTCTGACAGGGCCCTCAGTGGAGAAAAACACAGAGCCTGGAATGAATGTGCATCAGTCCCTGAGCTAATGTCTACCTTGCTTCAAAGCATTGCCTGAGAATCAGCTAGGAATACCGTGATTCTCCTACAGCTTCCTGCCTCACTTTTGCTACTTCATGGATAACCAGTTTTCATGCAGATAACATTAATGCCTCAGGAACACTCAGGTATCCTCTCATGAGTGCATTTCAGCCATACTCAAATTCAGCCTGTCACCAAGATTGCCTTGTAGTGGCATCCCCAGCCTTTGACATCATCCCTGAGAAGCCTCGCTTGTCTATTTCCATTCCCACTGGGGTTTGATTTTTGTTGTTGTTGTTCTAGTTCAGAGAATTCAATGAGAGAATTCATCAAATAAACAAATAAAAGCCCTTGGAAATAAATCTCAAGAAATTTCATGTTCAGAAATGTTTCATGACTGGGTTTTCTTCCACCCACCACCCCTGGGTTCATATCTCAGGAATGACCATATTATGAGTAAGTTACTTGCAAAGAGACAAAATCAGTCAAGGACTCACATCACTTTGCAGTCCCTGGCTTTTCTTGGCATGCTTGATCTGAGAACTGTCAGCCACACTGGTGAACTTCAGTGCATCAGCCTTCTGTCTGTACTTTTTCTGCATCAAATTACAGCAGGTTACACAAAAGTTTCTACAATATTTACCTTCCCAAAACAAATGTAGTGCTTTCAAAAAATACATGACTGATAGAGCCAAAGTTCCCCTGCAAATTCCAAGACAGTTTTAGCAAGGTATCAACAACACAAAACTCCAAATACTACCCAGTATGGTATACTTTATATATATTGTATTGTCATATTATTGTATATAGCTACTAGTATTTCCAAGGTGAGAAGGGTAGTGCAAGAATATGCCAAATGTACTGTTGTTGACACTGCAAGCATGGACACTCTTTGCTGCTAGATGTACTAGCACACCAACCAGTGAGTGTCCTTCACAAACTGGGTGTGACGATTCAGGGTCCAAGAGAGCTCCTAAGCTACAGGATCAATATTGCCATCTCATTTTCTTATGTGAGACCTCTGAAGCATATGCATGTGTTATCAAAATCACTGAACATGTTACTGAGGTTTTTTTAAGTTACTAACATACTTTTAAATTATCAATTAAATTAGAAGGGGCAATTTCAGTGTCCTGAAAGTAACTCAAATTCAGAATCTTCCCTCCCATCTCCCAGCTCTTTTCAAAGCAGAGCTCAGCACAGACACTGCAGTCAAGCCTTCCTCGGAGCAACAGCTGTGAGAGGTATCCACAAGGCTCAAGTCTTGGATGGGGGGGAAGACACATTGTGCTTCATTCATCCTCTGGTACCAATACTTACATAAGATTTATTTGAATGGACAAATTTGCATAGAGACTAATGTTTTTACTTTGGCAAATAAGATTACCCTTACCTTTATTCCATCTTACTTTTTGCTTTATATCTGAAACACACGTAAGTGAATGGAAAACTTCCATCAACTTCATCAGGTTTTGGATCAGGCCTGTTTTGTATCAATGCCTCTGCCTCAGTCTTTTGCATCACTCATTTGAGAGCAAGCTAAGCATTTCTCTCTGAGACAGTAGAAGGAAATATAGCACCTTATTTCGAGACCACAGTATGATAGGGGAGACCAAACACACTTCTTGTATACTTTAGTTAAATTCTTATTCTAACAGTTCAACCATGAAGTGGGGCATTCCACCTAGGAAGGGTGTAAATGCATTTTTTCATTATCTGGCATTTCAGTAGAGAAATCCTTCCGTTTGAACTGATGGGTGAACAGATCAGTTTATGCTGTGTCTCTGCTAGGGGAACACAAAATAGAAGTTAAAAAAGCATGCAGCACTTCAAAGAGGTGCTCATTGCTTTATTTTAGGAACCTGGAAGGAAGGGAGGCAGATTAAAAACAGCATGTTTTGTCACATTGCATGGAACACAATATAGTGACATTCTGCAAAGAAATGACAAAATGCCAGGCTCTGTATGGCAATAGAGATCTCTAAAATACTATCCACCAGTCTCCAGTTCAGGTGACTGTCAGCCATCTCTTGGCCTTATGCTGCACTGGAATGAAAAGGCAGATCATTATGGATTAAATATTTGTGGAAGCGATTATTACCACAGCACATGACAGCAGCAGATGTCAGTCTATCCCTAGCAAGACAGTAGATCTGAGAGTAGCTGCTCTTCTTCTGTTTCTCAGATGTATTTTTTCCTCTCAAGAGGAGTAGTGAGAGGATGTCAGAGACCCAATGCATTAGAGAGTATGATCTCCAGTAACTAACTGGCTTCTCTTCCTTCCCCCAGCCCTAAGTGGAATTTTATCCTTCTTGTCAAAATTCCCCTAATGTATTCTTCTATATGTCCTCTAGCTTTTCCTAGCTCTAGTGAGATGATTGAACCATAGCTAAGCAGCTGAGGAAGTGTACTTCCATAAAGCTAATGGCAGTGCAAAACCAAGTGAAAGCAATGAAAAGCAGCACAAGCTGAAGCTGCCAATAAAGTCACATCCCTTATTTGCCAAAGAGCAAGGAAATTCCAAACATGGCTAACAAACATCTGATTTTTCAACACTGTTCCTTAAAACTCTATGCACTTCATGCAGCATTAGAAACACTAATTCCTTCCAATGCTGCTCCGCAAAATGAGTAGGTGAATGAAAAGAGGTAGAAGCACAGTTATGGGCTCTTCTGCCTCACAAACTTGACACAATAATCATATAATGGGAAAATATATTTTCAACCTCTAACCTAGGATCTCCTAAACTGTCGAATAACTAAATGACATCCATCAGTTCTTCCGTTTCTCAGGTTTTCCGTATTAGGAATTACTTACCTATCCCACATAATTTAGTGGAATAAGTGCACGCAAACCTTTGAATAGACAGAAGCCTGAGTACTTTTCTTACCTCACTGACCAAATCTCCTGCTTTTTTGGCTTGTTGTATATTAAGACTTCCTTCTGTGATACACCCAGCTCCTTTCATCCATGTCAGATCTGACCTATATCGAAGCTGTAGAGGAAAATGACATTTACTGGCACGTGGAACATATGTAAATTTTTTTGCATGTGAACATTTGCACCATTTCCAGTTAGAAAGGCATTGCAAAGACATATAAAATAAGTCATAGTGTAATCAAACAGCATTGTATGAAATGAGAATTAATGTCAAACTTAAGAAGTCCATAAACATTCATGCTGCTCATAACAATTAAGCTGAATATACATCATCTTACATCACTCTGGAGACCATAGGCCTTCTTTGCCCATTTTGTTTTCATGTCTTCTGGAATCACTGTGTATTCATGCAGTCTCTTTCTATAATCTAAGTCACTAGCAAGTTCCTGGGCCTTCTTAGCATGTCTCAGGTTTATCATATCCATAGGCAGATGGAAATGGGTCTTACTCTCCTCAAAATCTTTTTTGTAGGCAATCTAGAAATAGAAGAAATGAAAACAAGTTGTCTATACCAGTGCATTGCTAAGTCAAAGCTATCTTAAATCTCCACTGTTGTTTGGGTCCTAAAAGGGATCCACAAAACAGATGGCAAACTCTGGAGACATCTTCTCTATTATAGTACATGTGATTTTTAAGCATACTTTAATCTGCTTGAAAGTTCCATGTAGAAGTGTTTATACTGGAGGTTTAATAGGATGTTATTTTCCTGCCCCAAAATAAAGACAGCACCAGCCCAAAATTCCCTATGAGAACAAAAATACTGTGCAATCATTGCAGAGCCACAAACAGAGAAAGTAAACCAAACTTTGTCTTGTTAAAAGCTTCCAAGAATTTCTTATAGTGAAAGCAGTAACAGTGGTAGATGGCATACTGTTGCTGAAAGCTTCATAATTATGAGTAATACCTTCTGACTCAGAGAACTAAATAATTTACCTCACTACTCATCTTGGCCACCTTCAGAGAGTGTAGAAGTCTTGAATCTTTGGCTCCAATTGCTTTTCCTTTTGTTTTTTCATATTCTTCTTTATATTTAATCTGTAAAAAATTAGTTTCAGTCAACATTTCCAGTTACCTAAAGATTGGTGTTCAAGGCCAAGTTGGACAGAGCCCTGGGTGGCATGGTTTAGTGGGAGGTGTCCCAGCCCATGGCAGGGAAGTTCGAACTAGATGATCTTAAGGTCCTTTCCAACCCTAACTATTCTATGATTCCATGATATGGTTTTCACTGGCAGTTTGGATGGTCAAAATTCAGAAGCGCTTAGTCTGACTCTCACGTTGTCACTTCAGATTTCCCATATTTTCTAAGAAATTCCCAAAGGCGCAAGGTTTGTCTCATTTATGTTGCCTTTAACTTAATTCCTTCAGGCTCATTCCTATAAGGTGGATATGCTTATAAGCTGATGAGCTAAATTATCTGGTTCTTAAAGCAAAAGATAAAGACTCAATCATTTAAAAACAAGCAAGGAATGAAAGATTTCATTTTCTTAATGAGGTGAGATTTTGGAATCACCATCATTGCCAAACACTTCCCACTTGAAGGAAAAGCTTCTTCCTTTTTTGCCTCTCCACAGGGTAAGAATCATGAGGTAAGTTCTTTAAAAAGTGTTTTGGAAATTTTTTTAGATACACGTGTTTATGTTAAAGCAGCAGACTAAAGAAATATGCACACCCTTTGCAGGGGATAATAACAGTATTTTTGAGGCTTTAAACAATTCAAACCACTGAATTTTACTAAAGGGTTTTTTTGCTTCCTTCTTACACTTGTATTCAAAAAAAACAATTTTCAGAGAGTGAAGTTTCATAACAGAGTCTGAGAAAACTTCCAACTGTTCACCAGCCATTGAGAAAGATGGACAGACAAATGTAGGACTTTAAAATTCAGATGAAGTGAGTTAAGCTCTATTTCCCTGTTCTAGAACAACTTATATAAAGAATAATTCCTAGGTAATTAAATATAACATACATCACTGGCAAGATCTCTTGAAGCTTTGGCAGCAAGTAGAGGCAGAGAATCAAGTTTCATTTCAAAACCCCGTCCCTTACTCTTCTCCCAGCCTTCTCTGTACTTAACCTGAGAAAGGAAAGACAGCAACATGTTACTAGTACCTAACAACAAGCATGCATCCCAGCACATTATAGCCACAAAGAGTGCTTCTCCATAAGACTCCACTAACACAACTCAAATAAAACTTAGGGGAAAACCACAGTTATGAATACTTGCAGTAATGCCAACTCACAACCATGAAAAATTATGACGCTGTTTCAAAAATAACAGTCACACCAGTAATAAAACTGGAGGTTTTGCACTCATTTGTCTTGAGCTTTTTTCCCTCCAAAACTACCTACAACAATGGAGGCCTGAAAAAAATACTTTAAAAATTAAATAGAATTTAAACTTTTCCTGTAAGTTCTTGATTTTAACACCCAGGTGTCAAAGTAAATCAATGTATATTGTCATGAATTCTGAATGGTAGCAAGAGTGGGCCTGATCCAAGTTCACTGAAGTCATTGTGTTTCTTTCCATTGACTTCAGTAAGTTTTGAGTTATCATAACTATGCAAATGTTGCTTCTTCATATAAATACCACCTCAGTGGTACTGTGAAGTTGTGAAGTAAACACTGATTTACTAAACAAAATCAAATCACCTAAAAAGGTCTACTGGTTTCACTGTACTTGAGATGGTATCTCTATCTATACCAGAATATCTACACCACATTTCACACTGTTTAGTGAAGACCAATGATAAATGCTGAATGCTTCCAGAAATAGTATCATCACCTCTACATTCATTTCTGCCTATTAACAGCATCATGAGTACTAATACTTCCACACCACGTGACTTACCTCACTGTATAACTCAGCATTCGCTTTCGCTTTGACTAACTGAGGTACATCCTGAGGTAGAGTGTAGTTTGTTTTTGTCTTCTCATACTGGGCTCGGTAGTTCAGCTGCCATATATTGAAAAAAATCAACAACAAACTCAGTTATTTTTAACTCACCCAAAATATGACAGTTAGATTGATTGACTGCCATTGAATTTCAGGCTATTAGTGCTATGTTGTAGATACACTCATAGATACGGCTGACATAAATATGAGGGCAACAAGGCAATTGTAACTTTTACTTAGGTAGTAAGAAGTAGAATAAATATCCTATAAATAGAATAGTTACTGATTATCTGCAAGGAGAAAATATATTATCAAAAAACATGCATCAATAAATACAGAAGAAAAACTAATACAAATATTAAAAATGGAGGAAAATATTACATCTACTGGTACGCTTCCCACATTTTTGGAAAGAATTTAACTCAATTTTTATCCTTGTTTTGGGTGTAAATCTGATGAACTATTAAGAATAAAAAAACATGAATGCTACAACAGAAATAGAATTATCTCATAATTGTAACAAACAATGGTGGTTGATGACAGAACTTACATCACTGAGCTGCTGTGCATTTATTTTGGCTTGAGCGATTTGTGGAGTGCTGGCAACAGAGCTGTACTTCAGCTTGTCTATGCTTTGCCTGTAGTTTACCTAATTTAAGATAAAATAAAAAGATTTAATAAAGGAAGAAATGGCCAGACTAGAAAATGAGAGAATGAGTAGATAAAGTTTTATAAGCTAATATTCTAGATAAATCATGACTTAAACCACAATAAATTGAGGTGAGGAAAATGCCAGGATCTCTTGGATGAGATGTGAGTTAATACTCTAAAAATTTCCTAGTCTGAGATTACAGCTTGTATCTCACTTTGAAAATGAACTTCATTTACAACCCCTCTCCTTCAAAACAACAAATTCTTTAAAAGTTGCAGTTTCAGCTGGTCCTCAAAAGCATTCCCATAAAAATTATATTCTTATCCATCACGTGGACTATATTTATCTTTATCAGGCTGTAGACCTCATATAACCACAGCAGTACACAAATTTCTTCATATTGTTCCATCAGTGACTCAACCCCAAGCACAGAGGGCACCTCTCCCACATAGATCACAGGTATTAGGAAGGTTACGTGACCAGTTCATTCCCCCTTGTACGTGACCAACTAAATGGGAACACCTATCTTCAGGGAACTCACAAAGGACAAGAAGCCTATTTAAGTCTCCTCATCCTTTCAGTGCTTGATGCTGCAGTTGAAGCTGCCCAGGGTGGTGAGATGTTTTGCAACACAAACTAGGGATAGGTCAGAGCTCACTCATTTCACATCAGTGTACAGCCTGTGTCGAACTGAAGCCAATGACAAGAGGTGGCAGCACTTTCTATTCCTCTGAGCTCCCTTGACTCCCTGCACTTTTTTTGCTTTAACTTTGTTACCACTAGCTGTTTCCTCCCATAATTAAATCATCGTTTGACACATGCAATCTATCACAAGCTCTCCTACAGGGACAGGATGAGCCATGCAAGTCATAGGAAAATATTATTTACATCTTTCAAAGGGGCCAACTTCCTTGTTGTCTGATACGAAGGAGTGAGAGTAGCTGGATAATTGTAGTCAACACCATCATGTTTGTAATCAGATTTATAGGCTATCTGAAACACACAGAGAACAAAAAAAAAATCATCCTTTTTTTTTAAGCTGTCATTTGCTTGAATAATTATCAGTCAAGAGGAAAAAAGAAACAATAATATTAATATTAAATGCAGAAAACAAAGTAAGTTCAATGTCATGAGTGACAAAGAAAATGAAATTATTTGCATAGTTTAGCCACTAATTGATTCTTTTTCAGCTCCTCAATTAATCCAGTGCCAACAGTGGGAGCATTAACTTAACTTCCACCTATGACACATTTCTTTTATCTCTCTGCTTAGTTCTCAAGCTTCTTACAGATTTGTAAATAATGTACTTGAAGGAATGGTATGTAATGAAATAGCTTCTTGACTAACCCAGTAAATTAAATTGGAATCCAGAAATCTTCATTAAAGACTGTTTTGTCAGCAGAGGTCTGACCCTGGGGGTGGTGGCAAGAAACCTTCGACTGATGTCAAAGAAAACTGAAGGAGCTCAGTATGTTGTCAGATAACTGAATTTGCTTATTTTAACTTCTACCACACAGTGAGCTATAAATCAGTACAAAAAGTTTTCTACAATTTCTCCTTTTCTCAACATACCTATCCTTTAGATCCTCAATCCAATATGATCTAAAATTTTCTATCAACTTAATCCTGGAAAAACTTAAAGATAAGAAAGCAACAGACATACAAGTGTGATTAATAAAGACTTACATTGCTTGCCAAGCTGCCAACCTTCATGGCATGTAGCATTCGTTTGTCCATGCCAATACCCACATAATGACCTTTCATCTGGTTCTGGTAGGTTTCTTTGTATTTAAGCTGTATAAAACATGGCAAAAATACTGATAAGATATGCCTATTTTTAATATGAGTTTCCATATGCTACAGCAGTGAAACAAATGATTACAGCTGTGGTCCACTAGCGTTGCACCACTACAGAAACTCATGAGCCCACCACAACCTCGGTACTTTAATAAACAAAACTTAAAACCCTCTGTGAGCTTCCTATTTTACAAGATGCCACTTACATGTTCTTCATATCACCTGGATACCACATAAAGGAGATACCTCCACATTCTACCAAAACTGGACTGTTTTGGTGCAGCTTTCATGAAGCCCAAAGTAGGGAATTTGACTACATAAACCACTCAACCATCTCATGCATGTGGCAAAAGATTTACGTCTCCTAGATCTTAGATAACGGTAGGAAGCAGTGTAAAAATTATACTTGAGTATCATGTGGTGTAATTATTAATATTGATTATCTTCACATAGTAAATCTTCTGCTTACCTTTCCAGTCAGGAAATGGCTATACAAAATTAAATAAGTAATAATTACAATAGATAACAGTAACAACTGACAGCTACTTGTCTAGATTAGCAACCTCTCTTCCATATATCGCAATACTTCTTTTCGTAATCCTGTATAAAATGAGCCCCAGTTATCCATCAGAATAACATGAGGTACTGGAAACTTACATCACTGGTGAATTTTGAGATCTTGCTCACATTCTTGAATTGCGGAGTATCACAGTAGTTCATGCTGTAGCCTCTGTTGTTTTCAAGATCCTTCTTATACTCCACCTTAGTGACAAAAATGCACAAGGGGTAGATACAGTAAAACCTTAATATGCTCTGTCAAGTTCCTAAACACACTTTTCATCAGCCAGACCCACTGCTCAGAGATTTTGATACATGGCTTTCATGAGATGGCATATGATGAAAATTAATATGATTTTCATATACGCAGTTCTTGCTTTATAGGCAAAAGAAATGCAATCAGTTTCATCCATTTGGACCTCAGCAAAGTGTATGAGACAGTAGCTTGAAAAAAATCATTAACAAAACCAAGGACCTATGAAGGAATTTTATGGAGAGTGTGGAGTAAATGAAAGCAAAAAAAGCAATGGGTGTTTTCCACCATGAAGGATTGACCAGGGGGAAGCTTACCAGCAGAATTCTTAAGAGTAAGTTTAAATACAGAACTGGTTTAATATTTTCATGAAGTACCTTACTCTGAAGTAGGAATGTTGAGGGTGATATTAAAAGGGGTGGTAATGGAAATATGACTAAATTCAGCAATGTAGAGCTCAACACATGTAGGGAGAAGTCATAAAAATTTCAGCTATAAGAGCTCATCATCTGGAAAGGCTAAGAAAGAGAAAACTGTTCATCTGTAGGCTGACCACAGAAAGACAGCGAGATGACAAAGTAACACAGCCATCAAAAAGGCAAATGTGGTCCAAGTCTGAAGCAAGAGGAGACTTTTGAGCAGGCACTGGAAAGCACATGTGCTATGTACCAGGATCTAACAAGTCCTCATAAAGAACTTATGTACTCCTACAGTCATTCCTGTTTAAAGGAACATGCACTCAGCCTCTACCAGCTGCAATGAAAGACTATGAGAGATGAGAAGAATCTGGCTTGCTTAGTTTAGGAAAACAAAGGCAGAGAGAAGAAAATTATATGCATTTGTAAACATCTCAGAAAGGCAATCATACAGGGAGAACTTTTTAAACTAAAGGGCAATGTTGGCACAAAGCACAGTAGTAATAAAGTGGACAGAAATAAATGCAGGCTAGAAATTAGAAGAAAAGGATTATACAATACTGTGCCGAAACAGCAGGAGCCAGGAATCACTGGCCCAGGAGGCCCCTTCCAGTCCTACTTCCAGGGGTTTTTCATTATTGAAGACTTTATACTTTGACATCTCAAGAGTATAAGTTTTTAAACTGCCATGGGGAAACCTCTAGAAACTCACATTTATTAATATCTTTATAGCTGATATGACACTATAAATAAATTAATAATTCAGAATCTACTGAGAATTCCCTAGCAATCTTCTCTTGCCAAGCAGAAGAGGAATGCATTAGCAGCAACTCACAGTCTTTCACGTGATGGAAGAAAAGAAAAACCTGCATTAACAGAATGGTACAAATTTTGGCTGAGTTGGTGTTACTTCCTGATTATCAGTAGAACCTTCTTTGTACTGCTCTAAGTATCCTAACACACCCAAGTTATCCTAAAGCATTTCTGATTATAGCTTCACAGGACATTAAGAGCACAATTCAGGGTGGGTTTTTTCAATTTATATTCTTAATGTAGCCAGAATTAGGGTTACTTTTCTGGGGTTAGTTTCCCCATACTTCCTTACAAATCACTGGAAGTGTCAGGCAACGGCACCTGAAGATCTGCTCTTGCACCTTTCTTTTCCGTTACTGAGCTACACACAGATCATGTTTGACACATTCAGGGCAATAAGAACAATATTTGTAGTACTTACCTATCAGACACAAATGTTTGTATGAGCTACATTAACTTGCTTACAGACGGATTCAACCCCTTACCTCACTGACAAGCTTGTTAACACTTTGGGCTTGCTTAAGGGCTAAGTTGTCTTCAGCTGTTAGGGAGTGAAAGTGAGCTGCACCTTTCATCTTGGAAAGATCTTTCTTGTATTTTATCTAAAAAAAAAGAAAAAAGTAGGAAAAATTCTAAACCAGATGTCTACCTTTTCACCATTGCTATTTAGACTGGCTTCATGAGGTGGGATCAGATTTTTCTTGTTCTAGCCTTGATAAGCAAATTGAACTTGCTAAGTTTGAAACATTGCAAGTTGTTCCTGAAATAAACCCCACATAAAGTCACAGCCCCAACAATCCCTGTCAAGACACTTCACTAGACAGCAATTTTTAGAATCCTTTTTTTACATAGATTGAACAGCACTAGTGGTTCATAGCTTGAACAGATAACTAGTAGATTCTTGGCTAGTCACTGGTTGAAGCTATTTACTGCTAGTGTCTAGTACAGGCTAGCACATGCTGAAAGACTAAACAGAAAACAGCCTCAGCCCATCAGCCCAGATAGCCCCACAGGGATAACTGTCCATACTACAAAGGTAGTCACTAGCAGGAACCCTTCACAGCAGTCACAGGGTAGTGACCTACAGACTGACCCAATTTTTGTCACTACACACAATGGACTCCACAAATAGGACTGAGGTTCTTTAATCCATGGGCTGCATCCAAGAATCACACATCACCACCTACTTGCCAATTCTTCAGCTTAGCACCCAGAACTGAAAACCCCCGGCCTAGAAATAAGCTCAGTCTTGTGAAGTGACAGTGTCATACTCTATGGTTTCTTTTTCTCCATATGACTTGTTTTGTGCTAGAGGCATGATACATCAAAATATCAAAACCAGTTCAGCTCATTCATCCTCCATTTATTCACTACTGGGAATACCAGAGTAGTCCACAGGATGATTAAGGCAGTTGAAGGTTTCATTAATAATACAGGTGCAGATTCGCCAGGAGGGGTAACCTAACAGTAGGGATCCCCATTAGTTGCTACATCCATCTCCTCCCTCATGCAAGTTGGAGCTGTGTCCTCTTGTATTAATGGATATTATTAATCCCTTGAGGCATCCAGTTCCCAGCAATGCAGTGAAATGTCATTGTTGTTTACTTCTCAACTGTAATTTTAGCATTCTCCTTCCAGGCACTGCTCTGACAAACTGCTGTTTTTAATTGTTTATGAATTGTATTGATTCAGGTTTCATACTTACATCACTTGCCAATTCATTTGCTTTCTTGGCATTTTGATAAGCTGGAGTGATCATAGCAGGAAAGCTTCCTTTCCCTCTGCGTTCTTCAAACTCATCCATATAATCCTGAAGATTATATATAGAAAAATGTATGAGTGTTTACTCATCATACATGAGCAGGTGAGGCCATGGGTGATTTCATAAAGCTCATAGTCCTTGTTAGCAGGAAACTTCATTGCTTCAATTTTACTTTTCTTTTTAGCGAAAAAGAAAATTAAATCACCCATTAGCTTAACTGTGCCTGCAACATTACTTGTGTTGCATTGCAAGATAAATTTAGGTAGCAATTAGCTGTGGTCAAGATAGCATTCAAGTATACAGTTATACACGGTTCTCAGAGAGATGGTATCTGCTAGCCCTTCCCTTCATCAATACATTACCTTGTAAAACTATAAACACACCTAAGGGTTTGGACAGCCAGGAAATTTGCTTAAACTTTCCAAATTTAGCATAGGGTCAGCCTTTCATTGTGATGTGAACAGAAAGCTCTTGATCTCTCCATAACCATATCTCACATCATAGCTGATCAAAACCACTATTCCTCTAGTGCAGTGATATATTTTGACAAAGGATTCATTAATGAAGCAGAAATATCTAGCTATTAAAGTGGGAGCAAAACACCTTAGGGAACAAAATCACAAAATTCCATTTCCTTGATTTAAAAAAAAACAATTGTTGTGAAATTAATACTCTTAAATCCATCAATAGATAATTTCATGTTTGACAATTTGAAAAGCCTTTGGATAATTTAATAACAAAAAGCTGGAGCTTTTTAAAATGGTAATACCTAATGACCATCCTAAAGCTTTCTATGTCAAGATCTGGGGAGAATATGGTAAGTATACAAACAAGTAAGATAGAGCGTAATGTGTCATCTCTGAAAACTTTTGTAAATCCTTTGTAGTAAACAGCTAGTTTAAATGGAAAAAGAATGTGTAGCATGCCAAGAATGTCATGGAGAGCACAGATAGGAAGGACTATAAATATTTGGGGTATCTCTCTTGTGACTTCTCTGCAAAAAAACCAACTGTAGGTCATTTTATGCACCATCAATATTACATGGTAAGATAGGTCATGTATTGTGACCAATACAATGCAATTATAGTTATCACATCTAAATTATTCTATAAGCAGACATAGAAAATAAAAAATAGCCATCATTAATCAGCTTAGTTTCTTAAAATACCAGTCATGAGCCTGAATTCTTCACAGCAGCTTGCCATTTTCTTTCTCTTCTTTCTCAAATCCTTTCAAATATTGCTCATATCACACAACAGTATTTTCAAAGTTCCAGATAATTAATTTTAGCCACTTCTAAGGTTTTAAAACATGAACAAAACAGGTGCTCAGCACACAGGAATTTTATAGTAATGTTCCTCAAATCGTCTCATGTTATACATACATCAGTATGATGTGCCCCCATGATCTCGACAGTTAGAAATCTAATCCCTTTACCAGTGTTAAGTCATGCTTCACTCAGAAAGATCCACTAATTTCAGTGGCTCTATTTTATTTGAATAAGAATATCAAAATCCAATCTATGAAGATTAAAACTCAAATAAAATTTGAAGTCTGTGACTGAAGTTTCAAAGATGCTTTCAAAGAAAAAGAGCCCTTAAATTAATTCTAAAGAGAGAAGCATTCTATAATGCTTGAAAATGCAACTAGTGCTGTTTTAAATACATTTTATTTGTTCATTCTTACTAAAACTTGTAGTAGTTCAAAAGATAGAGACTACTTGAAGGCTTCATTGCTACGTATTCCAAACTCATGTTCCTCAAGAACGGGTTGATTTTCACACATTACAAGATATAGGTTTGGATAGAAGGGAAGAAACATAAAACACCAAATAACTGAGAACACTATAGTCCCTTTTCATTCATTTCTCCAAAGTATGTGGGTCTCATGAGGAGTAAGGATGAAAAACTTGAGACTAACCATATAGTTTTGTTAATACAAAACCACTATTCAATTCCTTTCAAATTTCCTTCAGCTGTATTGAGTACTATTTAGCTGTACTATTTTCCTAATTTAATTGAATGCATTTTGGGAGACCACAGAAATAATGTAATTCCCTTAAAAATGAAACAAAAGCAAAACGAATGCCACAGATCAGAACAGAACTAAAGCCTAATTGGTTCCACAAATACAGAACTACAACTTGTTAAGCACACATGACTATTTCTGTAGATGCTCTGAAATCTAAGAGGACATGTATGATTTTCAGTGCTATTCTCATATATTTAGAGCTGCAAAGTTTCTAAGATTTCTAAAAACACTTGCAAGGGAAAAGATGCTCATCCATCTACTAACTTGCTACATATCATTTCACAGCCCTTTCAGTTTTTTTCCTAACTGAATTTACATTTCCTTTCACATGGAATTGGACATCTTCCACAAGTAAACACATTTCAGTGTGAGACGTAACAATATCACAATAGAAATGTACAGTTCATACATATACACAGATGTAATTTGCCAAGGTAAGGCTTACCTTTTGGAATGACCCTACCATAAGGATCATGCAGTGGCAGCGTATGCACCCTGCAGTCCCATCTTGTAAATCCCAGTGCCAAATATATCACACATTCAGAGCATGGTGCTGTTGCACACCATGCTTTCATTTGAGACCTTACATTTTCATACAGAAAAGCAAAAGGGAAAGTCAGTTGCGCTGCAGTTTCCAAAGCCTTCAGCAACTGGCCATAGTGATGGTCAACATCAGCATGGGTATCTCTCAGATGCTGCATACCTGGCCATATAGATCTACATGTTCCCTTGCAATAGTAACATCTGTTCCAGCTGTATGGGTGGCTTTTCCCTTGATCTCTTTTTCATATCCTTGATGATACTTTACCTAAAAGGAAAAAAGAAAAGGAAATGAGTTTACTCTCATACACAAATGCTGCATAATAGTTAATAATCAACCATGTGCAATAAAGGATCACCAAAATTCCCACTGCCACCAATCTACAGAAGTCAAATATGTCACTTGAAGATATAAAACAAAAAATAGCGGTGTACTTTTTAGTAGAATCATAGAATAGTTAGGGTTGGAAAGGACTTAAAGATCATCTAGTTCCAACCCCCCTGCCAGAGGCAGAGACACCTCACACTAAACCATGTCACACAAGGCTCTGTCCAACCTCGCCTTGAACACTGCCAGGGATGTAGCATTCACAGCTTCCCTGGCCAAACCATTCCAGTGCCTCACCACCCTTACAGGAAAGAATTTCTTCCTCATATCCAGTCTAAACTTCCCCTGTTTAAGGTTGAACCCCTTACCCCTTGTCCTATCACTACAGTCCCTAATGAAGAGTCCCTCCACAGCATCCTTACAGGCCCCCTTCAGATGCTGGAAGGCTGCTATGAGGTCTCCATGCAGCCTTCTCTTCTCCAGGCTGAACAGCCCCAACTTTCTCAGCCTATCTTCATATGGGAGGTGCTCCAGTCCCCTGATCATCCTCGTGGCCCTCCTGTGGACTTGTTCCAACAGTTCCATGTCCTTTTGATGTTGAGGACACCAGAACTGCACACAATACTCCAAGTGAGGTCTCACGAGAGCAGAGTAGAGGGGCAGGATCACCTCCCTCTACCTGCTGGTCACGCTCCTTTTGATGCAGCCCAGGACACGGTTGGCTTTCTGGGTTGCAAGCACACACTGCCGGCTCATGTTCATTTCCTCATTGACCAACACCCCCAAGTCCTTCTCTGCAGGACTGCTCTGAATCTCTTCTCTGCCCAGCCTGTAGCTGTGCCTGGGATTGCTCCGACCCAGGTGTAGGACCTTGCACTAGGAACATGAGACTTGCCATTTCAACCCAAACCATTAGCTCATTGTGTCCAATACCACCTGCTTGTCAGTAGTGAATCCCTGGTGCTCCAGCAGGTTAAAAAAATAGAACTGATTGTAATGTAAACCACAGCACGACTTTTACCAAAGGGTCATCTGAATGCCATTAATAACTGGACTTGTTTCTGAAAGATTCTGATCTCCCCAATGATCAAGGGAATTTTAAGCAATCAACCTTCAAGTTTAGACCAAGATTTGCATTACCTTTGCTAAAGACAAAATAATGCCTGTAACCTGATGCTGCCCTTTAATCACCATGTGTTTTTACTGACACAAATCCACAGATCAAAGGCAAACAAAAACATTTAAGTGTTTTAGAGACAGTTGCATTTGTCTTCAAAATTACAGATCTCCTCTTTTTTCTTTTCAAGAACTCTTAATCCTGCTTTAAATTCACTTCCATCGAGTTAGCACAATATGTTATCATCTTCTACAGCAAAAAGGGCTTTCCTTTCAGTTGCCAATGACAAAACACAATTAACTGTACATTTGATGACCTTTGACAATGCTTTTTAAAGCAGATAGGGGTGCTGTAGTTTTGCCATGTTTGGAGAGGAACAGAAAGCCAATAAAGATCAGAACAGCAAGGAGTTAAAAAACCCCACAAACAGTAAGAAGAGCAAAATGAGTGGAAGAGAAAGCTATGTTTTATAAACCTATACCTATGTCAAATGAATGCATGTATGTGTGAGTATATATTCAAGAAGCTAGTTTCTTGAATTCATAAAAGCCTCATCCTGCAACAGCACAAAAGAAGGCATAGGAGAATGAACTGCAAGGATCCACTGGGAGCATGGAAATTCATGGCAAAGCAGATCTCTGCATATACAGCTTTCCCCTGATATAACATCACCCAGAAATATCGTGGCTCTGTAAATTAGAGCTGCACTTTAGCCTCTCTAATTCATACTGAGTACGGCAGAATGAAATCAAAGACCTCCATCTAACTCTAATTGTCTTCCTTCTCAGTTGTATGCAACAGGAGGCTGGGTAAAAGTGACACTTTTGCCCACAAATACCCAGAGTGTTGATTCACAAATAAAATGCCTTTTTGTCCCTTTAAAGATAATCACTTGAAAATCTGTGCATGGAGTGCACTGCCAGCGTAACTCCACAATGCTCGTGGAATTTCTGCTGATAAACATTTTAATATAAAATTTGGTTAACAATTCTTTTCTTCCCCAAAAGAGACTTTGCTTTGGACACTTACATCACTAGCTAATTCATTTGCTCTCTTGGCTATCTGATAAGCTGGAGTGATCATAGCAGGAAAGCTGCCTTTTCCTTTTCGTTCTTCAAAGTCTTCTGTGTATTTCAACTGTAAAAATTCAAGACAGTTCAGGAGCAGTTAGATCAAATGTATCTTGATTGCACATATAATCAATTCTTGAGTTTGCAAAGTCAAGCATTTGATGGCTGTCATCTGCCAAAAGGAAGATGAATCATGAAGTCTCAATCTTTACAATGTAGTCTTTAACGATATGACTGTGTACCTTCTGCAGGATCTCTGTGTCTCATTCAGAGTATAGGATGGATCAGAGCTGTTTAAAGAAAATCCGAAGTTGTCTGCAAGATGCCTGCTTTATTTATATTAGAGTCAGACAGCTTCCACTACTTTGCATAGCACCCAGTTGCTGGGTATAGAACAGGCTAGTTCTCTGCCTTCAATTCTGACAGCCAGCTAGTCCCTAGAACTCAATAAGTGCTTTAAAATTGGAAGTATTAAATGCTTAATGGTAAAATCAGTTTGCCTTTAAAATATTAGTATTTTACTTTACTTAATGGTCATATTTTTAAGTCATTTATAAACATCTTAAGAGGCACTTGAGAGTCAAAACCTGGTCAACCTATTTTGTTTCACTTACATCACTTGAAAGCTGTCCTGCAACCTTTGCATGAAGTATATCTGGAGTGTCTACAACAGAGGTGAACTTCGAAACTCTCTCTTCATGTCCTCGCTTATATTCTACCTGAGGGAGAAAACATAAAAAATACATATTACAAACAAGAAGTATTTTCTATCAGAAGGCTTCAAGAGAAAACAAGCAACAGCAGTAATGACACTTCCTCGTGTACACTCAAGCTTTCACTATATTTAAGGCCCTATTTCCTTGAAGTGAATGCCAGAAACAGACGAAGATGGACCCAGCTAATCAAATTTTCAAGTAATACTCGATTTATGTGAGACATAAATTTGATTAAATATCACGAGAATAGTCATTAATGCACCATCTAAGATCATACTGCAATGACAATGCAGTGTTTGAAGAAAACAATGCAATACTTTAAAATCACTTCTACAGGATTTATTTTTACTTGATCTTTTTCAGTTGAACTGTTATTTTTCTAAATAAGCAATTTTCTGTGCATATATTTGAAATAGCTTATATATGAATTCAATTCAATATTACAGGTACTGAACTTCAAATAATAAAGTGAAAAAGTCAGAGAAAAATAAATAGATTAATAAAGCCATAAAGTGAAAATAAAGGAGGTAATGAATTAAGTAAACATTTTGGAGTGATTCATAATCACAAGCACAACAAAAGTTGCTACATCTTTCAGGAAATACCTATAATGTATGTCATTTATGCTATATGATTGTCTTCCCAAAGCCAAGTAGTTTGCCAATGCAACAATATTCATCATAGAACCTAGTGTCTAAAGTAAATGGACTAAACGCAGGATTCTCCAAATTTGGCAGTCAAAAATAGGATTGAAAAACCGGTGACTTACATCACTGCTTAGTTGGGTGGCTCTCTTAGCAACCTGATAACCTGGAGTGATCATAGCAGGAAAGCTGCCTTTGCCTCGTCGCGGCTCATATTCTTCTGTGTATTGAAACTAGAAAATGAACTTTTTTTGTTTAGTTGTTACAGAAAACCCACTGTAGTTCAATATGATTCCTCTTTTAATGCCTGCTTTCTAAAAGTAGGTATCGCTTTACTTAAAGGTAAATAAATTAACTTTTGCCTTTTAAGGTAGAAATATTTCCTACAAACAACAGAAAACATTCCCCAGTCATAACAATTATCCACTGCTAATTGGCTCTGTTGGCTGAGCCACTAACCCACTGTATGGACATAGATGATCAGTCATAATTCAGAAGTTATTTTCTTCAGCCATGGAAATACAGTCAACAAAAGGTTTACTCTATGGAAAATGTTTTCCATCATGAGTTCTGTTCTACTGATGGAAACAGCACTGACTTCTAGATCATGTCACCTCAGATATCACTGGTCAGTAGCTGAAGTGGTTCTCACTTACACAAATATTTAAATGTATGATTTCCAGGATGGGCAACAGCACTGTTATGTGACTTTAATCACTTATATGGTTAAATATCAATATTGACAGAAGTAAACATGTGCTTTGATGCACTGGTAGGTCTTCAGAATATGACAGACCATGAAAATAAAGCTATTCCAAACATCACCCCACTTACATTGCTCAGAGCCTTCTGTGCCTGCGTTATCTGGACCATATCAGGATCTGGGATGGTTCCAGAGTACCACGATTTTCCTTCCGCATAGGCAGCATAGTAAGCATTCTACAAGACAAAAATTAAATAACTCCTAATCTTTACCTTTGTTTTCATACACAAACAGCTGCTCTGACAGAATAAAATAAACCACACACAGTGCTGCAGAAGTGACATTTACTCTGTGAAGACATACAGCACAAGAAGACCTACACTCCACATACCTTCAAAATTGCCAGGGCAGAACTTGTACAACAAGAACTGATATCAAGATGTCAGGATCTAGGATCCTGGAGTAAGACTCAAATAACTTCCCCTGGGAATCAGATCACTTGTTGTGAAGCCTCAGTGCCAGTAGAAAGAAGACACATTGAGCATGGCTGTACATGCAGTAGTCCAAACAGCTAACTATATAGATACGCTATTCCTTCCTTGTGTTCTGATTCTTGCACCCTAAGCTATAACTGAGCTATGCTGCCTTGAAAAGTTTAGCCAAATAAGAAGCAATGTTGGTTTTAGCACTGAAATGCTATGATTAAACCCCTGAAAATCAAGTTTGCCAGGGCTGATCCTTGGTCTCCTGCAGGCTAGTGGCTTAGAGACTTGAGGAATATTTCTCACCTGGGTGGCCAGTTGTTGGGCTTTATAGACAGCTTCAATTTCTCTGGATCTTGCATCCCATTGAAAGACTGATTTGAATTCCTGCCCTTCTTGATATTTTGTCTAAAAAAAAACAAAACAAACAAAAAAAAAAAAAACAAAAAAAAAAAAAAAAAAACCTTGATATTAGTAGTTTGTTAGCAAAGAATAACATACACCCCTCTTAGGAGAACAAGAAGAAGGGAGACATGCAAGGTTAACAGTCTCTTAGTCCACAGTGTTATGGAGTCTGCATGAAACGCAGGAACAAAAGTAAATGAACGCAAGACGAAACAACAAAAACAGTGCAATTGCCACCATAACAAATTCACTTCAGTACCTGCTAGTTTTTGCTGCACCTTTAATCAGTCTAAAGGAAGGTTACTTCCAAAACACCTCAGACCTACTTGACAACCCTTCCTGTCTATCACACACTGACATCATCAAGCAGGCAGCTGTGGGGCAAATCAGCTCAGGGAACTAGTAAATAGGCTTTTGCTGTGTTACCATTCAGAAATGTCAGTTCCTTCATTTGCCTCATTGCAAAAATCTCCAACTCCAACAGAAGAGAAGCAGAGGAACAATGTGACTGCACAGAACTAATATGCTGTGTGGCAGCATCAACACAGCTCAGCTTAAGATGATTTACTCTAGTCACAATGTTTACCTGCGTTTGTGTGTTCAATCTTCAACTGCTACAGAGCAGCCTCTGTGCCAACTACTAATTTCACCCTGAAGACACATTTATATACAATATTAATGCAGAAACCAAGGGTCTATGACAAGCACACCTATCAATCAAATCTCCACAGCCCACAAGAAAATACCAACCATCTTCTGAGAGCTTGCAAAATTCTTCATCTTTTCCACCTTCTCCCTCTTTAGATCAACACCACTTACATCCTGGTTATATACAAAAAGGTTGCATAGCCTGAAGCTCTATGCCATGCAAATACTACTTAAGTACTTCCTCCATGACACCCAGTCTTGGCAAAGGAGTTTTCACAGAAGAGAAGACAGCATTTAGCCCTAAGGTCAAAACTCTAATCCACACCCAGCTTCTAACTAAGATTCTTACTATTATTGGAGCTGCACATCTGTAAAAGAGCAGCATATTACACCCGAAATCTGGCATGAAGCTCTGAAAGAGTACTTCAGTCTTTAGATAATAATTCTGGGGAAAATAATCTATGAGGATTGAAATCCCTAAGAAATTTTAAGCAGAACATATCAATGCAGCATTACATGAAAGAACTATTACCTGGCGGGCAATGTTCTACTCTCTTATTTCCCTGCACAGTGTCCACAAAGTATCATGACTGTGTAAATGTAAATGACTACTATATTTAGTCCTGGGTCATCATCTTCCTACTGCTGCTTTCATCATGACAGCATACAGAAATCCAGCTGAAATCACATCTCTGTTATACAACTCACTCTACAGATGCAGAAAATAGCAGTCCCTGTCTTGAAGAGTATAAAATCTAAACTGACTGGACAGAAAAATCATTGAGCATGTGCAACATTATTCCCATTTTTAAATGAAGTACAGAGGTACGGAGACATGAATCTGCTCACATTTGTCTGCTCACAGAGAAATTCTGTGCAGAGGGAGCGAGCTGAATTTTTATGTCTGCATTCAAGTCAGTGTCTCCACATGACTTAGGTGAGAACATCATGGTAGGATTGAAGAAACATGTCACATTTTCTGCAAAAGGAATAACATAACTGACATCCCTCCCCTTCCTCCCACTAAACTACAGTAGCAATTGAAACCTTTTCCCAAGTTAGGATTATTTTACACATTTGCCAATGAAAAAGTTTTCCTGCACTCAGAATTTCTATAGAAGTACTCCCTTTAAGTAAGTGCTGCAGAATCAGCTTCTTTACTACCCTTAGTAATTTTATCTCTGGAGCAGAACCTCATTATGTGATTGAAAAGGACAGAAGGTGCTTTAGGTGTAAAAAACAAGGGAAAGTGATCTTTGAGCTATAATTTGTCTGGCGTGTATATTCACATGCACTGGAAGTATCAGAGTCTCATATCACTGCCTAAAACCAGAAATAGAACCTGAAGTAATCCCAAACTCATTCCTGACCAGATCTGTCACACACAGATTAAAGTAAGTGTGATAGTCACTGCTGAAATAGTTGCTGCCCACGATACTGCAAATACTGATGCATAAGAATACAAGAATGAAAGAAGGTAGAGTCCGATAAAGGCTATCAGTGTACATCAAGTTTCTACAACTGATAAGGAATCAGAATTAATTCAGCATGCTGTAATCTAAAAATGCAACTTTCTACTTCTATTTTAATATGGCTAATCATATCAAAACACATTGGTTTGCCTACTAAATATAGTCATGCAATTAATAGGGCTACTAGAGTACAAAAAGACATGACATTCAAGAAACTAGTATTACACACAGAAGTGAGACAGCTATCAATTATTGGCTGCTTCTGTATTTCTCATTCCATGAAATTCTTAGAAATGCAAGTTTGAAACAAATTTAACCGGAGGAAAACAATGCAAGGCAGAAAAGAATGGCATCTGAACCGAAAGAAGACTTTGAGCACCCCTAGAGGTCTGCCGGGCCACAGCAGCCTTTGAGAGGACGTGCAGTTAAAAGTGCTGGGAAAGCTGCTCCGTCCTGAACTCTTTAGCAAAACGTTTTCAGTAGAACCATGCAAAGCTCACTGGACTTGGGTGTTTTCTTATCCAAAGTTTGCCAGAAATACTTGACAAAGTATTTAGGAGAACTTTTGCCTACGTCCCACTGAGACAGAATCTATTTTTTGGTTCATGCCCTGTAGTATCAGTTTCAGAAGAGATCATAAAGCAAGTGGTTCATTCTTGTTTCCAATGGCAGTGTAAACCTCCCTGATTTAGTTACTGAGTTGACATTTAGTTACTCAGTTTACATAGCTCTGTGCAGTTTATGTGAACAATGCTTCCGTGTAGATTATCAGATATGGCAGGTGAGAAACTGCTATTCAGTTTCCTTTCAGAAAGTGGAAGCAAATTCAGATCTAACCTTTCTTTCTTATGAGTGAGTGCATTTAAAAACACGATGATTCACACCCAGGTTGAGATCTTACTGCTTTAAAAGAATACAGGAGGGTAAGTACAGAATACATGTTTGTATTTCTGAAACAAGACAGATAAGCGATATCAAAATGTAAAACAAAGCTAAATACACTTGGCCCTCAAGCTTCTTACCTCACTTACCACTTCCGACAGTTTTTTGGCATTCATATTTATTGGTGATTCAAATACACTTGTGAATGCATTGTTTTTTGGATTATGCCTAAAAAAGGAAAGTGTAAAAGGACATCAGGAATGTACCAGACAGCCCACCAAAAAGGTTCACTCTGAGCACTCAAAAACACAATACCAGCCTCCACCCCTTTATGCATAACTTTCCCCCCACTCACACATACATCTCAGATTACATCCAAGTTATTATTGCATGGAGTAGGTGCCTAGAGCAAAATTAATTTTAATGATCGTCATATCAATGCTATGTTTCTAATAACAAAAGAGAATAATAGAATAAAAAACAACTGTCATCTCTCCTTTTTTCTGCTGACAAATTTGACAGGAATTGATCATTATAAAATAAAAACTTTCTAGAACCAACCAACTCCAAAATCTGCATTTTTTTATACATTTTCCTGATGATAGCTCAACCCCGTTAACTCTTAACCGCTGATTTGGAAAGCACTGAATGTTATGGTTGGGTTTATTTTCTTCCCACAATACTGAAATGGAATTTAATTTGGTATTTTATAACACACTGGACAAATGAAAAAGCTTTATATCCAGTAACAAGAGTTTCCCATCATTTGTGATTCACAAAATTCAAAGATATGCACAAAGGCAGTAACGACATAATTTCAAACCACACACAGGACCAGGCTGAGTCCAAACGGTGAACTTCTATTACATTAAAATGACTTGGCATTTAAAATCTTTTCTTTAAAAAAGAGAAAAGGAAACACACTTACGCTTGACAGTAAGGCTTTTTCTCATGGCTAACAAAGTTGTTTACTGTTAACATCATCTTGCATATTTCGCAGTGAAAACAGGCTTTGTGCCATGTCTAGAAATACCACAAAACAGAAACCAAACAAACATGATTTGTATTTCATTATTATTCTGCTGAGTTTTAAATCTCAGTATTGATCCTTAACATCCATTTAAAGTTTCTCCAAATATATGCTTATTATTAACTCAGTTCTGAACCCACTCATGAGTAAAGAACTTTTAAAACCAAGAGATTTGCACTGTGTTAAAAGTGCCAATCTGCACATTTATTATAGTCCAAAATAATAAAGAAAAGAACTGACCTGATCTATACAGTTAATCTTCTCAGCAGGGTAAACCCCATAGCCACATCTAGCACACGGCTGCACATTCATCTTGAAATCCACAGAGTGAAAAATATATAGGTTTATACAAAAGGTTCAAAGAGTATGAAAGTGACTTTTTGGCCTGTGCAAAGCACACTCTAGACACTCCAGTCAGGGCCTTTTGCTGTGGTCAATGGCTCCCATTAAAGCTCTGAATTGAAGTCTGTTGCTCCGTTAGCTGACCTTCTGTTTCAAAGTCAGCTGCAGGCTGGCTTTTAAAGCTGACAGTAAGTAAGAGCGGTTATTTTGGCAACTGTGTCAGTGCGTTAAGGGAGGGTAGCAGGATCTTTCTCTAAATAGAAGAATGAACTCACAGAAACGAATCACGTCCATGTGAACGACAGAGTCTGATCATTTAGTATTTCAGTTTTGCTGTAAATCCCGGTGTCATAAGCCCAGGATGAAGAGAAAAGTATATAAAGCAACTGCAGCAATTCATGATAGTTTCTCCTCACCCTGATACACAGCAAGCGACCTCATGGAGGACTAGTCTGTGTTTAGGAACAGCCTCATATTAGGAGCAGGTAACACCAGAGACACAGGCCAGAGATAGGTTTGGAACTTCCTGGCCCTTTGCTGGATCTAGAAGTAGTACACAGTCATTGCCCCAGCCAACTCATTGTTTTATTTCCCTTGGTGCCAGCTCATATTCACCTTGCATGTTTGAGGCAGCAGAGCAGAGCACACTCATTTCTCATGTTTTTCTGTTTCATCAACCTATCACTTCATCTGCACATGTAAGAGGATGCATAGTGAAATGTACAGGGCCTCTTACCACAGAGAGTTCTAAACATGATGGGTACAAATCCAAATATCTGTCTCCTACAGGGAAAACTTCAGAAAAGAGCCATTTACTTCTGAATAGAATTATCAAAGCAGCAGTTTAACAGCATTCACAAAGAGTAGGCTGGCACAGGAATATAAAACTTCCTTAGCCAGATAATGATAAGAAATTATAATGCCTGAGAGTAGGATTCAAGCAAGTTACTAAGTTTGTAAAGTCTGCTCTGAACAAAAAAAGCTGTTAACTCTAGCAGCTATTTGGTCCAGATTGGATATTTATATCTTACCTAATCACAACACCTACAGGTCTTCATAACCCTGGGACACAGCTAAGAGTGATCTCAATCCAAGCAAAAGTCTACTTAGTCATCCATGCATCTGAATAACTTCCTGTGCCTGCAGCAGTCCTGGGATATTGCTAAGCACTTACCTTTTCTATAAATTACAAACAATCCTATGGAAATAATTTCTGTCTGAACCTTCTGGGTATGCTTAGAGGGCCTCCTATTCATCTCTCCACAGAGATATGCAGCTTAACTTATTATTACTACTTTTAGTGAATGCTGACAATGTACTGGCACAATGCACTTTCGGCAACTGGCGTGCCGAAAATAGAGTCTCTAATCTGAAGAGCAAGGGGTATGGCATAAAGTCCTGAAAACATTGGAGTCCTTTCAAAGTAAGTAATTAATATCAGTATAGAAACAGAAGTATTTTCATTAAATTAAAAAATATTCACAGGACACATTTTCTTGTATTAAATTAACTGCCGAGTTGCCTTGTGTTATTCCTTTTGGGATCAGGAGCAATTTTACATTGACCAAGTTACATCACAATATTTACCCTGCTCACACCTGTGAACCAAAATAGTTTGGAAGCCTTCCAGTTCGTTTCTCACACAGCTTTCCATGTTGTCTCAGATTGCCATTCTGTTTATGCAAGTGACCTATATTAGGGTCACAGTGGCCAGGCTATCTCCTCCTTACTTAGCAGTGGGCACACTACCAGCTGCTGTTTCCTTGTGTTCATCTACTCCAAGAGTCACCATATTCTTTATTTTCTAGATAGACCTAGTCATCTTCATGCTATCTGAACCCATGTCTATCTGAGCCCTTGTCTCAAACTTTGGCAAGAAAAAAGATGCATGACCTGCTTCTGTCCCAGCACAGACATCACATTGCTTGAGGCACTCCTGGAATGAGTTCTGAAAAGTGCTGAGAGCAGGACATCCCTGAACTACACAAAAAAACAAAGACTTGGCAACTAGAGAACAAATCATTCATCCCGAAGTTACCTGAACACCAATTACCTGGACAGGACTCCAGCCTGCAGCACCAATGTATACAGCCCACATGCACTGCGCACCCGCAGAACATACTAGAGGTCCCTGAGAACAGGCCTGTCAAGACACCTAGAAGCCCTTTATTCCACAGATAAAACTTGCTTCATTTCAAGATAAACAAAGCCTGTTTATTTCTTTTCACAGCAACACATATTACCAGTTTGGCTGGAAGTCAGCAAACACATTTTCCAAGTTCTCCTGCTTCTCATAAGTTCAAGAAGAGAAGCTCAGTAAAGCCACAATGCCCTGTACAGTTACTGTCTTTCCCAACCATGCTACTTCCCTCACATCCATTTTGCACTGATTCTATTGAAGATTTCCCCACTTCTGAGCTCCTCAAAACTGTCCTGTTGCATGGTCTGCTCTTCACCGCCCTGGATTGAAACTGAGTTGCTAATAGAAAAGAGAGTTTATTGAAAAACAAGCATTGTATTCTCTCATTACAAAGTAGATACTGCATTTTGATCATGCAACGAATTAAATCACAAAACCAGCACAAGTTTGTTATCTTGACAAACCTTAGCAAGACATTTTCTCTTCAGTTAAAAGCTCACTGTGGCTTTTTTCCTCCTTTAGTAAGGCCCATAAAGGCTTTTTGATATCAATGAAAATCTTAAAAGGCTTTACTTAACAGTAGAACCTTAATCAATGTGGTTTAAAAGTACTGCAGTTACAGGTAAAGTACAAGGAGACAGTACCTTGAAAGTGCAAATTAGTAGAAAGAAACATTGTTACCTCTCCAACCTCCTTAAATTCATTGAATTAACTGCATAGAAGCATGTCTGCATCCTGAATCTGAATATAAAAAGCACACATTAGTTACACAAAGTAACCTCTTAACAGACATTCAAGTCAGGGCCACCTTCTCTGTCACTCCTGAATAGCATCTGTGCCCTTCCAGCCCCTGAATAGTGGGAACCAGACATCACAAATTACAGCAACCCTATCTTCCCTCTGTTGGCAGACAAAAAGGTGCTGCTTCCCTACACAAACTGGGGGTGTTACTCACTGTTAAAAGCTGCCTGCAAGAGTTCAAACACTAGACCAGCCTCATCACAACCTTCTCTGAACCACTTGGTTAATTACTTATCTGGACTAAGGCCTTTTGTCTCATACAGCTTCTCCATACTAATCAAATCAGGCATAGCAGCAAATCCAGCTTGTAAAAATACAGAAAGAAAGGTGGAAAAGGTTTATCAACACCAGGATCTCCCAAGGCTTAAAGAGAAACCTCTAATGGACTGCCTTCCAAACTTGTACCATAGCTTTTTACATTTTTGTTGTTTTGGAAACAAACCAACACCTGTTTACATTTCATGAATAAAAGGATTTGTGCTTACACTTTCAGGATAAGGAAAACGTGAGAGTTGTGGGATTTTGCAAATGCTTCTAATAGAGCAAGAGAAAGTGAGAGCAAAGAGAAAGAAATGGGAAAAAAGAACCAACAGGCCAAGAAGGCATCACTGTTTATAGAGCAGAGAAAGAACTAGTGAGGATGTGCTACCGTTTCAGCTGAAAGCTTGAAGAAATGCGTGCGAAGCATGCACAGCACAGCTTGTGTGTATACTATGAGGCCTCCAGTGTCCAAATATGCCCATTTAGCATGTATCACAAGCTAAAAAAGATTCAGGCTTAAAACTCATAAAACTTGGCATGTGCAACAGATCATCTCTGCCTGATTACAGAGAGATCCTGCCCAAACACACACACCAAGTTGAGATGCATTATTCTACTGAATTTCATACAGTTGTGGTGCGCCAAATCACACCCCACAGCCTCCATATTCCCACACCGTATCAAAATCATTCATCCTTTCTTGCAAAATATATCAAATTCTAACAACTGCCATTTAGGAGGGAGTTGCTCAAGTCCTCCATCCTGAAAGTATCCCCACACTTGACTCCCAGGCCTCAGCAGAGCCCCATCCTTGTTTTCACAGATGTTGTGAAGAACACAGCACACAGTTATTATTCCAGACAGGTACTACTTAGTTGCCTCAAGCCTTCTAATTTGTACCTGCCTTCTACCTTCCAATTTCCCAACGGCATGCTCCGTTGTCATCCTGCAGCTGCTTAGGTGGTAGTTAAACACTTATTTTCTACAATGCAAATATCCAGTCAAATGCTTCATTATCAATGTTTTTAGGGAGTAGAATGAGTCTCCAGGGATAAGAAAAGGCATGCTGATGCTATCGGTATCACATTGCTGGTTCTTCCCCCTGCCCAGTAATGCATACAGCCAGCTGCTCAGTATTATACATGAGAACTTTTTTCCATCCTGACCCTTCCCCAGGTAGCAATCACTCTATGCCCTGAATCATAGAATCATAGAATAGTTAGGGTTGGAAAGGACCTTAAGATCATCTAGTTCCAACCCCCCACTAAACCATGCCACCCAAGGCTATGTCCAATCCAGCCTTGAACACCGCCAGGGATGGAGCATTCACAACTTCCCTGGGCAACCCATTCCAGTGCCTCACCACCCTTACAGGAAAGAATTTCTTCCTCATATCCAATCTAAACTTCCCCTGTTTAAGTTTGAACCCATTACCCCTTGTCTTATCACTACAGTCCCTAATGAAGAGTCCCTTCCCAGCATTCCTATAGGCCCCCTTCAGATACTGGAAGGCTGCTATGAGGTCTCCACGCAGAAGCAAGATACTTCCTTCTACTATCATTTTAATTTCCCCCTTACACATCACTGAAAACAAGCAAGGTTTTCTGGAAGACCTAGCACCTTATACTGCATTAAAATTGTTTAATGTAGCATTTAGTTAAGAAAGGTATCGCAGAACACTGAGGAATCAACCTTTCTTTGTGAATGCCAGCAACCAACGTGAAAAGCAAATAGAAACAGGGATTCATCAACAGTTTGAGTAAGAAATTCCCCATGCACAGTTCGACTAGTAAACTCTTAAAAACTGGCAAGCATTAGCAGATACAATATCACTTTTTCAATAGGAATACAACGACTTCTAGAAAAAAGCCATTTCTAGGTCTGCTTGTTCAGCTGTCAGGCCCAGATGGCAATGGATACAGATTTTCATCAAGATACAGAAGGTCACAGCTGGCAAATAGCTTCAGGATTTCCTAGGCAAGTCCCCATACACATCGTCAGGAAAGCACCACTGGATGTTCTGAAGTTCTGGTGACACTGCCAGTCCCCGCTGGTGATGGTGGTCTCCCTCCTCTCCTCTCCATGCATTTACTTGAAGATCTATACATTTCTAGCGTCTCTGTTGCCCATAATGTTCCATTATGGCTTTGGAAGCAGTGCTGTCTTCTTGAAAAGCAGTAGCTAGCAGATGGCATGAGGGACCCACGGGATTTTTTTTTTTTTTTGTTAGTTTGATTTTCAGAAGAAAACTTTGGCTGCTTCTCAAACCAGGAGCTACAGGCATAACCCCATGAAGCAGACATCATCCCCAGCATGCAGACACACAGTAAGGGCCACTGCACCGCTCAGACGCTCCTCCATCGCATTGGAGCAGTGATCGGTCGTGAAGCAAAAGGCTGTTACCATGCCTGTGTTTTGTGCCAATTATGAGGCAGTTACACTAGAAAATGTCGCTTTGATGTAAATCTCTTCAGGTAGTGAATGTTAAACACCACACACTGCTGGGTAGGTGTATGATTTTGCAGGATTGGAGCCCGCATCCAGGAGTAATTAGCAAGACTGCGCCAATCTTCAGTCCATGTGCTGGACTGCTGGGCCTGATGCAACGGCTGCGCAGTAGGAGATCGCAATTAGCAGAGATGCAACACATTGAATAATTGGAAAGATAAGGAAATGCCACAGAAGTTTATAGAAGGGAAAAAATTTCCTTAGATCCAAACAATCTCGTGTCACCATGAAACTTAAGGCTCTTCTTTCGCGGAGGTGTGACAGAGCACAGCCATTAGAAAAGGGCAATTCCCTTTCTGCTGTGATGAAGCCGTCATTAGCAGCAGAGCGAGGAGGGCCGGGGCCGCCCGCCCCACCGCCGCCGCGCCAAGGCCCGGTCCCTACCGCCCCTGGGGCCGGCCCGCAGCGCCCCACGGTGGGCGGAAGACACGGCCCCTTTGGGGCAGGCCCGGGCCTGCGGAACCCGCCCCACTGCCGGCTCGCGGGGAGCCACCCCGCCACTTTCGATTCCCCTCTGCCTCTCCGGACGCCCGCGGCAAGGCAAGCCCCGGCCCCTTCCCAGCCGCCTGCCCCTCCGCGACCCGCCGCCCGCGCTCCCTGCTCGCCTCAGGCACCCCTCTCCGCTCCCCTGCGCCCCCGGCCCGGCCTGCCGCTTTCCCTCCTTCCCCTCCGCCGCTCTCCCGCTGCCCGGCGCCTGTTCCGCTGCGGGCTCCCACTGCCCAGCCTCGGGGCCCGCTGCTCCCTCCTCTTTGGCGCCCAGGGGTGGTGGTGGGGGGAGGCGGAAGGAAGGGGCTCTCCCTCAGCACCGCACGCTTGGGCCCTTCAGGTGTCCGCGGTGGCTACGCCGCCGTTTCCTGACAGAGGGCAGGAGTGCTGGCGGTGGGAGTCGGAGGAGCTGGTGTCCTCCACTCGCCTGCCTTAGCTTGGGGCTGCTATCCTGGGGCAGCCGCCCGCGCTCCTCGGCTGCTTCACTGCCCACCTGCGGCCTGTGAGCTCCTTGGTTCTTATTTTTTTAAAGAGGATTAAAAAATTCATTAGTTTGACAAAGCAGAATCTAGATCCCAACTTTTGGGGACTGCTGTTAACTCTCGGGAACCTCCATTAATGCCCCAGATCCTGGCTGGGGTGGTGCTGGCAGCCACGTAGCAGCTGGGCCTGGCAGGGTCAGCAGGATGGGCTTCAAGCTAGATGTAAACTCTTCTGAGTAAATAGATTATAAAAGCCATTTTAAGCCGCCTTAAGTGTGGGGAAGAGTCAGAAATCGCTGCTGCTTTTCCTCATGAAGGCCGGGGCTGGAGTTGGAACAAGGTGGCTCAGCACATCCCACCATGTGCATGAGGTCCCGTGCTGCCTTCTCACCCCGTGCTGAGCTGATGCAGACCATTGCCCCCATCAGAAAAACGACTCCTTTCTTCTTGTAGTTTTCTACTGGATTGGTGATCTGAATAAACTTTCTTAGTGGGCAACTGAATACATGGAAGAAGAGGAAACAGACTGGTTTTCATCAGGAAGAAGTCATTAGGCCAGCTTAGGCTTGTTTAGCAGTACCCTGTATACCCTGTATTGCTTTTGAGATGAGTGAAGATGTTCCAAGCTTACACTGGAGTAACAGTCAAAAAGTCACAATTGGTTGAAATATAGCAAGTTGTGTAAGAATGCTTTATGTAATGAAAATACCTTTTAATTTCTAAGAAACACAACTTTTTTGTTTTTCCCCTAACAGGTCTACACATGTATTAACTAATCATTTAGTGTTGGTATAGATAAAACAGAGAAATGAAAACCTAAGATTCTATCCAGAGAAGACAATACAGGGCTTTTTCTCTTACGCATATTTGACTGTGTGCAAATGAAACAACAGGAGCTCTCTGGGTGTCTTAGTACTGGGTAGGATTGCAGTTACAACTATTTTGATGTTAGTTGTCTTTGCTTTCTTCCCAACATAGTTCTTTCCAGACCATAAAAAATTTTCTGGGAGTTAGTCATAAGATCTTTTACCATAAAATCATTTTTACTTTTGTTCTTACCTGCATTTTTCAGAGTGGTATGTATGAGAGAAATCACTTTTGGTAACCGCGAACAGACAGCTTGGCATGTGCAATGTCATGTTAATGCAGGGCCAGAAATCTACGGCCACTTTTACTTGATGAAGTATACAGGATAACTGACAACCTCACATGTATCTGGTTTAACTGGTTTATAGAAGTATTTCTAAAATGATGTTATTCGTTGAGGGACACTTAACATTCTCATACTTTTATCTGTAGATGTCAGGGAATCAGCATGTTGATCACTCTACTCAAGATGAAGGTGATGAAGATTGTGAAGATGTAGTTGATGCAAGGCCAGACAGAAGTAGCAGATTCTCACTTTTTGCAAAGTAAGTTACTACATTAATTGTTGTTATTATATCATCTGTCATACTACCCTCCTAACGGGATTTTGGTGTTCGGTTTGCCATGTCCACAATGTCATTGCTGGTTTAGATAGGGAGATGGCTTATACTGTGTATGTTTAATGTATAGATCTGTACCTTATAGTATCTCCCATAAGCTTCATTTGGTAGTTCATTTAGCATCAATTATAGTCCCTCATCTTAAACATTGCCCTTTGGTGGAGCTGGGAGTTAAATGTGCTATTAATTATCTATTTTACTGCATTCAGCTCAGCTAATCTCCTGCATCATTGGAATCCCCTGCTGACTATTTAAGTTAGTTTAAAGCCTGGATGTGCCATCTAGGTTGTAGCACAAAGAAGCCTCATGGAGTCTAGAGATGTAACCCATTACAGAATAAATTAAAAAGCCTTTTATTTTAACACAGTCATCTCGCCGAAGTATAAGCTTTTTTTCATTAATTGTATAGGAAGCAAAAATCATGTATTGCGTGTCTGTACTCCTGAAAATGCTAGAGAAATGTGACTGAAAATGCAAAAGCTGAAGAATGAATATGCAGAATGTACAAATACTATTGAACGTGAGGAAATGCCCCGGCCCTGGCAGTGTTCAAGGACAGGCTGGACGGGCTTGGAACAACCTGGTCCAGTGGAAGGTGTCCCTGCCTGTGGCAGGGGAGTTGGAACTAAATGGTCTTTAAGGTCCTTTCCAGCCCAGATCATTCTTTGATTCTATGAAATTACTACTTAACACTGTGAACTTCATAGATTTAGAGGAATTTTATTAGAGGTATTTACTACAAAGACTGTGATATTTACAAAGAGGTTTTGATTTTTATCACTATTGGACATACACATTTGAGTAAACTATGACTCAGAGAAAGTGCATGGAGAATATAATTTCATTTTTGCTGCTTATTAGTCTAATAGGGGTAACAAATCTGTGAGAAGTGAAGATGCTTTAGTGTTCGAAGACTTTTGATGTGCTGTTAAGCAAGTCACTTTTTCTGTCTCATTTTCTCATTCCTCAAATATGTTTTATGATGTGTGTGTATTATTAATTTTAACAGAATTATGACATGCAAAATAGATAATGTACATTTGGTTTTAAATCTTGCCAAACATTTTTCAAAGGATTCTTTTAAACTTTATAAAATGTGTGTTTTAATATCTGAATTGATCTTCTTGTAAGAGGTGATATGCTAATACTGCTGTTAAGTTAGGCCACTCAAAGTTAATAATTCCTGAAGGAAAGGCAATAATCAGCATTTCTATCACTTTTTTCTATAAGACATTTTCCAAATAATTTAACTTTGCGTCATCAGTTTGAGGCATTCATCTTTTGGGAGCTCCTTGAAGATAAGTTTGAAACATTTTTCTTTAGAAGCAAAAAATTATTTAGATGAAATATGAAGTAACTTACATAAGGTTAGTTTTTGTATTCAAAAAAACCCCCAGAGCAGTGAGAAACTAAATTCAAGCCCTTGCGGAAAGACCAGCAGTTTCCATCAGCTGCACAGCTCGAAATTGGAAGCTAGTGGAAACTGATGGTCTTTCTGCAGGGCTTTGAAATGGTGAATACTGTTCTCTGTCTGTTACTGGAGATTCATCTTGCGAGAGCAGTAAGTAGAAATAAGTGAAAATCTTACGCTCTACAGCACTTTTCTCAGAAGAGCGTGTGCCTGCTTTAGCATGGAGGCCACGAGGCTCAGAACAAGCCACAGAGTGGGCAGGTTCTTCTGGCTGCACCACAGTTAAGGGGAATTGACTTGTACATATTTCATTTGCTTTGAAAAAGTGATAGTATTTAGTTAGTGTTGGTGGGGAAGAGAGTTGAAAGAAGTGAGTTGTGAATGAACATCTGCTGGTGATGTTTGGTTCGGGGGGTTTGTGGCCACTAGATGGCAGGAGGATATCAATTTTGTTTATTGCAAAAAATAAAGTGGGCAGAAATTAGGGAGAGTTGCAGTTGAGCAAAAAGTTCTGTTTATGAAAGCAAGATACACTGTGGCAAGCTTGTGCACAACCACATTTCAGAACGTGGTTAAATAAAGATTGAGCTGAGGATTTCAAACATGTATTTTAAGTCTTTATATGATAGAAACAAATAGAATTTTTCCCATAGAATTTTTTCTTTTCTATGCTCTGTGTGCTCCTGTTGTGCTTTAAAGCTTTAAAAATAGTCTCACACTTCTCCACAGAATGATATCATATCTTCATTTGGTGTCATATAATCATAGAATAGTTAGGGTTGGAAAGGACCTTAAGATCATCTAGTTCCAACCCCCCTGCCATGGGCAGAGACACCTCCCACTAAACCATGCCACCCAAGGCTCTGTCCAACCTGGCCTTGAACACTGCATGGAGCATTCACAACTTCCCTGGGCAACCCATTCCAGTGCCTCACCACCCTTACAGTAAAGAATTTCTTCCTCATATCCAGTCTAAACTTCCCGTTGAAGTTTGAACCCATTACCCCTTGTCCTATCACTACAGTCCCTAATGAATAATCCATCCCCAGCATCCCTATAGGCCCCTTCAGATGCTGAAAAGCTGCTCTGAGGTCTCCACACAGCCTTCTCTTCTCCAGGCTCAACAGCCCCAACTTTTTCATCCTGTGTTCATACAGGAGGTGCTCCAGCCCCCTGATCATCCTCGTGGCCCTCCTCTGGACTTGTTCCAACAGTTCCATGTCCTTTTGATGTTGAGGACACCAGAACTGCACACAATACTCCAAGTGAGGTCTCAGGAGAGCAGAGTAGAGGGGCAGGATCACCTCCTTCCACCTGCTGGTCACGCTCCTTTTGATGCAGCCCAGGATATGGTTGGCTTTCTGGGCAGCGAGCGCACACTGCCAGCTCATGTTCATTTCCTCATTGACCAACACCCCCAAGCCCTTCTCTGCAGGACTGCTCTGAATCTCTTCTCTGCTCAACCTGTAGCTGTGCCTGGGATTGCTCTGACCCAGGCGGAGGACCTTGCACTTGGCATGGTTAAACTTCATCAGGTTGGCATTAGCCCACCTCACAAGCGTGTCAAGCTCCCTCTGGATGGCATTCCTTCTCTCCAGCGTTAGTGGGAGCTTAAATCACGTCACGACCGAACCACACAGCTTGGTGTCACATCAATGTGCATCTTGCCTTCAGTAGTGCAATAGTTAAGCATTTCAATAGTTATGATATCTACCATGTTTGTAAACTAGCATTCAGGGCAAAAAGATTTACAGATATAAAGGTTTCTTTTCATTTATATGGTATTTATTTTGGTTGTAGGACAGCAAAGTAGGGAAGCACAGATGTTACCAAAGCCGTCTACTTCAACTTCATGTCCCTTGTCTCAATATAGCCGTATTTCTCAAAATAAATAGCCTTGTCCTTCAATGAATAAATATTCATTATTGAGATTCAGCCTCAGCTGAACCTCAGCTTTGGAGCTCTAACAGGTGTGGCAAGTTGTCTTTGTTTCAGCTTTGCTCTTCTGTTCTTCTGTCTTTTGAGGGGGATAGCTTCCATCCACTTTTGATTACCAACAGTTAATTTTTATTTGGTTTGTAAGAAGCTGCTTTGCAGGTAGAGCTTTATGAAGAACAGTTTCACAGTGATGAAGATGCACACATTTTCCTGAGTTGTCAGTTTCCTATTTTTTTACTATTTGAAAACACTGGGCCTGGATGCGAGGTACCCTCCAATGCCACTCTGTCACTCCCCTCTCCAACTGGACAGGGAGAAAAAAATACAACAAAAGGCTCACTGGTTGAAATAAGGAAATGGAGAGATTGCTGTCTTGAGCAAAACAGACTCAACTTGGGGAAATTGGTTTGATTATTTGTTAGGTCTGGAACTCAGCTTTGGGAGAACACTGCAGGAGTATTAATTAGTGAAAATGTGGTCAGGGCTTGTACTTTCTCTGGGACATTTACTGGATGTGCCACATAGGAAATTCCCAAGTATCCAGTCTCAAGTGTAAGAACTGAGTAATTCACAGTCAATGTTTCTTTCCAGTCTCCTTAGAGACTTTTATCTCATAAAGCATGACAAACACTGGGTTATCCATGAACTGTATTTGTAGCAACCAAAACAGTGAGTCAAGTATCCTAATTTCTTCTTAGTGTAGAAATTTATTCCCCTCATTGCAGCAAACTCTCAGCTGTCATCATACAAAATTTGGAGGAAAGCTATTACGTAGTGTCATTTTTAGGCTTTCAAAGGATTCAAAACGAAATTAAGCTGGATTTATAATAAACCAAACCTGTTTAAATAAGTAATAAATACATAAGAAATGGATCTGTGAATCAGAATACAAAGAGGTTTTGTAAACTGTGCATGTTAATTTGCAGCATTTTCTTAGAAACGTTCAGTGTGTTAATATCATAATAATGGTGGGACAGGTTTTAAGAGAAAGAAAACAGACATAATACAAATTGAAGTCTGCTGTCCCATCTTACTCTCAGGATCAGCTGTGTTTTCCTACACTCTTGAATAGGAACAGCGATAGAATCAGAGCAACAGGAGTGTGTTTTCCACTTGTCAGCAAAGGTAGATCAGGCCTGCATGACCTCAGCTTGCAGGGTAATGGCTGTGAGGGTTTGAATAGCCCCATAGAAAAGTCCAGTGTGACCCACTGCTGACACATGCGAATGTTTGGGCCTGAACACAGAGAGCATCCATTCTGTTTCTCTCTCCAATGTAACCCTGAGCATGGTGGGCTCCTAGCATTGGCATAGAAGATTAGACTTGTTCTTGAGGACAGGCTGAAGCTGTTTGCAGATGCAGTGTGGAGTACTATTTGATGATGAGCCAAGGTACTGTAGAAGGTTACTGATCTCCTTCCTTCTCTGCCACCTGTTTGGAAAGCTCATGAATGAATACCTTGAGAATTTTAGTGTCAGTGTTTATATCCAGCTAATTATAACTGTAGTGACATTTTGCAACTGCTGATCCTGACCAGAATGTTCTCTGAGAAATAGGATTTGGGAGGGGAGGGTTGTGGTTTTTTTGTCATTTTCCAAGCAATCCATATAGCAATCTATGTACCTGTTAATTGTTCTTGGTACTTATGATAGATAAGAGAGGCTTCACCTTTTCTTCCCACTCTCCCCTGCCGAGCTGGCAGTTGCCTATGCTCATTATACTGTGTAGGATTTCAGTTTCCAGAACACCCATGGTAGGTATGTACGTGCAGGTTTTCCAGAAATAAGGAGAAAACCTTTCAGCAAGCACTATGCTTTATTTGTAAAATTTCACCTTTTCTTTGTTACTTGAATATTATCTCACATACAACATTATGAGGCCTGCGCAGCAAGTATCACACAGCTAATTGGGAAGCTGAAGATTAATTACGAATTGATGGTTGAGAATTTAGAACTTTACTGGTTTCATTTTCTCTGCTGCAGGTGTCACACCTCAAAATTCTTACGTAAGCTGTAAATGATACATAAAATATGTGCGCAAAGACTAGGGTGCTGCTGCCTGTTTCTTTTTTAACAGTTGCAAAATGTGGACAATATTAGATGTAGAACTCTGTGTTGAAACTGTTTACAATGTGTAGCTGGCTCAGCCCCAGTGTGCTTCATCTGCTTCATTTGTATATAATGAAATTGCAGCCGTGGTTTTGATTGGAATTATGGTAAGACCATCATTTAAACGTGGTTAGAAGAAGGAGACATATGTAACTATCAGAAGTCCAAAAATATATATATATAGAATATACAAACTATGTCAGAAGTTGTAGTCTGGAGCTTACTCTTTCAAACAGCTCCGCTCTTTTCAGTACAGAGTCAGTTTCCAGTTGCCCTGGACTGGGTTTATTTGTTTTCCAAGTTCTTAGAGAAGAGTCTCCCTTCAAATTGGAGAAGGGACAAAAAAGCTGTAAGAGTAGCTCAGGGTCTGAAAAATGTCCTACAATGAGGGATTTAAAATGCATTTAGTTTCTCTAAATAAAAGTTGAAAGATAATTTGTTGTTGTTGTAGGTAGTATGAATATGTAGTATATTATACAAATATATAGGTGATGGAAAATCAGAAGATAGGAGGAGGCACTTTTTGTTAGCAAAGAATTCATAAATGGATCCAACTGATCCATACATGGATGTTTAAAAAAAAAAAAGTTGGGTATAAATCTAAAAGACATTCTGTAGATTAAACAGAAGCTGCAGGTTCGTAGAAACTACTGAATAAGGGTTTGTGACTCTCTTTGCAAGAGGTCAAATGAAAAGTGTGCTTACACTTGAGTGAGTCAGTTACTGCAGTTAGCATCTTGCAGCTCACTGGTTGATTTTGTTCATCTCTGAGATTGTTGGAGTTGTGAAGCTTTGTGGTAGGTGAAGCCTTGTTGTGATTCAAGCTAATACACTTTAGATTGTGGTTTCAAAGGAACATCCTGATAGCCATTGCTATAGTGCAGGTGAGTAACTGCAGTGTGATAAGCTGTGGTATCTTTACTGTTAAGCCAAGGTCTCAGAGGCCTTTAGGGCTATATATACTTTGGGGAAATGCTGTATTCTGTGAACTGCTACCCTGTAATTTTTGCAGTTCAATTTAAATAATCATGTGTAGGCAGAGCAGTTTTATCTCTTCAGGGAAGCTAATGTGCAGTAACCAAAGATAGGAATTTGTGTCTGAACTGAGATCCACTGTAAACCTCCACAGTGAACAACAAGAATGCCTTTGTTTCAACCATTTAGGAGGCAGATGGCAGTAAGGCTACCTCCCATGCTCTGGATGTGAACGTAGTATGCATGTACAAAACAGTGGATTTAAAATTCATTCTCCAGTTTGCTGTACACTACTATCCCCCCTAGAAAGAAGCCATGAGATCTGCAGTTCTTTTATGAAATGTTTGTTTAGGCTCCGTTTTGTAATGGATAAGCTAAAACCAAGAGATACTGAGTTACTTTGCCAAAGCTATTCAATAGCAGAATCAGGATTCACACTCAGGTCTCCATCTAGAGCACGACTAAGTGGCTCTTAGCAGATAACAGAAGATATCACACCAGCTGAGCATTTTGGTTTATTTAATTAACTTGCTCATCAAATTAATTGAGCTATACTTTAATAACTACTTTTATAGCTTGAGTTCTATTGCTGGAGGTGATGCAGCATGCTACAGGAAACATAGGAAAATGCCAGGATTTCTTTAAAAAAAAATAAAGCATTTATTTTGCAATTTTTGTACAAAATCTGTAACAGTACTGCTACATATGTCATAGTAAGAACAAAAATAGACTTTTAATACGATACTGTTTCATTGGCTAGATGAACTCAGCCCTGTCTTGAGCAAAGAATTTGTTAGTGATAGCTTGGGTACCTTGCCAGCTGCATTATTATCTTTATAAGTTCAAGGAAATAATCACATTGTTTATCTAATTCCTTTCTTTCAAGACTGCTACAGCAATATTTCCCTTTCAAAATTAGTGTGTTTACAGTTATAAGGAGGGCTTGGAAACTCAGTTTCCAAAGAAACAAGAGGTACAGTCTTCATTAGCTTCCTAGTTTCGGGGTCATTCAGGCAAAAGGCTTTGCCTTTGCTGACTTTCAAACTGGCTTCGTTTAAGCAGCGGAACATCTAATACCAAAGATGTCCTAAGAAGCCATGCACTAATTGGCAGTTCAAAAAGAAGCTGGAGGCTAAATTATGGTCCTGATCTTGAGAGCAATGCAAACGGGTATTATTTTACTGCCTGACTAGTCCTGTTGCTTTTAGTAGGGCTGCTCCCAGGCTGAAAGCAGGGTGCATTCCTTCAGGGCTGTGATGTTTGAGCAAACACACTTGCCATTTCTCTTTATTCTACCCCTTTCCAAGAAGAAACTTTCAAGGCTTAGGCACTTCAGCAGAGTAGTACATGAAGATGAAGGGGTTGCATAGACTTTATATGTCATTAATGAATATGAACTTTTGACTCCCAATATTCTCAGTTTGGCATGTTTCACTATAATTTAGAATTACTTCAACAGACAAAACAAGGTTATTAGAGGGAACAGAAATCTAGTACCATTTGATTGGGTTTGGTTTTTAGTGTTCCAGGGTTTTGGGGGGGTTTTGTATTGTGCTGTTTATGTTTCCTGTTCTAAATTGCAGCTGTCAGTTTTCATGCCTTTTGTATAAGACAGCTCTTTGACATAGTTAGCAGTGTAGGTGAAACAATGTTTAGATGCTTTTGGGGGTCTTTTATGTTCAGTTTTGTAGGACAACTTTTCTTCTCTCTTCTAAATGAAGACTTTCTATTATGTTGAAGAAATTATGACTTTAGTATTAGAATTTTTTAAACATTTTCTTTTGACATTTATCTGGGGCATTTTTAAAAATAGCCTTCTAAAGACCAGATATTTTGTTTGTGCTTGTCTATCAAAGTCAGCAGTCATTTGCTGATACTTTCAATAGGGAAAGTGAAAGCATGCAGTATTTACTTGAACTTCTTCCTACATAATTAGTGTTGTCACTTTTTCCTGAGGAGATTTTCCTTTCAGATATTAAGCTGGTTTTGAGTTTCTCTACTGGCATGTACTTTGGAAGCCCAAGTAACCTTTGTTTAAACAAAGATTGTGAGGGATAGTGTGTATTTTTTTGGTTCACGATTATATTTAACTGCTTTCAAAAGAGTCCTTGGTAAGGTGTTATCTGTCTGAAAAGAGAGAAATGGAAATTGCATCTGCCATTGGAATGTATTGAGAAAAAAAGGTTTCTGAACCTGTAGGGTGTAACAGGTTGGAAACAGTTGACATCTCGCAGAGGCCAGTATCTTCTGCAGTGGCTCCTGTTAGTGTTTATTGCTGGCTTCACTTAGTGTTCTGGCATGATACCTTCTTGGCATGTGACCCAGGATCACACCATCAAATGCACCGTAATACAGTTTTAGTATTTATCCATGTTTAAATGCAGAAAATATAGTAAAACATTCCTTACAGTTTTCACAGGAAGCTCTAGCTGCCCCATCCCTGGCAGTATTCAAGGCCAGGTTGAATGGGGCTTGGAGCAACCTGGTCTAGCAGAAGGTGTCCCTGCCTAAGGCAGGGGGGTTGGAACTGGATGAGCTTTAAGGTCCCTTCCAACCCAAATCATTCTATGATTCTGTTTGTTCCATCCCTTATGGTTAGTCCTTATTCTGTGTAATTTACGCTATCTGATTTTTAACTGTAAAGGAATATTCATTCTTATAAAAGACTATTCAAGTAGTAACACATTCTTCTTGTCCAGAAATGTTGCTGCTCTGCCAATATGATGAAATATTAATGGGAAGAGGCAACAGGATAATCTATTATTTGGATGCAGCTCTAAATCTGTGTGACAGTCTACCAAAACGGATCTGACAACGAACAAAGAGTCTGCCTTAAAGAACTTAAGATCTAAAAAGCTCTAGTCATGTTTTACAAGTGTCTTTAGCTTGTTATTGCCAATAGGTTTCAAGAGAAAAAAATTCAAAGAGGGGAGAGTGTACAGTAATTAGAGGTATACTAAATACAGTGAAATTAGGCTGGATAAAAGTATTAATGCTGGCAGTTTGAAGACAAGGTTATGTAGGAGTAAGACATATTAATGTATGATCATCAGAAAGCATCAGCTGTATGAATAGCCACTAATTACTGAGTTTAAGGTAGAAACATAGACAAAATATTGAGCCTCAATTTGCCTAATTTATGAATTCTGTTTCTTGTTAATTGCTTTTGGAAGAATAACTCTGAAGTAGTCTCTGGCATACTCAGTTATACTGCACATAGTTTGGTGGTGCTTTGTGAGTTCAGACACAATCCTCTTTGCATTTTCATTGTTTCCTTTCTATCCTTTAACTATCCATTTAAAAAAAAAAATTCCAATCCAGGAATTTTCCCCAGGAGAGCAAAACACAGCACTTGTGATGGGCAACAGTTGCAAGCATCATTTATACTGTGGATGCAGTAATGGAAGAAGTGGGGGTTTTCAGACAGAAATAGCAACATAGAACCACACAAACTGCATCAAATTAAATCAGCAATATAGGCTACATAAGTGTCTTTAGAGGTCTTAAAACTAATGTATTACGTTCACGTGCTCCGCAGTATTGTAATTCAGTGTGGAATTTATTCAAATGAAGCTTTTAAAGAGGTCCCCAAATGTAAAAGCCATGCGGGAAACATCTCAGTTGTTTGTAATGGAATAAAGAGCATTGCATTTTTAAGATCTGTTGCATCCCACAGCATTATGTGTATGAAAGTTCTGGTGGATGTTGTTTGATTACCTGAGAAGATGCTAAAAAGCATGGGGACTTCAGAAAGGATCCTGCGATGATGTGTTCTGTGAAGGTAGCATGTTTTTTAAGGCAAATTTTCTTTTTAACAGAAACTTGTTATCAGTCGTTCAAAACTGATACATATTGTATTAAAGAAGCATGACAGAGTAAAAAACTGTCGCAATATTTTGTGATATTTGCTGTCAAGTAAGGCCCAAACCTATTGAAGTTCACAGAGAAAGAGTTAAGACAGTGTTCTCTTGTGTGTGTACTGCAAATAGAAATGAATGTAATTAGTTTAGCCTTTCCCACCTACCTCTGAATGTCAACTTCCTGAAATTGAATAGTACCATTATTGTAGACTTATTTTTTAATCTGTTTTCACAGATTATTTTACGTTTTTTATTTTACATTGGCTTACAGCAACAAAAGTCCCCTACTTTCCTGGAAGAGAAGGGGAGTATTAGCTATTTTCAAAGCCAGGATATCCCTCTGTAATACTGTTTTTAGAGTTCATTTTTATTAACACATTAATTTCCTCTTAGAAAAGTGAACAAACAGGGAAAAAAGCAAACAGAAAACTCTTCCCATTCTGTGACTGGGAAGCCATGATTGTGAAACTTGTCTCTGTTCATCTAATCCTCTGTCCATAAGGCTATTGAAGTGACTTCTTCTCCAGGGAGAGCTGTTTCTTCTTTCTGTGTGCTGGCATCACATTGCTTCTTAGGCCAAGCAGCTCATGTTTTCAGAAGAGTTCTATTGTCTATCAGTTATTATCATCCTATTTTTAATCATTCTTAATGCTGAGGTTTAGTAAATGAAGTGGTGTTAACAGTTCTTGAGAACTTTCCTTGTGTTGTGCTGGTGCTGTTCCAAGGGGAGTCCATATAGTTAAAGCAGACCAGCTTTCTTAGAGCAGAAGGGTCTTTTATAGTCACTGGCCTTTACACCTTGAGCAAATTAGGCAATACCAGACTACACAACTGACATTAATTATGTGATGTGATGGAGAGTGAAGACTCTCCCTGTGTAAATATATCACCACTACACTTTGACGTTAAGCATCTGGTTTTCACTGAAACACTTGTTACTCTGGAGGACTGGTAGACCTGAGCCCAGGAGCCTGGCTGTAGAAGGTGGGAGAGATGATAAGAGGCTGCAACGCTTGAGGAAGCCATTTTCCTGCACATGGATTCTTACTTTGTTGGTATGTCATATTAATACATGGTAGCAAAGAAAATGCAGGAAGATTGCAGTAGAAAGGAAGCCAAAGGAGAGGAAATCTCAGCTTCTAAGAGACACTGCTTTCAGTTGTCAAACCTAAAGCCTAGATTTAGAAACAAATTAAGGGTGAAAATGTACAAGCTCTCAGAGTGCCAGGGTGGAGTTTCAGTTTCTGTGAGCCCTTGATTGGAGGGAGAGAACATGAATTATGTGAGAGCACTGGCAAGAAGAATATTTCTGTCTCAGGGAAAAATCAGTAACTGCTAGCAGAGTGAGAAGTTATGGCACAGTTGTAATTAAAAGCTGAAGAAAGAGTAAACAGTCTTAAAATTCAAGTTTCTATTTAGTCTGGACAAGTTTGAATCCCCAAAGAGGGAAATTAAAGACACTGGATGTCAGAGAAGCAGAATGAAATAAAACTGAGGGAAAATAGCTTAAAACGTTTTGTAACAGCATGTAACTAACCTGTGAAAATCCCGTCAGAAAACCCATTGATTAGATGGGTTAGTAAGAACTACAGCAGTAAACTTTTATGTTAGGAAGTGTCTAGTTCAAAGCTTAGAAAACAAAAACTTATCTAGGAAGCTTGAGGCTTTCAGTCATAAAACAACCTGTCACTGACAGGGCATTCCCCTTAAGGACTCAGTATTACGTGTTTATTTGTCATTATTACAAGGTCTGATTTAGCTTGTTGAAACTGAAGAGTTGGCACTTACACTGTCAGTTTAGTGCAGTCAGGTCAGGCAATTCCCATATTGCTCCATGTTGGCACAGAAAATAGAACCTTCAAAAAACAATTTCTCCCTGGAATGCAGGCTCAGGATATTTATACTCCACAAACTTTGCTTCCTTATTTATTCAGTTTGGACAGATACTAAAAGATTCCTGGAACTGTTTGTTGTCTGACAGTAAAGAAAGGATGGGCATAGCCCTACAAAGCATGCTGTGGTTGCTTAGTATCTTGTTAGCCTGTTCAGCTTGGAAGGAATCATTAGAACAAAACCATACTATCCTCTATAAAGGAATGGGGAATGTGTGCTACTAATGAGGGTTGTCTGTGACACTTGACATTGAGCAGGATAAAGATTCTACTTTGTGTAGAATCTAATTTGTGTACTTCGGGAATAGCAACAGTGTTAGCCACATCCCTGAAACTCCCAAGTATTTCTGCATGAATGAGTGCAAACTATTGAACTCAGAAGTGAGGTGGTTTCAGGGAAGTTGTGTGGCTATGTTATGCCCCTTAACCCAGCTTCTATTTGCAGTGAGGCTTTTTATGTGGTAATGTGGCTGCGTGATTTCTGGACTAGAATTAGATCACTTCCAGCATTTTAGGAGAGCAGACAGTGCAAACATGATACAGTACTGCTGATGTGGATCTGTCCCAAGTGTTCACAACTGCTCATGGGTTGGACATAAACAGAAATTTGTGTACAATCCCCTTGAAAATATCCTATTGTGTGACAGCCACTGTTAAGCATAGCTTTGTTCAGGAAGTCACTGAAGCCAGATAAATCTGCAGAAACCTGATTCCAGTGTGGACTGAGGAAATTAGCCTCTTCATCCACCTGAATGGTTTTTTGTTGTTCTGAAATTACCCTTTCTGTCTTTGCCAAAGAGCTGTCTAAGTGATGTAGGACCCCGGGGAATTTTAGGCTAAAATAAGAATCCAAGATCTCTTTGAAAGTCAAATGTAATATTAACATCATACAGTTGTGGATAATTCTTTAAAAAGGTTAAAATCTTTTCTTGAGGCAGAGCATATTTAATTATTTCTCCCAGAGCCCTCAAGAAGCAGTATGCAAAGAGAATACCAATACTTATCATTTGCCAGGAAAAAAATGTACTTCCAGAGTATCAGACAGAATCCTCAAGTAAGTATAATTCAATATCTTGTTTTGTAATCTCTAAAAGAAGTCTAGGAGAAGAGAGGATATTAGGATGGTCACATGTAGAAAGAGTATAGAGAAAGCCTGCCAGGTGCAGCTATTTTATTTGGTCTTTTATAATAAAACATGATGACACTCAAAAATAAGAAGGAGCTGTTGTAAAATTGAATTGTATTAGCATTTAAACACAATGAATCATGCGGAGAAGGTTTGTTATAGTTTTCAAATAGGTTTGTCCTTTAGTAATAAAAAAAGGGACATTTATGCTAAAAGACAGCAATTGTTAAATCAAGAAGGTAAGAGAGTAGATTACTAAAAGCATTTAATCAGTTGGTAGCAATCTCATGTCTACAGGCTATTATTGAAGCAAATAGCTTAGTAATTCTTTAGAAAGATATGAGTGGGAATAGTGAAAGTACTTAAATTAATTGAGATTGTGGGGAAAATCTAGTTTTGTTAAGAGCAGACTGTATTATACAGTTATTTGTGCTGTGAAAATAGGCTATGTTTTGCTCTCAGACGTCATCAATAAATACTATTGGAAACAGGATGCTGGACCAAGTAAGAGAGGTTCTGATATTCTCTGAGCATTGTTTCTAACTGGACTTGCTCCAAAGTTTGTTCATAGTTCTGAGGTTGAATCAGACCCTTCATAGGCTCTCACTGGCTTCAGTTCTGCTGGAGGAAATCTTACCAGTATCTGAAGCCACCTGCTTGGACCAGAATGTCCCCCTCTAAAAGCAAACACTGCTGAGTTCCTCATACTTATACTTCAGATGCACATGCTGGCTGCAATGGTTTGTTCTTAATACTTTGTTTAGAAATAAATTGGTGAGTAATATCTGTGCTATCCGTTTGCATCTCTTTCTAATCCAATCTGAGACTTGTGCACATAGCAGAACGGTCAGTGCATAGTCATTACCAGAGAACTATAAATGCTTGTTTTGTTTTGGTGTGGGTTTCTTGTTTGGCTTTAAGTGAGGTTCAGGTATTGATAATTATGCTCAAATGTGCTTGGTTTTTTGCATAGGATCAGGCTGCTGTTTGGCAGATCAAATTAACTCACGATCTGGCCACATCTGTAACTTTTGTCAGTAGAAACTGCCTAATGATTGGCCTTATCTTCAGAGAACTTACGGGTGATGGTGATTTAGTAAACAAATCGTATCACTCCATCGGGTAATCTTCTTGTATTTGAAATAGTTATTAAGAGAGATTTTTCTGTCCTTCCATGAATTATTTATAGTAAAAGTAAAATATGTCCAGAACCATAGTTTGCAAAAGGCTATCACCAGCCTGACTTTATATTTAGGTATTTGTTTTATCTGTGGGTCAGGATCTGCATATATTACTGTTGGCTGCGGTTCACTCTAGAGTCACTTTACCGTCATCAGAGTCCAACCATATACAATAATCACTTCATAGAAATCACAAGATCTTTGTGCCTGTATTTAAAATATGAAGGAAGAAAACAAACATCAGAGGAAAAAAAACATTGGGTAGGGCTGCCTGGATGATTTGAGTTAAGATCAATAGGCACACCACATGTGACTGGGCACTGACAGTAATTTCATTTGGTTCACCTAGGAAAAAGAAGAATGGAGAAGAAGAACAGCCAAAGCCCTCTCTCAGTAGCCAGTACCGAATTGTTACACCCACATTCCAGTATAATATGGACTACAAGAAAGTTGGCAAATGCATTATTATAAACAACAAAAATTTTGAAGACAAAACAGGTACTGCTCTTCTTCTGATGATAGTCATTACAGACCTTAGAATTCTTATACTTTAATTAATCAATAAGCATTTTATTTTTAGGACATGGAATTTTAATGATTATATTTATCTTTTTTGAGAAACAGTTATTCCTACAATTTATTCCTGTTCTTTTGCACTCGTTTTAGATCAGCTCTTTGCAGCTCATGTTTCAAAGAGCATGTCACCTTGCTCTACCAACTTCAAACTAAACCTTTGTCCCAGAGTTTAAGGCTGGGTTGTTAAAATTTGAACTTTGGCATCTGCAGCCCGTGTTATAACTCCTCTGTCTCTGAGCTACAGCTATGAGCTACAAAAGCTAAAAGCTGTAGCTGTGCTCTGTTCATGCTCCTGCAGTGAGCTTTTCCAACCATGTAGAGTTTCAAAACAGACAGATACTTGTGTTATAGTCAACTTATAGGTCTTTTCCTATATACTTGGCAGACACACTAAATCAAGTGCTTATTCCAAAGAATTTAGATCAGCTTCTTTTAGGTGAGTATTATAGGGACTCTTTTCCATTGTTTCTCAGTTACACTGCATAACCAAAAGGAGACAGAATCATCCATAGTGGTCCAGTGTTGCAAGATGCTGGAGACATGCCAACATTTTTCAGGATAAGATCCGCGTTAACACTGAACCTTGCATTAAAACAAATCTCATAGTTTGTTCTCAGTGCTGAGAATGCTGTTAAAAGGATTGTTTTAAAATCATGTCACCACGACACTGGTTAAGTTTATTAATTATAAACCTAAAAATTTACCTTTGAACATGTGATTCATTTTGAATTGTGTAATGTGCAATCAACCATATTCTTTGTTTTCTGGCAGGAATGGGCACACGCAATGGCACTGATAAAGATGCTGGAGATTTAGCTAAGAGTTTTAGGAACTTGGGGTTTGAGGTTTGCACATACAATGACCGAAGCCGGGGTGATATGGAAAAATTACTGAAGCAAGGTAAAAAGTTAGATTCATAGAATAATTTAGAGTGGAAAAGACCTTTGGAAGTCACTGAATCTACCCACTGCTCCAAGCAAATCAAATTAGAACAGATTGCTTGAGCCCCGTTACATGCGATTTTCTGCATAGAAGGATTTGGTTTCTTAACAGATTAGGTTTAATTCCCCACCTCTTCTTCCAACATCAATTCAGAAATACAGTTTTCTTGTCATATTAGGAATCAGAAGTATCTGTCCTTTTTATTAAGTGAAGAGCCTTGTCATAATAGATACAGAGTCCAGCCTGTTGAATCCAGTGGGCTAGACTTGGAGTCAAGTGAAGGATGCATTTATATATTCAAGATCCACATCACAGTACTAAAAAGGGGGTTGTGTCATTTTTCTCCATTCTCTCTTGTGCCTTCCAGTAGAGGCCCAGTGTATATTTAGTCTCAGAAACGTGTTTGCTAAATATAATTTTTATTTAGAATGTTGCTTCCTTTTGGCTAAGAAGTATTTGATTTGTAGCTGCTGAGGAGAATCACAGTGATGCCGCTTGTTTTGCCTGTATCCTTCTAAGCCATGGAGAAGAAGGCCTCATCTATGGCACTGATGGACCCATGGCTATCAAGAGTTTGACTGCACTATTCAGGGGAGACAAGTGTAAAAGCCTTATAGGCAAACCCAAATTATTCTTCATTCAGGTAATAGCCCTAAGATAAATACAGTATCCTACTGCTGCAGTGGGGAAAACATGCTATGTTGGTTGTTTGCTCTACAGTATGTGTAAACTGACTGAATTGTAGTGGCGGTTTTGTGAAAAACTGTGTTGAGAGAAGTTGTCTATGGGAGATTGGTATGTTTTTAAAAGATGATTTATATACAACATTCACAGATGTAAAGAATATGTTGTCAGTATAATTTTGTACATGGTGTCTCTTTGTGCTCGGTAATGCATGAACTGCAAAGCAGAAAGATAAACTCCCTCTTGTGCAGACAGAGCTGAGTACAGAATGTGGTTATACATTGCACTTGGTAATTACTTGCTAATTGCACTTATTAATTGCTGACTATTATATATAGTAATCTTATATAATAAACTAATGCTGACTTGGCACTTTGACAATCCACTGAAATCCAGAGCCTGCAACACTATTCCCTCCCTTCACTGCACGGGATGTATATTTTAAAATGGGCAAGCTAGTAATTTTATCACTGGACAATGAGACATCCCATGGAATTTAATTTCTGCTTCTAATACACACCAAGTACTGTTTAAAATCATATACATTAAAAAATGTTAATGAATACTCAGTTATATAACAGCTTGTTTCACCTTATTGGACAAGTTCTCTTTGCTTTCACTGCTTTCAGGCATGCAGAGGCTCTGAATTTGATGAAGGCATACAAACTGACTCTGGACCTGCAAATGACACTCTGGAGACAGATGCCAATCCGAGATACAAAATCCCAGTAGAAGCAGATTTTCTGTTTGCATATTCCACAGTGCCAGGTAAAGAAAAGTGGGTCAGGGTGAGGGTAGAAGCCTAAAAACTTATCACCCATAGTGATTTGATGCTAAACTGATGCTCATTGATAACATTGTACATCTATGAACAAAACATTAGGGCCTACTGTATGTTAGGCCACTGTGTTGTATGCACTTCTTTTTACACTAGCTAGCATGGAAACAGGAGAAAGCCCCAGTCTGAGAAGGTGAGAAGACACAGACATTACAAATGGAGAAGGCAATACAGTTTTTTGGGAATCCTGCCCTTCCATGTCCCAGTTTAGTGAGTATGTTGAATACATTATTGAGGCAGGAAGAGAAATAGTTACAGCATGAAACTTAGAGAGGAAAAACATAGAATCATAGAATGGTTTGGGTTGGGAAAGGACCTTAAGATCATCTAGTTCCAACTCCCTTGCCATGGGCAGGGCAGTTTCCCAAATGCAAAAATATAGATCAGTACTTTAGTAGTGTGAGGTTAGGAGAGCTAATACACCTTATTCTCCTCTTTAATGAAATGGGATATGACACAAGTGATAAGATTTAAACTTTCTGTGTGTGCATTATCACTCTTTGCCCAGTCTTTCACACAAATTAGACATAGTCTCTGCCATTCCATTCTTCAGATATTCTCTGACATTTCGTATCTTCAATATAATAAGAAAAAAAAAAGAGGAAAAATAACCCCGTGTACTTTCTTGTCTGTCTTTCCTGTAAGGTTATTACTCCTGGAGGAATCCTGGAAGAGGCTCGTGGTTTGTGCAGTCTCTGTGCTCTGTGCTCAATGAGCATGGAAAACAACTTGAGATCATGCAGATCCTCACACGGGTCAACTATGTGGTTGCCACCAATTTTGAATCACAGTCTGATGATCCACGCTTCAGTGAGAAGAAGCAGATTCCCTGTGTGGTCTCTATGCTCACTAAGGAACTTTACTTCTGAAAGTGTATTTTAATGCAGCCAGTGATGAAAAATCAGGATATGGTTTTGGGTGGAGATTTGATTATAAACTGGAGTAACACATTTTTAATCACAGAAATGTAATTACACTAGACTTTTATATTGTATAAGCTGGGGTATCTGATGGCTGGACACTATGCAAGATTTTAAGGAAGAAATAAATGCTGTGGGCCAACCAGACAGCTAACACTAATGACTGTATCTTAATTTCCCTTAGTATGGCTGTCATGATTTATGGCGACTGAAGACATTGTGAGAGTAAGCTACCTGACCCATAAAGGTTTATTCCAGAAAACAGATTGTAAATTAAGAACAAACAAATTAAACTGTGAGACTCCATCTTTTCATTCACTGCTAGCTCATGGAACTATAACTTCCTTGGAAATTTCCAAAGACCATCATATCATGGGTATGTCCAGTGATGAAACAGTTTGTAACTATTTAAAAGGATGCTTCTTAGTATGTTATAGTAATTTCCCGTACATGAGCATTATTAATGAAGACTAATGGTTGCTCTGTGCTTAATCTGGAAGTCAATTTATTTAGTTATCACTCTAGCAGAAATGGATAAATAAAAAATCAGGTTTTGTCAATGAATTACCTGAATAGTATGGAAATATAGTAGAAAATTCAGAATTAAACTCCTTGTAGATGATTGGCAAACTGTAATTGGGTGATGCCTTATGGAAGTGCCATTGTAAAGATTTTTGCCTTGCAAATGACAGTTAACTGATAAAACAGCCTGAAACAGTGGTACTGCAGTGTTTCTGCTTGCAGAAATAAAAATATCTGCTTGTTGATTCAGAAGGTTTGAACCAACGGAAAGTGAATGCCACAGATTTGATATAAAACATTAACATTTAATGTTGAAATGATAGAATTATATGTTCCAGTAGCAAACAGGTGTTCAGGTATAGCTTCTCTTTGTGAGGAATTTTGCCAACACTGGAAATACTTACTTGAAGCAGAAACTAGAAGTGCCTTTTTGGGGTCTTGATTTTGTATTTTGGGGTTACGTCGGTGATGTTGATATTCCTACTTTTTATATTCTCTTTAAAGTTGGTAGCTAGCTCTAAAAAGTAAGTTTAATGATGGTTAAACTGGTAAGTGATCAGTTGTTCTCCCTTTTCCCAGTTAATGTACTCTTCACTCTTTGCAATCTTCTTAGAAAGTAAGTGCATATTATTACAGCCAAGTTACCAAATGATTAAGTTTATTTTCTTACAAATACTGTGACATAGTGAGGCATATTTATATTTTCCTAAGTCAAATCTACAGTTGTTTGAATTAAAGCAAAGATTGTTTTATGGATGTCATGAGCATGAAATCAATAAAGGCCTTTTTAAAAAAAAATCCTGTTAATATCTGCGTGTTTGTCACTCGCTCTGGTGAAGTGAAAACCAGACACAATACATCCCAATGCCTTTCCCAGCCAGGAATGCAGAAGTTCTTCGACATGCTGGGGAGGGACTCTTCATGAGGAACTGTAGTGAGAGGAAAAGGAGTAACGGGTTCAACCTTAAACAGGGGAAGTTTAGACTGGGTATGAGGAAGAGGCTCTTTACTGTAAGGGTGGTGAGGCACTGGAATGGGTTGCCCAGGGAAGTTGTGAATGCTCCATCCCTGGCGGTGTTCAAGGCTGGATTGGACATAGCCTTGGGTGGCATGGTTTAGTGGGGGGTGTCCCTGCCCCTGGTAGGGGGGTTGGAACTAGATGATCTTAAGGTCCTTTCCAACCCTAACTATTCTATGATTCTATGATTCTGTGTTTCAAGATAAGGTTTACAGTGGGTAAGCCATGAAAAAAGTAAAAGATGAAAATGCTTTAAAGGAAATATCCTGATCTACCAGCACTTAATCTTGCCCCAAGCATAAAATGCCTTTACAGTTATGTAAGTAGCATAAGAAGTAGCTTCACTGTTGTGTGTTTCAGTAAATGATGTTCTTTAAACCTGAACTTGGTTACATTTTATTGTACTTTATGATCTTTTAGGGTTCTTACTGTTGCTTTCTCTTTCCATCGTGGGTGGATACTATGATTTAGATACAGCTCAGGGGAAATGAAGGGACTTCAGAAAACTGAAACAACAAATATAAACTGTCTCCAGGCTTTTTTTCTGCATGGGTGATGTTTCTAGCTGCCTCAAATGTACGTATTTTGTCATTGTTTCTAAGTGAATATTAATCTTTTGGATTTCCCCTTTCAGAACAGCCTTTCATTTGCTTCCCATGGCAATGGCAGAAATTTCCGTGGGGGTCAAATTTCAGGGTGTTTGTATTTGCACATGGACTATAAGAAGGCTGTCACAGTGCAGGGCAAGGACGCACCGTGCTTTGCTCCAGGAGGCAATACAAGGAACTTTGAAATGCTTAAAGGTGTATTTCTCTAAGACCTTCTGCACCATAAAGACATTTTACCTGTAAGTATTGCCGCAGTTTGTTTTCCTTATCTTGGTATTATATTTTGGAATCTTTATAATAGCCTACATCTTAATAATTTGAAGCATTTTATTTACATTTTAACTGAAGTGCCTCATTGCATTTCAAAAAGTTGAAAGCGATCGAATCTCCTAATGCCAGGCACACAAAAATGTGAGGGGGAACAGTCATAGAATTGGTGTTGTCTATTCTGATTTAGACATCAGCTGTTTAAAATGTTGCTTTCTATTGAAAGGACAATTAAATGCAACAACTAAAAACTTGTTCCCGAAATGCAGAGTGAGAGAGCACGACTGTAACCTCATGGGTTTCTGTCTCTCTCCCTGTAAATCTTGACTTTTGCTGAGACCTAGAAGAGACTTTCTTCCTATCATAGGCTCTTGGAACATTGTTTTGCAAGAATTGCTTCGTTTGCCTGTCACAGTGACTGTCGGTCATGTTGAAAAGAGTATTACATTGTCTTTCATTGCAACCCTACTGTTGACACTAACAGTCTGATTTGGTGTGCAGTTATTTTTAGGTTTGGAAATCGCTTTTTTGTACATTTTTTGGGGGTAGGAAATAGATGAAAACCCTAGCAGCAAATTTGTACAACAGATGTTTCTCCCTAAGAGGCAAAATCACAAAGGTTTCCCTAAAAGCCCCCAAACCAAAAACCCACAAAAGAATACAGGCAGAAATGCCCTGCCAAGATCTGCAGTGGACATGTTTGCAGTTGGTCATTCTTATCTACCACATGGTATTGCCTGATGAGACGAGGAAGTCTATAGCTTTGTGTGTCAGAGGTAAAAAGTTGTGTGTAACCAACCCCATGTCAGATGAGTGAGGCCAGGAAATAACCAACCCTTTCTGACCACCACTCCTGACCATACCATCTTTGCTTCTGGCACCATGGAGTCAATCACTGAAGAAACAGAAACAAAAGAAACCCCTTAGATCTCTCAGTCCGGCCAGGGAGCTCAGCAAAGGACGAGAGAACAGCACTTGTAATCCTTCACTTGTAATCCTTCACATTTTCCCAGAAGAGGCTCTGCATGCTGGAAATTGTAACCTCATTGCAGCTAGCAAACAACTTCAAGTTACTAACAGGAAAGGATCTGATTTTGCAATACATGAGAGCTGTGGGGTAAGGCAAATGGAAACTTGAGTTAAGTTGCCTAAATGATGTTACAAACAGACATGCTGTTACACGTTGGAGATGTAAGTGTATGAGAGAAGCTGGATCTGATTTTAGATGAACAAAGAAGGAATTGTGAGGTAATAAAAAGCTCTCCAATGTGCAAACTGTAGTGATGTGTGTGCAGTTGATGGGAAGGAGTGCAGAGCTTATAGAATCATAGAATAGTTAGGGTTGGAAAGGACCTTAAGATCATCTAGTTCCAACCCCCCTGCCAGGGGAAGGGACACCTCACACTAAACCATGCCACCCAAGGCTCTGTCCAACCTGCCCTTGAACACCACCAGCGATGGAGCATTCACAACTTCCCTGGGCAACCCATTCCAGTGCCTCATCACCCTTACAGGAAAGAATTTCTTCCTCATATCCAATTTAAACTTCTCCTGTTTAAGCTTGAACCCGTTACCCCTTGTCCTGTCACTACAGTCCCCAGTGAAGAGTCCCTTCCCAACATCCCTATAGGCCCCCTTCAGATACTGGAAGGCTGCTATGAGGTCTCCATGCAGCCTTCTCTTCTCCAGGCTGAACAGCCCCAACTTTCTCACCCTATCTTCATATGGGAGGTGCTCCAGTCCCCTGATCATCCTCGTGGCCCCCCTCTGGACTTGTTCCAACAGTTCCATGTCCTTTTGATGTTGAGGACACCAGAACTATGCACAATACTCCAAGTGAGGTCTTAGAAGAGCAGAGTAGAGGGGCAGGATCACCTCCCTCGACCTGCTGGTCACGTTCCTCTTGATGCAGCCCAGTATACAGTTGGCTTTCTGGGCTGTGAGCGCACACTGCAGCCGGCTCATGTTCATTTTCTCATCTTCAGCTGGACATTGAGCCATTGAGCACAACTCTTTGTGTGCGGCCATCCAGCCAGTTCTTTATCCACCAAGTGGTCCACCTATCAAACAGATGTCTCTCCAATTTAGAGACAAGGATGTCATGTGAGACAGTGTCGAACTCTTTGCACAAGTCCAGGTAGATGACATCAACTGCTCTACCTGTGTCCATCAGTTCCGTAACCCCATCATAGAAGGCCACCAGATTGGTCAGGCAGGATTTCCCTTTAGTGAAGCCATGCTGGCTGTCACCAAGCACCTTGTTGTTTTTCATGTGCCTTAGCATGCCTTCCAGGAGAAATGCATTGCAAAGTAATAGCAGTACTTTGGAGGTCTGGCTCTCTTATCCTGACACCCAAACAGTGTTCTTCCCAAAGGAAAACAACAAAAGGCAAATTAGCTCCATAAAGGAACCCTCAGTGGAAGCCCATTAACCAAACTCACCATTTACCTTCTATATGCTTCATTTCTAGGGCACTTACCAAATCCCAAGATCACTGCCTGCATGTTTTGTTAAAGGGTGATTAATAAAACTTTGGAGAAGTCCATGGAAAGGCATCAGTGCTTTCTGCCTCTCTGCCAGCCTCTGTTCCCATCTCTGTCACAGCCTGGCTGTGCCAATAGCAGGTTATTTATCTTCTCAGGTTTACAGTGAGATTCCCATTTCCCTGGTAATACTGGAGGAGACGCTGCAAAACTAAGTCGATGTAAATAAAAACAGATACTTTCTGTTCATCCCTCTGAAAAATCACAATATTAATCCACCTCTTCAAAAGCTGTGAAGTTTATTTCATCACAGTTTATGAATTACTCTGCGGGCATTGCTTTAAGAATGCTACAGACTTGCAAATTACTATAATTACCATAGTATTGTGACTAGATATTCTGAATAGATTTTCAGTTCTTTAGTCCAAGCTGTGCTTATTTTATACAGGGCTGATCACACTGCTAAGGCAGTGTCAGCAGCGTAAATGGGATGCGATATTCTCAGGTTATAGATGTTCTGCCTAGTGCAGAGGAAGGGGCAAAATGAGGTTCAACTGACAGGTCACACCACGTCCTAGGCAAACCATCTCTTTGGCTTATATAAATTTGTAATGTCTTGTTATTTGTAATTTTATAATTATATTGTAACAAAGTGAATATAATATTGGGGCATAAAAGGTATAATTTACTTTGTAATATAAAATACTATGATGTATTCTGCTTATATGAAATGATTTGTATAATTTATTATAGATTATGTAGTTTATTTATTATTTATATTATTTATATAGTTTATTATAGATTTGATCTGCTTATTTTGCATAGTTTAATCATCACTATGAAAAAAACACCCACTTGTGAGATATTTGTTCTTAGGCAACCGTGCATGCGGTGAAGTGCTGCTCAGCAGCAAGTAAAGCCAAAAGAATAAGCTCCAATGTTCTTGCTCTGCTTATTGTCTGAGTGGAAGAAACAATCAGGATGGCTTCTACAGCTAGAAGAACTTCTGCAGGTACAAAATGTTGTTTACTAAAGTTTGTCAGTAATGAGGTTGAATCAGGTTTCAGTCTGCTTTTATCAGTATATGGTACCATTCTCTTTGCCCTCTGCCTGCCAAGGATTTTGTGGTAAACAGTAGGTGAAAACCAGGTGAAAATAGCGTACTGAAAATATGCAGATCTCACCTGGACTTACACTGTGTATTCATTCTGCCCTCTGCTTCCTTCCTTAAAGAATCTGGCCTAAATGCAGCATTTCCCTTTATAGAAGAAGTTTCTGTTGTCCTTATCACATTAACTGAGAACTGGAAGGGACACTCAGTATGGCCAAGGCACTGGTGATGAAGCCTTAACCTCCACTGAAGTCAGTAGTAAATGGGATTTCAGAACCAAGCGTTTCTTGCACCACCACAAAGTTTGATCATGTTGTATTTCCTAGAACTTATCTATATTATGTATCTTCTCCTACTGAAAGATCTAAAATGAGGTTGTCTCTGCTCCTTTCAGGCACTGGATTCTTCAGAAACCTCAATTCCTCACACATGGTTTATTCCTTAAAAAATTGAATGATACTGCCAGTCCTTTCATTGGAAGTTAAGGTGCATTAATAAAAGTGAGATTTTTATCAGTGACTGGAAAACGTGAATCCTAAACTACAACTGGCTACAGAGTACACATGAAAACATTCAGGCATTTCCCACCCCTCATATTTTACTTGTAAAGACTTTTCCTGTTGTCACATCGTTATTCACAGTGTAAGATAATCTATCCGTAGCTGTGTCTGCAACCTATCCAAAGTGAATGCCATCTACAGCATATGGAGCTGCTTACTGTCTTTCAGATCCCTAATTATGAAGTTGAATAAGACCAGACTCCAGAAGTTAAGTAAGACCAGTTAAATAAGCCAGAGGCTCATGATACCTTCCATGATATCTTCCCTACATTGTCACTATCATTTGTTTACAGTCTGGGACTGTGGCCAGCAGTAATGTTGACATCAAGGAAGCATGGTCTGGCCTTATATATTATAGCCTTGATTTCTGTTTGTCTTCTCTAATTGTAATGTAATTTATGTGCATTTAAGCACAGAAGCCCAGTGCTCAGCAACAATTTCCAGGTCTTTGTAAGAGGTTAATTGCCTACAAAATAGGTAATGGTTCTGTTCATTTCCCTTTGAATAGTGACAAATCCAAATACCTTTTGCACTGAAGGTGGAGTGTGCAAGCACGGATTCCTCATCAAATCACCACCTCTTCAGCTTTTCAGCTCACAGGTAAACTAGCACAGATGAGTCCTGTTCCAGCAATCTCTCAGCAAGAATCTGTTATTTTTGCTATCCTGAAATCTAATGAGACACAAATTACTTTCTCTTCGGCAGAATTCCTGGAAAAGGCGTTTTTTCATCTTGTCCAAATCCAGCAAGAGCAATTACATCCTGAAGTATCTGAAAGGCCAGAACATAAAAGGCTCCATAGCTGTTGATCAGTATGTAACTAAATGCATCTCTTTTTTATGTATCACCACTTAAATGGACATTGATTGTATAGACACTTGTTGCTGATTGAGCTTATTGATCCAAATCCCACTGAAGTCCAGAAGAGTGTCCTTTTGGCTTTTGTAGGCTTTGGGTGCAACTTACAGTGTATGGTATATATAGAAGTAAAAATCCTAGATTGTTTTGATGAAATACGATACATTTGTGTGAGCGATTGTGGTGATGTGGTATGTGCAAACCAGACATCCTGGCTCTGTGATCCCAAGGATGGCATTCCTTCCCCCCAACGTATCAACCAAACATTCATTCCTCCCATCACTGTGCACACTGCAGCAAGGCTGGGTGTCATTGGTCTTGTACTAGCACCCTTCACCATGTTACATATGGTATGAGATACTTGGAAAGGAAACAGTAAATGTAAAGGTAAATGTAAAGATTTTACCTGTTAGACCTGGAGCTTAATACTCCAGGCTTCTGGAATTGTTAGGCATGGAGGTCACTGTACTCCCATTGCTGTTGTGCATTTTCCATTAGAAGGATATACATTTGTGAAGCTTTCAAAGAAATTCCAAGTTGCTCAGTGGGGTGTTGCTACATCATTACCATCAGCATTGTTGTTGTTATTTTTACTCATTTAGCTTTGGGAGAGTTAATGGAAGTAGTGCTTACATTTAAGGATCCATTAAGAGAAACACTCTGTTCCTCTTCCCCTCCATTGAAACACTGTTAATATACAATTCATTTCAAATCAAATGTATTGTTCTGCAGTGGTTCAAAGACATCTGCCAGGGGTTTTTCTTACTACCATTTCTTTTCAAGGCTGTGTTAGACCAACAGCCCATTTTTTTTAGATCCAAACTCTGGACACAAGTCTTTGTTAATTCAATTTTATTCTTTTGCTTGGAAGTTTTCTTCACTTGTGATTGTGTGTGCTTATTATCTTAAGGATGTTTGTTTACCTTTTCCCATGCAGAACTCATGGTATTATGCTGTGCTTAGAGTAATATACACACATATGTATGTGTATGTTTTTATCTATGTATGTATAGTTATATAGGATGTTCCATATGGTTCTCTTAACAGAATCATAAATATTGAAGTTGGCATCAGCAAATCTGAAATGATGGAGATGGTGAGGAAGATGTTTAAATGCCTTCCTGAGCAGGTGATGTCCATCAGCACTGGAAACAGGTGTTACTACCTCATTGGGAGCAGCAGGTAGGCATAGAAAGATGTGCAAATACAGACATTACAGTTAAGATAATGTAACACTAAGCCACTGCCCCAAGGCAAGGTCCTGCTCCTTCCCAGCCACTTCCATCCCTTCTTGTGTCTCAGCTACTGATTGCTCAGCTCTGGGATGATTCAATGGTTGATTCAATGGAAAAGCTGCTCTTTTCTATATCATTTTCCCGCCATGGCTGGGTTAATGTTTTGCTGGTTCAGATAGGTGAGCTAACCTTCCCTGCATCCACACTTACAATGTCCAACACAAGGAAGTAGCAGGAGCACATGGCTGGGAATGGGGATGGCAGCAGCACATCGGTGTGGCAGGGCCACGTCAAACTGTACTATTAAGGGTCAAGGAAGAGCAGAGAGCTTTGTCTTCTCACTCAGTGGCTGCTGGGAGTTAGGAAAGCTTCTGCTCCTTATGGATAAATCACTGGAAAATTCCCCCAAGTGAAAACAGATCCTAAGAGGAATGCTGGGGCATTTACTCCTCCTTTACTACTCCTTTACTGCAGCAGGACGGTGTGCTACCTGCTTTCCCAGGCTGTAGTCCAGTCCTCAGCAAGGCAGAAACTGCTGCTGTCGAGGTGATCAGCCAAAGCTTGGTTAGGTGATGGAGGACATTTGGCACAGGGCTCCTCTGCTGCTGCTTCCTGCGCTTCCTTTTCAGTTTCCCAGCCACAGGCGTGTCAGAGGTATTTCTGCCTTCATGCAGAAGAGCAGCTGATGTGTGAAATGCTGATAAGCACGGAGACAAACACATACCTGTGTGCCACTTAAGCATGTCACCTCATGCTTTCCCCCAGGGCGCTGCTCTCACAGCCCATGATTGGTGGGAAGTGGTCTGGAATTAATCCAGCTAAATCCACCACAACCATGAAACAGGGCTTACGGGGTCCTTTGGCATATTTCTCATCCTGCTAGCCCAAATGCATTCCCAAGCCTTGCTAGCTGTGTTTAAGGCAGGACTCAACAGAGCAGCATTGCACACAGAAAGTGAAGCAGAAAGCATCATCCCACCTCCCCATCTCTTATCTCCATGTCTCTTGGACACATACACACTATTCTCTCCTGAATACCTTTTAGCTCCCAGTCTTGGGCTGCATCTCTCTGAAGTCAAACCCAGCACTCCCTTTTGAAAGGGAAGTGCACATTTTCCCCATTGATTTCAGGAGGCATTGTTTTCTGCCCCATAGGAAGAAGTGGGTAGGCAAATGACTTTTCCTTGTGTTTTACCTGTGAATAGGGTTTCACTTCTATTGTTCCAAACTACAGGCAAGAAACAGAGGACTGGGTCACTGTGATATCTTCAATCTGCCAGGAGGCCAAAAGAGGTGGATGCTGCCCTCAGGTGACACGTTTCTGCACTTGGTTTTAGAAAGAGAGAAAAGTTTGTAACCATTAGAAACCTGACTTTGGCTTTGCAAGTTGGCCCTTGCCTTGCTCAATCAGAAATTCATTTTCCATATAAATCGTACCCTGGTTTTATGCATTAAGCAGGTGCTGTGCAGTCTGTCTGCGCTGGGATTGATTTTACACTGAAAGAATCTCTTTGAAGAGTAAGCTACACGGAAATTAGGAGATGATTGACATTATGCTGCAGTGAATTGCACCTTGATGAGTCAGAATGCAAGCCTGTGTGCTAGTCTTACTGCATGCTTTTTGGTTATATTTATGTGCTGTTTTACAAACCAACCCACATCTACTCTGTCTGTGTTATGAACCAGCTGAAGCCCTATTATTAGTTCAAGCTCAGTCTCAAGTTTCTTCACCTTGTCAGCCAGCCAGGCCTACTATTCAGACTCAGCACTAAGCTTCTTACATCCCTGCAGCTTCCAGTCAGCTCAAAGTGCAAGCAGAGCAAATCTATTGATGGAAAAATGTCATGTAGACAACCTCTCTGAGCCATTAGTAGTAAAGATTTGGACTAGTGGGATGCGTTGGTATATTGTAGCCCATGCCCAACAGGTACCTGTCTTTTTACACTGCTGTTATCTTACTTCTAGAACCAAGAGCTTCCAAATGCAGAAGTCAGAAGCCGGCCTTCCTCTTTGCCACTGTTCTTAAATTCCATAGTTACGACCAGTTTCCTAGAAAGGCAGAGCTACCAGAAGGTAAGCAGATGAGCCATGCTTACAGTGAGCTCGTTCTGAGGGGTGACTGTGATATTTGATTTGCATAGTTGACTCTTTCCACCACAAGTTCTTCAGCGCCTGTGCAGTGGGTGCCCAGGTGGTCTGTTCTGCTCTCTGGTGAGGTTCCCGGGTAGGAGCTAGATGATAACATCAGAAACTGCCCAGAAAGGAAAGACTTTTGAGGAAAGTCTGCATGTAAGTAAAGGCAGGTGTTGATGGCAGTGAGAAATGATACTCACTCGCTGTCTCAAGTGACTGGCAAAGATTAGCAGGCATGAAATAAGCCCCTGAAGATTCGCTTTGACATGCCTTGGCAAAGCTGTGTGATGATTGTTTTGGCAGCTGCTAGCCACATTCCTCCTGTTTTGTGACTGTGCTTTTCTCTGTCTCTCTCTTCAGGCTGTAACACTTAGAGGGGAGTTCAGATTCAGTTTCTCTGCGCCTTCCAGATCAGATCTTCCCCCTCAATATTTAAATAGACAGAGAGGAAAGAAAGCATTGCTTCTGTCCTAAAGCAATCGCAGTCCTCATTCTCTGGTGACAGGCTGAATAGCAGCCAAGGAATTGTTGGTTTTCTCTAGTCACAAAGCTGTATGCACATGGCCCAGATAGAGGAAGCTGAGTGCAGGTGAAGCACCTCCAGTGTACCTTTAGGAGTCAATTTCTTTCCTTTTGTATATAGGAGAATGGTTCCTCAGAAGACAAGAACAGACCTAACTCAGATCCTGGCCCTCATCAGGCTCAGAGTGACTCACCAAGAGGAATTTTTCCAAGTCTGGTGAGCAGAAAAGATCAAACAGCTCTTTACTTGTTCAGTCTGTAGAAGTGACTGTTGGCTCTTGTCTCGCCTGAGGATCTGTAACTATAGATGATACTTTCCCAGCACACTGAAATGGTTTTCACTAGGAAAGGTTCCTAAATATTTTGCCTGTTGTCTTGTTTAGTGTTGAAAATAACTTTCTAAGAACTTGTTTAAAAACTCTCAAGTTGCTCTGCTTGAGGATTTGCTCCTCCTACTGCATTTCTCATCTGCGCCACAGTCTTCCTCAATGCTTTCTTTCTGCAGCCTCTGCCAGTAGCAATTCAATCAATCAAACTGAACTGCTGAACTACAGAACACGGATTTGTTACATCAAGGCACACCTCAGGGCTGACCTTCTGTCAGCATTAATATGACTTCAGGTAATTTAGCTTCCATATCTGGCAGGGATGATCCAAAAAGACACAGTGAATGTTACCGTGTGTTATTGGCTGAACGTTCTGACCTGTGCTCCCTGAGCCAACTCCTGCAGCAATCAGGTGGTTTTCACCCATCCTCTTCCTTTGCAGCAGAATCAATGGAACAGAAGGCACAACCAAGGCTCTGCCACACCAGTATGCAGTTTGACAGCTGAGTTTAAACCCAGATATTTATTGGCAGTTTATGCACTGGGCTATGACCTGGAGAATTTCTACTGTCATAGCTAACAGTGTGGTAAATCCCATGCTGCAATCACCCTCCATGTATATGGGCTGGCAGCATGTATGAGATAATACAGCTAAATTCAGTGGAAACAAGTGAAGATAGTTGAAATGACATTGGAATGCCATGGGCTGTTAGCAAAGCTAAGCTGATGCACAGTACTTTATGAAGCTGCAATAATTCAGTTGTGGGTCTAAGCTGTGAAATGCATTGAGTTAACCCTTATTCTGACTTTAACTACCGCTCCTCTGGATGCAAACCGAGGCTGTCTTTCTGTCTCTTCCTTATGCATGCTTTTTCTGTCTCATTCATTAAATCTCCTCATACTTATGATGCCTCAGAGGTCACATATTGTATTATACATATTATATGCAGCTGTCGAGACATAAGACAGACTGACCATGAGGGTTAAAATACAAGGAATTTGTATTTTACCTTTTTAGCCTGAAGCAGAGGCAATAGCAGGAAGCTCACATTTCTGTTTCAGCGTGTGTGAAAATAACGAAGCTTGCCATGCAGCCAACACCAAACAAAAATGTCTGTTCATTCGATAAAAATACTTCAGTTGCCTCATAAGTTCAGTATCTGCTAACATCTCCAGATCTATTCTCTGCTCAGTGATGTCTAGACAGCTGATTTCCAGATTAATCCCTTGTATTTACTTCCTTTCAGAAGTATGACTCCACACTTCTAGCATCTGATGGGTTTTGCTTTTTACTGGTGGTTCCCTCATCCAGGCCCAGATCTTGTTCGGTAGCCATTACTCATGCACACACAGGCCTTTCAATGCCAGCCAAGTCTAGTCACACAGGCAAGGACCCTGCAGAGATCTGGGGACTTGGCTCCCTTTCAGTTCAGTTTTTGGACCTACCAAACCAAATCTGACTCAGCAATTCAGTATCAACTATTTTGATACACAGCTTTAAATACCTGAAATACATCAAAATAAGGAACCCTGACTTGCATCACCCTACACTGCGCATTACTGTGTTGAAGGCAGCTAGGCATCCTTGTCAGGATCTGTTAGACACAGAGATTTTGATAAGTTCCTCTGCCCGAGTGCAACACGTAACTTTCCATGAGGAACCTATAACTAACAATTACTCAGTTGTTATCCAGGTACCATATCCATCTTGTGCTACAGCAAATTTTCTCCATAGTCTACTTTCTCTCTAATGTAAATCCACATCATGGTTCAACAGAGGCATAAAGAGCTTGTTTAGCTGTTCAATTGATAATAACTATACACTGAGGTTAACTGCATTTTTCTGGTGGTAAAACACCTGGAGGGGCAGGGATGTCCACAAACTGCTTCGTGGCAATGCAGTGCTGCTGCAGCTTAACCTTCTCCTTCCCACTGTCTCTATAATCTGCAGTGGTGCCAAGGAGAAACACTAAACATTTAGCAAAAGATAGCCACTGTCAGTGATTGAAGGCTCAGTTTGGGAAGCTGATGAGTGCTGTCAGCTCTTTGAGATTTCCTAGGAGTCGGAGGATCTCAAGACTTCATAAAATCACCTCCTCTTCCCCCTTCTCCCCAAGTGTTTACTTGTTTGATTGATCCAAAGCCCCTGAAAAGCCACTAGGAAACTCACTCATGACTTTGGATCCTGACTACACAGCCAGCTTTGCTCCTGCTGTGGTTTTATTATGCATTTCTTGAAGGATCTTTGCAGGTTTGTTCTGATTCCTACTGCATGAGTTGATTTTATGTTGTTTATACCAACAAGGAACAAAAATACATTCATAATCTTTAACATCTATTAGATGCCAGCTCCCTCTCTTTACATGTAAGAGAGTAATTAGTTTCATTTACCTTGAAAACAGTAATATATTCTGTGGCATATTTAGCAATTATTAAAGTGATCACCATGGAAACCAAGAATGTAAGTGAAGAGATAAAAGGGGTTGCATCACAAACATGGCATGGAGAATTGCACTGGGAGGCAGCTAAATACTGATTACCGTAGTCTTCACTACAGTGAAGTCAACCAGGAGATATGAAAATCCATCATTTATCTTTGTGATTTAGAAAGGTAAATGTGGTGGAGGAATTCATTTCTCCTTGATTTACTAAATTGCCACAAACTTAGAATTTCAAGTATCTATGAGAGTGGAATCACTCAGAACACGCAGGATTCCATGTCAGATCTCCAGCCCTCCGGTGTATGTTCTAGTTCATGGAGAAGTATGAGCTATTAGACTTCTCATTAGTCAGGGAAGTCCCAGATCCATTCTTTACTTGATAGCAGTTAAAAGGTGCTTAAAAAGGACAAATACATCATGATCCACTTCTAGGTTTTCCACAGATTTTTTTCCTAGTGCCAAGACTTTAGAACTCAAGTGACCTTAAATGCCTGCAGGTTCATACGCGAAGTGTTTCACTCACTTGATTTTTAAACTAAACAATAGGATGTGAACATACAATCAATTTCAATTGCCTGGTTACCACAAATCCATCTATGAGAAGTACTAATGTAGTAATACCAGTAGCCAGTTTTGTCTGTGCGCAGTGGATCTCAGAAACACAGATATAGAAACCTTGTTTCTAAACCAGACTGGCTCTGAGCATATCTCACTTCAAAGAGAAACCTGTTTTTCCATGTTTTCTGTGGATGCTTGCTGATGCTATTACTTCTCTATGTAGATTAAAAAAATACATCTTAAACAAGCTGTATAACTGAACCTGTTAAATACAAACCCGCTCTTTTAACAGGATAAAACTCCGGGAAAGTGTGAGGAAAATCTGCTGTCGTCAGATACAGATGAAGACATCAAAAAGGATGAAGAAGATTATTACCAAACTCCCAGCAATATTTTAGCGCAGGTAATTTGTCAGTTGTTTTTTCTGTTGGTTTGTTAGCATCTCCAAGGAGACAGAAGACATATAATGAGCCAAAGAGGAACTTGTATAAGGAGCCGCTAGTACCTTGCAATAGAAATACATAGATAAAGCAGAAGGCAACAGAGATTTCATTTGTACAAGAAGAAATACACTGCACTCGTTTCAAAGGAGCTTTCTGGTTGAGAAGCTGTATAAAACAAACCAGCGCTTTAAAAACACTATAGAGTATTTTGGTACCTACATTTCACTGTGAAGCAACGGAGCAGGAGACATCATACTGGGAATTTAAACAAATTTTGCACCTAATTTGGGAGGCTCATTCCTCCAGGCTCCCCATGTAATTAGTGCTCAGGAGAAGCTACACTGCAGAAGTCACAGCCTCCCTCCCAGGTCTGTACAGCCGAGCTGTATTAGCTGATGTGTTTGAACAACATGAGCTCTGAACCAAACAACGAAATTCAGATTTTCCCCCTAGGCAGAGCAATGATATTAATGTCTTACATTGTTATGTGTTTTAAACAGTGGACTACTGAGGTATCAAAGCCTGACCCTACAGCTGCATTTGATGTGCAAGAGAAAGCAGTGCAGATGAACCCAGTACAGGAGAACATTTATATGCCAATGAAATCACTGTAAGTAGCAACTTCATTAAAGTTTGCGAATTAAAAGTGGCCTGGTGGTACAGATAGAGCTGTCATCTATGGTCTTTACATAACAATACCTAGAGGCTGCATCTTGTTTGAATGAATCCTTCTTTGGTCTTGGTTCAGAAAGTCGAGAACTTGTGACAATACCAGAGTGAGACTCAAACTCATCAAGGTGAAATTCAACCTCACTTTGCAAACTCAAGCATTTAGATGCGCTCTGACTATACAGTGCAGCACTTTTTTGTTGTCTCATACTTTGCCTAAGTTTTCATGACATAACGACCCACCACTTCACTCAGATACTGTAGCCAAGGCCCAGCAGCCCTTCAGACAGGTACTCTCCAAACAGGCAGCATTATCTAGTGGTTAAAAGAGAAAGATAGACAGGAAAAAGCCGGAAAATCTTACTGGAAAAGCTCCAAGCTTTCCCAGTAAGAAGTTCTGTGATCCTGAGTAGGTTGTTTCCTTCCTTCCTTCCAGTTTCTCTTCAAAGAGCAGGTCTGATGCTGACTGCAATGTTTTGGCATGTCACAAAGACCTGAACTTTGTAACACAGCATTAATGCCACAAGGATACTCCACGACGTCCACGGTCCAGCACAGTACACTGACGTGTGCCTTCACACTGAAACCGTACCTCCTGAGCCAGGGGACTGGTCGTCAGCTTTTATCTGTAGCCTGCCACCTACTGACAGTCAGGTCTCATGCCACATGGTGGGAAATAGAGGCAATTGGAAATGCAGACACAAGAACCAGTCTATTCAATAGATCTATTCAAGCTCGTCTGTGTCTTTGGCAGCCCCCGGAGGGAACTGCTATAAAACTCTCACAAGTCCATGCCATTCAAGTTAAAATATACCAAAATATACCAGCTTTTGCTATGAACCCCAGTCCTGTTTGGGGTGTGGAGGGGATCTGTCTTCAGGCATTGTAAGGCTCATCAAATAAACCTGAAATGAGTTCAAGCACATCTGAGTTATGTCCCCTGTATCTCCCAGGGGATGGTGTTAAATCCCTTCAGAAGCCAGTACATCCAAGGCGAACACTATGCACTCAGCTTCTTTATCCAGGCATGCTGTTAGCTGGAATGTTTTCAGGCTTAATAAATAGTCTTTAAATACTGAAAAGGTTTATTTTGGGATTTATGGTCCATTTTTAGAAGGACTGTTTATTTTATTTAGCTGTAATTTTGTCCACTGGATATTCTACAAGAACTTGTTATTCTTTGCTTCACTGATGGCTATTTGATCCAGCTTCAAACACAACAAGAGTGCCTGGAATGGTCAGACCACTTCATTTTTTATCACCGTGCCTCTTCAGTAGGTTGCTAGACGAGAGTTGCCAGCTTACATGCAGACATGAGGGGCTCCCAGCTCTTCCCAAGTGCCAGGACAACAGCACACGTCCAAGAGACTTGGAAGCATACAGAGACCTAAAATTCCCAGAAAACAGCACCAGCCAGCAGCCAACCCTCCAGAGAAGGCAAAATTCATCACCACTATCAGTGGTTCAGTTGTCTATACTGCTCAGGTGAGTGTCTTCTCCATTTTCATTGCAGAGAACACAGACATGTTCATGGGTTTCAGCTGAGGTACTGGTAGAGCATGGCATGCCTTTCAGAGTTCAAGGAGCATCTGTATGACACTTTTAATCAGATGATTCAGTTTTAGGTAGTCCTGTGAGGAGCAGGGAGTTGGTTTTGATGATCCTTATGGATCCCTTCCAACTTCAGATGTCTCATGATTCTATGGTCTCTGATGTTTTCTCTCACAGTCAAATTAAAGATGAGACCCAGACGCAGAAGTTGGATATTTTTGTCCCCCTGGCTGATATTGACAGCTGCCTAAAGCTTACTGAAGCAGCAGGACAAATATGGTGAGTTCTGGATGCCTTGCGATGGGGCCTGTCAGATGTGAATGAGTGGCTGTCAGGTCAGTTAATCCTAAATAGCTTGTCATGAAGGAGAGTCTGAGACCAGCAGGAAAGAGAAACTGGAATTTCCATAAAGATCCCATCAGGACAGCAATGGATCTCTTGCAGTTACATCATAGATAAAACACCTGTTGATAAGTTTTAATTTCATTCTTTTGGGATGACTTTAGAAACCATCTCAGGCAAACACTGGGCTAAAACATCTACAGCAAGTCCTTTGAGCTGCAATCCCTGACTTTCACTGGTGAACTTGCTAGCACCAGTCTCACTTGTTAACATGCTGCAGTGTCAGTGTCATGTGCTGTTTTAGGAGAACCTGTTGGGATGGATGAAGCAGTTTGGTTTCAGCTAGAACCAGATCAGAAAGTTGCAAAGTCATTGAACCTGTGTGTTATTTCCAGAGGGCAGTACCATAAATGCAGTCCTGTTCGTCCATTGCCATTCTGTTAGCAGTGACTGAGTATCCCATGTATTTCCTTTCCTGTCTGTTCTCCAAATGCCCTAGTGTCTCCCAGTGGACTTGTCCTCACCAAGTGGGATGCTTGTTTAACCACGGGGACCATATAGTGGCAGTGAATGATCTGCAACCCCAAAATGCAGAGGAGGCTTACTTCTTCATTAGCAGGTCCATGAGAAAGGAGGTAAGCTTGACTAACCTGAAGCTAAGAGTCAAATGAATCATGCCAAGTGAGAAAGGAAGTTGCCTTTTGCATTTCTAGTGGCTCCATTCAAGCCACTTTACTCTGGTTTAAGTTTGGCATGAACAACTTCAGTACCAAATAGCTCATCAGCATCATTCTTATGTAGCATCACTTATTCCTGGGCTATTTGGGGCATGCAGGGTCAGCACTGCTGTGTCTGAGCTCTTGATCTCAAGGAGTCTGAGCAACCCCAAGAGATACTACTGAGCAATTAGTAAATTAAAGTTACTTGGTATTCTTTTGCCTGAGCCCTGTGATTTGCAAACTTTGGGAAATAAACAGTTGCCTGCAGTGGATGCTGTTGCTTGTAGTGGTTTTGGGTACTGAGGGCAGAGCCCTAGGCTCCTGCCTCCTATTGGTTATCAAGCACTACACATCTCCTTGTGTGATACCACCTTTTTGAAGAATGTGGGAGATTTCTAAGGGGTGCCTTAACACCACTGTGATCTACTACATGTAATACCTATGTGCCTCTTGGCTGGACTCGTATTTCAGTATCCAGGTTCTCTGACCCACACCTGAACTCATTCATATTCGAATTTGCTGCAAAAGTTGAGGTTATCAGATGCTGTTGCCATCTAAAGAGAAGAAAGCCAGTCTCAGCAATGAAAAAACCCTCCTCTGTCTCAATAGGGCATTTTCATTTAGCTAGTTAAAATACAAGTCAGGTAGTAGCACAGATGTTGACCAGATGTAACAAGCTATAAAAATGTCTCTCTTTTTTTAGGTGAAACTTACTGTTTGTAGGATTCCACATTCAGATATCTTCCATGTTAAAGGCTGCTCATGTTCCTGAAAAAGAGACCTCAATGATTAAGTAAGTGCCAAAGTTTAAGGGAACAGAGCAGGGAGAAGAATGTGATACATACAGTATGGAGATAATCTCTATCTTCCAGAGCTCCCAGACATCTTCTGTTGCTGAAGTACAAAGAACTTGGAATGTGGATTTCATTTTCATTTTATGTCCCAATAACTTGTCTTGGTGACATGTGAAATATGGCGTGATGAGGTGTGCAGGCAGGACGCATACCTGTTCCCTATATGGATATGTACACATCTGTACATACGTGTTTGTGTGCAGGTGTATTTAAATACATCTATCATAGAATCACAGAATGGTTTGGGTTGAAGGGACCTTAAGGATCATCTATTTCCAACCCCCCTGTGAGGTAGATTGTATTAATGATGTACAGTGATGTGGGAAAAAACGTAATCACTGGTTTTGAGTACAGATAGTTTTATCTTGCCAGACACAACCAAAATAACTAATGGGTTTAGCAGGCAGAGGATTATTGATACTGAGAGATTTGATTAAGGTGGATTTGACCCAAAGGAGGTGTTTGTCCAGCTTCCAATTGAATTAGGGCAAGTTAGCTACTACAGTAAGAAACTAAACTCACTAAAATCATCATTAGAGCAAACTTACTCCAGGAGTAAATTTGACAAATATGTTTTGTATATCTCTTTTAAAATCCAGTCCGGACTTTTAAACAATCATTGTACAATTTTATGTAACCAAAGATGAAATCAGCATCAGTAACTCAAAATGAACCAACATAAATATTTATACAATCTCTTCTGACTCAGCTCCTATTCAAAAGCTTGATTTCCAGCCTGCATGTTTCCACAGCCTGTCTCTTCTGCTTTTGAGATAAGAGTGTTTGGGACATGCTTATTTCTCAAGGTGGGAAAGCATCACCTTTTGCTATTTCTGTTTCAGTGGTGTTCAAAGGCCTGAATTCTGCATAGAGACAGAGGGAAGCTCCAGTTCTGGAACTACAGAGGCTGAAAATGGAAGAAGACATTCCCTGGAAGCTCTTCTCCAAAGCTGCTGCGGGATTGCTTCACTCCACACCATCTCTTTGAGCACAACAAATCCATTTCTGGCTAAGGAGTCTGTGAGGGACGGGGTGCCAGGCTATCACCATGCAGGGATTCTTCCAACTCTGTAACTGTCATTCTGTCAGGACAGCCTCTAGGCCCCAGTCGTAAAATCACAGATCATCAAGTTCAAGAATATGCACCAAGGATGTCACCCTCATCCTTTCCTGCGCAACGCTTGCCTAAGCTCTTTGAACTTTAGAAAAGGAAAGCACAAACCTCCCTGCGCTCTTCCAAGACTCATTTCTCTCTATAATTAGGAAGATTTTACTAATATTTACACCAGATGATTTTTTTCTTGCCCTGTTCACAGTGGGCACAGGGAATGGGGATTTCCACTGTCTCCAGAGAAATCTTCATTCTAGAAGGTGTTTCTTCTAGCTCTCCTTTTTTTTTTTTCAGGCCGAATATCCTACATTAGAATCATAGAATAGTTGGGGTTGGAAAGGACCTTAAGATCATATAGTTCCAACCCCCTGCCAGGGACAGGGACACCTCACACTAAACCATGTCACCCAAAGCTCTGTCCAACCTGGCCTTGAACACCACCAGGGATGGAGCATTCACAACTTCCCTGGGCAGCCCATTCCAGTGCCTCATCACCCTTACAGTGAAGAACTTCCTCCCTCATATCCAATCTAAACTTCCCCTGTTTAAGTTTGAACCCGTTACCCCTTGTCCTATCACTAAAGTCCCTCATGAAGAGTCCCTCCCCAGCATCCCTATAGGCCTCTTCAGATACTGGAAGGCTGCTATGAGGTCTCCACACAGCCTTCTCTTCTCCAGGCTCAACAGCCCCAACTTTCTCATCCTATCTTCATAGAGGAGGTGCTCCAGTCCCCTGATCATCCTCGTGGCCCTCCTCTGGACTTGTTCCAACAGTTCCATGTCCTTTTGATGTTGAGGACACCAGAACTGCACACAACAGTCCAAGTGAGGTCTCAGGAGAGCAGAGTAGAGGGGCAGGATCACCTCCCTCGACCTGCTGGTCATGCTCCTTTTGATGCAGCCCAGGATATGGTTGGCTTTCTGGGCTGCAAGTGCACACTGAAGCTGGCTCATGTTCATTTTCTCATTCTTTCAGCATTTTTCCCAACACTTCCTGAAAGTAAGTGGTCATATGCCACAGAACTGCAAGGCAAACACCTTGTGTTCCCAGTTGTGGGTGAACAAAGGAGGTGAAGCAGCCGTGAAGCAGCTTCCTGGAACCTCATAAAGAAACACTGCCAGAAAGGGGTGACCTAGAGAAGAAGCTGTGAACCGTACATGATGGTAGGAGAGTCACCACCATGGAGCCTGCACGTGGTATTGCTGCTGGAGGTGTTGAGCAATGCATGCTGCACCTCTAAGCCATGGAAGAATGTGCCTGTTGAACATAAGTAGGATTTGGGTAGATACAGCACTGACAGGATAATTCCAGCGTGCTTCAGAAAACTGGGGGTTACTTCTGTATTTCACTAAACAGTTCCTGATGTGTTACCCCATAACTGGTCATTATGTCAGTTTACACAGTGATAACTGCAGATTAATGTCACATATTGGCTGATTCATAGCACTTACAAAGGTACAATATAGAAATGACATTGGTACAGTAAATTGTGGGAGGGTGTATGTCTGCCCACATGCAGTTAATAAATGTGTTAACACTTTACAACACATCGTGTTCTGCAAATACCTGGCTTTCTCCTGACACAGCCCCTCCTTGTCCTCTGAAGAGTGCCTGTGACTTCCCAGCAACCTGCAGCTGAACCACCAAACAGAAATGCTACCCTGAAAAACCAAGATCACCCTCCCCCTGTAACATTTGTCCCCATGTGAAAATGCCACCTTTCTTCAAATGAGCAAATTCTGCTAAAGCTCTGGGCTGCTTCTCGAAGCAACAGCCAAGGGAGATGCCTACATCCATGTATTACCCAGTGCTCATGTTTAATCCTGGAAGACCTGAAGGGAATGTCTTTAAACCCATGCCATCTGAGGGGTAGCTGGTAATGTTTTAGATCACTTACAGGCATTTTTAATGTGTCCTGTTAGCACACACTCTTAAAGAAATAGGTGACATTGCAGCTTCTCGTCACAGCATGCTCTATGGCATCAAAATCTTTTCTTAGCCAGTCTCTTGGACTGTGGAGGTTCCTGGCACAGATGATTAAACTGACATGAGCTGAGATTCAGTGAATCCACAGACTAGTGAATCTATGTAAAAACAGAGCTGGAAGAAAGCTGCAGATCCTGAATCCTTGCACTGCTGACCCCGAAGTAACCCGCTTAGGAGCAAGGGCCATTGCTGGCTGCAACCCACGCCACTTGGAATGGCTCAGCATCTGCAGACCGGGTATACAAGAGACAAAACCCAACTGACTGCAATGCAGATTACATGATTTCCTCACAATTAACATGCTCCTCACTAACTCCTTCAGCTCCTGTCACTGAATACAGCCAGTGCCTTTAGGTTGTTTCCCTGACTATTAATGCATGGCACATTCCCATGTTGCAATCGTTCATTACTGGTGCTGATTTTTCCCCCTGAATTCCTGGATATGAGTCATGTTCTCTCTACCACTCTAGCACCCTTCTCCAGTAGGAAAGTTCCAACACCTTCTCTCTGTTCCTGGACAGAAAGTGACAGTAAGAGAAGTCTCTGAATTGGTGTGAGGTCATTGAAGTTAAGAAGAATAAAAAGCCCATTGTACAGGAAGCACAACCCAGATGACACAATCCCAGCACTTCCTCTCAAGGGTCACACTACCAAGAACTGGGGTTGGAGTCATGTACTGATCAAGAGAGCACAGGTCCTGCTGCAGGACAACGACTCCAGCCAGTAAAGGTTATCCATGCTGTCTGTGTCCATGTCCATTCTGAACTGAGCCAGAGACACGCTCTGTGTAGTGCAGTGCCTGGTTGCGATGTGTTACTCAGAGTCTCTCCATCCTGGGGTACCCAACCAGATGTGCTTCATGGCTGGCCTTTCAGCAAGTGGAGTCAATAGAGGAGTAGCTGCAGTGAAGGAGAGGGCTGTCACCTTGCACACCACATTAGTGGTGAGCTGGGGACACTTGGCCTATGTTTTCCCTCCTGTTTTCTGGTGACCTCGGAAATCTCCTTGCACACACTCAGTAAAACTCAAGAAGTGATTTCAGACACACACACATCACGCTATCTTTTATCAATGCATGCAATCTCCAGCATCACATTCAACACTGTGAATTGCTTTCCCTTTCAGAACATCTGCTGGAAACATCTCCATCAGACCTGTATGCTGGGCACTGTAGCCCCATTGTATGGAGGGATACTGATGTGCCTGTTCGAAGCCATCCTGAATGTCCTGCAGGAATGTGTCTTACTCTGTTACCCTTGAGACACCACCACCACAAGAGAACATTAGGTGATACTCCCACTTCCCTGCAGGGAACTGGCTCACCCTGAATCTGTGCTGCTTATGAAGAGCTGCACTGAGCAGAGGCTATGACAATCTTCTCATACAGTATTTCAGGTCCCATTAGCGGACATATCAGTACTTACAAGGGAACTTCCTTGGTGCTCACCTTGGCAGTGCAGGAGAGTGCACTGATACCTCAGCAGAAAGCCTTAACCACAGGACCTTCAGGTTTGGGGAGCTGACAGCATAACCAGAGCTGTGTTGAGGGATGTTTTGGTTTGTTTCCCAGGGATCAACAGTAGAGGGTGCAGAAGTTAAGCAGTCACTGGCAGTGCTGAGACCATGGCCAGCAGCAGTGTTCATCTGTTTTGAAATGCTGAATTACTGCAGTTGCCACCATTCAAGTGTTGATCCAGAGCCCTTTTTGCAGGCTGCCAGCCCAGGGGTCTCTGCTATGAAGAATTCAACAACCTCTGCCAACAAAGCAAGCAAACCCTTTGTATGAGACCAGAGCTTAGCTCTCCTACTCCCCTGCCCAGTTTGGTTTAGCTCTTCCACCATGGCAAGGAAATGGGGTTAGCAAAGATGATTAAAGGAAAAAAGAAGCAAGGCCAAAGCCCAGCAAGCAGTTCCTAGGTGGCCAGTGAGCAGCCCACAAGCCAGCTCCACCTCTGGTCCTGCCACTTCCAGCAGCAGAAGCCATCAACACTGACGGTGCCAGACAAACTGCTGCTGCATAATAGTTTTAAGCACACATAATCCCAGGCGGTGCTGTAGATAATTACACAGTTTGTAATTGTAGGCTGAAAATCTGAAGCAGCTGCTGCCATGAACACCAAGGATGCTGCTGCCTCTTTCAGCAGCATCAAAGTTGAATCAGCCAAATAACAGGAGATGGAGACAGGCTTTTCTGGGAGCCCTGTTCTGTTGTAGCTCTGCTCTATACAGCATTTACCTAGAACCACAGTGACGTGGTGCAGGCCTGTCTTCAATGAACCCAAGAACTGGAGAAACAACACACGCACACAAAAACACCTTGAACACAAAACCCTCCCTAAAATCCAAAACCTGAAAGCAAATGTCCCTGTGCTCCCTTTTCTAAGAATAGGGGTGGATTCTGGCAGAGTAATGTTTCTGAGAAATCCCCAGTAGTAGAAAGGTAACTTGGGGGAGAATAGAGAGGAAGGAAAAGTGAGTCATGAGGAATAGCTATAAGCAGCAAGAGGGACTGGGGGTACAAAAGAATCAAGTCAAAGGTGATAAAACTGGAGTCCTTTGCTGTAAATATGGTTTTGGTGATTCAAAAAACCCCCAAAACATTAGCTTAAGGTTATTTTCCAGCATCAGACAAGCACCAGTAAGTAGGCACGTAGGAGGAATGAGCTGCGCTGTGCCTGACCATGAAGGTGCTGGATCAAAACCAGGCTCCTGCTGCGCCGCGGGGCTCAATTCCTCATTCGGTCGCTGGGTAGCAGCACGAAGAGCTGAGTTTCAGCTCTGCCTCCCTTACGCAGGCAATAGACCCGACCAAGAGCAGGGCAGGGAGCCAACCAAACACCACAGCTTCAGTAAGGAGCGAAATCCAACCTGTCTTTCTCTGATTGAGGAAGCCCTGCTGTGATAAATGCCTCAATCCATCTCTCCTCTAAAGGAAGAGCTGAAAAGTGGGTTAGATCCTGCTGCTGGCAGCGCTGCTTTTGGGAAGAGCTCTGCTAGGAGCTGACAGACAACTGGAGGGATCGGAAGAAATAAATCCTGTTTCTTACAGCAGTTCACTGAAATGACTGTCTCCGCACACCGAGGAAGGTAATGGGCAGCTGGTGGGCACCAGCAGAGTCAGGACACTGGGAACCTCACAGCAGCTCTGATCTTGCAGAACTCAGCTCCAAAGTCACCCTTTCGCCTTTGTGTCCTCGTGTCACCTTTACCTCAGGTGCCCTGTTGGTATCTTCTCCCCTGAGACAGTGAATATTTTCCTCTTCCATCCCTAACAACCAATACAACGTACAGAAGGGAAGGAGAATAAACTTAAATTCAAATGCCAAATGGGAAAGCTTAGGGGCTTTAAAAACTGTTTGGTTTATGTAAGTACTCATCGGAAACTGGCACAAACAAGTCACTATCTGCTCTGAGATACCGGCGCAGATGTGACAGAGTGGAAAAGCCTCTTCCCTGCCAAAGCATTTGCTGGAGGTTTGATAACAAGGTGCCGTTGTACAGCAGTGGGTAAAGGTTCAGAGCAGAGGAGACACAGAGGCAGCATCCGGGGGGGCAGGGCTCTGCTCTGCGGCTGCAGCTCTGCCGAGGCTCCTGTGGGTTTTCATTCATCCCTGCCCTATTTCCCCCTAGATACTGCGTGGTTTACACACACTGAGTGTTCTGCAAACACAGGTGAGTTGGAATGGTGGCTGTTCAATAGATTGCATCATCTCATTGCAAATCCTAAAGACATGAAGCAGCCTGGTCTCACCCCACAAGATACGCTCCTCTTCTGATTCTGAAATGAACCTCCGCTATTGACTCCACTTGCTGAAATGAATGCTGTAGCTAATGGAGGATGGGAAAGTTCTGGTTGCATTCTCCTGTTCTCAGAACTCCCCTGCTTTTTGTCCCCTACTAAAGAAACTCACCAGACACAGAAAACACAGCAAGGCAGTAACTACATCTTTACCTTGACACAGTATCAGGTCTCCTGTGTAATCCCCTTAAACAGTTGTCAAATTCAAAACACAGGCTCAGTAAAAATCAAACTCTGAGTGCTTGAAGGGCGTATCTGAAATCACACGATCTTAAACTCGAATGGCAGTTTATCTCAGCAGCCTTTACAAAGCATGTAGGAGGAGATGGGTTTGATGAGATCAGGGAAATGCTTTAAGCATCCCCATGACATCTCAGCTCCTTTCCCCACTCCAAGCTACTGCCAATCCTTATTTCATACCACGGCCTAAAAATATGCCCAGCACCTTGGAGATCTCTGCCTAGAAGCCTCCTCAGGGGTGATCATGGCCCATGGCTGCAGGAAGCTGCTCTCATTTACTGCAGCCAGCCTGAAACCCATTGCCTGAATCAGCACAGCCAGTGAGCTGCTTTCCTCCTCTCCCTATTCCCCCCCTCTTCCCTTTTCAACTGGGGTTGCTTTTAGCTCATTTATCTGCCTACTGGGGCGATATGTAATCAGAGCAGGAGCCCTGATGGGAAATACAAAGTGATTCTTTGGAGTGGTTGGCTTTGAAAACCGTTCTGTGAACTGATCAAGTGAGTGCTGCAGCTGCCCCTTTCGTTTGCTTTGCCTTCTGCCCCGAGTCTGTCAGCACCAGACAAACTAGAATAGCTTCTGGGATGTTCAGAGGCCCATCTTGCTTTAGTAAAACCTGGTATTATTTTTGTCAGTATGTGACACTCATTTGATGGGAAGGTAAGGACACAGATTGACTCCTGACCCCGCTGTCCAAAGGCCTCTGGTCTACTCTGCTTTCAAGGCCAGGCTGGATGTGGTTCTGGGCAGCCTGATCTATCGCAAAACATCCCTGCTCATTGCAAGGGGATTGGGCTAGATGACCTTTGAAGGTCCCTTCCAACCCAAACTATTCTGATAATTCCTGTCGATTGACTTTGGAAAAAATGGTACTTTTGCTGTAGTTAGAGCCACTCTGCTGAATCACAGTCACAAATGCTTTCACACATGCAGCTATAGTGCTAACAGTGCCAAAAGACTGGAAAAAATGTCCACTCCTTCGGAAAAGTGGAGCCACTTCCCAAGTCCCAGTTAGTTATACCTGAGCAGTAATGCTGAAATCAAATTTATCCATGTGGAGTACTGCATCCAGCTCTGGGACCCCCAACAAAAGAGGGACATGGACCTACTTTAGCAAAGCAGATGGTCGAAGGGCTGGAGCAGCTCTGCCCTGGAGTCAGGCTGAGAGAGCTGGGCTGGTTCAGCCTGGAGAAGAGAAGATCCCAGGGAGACCTTACAGCAGCTCCCAGTGCCTAAAGGAGCTACAAGAAATGTGGAGAGGGGCTTTGGACAAGGGCATTGAAGTGATAGAACAGTGCTAGGGAGTGGGTTTAAACTGAAAGAGGGGAGATTTAGATTAGATACTGGGAGGAAATTCTTCCCTGTCAGGGTGCCCAGAGAGGCTGTGGTTGCCCCATTCCTGGCAGTGTTCAAGGCCAGGTTGGACGGGGCTTGGAGCAACCTGCTCTAGTGGAAGGTGTGCCTGCCCGTGGCAGGGGGTTGGAACTGGATGAGCTTTTAAGGTCCCTTCCAACTTAAGCCATTCTATGGTTCTGAGATCATAGGTCTGTATTCCCTAAAGGGCTGTGATCAGAGAGCCCTCCCTTGGAACAACCCGGACAAGTGAACAGATCTTCCCACAAAATCCTTGTTCAGTTCAATGGTTTTCCACATCTGTTTACGTGTCATCCTAGGCAATCTAAGCAATCTAATCCTGTTACTGATCTTCTTCCTTCACAATAAAGAAAATAAAAATATCTTCCTGGGCTTGGATTCAGAAAAGACTTTTGCACGCAAAGGAGGCCACGTACCTGGGTAACATGGAGACCTCCTAACAAGAAGCTGCAGAATTCAAGCCTGCCCACAAAAAAACAGCTGGTAGAAGTGCAAATACAAACCAGGAGGAGGGAAGAATGAAAGGAACCAGTGGGCTGATGCAGGAATACCTACAGCAGAGCAGGCAACTGGAAACAGACCTCAGCACAAAAGCCATTCTGCTTTGCTGGCTGAAGTGAGCCTATCACCATCTGCTCCACATCAGGGCAGGATTAACTGGGTCACTCCAGCAGATGCCAATGTCAGTGTCTGCCAAGATAAGTCATTTTTGTGGTTAGTTGCAGAAATAAGTTTGCTTTTAGAAGAAATAAAACCTAATCAACCCTTCAATCAGGGTAACAGGGTAGAAACCAACAGCACAAGGTAAAGAGCCATAGAGGCAGCAGGTGCCCTGCACCTACCTACTAAACCTGCAACAGCAGCAGCACACTGGGATCCCATACACATGCTCACCCTCTGCAGGAATACTCATTCTTGAAAATACACCTATGGAAGGAAGAAAGCTGATATCAGAGCTGTGATTAAGGTTTTGACTTCAAGGTGCTTATTCCAGGCCTTCATACTTGGTGCAGAGTTAGTCAGGAAAAAGACTTGCAAGGCCAGACTCCCCCATAACTCCTTAATGATTCAACTCCTGAAAGCTTTTGCCCGCCAAACAGAATCCCCAATTTGCTCTGACTCATACAAGGCATTAATTCAGGGTTGGTTTTTGCAGGGGATGTAAAAGATAGTTTTTCACAAATCTCCTCCAAAAAACAGCAGAATCCTGGGAATGAGCATGCCAATCCAAGACAGCCAACAGTTCTTGTGACAGCTAACTAGTATAATGCCTTACGGAAAATAAAGGTTCAGATTCCTTTAACTGCTTAATTTAAACAGAAGCATTTAACAATGCCATAGCTGAGTGAATGCACTGGAAGAATTATGAATGAGTGTAAGAACTTTTCCCCATCAGAGTTTCACAGCTGCGTCTCTCATAAGACAGAAAAACCCCACAGAGACCTCACGTTACAGAGCTCGTCACTCAGAGACAAGCAGCAGTTTATACTTACACTGGTCATGGAAGAAATGTTCTCCCAATAAAAAATGGCATCGAAGACTCCAGATGAGCTGTTCCTGGGGGCTGCAGATGATTTTAAGCATGATGGCACTTTCCTAAGTCCTGGAAGCGTGGGGCAGTTATTAATTTAGTGTTTAAAATCACACTAGTATGCCTGCATGCAAACACATACTTCAGCATCATAACTACTCATAAGATACAGAAAGAGTTGCACTGATTATCTGGTAGGATTCAGGAGGAAAAAAACACAAAGTGAAACTTACCTTTCTGCTGCCAAACTGGTATTTACCTTTCTTGTTTCTTCAGAATATGAGGAACAAAACTGTGTATACAGCCCTGCAAACCCAAATGCGCCATTGGCACTTACACAGAGAAGAACCTCTTCATCCATGGGTCCTGAAGGAGCTGACGAATGAAGTTGCTAAGCCACTGTCCATCATATTTGAAAAATCATGGCAGTCAGGTGAAGTTCCCGAACACTGGAAAAAGGGAAATATAACCCCCATTTTCAAGAAGGGGAAAATGAACGACCTCGGGAATTACGGACCAGTCAGTCTCACCTCTGTGCCTGGCAATATCTTGGAGCAGATTCTCCTGGAAGGCATGCTGAGGCACATGAAAAACAAGAAGGTGCTTGGTGACAGCCAGCATGGCTTCACTAAGGTGAAATCCTGCCTGACCAATCTGGTGGCCTTCTATGATGGGGCTACAGAACTGATGGACAGGGGTAGAGCAGCTGATGTCATCTACCTGGACTTGTGAGCACCTCCCGTATGAAGACAGGATGAGAAAGTTGGGGCTGTTCAGCCTGGAGAAGAGAAGGCTGCGTGAAGACCTCATAGCTGCCTTCCAGTATCTGAAGGGGGGTTATAGGGATGCTGGGGAGGGACTCTTCATTAGGGACTTTAGTGATAGCACAAGGGGTAATGGGTTCAAACTTAAACAGGGGAAGTTTAGATTGGATATGAGGGAGAAATTCTTTCCTGTAAGGGTGGTGAGGCACTGGAATGGGTTGCCCAGGGAAGCTGTGAATGCTCCATCCCTGGTGGTGTTTAAGGCCAGGTTGGACAGAGCCTTGGGTGGCATGGTTTAGTGGGAGGTGTCCCTGCCCATGGCAGGGGGGCTGGAACTAGATGATCTAAAGGTCCTTTCCAACCCCAACTATTCTATGATTCTGTGCTTGGAGCACGTGCTGAGAGCTAGCACTACCAGAATGTAAGAGCGACACATACAGCACATTCACCACAGATACTACAGGACATGTTTCTCAAGAGCAGCAACTGAAAAGAAATGCCTTTTGTTCAGAAAGAACACACAAGCTTCATGGGAGTTCTTTATTAAATAAGATCAGAAATTCTTGAGTAGGTACCAATATCTTTTTATAAAAAGCATTCTCTGAAGTATGTACGCTGCAAGAGCTGAGCCAGCCCTTTCACAAGGTACAATTTGTTTACAAGATTTGAATTGCAATAGCTAGCTCTGCCTCATGAAACCAGCTTCTCTGATGTCCGAACTGACAGCATGTGGCATAAGCTTAATATAGTCTCATTTATTACAATCGTACCTTTCCAGGAATGATTAACCTGGTGGTGGTTTCTTCCCCAGGATTTACATCTGGGCATCTCCAAAATTTGAGGAAAACAAAGAATTGAGAGAAGAGGGTAAGATAAAACTAACCTGAAATATGCAGTTGTAAAAAAGTTAGTAAGTTGTATTAAAAATAAGTAGTAGGTACATGAGGAAGCAAAGTGCCTTTTTTTTTAATGCAAATTCAGCTTTCTCAGGAGAATGGCAGCTTCACCCGCCCTAAAGAAAGCTCCATGGAAAAAAAGAGTTAAATAAAACACACAGGAACTCACAGTTCCCACTCCAGCCCACCTCTGAAATACACATTCTTCTTTAAATCAATTTACGCCCACTGCCCTCAACCATCCAGTCTCTGAAATGCTTCTGCATCAAGCTTCTTGCTCTCCAGTCACCAACATTTACAGTGGGGATGATTTTCTGTGGCTTCAGCCATTGCACAAAGCGCTTCATTTCCAGGTAACTGCTGTGCTCACTGTAAGGAATCCCTGAAATGAAACATACCACAGCAATCTGTCAGCCTGCTTAGCTCCTTGCCAGGATACTGTTGCAAGCCTTCCAGCTAAGAAATACTTTAGATAATATATATTTTTTTTAATTCCTATCTGAGATTTAAAGTTTATAGCTAAAGTAAAATGAAAACCCCAGATATTCCTTCTGGAAAACTCGCCTTGTATTAAGTTACTGAGTCATTTATCAGTGCAAACTGAGCGATACCAAATGCACTTAGTTAAATGCCTGTCATTTAACTCCACCAACCAAGAGGTGGGTGATCTGAGAGGAAGCTCCACAGCCTCCCACAAATGAGTAAGGTGTAGAATGAAATCTTGGCTCTGGACCTGCACTGCCACCAGCATCAACTAGACCAAGACTTTACCCCTGAAAGTCTCTACCTATATCAGATAAAAGCCTTTATCTGCATGAGGAGGACAAGAGCAAAATATATGTAAAAAGCTGCATTTACTGCATTCTCTAATACTCCCCCCTTCGATGGTCTCTCTCCCAGAGGGACCATCTGTTCAGTTTCTTAAGGAGCTATCAGAAAAAGCATTGATTACAAGAGCAGTTGGAGCTTCCAGAATAAAAATACAAAAAGCAGTCACACAAAGTGAATCTTTACCACACTTATACCGTATATGGTGATGTTTCCTCTTGTCTGAGGTTTGATATCCATCAGAGAAAGGCATGAATCAGAGTAGGTCCATCCAGTAGGTTTGAAAGCCAGAATGTGATCAAAATTCTCAGAAAACTTACTCAAGTGATCTTTCAAGCCCTGTGAAAAGAACACAGCATATACTGAATGCCATTAAATAGCTCTTTAGTCTAAAGCTTGGAAATTTCATGATGGAGAGACTTCAGACTAAACTTCATTTTCATGTTTTAACATAAATATCATCTACTTTGGAATTACTAGTGATAAATGTTCACATCTGCAGAGCGCCTTGCACCTTAGGATCTCAATTGCTTCATCTGAATAAGCCCGTGTTAACAGCCATGTATTGCAGATCAGAATACATAAGGCATAACCACATCCTCTCACAGAGGATGCTCCCCAAATCATCCATTTCTTCCTCTCAGCTGGAGGTCAGCACTCTGGCAGCTGAGTGGTGATAAAAGATGGTGAAAGTCTGCTTCAGTGTAGAATCATCTAGTTAAAGTGCCACTGAGATCCTGGCATCTGCTTATGCCCAGAAGTGCTCAGAGTTAATTAAGCTACCCCAAAAAATCACAGCAAGCTGTGCATTAGTTGAGAACAGTGCATGGCTCTGTTTTACCACATCTCCATTCAGGATAAGAACGAAACTACCTCTAAGAAAAAAGTGAACTTGACAAAGTTTCCAAATTGGTTAAGTTAGCTTTCAATGTTAAGCTAAGACTGGAAAAGGATGAAAGGGAAGCGTAAGGAAGGTACAGTCCTATTCTTGGATAAAGTGAGGTCAGTATTATTTCAAACAGTATTATTTCAGTATTATTGTAAAAACAGAAAATCAGTTACATGTGTCCTGGTCAAAACCTTAAAGGCGCAGTCTTCATCTGAAAGCCCTACAAGATTATAGAACTCAAAATCATAAACTTTATATCAGCAGCCAGAAGAGGAATACAAAATAAAGACTGGTTAACAAAAGGTGGGGATAGGCAGGCTATGATAGAGTCATAGAATCATAGAACCATCCAGGCTGGAAAAGACCTTTAAGGTCATCAAGTCCAACCATTACCCCAGCACTGCCAAGACCACCACTAAACCATGTCACTGACCTGCCAGCCACTTGAAAACCTTAGCAGGGAAGCAGAAAGTTGCCTGTAACACTGCCACATTTGATGGCACCTTCAGTACAACATCCAGTAGCAACATACAGAATCCATCAAACTAGGCACATAAACCACAGAAGACCCAACCACAATACATTTCATTCAGCAGCAGGAATTGTGGCTGGCTGCCATGACTCTCAACACACTGAAAATGTTCAGCCCTCACTAGATGACAGATGCAACTGCAGCAGTCAATTTCTTTTTCACACTTCATTTTTGGGAGATTAACATAACTTCAGGTAATAATTGAAGTATTTGCTCCCCTTGCTCTGACAAAATCTAAATACAGCACTTCAAATACCATGATTATTATATTAACCAATGCTGATCTGCTTTCACATTTTGCTATAAATCAAGTGTGCAACATTTATGTTAAGGATGCAATTTCATTGTCATTAAAAAATGATTTGTGCATTTCAATCACAGACACTTCTGAAAACCTCACCTCAATGCTGGTACAATCATGTTCATAGTTATTAAAACTGTCAGACATGGAGCACAGACAAGTTTGGGGGGTTTTCTATTAGTAAAGAGCATGACAAAAATAGGGCATAAAACTGTGGCTTCTGGGGGATCATATACCATCCGGGGCTGGCTATTTGCATTCTACAGGATCACAGATGTACTCAGTTTATTAAATAAGGACTGAATCTGAGCTTTCGACTGAGAATCTTCCCATAAGGATTTAATGGATTTGTAGTTTCAGCTGCAAATCTACACAGACAGGAAATTAGCCCAAATTAAGAAGTAAACTGTGGTTTTGAGGAGGACTACGGGATCAAATAAAGCAGAAGAGGTAGGAGAGACCCAGAGGATAATGAAGCTATTGGCATTTAGTAATGAGGATCACTAAAATATTCTGCCTTCCCCAGTAATTAGCCAGTAATTCAAGAAAAAACACTCAGTGTAATCCAGCCAGTTCCATGGAACTGGCACCAAAAATTACATGGCCTGCACAGACAGGATGATATAATTCATCATTCTTTGACTAGAATGAGACTGCATTCTTTGACTAGAATGAGATTGCAGGAGATCAGATGATGTATTCTTAAAAATATTGCCTTTTCTGCATTCCTATTTACTGATGCTGAGTAGAAATAAGACAGGAACTCATCTTTAAGCATTTAACATTCTCCACATTGTCCGCTAGATGACCGTGCCTTTAGCCTTTGCTGGTCCTTCCTGTGGTCCAGGTATCACTTCCAGCATGCTCTAGATTTGTCTAGAACCTCCTATTCTCAGAGGTAAGACCCTGCATGATACAATTGCCTCTGAGAAGCCAGGCTGTCCAGACATCCTTGTGGTATAATCACACCCTCTGCATAAAAGCCCAGCTATGTGAGTACACCATACATGGTGGGACACATGACAACAGACCCACATAACAATCCCAAAATCTGCAGAAGAAACTCAAATATATTCCTGTTTAAGACAACACAACAAGTAAAAAATAAATCCATACACATTGCCATTACTCATTTTCTGCTCCACCATGGAAAACATTATAGAACAATGTTAAAACATTAAGATATTAAGTTTCATCTCCTGCACTTCCCATCCAAATCATAAAGCTTCTTTTTCTCCTTTTTAGGTCAACTCTGACATTGACCGGTCCTGCAGCTAAATACCATCTTGCTCTGAAGGATTTGCTTGAGATGGCACAGCAGGCCTGAAGCAAAGCAGGAAAATGAATCCAAGTCCATAAGGTGTAAGCAACCATGGTTTTTCTTCCAGGTTACCCTTAATCTCCAGCCTCCTGTTTTGCCTTAATGCCATTCTGTATTTTGCAGTCTTCATAGAAAAATGTTTCCCCCCAGGAATTAGTGACCTTTCCTAACTACTTACTTACTTTTGTGGGAAGAAATTCTCACAAAAACTCTCAGCAGAAAGCCGCCGCCTCAAGTCTCAACTGAAATGTGCATTTGAAGTCAACTTACATGAAACAATGTTTTAAAATAAACTTGCTCTTGCTACAAATATCAGAGAAGACTCTGTGTGGAAAAAGCTAAAGCATGTGTTTTTGTATGAAATGTCCTCCAACTCACTCAATGCGCGTATTTGTTTATGTGCGAGTTTGCACTGATTTTCAAGTATCCTTAGTCCCATGTGAACCATCAGCACAGGAGAGAGAATTATTCTTTTAGAAGAAAAAGGAAGAAATTCTTTCCTGTAAAGGAAGAAGTTCTTCACTGTGCGGGTGATGAAGCACTGGAACAGGCTGCCCAAAGAAGTGGTAAATGCTACAGCCCTAGCAGTGTTCAAGGCCAGGTTGGACAGAGCCTTGGCTGACATGGTCTAGTGAGAGGCATCCCTTCCCATGGCAGGGGGCTGGAAATAGACAATATTAAGACCGTTTCAGACTCAAAGCATTCTATCATTCCAGGATAAGGAGAGAGAATTATTCTTTTAGAAGATGAAAATATGATTATAAATACATGGAAATTGAACTGAGAAGAACATAAAGAACCTTATTCCTTTACCAAACACCAGACAAAGGTGGCCATGTTCAGAGGCTGCCTCAAAACAGAGACTGACAGGCAGAAAATCCTTTTAGTCTTTTCCTACGTCATACCAGGTAAAAGACAGGCTATAACCAGTGACTCCATGTCACAACATATTAATTGCTAATAGGACAGATCCTGCAGTCATTACATAAATCTACTTCAAAAAGGCCCGCAAAGAGCAAGCCTTTGAACAACCCTCGTCTTATCTTGTACAAGCACCTCATTGAAGTGAAATTACACTTTCTGTGCATCATGTTTGGAGACAGTTACTAATGTTTAATTGCATTTCATTTTCAATGTATCGCTAGATGTCAAAACTCTGCTGAATAAATATGATCTGACAAGAGGTTGCAAAGCACCAAAAAACACTGGTTGGCAGGAGCCAAGAGTAAGATTAACCACCAGGATAATCCACAGAGCATATGTTCTGAACTTACCTTAAAATTAATTTGCATCATGGGAAGGATATGAAGCAAAGTTCCATCCCAGTCCACACTGATGAGGGAATTCACAGTTGCTGATTCCAAGCACTGCAATGTTTTGTACTTGTCACGGGACATGCTTGCTTTTGTGCCCAGAACTTCAGCAATTGCTTTAAGATTAATTGGGAAGAAATCAGAGAAAGAAAATTGTAAGGGTTAACTTTTTTGCTTGGATCACTGGATCATTTTTACTAGTGAAAAATACCTGCCTGCTCTTGAGTGTACACTTGCGCAATCGTGTTGGTTTCTAATGGATGCCTGAGAGGGACTCTCTATCAGGGTCTGTAGTGACAGGATATGGGGTGATAGGTTTAAACTAAAACAGGGGATGTTCATGTTAGATATAGGAAAGAAGTTCTTTACTGCGAGGATGGTGAGGCACTGGAATGGGTTGTCCAAGGAAGTTGTGAATGCTCCATCCCTGGCAGTGTTCAAGGCCAGGTTGGACAGAGCCTTGGGCAACAAGGTCTAGGGTGGGGCATACCTGCTCACGGCAAGGGTGCTTGGAACTAGATGATCTTTAGGTCCTTTCCAACCCAAACCATTCTATGATTGTATGATTCTGTAATGCTGTAACCAAGTGAAGCATAGCACACAAGTTTTTCATTAAATCAGAAAATATGTGCTTTGGTTTGGGGAATGCTTCGTTAAAATGTTTTTCATATAAAACTGATGACTCTAAAGAAACAGGAAAAAACATAATAGAAAACTGAAAGGAAAAACTTATCAAAATAGATGTTTAATTATATCCTTTTGCTTTTTCTTGACTACATGAAATTATTACCAACAGAAGTGTCATAAAGACCTCGTTTTCTGGGGTTTTTTATTATTATTATTTAATTTCCATTAGCAGTTTTCTCTGCACAATCAAATAGGTTCCAGATTGGTCTTGTGTATATTCAAGGGGGGTTGTAAACATGGCAGAAAGATTTCTTCCAGAAAGCTATACCTTACTGATTAGAAAACTAAAATACTAGCAGGAGGATTATTAAATATATTTAATTCCTTTACACAATACCTGACCATCACAACTAAAAGACCCTTTATATCTTCAAGAAAATATCTTTTAGCACTTAGGTATTTAGTTTTTGGATCCAGTACACTTTTTTACATACCTAAAAAAACTTTTTCTTTTCCAATGGAATAGGTGCCACAGACAACAAGAGTACGTGGGTTTAAAGTCACTGTCTCAAAGGCAGTATTAACAGCAAACTGGATAACCTCTTGTTGAGAAGGAAAAGTGTATTCGGGACTACAGTATCTGGAGCATGGAAACAAGAAACACCACTTCATTACACAAAATAAACGATGTGAATTCACCAAGAAAGCTCTCAAAACTGCATGCATACAGTAACAAAGTAATGAGAAAGATGTTGCCTTCTACAGCATTTCAGTCTACGTGCAATCTATTTATTAGAAACTGAGGAGCCCAGATGAAACTGCTGCTATAAAATCCACATTGAGTGTATCAGTCTTTTCTCTACAACTATTCACTTGTCTGCCACTGACACTCAGTTCTGCAGTTTTTCTCTATAAATACCAAGTGCTCTTTCAAGTTAGATATTTGTATCACTTACTAATTACATCCTCATGTCTATTTTTTGTCATGCACACAAACCATACCATAAGGCATTATTCACTGGCAGAAACATATGGAGCTGAAATGAAAGTCTGCAGCTGGGCTTTAGTCACCATGCACAGAAAAACAATTTTATATATATGAGTCAGAGAAAGGTCTAATGAAAACTTGGACAACTGATTGAATCATTTGGCATTCTTTCACTCTTTGAATTCCCTCACACCCTTTTTCACAATGGAGTTGAATCCACATAAAAAGGGTTCCATGAACCTCTTATTTCATACACGAAATGTTCAGCTCTGAGTTTTGCCACCCAGAATTTATACCACTCAATGTCATTTCAGTAAATGCTCTAACATCTTTTCTACTACCCACTTCTATTCTCTCATATAACAGCATAACAAATGAACAAGCTAGACATACATGGACTTCAAATAAATCCCTCATTTTATTCAGCACTAAATAGAGCTAACGAGTGTTAAAACAGTTATGTCAGTCATTTACACTTACATTTATTTGGTTCATATAAAGTCTTATTAAATTGAAAAGAGGGTTATATTGGAAAAAAAAACACCCTAGGAATTAAACACAACTTACGTGGTATCAAGGTAAAGGGTGTGAACCTGCTGACCACTCAAAGCAGGGTAGCGCTCCATAGATGGATCTGCCCTGAAGTCTCCTGTGTGCAGAATAACAGTTCCACTGGGTAGGCAGAAAAGGATCATTGTTGCACCTGGACAACTGTAACAGACAAAAAACCCCATACAAATTGTGTTAGTTCTCTAGACTGATAAACCACCTTAAGAGTTATACCACACGACATTCAGTAGCAGGAAGCTGTGCAGAACAGCATTTTAAATTACACCTACTATGCAGCTTAATTTAACTAGAAGTTTCTGGTTTCTAAAGGAATTCTGAAGTTAATCTTATGGCCATAGATAAGCTGGACTTGAGTTTTCAGCTGAGATGGAAAAAAGGAAAAAGCCATGCCAACAGTAATCAAGCATTAACTGCCTTTTTGGGATCCTCTGGCTTCTAGTACAACAAAGATGCAGCCTCTGTTGCAATCCCTGAGGTTCTATACTTGATTCAAAGGGGAAACGGCATTCTTATTCAGGAGCAAGAGAATTTTATTGTTGCAGATACATCTTCATTCCTGCAGGACTTACTGAACCATTTTTAAATTCTATCTACAGATTTCAAACACTATCCACCATCCAGAATTCCCTGGTTATAAACACAATTCTGTTACTGGCCACAGTGCATCATCCACTGCACCTTTTGCAGCTCCTTGCCAAAGCTGTCTGAAGGGCAAGAGCTCAGACTAGAAAACCAGAGTGGGACTATTCTGGACATGAATCATCTGTAACGGATAAATGAAATCTCAAAAAAAAAAAAAAATGGCATGAATCAGAGCTCAAATGACAGAACTGGTAACCTCTCCAAGAAGTCGAACTTTGTATCTAAGGTTTATATGCCTTTTAAATTGAAGCAGAGGATCACAGACACAAACAGGAAAAATGAGAAGTGTCCAAATTACATAAGCAACAAGGCTTTCTCCATTCCCAGAAAGGGTTCTCAAAGGACTTCATGGAATCTTATCTCTAACTATAAACAAATCATACAATAAGCAATATTCAAACCAGCCGTGACACAGTCCTGTGTGACAATACATACTCTAGGGAAAGGACTCTTCCCCTAACCCATAGCCAAATAAGGCACCAAGAGGCATCACAGCAACAGCGCAGGGCTGTTAAATCTGGTGCTACTGAACCACACATTGCCAGCATAACGGACAAAAATCTCACCCTTTATCACCAAATCCAGGAGAAATTTTGCTCCAGACTTAAACAGGTCTGTCTTTAAAGTTAAATTTTCAAAATGTTCATTAGCTTTTGTCTCTCCTGGGATTCCAAAGTACCTCGTTTTAGTTTTGCTGAGGATTTCACTATATTCAGTTGAAGCTGCAGGAACCTAACATATCTGATAATCAAATGTAGGATGTTGCCAAGTAGAGACCAAAAATTAAAGCATGCAGACCACTAGAAAAATCATTCAACCCCTCAACAAACTTAATGGTTATGGAGCTATGTGCGGCTAATACTAGGTACCCATTGTAAGCAAACAAAATGAAGTTAAACTAAAATGATCAAAAAAGCCTATTCTCCTTCAAAGTTCACCTCTTTCAGAAGCTAATTACTTGCAAGAAATTTAGGCTCCTACATGCCTAATCCATTTCTGAAAGCAAAAATGCAGGTTACTAAGCCAACTCAGGAATGTGAAGTATTTTCACCCTTATTATTTCAAATCCCCTAAAACCTAAAAATCCTAAAAATATAAACTGTGTCTGTACAGCTCTTTAATATTCTATACATACAAATATTGCACAACAAATGCAATAATACATACTGATTGGCATCAAGCAGCACCACTTTGATCCCATCCACTATACATTCCGTGTCCATTGGCAGTATGTGGACATACTCCTCTTTGACTCGAAGTTTGCTCTTCACCAGATTGCCAGTTATCTGCAATAGAGAAAGGATTTAATATGGAATAGGAACAAAATCTAAAAAACGCCTTTGTTTATTTTAGAAACAAAAACTCTCAAAGCCAGACTGGCTTAGAGAGAAACTATGAGAAACTATGAGATCCTGGGTATAATCAAGCCTTTCAGTAGCATTTCACCTCTCAAAAAGCAAACTGAAAGAAAGCTTGTCTTAAAAAAAGCAACCTTTAAAAGCCCACCAATGGGTTATGGACTGGAATCAGAAAGGAAGCAAACAAGGGGGAATAACATCTGTTACAGACTGCCAAGTCAAAAAGAGGGGCTGGGTAAAGCCTTCTTTAAACGATAGAAGTCTCCACATCACAGGCCCTGGATCTTATCACAGAGGACTGCAGTCACCCCGACACCTACTGGAAGGGCAACACAGAACACAGGCATTCTAGGAGACTTCCAAAGTAAATCAGAAACAGTTTTTTGATGCATGTTCTGGATAGGCTGATGAGGCAAGGTGCCCTACCATGCTAAAGGTAAAGAAGAGTTGGTTGGACATATGACAGCTAACAGCAGCCTTGGCAATTCAGCAGCCTGAAGCACAGGACACACAGGAACCTCTGACCTGTTTACTTTCACCAGTATAAAAGTGATTATAGTTGCACAGGGATTTCATAATACCCAGTAATCTTGGAAAATCTTACCTTGTTACAGTAGATAGGAAACATGAAGTTTTTTGTTAGCCCACAATAGTGATCAGAGTGAAAATGAGTAAGGAAATAAGCTGTGCAGCCTTCAATTTCTCCATAACTGAAGGCATCAACTGTAAAACCAGTTCCTAAAGCAAAAAGGGAAGTGAAGCCAGTCAGCAAACTTGCATTGTTCAGAACTAGTTTCTAACTAGATGTTCCTTTTTTTCTTTTTCTTCCAAATGGAAAGGTAACATAGCTACACCGCACGCAGTTGAAAGAGCCATTTAAACATGAGCATGGTTTGTGTATGAGTCAGTCACAAAAAAGATTCTCACTTACTAAATAAAAATTTAACAAAATGTCCACACACAGACTTCTACAGGCCTCCCAAATACCTGTTGTTCAGCTGGCATCCTACACAGATGGCAACTGCTGAAGCAAATGAAACATATTTATCTGCATTCTGCTGGTATTTCTGAAAGTTCATGTAGATTAAAATCTAATACCAATATCTTCACACAAAATAAAACAGGTAAAATTCTACAGCTTAGAATCATAGAATAGTTAGCGTTGGAAAGGACCCTAAGATCATCTAGTTCCAAAGCCCCTGCCATGGGCAGGGATACCTCCCACTAAACCATGCCACCCAAGGCTCTGTCCAACCTGGACTTGAACAGTGCAAGGGATGGAGTGTTCACAAAATATATTTTGCAATCAAATTGCAATCATTCAATTATTCTACATTTAGTAATTCTCTTAAAACGTGCTAGCATATAGAATCACAGAATGGTTCGGCCTGGAAAGGACCTTAAGACCATTCAGTTCCAACCCCCTGCCATGGGCAGGGACACCTCACACTAAACCATGTTGTCCAACGAAGCCTTGAACCATTTACCACTTCTTTTGGCAACCTGTTCCAGTGCCTCACCAACCTCATAGTAAAGAACTTCCTCCTTATATCCTATCTAAACTTCCCCTGTTTAAGTTTTAACTCATTACCCCTTGTCCTATCACTACAGTGCCTAATGAATAGTTCATCCCCAGCATCCCTATAGCCCCCCATCAGATACTGGAAGGCTGCTATGAGGTCTCCACGGAGCCTTCTCTTCTCCAGGCTCAACAGCCCCAACTTTTCAGCCTGTCTTCATACAGGAGGTACTCCAGCCCCCTGATCACCCTCATGGCCTCCTCTGGATTTGCTCCAACAGCTCCATGTCCTTCTTACGCTGAGGACACCAGAAGTACACACAGTATTCCCAGTAGGGTCTCATGGGAACAGAAGGGCAGGATCACCTCCTTTGATCTGCTGGTCATGCTTCGTTTGATACGGCCCAGGACACTGGTGGTTTCTGGGCTGTGAGCACACACTGAAGTGGCTCATGTTCAGCTTCCCATCGGCCAATGTAATTATGAAGCAGGCAATGTGAGGGCTTCCAATCTATCTGCTGAGATGAAACGTGACTGATTTGCCATTGTATGCTTTCAGTGAGGTTGTTTGTATAAAGATGGTGCATAAAGAGAGCTGGATAGAAGATGGCCCTTTTCTCTGCAAATAGATTTGTTTTGAAGGCAAACGTACTGACAGATGGTCCTTTCACACCTTCTTAAGCCCACCAAATAGCACACAGAATTAATTCATCTGGCGGCACTCAAATATTTTTTCATTTTATGTAACATAATTTTTCCAGATCTTCTAGAATCAACAATGGCTCTACTGACGTGAGGTCAGAGCTTCATGGATTTGCAACTCCAAAAACAACATAGCAGTCTGCTAACTAAAAATCACAAACCAAAAAAATGCCCAAGTGTTTGAGAGGTACCAGACTCAAAACCTCAGGGAGGCTGAACTATCCCGGGCCATTGGGATAAATATGCATCATTAGCAAAGCAGAAAATACAGTCAAATAGACTTCAAATAGAGTAACAAAATTCAGAACAAAGACAATACAGTTTGCAACAAAACAACTTTAAAATTGCATTGTAGGCATAGGAGCCTGCTCTTGAAAGTTATTATATATGGAAAATTCTCTAAGCCCATAGAAGCCATGATACTGGTATAGCCCCACAAAGACTTCTGTATCAGTTTTCAAGAAGCAGCTTTGCACTTTGGGTCACTAATATATTTCTATTTGGCTTCCTCAAGTATCTCCCTAAGACAAAGACAATCTTGGGTGGCAAACAGAACTGTGAGGATTTGAAGCTCTCTAAGCCACTGATCCATCAGCATGTAATTTATGTAACTGCTCGAGGAGATTCTGGTAAATTCTTCTCTGTTTCCTTAACTAAACTAGTCTGCTTGGTTTTCATTTCTTTGCTTTCACAGTTGTAGTAAATCATATTTCTAATACTACTGAATTTCAAATACAAAATTGAACTCAATTCTTTCAAATTAGTGCAAGGAAATAATTGCTATTGACAGCCCTGTTTTCAGGAACAACTGAAGCAATGTGAAAGATTAAATTCAGGCATTAGTAGAGAATATTAACAAGGCATATATTCAAAATCATGTAAGAAAGTAGTTCCATCTTTTCAAACTGCTTTTTGCTGTGGCAAAACCATTCAGAAGTCAGTCCTTGAACTTATTTTGGTGAGATAACTATTTCACTGTTTTCAGCCATTGCTAACCCTGGTTCTGCAAACACCTTCTTCTGGAGATCTGCACTTACACCAGATTTTATCAACTCATATGGAGGAAAGAAATGAGGAAGGAAATTACGAGCTGCAATCTAAATGGTTATGAAAAGTGTAGAATACTGAAGTCTAAATTTAGGAAAAAAACAAACTCAACACTCAAGCCAAAATTAACCTCTACAAAAAGCAACAGTTTGCTCTCACCTGGAATCTTCTTGTAGAAAGGGCAGTGCTTTTTTCTTGTTCCTTCATCTGCAGTAGATAATACTTTAAACTTTTTTCTCCACCTTTGCTGGCCACCAGAACTTACATCTGCAAAGGCTCCATTTTCGGTTGAACTTCCAGTAACTGTTGTTACATCTTCCACAGACCCTTTAGCTTTCCTTTTTTCCTGTCTGGGCCTCTTTCCATTGGGAGTTACTGAACCTGATATCTGCTTTCCCTCACCCAAACACATCTCTTCTTTGCTTTCCTCCTTCACTTTGGGTTTTAACCCAAAAAAAACACCAATGTCCATTTGTTTGAGTTCTTTGGCAGGGCTGTATTTGGCATTCCTACTTGCTAAAGAAAGAGATGTTACTGTTTTAGAATTGGGGCTGGGAAAGCACACAGCAGCTGTATTAAAGTTTCCTGCTTTCTCCACTACTGACTGCAAACTCTCCTGCCAAGCTGTTTTTTCAACTGCATTGGAAGGCATTTTATCTGCATCAGTTAAAATGTTACTTTGCTCCCTCAAAGCATTACTCTTCTGACTCAGAAGAGACCTAGCACCTTCTCTGGCTAGCAGTGACGGCGTTTCAGTAAAACTCAGGTATGCAGAATCCAAAGCACAAGCACCAGTATCTTCTGACTCTGTATCACCTGATTTAGCAGCAGAGGAAATCAATTCAGGTTCTTCAGCCTCCTCCCACTTAAAAGGAGAAGAGGCTCCACTGGCTAGAATCTCTTGCTGATGATCTACACATGTTGAATTACAAAACTTCCTGTGACTCTGAGAAACAGTTTTTACACCATGATCTAGATGGTCCCATGGCTTAACTTCCTCACAGTGTTTGTTTTTAATCATGGAATCTCTTGGTTTGGTATGCTCATACTGAGGCTTCTGCTGTAAGAGAAGTCTATCAGATGTTTCAAACATCACAGAATTGCAGTCTTCATCTTCAGAGTTACAGTCTCTGAATAATTTCTTTTGTGATATTTTTACCTTCTCTTCCTCAGTTTCCTCTTCACTTTCTTCAAAAGTGCTCAGTGGAGAATAAGAAATTTCACACTCACTGAAGTCTGCTTTTGACTGTAGTAAACTGAGCAGACTTGTATCTTTCTCACTACATAAATCTTCTCCTGCTCCACTTTCTTGAGCGGATACAAAGTCATAAAATTCAAAATCACAACTATTATCTGTTGTCTGTGTATGCTGAAATGTCTCTTGAGGCATCTGAACATGTGCAAAAGAGGAAGTACTTTCACTGATTAAATTTAGAGACTTCATTTGTGGTGAACTCTGAACCCTCAATGTACAGTCATCATTTGGGATATTTTTTATGCTCTTAGATGGTTTCTCACCTTGTGAGATTTGCTCTACTTGACCTGGGGAGCAGCTGAGCTTTGGAGCAGCAGAATATGTCATCTTCTCCTCCAAAGTGTTTGATAAAGAGTTTATAAGATAATCTCCGGCCCTGCTTGCTGCAAGTAGAAAATGGCTGTAACGCTTGTAGTGAGATGGAATGGTGGAATTGCACAGTAAACCATCAGGACACTCTATGAAAAGAGTTAAGCAGAGAAGTAATTTTAGTATCTTTGCAAATATCGTTGGCATAATTATTAAAATAAAAATCACACATGAGACCATTTTAAAGCTGTTTCTTATAAATGCAGCTATAGGGGAACAGAATGCACAAGTAAGAAGTATGACCTCCTGCCCTGAGCTGGCTAGAAAGGAGAATGCTTCCAACCTAAAACCAAACAGCTGCTGCTAATACAGCACTATGCCTGAATTAATACAGTCCTCTAACAACATGAATACCTAACCCTGTTTCAATATTGTGCTAATGTAATCACATGGCTTCTAGTTTTGAATTGTCTCACATGCAATGAGAGCAATAAGCTCAGAGCAGTAGCACCAGAAAAGGCCAGCAGACATGTTTCAAAATAAACCAAATCTTGGTTCTGAGTCAGCCTGAAATTCAATTTCAAATTGCCTGCTGGGTCACACATTAAAGAAAAAAAAAAGCTCATGGTTTTCAGTGAAAAGAGTATTCAGCAAAAAAATCTGTGGCTATTCCCTAGGCCTTTTTTGTCTAGAGTCTGCTGGCCTGTTGTGGGAGGATTTTAATGTGAATATGTCAATCAATCAGAGGCATTTTTCATCTGTTAATTATGGGAGATGGAAAAGAGGTGTTAACCATCTGCCCTATCTTAAACTGCTGCCAAAACCAGGATTAAAGCACTTAAGCTGTAGTGAATTTAAATTCTCTTCATTCTTGAAGAAGAAACTTCAATGAAACTTACAAAGATATAAAAGGCAAAGTGACTCTGTTACCTAAAAGAGCCTTTACTAGAGTTTCCAGACTGTATGCTGTTTCAAAAGCTACAAGGTGTGCTAAGAACATAGAATCATATCAATCAACCAGGTTGGAAAAGACCATTAAGATCATTAACTCCAACCATTTACCCCAGGGACTTCCAAGACCACCACTAAACCATATCACAGAGGGCCTCATCTACACATAAACTGGACACCTGGATCTGTTTGGACTTGGTATTTCTCCACAGGAAACCAGCAACTGGAATGCATCGGTTTTATTCCTCTTGAACAGAACTCAAAACAAAATCGTGTTGTCAATATGATACAGGAAGGATCATGTATAATTCTGTAGAAAATTTCTAAATATACTGGACCAGTATATTTTAGTAATATACTGGTAAATAGACCAGTAAATTAGCATACAAGACAGATTTCAGCTTCCAGCCATCCACACACAACTGGACAGATTATACAGCAACATGGACACAGGATAATAAGATTTATACCTAAAGAGAAAGAAATTCACAGTCAGAAGTAGAACCCTCTTAACTGAAGGAGGGGTTTTGCTGACATTGACTTAGTAATTGAAACAGGCTCCATTATTTTAAAAAGGTATGCATCTTCAATTTTTTCAATAAACTATTAAAACCTGAGCTTGCTGAACAACCATAAATCTTTGTCACTGCTCTACAGAGATTCGGTTATGATGTGAGATATTCATGTCAGACTTCCATGTTCTCCACAAAGAACAGAAAATCTCACACAAAAATAGTACTGATAAATGATCAGTAACAACATTCTAAAAATCATACAACGACCCTCTCAGACTTTGAACTAAATATGAAAACCCAAGTTTGACAGCAGCATTATGTGAGAAGCCTTTTAACTTTCCCCTGAAGGCTTTTTTCTTACTCTGTACCTTTTTCATTGGATCCTGGAGTATCCAAACACTCAGCAACATGCCATCGAGGTGTCTGGACCAACAGCAAAGAAAAAGGCATCTGGCAGCTTGGGCAGTATCCATCATAAATGGGCTTTGCATTTTGTGAGCTCTGGTCCGTGAGGCTGCTCGTGCTTTCCTGGGAGTGCACACTACTGTCATCTTTACATGGATCTGCATCTTCGTTTGGCCTTGATGCCTGCTCAGTTTTCTGAAGGGTATCGTTTTTTTCTACAGCCTTTTTTCTTTTTCTATTTGTCTTCCTTTTTGGCCTGCACTTACCATCACTTACTGCCTGCACAGGTGCAGAGATGCTTTCTGCATTACTCTCATGCTTTTTCTTCCTAATGGATTTGTACTCCCAAATGTCCTCTTCCAATGAGGTATCATCAGACATGGCAACGCAGGAATTATTCTCCTTTCTTTTAAGCAACAGTTCACAAATGTCCCATTCCCTCCACTTATATGTTTTCTCTTCCGTCTCCTCTTCACTATCTGAAGAAAAGCACCTGAATTCATTTTGAAAATGCAGCACTGGGCCACAAATCATATAGCAGTCCGTGATGGGACTGAAGCATGGTGAATAATAAAGCTCATTTAATGAGCGCCTCTTTGAATACTTGAAATTACTCCTTTCAAACAGAAGCTCAAATAAGACACAGCACGATTCGCAGGGCGAGCCATTTTCCTCAGCGTCCCCCACGTAAACGCCCGGCCAGGCCCGGCCCTAGGAAGGTGAAGCCCCGCCAGCCCCGCTCCCTGACTGCCACCTCGCTGCCCCAAGAGGGGCGATTTTAAACGAAAACGACGAAGCGTTCAGCTGCGGGACCGCTGTCGGGAGTCACAGGACGGAGAAAGCCAACACCGGCCTGGGGCTGCCGCTCGGGCCGCGCTCCCCTCCTGCGCTGAGATCCCACCGCTGGCGGCTGCCGCCTGCCCGGAGTCTCCGTGGGCATCGAGGGCAGCTGCCGCCTCCCGCCGCCTCCCCTCAGCTTCCCGCCGCTACCGGCATCGCGGGCGGCCGCACCGCCTCAGCCCTTCCCGCCGGGGCAACACATTCGCTTCTGCAGCTTCGTCACGGCGGCTGTCGCTCAGCCTTCCGCGTATTTCATAACATCCTCCCCCCAAAAAAAACCCCACAGTTTAAATTATCGGTGCCTTGCTTGGCACTTGTCGCGATATTCCTCAGTCTTCATATCTGTTCCGCTTACAAATAAGAAAAAGGAACAGGGCTGGAAAAGCGGGTTGTGTGGAATCTGCTGAGCTGGAATCACCGCTGGGGATCCTCTTCACGAATATGCTTCTGTGAACATCAAAGCTATGTAACAACACGCCATGAATGAGAAGGTCCTGCTTTAATAAATGAGGCATTGCGTGTTTGTGCTTAGGTTTTATTATTGTTGTCATTATTAAGTACAGCTTTCGTCGCTGGCTTTGAGGGACGTGCCGAATGTGCGGCGGTGAAACAGCAGGCTGGTAAACAGCGACCGGTGTGGGCTCGCCCGGGAGCTGTGATGGCGGCGGAGGGGCTGGCGGGGCTCCTGCCCGCCCAGACCCAGCTGGAGTACGCCCTGCTGGACGCCGACACTTCCCAGGAGAAGGAGAACTTGGTCTATCAGTACCTGAAGAGGATGGACAGCCGGGAGCGGGACCTGACGGTGCCCGAGCTCGGCGGAGGTGGGTGGCGGGGCAGGCCCCGCGGCGGAGCGCGGTTCGGCTGCAGGGCCCCTCGGCAGAGGTGGCTGAGTTCTGGTGGTCTCCGTGTGGCGTTTTCTGTCAAGTCCAGCTGCCCGTGAGGGCCGTTTAATTACGGCCCCGTTAGCTGCTTTGGTTCTTTTTTTTTTGAGGCACTTCTAGTCACAGGAACTGTCACTCCTGAAAGCACCCGGAACAAAGGACGAGAAAAAATAATCCCTTTATACATATTCCCCTGTTACTGATTGCAAAAACCTGTTCTTTAAAGCTTCTCTTCTAAACCTCTGTTAGTTCTGTTAATTTACTTCCTTTTTCTTTTTTAATAAAGCCTTCTGTACAGTGTGTTGATATCTCTCTCCTCTGGTCATAGCAAGAACCTTGTCAACTCTCACAGCCTTATCCTGAGTTCCCTTGGTCTCACTGCAGGCACTTGAGTTTCCCAGCTCTCTCTCCCCATGACTTACCTGTGCTTGTCAGGTTTTGTGTCCCTGTTTATGCAAACTGTCCTAGAGATGTCATTCTTCCTCACTGTTGTGCCCATACCCCATTCACACATTTCTGTATCTCTTCTGCTAAATGTGAAATCAGAGGTTTAGTCTTGTAAGATCTTGCAAGTCCTGCTCAGAGTTCTTTTAACCTGTGCAGCTCTGCTCACATCTGTCTGCAAAGCAGAGATCTCAGAGGGTAAGCTTGTATCATGGAAACAAATTCTGACTTTTAAACATTGGAACAGAGTGGGTGTTCTTTCTGTCTAGATTTGGACCTCTGAGTTGAATTTTCACTTTTGTATTTCACACTGTTTCACTTTCTGTGTTCTGCCAAAGCTTGTTTTTTCCTCCAAAAAGAGCTCACGTAGGTCGTTGATGCGCTTTACTTTCAGTATATTTTATTAAAGGTATTTTAATTCTAGTGAAAAGAGGAACAATGCTATAAAATAAATACCCCACTCTTTTAAAATGTAAACAGCAGAACCCTTATACCATGGAAATATTGCATATAATTGCTAATTATTATAGTCACTAAATCTGAAAGTTGTGCATCCGTTTCTGTTTATAAATATATGGAGGCAGAGCTCAATCCTCCTTCTAGTGAAACTGAAAACAAGCCTCCTGCTGGCTTCAGCAGCAATAGCCTCTCTTGGTACAGTAAGAACTTTATGTGCTGAAACTGTCAAGAGTGGAAGTTTTGAGGATTTTTAGATAAGTCAGCATACATTTGTTTTTAAATAGGCCTTCAGAAATTTAGTTCAGCTTTGCCTTGCATCACATCTGTCTTTCCCTATGCCCTTTGTTTTCAGAAGTGTTAAGTGATAAAAATGGCAGACTCTATTACAGGATATTTATTTCCTAGGTTCAGATCAGTTTCTAATGCGATCAGAGTAATAGCACTTACCTGTGAGAAAAGAATGCTTTCATGCTTCAGCTCAAGTGGTTAAAATAAATGACCAGGATTGCTGCCAGGTATATTTGAAAAGGCTGTATTTCTTCCCATGTAAAGGGATTAATTTATACGTGTCACCTCAGACTTTGAAAATCAAGATCAAAACTGTAACCACAAAAATATTTAAATCATCTCTTTTCAGAGTCCTTTGCAAACATGTTGGAAAACAACTAAGGGTTTAACAGTTCTTTAGTTTACTACCATTTATGTGGGTTTTAAAAAATTAATTGTTACCCATATGACATTATTAGGGGTTGAATAAAATAGATTGTATTTTTAAATGTATAAAAATGGTTCTGAAGCTTGCATGTTCTTTCACTTAAAAGGTATCTATTAAAATATATACACTGCACTTTCATTAATTACATTAATTTTAGACATTTAATACATTTAATGTATTACATTAAATCTCATGAATAATAAAACTTTTTCATTCTTCATTGTGAGGGTGGTGAAACACTGGCACGGGGTGCCCAGAGACTCTGTGGCTGCGCCATCCCTTGCAGTGTTCAAGGCCAGGTTGCATGGGGCTTGGAGCAACCTGGTCTAGTGGAAGGTATCCCTCCCCATGGCAGGGGGTTGGAACTGGATGAGCTTAAGGTCCTTTCCAACTCAAACTATTCTTTGATTCTATGAAGAATCATGGAACATATGGATTAGTTGGATAAATATAGGATTTTTGGTTTGCTTTTCTACCTGTGTAGAAGGGGATGTTGAACTTTTTCATTTCTTTAAGGTCAAATGCACAAGGAATGTTGTGTGGTGGTGTGCAAATTCGCTCTGTTGGCCTTTCCCTACCCTTCCCCTAACTGGCTATCTGTTCTCTTAATTCCAGATCTACAATGGTTAAACACTGAAGGTCCTATCTCTCTTCACAAAGACCTTTGTGGAAAAGTTGTGGTGTTGGATTTCTTTACTTACTGCTGCATCAACTGCTTGCACCTGCTGCCTGATCTCCACGCATTAGAGCGCCAGTTCTCTGATAAAGGTAAAAGTGCTTTGGCTCGCTTGGAATAGAATTTCCTGGCACTGTTGACGGTGGAGTAGCTGAGTCACTTTGTTGCTGGTTACTAAACAGCTGGCAAAATTTCAAGGGTGCCTAAAAATGTCTTCTAATCTTTTAAGTAGCCTAAAAAAGGTGACTGCATGTACTCGCATCACATTTTTAAATGGGGTTAAATAAGGTATCTGTTGTGTCTGTATAATTAAAGAAACAGGATATGTGCTCAAACCCCAAATCTGATATCCTCATAAATAAGGCTATTTGCAAAAAGCTACATAAGGATGTAAGATATGGGTTCAAAGTTAATACAGGTATGTAACCCTCTGCACTTGACTTAAGGACTAACTCTGAGAAGAATATAGATGGCAGAATGGATGCAGTTAAGATCACTTGGAGTTTTTTTCCATTCTAACTGAAATAAAATAGTGTAAGCTTGGTTTGGAAAGAGGTTTTTTTTGCATTGGCATCAAGTTATGTACTATTAGTAGTCCTGTGTTCTGGAGAGAGAATTAAGCTTTTGAAAGTCACATCTGAAATGAAATCTTATCTCTCTCTTTGAGTGAATAAAAATATAGGGTAATTACTATTTAGAATGCAGTCTGTTGTCATCATGATGACTTGACAGAGATAAGCTGTGGTCTTACACAGAATATATCAGCTGCTTGCTTATCTTGGATATTTTAATAGACTGAACAGTGAGATGAACAGTGTTACTTTCAGCCCTAAAAATACTGTATTAAATATAACATACATATGCAGTTAAGTTTCTGATCCTCCATTGGTGTTTCTGATTGGTTTTAATTTTGACAGCATTTATTATTGCTGCCTTCTTTCACTAGAAAAAGAAATTACAAGGTCTGTGGAATTTCAAGTTAGGTAGTTCATTTATGTATTGTAGGATTACATAGTGCTTGACAGAAGACTCAAACTAAATTTTCTGCCTTGGGAAGCTTAGCTGTTTGCTTTGGAGAAACTGGAGATCAGATACAATGTTTCAGATATAAGAAACTTTAATAAGGAAAACTCATGGCATTTTTTTGGGAGCGAGGCATTTTTAAGTAGAAGGTGATTAGCAAATTATAAATGGACTGCTGTGGATACCAGCCATGCTGGGAAGAAGATGTAGATTTCAGAAGATTATATTGATCATATAATAAAGAATATCATTAAGTTACGTTTTGTAGCACAGTGTAATAATACTGTATTAGTATAGCTGTCATATCCTTAACCTGTTTTTTAAGAACAAGCTGTTAAATCAGTTGATAACAAAATACTCATTTTAACAATTTAACAAGCTTTCTCTTTAAAGTATTTGAGCATCTCTTTCCTGGTGCAGAAGAGGCTGCAGCACTCTGAACTAAACTGAAGCTCCACTTGGACACACATTTTTTTTTTTTTGACTTGTATTAAGCTTCCTGTCACAAGAGTTATTACTTGAGGAAAGTACTTTGCTGATAGGTGATAAATTTTTCTTGCATTTGAGCTATCCTGTTCCTACAGGAACCGGAGTGAGAAAAAAAGAATACTTGGGATGAAGGTGGAGGTAAAAGGAAAGAAGAGCAGGTGTGTGGAACATTAATCTTTAATTTAATCCATTAGGAAACAGAGGATAGTAGTTGGATTCAGGAAGAGATTAAGGTGCTTGAAGGTTAAAACAAAAAGAAAGATACATTGGTTTTTTTCACTATAGATCTCCCTTTTGATTGTTTTCTGCTCTTTTCGTGTTTTGATTGTCAGTAATTTCAGGATTATTTAATCTTTCTTTGCTGTGCTAAGTCTGTGAATTTTAACATTACAGTAATATGCGTAAATACATCAAGGTAGTAAGAGTTGTGTGGTTTTAAGCCGTAGAAAAATACTTCATCAGATGGTCTTATATTAACATGCATCTTCTTCACCAAAGGTAAACATCATTTACCAGTTACTAGGAGAAAGAGGAGGAAAGAGTTGTTGGCTTGAGAAACTTGTGAAAGATGGAAGTTGGAAGAGTAAAACTAAAGTAGAGAGGATATTGAACATGACAAAAATATTTTAAGAATGTCTTCAGCCGTATTCTGGAGTTCCATTCTCTTTTATTCTGCTCTTTATTTAATGGAAGTCCCTTCACTTTTAGTTGGGTTAGTTCCCAAATCTTACCACCTTTTTGTGATAACAAAAAACCTGATTTTGGCTCATCAAAAGATGAACAGCATGATTTCTTTTGGCAGCAGCGAGTCAATGAAATATATAGTGAAACTGCAGCTCTACTAAACTTTACATCTGTAAACATTGCATTTATTTACTCATTTCATGTCTATATTTACCATGCTATAGAAGTGGCAGAGGGTTCTGACCTAGCATACAATATTAGTCAGAATGAAAACGAGCATCTTACTCTGACAAAGCATCTATCTCATAATGCCTTTGGTCTGTTTGAATATTTGAAGGAATGTTGCCTTTGTTTTGCTGTATAACTAAGAACAAACCTCAATACTGATGTAGTGTCTTTTTTTCATTGTGCATTGTGTATGTTTGTTTCTGATACTCTGATTACTTTGTTTTTAATGCTGTTCAAATACCACCTTATGTGGAATATGTTGAAATTTCAACAGTGTGATCATCAGACATGAGAAATCTGAACACAAGAAGCTCTATTTTTAGGGTGATCCTAAACCATTGTATATATATGTGTATATATATATGCATATGTCATTGTACATATGCACATAGTTCTGTTGTCTGGAACTTCAGGAGATTGCTTCAAAATGAAGACTGCTTTCCATGGGATTAAATGTCACCTAGCATCTTTATCAGATATGTTCTCACTGCTATCTTCAGTGGTGCTATTTCTGTTTTTCAAGAGGCATTCAGGAAGTTATTTTAAACTCCAGTGCATATTCAGTTCATGTTATCAGCAGTCCAGAAATGACTTCTATAAGAGGGAGTACTTTTTAATATTCAGAAATAGCTTGGCCTAAATCCAGTGTTGTGCTCTGTTATAATCCTTTGAATAAAGTGTTTTCAATGGTGTGCATATTCTTACATCTCAGCATATCATCCATCAGTTTCCAGAAGAGCTTTCTTAACTAGAGGATGTTATAACTTGTTTGTCCTGTTCAGGTGTTCAGTATAGAATTGCCTTTCTAGCTTTAATGGTATTGTTGAAGGACAAATACAAGTGCTGCTGCTGATCCTGTTACAGTTAAAATATTTGACCTGCTCTTTGGAGCAGAGCAGTTCATGATACTACTGCAGCTAACTGATACTGCAGCATGCTGTGCCTTTAGGATTAATAAAGACTGTATAGTGATCTTACAATTCTCTATCTGTGAAATTCTTATATTCAGTTAAGTCTTTTATTGTGCAGCACTTTATCCTTTTCTGTTGTCACATTGAAAATTATGTTCTTCTCCATTAACACTGTTTTATGGTTGGGGAGAAGAGCTAAAAGAGAAAAATAGTTTTCCATTTCTTTCTAACTGAATAAAAAGCCAACTTGAGGTTAAGTTAGGTTTTCTGGAAGGAAACAAACTCATCTGAGCTTAAATAATACAACTGTTTAAGACCTGTAATAATTGCCTTTCTTACATTTCTAATACAAAAGCAGAGCTGAGGGTAGAACAAAGATGTCCAGCTAGCCAGACTGCACCTCTACTGTAAAGGTAGGAGAAAAGCATTAAAATAAATACTACATTCTGTTCCAAACCATGTCCTTGGATGCAGTTGTTTGCAGTTGTAACTTTTTGGGCCCTGGTTCGGGCGCTCTCTGATCACAAGACTGGTTTCACTATTCTAGCAAACTCTACTGACTCTTAACTGCTGAGGTTTTGGAGGACTGTTTTACAAAAACATTTTATTTTGACATATTTGCTTGATGTTTTGCAAACAGTGAAGCCCTTTAATGGATCAGGTAGTAAATACCAAATAACAATAGTGATCTAATACACAAATTTCCAGTTTAGAATGACTTGTGTGACACATAACAGCTGAGGCCAAATGGAGAAAATGTATTAGATAGATGAGTTATTGCAGAAAAAAGCACGCTTCTGATGAATTAAAAATTAAAATGCTAGAATGCTAAATAAATAAAATTGTTTGATAAGGAGAAAGTTGAATTATGCAAGCTTAAAAAGCTTGTGTGTGGCTTTCCTTTTGAGAGCACTAATTACTAGATTTTGGTAACTACAGTTGCAACTGGAAGAATGAAGAGATGAAAACTGGGAAGGAGGGGTAGTGTGCTAGCAATTATATGAAGCTAGAAGATGGGAAATAAATGTGTTAGCAAGGTGATTGCAAATATTCAGGTTGCCTTCTGGTTAGACTGTTTTCCTGTTGTAACAAATGGTTATATTTGAATGAGAAAAAAATTGCCTTCAAAAATAACTTCAAATAACTGAAACTTACTCCTAAGTCTTCTTAAAACCTTGCTGAGAAAACGTTTATTTTAAAACTTGGTCTTTTCCAGATGAGTGTCCTTTCAGGAGGACTATTTCTGTTGGCTGCTGTTCGGGATAAATATAACAATATTAGAGTAAGCATGAAGTGACAGAACTTGCTTACTTAGAGATGCACATTGCATATCTGCCTTTATCCTTTATAACTGAATTGTATCCTGCTTATCTAAATGTAATAGCTGTTCAGCCAAACATATTTTGTCTGTCATAGCACAATACATTTTCAATTGCAGTGAGTATGTGTACGAGCACAAATTAGTCTAAGAACCTTATGAAGTTCTGCAAGGCTCTACACTCATATTTCAGAATATAAGCATCATCAGAATTGGATTAGATTGGATAATGGCTGTTCCTCTTCTATGCCACTTTGTATGGACTCCAAGTCTTCTTTGCTTTTTGGAATTACTTGTATTACTGAAAAATACAGTACTATAAGGAATCCAGCTATAGACATTGGTGACTGTGTGAAGGAAGGAAACACCACAGACACTTGAATGGTACTGATAAAAGTGTTAACAAATGCTAAATGATGTTATGGACTATATACTTTCTTATAGTATGGTAAAATATAACTCAAGTTTGGTATCAACTCTAAGGACATTTTCCTTTCCATTTAATTTCACTCCTCTCCTCCAAATAACAAAAGAGATCCCATGAAAGTTTGAAATTTTTACTTGCACAAAGAAATCAAAAGATGCCAATTGTTATTTGTGATTACAAAATGCTTGCGCTTCCCAGAAACATGAGTAATATTTGGATAAGTAGTAAGGTTAATGTCTAAGCATTTCCATTAGGTTGACAGTTCTGGTTTAAAATTATTGTATTGCAGCTTTCTACAATTTCATAGTTACTATTGTTACCTTCCTTACTTGCAAGGTAAATTCTTAGTTCAGGTAGTATTGGCAAGTTACTTTGACTGTAACTATGCTTACGGCTAGTAGTATTCTTCAAGTACAAAGTGAGACAAAGTCTGGTATTGATGTCATATGCATCGTTTGCTTCATTTGGTGGAGGTTATGCTAGTAAAACATAATTTAAAGCCCTGAAAAAGGTTGTAGTGGGTTTTGGGTTTGTTTATTTTCCTCTTTTTTAGCTCCTAGAAAGTACTGAAAAGTGTTTTTTGACTGAAGAAAGGCTCTTAATTCTTTTTCTGTTTGGTAGGAAGGGGGAGTGGAAAATTTGGGCCTGCTTACTAATTGTTTACATTGGGGTGGAAGTAGATTTATTTCTCCTCACAAGGGAAAAGCAGCTCAAGTCTGAGCCACAGATTTTTATTTCTGTGTTCAAATTTCATAAAACTAAGAAAATAAGCAAAGGATTTCTAATATGTATGCAATGTATAGAAGCAGACTTATATTTCTTCATGCTTATGCGACACCTTCGTACCAGGATTTCAAGTGCAGTTAATCCCTGCTCTCGGAAAATCTAATCTCTTCATTGTCTTTATTAACCACATGTAAAAGTAAGTTAGGCATTTTAAGGGGAGGAGCAAAAGTCAATGATTTAATCCTCTTTTCCTCCTCTTTAATTGTATTTTAAGGAAAAAGATTCAAGCCTTCCAGATTTCTACCAACTGCTATTTGTCATTTTGTCATAGCTGTCAATGCTGCTGTTTAAAATAGAGAATACTTTATTGATTTCAGAAGTCTATACATTTTTGTTACTGTTTGAGTTAGATACCCCAAGGTAACTCTGGGCTTCAGAGTTTGGTGTTATATTTGTGATTCCTAGTTAACTGTGGAAAAGAATTCGTTTTCTAAAACACCATAGTTGTGTATAGGCATCGAAAAGCAAAGAGGTGTCATAAACATCTAAAAAAACCCAAAGTATCAGTTGAACTGCTATGACTTACCCATAATTATTCTGAAAGTATTTTCTACCTTAATAAGTAGAGGTTCAGGAACTAAGAACAATTTCTGACATTAAATGTCAACCAGCTGGGGAAGTAATGATCCTAAAGTTCAGTCATTTTACTGAAATGCTATTTCTGAGTTTCAGTATTTTGTCTACACAGCTATTTATAGTCCTACTGAGATGCAGTTGCTTTTTGTTTGTTCAAACCCTTTTATTCTGGAAAGTAATCAGTCACATTGTGAGACCTCAGTTGGAGTATTGTGTGCAGTTCTGGTGTCCTCAACATAAAAAGGACATGGAACTGTTGGAACAAGTCCAGAGGAGGGCCACGAGGATGATCAGGGGACTGGAGCACCTCCTGTATGAAGACAGGCTGAGAAAGTTGGGGCAGTTCAGCCTGGAGAAGAGAAGGATGCGTGGAGACCTCAGAGCAGCCTTCCAGTATCTGAAGGGGGGTTATAGGGATGCTGGGGATGGACTCTTCATTAGGAACTGTAGTGACAGGACAAGGGGTAACGGGTTCAAACTTAAACAGGGGAAGTTTAGATTGGATATGAGGAAGAAATTCTTTACTGTAAGGGTGGTGAGGCACTGGAATGGGTTTCCCAGGGAAGCTGTGAACGCGCCATCCCTGGTGGTGTTCAAGGCCAGGTTGGACAGAGCCTTGGGTGGCATGGTTTAGTGTGAGGTGTCCCTGTCCCTGGCAGGGGGGTTGAAACTGGATATCTTAACGTCCTTTCCAGCCCTAACTATTCTGCGATTCTATAATTCTATAACTTTGCTTCAGTTTTACTTTTTATTCAACTACAAATATGTTTCAGTGCACAACTTTATTTTTCCTTTCAGATGGTCTTGTTATTGTTGGAGTCCATTCTGCAAAATTCCCAAATGAAAAAGTTCTGGATAACATTAAAAGTGCCATTCTGAGATATAATATTGTCCACCCTGTAGTAAATGATGCCGATGCAACACTGTGGCATGAACTTGAAGTGTCCTGCTGGCCAACTCTGGTTATTTTGGGGCCTCGTGGAAATATGCTCTTTTCGCTTGTTGGAGAGGGACACAGAGAGAAGTTGTTTTTATTTACTTCTATAGCACTGAAATTCTACAAGGAAAGAGGACAAATCAAAGATAACAAGATTGGAATAAAGTTATATAGAGACTCACTCCCACCTTCTCCCCTGCTGTTTCCTGGCAAAGTGACCGTGGATCATTCAGGAGACAGGCTGGTCATAGCAGATACTGGACATCATAGGATATTGGTTACTCGAAAAAATGGACAAATTCTACACACTATTGGAGGTAAGGGTATATAAGTTTGTCACAGTAATTTTAGTTTAGTAGAGGATGTTTGCTGGGCCTACTAGTATAATTGCATATATATAGTATAATATGAATTACAAAAAAAACATTTTGTATTCTTATGAAAGTGTTGCAGATGGGTTTAGATTGAAGTGACATACATCCACAACCAGCAGCAAGGTAGGGAAAAGAAAAGAGTAGAGTTTTCAGTAGAAGACGTGAATGCTGACTTCGTAGTGGTGTGTGGGGATGCTTTTGGTGTGTGTTTTTAGCTTGGTTGTTGGTTTTTTTAAATGAAGAGCATTTGTGTATAGGATTTTGGAGGAAGGGAGAATTACTAAGGGCAGTGGCATTGCACTAATACATAATCACCTGAAAATGAAGTTGCTTTAGTGTATGTGAAAAGACCTGTGTTGTCACCAAAACTGAGGTGTGACATACAAACAAGTACAAAAAAGTATTTAGATTTAGCTACATTTGTTACCAAGTTTATATTGGTAACATTTCAGCTTTAAAAACTGAATCTCTTTAACTGATTTCGTAATATTACTCTCTACTTTACAGTGCAAATCAAGAACATTTGTACATTCTTTGTATGCTTTACTCTCTCAGAGATGAAAAATTCAGATTTGTTCCTTTTTAGAATCTATTACAGTGGTAGAAGTTACATCTTAATGCACCAAGTACATAGCTGTCAGGACAGTCCATTTATGAACAACCATAACAGACAAATGTAGGAACTGGTTGAATCCCCAGATAACTGACAACAATGATTCATTTATGTCTCAGAATCAGGACCTGATGGGTCCTATATTACTGAGTCTGGTATTGACTAACACCTGTTCTGTGGCAGCATCCTAAAAACCTCATAAAAATAACCAGTGGCACTGCTACTTAAAGAAAGGAGGAAAATCTCTTGCTACTTGAAGTAACAGTGTATTGGATAAGCAGTTACCCAAGTTAACCTCATAAAGGCATTAGTCTTGATATCCTTCTCCTATGAGAAGTACCAACAGGATTTCTTATGCCAAAAGTGAGAGAATTTGATATCTGATATGTGAGATAAAGTCTCCAGCATCAAGCTACCCTTTAGTGTTCTGGGATAGTCATTAAATAGCAATTCAGAGGGAAGTATCCTTACCTCTGAGCTGGTACCCCTGCTTCATGTGGCAGTCTGTGCTTTTCCCTTCCCTGACGTTGTGCACCCTGCCACTTAGAAGGGGAACTACCGGAATCTGACACACCACTACCCCAGTCCTTTGTGTTTGTTAGGGTCTAAATTGTCTTCTGACAGTAGATTATGAAAGTTTGTGTATTTCTGTGACTCAGATAAATGATTCAGTGGGCAGAAAATAATGTAACAAAGTTAATAATGCAGTAACAAATGTGGGCAAGCACAAAGGTTGAAATTATTATATTTGCATCATAAATCATGATGCACACGTAACTCAATACCTAAATGTCTTCTGCTGAGATGTACTGCTAATGCACTTTAAATGTTACTCCCGCTGACCTACAATGCTTACCTTCATACTGTTATATTCAGGTCAGTGTCACTTCTATTTCTTGGTGGTTTGGTGCAGAACACTGTCACTCCATCATTCTTACTATTCTTTTATGTAATCTGTTCCATGGTATCTTTTTCCTAATTGTTGCTAATGAGAAAATGCTGCTAATCAAATAGTAGTTTCATTTGTGATAACACCAAAGTCTAAACCACTGAAAGTGAGTTGAGTTTGGGAAATTAAATTTTTCCATGCTGGCTTGATTTGATGTAGTTGGGAATAAAAAAAGATATAGTTCTTCTATTTTTGTCTTGTGTTGTTGCTATTATCCTTTAGTGCAAGAGAACAGGAACAATTTAAACCCCTCTTAAGACTTCTCTTTTGGCTCCTTCAACCTGCTGGTCATGCTTCTTTTGATGCAGCCCAGGATACGGTTGGCTTTCTGGGCTGCAAACACACACTGAAGCCAGCTCTTGTTAAGTTTCTCATCGATCAACACCCCTAAGTCCTTCTCCACAGGGCTGCTCTGAATCTCTTCTCCACCCAACCTGTACCTGTGCCTGGGATTGCCCCGACCCAGGTGTAGGACCTTGCACTTGGCTTGGTTGAACTTCATGAGGTTGGTATCAGCCCACCTCACAAGCATCTCAGGATCCCTCTGGATGGCATTCCTCCCCCGGCATGTGAACTGCGCCACGCACTTTGATGTCGTCAGCAAACTTGCTGAGGGCACATTCAATCCCACTGTCCATGTCACCGACAAAGATGTTGAACAAGAGCGGTCCCAACATCTATCCCTGAGGGACACCACTCGTTACTGGCCTCCAGCTGGACATTGAGCCATTTGAGCACAACTCTTTACGTGCGGCCATCCAGCCAGTTCATTATCCACCGAGTGGTCCATCTATCAAACTGATGTCTCTCCAACTTAGAGACAAGGATGTCATGTGAGACAGTGTCAAACGCTTTGCACAAGTCCAGGTAGATGACATCAACTGCTCTACCCCTGTCCATCAGTTCTGTAGCCCCATCATAGAAGGCCACCAGATTGGTCAGGCAGGATTTCCCCTTAGTGAAGCCATGCTGGCTGTCACCAACCACCTTGTTGTTTTTCATGTGCCTCAGCGTGCCTTCCAGAAGAATCTGCTCCAAGATTTTGCCAGGCACAGAGGTGAGACTGACTGGTCTGTAGTTCCCTGGGTCATCCCTTTTCACCTTCTTGATAATGGGGATTATATTCCCCTTTCTCCAGTCGTTGGGAACTTCACCTGACTGCCATGATTTTTCAAATATGATGGACAGTGGCTTAGCAACTTCATTTGCCAGCTCCTTCAGAACCCACAGATGGATTTCATCAGGTCCCATGGACTTGTATACGTTCAGGTTCCTAAGAGTATCTTGAACCAGATCCCCCTCCTGTAGTGGGCAAGTGATGCAAACTGTAGAAGGTGCTGTGAAAGCACCTCTTAGAATGTTATTTTTTTACAAGTTTAAATGTGTGAATTTTGGGTTTGGTTGGTTGTTTTGTTTTGCTTTTTCTAAAATTACTTTTGAGTTTGCTTTGTTTCATTTGTAGGTCCAAACAGTGGAAGAAGAGATGGAAGATTTTCAGAGGCAGCTTTTAACTCACCACAAGGAATTGCTATAAAAAATGATGTTATTTATGTAGCTGATACAGAAAATCACCTCATTAGAAAGGTAAATTTTTTGCAAGGAAATTCAAAATTTAATCTCTCATCCCTCATTCTACTTACAGAGGTGGATATTTAGACTATGTTACTTACTCTGATTATTTACTCTTTGAATTCCCTCAACGTTGGGAAGGAAATTCAGCACAATATCTTATAAATAAGTGCTGTTGTGCAGTTTGTTGTTTAAAGGCTACATATGCTTTTGTGCTTCCTTTCAAATGAAGATGATATACATTACTTGCTGCAGCATATCTGATATTTTTTTTTCTACTGACTCTTACTTTCCTGTTATGAGAAACATCTATTCTTAGTACTACAACAAAATAGTTTTTATTTTGCTTCCAGTAGTATCTGATTCTTATCTAAAGTTATTGTACTACTATGGTTCACTGAGTATCTAAACTTCAGTTAGCTGTTTGGGTCTCTGAAGTACATACAGGTAACTGCTGTAATACCAGAATTGTCTGCATGTGGAATTGTTTTTTATTAAACAGTTGTTTTAGCTTGGTATAGGATGTAGGAATGATATTTTTTGTATATAGTCATTGGATCTTACATTTGGTTAGGTCAAATTTAGAATAATAAGTTAAATTTTTGAAGCAATACAATATTACCTTATTACTAAAAGTATTTTTTGCATCTCAGAAGAACTCAGGTCCTCACTAATATATCTGATTTGTGATCAGAGGAGCTACATTCTTACTCAGTTTGAAGTGCTTTTGTACTGTTAAGTGGGTTCATTGTATGTTTCATTTCAAAGCACTTGTCCATGAACTCCCTGCACAGTATTCATTGGAGTTAGCTGCTAGGTTTTATTCTGAAAATGACCAAAGCTCCCGGTTGGTAGAGAAACACTGTGTACTAAAAATGAGCAGTTTTCTCCAGAGTCCTCAGCCTAGAGACTCTCATCATTGTAGCGTGGTGACCACAGGATATGAAGTGTTGCAGGTAGCAACGACCGCACAGAAACACCTGAAGATCTGTATCATACCGCTTCAGCGTTTTTGGTGATAATTAGCTTTTCCCTTTCATCTAAATGTGACATGAGGGTATCCAGGACTTAATATAATAAACACTATAGGCCATGCATTCAAATACTTGTGCAGGCCATGGGCCTTGAAAAAAGTGCATTTACTGCTACAAAAGTTAGAAGATATGTGTGTGAAAGACTCCCTTTTTACATGATCATCATGATAAATGCATGAACAGTATTGGAAGTCACTTTGAAAATAAGCAAAAGGAAAAGAAAAATAAAGGGATTTAAGCTGCAGAAATTAAATCAATTTTTTTGCCCTAAGGCATGAAATGAACTGCAAAAATAATTTGCTTTGTACAAATTAAATGAGATGGGAGATACCGTTACAGTACCTGAATTTCTATGTCATATTCCTATAGAAGTTTAAAATAAAACATCTACATCCATCGTCTGAGTATTTCTTCAGAAAATTTTGGTGCTTGCTTCTGCAACTGCTGGGCAAACCTTGACAAAACAGTGTTAATTTTTGTTGAAGAGAATTCCCGGCTTGTGGTTTTCCTGTTTCCTGCCGCCATCAGCTAGCACTGTGGTAAAATTCGTTATCTTCCTACGTTTGTTAGGATTTGTTTTTTATTTGTCAACAAAAACTCTGTTTTTGACATCTGGCTCAAATTGTAACTTCAGTCAGGTTCATTTTGTGCCTTCGGTGTGTGTCATTTTGCTTCTTGTAGATTGACCTGGAGTTAGAGATGGTGACCACTGTAGCTGGCATTGGGATACAAGGTGTCGATAAGGAAGGTGGAGCAAAAGGAGAAGAACAGCCTATCAGCTCTCCATGGGATGTGGTCTTCGGAAATTCAAGTACTGTATCACTTGAGCTTTTGACATCTCATATTTACACGTGCATGGCTGTTTGCTAAATATTTTCCTGTTTTGGTAATAATCTGAGATAGGAAAAAGTAAAAATTCACCTTACAACTGAATCTAAAAAGCGGTGATTTCATTTGCAACTAAGACCTGCAGTTCTGCTTTGGATCCTTAAGGAAACATGAACTGTTACTTGATGGCAGAAAAATTCTTTTGTAGTGAGCTATTAGTTACTGGGTCCAAATACAGGAGGAAATTGTGATTGCTTTTGTTAAGCCAGTGCTTTTTATGCCAGGATCACTTAAGCAGCTACATTTTACAGGAAGTGAGCATTGTCTAGAAGTTCCTTTTCTTGACTATACAGACATGTTTGACCCCTTGTAAATATTTGAGTTTAGGAAGTAAAAGTAATTCTAGTTGAGGGCCTATGTTTATTCCTGTTTAAGTGACATAAAATCATTAGATTCAAGATGATGATAGAGTCAATCAGATAGGAGAGGAATACCTCAGAAAAAACCTTGCAAGCATCAGTGGGTAAGAGTGAAATTTTTGCATAATGGGATGCAAGAATCAGCTTCTGAAGGTTTAAGTAGCTTGCTTTTCTGGTTCACTTAACACAGGCCTGAGCTTGACATCACATAACTGCCATGTTTCAACTGATATTAACTGGGAGTTCATTCTTTCTTTTTTCTTATTTTCATTTAAATATAATTCAGGGGTTGCCAGTTTTTGAACAATGACAGAACATTGCTTTAGCGTGAAATAAAACCCTTAGGTCACTATTTTAAACATAAAAATTGACTTCCAGTATTGGGATTTCTTGAATCTGCAGGTAATGGGGTGGGGAAGTAGCATGATTTAAGTCTAATAGCTTTAAATTAGAGATACTTTGCAAAATTAGTAAATGAGGATATTTTACTGACCTGGAAGCATTTGTTATAATCTTGGGTCAGTTACGAGAGAGGAAAACACACTCAAGTTTAAGGAAGCATGAAGCTAGCTCATATAGATGTCTTCTTATATAGATTGTCAGTATAGACATTGTACCACCAGCAGCCTTGACTGCTTAAATAAGCAGCTGTCATTAATTTTTTTAGATTTAAAACTTTTAATAACATGTTTTCTACATAAAAATGAAATGAAAATAAATTAAACTAAATTTTACAAAGAGCACTTTTTCCCAAATGCTTTTCCAATGACCCTCACAATTTGTGTTAAGCATGTGGATTTCTACTTGCAAGAGGAAGGAGGAGTACCTGAATCTCATTGGATGTGGGTTGCTATTAATGAAGGCATGAGTTTAGCTGAATTTTATCCAATCTGATTTTCTTTTTGGTAGCCAGTAGATTCTTGTGTGACTAGCTGGTATAGTTTTCAAGGTGTCTTGAACCAGCAAGCTGATCTCCGTGGGATGTTACTGCAGAGCTGTTTCACAGATCAGCAAAGGAGGAGACGAGTAACTCATCAGTGCTTCAGAAACCTCAACTGGTTAACAGAACTATTCAAAATAGCCTATAATTTTACTTTGCATGATGCTTTCTTCTGCTTCTGCCAGTAGTTGAATTTCTGTTGATACTTTCTGAGAGCTCTGCTTGTTAAATGTTAATTGATAGGATTGTTATCAACATGAGCATAGTAATCACTGAATGATTCACCTGTAGAGGATTAGTCATCTGCACTCTTCAACAATGCTGAATTTTAATCAGCGTTTACATAAAAATCTGATCTTCTGAACACGCTCTCTTCAGACCAGTAAAATCTTTTCCGATTCAATTAGAACCTACCAGTGAATTGTCCATTTAGAGCTCTACAAAATATAACCTGTCAGTTACAAAGAGATTAAATCAATTTAAATTCCTTTTTTGAGAGGGTGATAGGCCAAAGAGATAAAATGGGGCTGAGTTGTGTGTTTTCAGATTCTTTTTAAGACTTTTTTTTTTTTTTAATATGGTTTTGTGTGGGTAAAATAAGCAAGGAAAAATGTAAATATCTGTAATAGCTGTATAAAATTCTTTAAGAAACTTTAACCAGAGAGAGATGTCAAAACAGGGGATTATACTCATTAAAATGCTGACAGGAGTGTGTCCCAGAGCATGAGGAACCAAGGCTGTGTCCTGTAGTCTGCAGTGGATTTGTCTTGCAGCATAGGTATTGCTATGAGCTGCAGTGACTTCTTTAAGTGTGTTGCCAGCCATCAAAATAGTTTGTCAACAGTGCAGCAGAGTTTGTCAAAGTTGTGTTGTTACTGCAAATTGCTTGAACCTAGTAGCGTCTTCTGTCCCTATTCCTTATACTATGGATAGTATGCATTAGTTATTCAGTAAATGTAGGAAATCTTCACTCTCCTGGGCAGACACCCAGCCTTCTGTTGGTTATTCTCAGTGTGCTGAGAATACAAGTAGATACCCTGCTGTCATATGTTAAAACTGGCATGCCAGTGCGTGTGTGTGCATATGGATGGATGAAGTAATTGATGAGAGTTTCAGAAATTGCTTTGGTTCATATCCACATAGCAGCACACATTTTTTACATGTGTTTATATGTGTCTCTGTGCAAGTTGCAGAGTGTAATGGACAGCAACACAGATGCATTATTACAGTAAGTTTGACTTCTATGTTAACTGGTGTGGCATATGGGAAATAACACTGTGCTTTCCTGTTTTCCTTAGAGCTATGTAGCTTACACAGTGTACAAGAGGCATATTTTTCTTTTCAGAAGATAGATGTATGGATTTTATACATTTTAAACAAGTGATGCTTTTGTGAGTTTCCTTTCAACATCCAAAGCCGTGCTATCCAGAACATGAAGGGGAGAAAAAAAGGAGTTTAAATGTTTAAGCTTTTCATGTACTACACTCAGTAGTCTTGAACAGTTTATGCTGACCTTCGTCAAAGCCGCAGAGGGAAAGGTTACCTCTTAAGAGAAAATTCAGTATCATTTATGTTTCTTGACATTTCTTGTATTTGCTCCCAACACAGTTTAGACTATGTGTTACAGTATCACATAATGGTTGAGGTTGGGGATCATCTAGTCCAACCTCCCTGCTCAAGCAGGGTCACCCAAAGCACATTACTCTCCAGGGTTGTCTCCAGACAGCTCTTGAATATCTCCAGGGAGGAGACATTTTAAAATGTGAATTTATAGGTTGTTGTGAAATTAAAAATATTGAAGGTAAAAAAGTTTGTGAAGGCACATCTAAGTTAACATGTAGAATATATACTGCTAAGTAGCTTACTTTTAAGCATCCTTATATTATTTCCATGAGATAATAGGCTTTTGTTTCCCCATTTTATACAGATGCTGAAGTCTGAGGCAAAGAGATTAAGTGACTGTGAATTACCCTTTAAAAGAAAGTTGGCACAAGTCTCTTTAAGGTAGGGGAGTTAATGGAGATAAAACACATGCTAGGATTCAGGCAGACAGTATTCTTCCTTGTTATTTATTTCTTTAGTTGTGGCCACTGAGCTAGCATTTTACCCTTCACTTTTAAAATTCTTGAATGAACTCTATGGATTAAGTTCTGGCTTTGTTGAAGTTGGTGCTGAAGTTTGCACTGATACAGATTGTGCAGGAAATACAGGGGAGGGCCAGCAGCTTAAAAATACATCATTAAATTACTCTGCTTTTTTAGCTTTCTCTGTTGTCCCTTTCTATTTTTATTCAGTGGGTGTTGAAAGCAAGTGATACTTAAATGCACAGTTGGTCTGAGCGTGAAATGTTCTTGATAGCTGCATTCTTGCTGGTAAGAATAGGACAATGGCCTGCTCTTGGTGACATAACTGTGTGATCTGCATTCCAAAATCTGGTCTTAAATTGCTTGATTGTAATCTATTTATAGCAACTCCCAAGTAGTGTTGACCATGCTTTCAGTAAACTAGTTGGAAATTTTTATGTCAATTTAGGTTTTACATAGTTATTATTTAAATGAAAGTACAGTATCTTATCATACTGCTACAATTTTTACAGCCCTTAAAAGGCAAAAGTATGTAAGATTATTTTTTCTCTCTGAGTGTCTCTGCTAGAGGGTTATTTGGTACCACCGCATTCCAGAGGAAAACACTTCTTTTTTCTGAATTAGTTATGGTGATTCTTCCTCAGTTTTGCAAAGGAGTAAAGCAATAATTATTTCTCACAATAATTCCCACTTCCTGGATGAGCTCAGACCATATATGAACTGTTTATGTCTGAACTGTCTGTGTCTTAAAAGTATGCTTTCTATATGTGGAGGTGTCCCTGCCCCTGGCAGGGGGGTTGGAACTAGATGATCTTAAGGTCCTTTCCAACCCTAACTATTCTACGATTCTATGTTGCCTTTCTTTCCCCTTCTACGCTAGTCTCATTCTGGCATTGGGGCTCTAGCCTTCGCTGTCCTGTGAAAGGAATTTTCCTTCGTAATAGCTGAAAATTAAAGAACTGCTCTTGTAATCATCAGGGATTAGTTATGTATTGTTTTTGTGGACAGCTCAAAACTTTGAGTTACTCTAAATGTATGTTGTGTAATATGGCTGCATGATATAGCAATATAGAGAATTTGAATGCAAAAGGCCTTCTCATCTCTTTAGCAGTTTCCTACGCAAAGTATAAACTCAGAAATACCCCATTCAGCTTTGGGCTGCATCTGCCCTTGAAGTTCACTTCCACAGAAAATTGTGTTAGAGACATAACTGACATGAAACAGACTTCTCTTATTGAACTACATCTTAAATTTACTTTGTAAATTGTAATTATTTTTTGTTTTAAATATTTGCCATTTCAAAGAAAGAGTATCTTCATTAAAGATAGGGCCGAAGTAAAGTGAAAGACTGATTATAGCATTTTATTCCTATGTGAGAACTGTTTAAGGAGAAAAAGTCTTTTGAGAAATGTGACATTAAGAAGTTACAGCAAAGGACTACAGTGAAGCAGGACATTTTCTAGTCTTGCTTTGGGAGGACTTCTGAAGCGCACTGTTTAATTCTAGATAGTGTCTGAGTGGGTCAACCAGCTTCATACTGTAGGCAGAATCAGAAAGAGGGACAAATAAATTCGGCTGAAGTTTTCACATGTGCTAGCGTAATTTAGGTATGGGTTCTGTGAACCCTCAGCAGCTTTCATTCCTGTTCCTAACCTGGCATTTTTTCCTTTAAACATTTGAGAGAAAACTGAGGAGGGCTAAACTTTCAGAACTAGTAGCTTTTTATACAATCAGCCCACCAGATTTTATCTCTACAGGAGCCATTACTTGTTAACTGTTGACTGAATGCTCAAATTCTGTATTCTAAGCCAAAACTGAGAGATTAAGGAGTTTATTGTATTTCCGAATAGCAATAGCAACAGAAGTTATTATTATTTCACATGTTTGCTATAGAAACAGGTCAAGAAATTAGTTATTTATGGTAGTATTTTACTATAAACATGCCTTTGACAGAAACATATGAAGACTGAAGTCTTAACATGAGGATGTAGTGAGAGTTGTGACTGAATATCCAGCAGTAATCCCACACAATTTAGTTTGACAGGCTACTCTTCTAGTAAATTGGACTTCTCTACATCTTGACAGAATGGATGGTGATGATTTCTTTCTGCAGTAAAAAGCATTTGAATTAGCGTTTACCATCTTAACAGATGTCAAACTTAGTAACATTTTGAAGTCCATAACTTAAACTGTCCTCAGTTATTTGTACTTGAAGTCATGATTTCTCATTCTCTTTGTCCTGCAGTCTGTAGTCTTGTTCTGTGAATTAAATCTATGCTCATGATAAAGAAGTTAAAACTACAAACCAGAATTCTGAATACTAGTTGAGGTATTAGATACTGGTTTTAACGCAAAATTCCAGATGCAGAGCTGCTGACAATAAACATCCTTTACAAGTCTTACAGAGACATGCAGGGCTCAGAATGAGACGCAGTTTTTAACTGTTCTTGTTTGATGCTGAAAGAGCTTTCGAATATGGAATGTGTGTGTTGGGGATCAGGGGAGACTGCAGTGCTGAAGTACCCTCATGTTTACATGTTTGCTGTACTTAAGTAGGAATGAATAAAATGCATAACCAGACTTAGCTTTGTCTGTACTTACAGTGATGTATCCCAACACTAAATAATCTAAATCTGTTCTTTCATGTTAACAGATACTGTCATTTCTACTTTGGCTTTTTTTCTGAAGTATTTACTGACATTACAGTCAGAAGGCTAGAGTTAGAGAAAATATTTAATTGCAGTAACCATTTTTAGCTCCCTGTTACCTCCCATTGTATGACATCCCCTTGGTATCTACTGTGTCCAGGGATTTCCCCTGATGAGAAGGCAGCTATGTTAACTAAGGAGGAAAACTCCAGAAGCATTTTATTTTGTAAAGGGTTGTGCTGTTTGCATGATGGAGCACTGTGAAAGAGGTAGTGCAGGAAAAAGAAGAAAATGAATTTTTACTCCTCCGAAAAGGATGATGTGTACTTGTAACAGTACAGACTGACAGTGCTAAAGCATTCCTTTGGGGCTTTGCTATCTCTGTCTCACTGAAGAAGAACAATTCTCTAGTTGTTCTGTCAGTCAGATTTCCTAAACTACTTCTGACTTAAGCCTAGGCGCAACTTGCACTCACAAATGCATGTATATAGGCAGTGTGCCTGTCTGTAAACTGGGAGGTGTTTTGTGGAGCCCTTTTTGCTGCTTGTGATTTTGCAGAGGATGAGTGTGCCAACAGACTTCTTCCTTGTTATTTTTTTTTATAGTTAGTAGGCAAGAATAATATTTTCAAACTTCAGTCTATTTAGAAAATATCAGTGGTGCCAGCCACAAAATCTAACTTTGATTCCCAGGCTTTTAATTCCCAGACTGGAAGTAAGCATGCAGTCCCTAGCCAGGGAAGCTGGAAGAGCGGGTAGTCCTGGGAATGGAATCTCTTCGAACAGATACTGCCTCTGGCTGTTATGAAATAAACTCCTTTTTGTGCGTCCAGATTGACTCACAGTTGGTGATCAGCAGTGTTAATGAACTGTTTAAAGTTGTGTATAGGTCTGTTAAGTCTTACAACAGATACATAGATTGAAGAACTGAATCATTGTATAATAACTGAAGTGTTGTATAATATGGAATGCCTATTCATTATTAGTGAATCTTTATAACATAAGTGTGTCACATTTGCAAGCCGTACTTTGCTTTGATAGTGGCAGCGCTAAAGATAAGAAAACACATACCCTAATAAGGAGAAACTACACTGGATTTTTGAAACAGCTCAAGATAGTTTGGAATGTGATGCTTAATTGAATGAATGTAAAAGAATTGCTTTGTTCTTTTATGCTTTATAATAAATTCTTTAAAAATAAATTCTTTCCATTCAAGGATGATAAGGAGTTATGATAATGATGGCACTAGCATAATTTTAGGATGCTGGTTCTCCCTGGCCCCCTTCTCCTGTGAGAACAGTGCAAGGATGACAGCAGTGGCATGTCCTCAAAGTGTTGTATCCTGAAAGAAGAGGATTTTCTGTCTTATGCTTCAGAACATAAAGCATTAAACTCTGTAGCGTCAGGCCCACTGTGTGATAAAATGCCTTAGCTGTGCAACTATGGGCATTGTTTTTTGGGTTTGTATAATTTTTTTTATTAAAGTCCTGACATTTTCCACAAGTCACTACGCTTGTGCTGTTTCCATGTTTGCATCCGTTCTCTTTGTTATAGTGGCCAGCTAGTAGAAAATACTTAAGTTGCATTAATCTATAATGGTTTTGGAGCTCTTATTTTTACTGCCTTGTTCTCTAGTTGAAGAAAGGATTTTCTCTCTATTGATCTTTCATTTTCAGTAAAGTTTGAAATTAATATTGATACTTTTTTCCTATGCCTCATATTTAAGCTTTTAAGTGTGCAGAACCAAAGTAAGAAACCTTTTCCATTTTTCAACATATAGCTGTCACAAGGGATGGAATTAGAGACTTGGATAGATGAATGGAATAGATCTTTCTAAAGTGCTCAGTTCAAGCCTTACTCCTTCATTTCTTTGGTGGGTGAAGTGAATAGTAAATAATTAACAAAGCACTTTTTGACATCCCTCATAATGAACTGCACAGCATAGCAAGATTAAAAACTCACTTTCTGAGTTGACTAGTGATTTTAGCATTATTCATTCTGGGGTGGTCAAAATAGTAGCATCTGAAGAGTGCAAGGTGTGCATCATGGAAACATAAAATGCTGAAGTTGAGCATGTACTATATAGGAAGTAATAAAATGATTTCATAGGCCATCTTCTCAATTTAGATCTCTTAGAAGCAACCTCTAATCAAAGGTGGTACTGTGAGGGGGTGTGTGTTTTGATTTGGTTTTTTCATTGGGGTGGTTTTGACATCCCCAGGACTTTGGTAACATCTATGGTGACTGACTCATAAAATGTGCATTTTCCAACTCATTTTGCAAGCCTTTCTGCTCAACAAAAAACTTTTAGATGCATTGGAAGTTGGACTTTTGTTCTTGGAGCTCTAGTTTACATGAAAAATGGAGCCATTTAGAGGTGCAGGAGAGAGTCAACAGGTTCCTTTGACCACAGTCTTAGAAACTTGTGTCTTGATCCAGGGAACAGAAAGGGCTAAAGATAGACAGTGTTAAAATCATACCAGTACTATTCTGAAGAGGGCTCACAGTATGAGGAAATTAATTCTGGAGAAAGAAGGATGGTTTTTTTCCCCTCTTGCAGTGTGTGAAGTGAGAAAGGTTTAGGATTAAAAGAAAAACAGCAGGATCTCTTGGGGGAGTGGTGGTAATTTCATTTTAGGAAGATTGATTTGGACTAACTTCTCAGGTTTAAAACGCTTGCAGGCGTTTTACATAGAATTGCTTTTATTTTGAAGCTCCCAAAATGGGGGTGGGGGTGAGGAAAGAGGTATCCATTAGATTATTTGCAGAGATACCTATGAGGTGTTTTAAAAGTTCACGTGAATAAAAAGTTTCTGTGAGCAATTTAAGGATGTTTTTCTTTTGAGTGGCTGATAGTTATTCCAATACCTGATACATTTATTCAGAAATGAATGTATCTTGTCTCTGACTAGACCAGACAGTCGTGCACAGTGTGTATAGGCTAATACAGTGTCTACACTTAGAAAGATAAGTGTCCCCATTTTAATGTGGTTTTTAAATGTCAACTTTCTGTTCCTTTTCAGAAGAGGCTAAGATAAGTAAATTTCTTTTGGATTTTTTTGGTTTTTAATGCTCTTTCACAATTTGTCTTCATGTATTCTTCCTTACACTGTAATGCGCTGTGTTTAAAGCTATAGAGCACTTACAATGTTCTTCACTTTCCATTTGTATCATTTTATTTGTGAAGTATTATCTGGCAAGCTTCATGTAATTTATAGATTTGGATTGGTGAATAGTAGTTTTACACTTTGAGTTGAAAAAAATAGCTGCTTGAAACATAGTTGAACACTTCTTGATAAAAGGTTACTGTCGCACAGATCTGTGTCTTGTATTTGTGGCAATACACGTACATGTTCATAGGGAGAACAACTTGGAAACCGGATGGATAGTGGAAGGGGAAATCAGTAATTGCTCGCATCACATCTAATGTTTGAATAGACAGCAGTAGTTGTGCTCCAGAGCATAAATCTACATGACGCACAAGCATCAGTTACCCTTATCTTAAAAACGTTATGTACTCTGTATGTAATGTACTGCCATGGTTATTCCTCTCCAAACCTGTAAACAACTGCCAGTAGCTTTTTGGAATATCTCATTTTCTCACTAACATAGTAAAAAAACCCAAAACATATGTCCCCCACTGCCCAAACCATGCTTAGCAAAGATAAGAACATATTTGTTGGCTAGTATGAATCCAAAAATCACAGGTGAAATATGGACTCAATAGCAAAATGTTGCGAAGAGCAAATCCCATTTGAGGTATTGTCCTTAGGTAGGGATATTAAAAGTACTATTTTCATATCTTGGGGAGAGAATAGAAATAAAATAGAATTTTTGGTAGATGAAAGACATTTTATCTCCTTCTCTTGCTCTGTTTTTTTGGTTGATGGGTTTTTTTTCTTTCCCATGGGAAAAGGTGAGCTGGAGTAGGTGGGTAGCAGGATTATTTGTTGATTTCTTTGTTTTAAAAACATTCCCAAAGTGTTTGTTGGGTTTTTTTTTCATACATTTTTACACATCCATTTTGAAGTTTCAGGGACCCAGGAAGATGATGTTTTATGGATAGCAATGGCAGGCACTCACCAGATATGGGCACTGATGTTGGAAGATGGAAAACTACCAAAAGGAAGGTAAGCAACTAATAAGAGACATGTGAAATTGCTGTTTGTCTTGATAAACAGCTTTCTAATCCGAAAGAGAGAGATAATCAAATGAAAAGTAACTTTTCTTGACTGTGCATAGCTTGAAGTTTGCTGCTTCTGTTTAAAGTTGTGTGGCCTTTAAAGTCTGCACGTTTTTTCCCCACAGCTGTTAGATGGAATTACAGATGCTGCTTTTGCTATAACACTATGACTTGGTAGCATACATTCATATAATTGAATGGTACTTTTCATTGCATTTGCTGAATTATCTAGTGAGGAATGATATACTGAGATGAAATACAAGTTAGCAGAAAGGCATTGAATAATTCCCTGTGCTGCAGTAAAGTTGGTTTCCTAACTCACAAGTGCTTGTCCTGTAGCTTCTGTTTATGCGTAATGTCTGAAGTAGTTCAGGCTCATTCCTGATCTTGGGTACTGTTTTCCTCTAGTGATTTAAAGAAAGGAGTCTGCCTTCGATTCGCTGGAAGTGGGAATGAGGAGAACAGAAACAACGCATACCCACATAAGGCAGGCTTTGCACAGCCTTCTGGTCTCTCCCTGGCTTCTGAGGAACCATGGAACTGCCTTTTTGTAGTAGACAGCGAGAGCAGCACTGTGCGAACCATCTCCCTGAAAGATGGAGCAGTGAAGCACCTTGTAGGAGGAGAGAGAGATCCATTGGTAATCACTTCAAACTTCCCTACACTGCCCTACTAATATTCCTCAAGCCTGACCTGGAGGAACCACTTTTGGGGTGAGAGGGTAAATCAGTTTCCATGGCCATCAATTTCTTAACTTCACTGCTTGGAATGCAAATGTGTGCCAGTTGTGACACTCAGGTTGTAGTGCAGATTGATGCTCCTCAGATAACAAATTGCTTCACTTATTTTTAAATAGCCAACTCAATTCAGCATTGTGTGTTCACTAAAGCCAGCTGGATTCATACTGCAGATTTAAATGTGAGAGTTTCCATTTTCATGGTTAGCATCCACACTTCCCAGTTTTCAGTATCCTTGTTTTGAAGTTGTCTTGATTTTTTTTTTAAGTCAGTGAATTTCCATTTAATTACAATAATTTAAATTTATGTCAATGTGAATAAGCAAATGTATTAATTTAATAAAATAACACTCTTTTAGAATTTGTTTGCCTTTGGTGATGTGGATGGAGCAGGCATAAATGCAAAGCTGCAGCATCCCTTAGGAGTAACATGGGACAAGAAAAGAAAACTGTTGTATGTGGCAGATTCCTACAATCATAAGGTAAGCATATAGGAGCTTGTGTTTTTAACAGTACAAAGGATTATTTTAAGAACATATAACAACTGTGCTTGGTTCATTTAAGCTGAGGAAAGAAGTCATAGAATCATGGAATGGGTTGGGTTGGAAAGGACCTTAAGATCATGTAGTTCCGATCCCCTGCCATAGGCAGAAATACCTCATGCAGTGTGAGTATGAGTGGGGGTTCTTTTTCTTTTCTTCCTTCACTTATGGGTTCCTCTCTTTACTATCATTTTGCTGTCACATGCTTTTGTATTGATATGATGGTCTCTTGGGGAAGGTGAATTTCAAGTGCCAAGTTACAGTTTGGACTGAAGACCCTTTGCATACCTCCTCCTGCAGATGCTGACCTAGAGGAAAAGAACTAGAAGTGCTTAGTCAGGAATACTGCAGGTTTAATAAAACCAGGAGAACAAGAAGACTTGGTTTTCCCACCCAAGTTTTGAGAAGATGTATTGTGGGTTGCCTCCGTGGAACTCTGAGATAATTGAGATTGTTTTGCATAATTGTTCTTATGCAGTGTTGTATAAGCTGTCATGATTAGCAGGTTATGTCCTTAAACCACGCTCAAACCATGACAGGTTGTTAACTGTATATTGATTAAATGCATTAAAAGAAAAGTGATTTCTTTTAATTTGAAGAATAAAGTATATAATACTAAGTGCTTATTGAAAATGGCATGGCAGATGAAGTCTTGTTTCAGGTATGTATGAAGCATTATTAACTTTTTTGCTGTTGTTTTAAGGAAAAAAATCCCTATTTTTAGGGGCTAAAAAATAGCATGCCAGTTTTGGTATGCTCTCACTCTTGTGGAAATGATTCCAGAAAGGCAATACACATTGGAAAAAACAAGCCATTCAGCATACTTTTATAGCAGAGGATTATTTGCTTTCAATATTATGAAAGGGAGCACTCAATGAAGACCAAAGGAAGAAGTAGAGTCCAGCAGGGAATGGGGGGGGAGATGATGTGGCATGTCATTTGATAAAGTATGATAACTTAGTTTCTAGGACACACTGTTGGTAGCTAAGGTCCTGAAAGTTAATGCTGGCTTCTGAAAATGTGGGGCATAAGATAATGCTGAACTAAATCCTGGTGGGTTTTTTTCAGAGAAGTTTTTTTTTGCTACTGTTTTTATCCTAGATTAAAGTTGTAGATCCCAAGATGAAGAACTGTGCTACGCTGGCAGGCACAGGAGAAGCAAGCAACATCGTTGGTTCCAGCTTTACGCAGTCAACATTTAATGAACCAGGAGGTTTGTGTGTTGAAGAAAATGGCCGCTTGATGTATGTTGCAGACACAAATAATCATCAGATTAAAGTGCTGGATTTGGAAACAGAAATTCTTTCCATGGCAAGTAATACTTATTTGACAGTCTGATAGTGGTGTTTCTTGATACAAATTGCTATTGCAGGATTTAGCAAATAGTATAAAAATCATATAGCATACAGTAGCCATATTCACAGACTGTTTCGTGAGGAGCTGACAAATAGAGATTACCTGTTGTTAAGATAGCACAGTTGTTGAAAGCTTAGTCTTTGCAAAGACATTTTTTGCATGAAAACAGAAAATGAGCCTCTAGAAAAGAGCAGTGCAGAAATGTGCGTTATTAAAAAATACAGCCCAGTTTTTCAGTATGAAGAGGATTTCATGAGCGCTTTGTAACAAGTGGAGGTTGAAATCAATTACTAAGTCCTGTAATTAAGCTGAAGGGGATGATTTTTTGGAGTCAGTGACTTGAAGTGGGATACATAGCGGGCTTCCAAGTTGTCAAATCAAACCACTGTCATAATTGAGCAGTGCTGTGTTTGCCTATAAACATGAAAGCAAAACAAATTCATGCTCCTATTCATCTTACAATGGCACTGTGTCTTAATGGTTTCATGTGAGCATACATCTGTATGAGACATAATGGTTCAACTGTCATCCTGTCTGTTTCTTGCATTTGATAGTACAGATCTTAATGTGTGTTTAAATTCTCCTATCATGTAATGTGTTGATGGCTTTTTTGGGAAATTATCCCTTAATGTGCAATCTGCATGGCAAAAATCTTGGATTGTATTACTGAAGCATGCAGCTTACCCCCAGATTAGAAGAAAATGCGTATAAATTTTATTTAAAGTAAAAATACAGTTCAGCTGTTAAAATTTTAAATTAAAGAATGCTTCAAAGTAGTTGTGGATTTCATACTAAGTTTTCAATACTAGGTTTTTTTTATGGATTTAAGACATTTTTAATTTTGTGGTTTAATACTAAGTTTTTAATGCTAGTTTTCAAAAAGCATTTTGTCCTTGTCTTTGTTGATATAGGATTGTTACAGTCAGAAAGTTTTAGTCCAGTAGCCATATTATCATGTGTTAGTTTTGCTAGTCCCATGTCAGCTTTGAAACTGTGATTGCGTTGTGAAAGCCTCTTTGCTTTCAGTACAAATAAATACTGTGTTTGATTTCCACTCATAGTTGCCTATCCTGAATCCAGAAGCAGGCGATGTTCCAGATAACCTACCTATGCAAAGGGAGAAAATGAGAAGCCTTCCAAAGCTGCCTAAATCTGCACCAAATGTTCAACTTCCTTCACTAACAGTAGCTCCTGGCCAGACAATTCATTTCTTATTGAAGTTGACTCTTCCTCCAGATTCAAAACTGAATGAAGAAGCGCCCAGCTCCTGGTTTATCACAGCAGAAGGTAAAGCGCCTGTGTTCTTTTATCAGTTGGACAGGAGTAGGTGCGACACAAAGTGGGTTATATCATGATGTGCCTGCAATACAGGGATCTCAGCCTGGTGAATCTGAATATCCCTCCCAGTCCTGTGTTCCTGTTTGACCTTGTGATGCAATACATGTTATTTAGAGTTGATACATTTAACAGCTGGAGTGTGAAGATTAAAAAAACCCAATAACACCTGATAAGCTGTCTAGCTTGAATTAATACCTGCTGCATTATCTTTATTTGCTTTTTCTTTCTTGGAATAAGCTGCCAGTGAGGGCTTGCCCTCTCCACTTCGTTTCTATGAACAGCTTATCCCAGTGCTACTGCCTCTTTTCAGAAAGCTCACCTTGAAGCTGTAGCATATTCCTGAAAGAGCTTCCTTTTTTGTGCTTTTCTCTCTTCCAAAAAAGCATTTGAGGTACATTTATACCTGACCACTTTAAGCCTACTTTGTTATAATTGATATTTTCATATTTTTGCTTTTAAAAGCAGTCAACAAACGTTGTACAGGCACTACAATTTGTTTATATGCCTTATGATTTAAAGTAATTTCTCATCCCAGTTTGTGCTTTTGGAGTACAAATAGTCTGTTTCCAGGAGAGTCGGCACACTTCTTGGCCTAGAGAATCTCCAAGTGTTGTTGAAGCAAAAATATATGTGATTGCTTCAAGTGGTAGTAAAATTGGAGAATATAAGCAACCTAACCTCAACAAGTCATTTCAAGCTCATAAATCCTAGAGCCAACTCCTAGGTATTTTCTGAAAAATGCCAAAAAGAGCACTTCATCCATCTTACTCACAGTAAAATGCAGAGTACAATGCAAGGAGCTGGATACATTTATTGTGCAGTTAATTTTTCAGCTCACGTACTCTTACATATTTAAATAAATGTGAAACTCAAAGTCTGTTGTAACAGTCAGCCTGAACATTGCTAAATTGCAGCAACCCACTCATGAAACTAACACTTCTGTTTGGAAATGCCATCATTTACCTGCAGTTTTATGCATGTATGGCAGGTATCTTGCCTGGAGTATTTGAAACAAATGTATAGAAACTTGTTAATTTAAGGAGTTTTGCTTGGGTCTCAGAATAAATTTTAATATCCTCTGAAGAACATATAGAAGAAATTATAGATCCTGTGCCTTTAAGTAAGATCTACTAGATGATCTTAAGGTCCTTTCTAACCCTAACTATTCTGTGATTCTACTGTATGTATACTTATAGTTCTGAAGCAGAGCTGTGGATTTCTCCATTCTTAAATGACTGCTAGAAGCATTTGTAAATTGGTTTCCTGTTTTTATTGTCCACAACTGGAAAAATCAGGAGGAAAATTTCTCCTAATGTTGCATATGGAAAGTCCATGTTGTCTTATAGGAAAAACTAGTATGTTCTGTAGGTTTCAGACATGGTGTTAAATATCTTAGTCGTAAAACTTCTCGTTCTTTTACAGGCAATACCTGGTTGCTTCAAGGACAGCGTCTGTCTGGAGAAATAAAGGATGTTTCCTATCAAACTGTCATTCCCTTTCAGTTACCAGGGAGCTGTCTATCAGCTGAAGCTATCCTGGCTATCAAAGTGTGCCTCTACTATTGCAGCAAAGGTAGCAGTGCCTGTATGATGAAAGGAATCTCATTCAATCAGCCTTTAGAGATAGCTAGTACAAACCAAGGCAGCTTGACTCAAGTTGAACTGATACACACTTTTTAAATAACTAACCTGAAGCCAGCTAATTTCATACTTTATTTTGGTATCCACCATTTCTATAGGAGAAAATGCAAATAGGTAACTTTTCTCTATTTTCCATTTTCTTGGAGCTTATGAGAAAGCTAGGAAATAATAAACTTGATAAAATGAATTAGAGTTCCCTACAGTTTAACGTGAAAATTAATCATCACAACCTCACTTCTTTTCATTACAATAGCAGCAATAATATTGTAATACTCTAGGCTCTGTTGCCAATTGTGAATATGTTGGATATATGCCATTCTAAGCAATGAGCAACAGTTGCTAGAGTCCCTTTGAAAGACCTGGTGTGATGTTACTGTAAGAAAGTCTTTGCACTGTATATACTGTTAGAAGAGCTAGATCATTTTGTACTGACAAAGTTACAAGTTCCATTTGTGCCCTTATTGAATTTTAATAGAATGTCAAAATGTATAGTTTCTTTCTCCAGGCTGTAAAAGAGGTATCTTGCTTATTTTTCTGTAATGGAATTGATGCCACATGTATTTTGAAAATACATCATAAGCTAATTGTGGGTCTAATTTTATGCAAACTGAGTGTTTTGCTTAACTACATTCGACCGCCTTATGTGAAGTTTCATAGTTTCATGGAAAAAATTCTGTGAAAGGGAAGTGTTCAAGTTCCTACAGAAGAATTTCCTGCTGATTTCTAACAAAGAATGTGCCTCTCTAATGTGTATATATATAAAGAAAAAAACCCACGAACGACGCTGGAGTTTTTCTGATACGTACCAATTTACATTTTATAGTAAGTGAGAGATAGAGTTTGAATATCTGAACTGTAAAAAGCTATTTCAAGCAGGGTGAATCACTTTACTACTTTTCTGATTTCTCTATAAAGACTTGTCTGAAGACTTTTGTCTTGCAAATACATAATATTGAGGAGGATATTATACTTTTGAAGTTTGATTCAGAGTCTTTTGAAGTCACTGTTAGTCTTTCCATTTGTAATAGTGGCCACTGAACCAGAACTGCATGTTTAATAATGGATTATTTGCATCAATGTTCTTTTTGCTAGAAAACCCAGTATTTGAGTAAGGTGCTTTAAAACTGTCTGCCTTTGGTTGGTAGTGTTTTGCAAGTAACATTGCTTCAGTTTGCCACAGTAAGTAGCAGGAATACAGGAGGGAGTGTAAGTTTTTTACTTGCAGAGTTTCCTCAGTGCTGAAGTGGCAATTGGATTAGGCTCTCTGTTCGGGTCATGAGGATCAGTTCTGAGAAGATGATTTTGTTTTAAGTTTGAAGATAGTATTTTCACATACGTTATGAAGTACAGTAGTGAAAGGATTTTTATATAGTCTGTTCTAATCACCACAGTTCTGGCACCTGTCAGGTGGTGTACCCCAGTATGATTTGTTGTGGCTCTTTCCTACTTAAAGGCTGACTGAAATGTCGGTCATGAACCCGAAAGGCTTTTGTTTTAAGGGAACCATGCAGACTGGTGTGGTTTTTCCTTCCATTGAAATGCCAGTCTATCTGCAAGTTCTCTGTGCTACCAGAAATGGTTATTATCTCACCTGTCAGCGAGGCAAGGGCTGAACTATTATTTTTCTTGTATTTGTTTTTTAAGCAACTTTTCTAAGTCAGTGTTTCAGCCCCTTTGGGTAAGCCTCTCAATTCTCACATGCCATTTTGAAGGAGAAAGCTTTACTGCTTTGTTCACAGATTGCAAATGCTATTGGAAAGATGAAGGTAAAGAAACCAATTTGGGCATTTATAATTTTTTATACTTTAGTATGACTCTTTCAGAATTTGTTTGTTTGCTTCACTTTGGATAGTAGCCAGGGAGCCTTGTATCAGCTTCCAGGTAGTCCACAGATTATCTGTTGCTTGCTAAAAAAAACAAGCTTTAGTTTCAGAAGCTCAGGATAATGAACCAAACTCTCGCAGCTATCTTGACCATACAATTCAGCAGATATTTTTTTTCTCATTATCAACTAGAATTGAATTATATTTTGCCTATTTCAATTGGGTGAGATCATCAAATTCTGCCTGTATTTCAGTACTCAAAAAAGAAAACCAAAAGTCAACAAATCCGTTTTCTTACTGACTTTTTAATTAATGTGTTGCTGTAGGGGAAGACTGTGTATTCCTAACTTTATTTAACTATGGTGTGTAATGTTTGAATATAGTATTATATATATGTTTTCTTTCTAAATGTACATGATGTTTAAGTGTCATACGCTTCTTGTTTTCAAGTTTCAACTGTTAGTCACTGTACCTAGACACACGTGGAACCACTATAAGCTTATTGGGAATTGTTGATACTAGCTAGTAGGATCAAGCTCAAGTCTAGGATCAAACTGTAAAGGACCTTTAAATCCTGAAGCATAGAATACCAGATTGGAAGGAATCTCAAGGATCATCTGGTCCAACTTTTCTAGGCAAAGCATGACCCAAACTAGATGTCCCAGCACCCTGTCCAGCCGAATCTTTGAAGTGTCCAGTGTTGGGAAGGCAGAGGCAGAAGATGTGATGCCATCTCAAAAAAGATGGTGTGTCTCAAAAAGACACACAACCCCCTATTTACAAACAAAAGCTGTATATCCCAAAATGCCTTCCCCTCACTCATAGCTGCTTTTCCTGACTCAGTGGGTTTCACAAAAGACACTGCTCTAATTGTTCACCTTCGTCATCTTAGATGCAGCTCATTGTGCTCCTGTTCTTGCTGATGAGGTTACAGGGGTTCTTCTGCTCCTTGGTCTGTCTCTGTGTTCACTGATACTGGCCTTTCATTGTATGTCCTAACACTATGCTTTGTTTGTCCAAGGAATACCGTACACATTCCTGGAGTCAATCCTGTTTCACTTGTGTGCAGACATTTGAATGTTCTATAATTAGAAAAAAACGGGGTTTAGAAGCTTATGATGTTTAGGGATACTATTACCATTGCTTCCTCTAGGGTTTACAAAATGCTGTTATGACAAAGCAACGAGTGCTGTCAATGTAACCAGACAGTCAAACAGAATTGCCTGTACAGGTTACAGAAATTTATTTCAGTTAAGTACCAGACAGCATCTTCAAAATATGATTCATAAAAATAGAAAATGTTACTACTCTGTCAAAATACTGACAAAAATTATGTCTATTGATGACGGCTACCTCTCTGTATGGTTTATTAGTGGTTCCTGATATAAAAATTCTAAGTAGGTTGGTATTGCTCAGCACTCCCAGATTTGCATCTTACAGTAAAAAATATGTAATTGAAGACCTTTTCAAAACATGTCTTTCAGCTGACCTTAATAGCTTTTGCATCAGACCTTAGTAAAGTAAGGAATTACTCTAGCAAATCTCTAAAGAATATTGGCCATGGTTGTGTTGTATAATGGAAACAAGTTCACTGGCACTTGTAGCTTTTAGTTGTAGTGTTTGCTTTTCTGGAACAGCTTTTGGTTTTCAGTGAATATATTAATAGTTCCATGAGATGCTTTTAAATTCTTATTTAATTACCATACAATATTGTTCATTAGACTAGGAAAAAGATAATGTGGTTTGGAAGAGGAAATGCGGTGTGTTTTAATAGCTTTTTCATGTTGTTTGAATCAGTAGTATCTTTCCGTAGTTTGTTCCCTTTTGTTGAAGGAAGGGAAGTGATGCTGGCTGTGTAAACCTATTGATGGGCACATATTTTATGCGTGCATTTTCAGTTGATTCCTTTTTGTGTTAGATTCTCACATATAAGTTTGGGGTTTTCTATTGGATGCACTTCTTCATAGTTTGTGTTTTGCCTCTCGTGTCTCCCACTTGGAGATGTGGTAATGTGATACAGAGCAAGTACAGACCAGATGAGTAATACATGAGAAAGTGGTTTTATAACATCATATAAACGCCTTATCTGCTTAGCATGAGAAAAGGTGCATATGGCTTCCAGTACTTTGTATATATTCTTAATGCATTTTTTTTATTCCAGTGTGCAAATCTTTAGCTCAAACTAGGGGTAAAACTGTATCTCTTGCTCAGAGGAGGGGGATGATCAGAATAAAGTGACTTTCCTTCTCGTGCAGGGGCATGTGCTTCTGTTCCTTTAATTACTATTTATTTTAGCAAATAGAATTGTCTTACTGACCACAATTTCTCTTGATTTTTTTATTCCTAACAAGGTTTTCTACATACATGGAAGCTTTAAATGTCTGAATTTATAGAGTTATGAGTGATATATCTAGTTTAAAATGGCTTATAGTTTCGCAGACAATAGCAGAAATTTATGTGCATTCTTAAGATCTGTAATATTTAAAAATCACTGTTATTCATTATGGCTTACCTCAATGGCACATTGCAGCTAAGCTCCCACTGAAGTGTGTTCATAAACTTCGTATTGCAACTTGAAAGTAAGTTTTCTTCCTTGTATAATGTGTGAGAGATGCTGTGACACATCGTGTATATTTGTCCTCCAGGCTGCAGTTGTGCAACCTGAGGAGAACTTAGCATGCACAGCAGCTTATCAACCATCCTCCATTAACTGTCCACTCAAATCTGCCAGTTCAGTTGTTAATGAAATTGCTAACACATAACAGTAATTTTAATTGAACATTTAGTATTTAGAATTGATCATTATAATTTTCATTGAAAACAATTGTCAGGGATTAGAGCTTCCCTGTCCCAAGCAGGGAAAGAATAGTGACAATTAGTTGGAGACAGTTGTTGAAAATGTGAGACCTGGTTCATTTTTAATTAAACCACTACATCCATCTTTGTATTCTACAGCAAATCATTAATTTAGAAATTATATTTCTAATATTTTACATTCCATTATGTTCATGTAACCCAATTTGAATTCTATCAGAAGCAGCTGGTCTGTGTTTTATAGTTTTTGTACTACCATAGGTAAAATCACTCCTCTCATTAAGGATCAGTATTCATTCCTTTTCAGGGTTCAGCACACCTATGTCTGAGTCCCCGTGTTTACTTTAGTTTCTTTGTCATAGAATCATATAATCATAGAATGGTTTGGGTTGGAAAGGACCTTAAGATCGTCCAGTTCCAACCCCCTGCCATGGACAGAGACATCTCACACTAGACCGTATCACCCAAGACTCTGTCCAGCCTGGCTTTGAACACTGCCAGGGATGGAGCATTCACTACTTCTTTGGACTACCTGTTCCAGTGCCTCACCACCCTTACAGTAAAGAACTTCTTCCTTATATCTAACCTGAACTTCCCCTGTTTAAGTTTGAACCCATTACCCCTTGTCCTATCTCTACAGTCCCTGGTGAAGAGTCCCTCTCCTGCATCCTTGTAGGCCCCCTTCAGATATCTAAATATGATCTGGTAATAATAACTGGATTCTAGGACCTATCAGCATGATTCTAGGTATCATTAGAATATGATTAAGTCCTCAGGTCAGCTTCATCAACCTTAACACTTATGCAGCTACTGTCAAAATTTTTACCTTTACCTCTGGCCCTGTCCAGTGAGTTCCTGACGTTGTTTTTAGATCTCCCAGAGCATCCCATCAAACTTGAGTGCCCTGTGCAGCGATTTTGATGTCTCTTGATTTCAGGAAACTTTGATCCTATAGATTAAATACTGTGGCTGTTATGTAATTTGCTGTCTTAATTATGTGCTTAATTATTATCAGTTGAACAGATTTTTGTCACAACTGTAAAGGTAGAAACCTTGGATAGAAGTTGAGGAATGTTTGTGTAGCTATAATTACTTGTTGCTCAGTGTTCCTCTTTTCTAGTCACCTGCTTTCAAGCTCACCAGAGGACTTTTTGTCCAACTGCAGGCCCTAGGCCTAAGCGAAAGAATTGCAAGTATTTTTCAAGTCTTGCCTAGTTCCTTTGAAACATTTACAGTTTTAAGCTAAAGAAACCCCATTTGTGAAATTCTGTTCATGAGTCTACCTTAAGTTAATGCTCTGTACTCAATGTGCCTCAGAAGAGCAATATTACACGCTGTGTTATTTCCCCTTTTGCCTAAGTATTAAGAAACTCAACCCATCTGGCCATTGTCCGACCTCATAGAAGGCAAGGCTACAATTCCCGGTTTGATTTTACATTCATGTTGTTTGAAAAATGGGAGCTTGTTTTTCAAGCTCTTGATTAAACTGAACTACCTGTGTATGAACCATACATTCAAGGCGTCTGTCCTGAGCATTGACTATATCAAATAACTGGCTTCCAAGTCTTAACAATTTTGCATTGATAGAAGACTGAAGGAACAAAATTGCAGAATGTTTTATTTTTTGAATTTTTCATTTCTAAACTATCCAATTTCACTTTTCAAGGAGAACTGCTGCAATTAAAACTGTCTCTTCTGTAAAATTGCTGCCATTAGCGTACCATTAATCATTGTGTCATTAAAACCTCTGGTGGATCTGTGTGATTTTATAGAGAAACTAATTAAGAAGAAAGAATAAATGAAGGTAGTTGTAAAACCGCAACTGGGTGAAATCCACGTGCTCCAAGGTTAGCAGCAAATATCTTTAGGGCCAGGATTTCAGCCCAATGTGACAGAAATTCTGTGTTTTAATTACATCGTGCTGGCTGAAGGAAGAAATCAGTGCCTTCCATAACAATACTTGAAAGTGTCTCTTCACAGAAATGCTGGAGTACTGATTGAAATAAGATATTTGACCTTCATGGTTTGCAAGTTTTCAGGGTTTTAGTTCTACTAATTCTGAAACTGTGAAGAGTTTTCTTCATGGTTTTGAATTAAGATAAAACCAAGGTGCTTATAGTTCAAACTACTCTTCTTACAAAGTACTTTCAAATGTTGTTTTGTTGTTTGGGGGGTGTTTCTCCATCTTGTGAACTTACTTCTGAAACTGTTGTTACCTCTTTTGTACGCTTCAGAACAAACTTGGCAGGGAGATTTCAAAAAGCTTGAAATGCAGTGGGATGGAAGGCAAAACATGCAGTGGTCTCAAAGGGTGAGGGTGATGCTTCTTGGTATTTGAGGGGTGGATGGTTGGTCTCTGTTTTGTTTGGTTGGGGTTTTTTCCCCTGTTGTACTGATCAGCAAGGATTCTTTAAATGGCAGAAGGTTGTGTGTAGGGGCAGCTAGGAAGGGTCAGCTCTTCTCACTGTGAAACCATGTAACTGCATTTAGGTTCTGATGCTGGGGTGTGTAAAAATCCCAGCAGTATAACACTAGTGAGAAAGTTACATTTGAGCACTTAACACCTTAATAAATGCCTCCATATGGTATAATGGGGAAAGAGGGGGATTTTTATTTCTTCCTTGAGAACTTCAGTGTTGCTTTGTGGCACTGGAATACTTCTGTCTGCTCTTTGAGATACTAAACCTCTGTTTTTCCATTACATGTAATGCAAAGCCTTTCAAATATCTGAACATTTAAAAGATGTGGTTTATATTTGTTGCTACAAAATATGTGAAGAATTAAAGCTGAAAGCACTTCATCTACAGCTGATGTAGATTGTGTGAATTCTTCATATACAGCATTGCCTAATAGTGTTCTTGACAATATTCATGGATTATGATCCTTTTTAAATAAAAGGTAAATGTTCTGTAATATTATGAGAACAAATAAATGCACTGTAGAAGGAATGTCAGCCTCGCATATCAATTCAACAAATAAACAGTGATTAAAGAATGTCCTCTTTCTCCTGTGGAACCTCCTTTTCCTTGTAAAGCTTTTTCATGGAAAAATAAACATTCAGCATTTTATCTTTTCTTTCAAAGCTGGCTTTCTGTGTCAATCTTTGCATGCCCATAGATGTGGGAGTTATGAAATGCATCTGCAGTAAGGGGTTACAGCTTGATTAAAATCCTTTAATTAACAAGTGCTTTTGGTTTCACACTCCCTTTCCCACAGGGCCCTGCGGTCATGGATGTCAGATGGCCATTTGGTGACCTGAGGGCTGGTAAAAGCATGCAGTCATGAGGAGTCCCCAGCTTCCAGGTTACCCGGTGGTCTGAAAACCAAAGGTCTGGTTTTATTCCATTTCTGCAGACGAGAGATGAGAAATGGCGTGCTGCATGAGTCAGTGACCAACTGGTTTGTAGCCTTCAGTTTATCCCAGTGCAAGCTTAGCTACTGGAACAGATCTCGTTGCATTGAGCTCTGCTTTGAAGCACTGCTTGTTGACCCTGTTACTGTGGCCAAACTGTGCCACAGTTTGCAGTGCGTGGGTGCCTGTTGAACGTAAACAATTATGGTTGAACCATATTTCAACAACAGCGTCTAAAAAAACGAATTGTTTTAATTGTTTTACTTGGATAGCAGTTTCGCAGCTTTGACTAAGAACATATGGACACAGAGTACTGATACAGGCTTCTCATGTGCACCAATACAGCTGAGGACCAGTACCAACATACCTATGAAGATAATTCCTTATTTATGCTGCTCAGCGTATTTTTATTGATACAGTTATTTATCATTGGTGAAAGCATGGAATGCCAAAAATTCTGGCATATCTGCTATAGGACAGCCCCAGCAGCAATAGTATATCTATGTAGGGGTTTTTTTCCTCCTTTGCTAAAGACTGTTCCTCATATCTATTCAAATATTTAAAACATTTATACATGCTTCTTTCAAACCTCAGCTAACTTTCTTGGGTTTCCATCCAGATTGAATATCTTCAGCTTCGCCTGATGTAATGAGTCTGAATCTGACAAACATTCCAACAAATCTATTTGCAATTTCTATGTTTTGCTATAAAATGCATCTTAAGCCTCTGCCAAGCCTCAGCTAGCTTAGGCAGGGTCATGTCATCTCTCAGCATCTCAGTGAGCGTTTGCCTTGTGTCATAAAGCTCTGAAACGTTGCCTTCTCCCCCTACTTTTCTCTAAGTACTCTTCAAACAACAAGCCTGTACATAGAGTTGTGCATTCTATGTGCAAACAAATGTGTAGTGCTTGTGTGTATAATGGTATTTGTGTGACTGAGCTGGATTTATGCATTTTGCCAGAAGCCAGGGAGGCACTGCCAGATGGTGGTCACAGACGCTGCTCTAGGAAACAATTAATTAGGTTGGTCTACAGGCAAAGGAAAGGAGCCTTTCATGTGAAATACATTAACAGGGCCAAGATATTTTCTTGTTATTGCAAGGGATTCTGCAATCTCCTGCCAAGAGGAACTTGCCCGGAGATTGGGTAGATGGAGCTTTCAATGTGTCTCTCCCTGCACTGTCTTTCCCATCTGAAGCAGTTTCCTGTGGCTGTTCAAAATCATGGCCCTGCTGCCTCATCTTTCTGTCACCCTGATATTTCATGCACACAGTCCCACCAGGAACTGAAAATGCTACCTGACGGCTCTGTTGTGATTCTACCCTCCCTATAACTGGGCTTTCTAGAGCTGCTTTGTTCTCCTTTGCCCTCTTTCCTTAAGCACAGAAGTCAAAGCAGAGGTGAGGATTTCAGCCTACAAGTGTAAGAGTAACTTCCTAAAGTACTGTTACAGCATCAAGTGGTATTTCTTTCTTTCTTTAGAAAAGCATTAGCAGGTTGTAACACTTAGCTAAATCTCTCCATAGTTGTTCTATCTCCCCTGAGCCCAGAGTATGTGGGCTTACCAGTGCTCAGAGCTCCTAACAACAGGCTGTAAATAGTGGGTGTATTCTCCAAACGCTGAACAAAGCTGCAGTACGGAGGAGTAGTTACATACTAGTGAAGAGGTTGCTTCCGTAAAACCAAATTATTTAGTCAAATCTACCCTTGTGCTGTATATTCACTTGTGAATTCCATCCACCATGGAACTGCAGTGTTATTTCTGATCTTTGAAGCTATCATTGCAATTACTGTCCCTGAGAACTGAAAAGTTGTTCTAGCACCACCTTTATTTACTAACTAGAAGGCAGCACATCAGGTTTAATATCTCCTTTATACAGCATGGCTTGGCAAAGCACATCACTTCCCTAGCGAAGGTCTGAACACTGCGTCTAAGGTGACAGCACGTTAAGCATGACGTGTGTTAGGCTGAGTCAGCAGTTTAATGGTCAACAGCAAGCGCAGTCACTACATCAAGGCCTTGGCCCTTCCAGTTGTTATCTGGGGTTGATTCTAAAATGCAGATATCACTAAGCATGGGAGATGTAGCTGGTTTTCAGTATCTTAATGCATTCAGCAATTGGAATCACAGGAGAGAATATAGAAGCGAAATGTGCCAAGCAGTGCGTAGGAGCATCGGTGCCTAAACAGCAGTTAAATCCAAGGGAAATTTGCTGGGGGCTACTGAGATACCCATCATTTAAATTTCTCTTTATGCAGTTGAGTGAAGATGGATTTAATTAGCATTTTTGCTGTGCTCGTAGCAGTGGAAGTGCTACAAAGTGCTGTTGTTATCACAGATTCAAATCAAAGGAGGTGCATGTGGCAGAACTTCTTAGACCGTATGAGGAAAGGTGTAGAGGATGTACTGGGACACTCAGAAACGAAGTCTCTAGTAAAGAGAGACAAAATCTGCCTCACAAATTCAAGTGTAAAATGAAACATTTACTGAATCATAACGGGATTAGTTACGAATTTAAACTAGCAGGGGATTAAAACTTTTTATTTGCTTGAGGATGCTGAAGAGGATGATTCTCTTCATGGTAGGTTTGAATTACATGGAAGTGCATGAAATACGGGAAGAATACAGCACTTTACCAAGAGAAATGGAGTAGGGTGGATGGTATATTTCATGTACGTGTAAGCATCTTTCTTCTAATATACAGCCAGCTTGCTGATTTTAAAAACATGTTATATATTCGTGGACGGAAAGTCTCAGCAACTTTGTGCCCGGCTTCTGGTCTATGTAAGTATATCCCCTATAACCAAAAGATTGTGTATTTTTCTCCTACACTGGGTACAGGGTCTCTCCTGCTTTCATGTACTGCAGTACCTAATCACTTGTGACGTCCTCTGGCACTCTTCATATCACAGGTTTAGTCTTGACAATAGGAAAGACTACCTTATTATAGGCACCTGACAGCACACAGGCATTTGTTTTCCATGAACGGCCTAACTCAGATGAGCCTATCATAATAATTGCTTTTCACCTTTTCCTAACAGGTCGTGGAGTACCTTGTACAGCAGCAAGCAAAGAATGCTTAGGATTCTTCTGGATTTAATCCATGCTGAAGCTTCTCGCATACTTGAAGGAAAGTTATAGTCATGATTAAAATCCCAGGAAAGAGCTGATTTCCTGTTTGCAAAACTATCCCAACAAGTTTATGTTGTTACCCTAGAAAAATGGTATATATTAAACTCAGAAATGTAAAAACACCTTCAGAAAAAGGGATCAAGCTATTCTGAAGCAGTTCTGACCTGCCAGCTTAAGCTTAACAGTATGAGGACTATTGTAAGCGGTGATACATCCTATCCATTTTTTTCTTGTCAGCCAAGGAAATTAGTGAGGAAAATGCATGAGGATTATACTAGATCTCAGCATTAAAGGCTACTGGATTTTCCTCAATTTGGGAAGAGGCTGAGATTCACTAGTAAGTTTGACTCTATGACATAAACCATAAGCTGAACCCTTAGGTGGGATAAAGTTTCCTGCTTCTAACTGCACCATGGAGTTTATGCGGTTCTCTCAGGCAGCAGATAAATGCATTTATTCCTACATTGCTGCATGCTCTTGGTAATCTCTGCCGAGTTTCTTGTAGTAATTTATTACACGATGCTTTTCACTCTTCCTTCATCTTTCTCCTTCTCCCAAAGCCCATTCATTGACTATCTGCTTGTAGCTCTTCTCAGAAAGGAATATAGTTTCTCTCATGTTGGAAAAAAATATTCCTAACCTGTTTATCCCATCCCCCTTTCTTTTTACACTCTTGAAATGTGCTATTAGCAAGAGCCCCTGCTTCCTCTATTTCACTTCTATATTACATCCCACTGACCACTGAAATTGCTCTCAGCAAGGTTTCTAATAATCTGTTGCTAGACAAGTAACTTCAGTCTTTGTGGCCTGCCATTTGCCTTACACATACACAACCAGCCTTTTAGTTTTGAAATTTTCCCTATATTTCCTTCTCTACTTCCCTTTATTCCAGTTCTCTGCATACTCTGGAAATTCCTCCTTCGTCATGCTGAGGCTGAATAGTCCTCATCTTTCCCATCTCCTCTTCCTTCATCTTTCTTCCCTCATCTCCTTTGCACACTTTGTCTCCGGATGGTACAAAGTCCAGCAGCCACCTGTGCTGAGGAGTCAGAGTCCTACCTTTCTCCTTCAGGATGACCTCTTTCTATCAAAATAGTCTCATCCTTTACCTTCCTTTGACTTTACAAATACAGTTGAAAACAACCGTACTTATTACAGACTGTGATGGCGCCTTCTTCCCCCCTTCTCCCCTCTCATCCTCTGGGCTGCTCTAGGATCTCATGAATTCCCATCAGGCCTTGGCTTTTGAATAATGAGTTGGGCAGTGAAGCATCCCTTGACTTGCCACTCTTGCATGGTTAAGGAGGGAGGCACTGACTGTTCCCTGCCAAGGTGGGAAGAGAGAGCAGGGATAATCAGTCATGCCCTGACAGTTTTAGAACACTCCATCCCTTGATCGTATCAGAGTGGAACAGTACCACTGTGACTGGAGTTTTGAAAAACTTCTAGTAATTACTGACTGGGTTTGTGGCCAGGATGGAGATTTATTGATGACTAAAGCCAGTCATCTTGCAGCCTTACAGATAGTGGTCCTGAGGCACTCTGAGCTCTGCTGGGCCCCAGCAGGCAGCACCCAGCATCTCCCTCCGACTGGGCTGATGTCCCCACACTCCTTAAGACTCGACCCTCAGCCACTGAGAAATGCTGGGACCTTAGACATGAATATTTTGCTGACTCAAGGGAGACTTTTAACAGGCACCTTCATATGTATTTATATATGTGTGTGTATGTGCTAGATTGTTACAGCAATTGCAGTAAATTCTATTGACTCATCCACTATAAAACTGCAAAGTGCTGCTAGATGACACTTGCAGCCCTTTAGATGTATACTGTTGACCAACTCTGAGACTAAGACTAGATTCAGCTGAACCTAGGCTCCTTTGGGAGTTTAGAAAGCAAGGGGGTCTGTTCTGAACCTTGTGACTCGACAGGAGGATCTTCCTTACACTTTGTGCCTTCAGTCTCTGTATCAATCATCTTTACCTCGATTTTCCTTTGTATGCTTCATCCATGTAATAAATGATAGCGTGAACCTTGCCATTGAATCCTGTTAAGTCATGCCTTTATAAATCATATTAAAACTGCTCTTGCTAATACCTCTGATGGTCATTCTTTGAGCAACTCTAAATCCCTCATTTCGTGACACAGATAAGCCTTAGAACTTCAGCATTTGTTCAGATTTCAGCATCTCTCCGGGTCCTTACATTTGAACAGTACCTGACTCTTCATGGATCTTTTTTCTCTTGCTTGTGTTTTCTCTCTCTAGCCTGAACATTTGTTCAAGGTTTCCTATCTCATGTCTGTCACAACACACAGTGTTAGTTTAAAGAATCCTGTCCTGCTCTTACCTATCCAAAATGCCACTTTCAAGGTGTAGGTTTTGTAGCCCGAAGGCTGATGACTGAAACATTACTTTCTTGAATCCATCTGCCAATTCTGTCTACTTGCTAGTACCAAGCATATGCTGCGCCTCCGCATGTTTCAATATGCCATTCACGGCATAGTCAAAACTTCACAGATAGCATATATTAATTCTCAAATACCAACTCCTGGCTGTGTTTCTTTTCACCTTTCTGCACCATTATCCACCATTAAATCTTGCAAACATTGCAGAAAGTGCCTCTGAGGCTGCCCTTATATTTCAAAAGGATTTCCTCACCAATGCTGGCAAAGCCTTCCTTACAACACTGAAGTATTGTCAAATTTAGGCTCTGTTGGACTAAGATCGCTCGCTCTTAAGTCATCAATATCTCATTGTTCACTGTCAGAATCTGGCTGTTGCTGCACTGCACTGTTTGTAGCCTGCTGCTGTACATCGGTTGTAAGCTCTTTGTGGATGTAGGACTTCATTCTCCCTGTGTGTTTACCCAGCACCTAATGCCACGGACTTATTCCTGAGAACTCCTAGACATTATGGTAATATAAACGATAATAACAGTTGGTATGACAGGTTTATTTCCATGGCAGTGCTTAATCTTAGCAAAACAGCTTTTAATATAGATCCAGAAGCCAGAGAAATAAAATAAATGACTTACACAAAATCTGAAGTTCTACTTCCATCATTCCAGTGTCTTGCTCTTGCCTATCTGTTTGTAGATGAATTTCCCACTGCTTATCCCCCTGAAGCTTCAGAAATGTATAAGAAAATAAATTAAATAGTCTTCCTGAACTGAGGGATTATGTCCTTAGTCCAGGAATTCCGGAAGGGCACATGGAGTTCAGCTAAGCTGGATGTCTCCCTGGGTTCAAGTTCTAAATGGGTCCAAAGATTTTATCATGCTTTTTGTAGGGATTTTTGATCACATGCTGAAAGTATGTTGCAGTTGGCTGGAGATGCATCTGTCTTCACAATATTTATCGACTTCTTTCATTTGTTCTGGTGGATAAAGAGACAGTTGATTGGAATGGATGAAAACCAAAAGACCGTGTGACATAGGGTTTGATCCTGCACTATGGTACCTCTGTCTTCCATCAAAATACAACAGATCCTGCACACATATGAGTGAAGGGATGGGCCTTCCCATTGCAGGCTGTTGCAAGGGGTGCATTTGGGATGTCTGTAGGAGGTGAGGTTTGTGGCTATGTTCAATTCCCATGGAAGCTCACTGCATGGCTTTGGACAAGCTGCAAAACTGTCTCTCAGGCTGCTGGTTGCTACCATTATATGGAGGTCTGAGTGATTGGTCAGTGCTCTTTCCTAACCGCTACCTGACAGTTTATATTTGGCATTGAACATCTGGGAGATCATGAGCAATTTCATGGATTTTACTTGGTATTTTGAGCAGAAGGATTCAATCTCCTCAGACACAGGCCTATTCTCACCATACTTCTCCTCGTCATTCCTGTATTCTTTGGGGGACGGAGGCTCCCACTGCTCCTGCAAAGTGGGACAGGATAAAGCAGATGCTCCCAGGGGGAGCCTTTTGGCTGTTTGAAGCATAAGTAATTTCTTCTGAGGAAAGGCAGTGTTAAAGCTGGCTAGGTGACACTCTTCCATGGGGAAGCCTGTCTCAGTAGAGAAGGAAGACATGTAATGACCTCCTATTTGCAGTTGGGACATACTGCTGTAGCTCATGAAGTGATGATTTCATCTTCAGCACTGCACAGCTACAGTCCAGACAAGAAGCAATGAAAGGCATTTATAACTGAGTCCAGTAGTCTGCCAGTATCAGTGTCTTCTGGTCAACAAGAGAAGGTGGAAAGCCTTACCCCGAGATGGAGCTGTGTGAGACCACAGTGCCAGTGAGGAATCCCAGAATACTCCAGGTGCACTGTAAATAGATAGATGATCAGGGAGCCTTTTCCTGGGGAACTTCTGCAATAGTACATAAATCTGCTGGCCTCACCTGGTTTGTTTTTACCTTTAATCCTGAAGAATTCCGGTCTGATATTCTAACCTTATTTTCTGATGTTCCATTAGAACTAATTTGCAAAGCCTCCTTCCAGTATGCGTGGGATCCTAAGCTTAGATTTTCACTAAAAGCTGCTTTTTTAACTCTCTCACACCACCCCCTAGTTGATTTTCCTTTTAAGATAATGCAGTATCTAAGGAAAATATTGGAAGGAGCAATCTGCTGTTTTCCCTTTTCTGTAAAATGAGGGACTTGACGTGTAAAGCACCAAGTACATGACATTAACATTGGGAAATAAGCAAATAAGATTCATTAAAATTCAGAAGAAAAAATATCTTAGGAATGTAATATTCTTTTCCTGATTACCTAACTTTGGGTTATTTATTTCACAGTTCTAAGGGAGTCACAAATATATCTTTTAGGTTAAAAAGCCCTATAGCTAATGCAATTAGCTATATTGCATAGCCTGTCTTTATATATATATATTTATATATAGCCTCATATAGAATCTCTCCAGAGAAGAGAAGGCTGCATGGAGACCTCAGAGCAGCCTTCCAGTATCTGAAGGGGGCCTATAAGGATGCAGGAGGGGGACTCTTCATTAGGGGCTGTAGAGATAGGACAAGGGGTAAGGGGTTCAAACTTAAACAGGGGAAGTTTAGATTGGATATGAGGAAGAAACTCTTTACTGTAAGGGTGGTGAGGCACTGGAATGGGTTACCCAGGGAAGTTGTGAATGCTCCATCACTGGCAGTGGTCAAGGGCAGGCTGGACAGAGCCTTGGGTGACATGGTTTAGTGGGAGGTGTCCCTGCCCATGGCAGGGGGTTGGAACTTAAGGTCCTTTCCAACCCTATCTATTCTATGATTCTACAATGAATAGTTTAGTCAGGATTCTGAAGCTGCATAACAAAAGCTGTTATAAAATGCAGCAGAGTCAGGTCTTGTCTGTTATGGCAGCTGGAGTTGAGAGTACTCAGCTCTCTGTGATTATAAATCAGTTTTCTAATCCTTGGACCATAATTAAGCACTATTCTTGTTGCTACTGCCTTACTGATGTTTGAGCCAGCTCTCTGGAATAATTTTTCTTTCACCTGCCCCCGAATATCTAGCTCTTTAACTTCAATTGAAATCTCTTGGGGTTTTGGGGCTGTTCTCAGTTTTGCCTTATGAAATCACTTCAGAGTAAAATCATTTCCATATTATTTTTCTACTGAGAAAAAAATTCATTTTTAAGTGTCATCATTTTCACAGAGGCAAAATTGCGCGTCCTGATGGCAGACATAGAAATGCTGCACCAGGGCCGCAGTGCCCAGCCCAACCATGGCAAGAAAAGGACTATGCATAGCAGGAGCTGCCTGCCAGAGGAACCAACAGTGGGAATAAACTGAGAAGCAAGAGCATGACATTAAACACTGAGGGAGCTGCAATAAAAGTGAGATGTTCAAGATCAGCATGGTAAGCAAAAAACTATGTTGTTAAAGTAGTCCTTGGCCTGCCTGTGCAGAGAGGTACTACTGCTCTCAGAATTTCCAAGGAAGAGCTGAGTTGTTAGCAAGGCCAGACAGCTTACAAACACTGAGTCTAGTACCATCTGTGCTCTTCCATGCCAGGTCCTTTTGGTGCCAAGGAAGAGTCCTACACAGCTTTACTCTTCTAGTATAGACATAGCCTCTATGAAAATACATGACTGAAATGTGACTGAAATGACTCAAAGAGGGGAGATTGAGATGAGCTCTTAGGCAGAAGCTCTTCCCTGTGAGGGTACTGAGGCACTGGCACAGGGTTCCCAGAGAAGCTGTGGCTGCCCCATCCCTGGCAGTGCTCAACACCAGGTTGAATGGGGCTTGGAGCAACCTTGGCTGCATGGAGACCTCAGAGCAGCCTTCCAGTATCTGAAGGGGGCCTATAAGGATGCAGGAGAGGGACTCTTCGTTAGTGACTGTAGTGATAGGACAAGGGGTAACGGGTTCAAACTTAAACAGGGGAAGTTTAGATTGAATAAAAGGGGGAAGTTCTTTACTGTAAGGGTGGTGAGGCACTGGAATGGGTTGCCCAGAGAAGTTGTGAATGCTCCATCGCTGGTGGTGTTCAAGGGCAGGCTGGACAGAGCCTTGGGTAGCATGGTTTGGTGGGAGGCGTCCCTGCCCATGGCAAGGGGTTGGAACTAGATGATCTTAAGGCCCTTTCCAACCCTAACTATTCTATGATTCTATGATTTGATTCTATGATTCTATAACCTGCTCTAGTGGAAGGTGTCCCTGCCCATGGCAGGGGGTTGGAACTGGATGAGTTTTAAATTCCGTTCCAACCCAAACCATTCTATGGTTCTATGAACACTGCAGAAGACAAACTCTACGGAAGATTTAGTTTGAAAGACTATGATCTTTGTACTTTCTGGCCCCCCAGTTTTTCAAAGCTATGTATGTGCCTCACGGATACATTGCTGCTGATGGCACAGAGCTTATTCACTGCAGCAGGTTTGCCCATAAACACATAGCTGCATAAGCACACACTGGTTTTTTCATGTGCCCGGCACAGTGGGGCTCTGGCCCTAACCTGGGATTGCTGAGTGTTGCTTTAATAGAAATAAACAAGGAATATTATGGATTCTTTCTTAGATGCCTATTATAGACTTTTTAAAAATCCTACACTCTTACTTACCTAAACCCTTTGACTGCAGATCACCCCTTTCCAGGAGAACTGACAATCTATCATAAGCAGGCCTGTACGATGACTGATGTGTGACTATATGTAAATAACCCTGTCATAAAAAGCATTTCCTAGACTGTTTCTTTTTCATTAGCCTGATACTTGAAAGGTTGCACTGCATTTAGGGTGTTCTTAATGCAAACCTTCTTCAGTGTGAAAAGGAAGATAACAGCCCTGAATGAAGCCTGAATGTGCCATTTACCATTCAAAATGATTATGTCAAAATGGAAAACAAAAATATCCCTAACTCATCTATGAGTTTCTCCTGGTGGTAAAAAATGTTCCAGTCTCTTCAAAGTACAGCATTTGAATCTCACTTCCAAAGAATGGCTCATGTTGCTAATCTCCTGTGTCCTGCTGTTTGAACCCATCAGCTTCAGAGATGATAAGAACATGTTATTATGCAAACTATCAAAGTTTATTTACACAACTTCTTAAAACAGATTCTTTCCGTGGCATGGCCAGGTGGTTCATATCTATTGTCAAATTTCTTATGCATGCCAGTTTGGTAGCACACATCCTCCATCCTGTAAACAAGATATTGTCCACTGTACAATGCTTTGGCATCCTTAATCTGAGGGGTTAACACACTCTAATCTCCTGGAATCCTTCTTTTCCTTTGATTTCAAAGCCTTTGAACACGTTCACAGAGCACATCCTACAATAAATACAATAAAAAGCAAATGAAAGAAGCAACTTTAAGTTCAGAATTAAATCCTATATCAAGCAGGAATCTGGCTTTGCAGTGCTAGTTTACCATAAAGTCTTTCATCTCTGCAAATCCTGGGAGCACTCCAGTGTTCCCACATTGGCAGCTGAGCTCTGTTCTAAATATTTTTAAGTGGCTTTAGCACTTAAGTGCTCAATTCTGTCACTCCCAACTAAATGTGCCCTCAAACGGATCTAATTTCCAAGGGATCTGTTCAATGCTCTATGAACAGCAGGCTGGTTTTCTTCTGGTATCTATAAACTGAGGCAACAGGGATCGCTCATCTCAGGTTTTAAGTGTAGAACACATTTAATACATTTAATTTAACTACAAACCATTTGTAACAGCTGTGCACTGTTTGGTCTTCTGTGTTTAAAAACTTCTGTGTGGGATACAAACCACAGAATAAAATGTATCAAGACAAATGGGAAATGGAGATACCAAACTACATACAAAGGAAATACTGGAAGATTTGTCATCAGTGATTTCCTTAAATCTGCTCACACAGCCAGGACAACATCTTCTAGAATGGATATGGCTGCAGCTTTTCACATCCATAGGTCTGGGAGCACACCATAATGAAATGTCTTCCAGTGAGCACCAATGTGCCAGGGGCTGCAGGAAATCACCACCCCAAATGAGGATCTTGGCATCACACCTAAACCTCACTGAGATGGTGGGGAGCTTCCATGCATGCTGAGGACATCGCTGACTCAGTGTTGCAGGGATCAAGCTGTACTTGAAGCCCTTGGTGCACCAAGGTATTTTGAGCCCAAGGCTCTGTCCAACCTGGCCTTGAGCACTGCCAGGGATGGAGCCACTTATTTGGGCAGCCTGTTCCATTTAGATTACTTTGCAATTGCTGCGGATTAGAAGACCACAGCTTCAAGGTGGCAGCAACAACAGAAGCAAAGTCACTGGTACGCAAATTCTGGACAAACTTACTGAGACATTTTAAGGACCTTGACTGGTTTTTCATGAGGAAAAAAGGCCGCTAGCAGAATGCCTTTTTGAAGAACCTTGCACAACGCAAATTTGAAACCCAAACATTATTTTCACTTCTCTCTCTCTTTTGACATTACTTCCCCCGACAATAAGTGCCTCAAAACTGCCTATTGGTTTCCAGCTAAAGCTTGACATTTGCTGCTTCTTCTTCAGCAAGTAACACTGCTAAAATTATATACCAGATAAGAAAGCAAATAAAACACCCAGCTATGAAAGAGTTATTCTGAATCTTTAGGAAAATATATACCTGGACATATGGTTCTAGGGTTGATTAGATCACCACATTTGCAAACCCTTAGACCTTAGCTCCCTGTACAATTGATCTAAAATTCTGATTGATAGACCACAGCAAAGTTTGCAGAAGAGCATGCAGCAGATATGCATGAATGCCCATGAACAGTAAAACCAGGATTTCGATTGGTTCATGAGGTGTTAAGGAGGACAGAAACACTCAGAATATTAGAATCATAGAATATCTTAAGCAAGAAGGGACCCATAACATTGCAGGTTTAATTCATATAGATAATGTTTTCAGCCAGGTTAAATCTAGCAAAACTCTGTTCATTCATGTCAGAAACCAGAACTTTTGATGGCTGGAAGACTTCCAAGAAGGAAGTGAACAAGCATTGTCCACCTCCTATCTATTTAATACCTATTTTGGTGGTGTCAGTCTACTCTCAGTGCTCATGCAGCCGCTCTCCAACAACATCTCATCATAGCTAACTGGTGTTAGGCTGACTGCAGAAAGGCAAAATACTGGCAAATTTGGGAAAGATAAATATCTTTAAGTAGGTCCTTCCACAACTGAGCTAAAGCACAGTCCTAAACAGACAATAACAGCAATTTTTATGCAGTATATTTTTATCCCAAGATATAGAATCATAGAATAGTTAGGGTTGGAAAGGACCTGAAGATCATCCAGTTCCAAACCCCCCTGCCAGGGGCAGGGACACCTCACACTAAACAATGCCACCCAAGGCTCTGTCCAACCTGGCCTTGAACACCACCAGCAATGGAGCATTCACAACTTCCCGGGGCAATCCGTTCCAGTGCCTCACCACCCTTACAGGAAAGAATTTCTTCCTCATATCCAATCTAAACTTCCCCTGTTTAAGTTTGAACCCCTTACCCCTTGTCGTATCACTACAGTCCCTGATGAAGTGTCCCTTCCCAGCATCCCTATAGGCCCCCTTCAGGTACTGGAAGGCTGCTATGAGGTCTCCATGCAGCCTTCTCTTCTCCAGGCTGAACAGCCCCAACTTTCTCATCCTATCTTCATACGGGAGGTTTTCCAGTCCCTGATCATCCTCGTGGCTTCCTCTGGACTTGTTCCAACAGCTCCATGTCCTTTTTATGTTGAGGACACCAGAACTGTACACAATACTCCAAGTGAGGTCTCAAGAGAGCAGAGTAATCTTGAATAGCTGCTGCCAGGACTGACCTGCTGTGTGGATGAGATGACTATATCTCTCTATCCCAAACCAAAAAGAATGTGCAGAAAGCAAAGATAAAGAAATTGAATCATAGAATCATAGAATAGTTAGGGTTGGAAAGGACCTGAATCCAGCCAACATGTTCGTGGCTTTATTTTTGTTGGGAAGGTGAAAGACGAGTAGACTTTCTAGACTATTTTGGTAATTAGAATGATTTAAAGATGTGACTAGGCAACAAACTTTAGGCTGTTCTGTCAGCTCATCTAAGTCGTCATTTGCAGTATCACTTGCCATTTAGTTACTAGACATCCTTGGGGTTGAGCGCTTCGAGTCGTGCTGCAGCATTCCAAAACGTTTCATCTGGGTTTTATGTTTGTCATTTAGAAAAAAGGGCATGTGCTCACAAAATTCAGTTGGATGAGCAACTTCATTTGCCATTGTGGTCTGCTTCTGAAGTTGGACCTAGGATGCAATAACAAACCAGTGCTAGACACACATCAGTGGCTACGAGAAGCCATTGGGAGCTGCAAGGTCCTGCAGCTCATTATGGCTAGTGCATGCCATTTGAAGCTGAAAATCTTGGCTACTGTGGCAGGGAATGAGCTTCCAGACACATGTGGGGTGCCTAAATGTACATACAGAGACTTCAGGATTTCAGTAGTCAAATATGGAGATGGTGGTTTTGTTCTTCTGGGGTTGGGCACTGCTGGAGTGCAAGGCAATCTGCTCTCCAAGACTAGACTTACACACCACCTAAGTAAGCAGTCCGAATTTCACCCTTAAGCACAAGTCCTTATCTCAGTCTTGTCTGAAGTCCTTCTTCTCTTTTAAATCCTTGCCCTGAAAACATATTCTCTTGATAAGACGCATGATTTAATGGCCCTTTTAAAAATAATAACAAAGAAAGAAAATTGAGAACCCGAGTTCTGCACAGTGAGGTCAAATACTCGGTTCCTTCTCCAAGCTGAGCTCATCTTACTTGGAAAACTCAGGACATAGCTGTGTTAGTCCAGCTTTTCCTTAAGGAGTTTTAACCTGGTGTCCAAAACAAAGCAGTAAATTAGAGGAACCTGTCATCAGAAATTCAAGTTCCTTAGCTGAAACTTGGCACGTAGCTTTGCCAGCTCAGTTATAGATTTTTTTTATGAGCATTTGGCTTTTTTATTTCTCTCTGTACCTTTCTTCTTCGTATTATTATTCTCCTCCTTCTCGTCTGCCTTAAAATGTACTTTCCATTGCAATAATTGAGCACAGGAAAGCACCACCTTACTAACTTCTCTAATGTAGCCATTATACTTAAATATTCTAGACACTTCAGCCATTTTCTATGAAACTTGCAACTTACTTTCTTTCTCTCTTTCTTTCTCTCTTTCTCTCTCTCTTTCCTTCTTTTCTTCCTTCCTTCCTTCCTTCTTTCTTTCTTTTCCCTTTCCTTTCCTTTCCTTTCCTTTCCTTTCCTTTCCTTTCCTTCTTTCCTTTCCTTTCTCCTTTCCTTTCCTTTCTTTTGCTCTTTCTTTCACTCTTTCGCTCTTTCTCTCTCTCTCTTTCTCTCAGTATGTTCACTAGAACATGCTTTTAAATGTAAATAGTTTTGTTTCTTTGGTTTGTGGAAGCAAATCTAATGTGGATATTCACTGCTGAAATAAGGCTAAACAAAGCGTTAAAAAAGTTATAAGAGCAGATGATCCTGATCAATGTAGGGATATCTACTTGGTCTCCATTGCTGAGGTCTGTAACTCTAGCTCTGGTGAAATTAGGTTTGTTTTCAGGTAGATTCAATGACATGGTGTATTTTGAAGATTTATCAGTGCACATTTTAAGAGTCACTTCACATCAAAGTTAATAGCTCATTTCTTAAAATTACCAAGGAAACTTTTATACAGTCGATTTATTCCTTTTCCTTTCTCATCCGGACCTCACAGTGATGATATGAGCACCTTAAAAGCCCTACACACACTGCTTGCTCTTACATCTGAAGTATCACATCCTTACTTTACTTGCAGGTCATTGCCATATTGAGAGGCACCTGAAATGGCGCAGGATAAGGTAGCTTGCATTGTCACTCTGTTCGCCATCCTCAGCTGATTGAGAATAATGCTGATAACCAGAGATAGTCAGAGCTGCTTAGAAACTTTAAAACTGTTGCTTTTCTCTGGCTTCCGGATTTGCTGGCTTGTTGCTACATGGCCATGGTTCTACAGCCTAGAGAGCAGTATCTACCATTCCTTGAACCATGATTTCTTCCCAAATTTCTTTCACTAGCAGTAAGGAAAACAGAAACAATCAAACAAATTCAAACTTTAAAATGTTTCTTGGTAAGCTAAGGTAACCTTCTAAAGAAGTAGAAGCTGAGTTGGATAGAGTTGGCTTTCTTAAATTCAGCTTTAAGGCTTGAACTTCACGTCTACAAGTCACAGGAACACCAGCAACATTTCTATCGACATTTTATGTATGAGTCCTGTTGCTGTCCTGTGTTCCTGTAGACCCCCAAAACAATGACATCATACGCCTTCATATGGGTACAATGGGAATTTTCAATCTCCCATCATCATACATTTGAAAGATGTCCTGCAAGTAATATTAATCCGTAGACATAGCTTTACAACCCTTTCATACTTACAGTAATTTCTTTGATCAATCTGGAATCTCAATCTTATTTATGGCAGTGAAATTCCAGAATAGCCCCACTGAAAGTGATGGCATTATTAGAAGTTTGTATACAAAGAATAGTAATCATGCAGTAATAATGTGTGTTTATCTTAATTCAAATGCAGATCTACATTTCTCATCTATTTAAATACCTCTTCAAACATTAATGCATCAAACTTCAGTTTTATCATGGGTATAGCTGTCTCAGAAGTACCTCAGGTACTGAGATATGGAAAGAGAAAATAGCTGGCTCACAAAAAGAAAGAATTTAACAGAATTCGGAATGGAATCCTTTCCAGCCTGTACTTTTACTGTAGCACCTTTCATCCTAAATCATGGAACAAAAGAAATATAACCCAATGCTGATTTTATCTTCTGTAGAGTAACTGTCAAATAGCAGCTCCACAGAATCACTGTCCTTTACACAGTGGGAGTGACTCATTAGCAGTGTCAGGGGTTGTTTGCTCTTCTGATCTGCATATTTACAGAGCTGCACACAGAAACCTGTTTGCACAGGAGTCCTCCTTTATGTTTATTATTTTGTGTTAATAACAATACTTTCTCACCCTAGCTCTTCATTGCCAGGAGCTGGTAACTCCAGCCACGAGCTGGAGATTGTACCAGCCGCTGGTGGTGGTCCAGCACCCACCAAGGCTCCGACAGGAACAGGCAGATGGTCCATGAATGTGGGATGTTAAAGTGGCATTTGAGAATATCAGCAGTTGTAAGAGCTAGCACTGACATTCATTCTGGAAGCGGGACAGACCCACTCCATGGGGTTTCAATCTTAAAGCCATCTGTAACTTTCCAGAGTTAGCTTATGTTTTCCTGGAAGAGGATCCAGCCTGTGCCCACTCCAGGGCTCCTTGGCTTTTTGTCCCTGTGTTTTTGTGGGTAGCAGACTAAAGTAGCGATCATTCTGTTGCTGACATTGAACAACATGCGGTAATTAAATAGTTAAGGATAATCCAGTAATTAGGAATAACCTAATTACTCCATTTTTTTGCCGTATCAGTCTTCCTAACAGAAATGTATGAATCCACACGAGGAAAATGCTACGCTTTATGGCATTCATAGATGGCAACTGCTCAAAATCAGGTTTTATAACTAAGATGTATCTTTAAGAATAGCAAAATGGACAAGCTAGCAAGTAGAGCTTGATTGGAGGAGGGAGAGCATCCTCTCTCCATCACACTTCAACTAAAGTTGGTTAGATTGCATGTTACTAGTTGATCACAATTCAGCCTAAGGCTTTAGAAGTGCAAATACTCATAACAGCCTTTCTCCCTTCTTTCCACTAAAAAGTCTGGAGTATTTATTACATGCTATTTTTATTCTTCCTACATCCCTATAGAGTTTTCAATGGGAAACCTGCAGCAGCACCAAATGGATCCATTTCCCTTTTTACAGCCTTTTTGCTGTGTATGTATTTGGTTACCCCATAGTTTGAAAATGAGAAAGCAATCTCCCATTATACAGCACTATTCCCAGCTGGCAGACTGTTAGACATAAAATATCAAATCACAAGTACTGTACAGAGATTTAAGAGGGGAAAATGAAAAGCTGCATCAATCGATTAACCTCTGTGTCTCACATGTGAAAATTAATGAAGTCTACTTTCATGTAAGCCTAGCAATAATTCTCAGAGCATTTGGGGGCCCAGAGCACTGCTGTGTATTTGGTGCTGAGATTTCCTTATGCAGTTTTTAATGGTTTATACACAAACTCATCTTAATTGGTTTTTAACAATTTTTACAAGACAGTATCTGCAATACAGACTCAAATTCTCACATAACTGTGACCTACCACTACTCTAGAACTTTAATGTTGAACAAGCCTGAAATGGAAAGCTGATGGTTTAGTTCAAAGCTGTAATTTGGTGATACCTCAAGTCAGGTCCCTGAGTTTCTGGACATTCTGTCCTTTTCCTTTTGCTTTCTATTCTAGCCTTTCCATTGAGTAGAAACAATGGAAACTTCCAGGTGAGCAGGATTGTCTAAAGCAAATTAATTTAATGATGATGCCTTTTCCACAAATCAATAAGGCACATTAAAGATTCAGAATGCACTTTAGAGAAATCTAAAATATGGAAAATAGCAAGAAACCGGGGAGATTCCCCTCTAAATTATAGATTTAGATTAGACTCTGCTCTCAACCATAGAATCACAGAATCATAGAATAGTTAGGGTTGGAAAGGACCTTAAGATCCTCTAGTTCCAACCCCCCTTCCATGCAGGAGAAACCCCATTTCAGAGCAGCTGCCTCAGGTTGACTTTGAAGTGACTGAGATCAGAACTCAGCTGAGGAGCCGGTGCTTTCCCATTGCTCATGGCAAATAGGAAGTGCCTGATGCCTCGAGCTGTCCTACCAATCAGCCTCTGTGTACCATGCTGAACATGCATACATGTCATGTGAACTATGGGATATTATAGGTCCACTTCTTTATGTTTATCAGGGTATGTTGGGAATTGATGAATGTACCTATGAGCAGCATAATGAAATGTTTGGAAATGTCGTTCAATTGTTTCCAGCTAATGACCCATGGGTCCCCATGGTTTGGTGGAACATCATGTGGGGCTCTTAGAAAGTGTTATTCCTAAAGTGAGTCTGCTTCAATTTGCAATAAATGGAACTGTGCATCCACTGGAAAATACGCATATGCCCAAATACGAAAAATAAGTGAAGCAATGGTTTAGTTCTTTTTTTGTACACTGTATATTTTACTTTTAGGTTGGGAAGCCTTCCACTTAAAATGTCTGTATATAAGCTCTGACCGAGTTTTCAACCTTTCTGATAGACCCCAAAGAAACTCTAGGTAGTATTTAAATGCACACTAGTGAATCAACTCTGTTCTCAAAACCACCCCCTTTCGTGCATCCTTCTGAATTAATGAAGCATAGGATTTTTGACCTTTATAAGAGACAACAGAAGGACACACGTGAATTGCGCATTGCTGGTGAAAGAAGAGCTATTATGAAAATACTTTTACACTTATTTGTGCAGAACTTCAGCTGTGGTAAACAGAAAATCAGCCAGAAATCGATGCTCACATCACAGGGAGATTTAAGTCATAGACTCTGCTGCCACATCTGAAGAGGTCAACTTACAGGGTGAAGATACACGTTGATGCATCATTTTATATATAATAAAATTGAGTTATAAAGAATTTGCAGGGTTCCCTCCCCCAGAATTAAAAGTGATATTTGGGAAGAGAGACCAGGAGTCCATTTTTGTAAGTTTAGAGCACTTCCTATCATAAGAGTTCAACTGAGGAGGGGCTCATAAGCCTCATTTTGACAGCCTTTACCTCCATGAGTGCAGCAAAGGGGAGTTTTCAAATGGCCTGATGAGCTTCCTGCCTTGCAGCTTCTAAGCAAATGAAAGCCATGATGTTTGTATTCCCTTATGCAGCTACTCCTGGACTCCTTCATCCTCAGACAGCACAGTCTGTATTTGCAAAAGTTTGCAGAGAGATTTAGATAAATTTGTCTGAGAAAGAAAATAACATGGGGATTAAGAATTGCCCATAAAATGTGAGCTTTGGTAATAAACCAGAATGTGTGGGAGTTCTCCTCTAAGGCAGCAGCATGTCTTGAGGGAAGGAGACTCAGTGAATAAAACTTTCTCAGCATGGTATTAAAATAAAGTTCTTACTAATTTTGGCTTCATTTGTATGGGATAGATGAGAATGCATTCATTTTCCATAAGCAGGAAAGCCCTGTGTGGTTTCATTTCAGCAGTAATGGAAGTGACAATATATTAGAGGGCTTTAGGAAGGCAGAGAGCAGCAATCTGTCCGTACTTTTTCATTTGAGCTGCTCTCTGTGAAACCATCTGAGACGATGCTACCCCTGCTTACTCCAATAAGTGGTATGTAAAGCACATGCTCTGAAAGCTGCCTGATTGTTGCATGGCAGTCTGTCCAAGAAAAAGGATGAAGCTCATGGGAATTAATGAAAAAGACCATTATGACTGCGTAGTCTTGCACAAAGTATTTCATGCCTCTGAGCTTCATCCTTCTGCTATCAGTGAGGGCATTCCAGATAATGTGATTTTAAAGGAGAAAAGATGTAAGCGATTTGCTTTGGTATGCCAGAAACAGGCCTAATTATCTGGAGATTTGCTGGATATGTCTGCAGACCATTACATGCTGAATTAAATCCTTTTGAAAAGCCAGTTCTTATTTCTCTTTACTGTTCCTTACATCAAAACACTGGATAAGGCACACATATTTGTGTTAATTAGGCAACTGTTCAGCAATCTCTTTGTTCCTTTTTTGTTTTGAGAGAAAAAGGCCGGTCAAGAAGGAACATCCCAGGAGACCAACCCTGTTCACACCTCCTTTGAAATGAGCATCACCATGGCCAATTACTGGGGCCATAGTCCTGGACAAAAGAAATCACAGCAAAGAAGTAATGGGCTCTAAAAATATCTTTTGTCTTCAATCAAGGGGAAGAGGCCAAGTGACTGGCACATGGAACAGGAAGCACAGGCAGAACCTGGGCTGTAGGCGATGGAGTGAATTAGGAGGAACCTTTTTAGATGGTTCAGTTCAGCCAGATCATTTGTTCAAGCCGCTGTGGAAGTTGACACCTCCCATGTTCCCTCTGAACCTTCTCTTAAAATGGAGTTTAAGCTTATGTTTGGCAATTTGTATTCACAGTGCGTGCATGTTGGATCGAAGTGATACTTCCCTACAACCATTTCTCCAGTGACTCAGTCGGCTTCCTAAGAGTCTAATTGAAGTTATTATTCATGTCCTTCTGTGTTGCAAAGAAAATGTGAATATAACAAAGGGGGTTCCTTCTAGCTAGGTAGAAACACTGAAGTGATGAGTACTTTATATGGTATTTCTCCAGCTCTGCCAGGAATAAACACAGCTTGAGAAGCATGAACTGTCCCCCCTCTACCTCAGTCAGACAAGGATTCTGGAGCTTAGCTAAAGCTTGCCTTTGTACATGGATGCTGTGCTGGGCAGAGATATATGTGGCCTTCTGCTCCCCCATGGTCTCTTCAGGGTTGGGGTCTGTGTTATCAAAGATGAAGAGCTCATCTGATCATCACCCGTGTTTTCTTCGCCAGCAATGACATTGCTAAAGCATGAGGCTGGAAGTAAGTGATGCTCAAGCTTGACCTCACATGAGAAGTAACCTGATTTCTGAAGGGCTGTTTCTGTGCTGCCGCTGCCTTTCTCCATCCCTTCTCTCCCCACTGCCGGAATCTGTGGTGTCTTTGCCAGTCCTATCCATGAACTGCATGCTCAGCAAAGCTCCTGGCCTAACTGTCTGGGCTGGAAAATGCTTTCTGTGCGTGCAGCTCTGTATCTGTGATTTAATGCCGTGCTAATATTAAACATCTAATGTAATATAATGCTGTTCTAAACTAAGAAATATCCTAGGAATACGTATGTGAAAAAAAGCTGGGGCTTTTTTCTTCATTTCCAGGCAGGAGACACTAAGTCAGCCTGGGAACAGTTGGTCTCCAGCAGTGACTTAGGAACCAGAGACTGAAGTTTCCTTTTCACAGCCTTTTGATAATTTCATGGAACAGTTGGAGATCTGCAGGGATAGCAGCTACGCTCTACTTGCGTGCTGTTTTCCACACATTCAGAGAGAACTGGAAAGGACTGTCTATACCACCCAGTGACCATGAGGTACCTCTGTTGGTTTGACTCAATGCATTGCATTTCTACTGATAAATAGAAATCTGGGGCATAAAGAAGATATTGCATTTCAGAAGGCGTAGCGTGTCGATGAGCATCTTCAGAACAGAATATTTATGTCAGAAATCAAGCTAGGATGGACCTGTGCCCATCTCCCCATTTATGTTCCAAAGAGGTTCTCAGATCAGAAGCGACATGTTGTCCCTCTTTTTCTCCTCATTACAGAATGCAAGTTGCAATAAAGTTCAATGTAAGGATTGAGAAATCAGGATCAAGCCGAGATACCTTCCTGAAATCTAAGTTTGCTCCTGCATTACTCTGTATACATACGGCTGTGTTTAAATTCCAGGTTCTTGTTAAGCTTTTTAGAAAATATGGAATTTTACAAGCTTTGGAGCTTGTGCACTCCCAAATTGCTAGAATTTGACAAATGACAGAGGTGGGACCTATTCCTAGGTTGATATATCTGGATTTGAGTCTGTTTTTATATCAGCCACCAGCCAAAGTTCATGCTGCTTGGTGGTCTGGTTCAGGCCTGTCTGTGATCCAAGTGGTAGGAGAGAGCACACTTTTCTCTGGAAAGAAGACATCAATTAAAAGAGACTTCCTTGGTTTCTGCTGGAGAAAGCCACACTGTCAAGTAACCACAAACTCACTGTGATTTAATTCTTTTGCTTAGAAAAACAGTTTGAACCACCTATATTCCTACAATAATGGACACTTAAAGGTCATGCTTAATTCTTCATTTTAAGCACAAGCTATTCATTATAGTACCATCCTGGTCTATCTCTTACTGTTCTTGCTCAAATGTGATACGCATAGCAAGCCAAATGTTATGGCACAGCCAGGCTGACTGATTGGCACAGCCAAGACTGGGACATCAGATTGATCTAGGGTGATGGCAAAGCCAGCACTATCTGACCTCCACTGGACCGAGAAAACAGAGATAAACATCTTCCAGGTAATACGCTAAACTACTTAGATCGGGTGTTCACTCAAGAACACATTCAGGAATCTAAATCCTGATCAGGTTGAAACTTCATTAAAGTACCTGAGGGATGTGCACTGGAAGGAAATTGATTTGGTTAAAATCAACCTGCCTGGCCAATGGTGATGCTAAAAATTAAAGCCACTGATCTTCAGAATCCTACTACACTGCTTGTCTACTAAGTACATGGGGAAAAGGTAAGTGTTCACACATACACACAAGCAAAAAATACACCCAGGAGTTATAATGATAAACCTAGACACTATAAACCTATATATTATATATTATGCATTATATATAATATATATTATGTATTGTGTTTATTATAAAATATAAACTTATAAATTGTAATTATAAACCTATTATATATATCTATAATATAAAACTATATGAGGTTGTTATTAAAACCACCACCCTCCTGACATTTTTCAGTACTCCTTTAGACATCTAACAGAGATGATTTCACGTTGTTTTAGAGTTGTTTTCACATTGCTAATAAAATGAAATGCAATGCATTTCATTTTTGCGGAGTGTATAGTGATTCCACTGTATCTATATTAAGTAACACCATACTGACCAATTTGCTGAGTATGTTGTAGTGATTTCTTCATGCATTTTGCTTCTCAGCTGTGTAACAAGTTATTAAGCCAAACTATCGATATCTAGGCTATTCAGGGAGGACTGATAGGACTGAGTACCTTTTTTCCTTCATGAGATGTAGAAATAAAGATATTGATTATATGGATACTGTCATTTTGTGGTCTTTTAGTTACAGGGTCATTAGGATGTGTAGAAACCACAGTTATACAATACAAGCCACAACAAAAGCTTTTCAAAAATGATGTCAAAACCATAAAGGAGGAAAAGGACCTTGTGGCGTCCCTTTAGCATTGATAAGTAGCTCCCTTAATACCTAGAAAAGGTAGGTAAAAACTACTCAGTTGATCACTTTGTCCATAAACATCTCGAGACAGTCATACTCCATAACATGGCACAACTGGAGGTGATGTAGGTGCCTCAGCTGATATCACAGGGGAGCTCTGCGAGACAGGAACAGCCTTCTAAGAGCTGTATGAGTTTGTCTAGCTTAGAGATGGAGACTGACATGTTTTGTCACTGGGTTACATGACACACAAAGAGGGACAGATCCAGTAACACTGCAAACTCCAACTGTTTGAGTGAGGATTTTGTGGATCAAGTTCATTTATTGGCAACATGGCTTAGAAGTCTGCTAAAAACATAGACTGATGAGGGAGATGGTAGACCAGTGTAGTGTATCCATGTAATAATACATATGCTAGAGAGCAGAAAGTGTCAGTGTGAGAGTCCAGATCTGTCCTTTTGCTTTCTTCAGTGATCTCCAGGAAGACACCATGTCCTGTTCTTGCTTTCTTTTTCTCCAAAATGGGAATATGAAAGGTAGTAAGTTAGTATTTAGTTAGCGCAGCGAGCTTGCAAGCAGTATACCATATCTTACTAGCAACTCCAGTTTTCTGTTCATATTCTTTATTGCCATGAAGGATTAATTAAAAGACGAAGTCTACTTAGGCGTACACAGTTACATCTGGGAGAAAGCTTCTGTTTAGTTAGTAAGTCTAAAAACAGCACACAGCCTTTTACATCCCCCTCCTCCCCAAGTACTGCACATCAAGAATGCATGCAATGATAGTCCGCTTCACAACTACAGTAAGCTTTTTGACTATGCGAAACCCCAAAAAGTCAAGCCTTTACCACTGGCTGTGTTGATTAACACTTAGCTTGTGAGGAGAAAAGAGCACTCTCGGGTACAGCATCTTCTGCTGGAATGTTTTCCCTTGCTGATCCCCTCCTGCATGCTCCTACTGCCAGTGACACACAGCTTTCCAAACCATTTTGCTTTGGTTACCTCAAACAAAATGATCTAAGAGTAGCAAGGGCATGTTTTTCCAGTAGTCTTTGGAAAGGCTGATTGCTGCCATCTGTCTCTGCTCAGCCTTTGCAGAGCTTAACCTCCACTCATGTTCTGCAATGTTACTGATGTCCTTTACCCTGTAGGAAAATATAGAGGGTTTTCACTCAGTGTATCTCAACTCTAAAGGAAGTCAAAGTGGTTTCATTCTGGACAAACAAGCAGGAATGTTCCAAGAACACCAACATTTTATGTTGCATTCCCATTTAGGATCTACTTTTTGAAGAATTTAGTTCATTTAATGCTCATTTTTGAGACATTTAGTTTTAAATACAATTCTAACAAAATATGCCTTTTCAGAAGGGAAAATTTCATTTGGAAAACATCAAAATAAAGAATGTTTCACTGTTTCCAAGAAGAAACATTTAATTTCCAAATCTGTTAAAAGAAAACGTGTTTACATTTAAGAAAAAACCCTTGTTCAGCTTTTTCAGCAGTAAGGTATGATCTAATTCAACCCAAGTAACAGTCTCCCTAAAAGCCATCTCATCCAGGAAGGAAAGGACCTTAAGATCATCTAGTTCCAAGCCCACTGCCATGGGCAGGGACACACTGCACCCAATGCTATTTCTTCTCTTTTTCCCCCTTCTCAGAAGCACTTGTAAGCGCTGCACGTGTACACTCAGAGCAAGCATCTGCCACCACTTAGCATGTCTCTTTGCCACCAAGGCTCAGACGTGCAAATTCAGCGTCTCACACCCCCAGTGGGTTGTATCATGAAGAAGGAAATTGGTTGGCTGCAGTCAGTGGAAGAGTGTTGTATAATCAGTCATGGAGGCACGAGTCTGTTACTATTAGACCTGGCTAGGACCACTTGTCAGGGCAAGCTTCACTCATCTGTTTGTAGTTCTGTCTGCTTAGGGGTATGCTTATAGGTGACAAGGCAGCTTTGTTTTCCCGCCTGTTCTTCCTTCAGCCCCTCTACTAAAAATACATATTTGATAAAATGTTCTGTAATAGAGACAGATGGCCATTAAGAATTACTGTAAATTCAACAGTCTCAGAAACTGCTTTGCAGCCTTAGAAGAAATGAACTGCTGACCATAAGGAAAGGGGATGGCACTCAAACTGCTGCCCAGACAGAGCACTCCTTGGTTAATGCAACTCTTGTTTTCTGTATTGAATGACTTTATGGCCACGAAATGCCTTTATTTGTGTTACAGCTAAAGGTACCTGCTGCTTCACTGTTGTTGGAGGTGCAGGGTAAGGATAAATAAGTATCATGCCAAAATGTACTCTGAGGACCAACAACACTGCTTGTTTTCCTCTGAGGAACAACTTCTTCAGTTAAAAAAAACCCCAAACTTATTTTCTTTTTCCTTTTTTAGCTGGCAAGTGTCTCAAAATGGAGGTGAATCTGCTCACCTTTATCCCCCAATGCAATCAGCATCTTGCTATGGGGGCTTGTATAGGCAGACACAGCACCATTTCAGTAAATTTCTCATTAAGAAACAGCTAAATGCACCAGGTCAACTTGAAATGCAAATTAAGATTGTGTGATTCACAGACATTGGTGACTGTTTTCTCCCAGCTTGGGCTAGGTCTTCCCACCTGTCCCACTGAGGTGAGTTTACTGCAAAGACACTCAAAGTGAGCTATCACCACCTGCAAACCTCAGAGCTAAATAAAGGCTTTCCAGATACATGATGCACAGAAGGGAAAATAAAAGGGATTTTAGAGGAAGTAGGATTACTGGGTACTTGGACTTATACGTGATCTTAACATCATTGCAGAGCCCACCATTTGTCCACTTCTTTTCCTTTATCTGCCTGGTGCATGTAGATGCTAAGAACTCTAACACGATGGGGTAGTTTGGTAGCTGCAAGTGTGGTACCCACACTTGGTGCATTCTTGGTCTAGCAAAAATCCTGGAGGGGCTGAGGAGAAGTGAAAGAAAATAGATTGTGCATTTAAGACTGGTGAGACACTGGAAAACACATGGAAAGCTGATTTTAGCTTTGTTAAAGTGATTTAAAAAACAGTATTTAGTCAGGAACATCAGAAAGACAAGAGGTAGCTAAGGACTGTATGAAAATCAGGAATGGTGAGTCTCTTGTTCCAAGCCCTTTTTCTGCATAGAACTGAAAAACATGTTCTCCGAGATGTTTACCCACAAGAACTAAAATATTTTGTTTACTGAACTGATCAGATGTTGGACAAGCATAAAGGGGTGGATGGGAATGGGAAATAAAAGAAATAAATGAAATGAAATGAAATGAAATGAAATGAAATGAAATGCTGCAAAGAGGAGACTATTTTTTAACTCAATACCTGGTGATGTCAACCCAGTCAAAGCACATTGCTGTTTACTTTTCTGGAGGTAGAAGAGCAGTATTATACCCATTTCTGTTTGAAGTTCCTAAGTTATGAAACCACAAGTTCCACAGCAGGCTCACAGATGAGTAGGCTTTGTTAACACCTCAAAAGAGACATGAAATGGTCATGAGAAACAACAATTTCACAGTGGTCTTACCAGAAAAGGTAAATGAAAAGGAGAACCCAGGTGTCCATGGGAGATACAGACAAGCCAGTGCAGTTATGTTATAATTATATATAATATTGTTATATAATATTATATATATAAAATATATATAACGACCATAGAATCATAGAATATTCAAGTTATATTTGTGTGGGGCAATTCAGATTGTGGGAGCATGGAGACATTAGAGATCCCTCAATGAAGATGCCTGTAAGCGCATCATCCCAGAGCAGCCCTTTTACAGCTCTCAGAGTTTTCTATCAATCACATAAATGTTGATTCATTGTGAATCAACATTCATGAAAATAAATAAAAGTGAATTATTTTTCATAATAACTCACAGGAAAAATATAGCGAAGGGCACATTGTATATTTTCAAACCACGAGAAGTGTCAGAAAGACATTCTACTCTTTTCCTGCAGATTTCTGGAGGAATTCAATAGTTCTATTATCATCTGTGGATGCATTTCTTCTTCTAAGAGGCGTCCAGGTGCTGGCTCCTTAAGAAACAACATAAAGATAAACCTATGTACATAATCTTACACTCACTGATGAAATAATGTCCAACTCATTTTCCTTTTAGAGGATTATTACCACCAAACTTAACTTACAACATTTTTCAAATTGAAATCTAATAAAAGGGTCTTTGCATTTGACCACAATATCCTCTGCAGAAAACGTGAAGTCCCAGTACCTGAAACAACAGTAAACATTTGAACTGGTACCCTGGTTTCACAATGACACTATTCACAGATACAGTGTGCGCACAGCCTTCTCTGGAGGGTTGTAGCAACGCTCTGGTAATAAAGCTAGGATTCAGGCAAAGCCCTGCTGAAACATCTGAGGGTTCTGGGAAGAGCTGCATTACGTAAGTTGTTTTCTCCAGTCTGGTTTCAGTCTCTCTGTGTTTTTGAATGACTAAAGAGATCTATCACGTAAGAAAGCTTCCTGATAATCTACTCAACAAGTTGTCACCCTCCCTCACTATGCTAGAAATGGATGGTTCACTTTTACAGTTCACTGGCATTTAGTGAGATATTTCTGACAGCCTTCCAATAATATAAGGCCCATGTGGAAGTTCAGCTAATGTAAGATAAGGAAATAGCAACTTTTAGCTAAAAGAAGCTTAATAAAGTCGCAGTTCTTCAGGTTTCAGAGGAATCGGATGTCATATGACAAATTGCAGTTGGCTTCTCATCTAAAATTAAGAAAGGGGCACCTTTCCGTCACGTCCTGCCGTAAAAACACAAGTAACTCATTGATGCTATTCTTGTCCCTCAGTATGAGTCACCAGGCACATTGGTCGTAACTCTGTACATGGACAAACGCGGGGGAGGCAGAATGCTGAATAACCTGCGTGGTTAAATTTAGTAAGATTTGACTTCAGGCTGTTACTCAGATCAACAACTTTACTTTGGTAGCAATGCTGGAGACACGTCCAGTCTTCTGTCGCGTGCTTGAACACATGAAGGTGCAAAACAAGTGACCACGCCTGCCAGCACTGATTTGCCCGTATGACTCTATATATTTTAAGTTAACCAACTTAGGCATGCAAGGAAGTGCCTCATCTGCACCCATGTAGAATAAAGACATTTTGGACACCCGCCTTTTGAGGTCTGTGGGAAAATGCACCATCACATGAGACAGTGCACACGGTCACAGGACTTTGAATGATCCGGTTCAGGTTAGGTGCCAGGTTGTGGGCTGTCTTCCTTGGGCCTCTAGCCCACAATTTTTGAACAACTGGGCTTTTCAGATTGAGCAAGAACATGAAGTGGCTTTTGACTCCCATCGTCACCTTTTAGAATAGAAAGGAAGAAGGAGGGTGTATGATTCTAACACCATTTATGAATTAAAGGTGTTACTTAATACCTGTGTTAAGCACAAGTTTCCCGGGGAACTGTTATGACTCCTTCACCTTAAGCAATTGCTGCTGTTTGCCTCTCTAAAAGAACAGGAATTGCTACATTTCTTGCAAGAGCACAAGAGGGTTTCAGTACCCTCTTTAGGTTTATGAATCTCTGTGTGCAACGTTTATCATTACTAAATATAGATATGAAAAGCACCAATCCTTTCCATGGTATTTGAAACACAATGGCTCTTCAGCCTCTTCAGCTTTCCTCGTATTTCAAGTGGGGAAAAGTATTGTCTGCTCTATGTTTGCTGCCTCAGAAAGCTGTATGTGTCCACAGTAAAATCATTACTGCTTGGTTGCCTGAACCTTTATAGATATTGCCCTTTTGCCCATTGCAGAAGTGATTACTTCATTAGTACAAGATATAGAGCTAAAATAAACATGATATACAATGAGGTTGTTCTGATTTTGGCTGGGTTCTCAGCCTGTAGGTCCCTTTTACTCTGGGAAACATAGGCTATTTCTTTCTGTTTGCAGAACTAGTGATAACTTACTCCACAGAGGACCAGAGACTTACGTTGAACTTGATTTCAAAACATTGCTTTATCTTGGGGCACTATCTAGAATGGTCTCTGTTTCAGCTGAGGTTCAAGTTCACATCACTGTGATGCTGTAAATGGAGCATGCTGGGCTAGCTGACGCAGTAGAAAATGTACTGCATGCTTTTATAAGAACAAATTAGCAAATCATCTGAGGGTTAGCATGCTCTGCTTTACATGCTGAAATTTAGAGGTAATGACTTCAAAACCTGATTTGTCTTTTCTTTCGTGCCCTAGAACTGCATTCACTCGTGTTATCATTCTTATTCTTCCTCTTCATCTAGAACATCAGCTTACCTCAGCAGAGTTTATACACAAACGGACCACAAGGCTCAAGTGAGAAACACAGTTCTACCCCTTTCTGTCATTCATTGGATCACTTGAGGGTTGTTTTCTTCTTTTCCCAATTATGGTGTATTTTTAAATTTAAGTAGGAAAATGTTTTCAATATTTCAGGGTTGGCTTGTTCTTTTCTGCCTACACTCTGATTTTTTCCCCCTATTTTCACATGGTATCCCTTCCCAGTAAAAGAGAAGCAATGTCAAACCTTTCCGTGCTCATGACACGGTTACATCCCCAGCACCAGTCAAGTAGACGAGAAAGTTGTTTGGCATGGGACTCTCTGTTCCAAGGCTGGTTGTTTTGATACCTGCTTTTCTGCTCCTCAAAAACATTCTGCCTTGTATCTTCAGATCTCTTCCAGCTCTGTTTCTCCTCACAGATCATCTGCAGCATTGCACATATTATCTTCTTCCAGGAAGTGAAGCACTACACAAACCAAACAAGCTTCTGAAATACCCTTTTTCAATGCCCATTTACAGTAGGTAGTGCTTCTGAAGTGATGCTTTTTTTCCCATATTCAAAAAATCCCAGTGACAGGCAAAACACTGCATCAAATATCAAGCAGGTGTTGAATTTTCAGCAGTAAGCTAATTGCTGTGTGATCTTTTCTCCATGCTTCTAATGCTCAGAAGCTAAAGGTTTCCCAGGTACCGCAAGAAAAGATTTGTCACCCTTTGGAGAATTTTCCCATCTGCAGCTGGTTACATACAGTGCTGTGGGAGGGCTAAATTACAGATTTGCTGTAAGTTCTCCCTTAAAGTTTCTATGTAAAGTTCTCTCTTAAAGGGAAGATGAATTCTGCGGAGGGCTGAAATACTCATTGAACCTCTCTGGTTCTCATATTAATAAAGTGTTTTCTGTCCTGTATGGATGGTTTACTTTCATACAGCTTGAAAACAGTTTTTCTTTCAGGTAAGAAAAGTTCTGTGGCTGAAAATAGTATCACGGGCTGAGGCACATGTGTTGAAAAGATCTAGAGAATAACCTACATGCATGGCAGAGTCATCAAAGATAAGAATCCCATCTTTCCCTTCCAAAACATGAAGCTGATTTGTGATGGACTGCTCCTGGATTTCATTGCTGCATCATGAAAATAAGAAATGCTGTCCCAGAAAAATCAATAATACCCAGACCAGAGGACTGAATGCTGAACTTTGGGGTCCATTCTCACCCTTACCTGGATTCCTTGGGTCACCCAAAGCAGTAACTTCATTCCTCTCAATCTTAGTTCTCCTTGAAGGAGAAAGAACAATTCCCTGCCTGAGAGGGAACAGTGAGTAACTAGAGGAAGTATCCTAATGTTTATCACAGGAGGGCTGTCTACTGGCACCCACACCCCCAGGAAACAGAGAATCTTAAAGAAGCAAGTTCAGCTGCAGCCCTCAGAAAGGCCATCTACAGAGAATCCCATTGTGTTTCAAATACCTGCTTAAATACCAAAGAAAGTGTCCATTTCTGGTTCCTTCCTATTCTGGAGTAAAATGCAGTACTAGAAGAATAACATCTGCAGCCATAAGGGTGTATTGCTTTTTATTTGTTAATGTAGGGAGAATTGTGAAGAGAATTAAGGAGACCAGAGGGAGCATCTTAAATCATAATGAGCAATCCAGGCAATATTAATTTGTGGTTATTTTCTAGTGTTTTCTACTCTTTAATGCCTAAGATCTATTGCTGATCTTTGCAGCAGGCAGATGCCAACATAAATTGCTACTCTGTTTTCCTTCTTTAGTTAATTCTGACACACCAGAAAATGTAATCAACTCAGCAGATGCAGAGCTAGTGCTGCGGCAGAGCTGGGAGCTTGCCCTGGTGGGATTATGCAGCTGCTGGGGCTGCCTAGCCTGTCAGCCTGCTTTCTTTTAACTGGTTAAAGGCGATTGCCTTTTAAAACCTTAGCTGCAGAAGTTTGTCCTTATTATCATCTGGGGAACTGAAGTGAGATGATGAGGGAAATGGGAAAGTTGGTGGTTTTAGAGCAGTTTGGGCAGCGGGTGGTTTTCCTCTGTTATTCAGTTTGCCACATAAAACTCTCATCAGAGACAGACCAAACAGGAGAAAGAAATAAATCCCAGCCAAAACCACCAAGTAAATCCTTCTTTCCCTAGTACTAATCCAAAGCAACTGGAATTCTGGCACCTCGGACGGTATGAAGTTTACACTGGAGAAGAGGAGGATTTGCCTCCTCATTCCTAGAGGTTTATGTGTATAAAACAGCACACATATATTTGCATGGTTTCTTCAACTGGAGCTTTAAATCACAAAGCTTAACACCCAGTCAGTCCGACTCAGTACTAACATATCAGTAGTACAGAAGTTGTGAGCAGTTACTTCTGCCTCCCACAAGGTCTCATAGACAGGCACAATCTGAGGTGACGCAGCATGAAAGCTGATATTTCCCCTAGCATCTTGTGGTTGTGCAGGATTGATCTAGCCCAAGGTGGTGGTGTTTATCCATACACCAGCCCAGTATCCCACCCTTGGCTGAAATTACCGCTTGTGGTGATGAATTCTCACCTATTAAATGTGTCAGAAATGCATGTGAAAATCTATGTTGAATTTGCTTCAGGTCTATGCCTTTGGAAAGCAGAAGTCATCCAACATCACAGCATGACTTAGTAATAAACATTTTTGGGAGGCAAGCTGTGAAAAGCTTATGTTGACTGAAAGGGTTGTGTTGTGTATCCTCTTACGGTTTTAATTGTGAGTAATGGTAACTAGAAGACACTGTGAAGACAACTACAATGAAAGGAAACAAAAGAGAGTCTCCATGCTGTGAATGAAAAAAGGAAAATGAGTACTTTTTATGTCAGGTAACCAGGGGTAAGAGCAAATTTCCCGGTCCAGCATACATGACAGAAGTGGATGAGTGCAAACACATTTTCCATATATATTTAATCATGCATTCACAGCCTTTTTTCTAGCTTTCATTGTCGCATGTGCATTAGAAGAGAAGATAATCTTATATATCAGTTGGAAGGGACCTACAATGATCCAACTGCTTGGCCACTGATGACTGACCAAAAGGTAAAGCATGTTATTAAGGACATTGTCCAAATGCCTCTTAAACACTGACAGGCTTGGGGCACTGACCGCATCCCTGGAAAGCCTGTTCCAGTGTTTGACCACCTTCTCAGTAAAGAAACACTTTGTAATGTCCAGTTCAAACCTCCCCTGACGCAGCTTTAAACCATAAGTGAATGAAGTGGCTTCATATCACCTTTTTGTGATGTTTTACTGCTGCAGAGCAAGAGATGTGTGCATTAGCCAGCTCTAGGTATTAAAAATGCCTTTGTAACCTTTGCATCTGGCACAGCAGTTGTCAGCTGTTTGATCTACGGCTGAGGTGAGTTAATAAAAAGCTCATCTGAGCGGTGGTAAGCGGGTGAGAAGGAAACAGTGGTCTAGGGACTTGGCATGAGGACCGCACAATGCAGCGAGGCCACAGTGTCAGTCATGAGAGTTTTCTTGTATTTAATCAGCCTTCTAACAGTTCCTCCTGACTCACTGCCAGGGGAAAGTTAGAAACAGAGAGTTATAGGTCCTCAGTGGTACTCTGCATTTCAGACCAGTTTGGATCCATCCCTTGGATCTTCAGCTTCGCCCCGTTGCAGCAGCAGAGCTGAGGTACACAGCGGGCATTGTGCCCATGTGCTGGGTTATATGACCCAGGGAGCTACAGACCAACAGCGTGCCAAGCTCCCAGGTTTCTGTTTGAAGGCCGGAATCAGCAGAAAGGGCCCCAGGTTGCAAGAAGAATCAATGTGATGAAAGTAGCTCCCTTCAGTATTCTGAGCTCTCTTATATTTGTCCCCAGGATATAAATTTTGCCCTGCACATTAATGAGGCATGTGAGAATTTTACATACTCATATTAACATTTATTTTCAATTGGAGAAAAACACCAGGCTTTGGTCCTAACGTCTTGTGACTTTCAGTTTAAACATCATGATTGAAATATTATTGTGCAGCGTAGGTGTAATAGCATGTTATTCTACACAGACATCCTGATTTCTCTTTGAAGGAGCGTTCATGAATCCTATATAGTTTTAAAATAGCATACGGTGACATCGTAAACTGTTACATAACCAGTTATTAGGGAAATAAGTTATATTTCAACTTTGCAGCATGTAAAAGCTATGCCGTCAATTGCAGATCATCTGTAGTAAATAATGACTGGCCGATGTAAAGTAAAACAGCAAGTTAGCTTCCTTTCTTTGCAGTGGGAGGAGGGGAGGCAAACACCAAAGGCATCTTCCTGACACCTCTCAGGCTTTCCCACATTGCTTTGTGCTTCTGTGCTCTTCCAAGAATTTTGCCAATTCAAAGAATCCGTGTGGATATGAGCCACTTGGGATCCTAATTAAGGCTTCTGAATTATGCTCTAATTCTGTTTCACGGTTGCAAGGCTAGAAATATAGAGCTTCCTGGACTAACTGCAGCACTATTCCAAAGACTCCAAATCCTCAGCTAGAAGGTAGGGAATCATCCCTGTCACTCTGCTACCTTCAAACTGCTCTCTTAAGTTTAAGGCAGTTTGTTTTCCTCCATCACTTCTTCAGAACAGCAAAGAAAGGGATAGAAGAGATTTCCCGCTCCCTGCCTTCGTACTCATCTATTTCCCAGGGTGGAAGTGAACAGATGCAGCTTCTGGCTCACAGCACCTCCATGGCTTGTCAGGATGGCATTTAGCTGCTGTTTGCAACTTCTGGGGCAGTGTGACATGCACAGACTCCATTTTTCACCAGCTGCTGAGTGTTTTTGCACGCAGAACTGGATAGGAGAAACACACTTGCTTCTTCTCAAAGATCCTACTAAGCAACAGGACTTGGTTTTCTATTGCACAGTTCAAAAATTCAACAGGAATTGCAAAAATATTCCAAAGTAGACTTGTGTACTCCTCCACAAGAAAACCGACCTGATTTCATAATAAGTATTCAGATATGCAGACAAGATGTGATGCATTCCCCCTCACACTTCTTTCACATCAAGAATCAGACTTAAAATCAAAAAGTGTTTATAAAAGCTATATATTTTGTCTCCATAGATTATGTTTTCAAGTTTATCTGGAAGCACGAATGTTGGATAAATGGTCTTTTGGAGAAGGCGGCTGACTGCTTGGTTTTTAATGGGTGCTGTAATTCTTTGTACTAAAGGTTCCCAGATCTCATGTGCCAGCCACACTTGTAACAGCTGAATGCAGTTAATTCTCTGTTCGTAAGTCGACTTAAGGCAGAAAACTCTTTGGGACCTTTTCCTAATTCTTGTGTGCTAAAAGCATCCCACATGCCCATGGCAGCGGGGTTGGAATTAGATGATCTTAAGTTCTTTCCAACCCAAACCATTCTATGACTCTATGATTGCCACTGCACAGTTAATGAAAATGTGGACAAAGGCCGCTAATTCTCAACCATTAACCCCACAGCAAATGTGGCACCTGCTTCCCCTCAATGGAAAACACAAGCCAAAAGAATATCCATGGCTCTTCGTAGCTGCTTGGATCCAGAGTTACAGTAGAAAAGTCAGGGATTATACTGCTTCTGTATAGAAACACAGACCTCAAAGTCTTATTCTTTTGCTAATCTTGCTTAATGTCTCTAGGCTTGACACTTAATGGTTATTCTTAATATTTTTATATTAATCTAAGTATGAGGCAGGAATTAACTCTTTATTAACAGAATGGAGTCATGTAAGGTTTAGCATTAGGTGGGAAATGCTATAATAATGGAAAATATTTATGTGTATTTGCATGCATAGGACCTCTGTATAGGGAGGCATGGAGGTTATCTAACATATCTCTTTGCCAAGTCCTGCTCTTTAAACTTTTATAAGCTCATTTGTAGAGACCTGCAATTAACGGTTACAGAAACACTGATACAGATGATATTTGTTCATGAAAGATATTAAAAGCTTCACATTACGTAAAAAACAACTTCAAGATACCAGCAGCAGAAACCAGTAGTGAAAGAGGGATTTGTGACTTGGATGCTTGGTGCTAGTGAAAATTTTACTACCCACACAATCATTAATAAGACCACACAGTTTTCTGCTTACATAAACTGCTGAATACATAAAACCAGTGTGACTCGAGGCGAGGCAAGACAAGTTCTTGACAAAGAATCTTGGAACCCTCTGTTTTATTTGGTGGGAAAATTATGCTAGCAATGACAGCCTCCAACTAGGGTTTGTGGTTCTGTTCTGGGTTCTATGAAGCCTTGTAGTAGGGTGAACCTTCCAAACCATTCTCAAAGTGCTTACCGAAACCACAGGTGGTAGGTAGAAGAAGATTTACCATATCTGTAAGTAAGAAAGCAAGAACACCCAGGCAGTACACGTTGCAGTACAACACATAGTGCTGTATGTACCACAGCACCGTTTCACACTGGAAAGAGACTCTGTACCGGAGTCCTCTCTGACAGTCTGTACAAATCTCTGTTTGTACCTCTTTATATCTGTCAGCATTTGTGTCCTATTCCAGTTCCCAATTTCACGCATTATCTTTTCAACTTCCTAAATATTTGCTAGTCTGCCCATGGCAGGGGGGCTGGGTCTAGATGATTTTTAGGGTCCCTTCCAACCCAAACCATTCTGTGATTCTATGACTCTGATTCTATTATTCTGGTGAGCACTTCTTTTCCTAAACCAACAGTATAATTATGTTTTACTAAAAGCATCTGACACACTAATGCATGGATACTACATGGCACTTAAGGTTAACGCAGTCTCAGCATCCTTTGCTCCATGTGTTACATAGGGGAAATACCTCCACTTACTGCTGTGAGATGGCTTGAAGGAAATGTAGAGGATGAATTGCTTTAGTGAAAGCATCCACCAAAACCAGACAGTTCCTTTAGTCTGTCAGCTCTCTGATACCATTTCTGCTATTCTTAGCTGAAATGGAGTCTTTTTGTTAATCAGTTCAGTTGGGAGAGAAAAAAAAGCTGGGAAAACACAATAGAAAGTGCCAGCTCTATTCTTTCCCCTTCTCCTCCACACAAGTGAGTCCAGAGATTCAGATAAGCTGGGTAAAAACACAGGAAAACAATGATCTGTCAACAAGGGCTCCCAGCAGTTCCTTTTCTAGTCATGTCCCACAGCAGCAGACAGCTTCAGTTCCCATGGGCTCTTTGCAGACGTCACTATCCCAGAGCTTGCCGTGGCTGCTGGAAGTCTTGCTGGGACCATGGGCTTTGTGTCACACCAACTTTTGCCCACTTTAGAAATCTCAATTTCCTTTCATTCACTCACAATAGGACACAGAAGACTCATGATTTCTCTCAGCTATGTTTCACACACCAGGATATCTTTAAATCATCTTTACCCTAAAGGAAAGGAAAAATAAATCATAGAATCATTGAATGGTTTGGGTTGGAAAGGACCTTAAGATCATCCAGTTCCAACACCCCTGCCACGGGCAGGGACGCCTCACACTGAACCATGTCACCCAAGGCTCTGTCCAACCTGGCCTTGAACACTGATAGGGGTGGAGCATTAACCACTTGTTTGGGCTACCCATTCCAGTGCCTAACCACCGTCACAGTAAAGAACTTTTTTCTTATAACTAACATGCGTCATTTTAATGATGCTGTTGCCTAAAAAGGATGGTTCCATTTGTGCAAGGCTCTTTGATTTATATGGCCGGAATAGAATGCCAACCACCACTGGTCAAATTCCCTTGGACTCGAAAGGTAGGACAAGGTTTTATGGTGGTAATTTCCAGATACTTAGGAAGCTTTAAATCCATGTGTCCTAGCTTTATCTACAATGCAGACAGAGCATTTGCCTCCATGTCTCAGCAGAAGTTTTGAGACTATTTCATTGTTGAGAATTATAGCAATAATATCCAAGGAGTGTGTCTGGGAATAGAAAACAGTTTCCCAAGTAGCTCTGAAGTAGCCCTGACCACTGTTTAGGAGAAAGACAACTCCTTACCTAACTGGGCAATAAAATATGTTAACTTGCCTGTGTCCCCTTGTAAGAGAAACTAACGTGGATTTTGCCCTCTTGGTAACATGTTAACAGAGGTTTTTTTTCTAGCAAGTGGAGAACGGCCATGGTATTCCCCATGAAAACAAGTCTCTGAGAGTGCTCACATACAGCACATTTCAGAGATGTGAAGTCAAGCTTGCTTTATTCCTTGGGTTAACCAATCCTACAATCTTTCCATAAAGCTCAGATACAATGAGCCTCATTTCTTAACCAAACCCTATGAGTTTTAATTGAAATATCAGTATATTTTTTAAATAGCCTCATGAACAAGGATTAGATTTTCCTGTGCAAAGCCATGGTTGCTTGCTGCTAGGCACAGTCTCTCTGCAACGACACTCCAGTAGGTTACTTCAGGGCAAGGATGATCTTCCAGCTGTGTAGGAGTAAACCAAGTTTCTATACTATGTGAGGCTATGGGAACCAGCAATCCTCTGCTTGCTCATCAGCTGAATGGTTTCTGGTCTTTTATTGCCACTGAAGGGGAATGTAAGATGGAGCAGCTCTGACAGTTCACAGGTAAAACATGTGCAAAGCATGCAAAAAGTCAGAGGAATATGGCAGCAATCTTCATGCAGTTTCTGTGCATGACATGCTGACTTGTGCACAAAGCATCCGGACTATTAATAAGAATCTGGCCCTTTGTTTATGGAGCTTGATGATATAACACCGGCATCTTAGATGAAAAGCACTAGATCATCAGGTCATTAATACTTTTCACTTCTTGTCAAACAGTACTTGGGGCAAGGTTCATTAAGCTGACAAGAGCCCTGGGGACACAAGCCAGGAGCTTAAACCAGACTCCAGTGAATTCTGTTTATCTGTGTTATTACCCAAAATGGTCAGAGAAGGAAAACAACAGTGCACACCATTGCAGGTTAAACCCTTCCAACTTCCCACTCCCAAGTTTCTGGAATCTGATGTAAAAAAAGCCACTTAATTTCAGATTCAAGCATTGTTGGATGCTCTTGCCTCTATCTTCTTGCAGGTGCTGCACGTTATATTTTCAGCAGATATCTTTACTAGTACTTGTCTGGCATGAATCATACAGGTCAAATTCCCTGCTAATGTAAATGGGTGAAGACCTCATTCTTTTGTGCTGGCAAGTAACTGGCACCAGAAGCACGTGTGTGTGTTGCAAAACAAAAACAGAACCAAATTTCAGGTCCTCCTGTTCTGTTCCCTGCAAACATGATGGTGGCTCCCAGTGATGCTGACGCCATGTGTCCCTGCAGTACACTACATGATGCTGTAAACAGCAATGAAGAGCTAACACGCAGTAGATAAATACCTAATAGCTATAAATAACTCGAAGACTTGTCTGAAGGAGGAGATAGGGTTATGTCATTTTAATATGTCAAGCCACACACACCTGCAAGCAGCTGCTGAAAATTTCTTTCTGCTCAAATATCCCATTTAATAAGCTCCTATTAGCACCATGGTGATATTTCTGTGACAGAAAGAATCGGGTCTCTTTAACTAACGAATGCATGAAAATGGTTTTAAAAATGAACTTGCTAATAAATATTTGGGCTACTGAGAGTTTAATCTCTCCTTTCCCAAGATTGGGAAGCTGAAGGCTTCTTGAATGCCAGGAGATATTCACTGGCTACTGAATAATTACTGGCATAGCCAAACCAACCTGAAGGTAGTCCAACTTGCAGGCGCTCCTGGAATGAAGGTCCCCAGGGGCATTCTTGTGTTGCAGGTTCCAGCTGGCCACCAATCAGCCTCAGCTACACAGCAGTCTCTGATTGAGATGCTCTACTGGCGCACATTTCTATGCAGCAGCACCCAGCAATTGTAGTACAGCTGGAGTAGGTGGCTGTCATGGGCTACACACCACAGCGCAAGCTTGCAGTGTGACCATGCCTACTGAATGAAGTGACACTGCTTTGGGTTTCTAGAGCCCCCAGGTCTAGACAGGTGCTATAGAGGGGTTCCTGTCTTCTGCTGTTACTACATCGATACAAGTTCCAGCTAACAATATTGGTAAGGTAGGTGCCAGCTAGAAAATGATAGATTAAGTGAATTGTGCTGGCAGGCCACTTGCAGGAGGAGCTCCTCATGATGGGGCTCAGCAGAACACCAGGAGACCTGCCAGCAATGCAAATGTTTGTGAATTGGTCTCAGTTGTACTCAACTGTCCATGAATAACAAACCACAATAAATGGTGAAAGCTGACATCTTTCATGTTGGCAACTCCAGCCAGAACATTTGGTTTCCATCTGGAAATGGTTCTTCATTTAGAAATTTCAGGCCCCTTTATTCAAGAAAATAGATGTAAGAACATCCTACGATGCTTGAATCTGAAATTTAGTGTGTTCTTTGCATCAGATTCCAGAAACTTGGGGGGGGGGGGGGGGGGGGGGAGCTGGAGGGATTTTAGTAATTTTTAAAAATAAACAAAACCATCAATCATTGGGAAAGTTCTTGTCCTGGCTCTGCCTCTGCCTTAGAGACGGGATTTGGGGTATCTTAGGACATTTACTAACCCTCTGTTTTGCCAGCTAACTTTGGAGCTATAGGTATCCTTGCCCGTGTTTGTGTTGCTGACTTCAGATGAGCTCTACTCCAGTGAATACTGCAACAGTTCCCCTTCCCTTGTTTTGTCTTCTCAAAACTGTCCTAAAAGCCTCGGGCAGTTTGGCGTCACTAAAACCATTGAGGAACCATAGACAAGAACCAATCTGTCTTCAGACACCATCTTCTTGCCTTTGTTCTGCTTACTACTGCCTTCTGCGTAAGACTGCACAAGACAGCACAGATAAGTTGTTCTAAAAGGGGCTTCCTGCACTGATCCCTCTGGTGCTGCCCCCAGAGCACCATAGTCACCAACAAGCCAACCCTGTCAGATGGGACTGGGTCGGTGTATTCAGCCCCCATGCACAACTGTCATGATAACCACTGCAAGATGAGCCAGGACAGATTGTTCTCAATGACAGACTAACTTCTGCTACTCTCCAGTGCCAGCAATTACTTCAGCCAAAGCATGACCATAGTCACACACAAGATTAGGCTTTTCCATGAATACCAGCACAGTTTTGTCTGTAATCCTCTAGTTTCTTTCCTCTTGAGAGTCCTGAGAAAACTCCTGCTGGCACAAATTAACCTGACTCTACAGAAATCAACAGAGCTCTGACAATTTTTATTCCAAGTCAGGTTCTGCCACTTGGCAAGGAGACCCACAGGGCATTAGGGTAACCTGATAGGAGAATTCAGGTCTTTGTCCCTGCCTTCGGACCTGCCTTACTAACTGGGAAAGTAAAGTCCAGAGAATGAGAGGGAAAGGGCAGCATGTTGTTTAACAGAAATGAATGCCATCATAATGCCATCATCATCTGCAACTGCAATTGATCTATCTTAACAGCAACGACTTTGGGGTCAGGATTGCATTGACTCAGTTTGCACGACCTCAAGAAATTCTCATCTAGTTGCTGCTTATTTTGAGTTAAACCAGTCAGGAAGTGGATACAATACTGCTTGCTTTCATTGAGTGTTTTGGGAAATGGGATTGATGGGCTAGATGGAGAGCATTATGGTTTGTGCTGTCACAATAACTCTTCATGCTTGATAGTGCAGGGTTGCGCATCTTGCAAAACATTGTCAAAGTAATACCAAATGGCCATTTTGAATTTAAAAAAACAGTAAAATCAAGATTAGTACCAGGAAGGACAGAAATTATTCTTGGAAGTTATTCCTTAATATTTGGATATAATCTACCTTATCCAGAAACATCTGTCTGAGTGCATAAGACAAAAATATGCTTTTGTCCCCTGCAGCAGTGTCCAAAAATGAGGTAGTAAGTATTGCTTCCTGATGACACACAAATGGGGGTTTTATCTATGCCAAGATCATCATATGAACACTGGAATAAAACTGCAAACAGACAAGAAAAAGGGCACACACCTGAAAGTCTTTAACTAGGCTTGTCTTCCCCAGAACTTCATTAGCCTGCTCCAACAGGCTTCACTGAAGTTTCATTTTTCTGAGGACATGTATATTCAGTTAGGAAAGTCCAAACATCTCTTAACAATAGCTTTGTGTCAGGCCACAGTTTACTCCTTGGTGCTAATGCAGGCTCTTAAAAGAAGTTCAGTTAATGCCCTTTGGGTTCAGGGCGATCTGGACAATTCGGATGCCAGATTCCCTTCCAGTTTCAAGGAGATTTCAAACCTTGCTATTCCCCCAAGAGTGATATACCCACTAAATCTACAGAGGCCATTAAACGGCAAAGTCAATCACTGTAAAAATAACAAAATATTTTGGTAAATAGAAGAAAAATGTCTGGGGAAACAAAAAGAGAGAATTCTGTGGGGACTAGAGCAGAAATAATCATAACTGCAGAAAAGGGACAAACTGAATTACAAGCTGAGCTTGATGTTGTCTCCTTGCAAGAGGCAAGCATCATGCTGGGTTAGCCAGGCTGTTAGCCTAGTCTGCAAATGCAGGTGGAGTAACCCTGCTGCACATGGGGCTGGGAACACCTGAGATGAAGCACCAGTTGCAACATGGGAGATTCAGACAGTAGGAAAAGTCTTTTAGTTGTTAGTGTAGGGAAGCAGCGTAGCAGATTGCTTGAGGAGGACACAGAATCTGCATCACAAGGGATCTTGAGAATGAGTGGGGAATAGATGAGAATGATAAAAAGCAAAGCTTGTTCTGTCCTGGAGGAGGAGCAAGAGCTGGGGGAGCCTTCCCCCTCCTACTTTCCATGGTCATGTCTTTGTTATGCTGGCATTCCAGTTCTCAGAACCAACTGGGTTTAGAGCCAGTTGCGTCTACACAACTTGTGCAGGATCATGGGCTGTGTGGGAGAACAGTTTTCCACGTACTTCCTCAGGGTGTCTTCATTTTCGTTCATTGCCTACTGGGATGCACAATGTAAAAAGGGAAGCAGCCAGCCAAAGAAAACATCCCTGACTGACCTTCTGTGTTCCCAGTTAATCCCTCTGCTCAAGAGACATACTCCAACCTAGTGCCAGAGCCTTGATCAGTTCACAGGACCAACAAGTTTGTGTTCAGTTACAGGACATAAGCCAAAACAATGGACTCAGCCACTAACTCCATGTCTTCTAGGAAATGTAGGCTTACATGTAGGTGTCCCTTATCAAATCCATGAGATATGCAAGCCTGTAAAGTGTCATATTGAGACAGATCAGTAGTCCATCTAGTTAACCAGACTGTGACTGCTGTTTGACTACATTTCCCTCTGCATTTCCCTGTAAATCAGCTCTTTTCTGCAGAAGGGCACCTTTGGAGGTAGTTGCAGATACTGGCGAGAGGCAGGAACACAGCACGGTAATAGTGGCATCTTGCAATCATGGAATCATAGAATAGTTAGGGTTGGAAAGGACCTTAAGATCATCTAGTTCCAACCCCCCTGCTATGGGCAGGAACACCTCACACTAAACCATGCCACCCAAGGCTCTGTCCAACCTGGACTTGAACAGTGCCAGGGATGGAGCATTCACAACTTCCCTGGGCATCCCATTCCAGTGCCTCACCACCTTACAGTAAAGAACTTCTTCCTTATATCCAATCTAAACTTCCCCTGTGTAACAGTTTTGTCCAGGCAGAAGCATTATAACTTTCATGCACAGAATTACAGGAAACAATCCTGAAATTAAGATATCATACCCCTTTCTGAGACTGAAATAAATGATATTTCACATCCTAACATTCCTTACAGAGTTAGGAACTGGGGAAAACAGACTATTTCTCTGAGAATCCTTTCTATTTGAAAGAGCATGCTCACTAAGGATGTCTTCATCTCTTTTTCATCATCTACAGGACTCTATGACATGCACAGGAGGGAAGCATTGTAAGTAAATGACCCCAGCCTGACTTCAAAGTAAAGTGAGCTGGACAAGATGTGCCAAAGGGTTTAACATCTGTGCCATTCCTATAAAGCATTGTTTTGTCCTTCATACTCAGTGAGGAGACACCCACGTGTGTTTTCCACTTTCATTGTGAAAGCAGGAAATGTTTAATTAAAATCAAGCTTAACTTACTTGATTTTTTTTCATGCTGAAGTAACACCAGCTGGTGAGAGGGAAGATCTGTGAGTCCTGACATCCAAAGAGCCTCACCGGGCAGAGGGACAGAGCTGGAGAGATCTGGACAGATCCACTGGGATGACATCTCTGTCCCTGGGTTAGAGAAATAAGTTAGGTCATGTACCAGGAAGGGCAGAACTTCCTGTGTGCTGGGGACATTCAGCATGGATAGTTGTACCAGTCCAAACTCTGTTGCATTTGTACAGAATGACAGCAAAGAGGGATGGCAAGAGCCTCACTGGAAGATGCAGTCTATCTGTCTTACTCCAGTCTATTACCCTGATGAGCCACAGTGACTCGGAGTTGGGAGAGTTGAAGGGAGGGCGACTCCAGATATTGTGCTCCATGAATCTCCCCAAACCCATCAGCCACAGCTTGAGGCACCAAAATAAAGAAACTTGGAGATGTGACTGATTTATATCCTCACTGGATCAGGCCAAAAAAGGACACTTCATCCAACCTAGTATCCAGATCTTATTATGTGATGCCTTTCATTTGCCAAGGGCTGAAAGGCCTTGCAGTCCCCTTTCACTGGCCATATGGTAACACAAATCTTTGTGTTATGTGTTGATAATGCAGAAAACAGTCTTATGGTTGTGAGTAGCTTGCGAGGAAGTTTAAGGCTGCAGATTCTTTCCCCAGAAACAGCTCCACTTCCAATCATATCTCATTATGTGTCAAATACAACTTCGCTTCAGCATGGGTGATATACTCTAGTGGTTTTTGCTGCAGCACTGAAAGTGCCAGAAGAGACGCTAGTTCTCTTAGGGAAAAGAAATCATTGTGTAACAGCAACTTTCCATGCAGTGACCATAAATCAAGTCCCTGGAGATATCCACCAGGCCACTTTTGAAAACTCAATAGCATCAAGGTAGGCTCCAATCAATGTGTTCTGAAGAACATAATTATTTCCGTTAAAATTTTCATCAATTTAGGTGTTCTTGAACTTGAAGTATTCTTCAAATGATTTGGTGTTTTGGCTCAAATCTCTGTTATGGAAAAGGACCCAAGTCAAGCTAGAGGCAAATTAACATTTGCAATTTTAATACATTTCCGCACCAAGCATTCACTTTCTCATTTGCAAGGAAATTCTGCGGCGGGCTTGTCGAAACCGTGAAGTGCTATCTAAAACTCGTTGGGATTGTCATATTTATTAACATAATCACTGGCATTTTTCTCTAATTTAGATGGGGTCTTTAGTGCTTAGAAGTACAGCAGCCAGAGCATAGAACTAGCCGTGATCCCATTATCAGAAGATACTCCCTCTCCATGAAAACATAATCCCTGGCTCATTTAGCATACTAAAGTAGGCTAAAATTGTTTCCTCAGTTACAGATGGGGAATCTGAGGATAAGAAACAAATACATTACTCAGAAAGTAGGATTCCTTTCTTCCATCAAGCTCTAACATCTTGCAGCAAAGGCAGGCTGAGAGACAATGCATTACCTAAATATACTGCCATGTTTATGCATCCAAAGTGAGAAGAGGATGGGTGGATTTGTCCTGTGTATCAGTGCTATGACGGTGGAGCTTTGTCTTAGTCATTTTAATGCCACTTCTTGTTTTCCCATCATTCCCCATTCCCCCTCTGGCCCATCCTGACATCACCCCATACTTTAACTGTTTGACCCTCTCCTCCCGTTTTTCCCAGAGAAGGGGAAGTAAACAGAAGTTGACATGAGCTCAGAAAAGAGCTCAGGGCAGAACAAGAGCGTGAAGTGCTGTGGCTCATAGAGTTGAAGCACAGCAGTGTTGTTCCCTCGGCTTTAGAAGCTGTAAAATGGCAAGCAGCAGAGCACAAACATGTTGTCATGACAATGAGTGTAATAAAATGGGGGTTTCTCTGCACGGTTAATGCGTTGAGAGAAAGGTAACCAGGACAGCAATAAACACTTGAGAGATTTCAAAAGCAACACAAAGTCTGAAATGTAATTACATTAGAGACAAATTATCTGTTATTGATGAAATGGTCCAAACTTTCCTATGTGTATTGATAGTGCTCTAGTGAACATGAGGCAGAAGCTATGAGGCGCAGAAAAGGGTCATGTAGGCTGCTTCCACGATCCAGCCAAGGTCTCATGGACTAATCCAAAGCCCTCCTAAACTAGCAAGAGATTCTCCAGACAATCAAAATCTAATCCACACACTAGATGCCAGTCTGTAGAATGAAATATGAGGGTTACAGTGTCTCCATGCAGACCTCCACCCAGAACATGGGCTGGATGATTGTGCCTGTATGAAGAAGCATCAAGACAGGTTCCTTAATGAAAATGATTACTTGGGGGAAAAGTATCATGCGGCAAACCTCAGGCTGGCTGTTTACAAGTGGGCTTAAGAGGGGAATTGTGATAGTAATAGTAGCTGGGCTTTGTGTTTACTCTTCTGTCTGCTTACAGGCAGCAACAGGTTTTCGTTCCATGAAAACTCCGTAGTACTTCCCTCATGCCCCCTACAGCACTTTCTGTCAGAGACACTGCCTTCAGTATCAAGCAGTTACGTGTTCTCCCAGTGATAACAGACTCCCTGACGTACGTGACTCTCCAGAACCTGTGCTGATCAGCCCAAGGGATGGTCAGTCATTTAGTCAGTCAGCAATGCCTGCCTCATCACGATCCCAGCTCCCTGCCCTGCCTCAGCAGGCTATAGGTAAACAGAGATGCATTAGGAAGGGCAGGCTTGGAAGCCAAAGACTACAGACACATCCTGCCCTCTCTCCATGCATCCACCCTGTACACAGCAAGCTGTTCCAGCCTGACCCAACACCTGCAAACTGACTCTCCTGAATGGCTGCAATGCCACACTCAGCCCATCCAACCAGGAAAGGTGCAAGAGGAGCCTCTGGATCAAACATGCAGCACAGTACAATGCCTTGAGGCTCTAAAAGAGGTGGGAAATGAAGAGAAGCAGGAGAAGAGAACTCAAAAGTACTAATAAACACACATGCCAAGTGTGAGTCATGGCACAGTGGTCTCAATCCACTCAGGCTGGGTGAGTTGAAATTGAAGGGACAGTATATCCAGCAGTGACAACCTGAAGACCCTGGATGCTGATCACTGCAAGAAGCCAGCACTAATGAAAAATTCTGAGGTAATTTTTAACCTATAAATCAGTCCTGTATATCAGTGCTATGACAGTGGAGCTTTGTCTCAATTATTTTAATGCCACATCTTTTTTAACCTATTTCCCAGTTTAATGAGACCAGTGGCAATTTTCTCTTGTGGTTGTGAACTATTAACCTTTGATCCTACGGAAGCAGATAATGGTTCTTTTTGAACAAAGACAAACTGATAGTAACAGACCTCTCAGTTAAGAGGGGGGTTTTCTTTGTTTCCAAGTCAAAACTCACTGGCTCATATCCAGCCAGCTGTCTTCAGTTTCTGGATGTGGCTCTTGAGCAAGGTTTTAAAGCTACATCCAGCATTGTTTAATTGATGAAGATTCATATTTTTGAGCTTTGCAGGAAAGACAGATCAAACAATAAAGAATGATGGAGGCCAGCATGCCATAGTTATACTGTGTGGATCAGCCTGTTCATGGGCCTTCTATTCTAACAATAATAAATCTCTAGCTGGTCTCCTCTGGTCTCAGTATTGTCTCCCTCTCAAAGCAGGCAGCCCTTACTATGTTGAATTCCATAAGCAGGAATAGTGCATACCTTTCTGCTTGAGCATGGCTGATCACGTCTGTGTTCTGCTTCGAAATATTTGGTTTCTCTCCTTCTTCTCTAAGACTACTCCACAGCCTACTAGATCACATTAGCAGGAAGTTCTGCTTGATATTCCTCCTTCAGCTGTCCTAAACACACTCAAGCATCTTGTTCAAAGCCATTCTTCAGGACATCTCCCATTATGTTGCTATCCCACTCCTTTTTGCGCAAGTTCTTCTCCATGCACATTCGCAGCAGCCCTCTTCAGCAGTGCAATAGGGCTGATATCTGTCACATAGTGTTTAGTTTATTTCCCTTCATAGCTCACCTGAGCCCCTTTTTCTTCCTGCAGTCATCCTCCTGTGACGTTAAGAACACATGCAGACAATCAGATATTCAAAACAAGGTCTTGTTTTGAAGGCACCTGTGAAGGCAGAAAGCCAGGCTGATGTGTTGTGGGCAGCACCCACAGACAGACCGTCTCCATTTCACTCACCAAAGCAACAAATGTGAGAATGTCTCAGCTAGGAAACTACCGATTTATTCACATTGCATCTGGGGAAGAGACAGCATATATTTTTTGTAATGCAACTGCACTGTGCCATAAATAACTCATGGCACTAGGACTAACAATGTCCCAGTTATTAGCTTACCACTCGTACTGGAGGGACAAATCTTACACTACAAAAAAAAAGCTGTTTCTTCCTATTCTGCCACACATATAAACAAATTATTGGCAAGGTTTTTATTTCTCTTTCCTAAACACAAGCTAAAGCATGTTTCTCTTTCTACGGCTGTTCAACAGGTATGTTATTTTTCAAGGTATTGAAGTTCACCACCTCCAGACAACGGGCCACTTTTCTTACCCAAGATTTTGCTGCTCAGAGAAGAAGTCATACAAGGGTTAAATGACTCCTCCAAGGCTGGGAGCACATAACCAAGGGGGGATTGTAACTAAGGGGCAACCAGGCTCCTTTCCTGTTCAGTCACACTGCTGTCTGCACTGCGATGATTTCATTCACCAAAACATGGTTATGGACAAAGAACGGGCTCTGCAAAAACAGCCCCTTATCTGCTCCTGCCTGCCTCTTGTCCAAGTCATGTGTGATTAGTTTACTGACACAAACACTCCTCTGGAGCCAAAGCAGCTGCAGGAGCAAGCTGTGCCCTGATACAGTTCATGCCTTTACAGCAGTGTAAGAGCAGTAGCTATGGTCTGAGCCCAGGAGCTTCACTGTTTATAGAGCTGGAAGGAAAACACAGCTTGATTATAAGGTATCAGGTAGACCTGGCTGAGTTGGCAATCAAAAAAGAAAAGGCAATCATGATTTGTAACAATAACTGAAGTGAGTATGAAATAAACTGTAGGGAACAAATACAGAGGGAGAGAAATGTAATTCACGGATGTTTTATTTGTCTTTTTTCTAATTGTCCATAGGAAGCAAAAGGGTTCAAAGTACTTGGGACTGGGGGGACTAGGAGTAGGTGGCAGCAGAACCTCTATGTGCTGTAAACTGCCACCAAATACCTTTTAAGTAATTACTCCTGTGAAAATTAAACTAGGAAGCTTCATTTCAAAGAGGTGTTTGCATCAGACCCAAAGGGTCTGATGATGAGTTGCAGGGTAAAGGCAAGTCGCTGAGGCCGAGATCCATCCTATTTAGCTTTAGGCACTTAAATGCATTGGCTAATGTAGGAAACTGGGCTCCTTGACTAGTAAATGTAGACAAAAGCTTCTTCAAAGAGACTTGAAGCACATTCAGAATTAACATCTCTCTGTACTCTATACAGAAGAATTCTAATCTCTAAAATTCAGTGATGCTCCTAACTTGGAGACCTCACTTAGCTGCACAAAGTTATTGCCTCCCTGCAGCCTAAATGGCTCTTGCTGCAACGTACGTCCACTCCCTCTTGACCTGCATCCAACAGAGAATATTTTATTCCTCTTCTCTTTACAGGAACATTTTACTCTGTCATTGTGTTCCCTTAGTGAGGTGGCTGGAGTAAGCAATCCCAGTTCCTTCAGTTTTTCCACTCCAGCCGCAGTGTCAAGAACTCTGGTTGTTCTCACTGTTTGCTTTTGGGATCATGCCACTGGGCTCACATATTTCTAGAAGTTGGCACACAAATCTGGACACTAGCATTGCCAGTAGTCTAATGCCAGGCATTGATTTGCTATTCTATTTTCAATAGAGTGGAAGGATTATGTGTTGCATGTAACTCCAGCTTCTGATGCTTGGGTAAGAGCAGTTACCACTCCCCAGAGACCTTGCAGCATGTCAGGATTAGCGCACCTTTTCACTGTGAGAGAAACAAGGGCCATACCCCCTTAGTCCTATTCCCACAAGAATGTCTCATCATGGTACAGAAAGAGCAGGAAAATTTGGTGGTATCAGCACACAGTAATCCCACAGACTGAACACCAATGCAGATGCTGAAGTTGTGAGTTGCAGTCCAGCCTTGCAACAGTCCTTTCGGGTGCCACTGGGAAAGCCATTTGACCTGTGATTCCCTTTGATTCTTCTCCTAACTTTAACCTAACTAGCCTGGTTTAGGTGTGCAGGAGGGCATCTGTGTTACCATATGCCACATTCATTCATTCTCTCTTGTTCAAACCACTGACCTCCACTGTAGTACAACTGTTAGCAGCAACTGAAGTAAAAAGTTGAGAGTGATGCCAGCTGCTCAACCTAGTGTCCAAAAGTATGAGAGAGTGAATCTGTTTTCAGAAACAGTTGAATGAGAGCTGCAGAGACCTGGTAAACAGCAAAAGGCCCTAATGCTCATGTCAGAAGCCCTCCTGTGCCTTCCAGAGATGCCTTTCCTGGGTTTGAGACTCTCCAGAGAACAAAATGCCACATGATATGATTTGCAATGAACCCTGAGTTCTCTAGACAGCACATGATGAACAGCAAATAGGCAAAGCAATTAGGAGGGCAAAGAGTTCATAGCCTGAAGTACATTTGCATAAACAAACTCCTTGAATCATTATGAATAATTAATGTGTAAAGAAACCCCTAATCTCATTCCTGGATAGCCCACAGAATAAAGGGATAAATAAATCATAAGAAACAAGGTGTTTTCTGAGTGAGAATAGCCAAGCTAACAACAAGCATAGCAGTTTCACATTTCAAGGCTGTAGTGGGTAGCCTGTGGTTACTGTTAAGAACAGCTTGAACACAGAGGTGTCTCAATAACAGCGCTGCTATTTACAATGGTAATATTATTCTGTCTATAGGAGACCTTTCAGATGAGGACTGCAAAGTGGTTTACAGCTATTCAGCTTCACAAAAGCCCGGTAAGGCCAGAGGGAGTTTTGTTAGATGCAATTATGGCATTGTTACTAATGCATTACAAATTTATTGGCAGGTGTACATTTTTGCTACTCAGATATGAGGGATTTATATGCATTAAGTATAATGGCTAAGAGAAAACTTCATAAAAAAAAAGTTAATCTCCCTTTTTGTCCAAAGGCATTGTACATAAGCAGCTGGCATAACAGGAATTTGTTGCAGGTGACATTTATGTCACTTGGCCATAAATGAATTTAGCTTGAAAGCACAGTGAGGTATGTGTGTGTTATGAAATGTCTTGCTGATTGAAGAGAAGGGGGACAAGGAAGGTCTAGTTGAGCTGAATTCAAAGTTAGGCTCTTACAAAGAAAATTGAGATAGGACTCAAGAATGACTTTGTTTCATCTGTTGCAGGACTGGCAGAGCTGTGTCAAAAGCCTCCAGTAAAGCTCCAGTGAAGTCACTACAACTCTGGTGATTTACCCACACTGTGTATTCCTCTCTCTGCTTCTTTTTTAATCAAAAAGATATAATTTCCAGAACTTGGTCAATTTTTTTCTAAGCATTAAAGTGGGTAGAATGGTTAAGGTGGCAAATACTGTAATATATGCTCAAAGGCAAAGTAATTTCAAGAGTACCATATGTACTGCTTGGGACATCACCGTGGAAAGGCACCATGTTGAAGAGTTTACCAAGACAAACGCTGCATGTGGCTTCCCTCCTCTTTTATAAAATCATTTAAATTACAGCTTGAGGAGTCTGACAATAAAGCTTTGTCATTTTCAGGCGGGATGCTCACTGATGCCCTAATCCTGCTAGGGGCTAAGTACCCTCCAGTCTTCCCCAAATCCCCATGAACCTGATCTAGCACTACCGGGCTGCATCAGAGTCTCCCCTCTGCCATCTCTTTAGTTTTAAGGCCTTAAGATTAGTAACCTTATTACTTCACAACACTTCAGTGGTGTGGCTTCACTGTCCATGAAGGAACTCCATGTCCTCCGGCTATTTGGCATCACCAGTATGGCTTGCTGGGAATGGCATAGGGATGGACTGGAGCTGTCAGCACTGGGCTGCCATCTGGGTCATGGCCTGTTGCTTGTTTGGAAGTTTATGGAGTCCATAACAGAGAGAGATATTCAGGTACAAACTTCTGAACGAAGACTTTCGTCAGACAAGGTTTTTGTCAGACTCCAATGCCTACACATCAGAGGGGTTTAAGTGCAGGAGAGCAATATAGCTCAAAAAATTTGGGACAAGTTATGATGAGAAAAAAGACAATGAGACCAAAGCCATACCCAGGGTCACTTTAGCTTTATTTCTAGTGATAGCTGTGCAGTAAGACCACAATCATTCTATTGAAAGATATAGCTCTATAGTTATACACCTTTATAGTTTACAGCTTTATGTCTGTACTTACACAGCTTTAAATTCTGTCTAGATTTTCAGTACAGAGCACATGCTCATCCACTTTACCTCCAGGAAGCTGGGGAATGCTGAGCACTTCACCTCATCATGCCAGGTGTCTTGTGCTAAATGCGGACAGAGGAGACACTTCCCAATGGGTGGTACCTAGACAGAGGGTTTGCCATCAGAAACGTGCTGTTACCAGCAGAGCCAGAATATCGTAATTTAATTTGTTATTACAAATTGATAAGCAAACTGGTGAACAGTGAAGCAATTTGTCACATTTTATGATAGGAAAAAAGTGCATGCCCCGCTCCACATCTATGGAAAAGCAAAACATGCAGAGGTGACAAATAGCTTAATCCAAACCAGCAGTACCAAGGCCACCAAGAAATCATCATCAAATGTGTCTCGTAGGCAGTGAGGTTAGTAAAAGCAGATGTGTTACTTTAAGCATTGGCTTGAACACGGTGAATAGAATAGTTTAGAACAAGTAGGTACAACAGGATTCCATCACTTCTCCTTTCCCACTTGTCAGAGGACTCCAGTGATCTGCAAGTCAGCCAGGGCAGGACATTAACTGCTGATTATCCAGATCTGAGGTAGGTTCAAGTCAACCATTTATTCTGTGGCAATTGAAGCACAGCAGTTTTCACTCAATGACACATATTGACTATAACTAAGGTTGGTCTCAAGGATGTTTAAACTTTTTCAGCAGTTTCCAGAATCAGACATCAAAGACATTCATCAGAAAGATACAAAGCAATAGGTCAGTTAAAAACACAACAGAATTAGACCAATGTTGTTGCAACAGATTTCCGTGGTCAGATTTTTTTTAAGTTGACTGGTTTAGGTTTAGGTTTTCTCATGTTAAACAAGAGCAAACTCACATGGCTCTGCAAGCCTTCCATCCAACACTGATGCAACCTTCTATTTCTTCTACTTTTAGTTTACCCTATGATTATTTGCACCAAATAAAAGCTGTCAGGATCCCCACACATTTTGGAGGGGTACATCCATCATGTCTTTAAAGTAGCTTTGCTCTGCTCCACCCATAGTAAAGGTAGTGTCTACCTGAGTATGTGTCATGGCAGGGTAGTGTTGTGTATTTGATAAATAACTGAGAGGATACGCAGGGCTACAGATAGATGCTAATAGGCAGCGATTACTGCTTGTGAAGTCTAAGACTTGTTTTTTCCTCTTAAGGAATCAAAGTTGGCTTAAAAGAGGAGAAGGACCATTACTTAGATAAAGGCTGTCACTGAACATTACAAACTGCCTGACAGACAGGTCTGCAAAATAAAGTTTGCAGCTCAGCCTCCTCCAAATGCTGCAAAAGTCACCCTTAATGCCACCAAAAAGGAATAACCATTCAGCTTTTTCACATTGTGCTATAGACTCAGCTATTCAGAGCTCTTTCCCAGGGTACTTCCCTAAGTTAACATGAACTGCAGCTGACATTTCTTGCTTAAACAAATCCAGGATACATTTTCTCCCAGTGGAAGCCCTAAGCCATTTCCCTACAAAATCCTCAGTTCTACATCTAGAGATACTCAGCCAAAACCACTGGGCTGCCCAGACATCCAAATCAGTCTTAGCCACGCACCCACCATCACAGCCAGCCAGGGTTGGAGCCCCAGCCATGCTGCTCAAGTCAATCCTTTGCCATCCACAGCATATATACATATTTCCCACACACATAAAAATGCTGGTTCCACCCCAAGCAGTCTGAATTAGTCCTTCTGCATGTTCCAGCCACTAGTTTACATGCTATAGTCCTCCATGATGAGAAGGGGAAAGAAAAGGTTTCTTGACTTACTTCCCTAGCCAGCATGTTGCTCGACACAAAAACACTGTCACTGTGCCTTTTCACTGCAGCCCACATCCACACCTCAAGAGGTGCTTTGAAAGGATTAGCTTCTTGTTTCAATTAAAATATGAGATGGTATTTTCCAAAGAGTGTGACTTTCATCCTACCGATGGGTAAGGTTTGGGATAAAGAAATAGAGCAAATTCTTCCAGCCAGTATGCGTTGAAGCAGGAATAAATGAGTGTAAAATCTCAGAGGACTCCTAGTCACCACTCCTCTGCTCCGGTATCCAACCACAGTCTCTCTGTATAAACAAAGGCTCTGGACACTACAGTGTTTTCTGGACTGCTGTAAAATGTTTCCCCACCCCTCTCAAAGGTATCACTGATGCTTAAAAACGAGGCAGTCTTAGCCAGGCTTTTTTCACAGTGTCTCTGCTGAGGAGTCTGGATGCCAAGAAGCTAATACGGAGATGCAGACAGTGCGAGTGAGGCTTGGCAAACTGTGCAATTAAAGGCTTGGTCATAATCTGGATTCATGAGTGCATCATTTAGCTTCAGATTAATATTAGTGCAGATTGTAAATAAAACGCTTCTGTCAAATAATTACATGTACTAACTTCACAAACGTGACATCAATGCCAAAAAGAATGTGCTGCCTCCAGTAACACCAAAACTGGCTTGTTCTTCATAAAGTTTCAACATCGCTTTTGCCCAAGAACTCACTATTCTGATATGGATTAATGATAACACAATAGTTAAAGCACTCTATGAACTGGGACGTCATTCAGAGGATGAGACAGTAATAGCAGGTCTGGATCATGCGGATGGCAAAGTGTTACTGAGAAAGGGAAAATAAGAACTTCTTCTGGGTGAGATACTTCAAAGTTGAACTGCAGACCTCTCTGAGAAGCTGGGGCATGGAATGTTGAAAGCTGTCAGCTAGATAGACAAACAACCAGCATCAACTGGTGCAGCTCCTTCTGTATTAGGCTTCTAACAAATAAATATAGCCAGCATGAGCCAGAAGGTTTACCCGCAGTTCAAACGTCTTCCGCACATACGAGATGAAGCCCAATTTCTTACAGTGTTTCCAGAGTTACAACAGCCTCTTCCTTTACTCCCCTAATGAGACACCAGTCCAAGGCCCTAAACTTTAAAATTGCGAGTAGGATTACAAAAACCACTGCAATTCTCATGAAATACAGGGAAAAAAAGAGATCTGGCCTCAATCCTACAGCGGAAATCAGAGGATCTTTAAAATCTGGGCACCTCTAAAGAGCACGAGGATAAGGGAGTCCTCAGTCCAGTCAGGGAGGATTGAATGGAGTTGAATCCCCCTGTCAAACTCAGCCTTTTCTTGAGTTTTGACTTTTTAGCAACAACACAACACAGATTTCAAGGGACAGGAAACCTTTGTTCCACAGCATCTTTTTACTTGGTGTGCGAGAGAGAGGGAGAAGGACAGATAGTAGTTGCATCTCTTTTATCACCTGAAGTCCTGATGCTCTGGAAGACCCTACCACAGTAACCCTGCCCTTGTTTACGGCATTTTTTTCATCAGGAGACCCTTTTACCAGCATGTAATGGTTGTAAGCCATTAAGTAAGCCAGTAAGTCAGTAAGCAAGGGCTGGCTTACTGTTGCAGGGTCTTTCAGAGCATCAGGTCTTACTTGTGTGTGATCAGATTGGTTTAGAGCTTTCCAAACTGCTGATATGCTTGGTCCTGTGCATGCTAACCAATGCATCAACCGCAGCCCTCACGTCCACAGGAATTAATAGGCATTCACTACTTTGGGTCCCCTAAATCAAATTCAGAGTGTGTTCGTTACTGTAGCACACACTACTACATAGTGTACCTTGTGTAATTATGGTGTCATGAGCACAATATCGGGCTGGAAAGTATGGTCACTTCTGTTATTAGTACATTTGATTTCTGTATTTGTAGCATTGTTTAACTAAAAGCAACTACATAGAGCATTTGGTGCACTGTCACATGTAATAGAGAGATAATGTCAATGGAATTGCATGTTGTCACAGGATAACAGCCTCCCACTGTTGCTGAAATGCCAAATTGAAGCCGAGGCATTTATGGAAAATAAACGTCAAGTCAAAGCCAAGATGTTTATTTTAAAAACAAGAGAGATGGATCTTGTGGCAAAGTCCCATCATGTCTCTATTTCCCTAATAACAAATATCCAATGTGAATAGAGCCAAGTTACAGTTTCTTCCTAGGACCGCATGGAGAGGATGAAGCCTGATCACTTCACACAAAGACTTTGCAGAATTGTCTCTCATCTGCTTTGCTTCAGGACAGGTTTTAGTCAAATTGTCCAGATGACAAGCACAAAATGGTTTCTCAAATGCATGCTATGTTTATGTATGCTAAGTTAGGCTATGTATGTAGAGGAGTTTGGGAGGCCAGCAGGAAGAAAAAGGGACAGCAAATGCATTTTTATGCACTTTTACATAGCCCTTTTTCTCCAGAGAAATAATGGTAATAACATGAAGTCGATGGGAAGCCTTCCAGGCACTTCAGTGGGCTTTGACTAATGCCTTAAGAGAACGAACAGTTAATATTTTAAGAGGATATTATGTTAATAATGGCAGTGACCAAATTTGATTGTAATGATAGCACGACCGGACAAGGCTGGACAAGGCAGACAAGATCCTTCTGCGTCATGAGTGGCAGCACAGCCACCCCCTGCATCTGGCCCATTGGTGATGTCTGCTTTGTCCGCGCCAGCCTCACAGCCACAGAGAAACTGTTCCGGCACTGCATTTCTCCAGTGAAGTTTCCTTAAATCCAGTAGCAAAGATGACAGAATTTGTTTTTCTTTGTGTGGGGAAAACGGAAGGTTATGCGCCAAGACCCAAGTTGTTGAGATACGGTAAAAAAACATAAGTAAAACAAAGCTAAAAGTAAGAGCTGGAACTGTCCAGGTCTTAGACATGGTGCAGTCTGATCCAAAGTTGTGAATTAGAGTTTTGTCAAACCTAACTGTAAAGGCCTGAGTGATGAGACATCCACTGTTACTCCTGCCAACGTAATGGGTTTGACATCCTAAAAGCTCTTTCATCACATTACCACTCATTAAATCTCTTTGTATTCATGTAAATTATTCATCTCCCTCCCTGACATTTTTTTCTTCCCCCAACTGCATTAAGAGATAATGTTTTCAACTAGTTAAAATTGCCTTTCCTCCTCCTTGTCTGCTAACCCCACCATCCTTCTCTAAAACTCATCACCACTCTGTCAGCATCCTCCCTCTCCAACCAACCTCACAGAGTGTCAAGACATGGTACAGGGAGCTCGGAACATCCCCCAGTGCCCTGCACCATTCTCAGTCCCCTGCTCCACTGCTGGTGCTGCTGACCTTCCCCAGGGCAGTGCTGTGTGAAGATGCATACCCATGCAATAGGACTCTCATCCTGCAATCTGTTCTGCGTGGCGAGACAAGCAGGAAGCCGTGCAAAGCATCTCAAAGGATTGGGTTTAAAAATATACCCAGATAACCCACTTCAGTTCCTGAAATGTTGAAGCTTCACAGCTCATGGCAATGGGGTTCCTCAAATGTAATATATTTTGATTTTCATCAGATCTATCCATTATCCTCTATGCAACAGAAGACTGATCTGTCCTAATAACAACTGAGTGAGAGGTTTTCGGTTTTTTCTTTTAAATGACTTCCAAAGGAAAAATAAACTAGTTGCTCATTAAAAACTGTGATCAGGAGAGCAAGTGGAAACAAACCATTTTAGTTCTGGAATTTCTTCTCTTCAACTGACATCTATAAATAATATGCAAGCAAAGAGCTATATTCAGATCATGATAAGGAGCTGTCTGAAATGAAAATTACAACAACAAGGAAATACTGAGTTAAAGGAGATTTGCAAAAGGTAACACTGTGGAAGAGGTTAAGTTACAGTGATTATTTGGCTGCTCTGTGTTGCAAGAGCCAGAGGGATGTTCTGTACAGAAAACATAAAATTGCCTACTTTTTCCTTTGAAGATGCATCGTTTCCCAAAGACATTCTGGCTCCAGCTCCGATCTGGCATTCCAGATTGATGCTTGTTGAACCAGCAAAGATACAAGGAAGCAACACATGATTATGTGTCTTCTGGTTTATTGCATACTTGCTGGCAATTTCCTTTATTTCTCAAACCTTTAAGCTTATCTTCTCTTATGGTGGTGTGAGGGTCCCCAGCTGGAGATCTGACAGGACAGCTTGATAGGCAAAGAACCAGTATTTTGTTAGATGATGATATTTATTAACTGTATAACTATACTATAGCAATAATGGATCTGAACAGACGACAGGGGGATGATGCTCCAGGAATAGCAAGCAAAGCAGCCACATGGTAATCCCAACAGTGCTTCCCACTGTCACTGCCACCTTGGGAAGATTTTATCAGATTTTGACAGGCTGATGTTGCACTAAAACGGACTAGGCACATTCACAGAATTCATCCAAGCTTCTCAGATGTGGTGATGCACTGCAGACTCGTACCTACTCGCACTATAACTAAGGTTGTTTCTATGCCACAGCTCCATTGTCCTAACCTGGTTTCAAACTATTCGTTTTTTACATCAGGATTACAGCTAGCGGTCCTGCCCAAATATTCCCAGCCACAATCCTTCTCTAGAAGGTCTCCCTCTATTCTTCAACATGCCTCCTGCCCTTCCCACCAAAGAGGGTCACACTTTAGTCCAGGAGATGACAAGCAGCAAAGCAAAGTCCATGGGAGCACAAGGGAATGCTTTGCCAAGCAGCAGGTCCACCCTGGTGTGTGGCACTTATAGTCAGGGTTAAACAAACAGTGTGTAAATAAATAAATAATTTGCTCCCAGGTTGTGACCTTGTAAATTAAGTCTAAGCCTGGAAGGGGTTTTTATGGTCCAGCTGGAACAGAGGAGCAGCCTCAGCAGCGTAAACATATGGGGGGGGGGGGGGGGGAATAACAGGGAAATAACTGTTTCTTCCAGTTGCTCCCAGACTGCTGCGGGGAATGTTTGGTGCTGCTGTAAGACATGCTGATGATTAGGAAAAAGGAGAGAGGGGACATCGCTCTCATTTACCCAGCAGCTGCTTCACATTATTTCAAGAGGTTTAGAAGAGGAGTAAAACACAGTTAAATGCACCCAAGGGTAATCTTCCAGCTCTGAAGATAAATAGAGGGCTGAGCAAGTAAATGAAAATCCAGCCCAACTAGTTCCTAGCAGCAGGTTTCACTGCAATAGATAGGAGGCTGTCAGGGATTTGGTCAGAGCCTCTTAACTGGGCATTACAGCACTGGGATGCTTTATGTACTTTATTGCTCATTACCAACTAACTGTACTAACACTTATAGCAGTCCTTAGATTAAGTATGGTTTGATGAGACTGGGTAAAAGCTGCTGGCTGAGTTTTAGTAAGTCATAGAATCATCAAATCACCTAGATTGGAAAAGACCTTTAAGATCGTCAAGTCCAACCTCTACCCCAGGACTGCCAAGGCCAGCACTAACCCATGTCACTAACAGCCTCGTCTACAAGGTTTGTGAACACTTCCAAGGGTGGTGATTCCGCCACTGCCCTGGGCAGCCTGTTCCAATGCCTGAGCACCCTCTCTGTGAAGAAATTGTTCCTAACATCCGATCTAAACCTCCCCTGGCACAGCTTGAGGCCGTTTCCTGTTGTCCTGTCACTTGTCACTTGGGAGACCGACCCCACCTCACTACAGCCTCCTTTCAGGGAGTTGTAGAGAGCAGTAAGGTCCCCCCTGAGCCTCCTCCAAACTTAGCATCCCCAGTTCCCTCAGCCGTTCTTCATCACAGGCGCTCCAGACCCTTCACCAGCTTCGGCAGGGCGGGTGGTCCAGGGGGTGGTTGTCCCTGAGCAATAGATGTGGTGGGGTGCAGGCAGGGCGCTGCCGTAGAAGGGATAGGGATACTGATAGGGTTACGGCGAGGGATACAGGGAGCGGGGACAGGCACTGGCGCGGCAAAAGCAGGGAGGGGAGGGGCCTCCTGGCTCCGCCCTCTCGGCGCTGATTGGCTGGGGGAGCTGACGTAGTCCGGGGCGGGGCGCGGGGCCATGCGGCAGCGCGGGGCGGCGGCAGCGGAGGTACCGGTACCGCCGGCACCGGCACCAGTTGCGGGGCCGCCTTCCTGCCCGCGGCGCGGCCCCGCAGAGCCATGGGCGATGGGGGGCTGCCGCCCGACTGCGGCCCCCAGAACCGGTCGGTGGTGCCGCCCGGGAGTAGGCAGCTGCCCGCCGCCGAGCTGCTGTCGCAGCAATGGGCGGTGGGGATGAGCCTGCTGATGGCCCTGGTGGTGCTGCTCATCGTGGCAGGGAACGTGCTGGTGATCGCGGCCATCGGGAGAACGCAGCGGCTGCAGACCCTCACCAACCTCTTCATCACCTCGCTGGCCTGCGCCGACCTGGTCATGGGGCTGCTGGTGGTGCCCTTCGGGGCTACACTGGTGGTGAGGGGCACGTGGCTCTGGGGATCTTTCCTCTGCGAGTGCTGGACCTCGCTGGATGTGCTCTGCGTGACAGCCAGCATCGAGACCTTGTGCGTCATAGCCATCGACCGCTACCTGGCCATCACCTCTCCTTTCCGCTACCAGAGCCTCATGACCAAGGCTCGGGCCAAGGGCATCATCTGCACCGTCTGGGCCATCTCCGCGCTGGTCTCCTTCTTGCCCATCATGATGCACTGGTGGCGGGATGAGGACCCCCAGGCACTGGAGTGCTACCAGGACCCAGGCTGCTGCGACTTCGTCACCAACAGGGCTTATGCCATCGCCTCATCCATCATTTCTTTCTACATCCCTCTTCTCATCATGATCTTTGTGTACCTCCGGGTGTACAGAGAGGCCAAGGAGCAGATTAGGAAGATCGATAGGTGTGAGGGCCGGTTCTATGGCAGCCAGGAGCAGCCACAGCCCCCCCCACCTCCTCACCACCAGCCGATCCTCGGCAACGGACGAGCCAGCAAGCGAAAGACCTCCCGCATCATGGCCATGAAGGAGCAGAAAGCCCTCAAGACTTTGGGCATCATCATGGGAGTGTTCACCCTTTGCTGGCTCCCTTTCTTCCTAGTGAACATCGTCAACGTCTTCAACAGAGACCTGGTGCCGGACTGGCTCTTCGTTTTCTTCAACTGGTTGGGCTACGCCAACTCTGCTTTCAACCCCATCATCTACTGCAGGAGCCCCGACTTCCGTAAGGCCTTCAAGAGGCTGCTCTGCTGCCCCCGGAAAGCCGACCGGCGGCTGCACACCAGCGGTGGGGAGCTGGCCCCGCTGCCCGGGGGCTTCATCAGCACCGTGGGCTCCCCCGAGCGCAGCCTGGCAGGGACCTGGTCCGACTGCAACGGAGGCACAAGGGGCGGCAGCGAGTCCAGCCTGGAGGAGAGGCATAGCAAAACATCCGATTCGGAGTCCAAGGTATAGGGGGGGAGCGTGGGGGGCCGCGCCGGAGCCGGGGCAGGGGGAAATAGCAGGCAGGGAGGCACACGGGAGCAGAGAAATCCCCGGCAGCTGGCTGGTGGTAAGGCTAACGCCAAGCAAAGCTGATCCCCGTCTGAGCAGGGAGGGAGCGAGTGTTTACTTAGGAATAAAAGCAGGTGAACTGGTGCACCGCATACCTCATCCAAACTACAGCAAATAGGGAGCCCACTGACCAGAGAACAATAAACAGCCCCAAAGACAGACAGCTTCTAGTTAAGAGACGCACTGTCGGAAGCGGCTGTGGCAGCAGCGCCCTTTGCTCAGGCGACTTGTCCCAGGACCGGGCTGGTGATTGAGCGAGGGGATGCTGGTCTTTGGCTGCTGGGTTGGGGTGTAGCCGGGGTCTCCGCCACCCCCTGTCTTGCCCAGGGATGTTGCACACCCCAGGGGTCATTTCCTGGGGGGGTTTGGCAGCCGCCGAGTCCGTGCTGCAGGTGCCCAGGCAGCGAGTATGGAGCCGTGGGCAAGATGAGTTTTAAGCTCGGAGCAGCTTCCACAGATGGAAGGAAATAAAGAGTAGCGAGGAGCACAGGTATACTCTGAAAGTGGGGTTAAAAACCCAACCCGCACTCTTATGCTTTCCACCGTGCATCAGCAAGCAGTGAGTTACTGTGCTTATCTCCTTCGGCCAGACAATAGCAGTCAGGCTGAGAAACTTCTACCTCAAACTGTGCATATTGTACAGGGGAATAAACGGACCATGTTTATATTAAACAGCATATTTACATACCACTAAGAGTATTTTCTGAAGGGGGGGGGAGCCTTCTGCAGCTTCATCATCATTACAGATGAACAGGGGAGCGGGGGGGAAATCCTGGCAACAACGACAAATTACTGCACATTTCCTAAAAAATGGCAACAAAGCCGTGTTTTGCACAGTGTTAGGAGTTGTAAAGTCATTTGGAGATGTTACTTGCACACATGTACACACACGTGACTTAAAGCTGAAATGAAGGTTGAATACCACCACCCCTGACCCTGATTTCTGGTTGTGTCTGATCTGTTGTAGTTTTATTGAGAGAGTGGCGTTCTTTATATTATTTCATGAAGGTACTGTAAATATAACCCTATTATAAATTAAAATCTGTTAAGAGACTTTATTATTTTGATTCCCAAATGCCCACGTGAATCTGCTGTTATTTTAGCACTTGTGTGCCATTTCCATTTTCCTCTGTGTGTGTGTTTTATAACGTATTTATACTCTGGTGCAATTTACTACTGTGTAAGTAATTGGTCTATGTGCAATAAATACCATTGCAGCACAAGCAAGCGTGTCTCTATAGGTTTTGAAACAATACGTACCTATAATGGGAAGAACAGCATTTGTTTTTCTCCAAAGATGGCTCTGATTACCAATGCAACTCTATCTAATGGCTTTTCCTGACACAGGGTAGTAAAAAACGTGTTCAAAACCCAATAAGGTTGTGTTCCTGTTGCGGCGAGGTCTGCTGACTTCCCTTACAATTAATGGCTAAAGACAAGGTGTTTCCACTCTGATAATGAATGCTCTCGTTTTCTGTGACTATTCCTTTCTGGAGTATATTCTTTTCTGTTTTTTTTCCCCTGTTAGGAGTACGTGGCTGGGAGTCAGGAGACCAGAATATTTAAGATTACGGAGGATGTGTAATTTGAAAGCTAAAAATGGTCTCAAGTAGAAAGAAACCTCCGTATGCGGTACACGCCACCCCACAAGTAAGTCCACCTCGTGCCGACAGTGGGCTTGATCCTGCCTGAGTGAGGTGGGTGCTGTGTGCCCGGCGGGTCCCGGTGCTGAGCGTGGAAGTTGGGGGAGATACCTGCCCGAAAAGCAGCTGGAGGAGTCTCATTTAAAGGGGAGATGGCAGCCAGGGAGCTGGTTGCAGGAGTCTGGACTTTGGTTCCCTCTTACTGTAAAGAAGGAGTGAAACCTCTGAGGGAATGGCTGGGGAATAACTGGAGCAGGATCGGACTCTGGGACAGACTTAAATACCTCTGAAACCTCTTCTGTGTCACTGGGTGAAATAAAGCTGCCGAGTCTGTAGATCGTAAAGCTGATGGTTATGTGCAGTGTGGTTTCCGTGTGCTGACAACAGCCACATATTCCTCGGGGGCCAGATTATGATAACTGAGTGTTACACTGAGGATTGATCTGAGTAAGGAGCTGCTGTGAATAGAAAGGATGCAGATTTGCATCTCTGGTCCGAAAGATTGTCTTCCTTTATTGCTTTATGAAGGTACTCTCTATCCTTGTGATTTCATAAAGTTTTTCATTACTGCACTGAATACATGGCTGATAGAAGCAACAAAAAGACAGTGCAGAATGAAAGTGAAGCCATTTTTAGCTTTATTAAACTCCAAAATGTAGTTCAATTAGAAATCATCTCTGAGAAAGAGCGCTTCCTGAAGCAAGTTCTTTAGGTTGGTGGCCAGCAGTTTGTTTTGGAAACCATCTGTTCTTTTCTTTGTTTTAAAAATTAAGGAGTTTGTGCTTTGTAATTTCTAATGATTCATTTTGGTGGAAAAAAAAAAGCTAAGTTACACTTTTTATGCAAGAGCAAAATAAAGGAACCGGGGAAGTAAATAATATTTTTCCATTGATGTTATTGGGGTTTGATGTGAGCTGCAGTTAATAGCATCTACCCTTGGTAATAGTGAAATGGGCTCCTTAAAATGCTGGGGTGATGTCAGATCACCCAGATGCTGAGTGAAATAGACTCTGCCACCAAATGTTTGGGTTCTAAAGATCCAAAGAGATCTAAAAATCTCTTTTTGTCTGTGATTCTAGCAAAAGCAACAGGACCGAAAGGGTGCCTGGGATGGCAATGTCTGACGCCAGCGACTGCAGTGAGATATTGGCTGTGCATGTCAGGGTGGGATGGGATGGGGAGGCAGTGCTGCCTTCCTCCTGCATGCTGGGGATCACAGCAAGCCAGGGTAGGACTGGGTCCCTGCCTGCTGGATAGAGAAGGGCAGGATTCAGCCCCAGCACCCGGCTGGAGCTGAAGTGGCTGCCGAGCCCCCATCCTCAGCAGGGTGCTGGATTCTGGGGAAGCAGAGTGCCTGCTGCATGGGGGGGACAGTCTAACAGACTTGCTTCTGCATCTCATAAATCAGTTCATAGAACCGTTTGTTTTTGCAGAAACCATAAAGACCATCTGGTTCCAAACCCCCTGCCACGGGCAGGGGCAGCTCACGCTAGACCATCATCTGAATGCTTGTGTCCTTAGACTTTCAAAAGGGATAAAAGTCAACAGGGTCTGACTGAGGTGGGAAATGTGTGGTCAGAACTTGCTCAGTTTCTCTGTGCAAGATCATGCTTCTCCTGGATGAGTGTAATGGCATTGAGAAAGTGAAAGGTAGGGTGAGGTTTGCCCATTGGCTTCAGCAGACCAGCTGTGTGAGCAAAGTGGTCGGGTCTTTGCCATTCAGTTTTGGCCAGTTGGAGAGGTGCTGAAGAGTCTGGAGGGTGTCACAAGGCAATCCACATGGCAGCGTGGATGGCGGATGTCTGTCTGTCTTGCATGGTGTATAAAAGACAGTGGCACGTGAACGGTGCGGGCAGAGCAGGACATGTGGCACACATGTGTACGAGGAAGGCTGCTGGCGAGGATTGTGCCATGGATCCTGCTCAGAACAGGCTGTTCTTCACGGAGAAGAGGGATACTCTGAGAAGTGTTATGAGGCGGCTGAAGCACTCCGGAGGCAGTGAGTCAAACGCTCAGGATGGATTTTTTTCCCTGACGAAAACCAGACATGGATTAGCAATCGGAGCTGCAAGTCAGAAAGTATAGGTGGTAGGCATGCGGCCGTGCACGTACGTGGCCAGGAAAGTAACAGCAAAGAGCCGCTGGCCTGCAGGAAAGGGAGACACAGGTAAAACAGAAATCCACTCGGATATAACGTCCTGCGTCTGCCAGGACCGGAATTATTTGGCTAAGGTGCCTGAGACTTCCACATGCGAGACGCCCGATCCTCAAAGGCGCCGGCTGCACTCCAAGCAGTGTTTACTCAGCACTTCTGAAAAGCAGGCTGCATCTCTCCACGTGCTTAAACGGGAATATATCGGGTGGAAAGCCTGGCATCAGTTTTCCATGTGTTCAGGGGTGCTAAGGATGTTTCAGGCACACAGCGGGCTATGGACGTGCCTGCAGACGGACCTCCCCAGCAGTGGTGAGAGCTGCACAAATGCACCCCTGCATGTTCACTGCACTTCGAGACCACCACCCTTAGTGTGAATTGATGAACGAATGAAACTAGGTGCAAAACGTAACGGCTTAAAACTGATGTGAACTGTGTGTGGCACGCGGCATTTGGCAGCATCAGCCGGGTGTTTGCGATACAGCACGATCCAGTTCTTCTGCAAACACTGCTTTCCCTTTTGGGTATGCACGTGTTTTCAAGTATAAGGACTGCTTCTTTATCAGCTTCTTTTCCATAAACCCTATCTGAAAGTCGAGGTTTTATTAATAACTTTTAAGTGGCTATTTTGCAAGCCTTCCTTGTGCTGCACACTTTCCTAATTCATTGTAATTGCCTGTCCGGTGGAGTGCACTTACTTCCTTTATGTAATATATCAGCTGCAGGGCTGGAAATCGTGCAGCTATGAACTGAAAGAGCAGACTTTCTTGAGGCCAAATGCGGCCAGGCATCATTGCCACTGGGAGCAGAATTTGACCTGATAATCTAATCTTATAGGAGAGGCTATCTCCAGGAAAGTATTGTTACCAGCAGTAAGCGACCTCTGCTAATGAAGCTGGAGCAATTAGCCCTATTCCAAGCTGTCAAGAAAATGTTAACTACAGTTAATGTTGGATAGCTCAAATAATGAGTGTTTTGTTTGCTGGTGTGTGTTAGGTGATGTGTTGGGAAATAATTATCCTTTGACTAGCAACTAGCTCTGTACTAATCAGAAAGGAGAAGTCATGTTCTGTTTGAAGGATTATACCTAAAAATAGTCCTGTTACCGCCACATCAACGAGTGAAATGAAGCAAATTCCCGGAGACGTACACACCTTCTTCACATTTCACTTTTCATCCTAAAAACTCATTGTTCAGCTGGAGCTTTCTGTTTGATCGTGTCAAAAGCACTAATGTGATCTCCTGCACTAAGCACACTCCCCCCAAGGAGCATTACCCTATGCACCACTGACTTGCTCTCAGAGGCTGCCAAACTCCCCAACACCCCAGGAGGAAGTGAGGAGTCATTCTCTTTATAGAAACAGTCATATATAGCATAAGATCAACAGTATTTGTGATGATCATCTCACAGAAGAAATCGATATGCTTTGTATTTGAGGTGTTTATAGGCCTGCCCATCTGTGAGGAGCAGCCGTGGTAACAGCAGGTGATTTATTTGTGCAGCGCAGTAACTTCAGGCTGTTAAACTCTGCTTGAAGAAGTGACCGAGATGGGGAAAGGATAAAAAAGGTGATGCTGGCAAGCAAACCCACTATTGTCATTGCAAGCAGCAAAAACTGGGGCATTTTTGGCCATACTGTAGGTGTTGCCTTTTACTGGTAAAGTGTAATTGGTTTGGATAGGGTTGCAGCAGGCAGCTGCACTATAAACGCAGGTTAAGAAATGTGAGACACCTTCCATACAGGACTGTGCCACCATGGGATTGAAAGTTGAAACATGCCCCCTAAATCTCTCTTCTTTTTTGGCTTACAGCAATCTAAAGCACACCTGAGCAGCTTCTTAACCAGTGTAAAGCTGTGCAGCTTCCTGGCTGTCCAGGGACACCAGCATCCGCCTTAGCATCTCCCCCTCCCACTCAAGGAGCTCCAGCTTATGATGAGCTTTGTTATACCTTGAACCTAGCCCTAAGAGTCCTCTTTTGTGGTGCCAAGCAGGAGGTGCCCATGGCACGCAGGGTGGGTGCTGCATGGTGCAGGGTGTGCCACGCTGTGCCGGGCGTGCTGGTGCAGGCTGCCGGCCGTGCCGCTGCCCTGAGTCATCCTGCGTCCTGCAAACACTGCAGGCAATGGGGCTGGAAGTGGAAGGGTGCTGGGGTTTGTTATGTAAACTGATGATCAGCTTCCTGGTTCACCAGAACTGGCAGTTTGGTCCGCACGTTCGCTTCGCACACTGTTTAGTCTTCCCATCGCTTGGCTCCTGGTGTTTGCTTGCCTGGCCTTAGCACCCAGCAGCATGAGGTTTTGGCTGTGCTCTGGCAGCAGCATGAGGTTTTTGGCTGTGCCCTGGATGCAGTCTGCATCCAGACATGCTATCCAGATGCTGGGCAGTGTCTGGGTTTTGTTGTACAGGGGTGATGCTTGGGGTTATTAGCACCAGTTGCACTGAAGTGCAAAAGTAGGAAGTGAGTCCTGACCTCCAGGTTCACAGCCTGAAGGAGAAAGCAGAAGCTTGCCCAGGCTTTTGCCATTGCCATGGTTAGCAGAGCATCTCAGATGTAATCGTGTGCCTTTCCCTTCTGATCCTGTGTAATGCACCGAATCCTGTTGTCCTACGTGAGATTAAATGAGGATTTTCCACTAGTTTGGTGCTCCAGCCATTAGCCACTGTTGTGCATCTCTAGGCAGCGCTGTACCTTTGTTTCTCTCAACGCCGTGATATTTAGACTATTTCCTACCAAAAATATTTTGATCATTAGTCTTAAGCTCATTGGCACAATGCTTTGAAAGGCAGATGGAAGTGTATACACCAGAGAGGCAACCAGAACCACTGAAGAGCTCAAAATCCCAGCAGCTGCTAGGTGTATAAATATTTCACCTACCAACAAGTCATTGTGCAGGGCCAGGCAAGTGGGGACTGCAGAATGCCCTGTCACTGCAAGGAAATATGGCAGGGACAGCACAATAGCTCATGACAAACGATTTGCCAGGTGGTAAAATCTAAACAGTGCTTTGTGGCCAAAACTGAAGAAGAAGGAATTGAGACAATCACGGGCAGGATTTCCTAGCAGAGAAGGGAGAACAACATTCAGGGTTAAAGCTTCCTTGTACAGATTGATCCAAGTGAGAGTTACAGACGCTGCTGGCACCCTGTGCAAGCCACCATAGTAGACAAGTGCTGTCCACCCCAGGACCCCCAGGGACAACTCACAGTGTCCATCCTCCCTTCGTTCCTATTTGGCATATAACATGTCCCCCTCTCACCTGCCCCAGCATCAGGCATCAGAGGTGTCGGAGGGGATGCCTGGACACAAAGGTGTGTGCCAGCCTATGGGGCTTGCCAACCCACCATTGTGCTGGGGAGGGAGGAGCGCTTCCTCTTGGACTGGAGCAGGTAAATGGGGAGACATCTCACAACTCTCCCATTGTTTTGTACTCACCCGCTTGTGGAGCCCGCCTTCGGCAGGGGTGTTTTGTTTGTCTGTTCTTCCCCTGAATACCCGCTTGGGAGCTGTCAAATCAAATCTCAATTAGCTCGCTCACGCCATGAAGCTGGTGTGGTATGTGATCCCTGGCATGCAGCTGCCCTCACTGTGGTGCAGCAGCAGAGGCAAGGGAAGAAAGGAGGGGCAATGGAGGGGACCTGTTGCTCACACGACTGAAGCATCACTGGTACCCTGGCAGGTTCCTATCACCAGCCTGGGACAGCCCCAACACACCCAGGCTGTGCCTGAAATCTGACACAGGAGCATTCAATCTGCTCACAAATGGGGCTTTTTGGAACTTTTATGCACTATTCGATGAGAGGCAGCTGCTGCTGCAGTAATTTCCAGTAACAACAGAGATTGTAAGAGTGCTCTGAACCACCTTGAGAGCATCCACAGGAGATGTTTTGTTCCTGTTTCACTGCCAGGTGGTTGCCAGCTAGCTGGCAACAGGGTGAATGTATGTCTGTGGTTTTCGGCACCAGCCCATCCAAGCCAGGGCTGGTGCTCACACCCTCCATCCCCTTCCAAGCCCTGCTGCATGTCCCACTGTCTGACTGGCTCTGCTGCCTCTGCAACCACGTGCAGAGGGGCTGCTCTGGCTGAAAACCAGCCCTTTCAGAAGAGGTTTGTTTCAGCTGATCCATGCAGGTTGCACGAACACGGGTGATGGCACGAGGGGCATGGGAACAGGCGGAGTGATGGGGCTGGGATCATTTGATTTGATAGTGGCCCTGATTTGCACCCGCTGCTGTGATCACAAACCTCACGTCCGGCGGTGATGCCGCAGAGGCTGAGACCCAGACCAGCACCCTCTGATATGCACTGGAAAAGCAGGACTCAGCACCCAAACCTTCCCTCCCCTCAGGGGCCACTCTGAATACAATATTTAGAGGTTTTATGACTAAGCCATTAAGCTTCTCAGTGCATGCGAAAAATGAAAATAAATGTAGTTTTGTGCAAATATTTGTGCAGCAGCAGAAAAGCATGGTTTAAGTCTGGTTATCTGCTGTGTAGATAGACAACAGTGAAGAGCATGGGACAGACTCCACCACTTCTTGCAGAGATTTGGACCAGGGATGCTGGAAGAGCAACTCAGGTACTGGATGACAGCACTAAGCTGTCCCTGACTACAAGAGAGTGAGATGGCAATGAGCCACAGGCAGTGGAAAAGTATTTTCCTAGGAAAAGCAGCTCCATTTGCCCAAAGTCCCTGTGTGGACCCCAACACTGATGGGCACCGTGGAGCTGCTAGTGACTTGTGAGTAATGCCCATCATGCACGTCCTCTGGTGAAGGATGTTTAACCGCTTTTATTCCTGCACACTTCGCTCATGTGGGAGTAAGGAATGTGGTGATAAAAAAGCTGGAATGATTTCAGTGCTGGATAGTTTCCATTAGTACATTTCTCATTACATAACGCTGCCATTGCTGTACCAAATCTGCTAAGCTGCCTTTTAGGAAGGTGGAACATCTCTGTGTAGCCATAACCAATAAAGTGGCGGTGTAGAGCAGGCTGGGCTTTGATCAAATACATTTGAATTGCACTGGGTGTGCTTGGGCGGTTCCATGGTATGGATTTCCTTGCCTTTACCTTATGAGACACCTCATATATTAAACGGTTGATGTTGTCAAATGCTTGCCATTAGCACTCTGAGCAGATAAGCCCTTCAGTAGCCTCATCGGAGTCTGTCGCAGGGCCTGTCTCCAGATAATGGCCTGGAAGAAGAACAATGGTGCTGCGAGCTCCCAGGGACCTCCACTGTTTGGTTCTGTGCTTCAGAAGAGAAAAATAGTCATTATCTGCATGGCTCAAGATCCCTTTGAAGTGCTGTTATTTTTTCACTCATACGCTACAAGTATTCCTGACATGATATCAGTGAGAAACTTGAAACCCCCTTTTTGGGAAGAAAAAGATTTCCTGCAGCCCTACTCCTGAAGAAAATGGATAGATCAAGTAGTGAAGTTCAATGACTTACTTAGCATTAAATAAGAAAGAGAATAATGAATTGGATTTTGTGTGCCTGTTTTTCCTCTGCAGGGAACAGTCAGGCTAATGGATTTTCATTGTCTTCTGCTTCTGTTCATCAATCTAGGTGAGTTCAAAACAGTGCTGCCTTTTTTGTGCTCTCCTTTCTCTGCTCACTTGTCACAGCCTCAAGTATTTGGAGCTTATAAAACACATCTGTTTGCTACCATCAACCTCATCCTGACTGGAAGAAAGCGCATGGGGTTAACCCCCTACATCCAGTGACTTGTGGTCTTCTGCATGGACACCTGTATTTTGTGCTAGGTAGCTGCAAGTAGGCAATTCCTTACTTAGGGTGGACACTAGCTTCCTACTATTATGAGCTCAGACTTTAACATCCTTCAAGACAGACATTATTTCCCGACTGAGTTCACCAAAACCTGGTTGGGTCTCCAAACCCCTCCTTTGTTTACAGGCTTTTCCAAGCATGCCGTAGGGCTTTTTATTGGGGAAGGAAGGGAGGTGGTGTAGAGGAAACTATTACAAAGCTATAGAGCATAAACAGCTTTCATGTCAACTCCAAACCCCTCTTGGCAAGGAAGAGGTTAAGGATAAGGGGTGGTTAGGGACTCAATAGGACAAAGATATAAATAGTGAGTGGGAAAGCCTGGGGAGGCACATGGGGAAGGGGAGGTGAGGAGTTGAACCTCAATGGGGTGGATTCCCTTTGCTCGCTGAAAGCTCTGTGCTCCTCTGCCCTCACGGTTTGGACCTGGGTCCTGATGCCAGAGCAGGGGGATACTCAGACAGAAGCCCTCCGTATCAGGGGTTGTACTGTTCAAAGGGGTACCTGAAAGGTGTTTGAGTCACCTGAGGACTTTCTGCAGATCTGGAAACTGGGTCCTCCAGACCTCTCAGAGCCAGGAGCTGCTCTTTGCCCGCTCGGATGGTCGGAGCAGGATTTCCGTTTTCCTACCAGCCTTGGTGCTTTCTGGTTTGTTTTTGTCCAAATGGGAAATGCATAACGAGAAACTGTTTAAACAACTTGTGGTACAAGGAAACCCGCTGGAGTAAAGTACGACACTGGAATTCATTCCCAAGGAAATGATGCACTCTCCAAAAGCACTTCACTCAAGCACTGCAATTTAAAGTTGCAGGGTTATTGCTGGCCCTCTCCGGTGCTGCCTGCAGCCCTCAGCTAGGTCTGAGCATGGTGCATGAGGAGGGCAGGAGCCTGCCAAGATCATCCCTGCTGCTGCCTGGTCTTGCCATCAGCAGATCTTTGCACGCAAGATGCTGCTCAATGTGGATGTAACTGCTGGTGAAGAGGTGCCAGGCAATGTTATCTAAACTCTGTGCCAACGGATATGTTAAGATACACACAAATGTTAGTAAGGGCGTTTCCTTAACAGTGTTTTAAACCACCCATTGCAGCTACATGGACCAAGATGACAAAGTGCACAGTGACCAAGCAAAGGACCATCTCCCATCTCCCCCAAGCTGTAATGTTGGTCCTAAGCACAGTTGAACGCCTGAGGTTCAGGGAGGGTCTGGCTGTTAGGGCTGTCCTGACTGTTGCTTTGCTTGCATGGGTAGGTCTGGACAGCCTGGTGCTGTGGAAGGAAAGCCCAGGAGCCACTGCAGCCTCAGCGGAATTCTCTTGTTCTATTTCCAGCCCTGCTTTTTAAGATACAAAGGACTTCAGATCAGATGCATTTCTGAACCTTATCTGTGTGAATATTTGACTGCTTATCCAAACAGAACAAAAACCTTCAAACCTTCTGAGGTCCATCCATCAAGAGCCTTATCTCCCCATGTCACCATTCAGCTCCCAGCTGCTGCTGCTCGGAGCCTCCTGCCAGCCGGGGCTTCACTCTGCCCTCCAGCTTCCCATATCCATCCCCAATCCAGGCAGCTACACAGCATTATCCACAGTCTCCTCCTTGGCTCCCTGCTTCTTCAGTAATGGCCTTTGTATTGCATGCAGGCCTGGACTGCTGCATGGTCTGCAGCCAGCCAGCATCCCGATGGGCTGCGTTTGTGTTGCTGTATTGCAGCCCATCATCTCCATCTCCCACATATGCAGTCATCTGGGCTATGCACACTGACTCTGCTTGGCCACAACAAGCAGAACATTTATCTGGTTTTATGGGATATTAATGAAGCCCAGATAAAGGAATGCAGTCTCCTTTCTCTGAGGTTCAAACACTGAAATATCCAAGGAGAGTATTTCCGATCTGGTAAAAAGGAGGTTTTGTAAGAGGTCCCCTAAATCCCAGCTGGTGGGTACAGGAGGAGGGGTTGTCAGCCCTCACTGCCTGATAGCCACTGGTCCTATCTGGTGGAGCATCCTCACTGCTTGGTCAGGCTGCTAGAGACACAGACAGCATCCCTAAAAACCCAAGTAATAGCTGAATACAGGACCTGAGCCACTGAGAAGCCCTAGGAGCATGGCAAGCCAGCATCCTCAGTCCTGTGCAGGTTCCTGTCCAGGTACAACATCTGTGTAGTTAGTCTTGTGCCCAATTCATACAATGTGCTATTCAGCCTTGTCAGAAGAGCCTTTGCAGTGCCTTGTACTCGGTATCAGGGCCACAAGACATTTCTTGCTTTGAAGCTGAGCTGGCACAAGAAGTCGTCTGCAGTCCCGCTGTCCTGTCAGAGCCACAGCCAAAAACAACAGGGTAAAGACTTTGGAAAGAGCCGCCCATCCACAGCGTAACCGAGTTAAAAGGGGGCCTGGCTGGTCTGGGGCTTGAGAACAGCTTTTGGGCAGGTCGGAGGCTGAAATCCTGTGCGCAACAGCGGGGATCAGTGGTCTCTGCTGCTTGGTACTGCCTGGTCTCAGCCCAGATCTAGACAAGCCTTGGCATTAGGGTGGCTTTTTCCAATGGTGATTGTTCTCCTATGGTCCTTTTCACAGGAGGCTGATCCATGGGCTGTTGTTGTTCTCCTTCTTGTGGTTTCAATTTTCTTGTCTGTTTCGATAGTCAGAAGGGTAAAACTCATTCCCATCTCATATATAACAAGTTTGACTCAACAGCAAGGGAATAGCTGTACTTTTTATACTGTAGTGTGTGATAAGCTATTTATAAATGTCGTATCACTTCTGGGTCATCTTTGGGGTTTACAATAAAGTTTTAATTTAAACACAATTTTCCAGTGTTGACAGATATGATAAATACATTTTTGTTCCAATAAAGCCTAATTTCAACAATGTTTTGCACATATCATTATGAGCTAAGGATTATTCCCTGATTTTTTTTGCTCTGTTTGTCTCCATGTTCCAGTGTTTAGTTTAATGTTACATTCCATTATAGAAAAAACCATCTGTGACTGCAGTAATTTGTACACTGAGGCCTCTGCTTGAGGGATGGGAGGGTGCTTTTGGGAAGAGTGATGGAGAGAGGTGTTAGCTCATGTCATGGAGGCCTCAGGGCAGTTGCAGCACCAGTCTGCACCATTATGGGATATTGTGCCTTCCTTGCAGCTCCATGGGGAACTAGAACTCACCACCACTGAGAGGTACGCTGCATTGAAGGGGCTCAGGACACTTGATCTGGTGCTGGCACAAAGGTGCTTTGTCACAAGCAGAGCTCTCAGGCCTGTGTGACACCACTGCAGTGGTGACAGCAGCGCATTAGCATAGCTTCAGGGTATCATATGTTTGTGCAATGGCCCTGGTCCTGTCCCCTGGCTCCAGTGGCACACGGGACTTGTTTTACCTCAGGCTCCCCCACTGAAGTTATTCCCCCAGGTGGCCACCTCCTCCTGTGCAGAGCATCCTTCCTCTCTTCCAAAGGCTCCTTTTCAGGCTTCAAGACCAGTGGCAAAACCAGCACTCAGGGTGCTACTGCCAAGCCCATTGGCAACCTCATGGCAATTGAGCTAACCTTGACATTCCAGGTGATCCCAAAGTAGAGCCAAGAGGGCACAGTGGGACAGACTTAATGCCTGGAAGGTGAGGTTAAACAGAAGTCCTATCTATGGGAGGTTGCGTTCCTGTTACATTCCTGTTCCTGTATCCATTGATAAGCTGAGTCCCTCCAAAATTTCTCAGGACTTTCTCTGTCTTCCCTGCTTTCCCATGGAAACAGCTCTGAGAAGGATCTCTCTTATTGCAATCAAACATTTTAGTTCTGCATTAAAATAGCTCTTGCATCAGCTACCATTGTATTGTGGATGCAAATGCAGCACAACACAGCCTTTACATGTTGTAAGGTGAGTGGGTCAGATCCTTTCCTGGAAAAACAGAAGTCCAAGGAAAACCAGCTTGGTTTAAAGTGCTTTAAAGCTGCTGCCTATTGTCTGAGCCACACAGTTTACAGCCCATACTTCTCACACCGCCTCCCTGTTAGGCAGTCAAACAGAAGATGGTGCTATTTGGAGAGCACATCAGTGTGATGGAGACATGCAAATTCCAACACTTGTATCCACACAGACTGGCCTCCATCTGCAAGGATCTTCCAGCTGCTGTCCTGCAAATACGTGGGAAAAGGGCATGCAGATACAAAAGGGGAGAGAGGTCCTCTGGTGTGTTGCGTGTTGGTCAGGCTCATGGTGATACCTAGAGGATGTCATCTGGCGTGGCCAGCTATGATAATCCTTTCACTGGGAGTAGGTGCTGGAGGATAATCCTGTTGTTTTTCTTGGGTACGATTCTCTTCAGCCACTAAGACTGGGCAAACAGGATTATCACAGCAGTGATTCAGGAGGTGAAGGTACTGGTGCTGTGTGGCTCTGTGGACATCAGCTTCCAAGGCAGATGCCAGCCTGCCCCAGTGAGGGCAGAGGGTGAGGAGGTGAGTGGTCAGCACCCAAGGGCTTTGTTGGCTGTCTCCTGCCGTCCTCACTCAGATCTGCACCATGCCCCTGGGGACAAGGGCTGGATCCCAGATGCAAAGGCCATGTTCTCAACAGCTCTCGCCCAGCCCCAGAGTTGCGGGTGGGATGGAGACTGCCTGGCTGTGCAGCAGTGAGTGGCATCACCCCAAAACCTGGGCTTGTGGAGGAGCTGGGGGGGACAAGGGGTGGCAGCTCTGGGCTGCCTGGGCTGCTCTGGCAGGAAGGAGGACTGCAGGCCCCTCTAGGGTTCCCTCGATGTCCAGCTGGAGGCCAGTAATGAGGGGTGTCCCTCAGGGATCGGTGTTGGGACCGGCCTTTTCCGCATCTTTGTCGGTGACATGAACAGTGGGATTGAGTGCACCCTCAGCAAGTTTGCCAATGACACCAAGCTGTGTGGTTCGGTTGATACGTTGGAGGGAAGGAATGCCATCCAGAGGGACCTTGACACGCTTGTGAGGTGGGCTGATGCCAACCTGATGAAGTTTAACCAAGGTCATGCACCTGGGTTGGGACAATCCCAGGCACAAATACAGGCTGGGCAGAGACTGGATTGAAAGCAGCCCTGAGGAGAAGGACTTGGGGGTGTTGGTTGACAAGAAGCTCAATATGACACATCAGTGTGCACTTGCAGCCCAGAAACCAACTGAGTCCTGGGCTACATCAAAAGGAGCGTGACCAGCAGGTTGAAGGAGGTGATCCTGACCCTCTATTCCACTCTTATGAAACTACACAAGTCCTGTGTCCTCTGGGACCCTAAACATAACAGGGAGGTGGACCTGCTTGAGCACGTTCAAAGGAAGACCATGAAGGTGCTCTAGGGGCAGGAGCAGCTCTGCTCTTGAGACATGCTGAGAGAGCTGGGCTGGTTCAGCCTGGAGAACGTCCCAGGGATACCTTAGAGCAGCCTTCCAGTGCCTAAAGGAGCCAACAAGAAATGTGGAGAATGACTTTTCGCAAGGGCCTGCAGTGCAGGACAAGGGGGACTGGCTTTAAACTGACAGGAGATTTAGATAAGATCTTAGGCAGAAGCTCTTCCCTGTGAGGGCACTGAGGCGCTGGCACAGGGTGCCCAGGGAAGCTGTGCTGCCCCATCCCTGGCAGTGTTCAAGGCCAGGTTGGACGGGGCTTGGAGCAACCTGCTCTAGTGGAAGGTGTCCCTGCCTGTGGCAGGGTTATCTAGGTTAATCTCTAAGGTCCATTCCAACCCAAACCATTCTGTTATTCTCTGAAACAGCAAACTGCTAAATAAGCATGTGTGTGCAGAGCCCAATGCCGAGCTGCAGGAATAGGGACCAGAGACGTGCGCGTCAGGAAGCGTTGTTAGAGCTCCAGCTTGTAGCCCTGCTGATAAGGCAGTTTCCAAGAAATTGCCCAGCCCTTAACTTCTAGAAACTCTCTCTTCCCAGGTCAATAACCTTTTATGGACTGAATCCTGGTGTTACTCTACGAGCAAACACGGTCCGGGCAGGACCTGCTGCAAGTGATAGAAGAGAGAGGAGAACCCGTGTCGCTATAAGAAGGGATCCAGAAACATTCTGGCGCAGCAAACTGAAACATGCAGTGGAAATTGCATTTGGTTGTTCTGGTGCTGGGAAAGCACAAGAAAATGTTCTTTAACTTCATTTTTCTTTGCCCAAGTCTCCTCCTTGCCTGAGGGGCATTGAGGTGGTGGTGGCAGCGCTGCTGCTCTCCCATTCCTGTGCTGTGCGGGCTGCAGTGCTGCAGGGCTTGGACTGCCTCCAGGGTCTTCCCTCTTCCTAGGGAGTGCTCAGTCAGCCCTAAGAGCAGGGCTTTACACCCAGCCTGCTCCAACACCAGCTCCCTGCAGCTCCCTTTCCTTGATTTTGGCCAGCCTTAACTTCAAACACGAACAGAGCCTCTTAGGAGAGGTTTTCCATAGCATCCTGTAGCTCCATTAGGAAAAATATTCCCTGTGGCTCTAGTGAGAGCACCCGGACAGGGCTGACTGGACTCAGTTGTTTGGATCCCTCATTTTGTGGGGATTTTTTAAACCATCTCATGCAGGTGTGGGAGTTGACACTGCGTTAGAGTCCATCCAGCTTGTGTGTAAACACCACTTGTCCCTTCCTAAAACTCTTAGGAGCTGTTTCATAAACACAAAATACTTTGCTTGATGCCCAAATCATGTGCCATTTCCTTTGCAGGCCTGGTGGTGGAGCAGACATAGGCTGCAGCCCTGTGTCCTGCAGAGCAGTCCCCAGAGCTGGCAGCAGAGCCAGGCAGAGGCTACCACCTGCTGGATCTTTCTCATTGACTCCCTGAACCTCTTCACAATGCCATTTACCGATGGCACCAAAATGCTGTGTGCTGAGCATCATGGCACAAACACCTCTCGCCAGCTCTTCATCCGTGACAGAGCTATTGAGATGGGGGTAGTTGTGTAAATGGTTAGGATGCTCAATGAGCAGCTCTGTGGGACTGACCTGTTTGCTGCTCGTTTGGGGTCTGACGTATGTTTTCCAGAGTCAGGGCATGCTCTCATCCTTGCTGGCCCTGCAGAAGAGAGGCACCTTCCTGAGCTGAACTTGGGAACCTGACGTTTCCCCATCGAAACTTGCTCCTACCAAAAAACCAGAAATGACTCTTCCAACAGCCCTTAAGAAGGGGGAAGAAATTCAGTGCATACTGGATGGGGACATGCCTGAATATGCATGGGATCCCACATTTGCAAGGGGCAACTTGAGGGCCTTCATGGGAAGAACACTTGCATGCTTAAGGGTGTTTACTAGAACGTGAACTTAGCTCTGCCGTGCAATCATCATCATGCAGGCAACACTTCTGAGCAGCCAAGTCAGATCCACAGGGCTACAGCTTCTGTGAGGGTGCAGGAGCTGGCCTGTGTAACCCTGGCAACCCAGGCCCAACTCAAGCATCTTGGCCAGAGGAATCCTGTATCTCGCCCTGACTCCTGCAGCCTTGAGATTAAAGGATTTAGCACCTCCTTTGAATGGGCAAATCTTGTGGGTCCCGCAGGACTGAACACCCACTGCTGCCAACTGGTCCCAGTGGGCTCATGATGCTGCAGCCTTTGCATTTTTGAGGCCAAGACTCTGTTTTTGCACCAAGAACACTGAATGCTATCAGCACAGCCTTCTGATCTAGGCTGTTTTGGATTGACCTGCTCTACTGAGCTGCCCTGAGCCTCGGCAGGTCGTGCTCACACCTACAGCACACCATGCTCCAGCTGCCCAGTTAGCCAGGCTCTGGGAAGGTCACTGGAAGGACTCCAGTGGCCTCAAATAGGAGTTGACTCATGCCCCATGAGAGCAAAATAAGATGTCTCTGCATGTGGAAAAATATTATGGAAACTGTATCATTCATGCACAAAATCCGCACTTCGAACTTTATGATAGAAAATACGTAATATTGTAAATAGAAAGGAAAACTGCACGAGGCCTGGTGCGCATTAAAATTGCTGGCATGTGAAAACATCCCTTCCTATAAACACAGCTGGGGTCTGGTACACAAGTAAGCATCCAAAGCTAGAAAACTTGGACCATGCCTGCACTTGTTTGAAGCACTTGTTTCTGTAGCAGTAAGTTATTTCTAGGCTCATCCCTTGTCAAGAGTGACCCAGAGCAAAGGAGTTATCAATATAAGGTGATGCAGCAGTGCAACAGGTATGCTTCAGGGGCTCCTAAATACAGCAGCAGCACCAGAGAGTGCAGCCCAGGGCAGAAATAGGTGCTGAGTGCACCCCAGGGGCAGGCTGCAGCACTTGGCTTGCTTAGGTCTTTGGGGAGGTCTAACTCTGGTCAAATCCTGCCCCACTGATGCTGGACAGGTTTTCACCGTGGTACTCAGCAATGCAGAGTCCCTGCAATTCCCACAGCTGCCACCTGCAGCTGGATCCTGTTCCAGCAAGAGCTGATTGCCATGGTGCAGGGAGAAGGATTGAGCATATCACCTTGAGGAAAAGAGCAGAGGAGGGCTCAGCATGCACAGCAAATGCAGCTCTTGGGGAAAAAAGATGAATTAATCAGGTGTTAACCAACAATTTGTCAGCCTCTAATGCCAGCTGTTGATGCTGTGAAGTGTGCAGGGACAAGTGAGGGATCCTTCTGCATCTCCTCTGGAGATCTTCAGTGCTGCTCAGCAAATGGGAGAACCCATGATGAACACTTCAGCGGCTGACTGCAAATGGTTCTCTCCTCTGACCTGGGGCCATGGGGCACACTGTAGCTCAGCCTTTCCCTCTGTGCCATGCTTCCTTCTCTGTCAGGAGCATCAGGAGCACTGCAGGCACTGCACATCTGTCTTCTCATAGGCTGGAGCTGAAGCGCTTCCCATCTGTCACTGTGTGTGCCTCACTACCACCTCTGTGTCAGAGGGGTCCCACCGTACACCCTCCAGCAGCTGGAGTGCAAACACGTTCAAGTGATACAGAGAGCCAAGTGAAATCACCCACCTGCACCATTAGTCCACTATTGCAACCAGATTGCCCTTTTTTACCCCAAAACCACGTGCAGGACAGCTGGTGCAAGGCCCTCACTGATCCATGTGCCTACAGAACACAAGAGCTGTGAGATGGATGAAGGGCTCTTGGGCTCTCATGCTGCACTGTTATGGGTTGGCTGTGGAATGTGGCTCTGCTAACTGGGCTATACTGGTTCCCTGCTGGATCGTGTTCCCCTAGCAGACATCAGGAGACATCCAGCTGCAATGACTAAGCTCTTCTGACATTCCACAGTTCCAACAAATAAAGTGTTTCTCGAAAATAAGCTGGTGCGTTGTTTTGGGAAATGAGTGAAGGATCAGCCTGGTTGCTTTTGTGTGGGGACACCAGGCACTAACATGAGCATCTTGCCTCTCCTCCTTTGATGGGTTTGGAATGAGCTCTGGAGGTCTAATGGCAGAGAGTAATGATGTGTGAAAGCTCACTTTCATTTTTCACTCTACTTTTTTGGAAGGTGGAAGATTTTCCAGTTGACAGCACCATGCTAAACTCGCATGAGGCAAGCGGCTATTTTTAACCAGACAGAGACTATCTGAGAGTCTGCTGCTGAATCATTTTAAACAAGGAAGAAACCATGGGATCCAAAAGTGGTGCTGGAAGGATGGGGGTGGAAAGGCTTTTATCATGCACTTGTTCCAATAACTGTTCAACTGCTTCAGGACTGTGTTGACGACTAACTGAACGCTGCTCTGGGGTCACTTCAAGTGGTGGTTGCATTGTACAAAGCGCTTCTGCTTTGAGAGAGAGGCAGGTCCTCAGGTTAGAGCAGCTTGAGAGGTTACCAGTGCTCTCTGTGCCCTTTGCAGCTCCACTGTGCTCTGCCAAATGGGAGAAGACACTCGAGCATCTCAGCACTGCCCTTCTCTGAGCCCCCATCACCTGCATTAGCTGGGTGCAAGATGCTGCATGGTTGTGGGACCAAGGAGAAAGGGTTGTCCTTCGACCTGACAGTGACAAGCACAGTTTCTCCTTCCTCTGCCAATGCCAGTGCATGGGTGGTACTTCAAATAACACATTTGCCAGATGAAACGAGCTTTATGGATAACCTGAGGAATTTCCTTCATGTTTCCTTTGTCTAACACATCTCAGACTCACAGCAACCCTCCTCCTCATTGGGGAGCTGGCAGCTATGGACTAAGGCAGCTTCTCACATGAGGAAAAGGAGACCTAGGAAGTACTCCTGAGTTACAACTGCCCTACAGGCCATAACCCACACTCTGTTAGAAGCCTGTCAGCCTGTTTGTGTGAATACATGTGTAGCCTATTTATACTTACTGAGAGCACAAGTGTGGTGAACACAGGGTTTAGCTTTGTTCTGAGGTTTGTAGGTCCATTGCATTGTGCAGCGTTTGGCCTCAGAGGCGAGTTGAGTCCATGTAGAAACATGGCAATGCGGTGCCAGGCCAAGGGCTGGAGGAATGCTTCTGCATTCAGCCCTGCCATGGTCTGCAAGGCTTTCTGGTCTGCAGTGTTCTCCCATTTTGCAACAGGAAATCAAACCTTCTTCCTTGACCTAGTCTGGTACTTGGTCACTAGCCTGTCTTCTCTGTGTCATTGAAACGGTGATTGGGATGCATGTCCTCAGCCTCCTTTACAGCAGTCTCTTGTCTCCAACTTCCCAAAAGGTGCTGCTCCTGGGTTGCTCTACACTGAAAACAAAAGCCAAACCCTGCCCTGGGTTTGCACTGCAGCATGGCTGGGGCAGAGTGTGCAGAGATGACACCAAGGCATCATGGATAAGTCCTGTGTCTGCGTGTCACACAACAAACCATAGTGCCTTCTTTGTGTGGAGATGGGAAATTTCAAATAGAACTTTCTCCCAAACCATCAATATAATCTACAGGAGGAGCGAGTGCATATCGAGAGTACTTTTAGATGCCAACTTGGTGGCATCCTCCAATGGAGAACCTATTTGCCATGGTAGGTAGGTTGCAGTTCTCTGGTGTCTCTGCTGCATTGTGTTTGCTTTTGCAAACATCCTAAATGTGAGCTATAAGACTTTCTGGCTGCGAGGACTCTAGCAAATTCATCCAAAGGACTGGGTACCCCCCCTTTAGAGAGCCGCCAGGGTCAGTGTCTGCAGCATGGGGAATGGAGCTCAGTATAAGTGATCCTTGGACTCACTGTTTGTAAGAACAGTTGCAAAGTAAGGGGAGCACGGTACAGGCTGCTGTGACCTGCACCAGCCTCTGCACAGAACCCAGAGCACAGCAAAGCCCTCATTGGATAGTTATAGCTGTCACTGTAGCTGTCACCTCGTGGTTTTTCTCTTACTGTGCAATGGAAAGAAGTGAGAATCGAGGGTTGTATCGCTACCCATGACGCTAAATGCAGCACAAGCTGCCGAGCTCACATGTGTGATCTGCAGGGCCTTGGAAAGAGAAGACTTGCCCCTCCCATAGGACTTGGCTCTCATGTGGGATCTCCATCGCTGGAGAAGCCCAGAACTGCCCTTCCAGACCCTCTTTTCCCCCTTTCCCCATGGCTGTTTCTGATCTCACCCGTGTCCTCAGGACACTGCTCTGGGGAAGGGACATCTCCCTGCTCACCACCAAGGCACACCACAAGTGCGCAAAGCTGACCCGGGCCTTTGGCTTGAGGAGCCATGCGGTTCAGCTGATGCCATGGATCAGCACCCAGTGTGCTCACACTCGCATGCCACGCGTAGCTCATCCTGTCCCTGCGCTGCACTCTTGAGTAATGGGGCCTGACACGTGTGTTTTTCCAGAGCACAATCTCTTCAGATCAAATTAATTCTGTGATTTCCATCTGCTTCCTCCCCTGCATAAATGATGAAGACTTCCTGAAGCTAACGGCCAAGCTTGCTCCAAGCTGGGACATTACAATTAATCCTTTGTTCTTTGGTACTCTCAGCAGCCTGATGGCTCTGGGTGCTACTTCTTCCTTTTCGCCTGCAGACCCATAGGTCCCAAAGCTGCAGGCAAAGAGGCATTTGGGGATGAAGAGTAGGGTGAGGAAGGGTATGAAGTGACTTGTCTGTGGGTTTGAGCCTGCCTGGAGGCTCACAATGAAAGGTCTTTGCCTGTTGAGTTTTTGCCTGCGGACCACCACAAATGGCCTCATATGAACCTGCAGCTGCATCACACTGCTCTGGCCCAAGGATGACCCATGTTTCTGAGGACACGGTAACAGAAGGCTGTGTTTGGAAACACCAGACAACCTCTCCTTTCCAATTTGAGGGGGTGCTTGTTGAATAGGATGTTTGTATTTGAGCCCTAGCAACGCTGTGTCCTGTAGGTCCTCTTTGCATTAAGAGGAACTGAGATTCTGATGGGAACATCTTGTATTGTGCATGCATTTCCCGTCTCCCGCTTATCATGGGTTGCATCATGTTGCTTATATTGAAGTCTAAAATACAGATGAAGCTGTGAAACATGAGTAATAAAAGCTGCTCATCAGTAGATACCCCAGAAGTATATCCTGTTAATAAAGGGCACTGGGTGATATCCTGGGTTCAGCAGCAGCAGTCATTTTTCTCCTCCTTGGTAGCTGGTGCAGCGCTGTGTTTTTGGCTTTTGGACTGGGAACAGCGCTGATAACACCAGTGTTTCGGTTACTGCTTAGTGATGTTTTGGTCTGACCAAGGACTTTTTGAGTCTCATGCTCTGCCAAGGAGGAGGGGAGCAGAGAGGAAGCAGAGACAGGACACCTGACCCAAACTGACCAAAGAGGTATTCCATGCCACAGCACGTCATGCCCAGGATGTAAAAACGGAGGGCAGAGATCCGGAAGGGTGGGGATGCACTGTGTGGTCGGGCTGGGTATAGGTGGTGAGCAGTTGTATTCTTTTCCCTTGTATTTGCCTTGTCATTATTATTATTGGTGGTAGCAGTAGTGATTTGTGTTATACCTTAGTTACTAAACTGTTCTTATCTCAACCTGTGGGAGTTGGATTCTTTCGATTCTCCTTCCCATCCCTCCAGGAGCTGGGGGAAGAAAGAGGGGGGAGTGAGTGAGAGAGAGACTGCGTGAGTTAGAGAGGCTTAAACCACGACAGGTGAACAAAATGCCTTTTACTCCTTGATCAAAACATTTTTGCTTACTGCTTTCTAGCACAATATAGTGTTGGGCCTGAGCCAGGATATTTATACTTTTGTGTGGATCTACATTTGCATTTTCTCATGTCTAGTTCTATTAACTGAGTGCATTGCTGCTATAAGCAGTGCTGGCATCACAGAATGTCCACAGCCTGTAAAAGACATGAGCAGAAGTCTAGAAATCCCATCCTGCGTCTCTCTTCTACCTTCAGTGCAACCATCAGGACTTACCCTACACGTACAACCTCTCTCCATCAGAGCTTTTCAAGTCCTTGGTGAAGTGTATTCCTTCTTCTTTAAAAAATCCGACTCCCATCCTTATCCAGCTTTTTGTAAGATGCAGCATCCTAGTTCTGAGCTGCAGCTTTCTTGGCTTGTTCTCACCACATGGCTCTGTTCTAGTGGGGTTTTTAAGTGTGGAGGATTTAATCTACTTAGTTAAAAACATACACACCTGAGCATGCAGTACTTGCTTCAGTATCACCCCTCAGGGACAGTGCTGGTGATTGCACTAAAGGTAGGAGAGAGATGCAGGATGTGTTTTCTAGACTTCTACTCATGCCTTTAACAGGCTATGAATATTTTGTGGTGCCACCACTGCACATACCAGCAATGCAGTCAGGTAATAGAACTAGACATGAGAAAATGCGAATGTAGATCCACACATTGATGGTTTTGTTCAGGCCAAGCCCCTCTTTCTACCGCTGGTTTTGTGTCTGCTTTGTGTCCTTCTCTTGCCTGCCAGGTGAGGTCTACACCCCTGTTACACAAGCAAATGTTGTCAGTGTTTTAGAATCATAGAATCATAGAATAGTTAGGGTTAGAAAGGACCTTAAGATCATCTAGTTGCAACCCCCCTGCCAATTCCTTCTTGATTGCCCTGTGTGTAATTTAGACTCCACTAGCAGCATTCAGATTATGTCACTGCATTATTCTAACAGTGTTTTTCTTGGCTGCAGGTTTGCTTTTCTTGGCATAGCAGTCAGGGCATCTTTGCAGACATGTACACTTGCTGCACACTCCGCCTCTCACTTTGTGCCCCTTGCACTCACCTCTGCAAATCCGAACTGCAAAGTACTCATTTTGCAGTTCTTGTTCACAATGGCCAACGCAATTTCTCTTCCCCTTTGATTTTCATACGTCAGGACTTATCCTGGATTAACATTGTCCTTGTACTGCATGAAATCTTTAACGTTTCCTTTGTGACAGCAGTGCCTAGAAGATCCAGGCAAGGATCAGGAAGAGTTTGTGCTGGTTCTGCACAGGCAAAACCCCATGCTCCTGTTCCCCAACTTCTGCTCTATCTTCACATGGGACAACAGAGGGACGTGGGCAGGAAAACAGGAGCATCAGGAAATGCTGATGAAGCATTACCCGGCATGATAGACATACGCGCTTGGCACTATTCATTTTCAGACCTTTGTCAGCAGTCATGCAATGGGACTTCAGAGGAACTGTGACGGATAACTATGTACTTTGGAGTGGTTTTCATCACTGCCTCCACAGCTCTGCTGTCACATTTTCCTTGTCCTTCCCTGGATGCACACCTTTCCAACAGAGTGGATCTAAGATTGTATTTTGTATAGAAAAGCCCATTCCTTACTCCTGGCAGTTCTGCTTTTGAGCTTCCCACAATAGTTCAGGGCTCTTGGTGGATTCATTTAAATCATCACATTTTCCATCCCCAATACTATTATAACACAATTTGCCCTTTCTTGGAAGAGCTGACAGTCAAATCAGACATTTATAACTTGTCAGTAGAGACTTGTGGTTTCTTATATTATCAATTATGTTTCTTGCCTGTGCTTTCTGTAAAACAAAACCAAAGCAACCACTCCCCCAGCAACAATCTTATTCTTCTCTAAACCCATCAGAAATCCTATAAAGTCCTTGAGTTAGAATGTACATCTTTATTTAGAATCATAGAATCATAGAATAGTTAGGGTTGGAAAGGACCTTAAGATCATCTAGTTCCAACCCCCCTGCCAGGGGCAGGGACACCTCACACTAAACCATGCCACCCAAGACTATGTCCAATCCAGCCTTGAACACCGCCAGCGATGGAGCATTCACAACTTCCTTGGGCAACCCATTCCAGTGCCTCACCACCCTTACAGTAAAGAATTTCTTCCTCATATCCAATTTAAACTTCCCCTGTTTTAGTTTGAACCCATTACCCCTTGTCCTATCACTACAGTCCCTCATGAAGAGTACCTCCCCAGCATCTCTATAGGCCCCTGTCGTGGTTTAAGCCGTAAATCACGGAGTTCTCTCCCTCCCTCCCTCCTCTTTCTTCCCCCAGTCCTGGGGGGGTGGGGAGGAGAATCGAAAGAATGCAACTCCCACAGGTTGAGATAAAAACAGTCCAGTAACTAAGGTATAACACAAACCACTACTGCTACCACCAATAAAAACAATGACAAGGCAAGTACAAGGGAAGAGGATACAATCACTCACCACCCAATGATCGAGCCATGAACTGAACTCTTCTGAGTTTCTGCCCTCTGTTTTTACCTCCTGGGCATGACGTGTTGTGGTATGGAATACCTCTTTGGTCAGTTTGGGTCAGGTGTCCTGTCTCTGCTTTCCCCCTGCTTCCCCTCCTCCCTGGCAGAGCATGAGACTCAGAAAGTCCTTGGTCAAACCAAACATTCTAAGTCGCAACTAAAAACCATCAGTGTTATCAGCACTGTTCCCAGGCCGAAAGTCGAAAACACAGTGCTGCACCAGCTACTAAGAAGGAGACAAATGACTGCTACTGCTGAACCCAGGACAGCCCCCTTCAGATGCTGGAAGGCTGCTATGAGGTCTCCACGCAGCCTTCTCTTCTCCAGGCTGAACAGCCCCAACTTTCTCAGCCTATCTTCATACAGGAGGTGCTCCAGTCCCCTGATCATCCTCGTGGCCCTCCTCTGGACTTGTTCCAACAGTTCCATGGCCTTTTTATGTTGAGGACACCAGAACTGCACACAATAGTCCAAGTGAGGTCTCAGGAGATCAGAGCAGAGGGGCAGGATCACCTCCCTCGACCTGCTGGTCACGCTCCTTTTGATGCAGCCCAGGATATGGTTGGCTTTCTGGGCTGCGAGCGCACACTGCAGTCAGTTCATGTTCATTTCCTCATTGACCAACACCCCCAAGTCCTTCTCTGCAGGGCTGCTCTGAATCTCTTCTCTGCCCAACCTGTAGCTGTGCCTGAGATTGCTCCGACTCAGGTGTAGGACCTTGCACTTGGCATGGTTAAACTTCATCAGGTTGGCATCGGCCCACCTCACAAGCGTGTCAAGGTCCCTCTGGATGGCATTCCTTCCCTCCAACATATCAACCGAACCACACAGCTTGGCGTCATCGGCAAACTTGCTGAGGGTGCACTCAATCCCACTGTCCGTGTCACTGACAAAGATGTTGAATTTTCTCTCCCCCTGCCCATATATTGTTATTTCTGTGCTCTTTGTCCCAGCATTCCCAGCTTTTAGGTGCCACAAGACCACCCCACACACCCCGGGCAAACTGATATGTTCCACATTTCCTACCACACAGAGTAAATTGCCAGACTCTTGGCCTCCAGGAGCTGAGCAGCAAACTGGAAACACAAGCAGCATCTGCCCTCATGGCTTCTTGTCATAAGATGTAGGAAGAAACAGGAACAAAACCTGTCCCTTTGATTATTCTGTGAGAAAGGGGTACTGGAAGCACAAGGTTAAAATCAGGGATGGTGCCAATGGGATGATTTGTGTGGAAACACAATGTCAGTAATCCCAAAGCTGAGTGAGGTCTGTCAGGGGCTGGGGTCCCTGGCTCCTTTGCAGGCAGCAAGCTTCCAGAAGCATGGAGAAGAAAGAGGGGAACAGAAAATTGATGGGATTGGGAGCCGCCACGGAGCCCAGCGCAGGCAGATACTTCCCAAAAGAAATCTCCAAAGTAAACACATTCATGCAAACCATTTTTGTGCCACGTTTCCAGAGAGGGACAGACTTTTCTGTTTCCTTTTGATATATATCCACTCAAAAGTGCATGTTTTGGATGCCGCGGGGTTGAACAAGGAGAAGTTCAGGCCATGCTGTCAGCTGTGTTCCAGACCTGGGCTTGCATTGACCTGAGTTCGTTCTGCAGAAGAGGAGCTCTGGCATTCCAAAAGCAAGTGGGGTTTGCTCTTGTGCCAGGATGGCCTGTTTAAAAACTGTTATTTATCTCCCCCCCATCCCTTAGCCTTTCCCCAGCTAACCAGTTCCCAGCCCCTTCCTCTCCCCTATACACTGGTTTTTAGCCTTTCCTGTGTCCTGCAGACAGGCAGCTCTCTAGAGCCTGAGAGGCTGGAGGAGCAGCGAGGGCTGAGCTCAGGGCAAGCGAAAGCACACATGGGGGCTGCTCACACCACTTGTTCTCAGTGTTTCTGCAAACCACAATTAACAGTGCCCAGCCCAAGCTTTCCTTCCTCTAAAGCCCATCAAAGGCACAAACCCAAACTGAAACAGGGCATTTTTTTTTCTCTAAGCACGGTGTTTTCATGCAATCAAGTCTTTCTTCAGGCCAAGCCTCAATGTGTCATGGACCAGCCCAGTTCCTCAATTCACACTGAATCATGGGTAGGGAAGTCCCACAAGTGAAAAGCACATCACAGGTGAAGATCTGCTGCACCTCCTTGATAGAGCAAGCTGGGTTTTCTGGTTGTCTTCATGGCCTCAGCTAACAAAGCCAGGTCTGGGGCCAGACTGGCTCCTTTTCCCTTTTGTTTGTACATTACTATGAGGGTGCTGAGGCGCTGGCACAGGGTGCCCAGAGAAGCTGTGGCTGCCCCGTCCCTGGCAGTGTTCAAGGCCAGGTTGGACAGGGCTTGGAGCAATCTGCTCTATGGAAGGGAGTTGGAACTGGATGAGCTTTAAGGTCCCTTCCAACACAAACCCTTCTATGATTATGATACAAGGGGTCAGGACCCGCACTGACCTCCCTGGCCGTTGTGTCTGGGCTTGTCACAGGGTCACTGCATATAGGATGGTGCCTGGCTGGGAGCTGCTCCTCCATACCCCCATCAGCACCGTGGGGATGGGGCGCCAGCACAGGAGCCTGCGAGGCTGCTCTGAGTCACCCTTTGGAAGGGCCCCACTTCCTTGCTGTCTGCTCCAAGGCTGCTTTCTTGGCAGAAGCCTCCCCCCACAGTCAGTGCTAACCCCTCTGCTTTGGATGGTTGGGTTGGGCTTTTTCCAGTGTTTGCTCTGACACACAATTAACACAACGTAAGTGCCTCTGTTTATTGCTCTCTAGAGATGTCTTTTTGGATTGCATGGCCCAGCCTTTAGGGACATTCCTATTGTTTCAGCTACCACCAAAGCCAAGGAATGCTAAATGATGTTCTCCTTGATAGAGCTCACCCGCTACTGTGCCTCAGCATTTGCCTTGACATTGTCTATAGTGAGACACGCTGCAATGGGTTTGGCATTACAAGGTGACCACTACCAGCAAGGTCTGGGTTATGCCACCAACCCAGGCGAGGTCAAATCAGTTTGCAATAGTTGACTGGTCGTGTACTGTCAACAAGCAGCCTTGGAAGACTGCAGGGGAAATCTGAGAGAGGGAAATGGTTTGACGTAATTCAGGTAACAAAAACTGTAATCTGTGTGCCTCGTGCTGCAGGCTTGATGCCAAATCTTCCACATCTCTGCTCTAGGGGCTTCACCTGCCTTCATCCAACCCCGGTCCTGGGGTAGAGGTCCCACATTTTGAAGTGGCAGTCATTCCCTGCCAGCAGACTGTCTCAATGCACTTGGTATGAGGATTGCATGGCCCCATGAGGGCTTCAAAGGGCAGCATCCAGGGCATGGGTACCTCGATTGATGGCTGCTTGCTTCATGCTGTGGTTTATGAAGCAGAGGCTTTCCTCCGCCAGTCCTCACTGATGGAAAAGGTCTGCTTGGCTCAGGATGGATCTTCCTAGAGCCCAGTAATGTCTGATTAAAGCCAAGCAAAACAAGGGTCTGTGGATGCTGGGGCAGGGTTTACCCGGAGCTGTACAGGGGTTTCGCTGCCGGCCACCCTGCCCCTCTCACGGAGCTTTGTCTCTGCAGCGTGGAGGACGTGGGAGCTGTGCAACCTCCATCAGGCTGCAGGTCACAGCGTGGCATTGCCAGGGGAAACACACAGTCCTTGCATTGCCTCAAAAGGCTGAGCAGTCACCTGCAGTGCATACTGAGCTGCTTGAAGAGCCAAAGAACCACACAGCTTGGGATCAGGTGGACAGCAAGGGTGATAACATCACCCCTGGGACAGGCCTGTCTCCATCCCCACTGCAGTGGAGGCCTGTTCCCTATGCCAGCCATTCCTACTGAGCCCTAGGGACAGATCAGACAAGTGGCAAGGGGAAGAAACCTGGGAAAGAGCATCGCGAGCCTGGATGCCAGCAGCCTATGTCACTTTGATGTTAGCCCATGGCAAGCTGACAGCAGCTCGTTCTGATTTCTCACTTCACCTTATGGCTGAAGATCCCTTCTCCAGAAGGGTGATGCCCCTGAACATTATGCAGAGCCCATCTAAGCAATATTTCCCTGACAACCTGACTCCTAAGGTGAGGCCACACCAGCAATAGCACAAGCCACGTACAGCATGAACAGGTCACAGCTCTGAGCCTAGGTTCAGTGTTTTCCAACCTCTTTGACTTGGCAAACTCTCTAAAGAACGTGCAGAGCCATGGAATAGGTTTAGGCTGACTGGTGCTGGGCTTGTTTTTTCAACCCATTACTTGGCCATATGCTACTTTTACTCAGTGTTGATACAAGGAATTCTCACCTTCTTCTCTCCCCCGTGCCAGGCACTGACTGGAGTTAAAATTACTTCAGATCTAGCATTGTCAGAGTTACTTTTCATAGACCCACAGACTGGTTTGTGTTGGAAGGGACCTTGAAGCTTATCCAGTTCCAGCGCCCTGCCATAGGCAGGGACACCTTCCACTAGAGTAGGTTGCTCCAAGCCCTGTCCAACCTGGCCTTGAACACTGACAGGGATGGGGCAGCCACAGCTTCTCTGGGCAACCTGTCCAGCGCCTCAGCACCCTCACAGGGAAAAGGTTCTGCCTAAGAGCTCATCTCAGTCTCCCCTCTGGCAGGTTAAAGCCTTTCCCCTTGTCCTGTCCCTACAGGCCCTTGTCCAAAGCCCCTCTGCAGGTTTCTCGTAGCCCCTTTAGCCACTGGAGCTGCTCTCACGTCTCGCCATCAGGAGCCTCCTCTTTTCCAGGCTGAACCAGCCCAGCTCTCTCAGCCCGGCTCCAGAGCAGAGCTGCTCCTTTTACAATGAGCTCTTTTCACCGTGCAGCCTCACAGCCCCTCTGGCTGCAACCACAACTTGAAAAGGCATTGCCCTGCATTTGCACCCTGTTTACAGCCATCTCCATCCCCAAAGGCACCACTGGTTCCTGAAGAGCTGAGGTTGGATGGCTCGGGGCAGCATTTAAAGACTCATAAGCCACCCTGGGGGTGCCTGCTAGGCTGTGCCCACCTACCTTGTGTCAAACATTGCATCTTGGTTAGAGTTTACAGGCTTCTCCATGCTCATCTGCTGCTTCTCCTTATTCCACACATTTGGGATTATTCTTAGATAGGAACTTCTTAAGAAGCACGTAGGTGTGCAGACCAGGATGGATTCATCCTTTTAGTGAGCAAGGTGCTTCACTTGAGGCAATGGAGCAGCCCCTCTGACACCAGTGTGCAGCTGCACATGGTGAAGAGCCCTGCAAAACCTGAAGGCTGAAGGATTTCCTGACTATAGGGCATCCACTGGCGCAGAACAGCCACAAACACATTGAACAGCCCATTTATACACATCAGATGAGAACAACTTGTTCAGCACTAAGCTGCTACTGCAACGGTTACATTTATGCATGCAGAAATCTTGCAGAATCTGGCACAGACCCACTGTGGTTTAATGCAAAATACCCTGAAAACAACCGCAGCAGCAAACCCCAACCATAGCTCTCTTTAAAACTCCCATTGAAATAGAGCAGAGAGGGAGGGAAAATAGCAGCACTGATTTCCTCTTTTCAGTCAGCTGGACAACGAACTGCTAGCACTGGGTTATGTATTTATTACCCAATAGCTCCAGTATCAGTCTGGCTTACTTCAGGAGTAAGTACTCAACACCAACATGCCGTGAGAGCCCTTCCTCTGCACACAGAGCTGTGCTGTGTCAGTCTAAAACACAGACCTCGCTGAAGAATAGGGTGAGAAGTTGTTGTACTTGTGAACACCACCAAAACCAAAACAAGTACTTGAGGAAGTTCAGCTTCAGGCGGTTGCTTCCAAACAGCAGTGGTAAGTACTTGGGGAGCACAAATCAACCTTGGGTTTTGGTCGCATCTGCCACAAGGAGCTGTATCTGCTCAGTGGAAAAGTCTGGAAGGAAAAGAGTGGACGGTAAACCAATTCATACAGGTAACAGTAACCAGAACACTTACTGGGAGCCCTCACCTAGGAAGGTAGCGGTAATTTACCATTAAATTCCAACAGAAAAGAGGATACCTCCTTCTCTCATTTAAGGTACTCTGGGAGATAATAGAATGAACTCTGTAAATTATCTCCTTCATCTCCTCCCTTTGTCCTTTTTTCTATCTCCCTATAATCAGGTTGCAAGGGCGATCGCAGATTAATGTAAGCATAGGCACAGTGAACGGCCAGCAACCTGACAGCATCACTTCTTGTTGTTTGCTCTGTTAAAGCAATACTATCATGGCCAAACCCCAAACTACATTAGATTTCTTTAAGGAAATAAATAAACCAGAGCAGCAAATAGCATCCCAGATGTGGAGCCAAGGGAATCAGCCCTTGCTACTGGGACTGCCAAATTCACAGTACACAAGGGCAAGGAGGACTCAAGAGACTGGCAGTAGCTCACAGAAGTACTGAATTGCTGCACACCTAACACCTCTCCTTAGGGTGGAAAAGTCTCTGTCCTGGGTTCAGCAGCAGCAGTCATTTGTCTCCTTCTTAGTAGCTGGTGCAGCGCTGTGTTTTTGACTTTTGGCCTGGGAACAATGCTGATAACGCCGATGTTTTCAGTTGCTGCTCAGTAATGTTTACTCTGACCAAGGACTTTCTGAGCCTCATGCTCTGCCAGAGAGGAGGGGAAGCCAGGAGGAAGCAGAGACAGGACACCTGACCCAAACTGACCAAAGAGGTATTCCATACCACAGCACATCATGCCCCTATACAAACTGGAGGCAATTACCCGGAAGGGTTTGATCACTGCTGAGTCAGGCTGGGCATTGGTCGGGGGGTGGTGAGCAGTTGTATTCTCTTCCCTTGTTATTTCCCTTATCACTATTATTGGCGGCAGCAGCAGTGGTTTGTGTTATACCTTAGTTACTGGAATGTTCTTATCTCAGCCCGCGGGAGTTACATTCTTTCGATTCTCCTCCCCATCCCTCCGGGAGCAGGGAAGAGGAAGGAGAGGGGAGTAAGCAAGTGAGCTACGTGGCTGACTGGACTTAAACCACGACAGTCTCATAGAGGTTCACAAGAGGTTTAGATTAAACATTAGGCAGAAGTTCTCCCCTGTGAGGGTGCTGAGGTGCTGGCACAGGGTGCCCAGAGAAGCTGTGGCTGCCCCATCCCTGGCAGTGTTCAAGGCCAGGTTGGATGGGGCTTGGAGCAACCTGCTCTAGTGGAAGGTGTCCCTGCCCATGGCAGGGGGTTGGAACTGTAATGTCCTTTCTGACCCAAACCAGTCTGTGATTCTATGAAAGTCCCGTTCTCCCAGGCTCTGTTAGATCTGACGCGCGGTACCAGAGGTATACGGCAGAGATGCACTGCCATCTGTTGTTCACAGAGTGCAACAGAGGAGCACGGGCTGTCAAGCTGTGATGCCTCCAACCGCAGACTATCCAATGTAGCTCTGGGTAGTTAGATCCAGTCCTGGAAAGAACAGCTCACTGGCAGTTCAGCTGCTTACAGGGTATCAGAGGAGACCTTATAACAGTCTTCCAATACCTAAAAGGGGCAGAACAAGAAATCTGGAGAGGGAGTTTTTACAAGGGCATGTAAGGACAGGACAAGGGGGAATGGCTTTAAACTAAGAGAGAGGAGGTTTAGGTTAGGTATCAGGACAAAATTCTTTATTGTGAGTGGTGGGACACAGGCACAGCTGACCCAGAGAAGCCCTGTGAGGGAGAAGGGGAGGCTCCCACTCACTGAAGATGACTACCCACCATAGAGCACCTCTCCACCACCACAGGCCTTCACTGAGAGCTATCAGCACAACCTCGAGTCAGGCAGCAGTAAACAACAGCACAAACCACAGCCCCAAACAGACTTCCATACAGTTGCATGTTTATTATTTCAAAGTACAATATATACATAAAGTATAGTGATATCTTCAAAAACTTTATACAGAAATGGGTATCTACAAAATTAAATCAGTAGACATTCTGTGTATATTCATTCAAACAACGTACATACATATATTGGAAGATTTGACGCAGCATCAATTAAAACACAAAAGGGGGAAGGAAGCCCCCATCCATCTTGGGAAAGGTCTCACCACCACCCAGCTCTCTCTGTCTGCCCTCTGCCAGGTTTCAGGTCCTTGTGGAGACACGGAAACTCCAACTTCTAGTGCCACCTACTGCTGCTATTTACCATCACAGCCATTTTCCATAGCAGGACAGATCTTGTTCCCTGAGCCCCTTCCTAAATTGGGGTCTCTGCAGCATGTGGGCTCCCAGATTCACACTCGGAAGCCAGAGCTCCCATTTCCTTTTATTTCTTTTTAGTTATGAACCAAAATATTGTGATGAAAAGTATCTCAAGAGTAGCTTCAGTTTTATCAGCTGGATATTGCAGGTGTTGGCAGCAACCAGTGAGGATGATGAGAATGTATCTGAGGAACAAACTGACCTCTGCTGTTTTGTGGACTACTATTGCACAAGTCTATGTGGCAATGAGCCACTGATTTCTATAGCATAAAATTACATTCTTCAGTTCAGAGGGTCTGGCTTTAGCCACTGACATGATGGATTTTAGAGGGGGGGGGTAAAAGCATAGGCAGCTTTTCTGTAGGGCCTCTAACAACATCAGGATGTGCCATGCTGGAATTCCAAGAGCACCCTGAGTATTTAAGAAACAGATGTTTAATCCTGTAGGATAAAACTAGCTACAAACTTGGGATTTTCAAAAGCAGCCTGTGGCAGTTCCATGTCTAATGGACACTGAATTTCAGTAACAGCTATGCAGCTAACAGCTCCAAACTGCCTTCAAAATCAGTTTATCATTTCTCTTTACAAGTCAGTTTATTTGAGGACAGTTTTCAATCTCAAGTTCATCATATAAAGTTTCCAACACAAGCGTAAGTGAAATGTGATTGCTACACAAGCCCTAAACTCGCAAGCTCTGTACTCCAGCTACTGCTTACCTATTTGCACCACCCCATAGAAACCCACCTTTCAGAGGAAGCATTCTTGTTATGTGCGCCAACACCATTACACCCCTGACAATCTACCCCACGGAATCAACAGGTGGGTGGCTTGCCGTCAACATTCTAGGGGTAATACAACACTGCCTCTCAGAAACGAGCAACACTGTGAAGCAAAGTTGCTGGCTGACCCAGTGATGTATTCGTCTCATTCTGGGCTTGATGGACAGTCATTTGCCAGTGTGCAAGCCAGAGTGAAATTTCCATCTGTAATGGGTATGTTTAAAAGAACACCCGTAGAAGGTGACTTTGGTCCATGAAAATGATGTGGCATTTTGGCTGCTTTGTGCATCTCCATAATCAAGAAAGAGTGTGAGAAGCTACTAATGCTACAGAGAGGAAGCAGCATTTCCAGCAGGGCAGGAAGACAGCTAACTGGGTTGCTCAAATAACTTTAAAAGGAAAAACAACCATGCCAAAAAGAAAAAACAATTTCCACAATGTCATTGCACTTGTTCCATCTGCACCACACCGCTCCTTCATTTACATTGTACACCTGGAGAACACACATTAAATGATGACAGTATTAACATCGTATCTAAAATACTGGAGTCATTCAGCTGAACGCTTGAAAATATCCAGAGACCTGGTACTTCAAAACATGAAAACACAAATATACAAGAGCTAAGCTATGTTTTGACATGCAAGTTGTCCTAAATACTTCCTTTCAGCAGAAGGTCTAGTTCAGTCACTGTCTGTTCACTTCCTGGAAGCTGGTGACAAATCTGTTTCAGCAGAGCCAGGTATTTTCCTCTTCCCCTCACTTAAACAACAGTAAAGCAGAGGTAGTCCCATGACTGCACTGGTCCAAATACCCTAAGACTTCAGATAATGCTCTCAGGAATTAGAAAAATAGATGTATAAAACCCACCCAGATTAAAGACTCAGTTTCTACAATGCTCAGTCAGGTTTTAAATAATTTGTTTCCAACCCCCCTTTATAAAGAAATACTTAACCCTTTGACACCAAAGGGACCTGCTATCCAAGACTCTTGAAGCTCTTCTGGACCACAAACCAGGTGTTGATCCCACAAGGACTTTCAGAGATGCCCATCTTTAAAGTAAAAAGGAAGTGGCACTGTCTTGAATCAAACCACTCAAACCAAATGAGACCCTTCTTGGTCAATCTGGTTCATTACAAAGCTCAAGTGACTCAGCGGCACCTGAAAATGGAGTACATACCCCTAAGTCACTGAGATGCTTTGAGAAATTATCCTCCTGTGCGCTGGATCCAGGCCCCTTGTTTTGTGTATGATGCAAATGGTTCCTGCAGTAAGATAGATTCCCAGTGCCCCAGCCCTATATCCTTCCTAATTAAAATAGCTAAAGCATTGCTACAGTAAATCTACATTGAACCTTTTTCCATGATAATGGGAAGTTCAGGTATTTAATAAAAACCCCAAAGTATCTATTTACACTGTGATCTGATCAATTAATTTTGGTCAAAAGGCAAATGAATAAAGAAACTATGCATTTACTGCTGGAATACATATATCCCATAAATTACTTATCCCAGAATTCAAATGTGAACATGATGTTGCGACCAATCAGAATCTTGTCACCTTGATATTCTTTTCTCCATCACTTTCCTCTCAGCCACTGAAGGACTAAATAACACTTCTCAGTTCATGCCATTTCGACCAACTAATTCTTCACAACAGTAAAATTAAGAAGTCACCCAGATTTAACAGTTCAAGCAATAGATTAAAATCCCATTTAGATGTATTTCCCATTTCTTACCATTACTTTCACTGGCTGGTCTAACCAGAAAATTTAGTTAGCTTCCATTTGTCTCTATAAACAAATGCAATCATGACATCTGCCTGTACATACATACAAGTGGGCAGTTAAAGCTCCTACTTTTTAAATACTGTTAGTTATGCAGAAAGTCAGAGAACTTCATTAACCAGTTATCTGCTATCAGACTTCTTTAGATCAATATGTCTAATTTACAGGATTTGTCAATGAGACATTTGTTTCAATTACACACACTCAAAGGAATCAGAAAGTTGCTTAATCCCATAGTTTCACTTCTCCGGCCTAAAGAAACTGACCAGTTAAATGTTAATCTAAAGCAGAAAATACGCAACATCATGGCCACCATTTAAAAACAAAGTTTTGTGACAAAGCGTTTTTCCATGCGAATGTCAGAAATGCTTCATCCACCTAAATATCAGAAATATGCAAGAAAGGAAATGATGTCTGAAAGCCCTTAAAGCTCAGTAACACTGGATATGTTCCACAGCAACTAAGACATAATTGGTTTTATTTTTTCAAGCTCCATCATTAAGAGACGGATTCATTATACAGTGCAGGAATTAAAACCTTACTGCAACTCACTCTAAAAACAGTATGCACTGCAAAGCATCTGTATGGCATTTCTAACAAAAGGGTTAGATAAATGTAGTGTGTAGTGAAAGTTAGCAACACCTCAGGCTGGTCCTGGGGAGACAGAACCATGCTGATGCCAAACCCTGCAGATCTCTCACATGAGTTAGCCTGGAGGGTTAAAGGTTGCATATGCAAAATAGCAGATGTTTGTGCTGGCAGGCCATCAAATTCCAGGGAAAATGTAAAAAAATAGTGGTCTGTAGCACCTGCCTTTTCTGCATCTTCATGTTGGTTATTCCACAGAAGTTTTAGTTATGTCTGCTTTATTCTCTGTTCCAGTTCATGCTTGTGTTTAATAAGCCGTTCTATTTCTGTTCCTAGAGTTTGAAGGTTTTCCTTTGGGGGTGGGAAAAAAAAAGGATAGGATAAGTTATATAGGGAAAGTGAGTCAGCACAAAATGCACCAAGAAGTTAAAATTACTGTTTATATGTCAGCAGGTTGTTACTTTCAAGTATCCAGAACAAGCACAAATGATTAGACAAGCTGGAGAAAACCAAGCTCATTTCAATAAAGGATGCAAAGCTCTCAGCAAGTCTTTTTTTGCAGTTACTAATATTCTACAAGCTGTCTAGAAAGTATAGTATTCAAGGGAAATGATTATAGGAAGAGATTTCCAACTCCTGCAGATCACTGCAGTCCAGCTGGCAGCCTGCACAACATTTCCCAGCCTGCCATCTTTCCCCTGCAGTAGACACACTGCCCCAGTAGCTGAACATGGCACAGGGCCAGGCATGTAGACTGTGCCCCTGGCTCCATTTCACTAAGGGAAAGCATGGAAAGACCCCTTCCTGCACAAGCAGCCTACAATTTCTTTCAAGCAGCAACTCATTAGGTGCAGCATACTACAAGGGTCCCAAAACAGATGTTCAGCATGAATTATGCTCCCTTAATCTTAACCCAATGCTATGAGCAGCACCAATTCACAGTGACCTGGCTCTGAAAAGCCACCTCGTTTTAACAGCATGCATCTCTTTGAAGGCAGTATCTTAGAACCCCAAGAACATGCGGGATAACTGGCAGCTACTCACTTTCAATGTAATATTTTTCAGTAATGTATCTTCTAACACAGCCTGTAGCTTCCTGTTTATCTCTAAGGAGAGTTCCAAGGTGAGACCACTGTCTGCGGGATGTGATGTATACAGAGATGCCATAATCCCTCCCCGTCTACTCAAGTGTACTTTGTTGAAGTCAGAGGCCTCTGATGACAGTGTCCCAGCTTCTTCTCGCAAAATGTAGCTCTGAATAATTCTGGGGGGGGAAAAAAATTTGAAAGGAAAATCCCAGCATTACAAGGCAATGAAGAGTCAGACACTGAAGGAGCTTCGGATTCCTGGTAGAAGAATAAGGCAGTAAAAATCAACTCCCGCAATTTCTAGGTCAGGGAAAACCGGGGATACCAAAATATCTATAGGAGGTGCTGGTAAGCTGAGTCACTACAACAACAAGATTTACATATTTAGAAGCATTCTGAGGAAGTCATATTGCTACGGGAGCAAAAAATGCCTTTACTTTGCTGAAAGGCTCTGGAAAGGGAATCTTAAGCCTTCTACAGATAAGACAAGTCTCTCCTCAAGAACCTTCATGAGCTGCGATCATGTTTATTAAATGGCACCAGATGGGCACAAATGTACAGGCCTCTTAAGCAAGGGCTATACTTAACAGGTAACTGGACTTTCCAGAGGAAGGTGTATGCCACAGTTTCTTCCCCTCCTAAATGAAGTTCCAGAAGATGAGATTCCATAAGATAAGACTTCCATGTAAGTGGAATCTTGTTTCATGTTAAATCCTGACCACCTTTGGCTCAGAGGTACTTTTTGTTTGACAGGCATGCCAGACTACCATCTGGAATTATGCAGATTCTCCTTCCAAAACAAACAGACACAATCAGCACCCTTTTAAGCACATGAAAAGAGCAGACTCTCCTGTTAGCCAGTGGCAGCAGTCCACTTCAAATCGGCCACCTGGTGACCACTTTGCTACCCAAAAAAAACCCACTTGCACCAGCCTATTCCTCCTGAAAATAGTAATAGACAAATATGCAATTACTGTAACTGCTGGGAAAATACGATCAAAAATACCCCAAGACTAATCTTACCTTCAAGATCTACTGTCACTGCAATATTTTTATTGCTTTAAATATTTTCATTCCATTACTTGTCTCAGATAAAATCCAGACTACTTGTCTAATGCACCAACTCAACACTGAAAAACTGCATTAACAGGACTCAGAACATACTTTGTTTTTTTCCTGATTTCTTCCACCAGCTGTTTAATGTGATCCTCCATAAACTCCATCTTCTCATTCTTTCGAGCATGTGCCTTCTGCAGCCTTAGTATTCTTTCAACCAAGACAGCCTTGTCCACCTCTGGGAAACTATCCACAGCTACTGAAGACCCGGTGTTCTCAGGCGACCGATCCTCATTGCTGCTGCGCGCGTTCAGGGACCCTGCCAATACATTTGTATTTGTAAAAGCTCTTTTTGCTTTCATACCAGGCAAAATGTCTCCCATCAGTGCAGTGTATGAATTCATTACATTTCAGAAGCTTAAAATGTTTTCTTCAGAATGTCAGTTTCCCTTGTTTGTTAATGTGGTTTTATATAAACTGTCCTTAACATTTAAGTTCTACATGCAAAGTCAGCAATACAGTCCACTAGCGTTGGCATAGTTCCTTTAGCATAAGTGCGCTTGCTTCAGTAATACTTATTCCTGCATAAATACCTTCATATTCATTAATATTGCTTTGTACAAAACTGAGTTGATTTTAAGCATACCTGTTTAGGTTGGATATTAGGAAAAACTTTTTCACAGAGAGGATGATGAGGTATTGGAACAGGCTGCCCAGGGAAGTGGTGGAATCACTGTCCCTGGAAGTGTTCAAAAACCATGTAGATAAGGTCCTCAGTGACATGGTTTAGTGGTGGATTTGGCAGTGCTGGGGTAATGGTTGGACTTGATGATCTTAAAGGTCTTGTCCAATCTAGCTGATTCTATGATTCTATGTTTTGGTCCACTAAAATTGCAGCACTATGAAAAACATACAGACTGATAAAAGCCCTACTATAAACACTCTGCAAAACTGATCACTCACAGCTTGAAGTATTTTTATTTTCTTCCTCTTCTTCTAAGTATTTCTCTCTCTCATATAGTTGAGATTACAGGACGCTTGGACAGAACTAACCCAACTTAAAACCCAAAGATATCGAGGAAGAAAACAGATGTTGTTTCCAGTGCTAAAGATATAACCACTTCTAACGGGATAGAAAGTAATGAACTTGACACAGATACACTGATGCCTCTAAACATGCCAACTGATTTCTCATTTACACAGTTGCAACTATCAGTAGTGCAATTAAACAAGGTTGGAAGCCACTGCGCATCTTTGCTTTGCCTCTGGCAGTATGTATGAGGGTCCTCTATAAACTGGAGCCCTCTGAACATAAAAGCAAGAAAGTAAAAAAGGTAGGCATTGAAAAAGAACAAGAACAAAAACAGTATAAACACTGAACTTTCATCTCATAATAAGAGTAAGAGCCTATAACTGCATTCGGCCAAGTGCATTTTGTTGCTTAAAGGCTATTTTGTCAGCTTTACTGCGAGGCTGCATAAGCACAGAAAGCAAGGCTTGGGGCAGCACATCATGGCAACCTTATTAAGATGAAAGGATTGCTTTGGCAGCCCTGCTATGTGCTATATTACCTGATGAACTGGAACGGCTCCCCATGCTGCTGACTTCTTTGTCATAGTTACCATTTTCCATCTGATCCAATTTCCTCCGTGCTAAAAGCATAACAAAATGATGGTTACCAACAGGAGATCAAAAACCAAGCATCAGTGTTACCCAGTATACAAAAACTCGAGTTGTCTTTGATCTGCATTGATTTAACAGGGCTTGACAACTAAAAGGTAAGGGTAGCAACTCAAAAAAAACCCCAAGCACCTTCCCCTTCTCTCCCTGCCCCAACCATGAAGCACCTGGATGCAATATCCACAACAATCCCTAAACCCTGCAGCAGTTGCTAGCTGAAGTTGTCATCCACAGGATTAACTGGGAACAGTAAGACTTAAATCTGATTTTACTTTTGCAAAGGACTGCCATGTAAATAACTAATGAATGACAGAATGGCAACTTTGTTCTGAGATCTCTCAACTATATCACTACTGGGAATTGAGTGTAGCACTTGTGCCAGAAGCACCACTCAGTTCAGCAGGGATCAAGAGGGAAAGTGCAGAACTGTTCATTTATGTACAAGAAGAGATATGGAACTCTTCTGAAGAACTATTTGAGAGAAGAGATCCTCTTGGCATTGTGCAAGGCATTTCAAATAGCTTTGATATTCAAATCTATTTGCATTCAGAGCATATGCATTATTGGGTATTTAATGACTTCTATTTGTTGACAAAATTAGTCATAAGGCTCTCCATATCTATATTCAAAAACCTGTTAAATATACTAAAAAAAAATAACTGTCACCAGCAATTCCTGATACAGTTAGTAAGTAAGAAACTTCTAGCAACTTCTGAATGTACTCCTACACAGACCAGGATCCATATATACCCACAGTGACATTTCTGTAGTCATATATGTGGTAACAAAGACCAAGCTCTACTGAAAATAAATATTTCATTTTATGTCTAAGCCAATTTCAGAAGTTGCATTTAAGACTGAAAATTGGCACTAAGGATTGTTTCCTGAACTGCAGTTTCTACTCTACAAGATTTAACTTGCTCACTCACTCTCACTGTCTTGAGAAACAGGGAGAACTTGATGTGCCACACTCAAACTACACAGACAGGACCCTCGTTTCTACCAGACACTGAAGTGGGCTACAGATGGAACTGATTCATTATAACCAAGAACAATTCCAACCTAGCTGAAGTTGTTTTGCAAGATCTTTCAGGTTTGCTGCATGCTTGCGCTTCTGGGTAGCCAGTTCATCTTTCAGTTCATCCGTGAGGGTCTTCAGTGTTGCTAGCTCTTCCTGCTCTGAAGCCAGTTGAGCCCGTAGCGTCTCAACCTCCAGCTTTCGTTGATCCTGCTCCTTCTGTAACCTGGTGGCCTGAAATTGCAGTTTTATTTTCAGTCATATACCAAAAAAAAAAGCTCCAGCTTAACCATACAAAGCCCTAACTCTGTACTTTTCACCTCCAAATCATTCACATTTTACATTTATTATTTAGGCTACAGATTACCACTGCAAATGGATATGCAGCACAGTGCAGCACTGCAGGAAGACTCTGAACTATCCTGTACTGCATGCATCATGCAGACATTTTTGAGGTGGTTAAGGAGTCTTCCTTCTACAGATCTGCATGGCTGTAGAGAGCTGTACAGTGCAGTCACATTGCACTCCATGACACACTGAGTTTACTAAAACTTACATTTATCTCATAGACAAATAGGACCTAAGAAACAGTTCACAGTGATAAGTTCCTGAAATTACATTTTGATTGTTTCAATGACAGCTGCACAACAGAACAACTTTGTACTCCAAGACAGACAGAAAGAGAATCACAGCAACACTCCCTCAATGCCAGTCCAGCACGCCTCAGGATTTCTTTTCCCTTAGGAACATGAGGTGTTCACATCCCACTGCTATTATTCTATCCAACTGGCAAACTTGGTAAGTAATTGTGGTCAGGTAAGTAAAGACACAAGGTGGAATGCATGTGCCATCTCTTTTATCAGTATCATGCATCTTTCTACTGCAAAAAAAAAGCTGCGTGCTGTACTCACCAGATCATCTTTAGTCTGTTGAACACATTCCAGCTGATTCTGCAGCTCTCTTTCACTGTAAGAAAGCTTATCCACCTGGCTCTGTAAGGAATTGTTTTCAGACTGAAGCTGTGCATTCTTGCTGGTTAATTTTTCAGTGAATATCAATAGCTCAGATTCTCTTTTCCGACTACCTTCAATGTCCTTCTGAAGATCAGCAATCAGAGAATTGAAACCATCTACTTCCTCCTTTAAAGCATTGATTTCTTGTTCATCTCTGTCAAAACAATTGTATTTCATTAGGGACAAACCTCAGCTTAAGGATACAAAACTTTACTGAAATAAAAGTATTTGGTCTTGACCTAAATAAGACAGAGAAACAATGATTCTGGGCCACCTGTTAGTCACATCGTTTTAAATGCCAAGGGAGTTTGCAGATTCCATTTCATGGCATGTGACAGGTATCTGTATCCCACAGAACAACGTGTAGTCATTTGCCTCCTCAAGGAAGACAGTTTCTCTGTATTTAGCTTCATAAGCTTCAGTACAGGGTATAAGCAAAACCCTCAAAACAACATGCTGTAGGTAAGAGGAAGGTCTGCAAACCCAAAGGTGGTCATTCCATAAGAGGACTTGTCTTTAAGAGATGGGGAAATACTCCAGCTTTGAGCTTCTTCAGGACAATGGTACAGTGACTTCCTCAAGCAATCCTTACTCAAGCAGTGCAGCTCCATTCAAATTACCTGTCTCACTCCACTATCCCTCTACAAAACAGTCCTTGTTTCTGAAGCACTCCTATTAGGAGACACTTCATCTATCACTTGCAATCCATTTGAGAAAGAACTGTAACTGAAGATACAGCCTACCTTTCAGTGAGTGAAATTAATTCCAAAATTAAATAGCTGTTAAAGTTACGCACAAAAAACTTCCTCTTCTTATTTGCTTTTACAATATTATTTCATTACGTGTTCAATCATAGGATTTCCTATACCATTCTAAGACCTTATCTTCCAACAGCAGCAGAAAAACCCCTCACCTCTCTCTCAGAGGGACCATGTATATTCAAATTTAAATCTCCTATCAACATGTTTCTTCAAGTAGAGGTGAGGCTCAGGCAATCCCAATCATTAATAATTCTGAAAATCAACTATAATTTAACAAAACTAAGTAACTGAATTCTGCTAGAACTCCACTGATATAAGTTACATGCTTCCAGCTACAAGAACAAGGAGTTTGTGTGGTTAATGACAGAAGTCAGCTGGCATTGGACCACCAAAGGATGACATCAGATGTACTGCATCCTGCCTTCAGTGTTTTTTAGGCTAATTCCACATTTTAGAAGACTTAAAACTGAACAACTGTGCCACTGATTTATTTCAGCCATTTATGCTGAAAAATAGCAAATATATAAAATTATTTTTGTGAAATACTTTCATTCATCCACCACAATTTTGAAGCAATTTATCTTTTCAGTTTAGCTGCTTTTTCCCAGACTCTTAATAAAACAAGCACTGGGTAAATACCTGGAAGACCTAACTTACTATAGAGTATGCCAGAAAGCAAGCACTTAATGTAAGAAAGACAGACATTAAATTAGATTTATTAGTCTCAATCCTCTTGTCTAATAAAGAGGCTGCCAAGGTTATCTCCAGTACTAACAATATTGATTTAGATTAGAAAAAACATTTACATTAGGACAGGGCTTCTTCAAATCAAAGATCAAATCAAAGCATCAATAATTTCAGTAAAGAAAAACTTTGCATATCCTAGATAATCTTTTAAACCACTCCCCAAAGTGCACAGCTGTACCTCTGATGCTGATCCTGCAGCCGATCCACAGTTTTCACCCTGTCCAGCAAATTCTGAATTTCACTTTTCTGTCTATTAATGATTTCTTTATACTTGGATAACTCATCTTCTGTTCTTAAACGCTCATCCTCCAGACACTTTACCTGAATAGAAGAAAAAATAACAATAAATCAGAAACTGTTTATTCTCCCAACTTCAGAACTGAATCATTCTGATCAAATGTCTAAACTGTTACACAAAGCTCCTGTGTCATTTTTGGTGGCTCCGAGCCAAGCTTAGAACATTTTAGAAGTATTTTTGATTAAAACAGACAAAAAAAGGAAAAAATAATCAAATTAAACAAGTGTGATTAACATTAATTTTGTCCAAACCCTCAAACTTATCAGTCTAATGGACAAGGATACAAAGACATCATTTTTCCACAGTTACCAGACCCATATTATGTCTTCATCTTTTTGTCTCAGATCCTTTTGAGCCAAATCCCTGCTCTGGATAGTGGGACTTGCACACTAATCTATCGACTGTTCAGAAGTCATGGATATCATATACTCCTTACCAGAGGTCACGTGTACTCTACAGAACTGGCTTCACAGGTGGGAAGAGTTTACAAGGATTTTTTTCTTTTTCCAAAGTTACTAAATTTACTAGATGTCCAACAAAAATGTTCCTTCCCACTTTTCAGTCAAACAAGATATGTACCATGAAATACGTTGTACTATGGATCAACTGAAACGCCCTGAGAAAGGCTACCCAGAATCAACAGTTACAGTTACTACTAGTCTCAAGTCAGCCAGTCTAGTCACACCATTTATTCCAAAAGAAGTAAAAATACAATTAACAGATTGAATACAGTCTTGTTCCAAAACCCAACACTATGCCTTTAGCCCCACTGCAACCCAACACAGCACACATTACCTTTGTTCTTAGTGTTCGAAGCTCATCCATGCCTTCTTTAAATGTTCTCTTCAAGTCTTCCAGTTCTTTTATTTTGGCATGATGCACCTTTTTAAAGAATGAGAAGCTCCTTGAGAAACCTAAACTGACAGTGGCATCTCAAAAATATCCAGGCCAATGCAGGCCAGAATGGCTGAAAGGACTTCAGGCAGAACAGGTACCCTAAAGGTTTGTTTTACTTATTCAAAAAGCAAAGCCTAAAAGCTTCTTTATTCTCAGAACAAATGAGAACAAAAGTGAGATTACAGACTCTGCTTTTAGGTGTACAAATCTATGCCACAACTGCCCCTGAGGAAAGTTCTAGGCAAAATGGCACTTGGTTAACTCTGAAGATAGCATATGCACATCTGAGCTGTGAGCAGGTACTAAATGATTAGAGAATTCAGCTTCTGGACTAGCAAATTTCTACACAGAACAAAGCCTGTCTCTCCTTGCCACACAGCTTGGTCAAATACCAGTCAGAGAAAGGCCTGCCTGTCAGCTGAATTTGTACTCTAAATTATAGCAACACTCATGTGTATAAATCAAAGTGCAATTATTTCATCCTCATCATATCATACATTTCCAATAACTTCATTTTTAATAAGTGAATCCAAGGTAATTGAAAAAATCCTCCAGAAAGAAGGGCTGGAGGCAAGCATGTAGGATGTAAGTACAGTAATATAGGATGTAGTGTAAGGCCAAAACTTGTAAGCTGCTTAAAATAAGATTTTCGATATTAAAAATTCATGGCATTCTTAACCACTAAGTCGCCAACTTGTCTCCCCACACCACATACTTACCTCCAGGTGATCAGACTTCTCCTGAATTTGTTTCTCTAGTTCTCCTCTAGTTACTCGGAGTTTTGCATCCAATTCATTTGACTTAATTTCTTCTGACTCCTAAAAGAATATAAGCAGAGTTTGAGAGTTTCACGTTCCCCTTTCTAGTTTTCTGAGGATATACACAGCTTTTCACATCCCATATACGAATGTGAATGTGCCAAGCAAGACCCCCACATTGCATGTCAACCAAGAGAACCATTCTCCCTTTTATTTAACAACTTTCCAAGTAAAGAAACCAGTGACTAGTCATCTCAGCTTTTTAGCTTACACAAGATAATTCTTCCCTGCTACAGTTTAAGACAGAAAGGGAGGAAAAAAGAAGACTCAAATGCTAAACACCAATTTCATCTCCTAAGAACACATGCCTACCTGATAGGTTTTTATCATTTCTTGACAGTTTTTCCTGATCTGGTCTGCTTCTTCTTTTGCTTCAGTTAATTTTGTCATTGCATCTTTGAGGCGTTCTTTGGTTTCCTATAAAACCAGTAGAAAACAATGGGTTAAACCTATTTATCTACCTTTATCTGGGAAAAGCATTTTTCATAATACAAGCTTCCTATTTCAGTCAGGAAAGAATTAACAAAATAATAAAAAAACCCATCTGGCATTATTTTTCATCTTGCCTCCATTCAACTATTACTTCATGCAGTTCTGTTTGTCCCAACACTGAAAGCACAACAAAGGGATCTCTTGGTTATGTGCCATGAACATTTTCAGATGATAGATTTAACATCACATAAAAACTAAGCTTACAGTTAATTAACGAAACACAAAAAACACCCCCAAATTTAAAGTTCATCACCAGATTAAACAGAATTCCCCACACATCCTCCTCTCACCTCTTTTCAACATTTCCATCTCAGTATCAGTATCTTTAAAAGCGCTCTTCTGGCTTTTGCTGCAGGCATTCAAATTAAACAAAACCCACTTGAAAAACAGATTTTAGTAATACATACAAAGTAAACAGTATAGCAACTACATTCCTCTGACTACATTTTAACGTCATGGTATCAGCCCCACTTCACTAACCTTGTGTGAATCCATTTCTGTTTTCAATTTGTTCTGAGCCCATTTTACTTTGATAACGTGAGAATTGATTTCTTCTTTCAATTTTTCTATTTCTCTGTTGAGTCGAGTAGCTTCACCATCCTATGAAAACGTCATGGATTTTATTTTAGACATTAAATCATCCAGTGCTTCTACAGGAAGACTCCTGCTCAAGTGTCAAATGCAGGGTTTTATTTTCCTTAAATGTCTGGATTTTACAAAAGCATGCACATTCTTGGGAGCAGTCAATAACACTTTAGCCCATAATACACTGGAAAAAAGCCCATTAGTGTTCTGGTTTGAATAGCAAGGTAAGGCTGCATTACTCGTAGCATACATCAATGTTATTTGTTTTAAAAGTCAAAGCATGGAGTAGTGTTCCAATCTAAAATAAGTATCTCCTATGTAAGCTGCATGGCCCTATTTTTGTTCTTTTTTTTTGGTAAAAGAGTGAGGAAACACAGGTGTGAAGTGGTAAAATCACATATTATACAAAGCTACAGAAAAATAATAGCGGCACTAATGGAATGGTAATACCAACTACAGAGGTGCAGATTAGTGTGAGCACCCAGTGTGAGCAAAACATACCTGGTCTAGTGGAATACATCACTGCCCATGGCAGGGGTTGGAACTAGATGTGCTTTAAGGTCCTTTCCAACCCAAGCCATTCTGTTTCTATGATATGCAAGTCAAATCGCTAACCTGTGCCAAGAAGGATGCAAACACATGCATACTGCTTGTGTAACCTTTTCCACCAACATCCATAAACCAGTGCATCAAGTCAAACTTCCATTCTGTGTTTCTGAAGCAATAGGCTCATCTTACCAAAGAAGTTTAAAGCAGCACCATATGAGGGCAGCACAAGTCCTGTAAGGCCCTAGTGTAATCCCCAGGAGACAGAGTACGTTAAGTTTTGTTTAGGAAACCAGACCTTGCACTCCTGCTTCCTGTTCATGTGAGACAGGATGCTGAGGTGAATTTTTGTTTTGGAAACATTAATTTTTAGACTTACGATGTATTTTTCTGACCCTTCTGTGCATAGTACAATTGCTCAGAAGAGAGCCAAACCAAAGTTTGAGCCTTACTACCCATTTTTTGGTCTTTCACATGAAATAGAATTATGAAGCAGAACAAAAGAAGACCTGGAAAATTTAAGAGGCTGGTGGGAATCTCTTACCAGCTTCTAAAAAAAGAATGGCAGATTATTTGAATTGGGCCTGAAAAATCCTATTACTTTTTTACTAATTCCTAGTAGCACAGAAAATACAGAGCAAAACCACACAAAAAGAGCAAGAGACTGCAAGAATATAATGCCATTACAATCTTAAAAAGAATAAATCCAATCAAGCTAGAAATTCCCTCAAAATCCAGGCATCTGCAACAAGCAGTCTTTTCAGTTAAAAGAAAAAAAGCCCTCATGCTTCACAAACTAATATTCAAGAAAATATGAAAAGGAACTTCAAAAAGGCAAAGAGAACTCAGTAACTTCCTCTCTTGGAGGAAAGGGGTTTTTCACAGTAGTACAGCCAAACTGAAAGAAAAGAGGTTTCTTCCACCAATAGCAAACAAGTGATAAGCTTGTTCTGATAGTGCTTTTAATCATTCACTCAAGTCACACAGCTCAGAGTACCTTCGTTTCATAGAGCTGGTGTAACCTTCCTTTTTCCTGAGAAAGTTGTTTGATCTTATTTGTATGCTTTTCTATCTCTTTGTTTGCATCTCTCACTCTTCTCTCAAGTGTCTCCTTTTCCTTTCGGAGATCAAGCGACTCCTTCTCCCCTCGGACATATTTCATCACCATTGTTTCTTTTTCATGGCGTGCTTCTTCACACTTCTTGTTTGCCTTAAAAATAGGAAAACAGAAGGAATCAATCTTGTATTTCATAATTGGCTTTTATAGGACACTACCGGATAATTTCAGTATCACAGTATAGCATCAGAGTAGGAATCAAAAGGTCCAGCTTTGCAAAGACTAACATCAGATCCCACTTAAGTACTGGAATTACTCATACTTCTAATTGTAAATCTGTATCTAAGCTGCTGCAGCTTCACAGCCAAACAACTCAAATGAGATATCAATATATTAGTAGCTTGGAATATAATTGTTGTTTCAGAAGGAAACAAGTGTATTTGGTAAGTTTCAGCAACAAAATAATTTTGCAAATATCCAGCGCCAGTCCTGTGCCTTCCCTCACCCACATGCCAACTGCACAATCAATATACAGCGTCTTATTTCTGCAGATTCCCCTCACCCCACGCCTAACAAATTCTGCTTCAAATTAAATAAAAATAATGAAAAATAAAAGAATCAAATACAGCTTTAGAATTCACACAACAGAGAAAATACTTGGCATAATATATTAAGAAGTGAAAAAAATAATCTGTTTTCAGTAATACATGAGACAAAATAAGAGCTTTGTGCCAGAGTTGAGAAAAATATTAATTTCATGATATCCTGACTGCAAAAAGCCACTGCCAGCCTTTTCTAACCTTCTTCTGAAGAGGATCAGCTTACAGGCAAGAAAAATGAGACTGCCTCAAGAGCCCAATTCCATACAGATAAATGTATACATTAAAAACAGTTATCAGGCACTCTAAAATGTTAACAGCTATTTAGAAATTCACTGATGACACTTATCAAAAAACATACTTCATGCTGGTAGCTCCCATTTTGGAACATCTTGCCTTATCCAGTTACCTAACAACTGAGGCTACATGTTTCCTACCAGAAACAAGTTTGTTCATAAGATGACTTCAATAACTAAAGATTTTCCATATTACCTGTTCCATTCGAAAGGCCATCTCTTTATGCAACTGCTGAATAGCATTTTTGGCTGCTGCATCTTGAGTTACAAGCTTGTCTTTACTAGCTTTCAATTCTTTATTAAGCTCTTCCATTCTCGCTTCCAGCTAAAAGACATTATCATATAATTATAGGGAAAATAAGACTTTAATTTTGTTTCATACAGGCAAGAACATTTCACACAACATTAGAAGCTTCAACAGATATTTACATGTATTTTACACTTGTCAAGCTGCAACTATCCATATTGACACCTAGCTTTGCATTGCAGTATGAGCATGAAAGATGTCAATTCTCATCTTCAGCGAGACTGAAGATGCACCAAGTCAAGTAAAACATGAGGCACAGTAATTTACTACACAAAAAGTTAAATTGACAGCAAAATGCTGAGATGCCAGAGTAGAGCTGCTTGCTCCTTGAAGCTGCCTCACCTTCCACCCTTTTGTTGCCATTCCTGTGCCATATCTTCCACCATGCCAGCAAAGCAGTCATGCATCTAAACTGAACTGGGAATTAAATCACTGAAAAATAACTCAGTAAACCGAGAGGCGCTTAGTCATTGTGCTGACACATTTTCAGCCACTTAGTGAACTAAGTCCGAGCCCTGATCCAGCCAAAGAATAATTACCAATGTTTAACCAGAACCAGTCCAGCACATGTTCACTGCACAGCTAGGCAAGCCCAGTACAAGCAGCAGCAGCCCAGGAGCAAGTTGTGACTACATAAGCTGTAATACCGTCCAAAGATTGTTCAAACTCTGCCTTAATGACTATCTGCTTGTTCCAGAGGAAAGTCAAGTCACCACAGTTAAGTTGGCTTGGTTTTGGGGGTGGGTGAGGTGTAAAAACCACAAGGTCAGTATCTTATATTTTTGTGCTACTCTGAACTGATGCAGGAATAAAAGGGAAGCAGAAACTCAAATGCTTCTGTTACCACACAATGAATTGATCACACCCTCTTCAGCTCTGCAAATGAATCATTGCCCATACAAAAAGTTTTACGTGTACAAGCATGTCTTTATGGCTTGCTTATGGCTGTGAGAACAACCAAGCCTTCATTGACTTGAAAGCCACCAAAACACACTAATCCACAAATTGTAACAATAAAACACATCACAAATTAAGACACCTCAAACATTTCACTGTGATGTCTCTTACAACACCAGGTGCCACACAACTACAGCATAAAAGTATTATCCAAACCGGTATTTTCTGATATCACTTGCAAGCATGTAATACCACAAATCCTACATATCCAACCAGAAAGCAAAACAAACTCCCTTACAATTTGGTTTTTCCCCCCAGAATGGGATAAAGCAATTGTTGCATGATACAGCACTGTAAGATTTCATGAAGCTATCACAGAAACACAGACAAGAGAGAATGAGTAAGCTGCTCATACTGATTTATATTCAAGCATGTGCAATTCCAGTTTGCAGCTTAAAAACAAGACTTTTCAGTTCCATTTTCAATCACATCATGGATTTTTAAGATTCTTTGACATCAACAAAAGACTGACTAAGCTTTTACACACATGAACACATTCCACTGCAGCACTACTAGCCCAGCACACTGCTTTGGGAACAGATTTCTGTGCAATGCAGACACTAACAGAGAAACCTGACAACTACAGCAGCATCAGCAGTACTTTGACAAACAAATTAGTATTCTCAACGCTCTCTCTTGCCAGATTTCTAAGCTGTAATCAGTGAGCAACCAACTGTAGGAACATTAGCATATAACTTTGTACCAAACAAGTGATGACACCTAATATGATACCTTTCTTCCCATACTAATACCAGTCTACATCGATGCACACTCTATGTTCCTCTTCAGCCTGTCATGGTTCTAACAATTCACTACAAAAATGCCTGCGTACAGTAACTGAAAATACCAAAATAACATGCAAAACCACAGTTAATATGCTCTACTCTTTATACACTTTCCACATATTGTTAATTGCTGAAACTACACCTCCAGCCACTCCTAGTAGCAGATATAGCAGTTAACAGAAGATGAAGATGACAAATTAAGACCTCCTTTAAGCCTACATACAAGAAATAAGTCATCCCATCAGGATGACTGAAAGTGTCATTCTCTGTAAAATGACGCAGCCTTCAAAATACAGTTTCTCCAGCAGTAAGCCAAGGTACACAAGACTCACCTACGAGGGCAACCCATGAAATGGGAACTCTCTTGATCGAAGAGAAACTTCCAGACACAGAACATTTAAGTGATGTGAATGTAGAAAGTCTATTTATCCAAAGACACTATCTGCTTTTAGTCAATGAATGCTTCTTGGAATGGAAGAGCATGTTTATCCCCTTAAGGTTAGCATAATAAGCATAGGCATTCCCTCCTTCTCTATACTACCAAGGATGTCTTGTCACTATTGCCACTGTTTAACACTGTATACAGGTCTGACGCTTCTGGTTTATCATCTGTACCTGTTTAATAATGTTGAGGTGCTGCTTTTCTGTTTCTGTTCGTTTTTTTAATTCATCTTTTAAGTTGTCCTTTTCTGAGCAGATTTCTAAAATCAGTTCCTGATGTTTTTTGTTTTCTTTAATCAATCTGTAAAGAAAAAAGAAATAAAACAAGGTACATCATTACGGGGCGGGGGGGGGGGGGTGATTGGCTGGGTTTAGTTTTGAGATTTGCTCTTTGATCTGGAAATTCTATTGGGAATCACAGCCAGAAATACTAGTGAAATCCATGACAGCCTTACAAAACCAAATCAGAACTACATTGTGCCTGTGACAATTCCAAACCAGCATCTTCTTCATGAGGAAACGGCTTGTTTCCAGCATTTTGAGATTCCATGGCACATGATAACAGAAGACATTTGGTACCTCTATGCAGCTACAGAACTGCAAATGTTAATAATTTTCAGGTAGTCATAAGACAGTAGCATCCAGCTCTGACAGTCAAATGTCTGGAAACACACACATTTTATTCATTGCATGGATTGCTCAGAATAGCCCTGAAGTTCACAACCTGGTAAGAGACAGAACCCTAATTTTTTCAGTGCTAGTAAGTATGTAACTACTGCAACAGTGTCCATGCTCATGCTCCTTATAAAGTTCAATTTTATTCAGCAGTAGTTTATTCCTTTGCAGTTGAGCTGTTTAGAGCCTGAGCTGAAGCTGACATATTTAGTCTGACCTAGCACTGCAATAAAAGATAGTTATACCCAAAACTCAGAAGTTATATTGTCAGATTGCTGAATAAAAAGCCCAAAACATATTTAGATGTTTGAAGATACAGCTAGATGATGGATATTTTAGGCCACTAACTGCATGAACATGTGGGAAGCATGCATTTACATGAACAAGACATTTAAATATCCCTTTACACATACACTTCCATCTCTAGCTCACCTCCTTTGAAAAAATTCACTGAAGAAATTAGTCTCCTGAATTACAAGGAATTCAAAACCATCAGTGCAAGAAAGCTTAGCACTCCTGATCTGGTTTTTAATCTATTAATGAATATTCCAGGATTACAAATTCTTCATTTACACAATTGCTGCTCAGCTTTATATCCTAGATCTGACCACTGGGCTACTTCAAGAGCAACACAACAAGCAATTTTACTGACCATAAACTAAGGGACAAAATCAACCCAACCCAGTATGCCCTTTGGACCAAACATTAAATATTCCGCAGCAGTTTTAACACTCTTGAGGTGAGTCCCCAAGAGTCAAAAGAGTGCAGCTGGCAAAAAGAGAGACCAAAGACACATTTATATGTAAAACTGTCTGTATGTACACATAATACACACAGGTCTTTAAGAAAGTAATTGGTCCATGGCCAACAACACTGACCTGCCTTTGAGTTTACTGTAAACAAGTAAAACCCAGATAACTTCTTAACATAAGATCTCCTGGAATTACAACCATCTACACACCCACCACTTCAGATTCCCGCTCCTCCTCCTCTGTAATTACTGGATGTTTAACTAGGTACTCCCAAGCTTTCTTGTCATCAACTTTCCTTTCACATTTATGATTTCTGTCAAAGGTTAACTGCTGAGGTGTTTTTCCTACTGGGCATCTCTCTGCCCAGCTTCCCTCCCAACCCATGGTTATCAGAGTGCCTTGTATGAAGAGCAGGACACTCTTTTGCAGCTCTGCAAGCAGCAATAAATTTGAAGTCAGAGGCTGCATTTTGTCAGCAAAAAACATTTCTAAAGGGGTAACAGAATATGAAACACCATGTGGGGAATGAAGAAATCAAACAGTGAACTGTCTTTGATATAAATATTTTTATGTAGTATACTGCCTGGTAGAACCATTAAGCCCAATTTATTGTAGCAAAGTTTATAAGCAATGCATTTCAAAAGCCCTCCTATAAAATGCAGTAAGACAGTAGTTTATATATGTCATTTCCAACTCACAGATTAGCTCTGAACTGTTTAGCAACTTTGCTGTATCATATCGGGAGACAGAATACTAATTGAAAAAGAAACAAGCAATTTCACACTCAAATAAAATGTATATTGTGTGAGTTAGCAATTATGAAGATTAATTTCTCCAAAGACATACATGGACTGAATGAATCCTGGACTATTTTTATATTGCCCTTATTTTTACAGTATTTGAGTAGTTCCAGACATTGGCAGGCTTCAACTCAACAGTTGGGTATTCAGTCCCTGCCAAATTCCCCAGTAATTCAGAGATCTAAGCACACATTTATATTTACAAGCACATGCCACAAGTAGATATAATTCCTCACTTAAAGAACATAATTAAAAACGCTTATTAACTGTCCTTGTAACAATTCACAAGAGACTACTTGGCTCATACCAAGATGTTGCACGCAGCTGCACACAACATGCAACCAAAATTGTTCAGTACATGACTCCAATTGTGATGAGCATGTTCAAACACTCACTTTTTTATAGTCTGTTCTTGCTCCAGGTATTTGTCTTGCACACACTTTTCAAACACAGCCAAGGCATGTTCACCCTTCCGCACACCATTGGGGGATTTTCGTTCCTTCGGAAGATCTGTAGATAAGAGTTCAGACTCTATTTCCTTTAGTAAATCCTCCTGTGAGGAAGTCTGATGGATTGTGGAAATAAGCTTCTTTGTGCAGTCTGTGTCATAGGGACTTTCAGAATAGATTTTATCGCTCGAGTTTTTCACAAAGTCAGACTCCTCCCTTAGCTCCTGTAATATTTCCATCAACGACTGTTCCGTCTGGTTAGTTTTAGGATCTTGCCGTTCAAATTCTTCACTAGATAAATGTTCTGGTTCTGTGGAGCCTTCTACCTTTCTATCAGAGCAGGTATTTGCACAGCAGTCTGCCCCTCCACACTGCTGCTCCAGTCCTTCTGCCAGGGCCTCATTGCTGCCCATGCCAATAGCTGATGAATCCTGGTCCAAGGGCAACAACCTGGACTCCCCTTCCAATACACCAGCATCAGCTCCAGTATAATTGATGCTTGAGCAGTTCTTCATTCCAGGTCTTTCATCAGACTTCTCATTAGCTAGAGACCCAGAAGAGGCGTTATCTGAGACACTGAGTGGCTCCAGCATGCTTTGCATTTCTGGTAGATGTCCCTCCATTTTTTTCCTTTGGGAATCTAGAAATAAAATTCACATTACACAACATACTATACTCAAAATCACAATGAAAAGAGATTGAGGGGAGACAAAGGCTACTGGAAAGTAAAACTGAAAGGGCAAAACTATTCAGATACCTAAGTGTTATGAGGAGCTTGTTGACCTTCCAGCCTGACTTAAAAATAAATGCTCCAATGCAAGCTTTTCCAAGAGAAGGTGAGAAATCAAGGATAGCAAATGGGAAGTAATGGGATAGTAAATGCCAAGATGACAAGAAAGCAGCCGAGCTTTTTAAAATTAAATCAACAAAAAATCCACAAAAGCACTTCAGACATAAAATAACAAAAAATATTCAAGACTCTAGAGTCTTAGACCTTTCCTTTTCCTATATATGATTTGAAAGCAACATGTCACGACTTACTCATTTTCACAACACAGTACGACTCCCTCATACAGCCAGAACATTCAGCTTCCTTACTGTCACATCCTCGCTCCCCACCCATACAGCAAAATGTATCTGTACCCAGGAACCTAAAGGAACGGGCTGGGGGAGGATGGGGGTGAGATTCTCTTTTCCCATCTGCTTTCAAGCAACCAAAAATCCCTTTGTGGAAGAGCACAGATGGTCTGCAGCAGATCTGCAGAGCAGACACTGGAGGACTTGAAAAGCTACGTAGAAAGTGTTCTATTAGGAGGACATCATAACGAGATCCAAATAGCCAGAATGCTTATGGAAGAGCCTGGGTATAATGCTCCATCTTCATTTTCAGGAGTCCCAGATGGTCAGGTGTCTGCAAAGACCACTGGCATTTTTAGAAAGCACAGGAAGCCCTTATTTCCATTAGGAGAAATTCACCACAGCAGTAGTAACTTTTAGATGCAATCCTATCCCCCAATACTGGATAAATGAGTGTAAAAACAAGGCAAATTTCTCATTTATAAATTCAACTCTGCTATTCCAACAACCATCTCAAAGCTATCTTGCAATACCAAGCTTGTTTGCATACTTGCTTTGTCTCACACAGTCCCGCAGCCCGAGTCATACAGCTAGAAGCTCCAGGCCCTGCACTTTGACTCAGTTTGAAAACAAACCCTTTGCGCTGCTTGGCTTCTCTCCTCCCAAGTCCTGCCTAACTACCCACCACACAGTACTGAGGCTTACGCTGGTAAAAGAGAGGGATACGTGAATCCTGTTAGGACTGTGACTAATTGATACCAGTATCGTCTTTCAATATTGGGTATAAAAATCAGGTCAGCAAAAAAAGCAGTAGCCTCATCCCAACTGTTTCTATCAGGAAATACTCTCAAATTAAAACTTGATATCTGAAACCAACAGTTGGGCTGTAACTGTCAGCTAATCAACAAGAGGAAAGCATAAGGAACATCGAGCATAACGGTGAAAGTATGAAAGGGAACATGCCACAATTGGACAACATCAAATGACAATTCTACATTTTTTAAGTAACAAGTAAACCACTTCTCTCTTGGTTTTAAAGCAAAAAATCTCAGCGCTACAGCCCTAACCCAGTACAAACCAATAAGAACCAGAAAGCAGATGGTAGGGAACTCTGAGACTAGAGATGGTTAATGTGAGAGAATTCATCCACTTAGTTTGTACAGCCAAAATAGTGGCTTTCTTCGTACCTATCTACTTCTTGATAACTTCTTCTAGTAATGAAAGTTCACAACGTACTGGCTCTTATTCCAAAATAAAACAAACAAAAAAACCCAATGATGATCTCAATCTGCAAGCAGAGAACGAACATAACTATAAGAAGCAGCATTCAATTTGACAGTAGCAGAACACACTAGATCCTACTTCATTAAAAAGCTGTTAAAGAACCCAGTGTTTTGAGACTGGTGCATTTAATAAGTCAATAATCATAAGAATTTACAAATTATGCAGTTGCGGGAAGAAAAACACACCTAGTATCTGTTCCCTCTTGTCACAGGCAGTTTATAATCCACACACCCGGCTGCAGAAAGAGACTGTATCAGTATAAGGCTGAGGTACCATTTTTCTCTACAGCAGTTACTCTAGCCTAAGTTCTTGCTGACACTTTCTCTGGAATGACCCGAGGGTTTTAGTTGGTCATTTGAAGCCTTTTCTAAGTACCTCTTAAAGATAAATCCCAAAAATGTGCAGTTGTTTGACGCAGGACGGCCTCAAAGCTGCTCATCGCTGCTCAACCTCTGCAGTTCTTCACTCCCATGTGGTAAAATCAGATACACGAACTTCCATATTGGTTGCTACACCTAAAAAGTCCAGTTAGCAAACTGGATGGGAATTCATATGAAAGCAACAGGTGAAAAACACAGCCCTGTTAAGACAGTACATTGGGAAGGATACTAAGTTTTCATCTTATCTTGCTTCTTCCTTCCATAAGTAATAGTGTGAACTGGTGTTAGAAAGAAAGATTAATCTCTGTGGAAGGAGAAACACAATTATTTGCATTACTCAATGAGTCACAGAGCAATAAAAATGCCACCAATTCCATATAATCTTACACTTAAAATCAACCATAAAGCATACGGTTTGTATCAAATGCATGGTAAATTTGAACAGTGACTACACAAATCAGTTAAAGCATGAAAAGGGAATTATGATGAGTCAGTGTTCCCTGCAGACCTACTCTAATTTTTAATCATACACAGAATACAATTTACCACATTAATTTCCCAGTCTTTCTGATGCTAATACATTGGATTTTGGATGTATCTGCCCAAATCTATCTGAATCTGTTCATGGCCAACACAGATCTTCTCATCCCTCACTGCACTGGATAGTTTTCATGTACTAATTGCTAACTTACTGTCACAGCAGAAATATCCAAAGGCATCATGAGGCAACTGTCAATGCAAGTTCATCTTGATATTCAAATGTCTCTGGAATACTAAGTTTGCTACGCCTACCTCAGATAACTGAATACAGCAAATATCTGCTTCTTAAGGCCAGAGACAGAAAATTACAGTAAGAATATTAAAGGTTTTTTGTAAGCAAAAGGTTTTGTGTGGCAATAGCTTAGAAGGATCAACGCTGGCAGCCTAGCAGTAGCTGGCTGAAATGAAACATGCTAATTCTTGACTGTTTTGTATCAAACACACAAATACAGCAAGTCCCAGATAATATCTGGACATCAGATACATATTTCATGGTAGCTCCATGTCTTTCCAGGTTTAATATCTATCTTTTCTTATTCTAACCATTCTTCTCTTCCAAAATCAGGGAAGTACTAAACTTATGGTATCATTCTCTTACAAAATACTGCATTAAGAAAACAAAATAGCTTAATGTCTTTTATGTCTTCAGAAGGTGCCAAAAACAATAAAAAAAGGCAAATGGTAACTCAGGCAGATGAGCTGTTTTATGAGATGATGCTTATTTGTCAGCCAAGCACACAGTATGGTGAGTAGCAGCAAAATGCCAGGGGAGCACTGGTGACCTTCTACCCTCAACCACTTGCTCTTCTCCTTCCTCAGGGTTGATCATCAAGCTATGGCAAAAGTGTCTTGCTCCTCAGTGCCCTCCAGGCGATGTGTCTCACCCTCACAGTACACGTGCCACAGGAGAATGGAATCGCTACCTTGTCAATTTAAACCCAGAGTAGGAACTTTGAGATTAGCCCAGCCCAAGCCTGCCTGCATACCTCGAATAACCAGCCATCTTGTGAGACTGCCATACAGCCAGGGTAGCATGTGGAGAGCTTTCCTGTCACTGCCTTGTGACACTTTCCACTGCTGTGACAGGACGCTCACACAACTGGTCTGACCAGTCCTCCTCCTTCTCTGTTTTACGGCTCACCATTAGTTTGACACTAATACACCTTCCCCATGTTCCTGCCCCTATTCTAAAGCTAAGGAAACAGCACTCTTGTGTACTCCCCACAATGCACCAACACAAAGCAAGTGGAAATGCATCAATTTAAAACCTGGTGATGCAAGTAGCAGAGAATGAGGAACAGGAATGCAACTCAGCGGAGCTTCATTCAGAGCAGCAAGGGGCCCACAGGTGCTGTTTGCACAAGTAAACAAAACAGCTCTCTGCATATATACACCAGAATACAGGCAAGTTGCACCCTTCAAAACCAAACCTTTGCCTTTTTTTAAAGAGGCACTGTTTTTTCATCATAAATGTGTTCTTCAAAGCAGCAAGGAGCATACATACTTTACCTCATTATCTCATGGCACTTACAAAAATTAAACCTGCATCAGCCCATCTGATGCTCATTTGAAATATTACATTAGTACCTGGAGTAGTTAAACTGCAGCCACAGGACACACAGCTTTTAAAGGTGAATACTGGCAAGGACTGCAACTACTTCTCATACTACTGTAACTGAGATGTGCTTATCTGCTAAACTGCTGATAGCGCAACTGACTCAAAAGCAAGCAGCAGAGATCCTGCCAGTACAGAGAGTGGACAGCACACCACCTTTTGATGGCAGAACTGTCTCACAGGTATGCAAGTGAAAGCAAAGACTCAGGAAATAGTGGGGGGTTTTATTCACCTGCTTTGTTACACAAAAGAAACATTAACTGCTAACCAAATGGGAAAGATAACAAATGTGACAACCATTCATTTAAGCTCTTCAGCGAGGCATGAGGTACAACAGGTATTGATTATCTAGGGAGAATATTGAAACCCTTGATACATGATCCTGAAACATGCTGAAAAAAATGAATATTTCTTCTAGCTACCTCCAGTAGCAGTCATCCTTAGTGCTTGTTCACTGGAAGAACTCTACCTGAAAACATAAGAACTCTGCATTTTTCTGCATAGCAGACAGCTAAGACCTATCACTTTGACATCAAAATCGAAGCCTTTCTCTACCCCTCTCTTCTTCCCCTTCTTTCTGTCCAATACTCACTATAAAGTGAAAGGGAATGCTGTAATAAAGGCGTAAGACAGAGGGAGGGGGGTAAAAGAAAACCTGAGTATCAAAGTTGTTCCTTTCCATACATGCTTTAACAGTAAATTCTCACTTCAGAGGTCATTTACTGGCACAGAGCAAAGCAGGTTTTCTGACAGTCAAGCCTCCCTTCTCCTCTGCCGAAAAGTACATGCACTCTTCCTTTTTAAGGAAGCAACTGACAACCTCATCCCTTGGCTGTCCATCAGGTTATCCACTACACCAGCTGAAAAATCTTCCCCCCATTCCAGTACTGCTAATGCCCAGAAACTAGAAGGTAATTCATGATGAAAGCAATTCCCTGTATGCTTCCTGCTGTCTGCACTGATCTCATTAGGGCCAGAACCTTTCCCAGCTATAGCCTGCTATTCTGTTACTACAGGCATACACTGAGAAGCTGGTACATCTTAATTCAATATTCAAACAGCCTGTCTTTCCAATCTTCTTAGAGTGCAAACATGATTCTTTTAAATCCCTGGCTACAAAGGACTTTCCTAAGCAGATGCACTATTAACAATAGCATTTAATTCCATAAAAGGGATAGCTTGACCCAAGCTATCAACACTTCTGTTGTGAATAGTCAAGGAAGAAATGAGTTTGTTTCAGCCAATTTCAAAATACATGTGAGATGACATCTAAAGAAACGCATTAAATGACATCTAGAGGAAGCATTTTCTGAGGTGTGGCTGCATAGAATTCACTAACAACAAGGGAAAAGAAAAAAGCATGTGCCCTGTCACCTAGAAACTATCACAATGGGGCTCTTCTACAATAAACACATTGAAGAATGACAGAGGCGTGTACCTGCAGACTGTAAGCAGATTGACAGTCAAGGTCCAAAGAAATAAAAATCACTACTATAAGAAAAATAATCTATTTAAGCTGCAAAACTTAAACACACTGTAGAGAAAGGGAACAATAAGGGGAAGAAGCGAGTAATGCTTCACAGGTGTGTGTATATACAAGAACTTGTTCAAAGCAGGGTGGATCCTAAGAGAAAGCGAAAGCGAAGAGCACTGAGATAAGCAACTGAGGCACAAAACCTTCTGAAAGGGGAATAATAACAAGAAGTTAACACAGTAATTGCAGTTCACTGGACACCAAACATTCAACCATGCGCTGCATAATATAATGGCCAACAGCAGCCAAATATGTCAGCCCCTTTCAACAAGAAAGGTTTTGCATCATCTTTGGGTAGATATTTTTCACTCACAGCTGTGCTCCTAAAAGAGACCTTGAAGCGGAGCCACTGACAAAGAGGGAATCATCTACTCTCCGAACAACTATACATGCAATCCACAAAACAGTGAAAATACAATTCTCACATCAGCCAAGACTATGTATTCTCTTCACCTTTGGATATGTAAAAACATCCAGTCAGGTTTTACAATCTCATTTTTAAACAGAAGTACAACGTAAATTTGCAAAGCTATCCTCTTCCCCCTTCCATTCCATGTCTGTCGCAACAGAAAACTCAAATTTCCTTTAAGTAATAGACTAAAGCCTCAAAATGACCCAAAGCTGCAATACACATACGATGCATTTCAGTGAGTAGATGGGGGACAAGGAAGGAAGTGATGAAGCACTCCATGGCTCATGAGCAGACAATCCCAACATCAGCAGGACCCTAAGGACCATGCCTGGGCCATGCAAGCAGCTAAGTGACAGAAAAATCTGGTGACACCAACACAAGCAGCCTGAGTTCCCACAGGTCCCTACAACTCTTACATGGATCTGTCCTGGTTTCAGCTGGGATAGAGTTGATTTTCTTCCTAGTAGCTGGTGCAGTGCTATGTTTCGGCTTTAGTCTGAGAACAATGCTAATAACACACCGATATTTCAGCTGTTGCTAAGTAGTATTTACTCTGATCAGGGACTTTCATCTCCCATGCTCTGCCAGTAAGGAGAAGCACAAAGAGCGGTGAGGGAGCAGAGATAGGACACCTGACCCAAACTAGTCAAAGGGGTATTCCATATCACAGCACATCACTCCCAGTATATAAACTGGGGGGAGTTACCCAGAAGAAACCAATCACTGGTCAGATCATACTGGATATCGGTCAGTGGGTGGTGAGCAATTGTATTGTGCACCACTTGTCACACCTGGGTTTTATTCCTCTATTTTGTTGCCTCCCTTTTCATTACAACTATTATTATTACTTTATTTCCATTATTCAACTCTTCTTATCTCAACCTATGAGCTTTACATTTGCCCCTAATTCTCTCCCCCATCCCACAGGGAGTGAGGGACAGGATGGTAAGTGGCCACATGGGACTTGGTTGCTGGCTGAGGTTAAACCACAACGGCATGTCACCTCAGCGATCACGCAGCTGCATTACCACTGCAGTCTGTGCTGTAAACTTGCTAAGGAAGCACTGCACATCTCTAAACAAAGTCCATATGTTTACAGGAAAAACCTTCCTAGAAGACAAGCCCCCTGAAATTGCTTCAGAGCCATTCTATTCACATTATTATCCGAGATCTTTATTTCCTGGTTCTTTCTCAAACTGCACTGGATTGATAACTCACAAAACTGCTGCTGCTCTTTATTTTGCTTTAGGAGATGGCACCTTCTCATGATACACACTCCACTGGAAATTCATCATACAAATCTAAGCAAACACCCTTAAGCAATAGCCTCTGCAAATGCTCCGTAACACTCACCTTATCGGAACTATGCAACTCAGGTTTAGGGTGCAACTTGGCCTGTCAGCTACTAAGAGAAGACTTAAAGCTTGTCCTCTGGACAGCTTCTTATGAAGATAGCTAGATCATCTTCAGCCTTCACCATGAAAGCATATCACTACTTCTTTTCCCTAGTACCAGACCAGAAGACTAGGTCACCACTACCTAACTCAAGAAACCTGTTCCCTGGTGCTGTGTTACTACTTATTTTACAAACATCTCTGCTCCTCTTTGCCCTCTTCTCCAATTCCACAAGGAAAAAAAGAAATGCTGGTTTGATCTATGGGCTTATACAGATTCTTATAGCAGTTCCCAATGTTGAGGGAGCAAGTAGGGAAAGAACAGCTTCACTTTCATACTGGAGGTGCCAGGTGCAGACATTTCTGAATCACCCCAGTTTCACCAAAGCTGGATTTAGGAAAGCAGATGTACAGCTTGCCTACTGATTTAGAAAGATGTGGATTTTATCTCTGTATAACCCAGGTGCTAGATGAACAGAGAATTCTATACCCCAGTTAAATCAGTTAGAAACGTAATGCTTTCACATTGACTGCCCTGTTTGTTCACCTGCAATTCTCCAACCAGCAATGCAAGAAAAGAAGAACCTGAAACTGTAGATGCTCTTAACAGAAACCAGAACTGTTCCCTCTACTTTCATTATTCTGTGTTTCTAATAAGTCTCCAAACACCGTGAGGTCTGTTCACTGGCATGTGTTACATCTGAAGATAGAAATGCCACCAACTTAGTTGTGCAACCATTCAAAGCTGCTCCAATAACAAAAATAGTTTTTAAATCAAGACACACACAAAAAGGCTACTATAAGAAACCCAAACTAACAGCCAGAGCTGCAGCTGGGGGGTCTGGCAGTCAGACTTCCTCTAAATGAGAAGTATTATCCTTATGGAATTATAGCTGCTGAAGAAAATACTGATTTTTTTTCTGTATCACTCAATAGTAAATTAAAATGCAGTCATGGGAATTTCCAATATGTGGAAATGTGTTAAGATGAGACAATACAATCAAAGTGCAACACTGAAGATGGATTTTATCTCAAAGAGTTAACTGGGATTTATCGGCTGAAGAATACTGAAGAGAATGATAATGATTTTTAGAGTCTTCCTGAAGACCATGATAATGATTTTTAGAGTCTTCCTGAGAAGTCCAACAAATATGAAGTAATCATAGTAAGACTTCAAGAAGTTGCAGACAAAATGCTTCACAAATGCCACAGCACTTATACACTTACAAGGAAGACCGTAATTTATGTGTCTGAACAGTTTGTTCCACAAACGACCATTCCTCTTCTTTAAATACCAGGCTACAAAATATTCTACTAGAAGTATAATCTTAGATGAATCACAACAGAATAATAAGCCCTTTTATTATATTTGAACACATTAACTTAAGACAGAGACATTAAAGTAACCATTAACAACTAGACAACTGTTAGTATCACATTAACTGCCCCTTCATTTCAATTCAGGTTTTATTTCCAACCTACTACACTCCGGTAAGAGATGAAGCTGTACGACAGCTGACGCGCTAGCATGCGTATAATGATGTTCAACAAAACTGATAAAGTTACTGATTTTGGGGTATGACAATAGGTTTTTTCCTTCTTATAATTGTGTTGTTCCATGTAAAACCCAAATGCATCTTTTCAAGAGCTTTTCACACCCTTACTAGACAATCGTTATTTGAACAACCTAAAATGCTTTTCCCAGTGCCAAACTGTCACTGCACCAGAACTCTTGCTAAAGATTTTACATGACAATACAACTAAAATTACATGGAAGAGAAATATAACTGTTTGTGTTAGCAGTTAACTGAAGTGTTATCCTAATAATACTTCCACCTAAACTAATCTGAACACACCTCTCCAATTGTTGGGTGAGGTTTTTACTTTTTCTAGAGCAAAATATCCTCAACTTCTGTTTACTGCTTCTTGCATTGACTAGCAAAATTTTCCTGTTTCAAATTAAGACCTAACTTACCTATATTTTGCAAGGACCCCATCACAAACGGCTTTCCCAGATTAAGCATTACACTACCTAGTAACACTGCAAAAGAGGGAAACTGGAATCCTAGAGGCAATTCTATTTCCAACTGCAGTTTATAAAGAAATAAAGATTCACCTAACAAAGTTCTTGTCATGTTCTACATGACAAGAAACAAAAAGCAGCTCTACTGTACACCAGCTATGTAGAGGTGATAATCAAAGGTTTCAACTAAACCAAAAGAGACTAGGATAGAAAAGGTCCTCAAAACCAGGTATTTTACATAATCTAGCATGAGATGTATAAACATGGAGCCAGAAGGACTGCTTGAAACGAATCTGGTTATATCTCCACACATAAATGTAACCTGAGCAGCAAGCCACCCAAGTTTATAAGTGATGAAACACCATAAAAGGAGATTAACTGGATTGAAAAGCATCATAACACCTAACAAAAAGTCAGGAAAAGAACAGTTTAAGAGATTAATCTGATTATCACTGCCTGTATTCCATACAAAACAGACAAGAGTGAGGCCATGAGGCTTCATACACTGGTGGTGTTTCTGTATTTACAGACCACACACACATACACACCCTGAGTCCCACCTACACTAGCTCTCCTAATATTAATTCACTTCCGCCCAAGACACTGCTCTAAATTAGGAAGATTATTTCAGGGCTATCACCTAATATTGCTGAGAAGGAAGATGCAATATACCATGGTCCATTTACACAGAAAAGCTAGAGGACTGCAACACAGATAGGACAACTAGTGACTCACAGTACTAGTGGTAATGCTGGCCATATACTGGGACACCAAGTCCTCCAGCCTAGACATAACTTGACACAGCTCCCTGATTCAGCTCACACAAAGACTTGTTTTGATGCACATGCCTGAAGGGAGGGGAATGGAACAGTGTGTATACACAGTGGGTACTCTCAGGATTTCCTTACTTTTGCCAGTTTAATACTTAATCTCCATTGTTTTTTTGCTTTTTTTAATCTGAATTTATATAAAGGCAGACTGCATAGCCCTATGGCAGTGCCAAAGTGCAAAGCTCAGCATTTCTGCAAATCCTTTTATCATAAGTCAAGTACTTTAGAATACAAGGTTTACTCAAACTTTATCTCTGCTTATGTCACAAGTTAGATAGTTGAGCAATACTGTACGAGTTCCTTCAACACATCACTATGTTTTCCACCCATCTGTCATGGGTTCAGCAGGAGCAGTCATTTTTCTCCTCCTTGGTAGCTGGTGCAGCGCTGTGTTTTTGACTTTCGGCCTGGGAACAGCACTGATAACACCAGTGTTTTCAGTTACTGCTTGGTAATGTTTTGGTCTGGCCAAGGACTTTCTGAGTCTCATGCTCTGCCAGGGAGGAGGGGAAGCCAGGAGGAAGGAGAAACAGGACACCTGACCCAAACTGACCAAAGAGGTATTCCATGCCACAGCACGTCATGCCCAGGATGTAAAGACAGAGAGCAGAGACCCGGCAGGGTGGTGGTGCACTTCTTGGTCGGGCTGGGTATAGATGTGAGCGATTGTATTCTTTCCTTGTATTTTCTCTTGTATGATTATTGGTGGTAGCAGTAGTGATTTGTGTTATGCCTTAGTTACTAAACTGTTCTTACCTCAACCTGTGGGAGTTGCATTCTTTTCGATACTCCCTCCCACCCCTCTGGGAGCAGGGGGAAGAAAGAGGGTGGAGTGAGCGAGCGAAACTGCGTGGCTGACTGGACTTAAACCATGACACCATCTCACACAAGTCACTAATGTTATGGACATACTAACTCTACATATAGAGTCAAATAACAGCAAAACTCCAAAATTAACTTATTCAGTTAAGGCTTAACAAGTGGGAGTGGATTTGTTCCCATCACAAGTCTTGGGGTACACCTTGAGAGTGTTATTTTATGTCATACTAGTCCCAAGGTTAGAAGCTTGTGTTTAAGATGTAGCAACAGCACCCTTTTACTATGAACTTCACATGAGACTCGCATACTTAAAGGTTTACACCTTCAACTCTGCTTACAGCCAGGCTAATACCAGCCAGTTAGTCACTACTTTGTTTGCATTCACATTCTGACACTGATAACATCACTTGTGCAAAGAAGAATGCTGTTAAGAACAGGAAGAAATCCATTTATGATCGAGTTCACAATGTGGAAAATCATACATGCTATGACAGCTCTTCTCCACCTATAACCAAGTTATAACTCTCGTTCACACTCTAACAGCGCACTGGCAGACCTTATAGAACTGTAGGGTCATGGTAGTGGGAAGATATGCGTCTCGGAATACTTGGCACTGAAGATGCCAGCATGTTTGCTATCAATGGCTGTTCTCAAATGTTTCCAGAACACGCAACAGGGTTATAAAATTCCAACCATGGCATTACTGTCTGCATGACCACTGCATATTGAAAAACACCATTCATGAGGATGGGAAGGCTCTGGTTTCATACCTGATTCTCCTACAGAATTTCTCCAGTATACCTGGAAACAAATAAGGAAAAAATTTCAGTCCTTTAAGAATCTGAATGAGTCAACTCTAAGCTCTACAGAAGACTGACTTTTATTAGTATAAGAGATAGTATTATATGCAATATTAGTACATTTAAAGAAAGTCAGTATTCTGGAGCCCTGATTTTCTCTTCTCTCCTGACATCAATTTCTTTCTTTTCCCTCTCAGTTTTAGGCAGCAGGCTCGTGGTCTATGACTTGAAGGTAAGAGTTATCCATAAGGCTTTCCAGTATTGTTTTTGGTAACAGGAAAAGTTCAGAACAAGCCAATCCAGAACAAGTAGAGGATCGCCTATTGGAGCACATGTATTAAGAAAAGTTGCAGACTACTGACTTAATGTACTTTCCCTGCCTACTAACAGTACTAAATCCAGAAAAGCACTTGCGCTTTTCCATAGTTCTTTAAAAAGCCAGCTTCAGGAAATTCAGTAATAGCCTTGGGTAGTGACAACCAACATAGCTGCTAATTAGGACCAGAGAAACCACTCTCCATATGTGGTTCTTCAGCCCTTTTCTCAACACTTTGAAATGATAAACCTCACAATACCAACAAACACCTCTCAGCAACCCAAATCAAGTCTTACCAAACAACAGAAAACATTGCTTTAAAACCAAGTCAAGAACGGACAGTTGAAGAATTTCAGTCAAAGGAGGGCTCAAAGGCAATAGAAAACAAGTTAATGGGGTTTTCTCCCCCATAAAATGGATGGCATTTCGCATTGACAGTCTCTTAAAACACCTTCAGACTTTCAGTTTCTCTTACTCTTACAGCGCAACCAACTCCTAAAGTCAATGGCAACATAAGCTTCATAGCAGTCAGCGATTACATTTCCTCATCAATACAGAAGGACAGCTGTAGCTCATGCTGTTTCAACAATTTCCTTATAACAAAACATACTGGGACGCTGGTCACATGTGAGTTTTTAGAGCATTCTGCTTGAAATATTTTACTTTCTGAAAAGCAGTTTTAGAAGATAAAGCAAAGAAATAATAAGGCCCGACTATGAGACTTTTAATCTTACACAGAGGTTTCAATTCTGCAAGAGACCCTCTCCTGGTCTGCAGTCTCACTGACCATATACACGTTTCAGACTCGCCTGTGCAGACTGCATTTCCATGACAAGACCCAAAATCTGCAAGCCTACATCATCATCCCACTGAAGTTGCACTAAAGCTTCCTGATTCCGAGCCTAAAAGGGCAAGCAGCTTTTGCAACTACCATCTGCCAAAACAAGGACACGTACCCTACCGAACCACTGCAGCCGCCTCCAAAAAATAACCTACGTACCGGTGTAACAGTTGCTGCCTTTTGTTACCTAATTACTTAACCACACAGAGAAATTAACACACAACGAACGAAACAGGACAAGCTGATTAACAACGCGGAGAAGCAAGCTGTCAAGAAACAAAGAGACCCCGAGCCCGCACGGGAGCCAGAGCTGCCCGCTCGGAATGTCCTGACTCCGAAGCGCTGCTAACGCAGGACCTCACGCCCCTCACGTCCCCTCGCCCCTCTCCTCCTGCGGGACCTGAGCCTCACCCGCAGGGCTGACGGGACCGCTGCCAACCGGTGCCCCGTCCTCACACACAGCAGCAGCAGCCACGGCCACCTCCCCCTCGTAGCCCAAAGCCTCCGGCGCGCCGAGGGAGGCGGCCGCAGCGGGGCACCGGCACCGCCGCCCGCCCTCCCGGGCCCGCCTCGCCTCCCCCCGTACCGAGCGGATAACCCGGCGGTGCGCGCCGCCCCACGGAGCCCGGCAGCAAGCACTCACCCGAGCTCTACGAGGCCGGCGACACAGACAGCAACTACCCCATGGCGGCAGCACGACCGGCCCCGAGCTGACACATCAACAAAGATGGCGGCGACGGGCGGGGTTTCGGCGGGGGGGCGGGAGGCGGGGCCGGGGGAGGCCGGCGGGAGAGCACCCCATGGCGGCCGCGCCGGGTGGCGGTGAGGGGGGGTACATGGTGCTGCCCGGGGCTCGGAGGGGCTGGGACCGTTCTGTCCCGGGGTACAGAGCTGTCGCGGCCCCGGCACCCCGCGGGGATGGCGTGACCCACCGTGGCTGGTTCAGCCTGGAGAAGAGAAGGCTCCTGAAGGGGAGACCTTAGAGCAGCTCCAGTGCATAAAGGGGCTACGAGAAACCTGCAGAGGGGCTTTGGACAAGGGCCTGTAGGGACACAGGACAAGGGGAAAGGCTTTAACCTGCCAGAGGGGAGATTTAGCTTAGACATTAGGAAGAAGTTCTTCCCTGTGAGGGTGTAGGAGCTGCCACACAGGAGAAACTCTTCACCCCAACAGTTTTTAAGAGAGATGGGCACAAAGATACCCTGCTTCTGGCAAGATCAGTGCACAAATGATGACTAACAGAGTCGCTTCTTCCCTAAGTAAACAGCATCTCGTTTTCCAGAGCCAACCCTTACACACACCGTCAAAAGCCTTTTGGATCCACATGCCATCTAAGAAGAAATCCAGAGTCTCTTTATTGCTTATTCTGACAGGATTTGGGCATCAAAAATCTGGAGGATGCCTCAGTGTGGGGAGCAGCAATTTTTCAGTGGAACACAAAGTGCTTTGGAATCCAGAGCACTACACACATGCCTTTTTATTTTATTTAATAAAAAATAAAAGGAAAAAATACCCTGGCAGACAAGCTGTTAAGTGAAAACAGTTGCATTTACTATAGCAGACCAGCTAAAGTGGGCACTGGCTCTTTCCTGCAGGAATTCGTTAAACAGAACAATAGGAAGGCAAGTTAAAATCACTCAATAATTTGGTTTGGCAGGGACCTCAGGAGCATATGTAGTCTAATTTCCTATGCATGGAGGAGCAAACTTTGATATTAGATCAGATTGTGCCTTTATTTTGGCTAATTTACTTTTATATACATATAAACCCGTACACATACCTATATGCTTCATACCTATAACCCCAGCGATGATTTCTTCAGTGCATACCTTTGATGACTTTGAAAATAGAATGTGCTGCATAACATTACTTAGACATGTTAATCGGGAGCATTATTTTCCTCCTCATTCTTTCCAGGTATTTGGAATTTCAGAGCCACAAATGCAAGTTTTGGGGTCCTAGAAAATGTTCCCTTGAAAACTCTTGAGGTTTAACCCCATCTAGTAACTAAGCATCAGGCTGCTGCTTGCTCACTCCCCTAGTAGTGGGATGGAGGAGAGGATTGGAAGATTCAAGCTTGTGGGTTGATAAAGACAGTTTAATGGGACAGAAAAGGAAGAAAATAATAATAATGATAATAATAAAGATGAAAACATAGAATATGGAAAACAAGTGATGCACAATGCAATTGCTCACCACCAACCAACAAATTCCTAGCGTGTTCCTGAGCAGCAGCTCCCCAGCCAGCTTCTCCCCCAGCGTTCCATGCTGAGCGTGATGCCATATGGTGTGAGATATCCCCTGGGTCAGTTGGGATAGGTGTCCCGGCTGTGTCCTCTCCCAACTCCTTGTGCACCCCTAGCCTGCTCACTGGTGGGACAGCATGAGAACCTGAAAAGTCCTTGACTTAGCATAAGCACTAGTCAGCAGCCACTACAACATTGCTGTATTATCAACATTATTCTCATCCTAAATACAAAACACAGCACTGTGCCAGCTACCAGGAAGAAAACTAACTCTGTCTCAGCTGAAACCAGGACAAAACTCTGCTACAGACTGTTAAAAACAATGGGATCTTAGAGAAAATCGATATGCAAACCATTCAGCACTATTGTAACTAGGAAACTTTGCATGTTCATTATTTTGGGAAAGTTAATACTGCTTCAGATAATTAAACAATTGCCTAACCACTGCCTCTAAAGCAGTGGAGTCAGATGAATGTCTTTAAAACATTATTTAGGTAAAAGCATAAACAAGAGTAGCTTGTAGAGAAAACGTGGCCTCAGCTTTAACCTCCAAATAACATTTTGGAGGCAAAATACATTTTGCTTTGCTCATAATATGCTGTGTATTCAGTATTGCTAAAAATAACATAAAAATCAGGTATGGAATAGAGACAAGCAAAAATTGTCCATTTTCAGAAAGGAGTGCCATGTAACACACACTTGCTAATTGCCATGCAGCCCAAGTCTAAGCATTGCTTTCAGAAATGCTTTGTTGCCACTCCTGCTCCTGTTCTGCAGCTTAGTGGCAAAGTTCACACAGTTCTACTGCTCTGTAACACAGTCACTTCAGTGCCCAAATGCTTCTTATTTGGTCTTCTGCTTATTTACAGGCAACTACAGAGACACCAGTGTACTCTGGCCTTCTAAGATTTATGCTTCTGCTTTGCCGTACACTTTGTCTGCAGCCCCACTGGCGTTAATCGTACTTGGCTTACTGTGTCCCATCAGACTTGGCAGAATTTCAGCTGATTTTCACCTTTTATTCTGGACACTTTTTCAGCAGGACTGAAATCAGGTTCAGAAAATTGAACCTGGTTATTGCAGTTCTCCCTCAAAGGCAAGTGAAAAGGCGCTTTTTTTTGTACTCGTCTGGACTCCGCATGGCTCTAGTCCCAGCACTGATGCTCAAACAGTTCTGACTTACAATATCTGTGCTTAGGCCAGATTTTCATTTAAAGAATATCTTACCCCCAGGAGGCATCCACAGATACTTAGGGAATGATAATGACAGGACATAGAGAGAGCCCCTTCCCCAAACTGCCTGCATTCATATTAAATAAGAATGTCCAAATTATTGTAATTTGGCATGTACAAATGCTGAGGAAGACAATTTCTGAGAAAGAGAACCTACCATCTGAAATACAGTCAGTCACACACAACAGACTTCTGCTGCAGACAGCAGCTCTGCATTGCAGAGGCAGAAGCAGAATTTAGACCATATTTTCAAAAGGTTGTAGTTCTAGCTTTTGGCTTGTGCTGTGTTATCTACAAGAAAAGTATTCATGTAACTGCTCAATTTTCCAGGTGACTTTTGTTAATTATACATAGCATTTCTACAGCTTTGCCCACTGAAGGGCCTTACTTTCCTGGGTTTCATTACTGTTCCTGTGCTTTCTCCTTCAACTAAAGTGTTAGCAATGCCACTTCAAGAGAGAACAATGAGGTGTCTTGAAATAGCAGATGTGCTGAACACCCCACTCTCCTCTAGGACTACTGGCACTGCAAGGCTATAGCTGGCATTGCCAAGGAGCTGGGAGCAGAGTCCAGGTTGCCTGACTCCCATTCTCTCTGTTTATCACGAGGCAGGTCTGCTATAATGCAATTAGCACGGGCTGATTCGATTCTTGCATTTCACATCATCACAAGATTACAGAAAAAGATACTATTTTCTTCATTAGGAATCAGTTTCATTGTTTGCTTTATTCTAAGCAAGCATGATTTACCATGGGTCTTCAGGGAGCACCATCCACAAAAACACAGGAGCCCCATCTTCCCCCCACGTGTCCAGTAGGGACAGAATGTCTGCTGAAGCTGCAGTCCCACTGGCTAAGGTCCTGCCACAGTGTCACCAATCTATGCACAATAAATCCTAATTGTGACTGTCATTATACAAGTGCTCTGAGTAAGTTATACCTGGAAAAACCTACTTTCATTATATGTTGTTTGGACTGTCCTTTGTTCAGCATGTAGCTCAGTGGTGTCCCAGCTAGTCTAGGCACTCAGTGGTGTGCCAGCTAGTTCCTAGGCACTTAGACTCTAGATTATTAGAGCTAATGACACACTGGTACAGTTATTACAGAACTTGAATGTAGGCAAGCCCAAAGCTCTTGCTAAAAATTGCAGGCAAGCCGCATCAACCTCCTGTGGCTCCTGTGATGTTGCTTCTGATCAGCCTCCATGCTAACAGCACTCTCCCCAGTTCCCTCTCACACTCCTTCACATTTATCTTTTTCCACTGCTGCAGCCAGACCTGTTATTTTTTATTTTTAGCATTAATTTTCCTGTGATCCTTTCCTGCCCTTTCTTGTCACAGTATCCTGAGGCATGGAAAGCCCTCAATGACTGATGTTTCAGAGCAAAACCAGTGAAAACAACATCTGCCCTGACTCAATCATCCTTTGGCACTTTTAACTGCAAGAAAACTTTGTGCCAGTTCACATGCTGATAAAGTTCTGTCTCCAGTAGGATACGTGGTTTTCCTTTTCATTGCATCATATCAATATCATTCCAGCACAATCTATAGTGCTAATTAGTGTAATTTCAAAAGAGTGTTCAGACTGGCAGCATTGTTTTGGTTCAGCAGGCCTTGGGGAGTGAAAATGCGTAGCTAGCTAAATGTACTGGAATACTGTCAGTCACAAAGTCTATTTCTTTACCACAGAGAGAAGTCTGAATGACATAGAAGTATTTTGTAATGCCTGAGTGGTATTATTGCTTCTGAGGCACAAGGATTATTGGGCTAATCTTATGGACCAAGGCACAAGGTGCAGGGAGGTAATGGATCATAACTGCTCCATTTCCCCACAACCTCCCATGTACAACTCTGCCTACTCTGACGTGCAAAGCTGGGCAATTTGGCAGATGGATTTCCTGAAATCCCACCTAATACTACCTAATTTCCCCTCCTTCTTTCAGGGCAGCCTCCAACACAGTCAGCTTCTACTCAGATTGCAGCTGAGGGACGCAGATTTATTGGAGCCAGGGAGGGTCTTTCCTCTGACTTTGGTATGTAGTATCTGAACCAGCTACAAAAATCTCAGCAAACCTTTGATGTGTTGTTCCTTTTTCTCTTGAGAATGCTTAGCAGGAACAATAGTTTGGCAGACAGGATCCTAGTCTTAAAACACAGGAGATTTGGACTGAAATGCCATCACAACCAGACTCCAAATTACTTTAAGACAGAATAGCTATGCTTCAGTTTCTTCTCTGTGAACAGAGATATTAATTCCCTGCCCCACAGAACCTTGTAATAATAAAATCCATCACTGACTTTATGCACTTTAATAATAAGTGCAACAGCATTGGCACTAAAATAGAATAGATTCATTTAGTTTTGGTGGAAATTTAATTGTACAGCACTGGAAAAACCTGAGGGCATGTCTAAGTACAAGCGTAACTCCATCAGCGTTGAGGACAAAGTATGTTTTCCAGTGAAGATAGAGACAATGAGGATGGGAGACAAAAGTTAAAGGAAGAAAAGAGGAAAACACCTTTGGAAAAGGAAGAGGAGAAAGAACAGATGAAAGCAGAGAATATACTGGAAATGGGAGATGATGTATTTTTTAGGCTTCAGGGCAAAAATCATCATAGAATCACAGGATGGTTTGGGTTGGAAGGGACCTCAAAGCTCATCCAGTTCCAACACCCTGCCACAGGCAGGAACACCTTCCACTAGAGCAGGTTGCTCCAAGCCCCGTCCAACCTGGCCTTGCACACTGCCAGGGATGGGGCAGCCACAGCTTCTCTTGCTAAGCTGCGCCAGGGTCTCACCACTCTCAGGAAAGAACTTCCTAATATCTAATATAAATCTTTCAGTTTAAAGCCATTTCCCCTTGCCCTAGCTCTACAGGCCCTTGTAGAATGTCCCTCTCCAGCTTTCCTGTAGCCCCTTTAGGCACTGGAAGGACACAGGACTGGGGGGGGGGGGCTCACAAGAGAGGAGTGTAGGGGGAGAATCCCCTCCCTTGACCTGCTGGCCACGCTGCTGGCAATGCAGCCCAAAGAAAATATTATAAAACACAAACGCATCAGTTTAATGCATTGAATTTCAACACTCTTCACAAATCTCACAGCCACCTTCTGAACTTGTACTAAACAAGGGTTGTCTAACTGATGTCCTGAAAGGATTTTCCTTTTGTTGGAGAAATTACAATAAGCAGCTACACAGCTTTCCTGCTGCTCAACCATGAATGTTGGCCCAACGTGCTGGTGTGCCTGCCACTGTGAGCCATTGACAGGCCAAGTCAGGAGGAGCCCAAAGCTGCTCAGGCACAGAGCTGTGAGTATGACCTGTAGGTTGTTCTGAAATTAAGAGCTAAGGACAGTGCTACTCATTGCTCTCTCTAGCCAGTATTTAGTATCTTTCAATTATTCTTTCTGCATCACTAAGAGCAGTACAGTACATGAATCCTCAAGGAGCACATGGGGCTACTAGTGAAACCATGGATGTTTTGCTGTCCCTCAATGAGTTTTGATGAAGACAGAGCGAGAAAATTAGTAGTGCTTTTGAGTAATAAAATAAAAGCAGTCTTCTCCAACGCACTCGTTGTAATACCATTTGTGACTGACGTTTTTGGCCATAGTTAAGTGAACACCACACAGCTTAGCTCTCAAGTTCTCATAACTCCATAGGTTTGGGTCGGAAGGGACCTCAAAGCTCACCCAGTTCCAACCCCCTGCCATGGGCAGGAACACCTTCCACTAGATCAGCTTGCTCCAAGCCCCTGTGCCCAACCTGGCCGTGCACACTGCCGGGGACGGGGCAGCCACAGCTCCTCCGGGCACCCTGCCCGCCACCGCCCTCCCTCAGGTGGCCTGGCGCCGTGCGCTGATGGCCGGTGCCCGCCCATCTCCTGAGGGGCCTCATCGCCCCCACGAGCCCTTTAACGCCAGCAGCCGCTACCCGCCCCTGGCGAGAGACGGCACCGCCTGGGCCGCCCCTTCCCCAGTAAGATGGCAGCCTCGGCTCCCGCCGGCAGGGTAGCTTGGGGCCCAACCGGCTACAGGCCGCCCGCGGGCTGGGAGCAGCGCGGCGGCGGGGCCCGGTGGGGGCAGCTCGTTGAGGAGCCGGGTTTTGCCCTTGGAGGGGTGGTGGTTCCGCTGCAGCCGCCGGCGGCCTTCGAGTGAGGGCCCGGCCTCGCGTGAGGCGCAGCTCGGGGAAAGGAGCTCGGTAACAGGCTGTGCGTAAAGGGGGCAAAGGAGCTCGGGAACAGGCTGTGCGTGAAGGGGGCAAAGGAGCTCGGGAACAGGCTGTGCGTGAAGGGGGCAAAGGAGCTCGGGAACAGGCTGTGCGTGAAGGGGGCAAAGGAGCTCGGGAACAGGCTGTGCGTGAAGGGGGCAAAGGAGCTCGGGAACAGGCTGTGCGTGAAGGGGGCAAAGGAGCTCGGGGCGGGCCTGGGCTGGAGGTTGTGGTGTGGGGTGTGTGGTTTTACCGGGGCTGCTCAGTTCTGGTCGATTGCAGCGTTAGTCGAAGTATGTTTGTTTTAACTTTTCTCTCATGTAGTGTAACAAGAGGGTATTTTTATATTTAAAGTAATTATATTGTGTGTTAACGTTCAGATAGCAGGTGCCAAACGTTCATTTTGGCAGAGTCCGGTGCAGTAGTTCCTTCAGGGATGGGCTCTTCGTGCTCTTCCCATTGCTGGTCACCCCAAGGCTTCAGCGCTTCACCATGGCAGTCACAACAAAGCCATGGGTGCAGTTAATGCTTTGGTGGAGGGGTGGGTTATCTAGAATGGGGTCTCTTAGAGAGCTGTCTGTAGTGGATCCAGCAAGCTTGGTGTGCAAGTAGTGACACCCACTCCTGTTTTTAGGGTGTTCCTCTCCTAAAGGACTTCGTTATGTTAGTCTAGAGTGTGCCTTGTTTAGGTCTTTAATGCAGAAAGTATTCTACTTCTTACTGCGCAGTTGAGCGAATGAGAAGTAGAGAATTAACCTTCAAAAATGGATATTTAAGCGTGGATTTAGGCTGTGACTTACAAACACTTTTATATTTAATTTGTGTGCCTGCTTGACTTAATCTTTAAATCCATGCTTTTGTAGTTAACTCATCAACAGCTGCCTTTCATCATACACCGATGTGAACATTTACATGATGGCAGAACCTCTTCACATGAAGAACAAACACGATCAAGTTGTAGGTGGAAGTTAAAGTGACAGAGTCACAGGCACCAACTTCCTATTGGAAAACTGTCATGTTCAAGGCTGAGTTTCTGAAGTACCAAACAAAAATCAGTATTCTGTAAACAAAAACTACAGGTATACTTTTTTTGCCTAGTGTAGAAACAGTACAGGAAGTTTTAGCTGCAGCACAGGTGCAATAAAAGAGGGACTTTGTCCAAAGCTTGACAAAGGTATCTTGACTTTGTTCTTCTTTAAGTGTATATATGCTTGGTTATTGATAAACATCATCAGTATGGCTTATAAATAGAATTAACTTCTAATTATTTAAACTTTTGTGGGTTGCAATGCCTTAGATAAGTGAAAAAACCCTGGGAAATTGGAGTGTTAGTGAATTAGGCACAGATACGTGCAGTGGGAGTTGGGAGTTCCTTCAGCAAAGTTTCTTGCCTTCATGAGTGTTTCAGTACTATCTGATCCAAATTCTCTTTTACTCCAAATGGGAGGAAGATGAATTGATTGAGAGATCTGAGACATCTTTGTATGCAGCCCTCTTGGGTCTGGGGAGTTCATGGGAGTCTGATTGCATGTTAGGCAACAGTTTTAGTTTAGGCAAAGTTTGCATGAATAACTTGCTTCCAGGTGGGGAGAAAAAAGGCATGCAAGCTTTGTTTTCTCAGTGGAGAACTTGGGTTAATAAGCCTGCCAGAGTGAAACAAACTCCTAATAGCATGTATAGTCTACAACTGAAAGAAATGTTTTGTAGGTAAATGAGTTGCGTACTTATAAAAACATAATATACTTATAAAAACATAGTATATTGGTATGCAGGCTTAGCTGGATATTTGTCTTGTATGAGTTGCTTGATAGAGAACAAACTCACTTGCAAAGACCTCAAGGCTTATGAGGCATTCACTGGAAAGTCAAGATCTCTTTTGAAGTATTTTGTTTCTGCGTATTTGCTCATGTGATCAACTGTCTGTATAAGTATAAGCTTAACATGGGCCAGTATTGGAAGAGATTTGTACTGTTTCAGCTACTGTGTAGTTGCCTAGTCTAAATGTTTGCTCCGTGGCTTTTGGAAATTACATGTTGGCTTTGTTTTGGTTTTTTTGTTTGTTTGGTTGGTTGGTTTTTTTGTTCCTGCTGAACAACTTTAATTGAAAACAAATTTATGGATGGAGGACATCAAGCCTTAGGTGAAGTGATAGGCACAGAGCAGTGAAACTGGTAGGTTTGGATAAACATTGTATCAGTGATAACAAGAAGTGACTTCCAGAGTGCGTCATGGTCATAGCATCTCCATTTACTCAAATGTGCTGGCAGAACAGGAGTAGATAAGAGCCTTGTGTCTTCCTGCAAATACTCCATAACACAGGCATGCATTAGTGTAATCAATCAGATCCTTTTGCAAATACTTCTGCTTCTAGGAAGATCCATGGAAGGCACAACTGAAGGAGGGGACTTGCTGTTGACAGCTGCATCTGATAATGTGAGTTACTACACTTCATCATTGCCCCAAATATTCTGAGCATTTCTAGATAACAGAAATGATCAGCATACATTGCTCTTCCTAAAACACTGAAATTTTGACTCTCTTGTCACATTTTGTTGTCACATTTTGGTATATTAGATTATTTGTACCCTAATGGCAGCTTTTTTTTTTTTCCAGTAAGAATCACTGAAGATGTTTTTCTTCCACAGGTATCATACTCTGATTCGATTCATGAGAAGCCAAAGAAATCTCAATATTCCTTCGAGAATGGTTTCTCTATTAGCTGTGATGAGAGTCTCTTCAGTTCATTAGTATCACCCCCTCAAACAAAGACTTGTCATCACTGTGGTCTGTTTGGTAAGTGCCTTTTGTCCTGTAGTCTGCTATATTTCAGTGAAAACCTATCAGAAGGTTTGCTCAGAAATGTGTTAAAATGGAGAGATATTTTTATGTCTCAGATACAAGTATAGAGACTGTTCAGAACATGTTTTGGGTTACAGAACTGATTAACAGAAGTGAACATTTCATTAAAAAAGTTTTGGTTTTCTTTTGGGTTTTTTTTTTTGTTGTTGTGTTTTTCTTTTCCTTAATTATAGAAGGAATTTGGGGCATCTGGGGTAGTAATTGTAGGTAGCTGTATGTGAATACAAACACCTGTTTGTATTTTGGAGCTGTCTTGTAAAGCAGTTATTTAATAATACCTTGAGTCTGTGTCTTAGCAGTTGTTGTCTCTTATGATATAGCTGTTTCTCTCAGACTCTTCTCTTTTTAAGGATCCCTTAGATGTTCACAATGCAAGCAAATATACTATTGCTCTACAGATTGTCAGAAAGAAGATTGGCCAGCACATCGTGTTGTATGTGAGCCAGTTAAACCAAAGTAAGTTTGTTAAAAAGTTGCCAGATAATCTTTACAGAAAGACGATATCCATCCCATTACAACCTAAGTGACCACTTAAAGGTGCTATTACAGTGAAATACATTGCTAGTGCTGCATTATCTCATTTTTGTCAGAAAAATCTGTTGCTTTGGAAGTGTAATTTGGAAGATGTTGGAGTTCTTAAGGTGTTCTGTAGTGTTGCTTAAAGCAAAAGCATTGTTTTTACTTGCTTATCACATGTCTTTGGTGTTGATGATGTCCGGAAGGGAGGAGAAATGAGACTGCTTTTCAGCAGTGACATGCTTAATGGATTGTATTTAACAGACTCCAAAGAGGCACACTGAATCTCACTGTTACCTCAGTTAATTTCATGGATATTTTAGCTTTGATGAGCCCAGCTGCAATTAGAAGTTGTCTCAGCCAGGCCTTTCTCTAGCTGCTCATTATTGCTTTTTGACATGCCAGTTTAGATGCTCAAGAGATTACTACCTAATCTGATTTGATTAAAATAAGCATCATTAGGTTATGACAAGTACAAATTGACTGGGTGGCTCTAGAGCAGTTAAGGGGAGTGATATAGCCATTCAAGCTGACAGTCTGTAGCAAGGAGTGGTGATTGCAGTTCAGTAGGTCTGCATCCAGAAGTCTGTAATCAAAGTTTACAAGAGATTTATTCCTCCCCCCCCACCAAGAATTTTTACAGTGACTGAATGGGGAGAAAGGGGGACAATCTGGCCTGTGTGTTACCTGGATATTACTTATGTGTTCAGCTGAAATACCATCTTTTTTATTTCAATTTTACACTTCTTTGGTTAGTTTGGGATTGCAGTGTAGCAGAACTCTGCAATAGTGTAAAATTTATTCTCCATTTTAATCAGAAGAACTTTATTTTGTTATTGTTGATGGCATCAGGAAAAACACACCAGATGTTGGATAACAGGGAACTAACAAATTTGCCATTCTGCCTCCTCCTGGAGGAGGAATAAGGGTTGATAAAAACCACTTACTATAAACACAGCTTTTTGTATTTGCAAGTAGGTGTTGCAAATGCTACTTGTCTGTCTTTGATTCTTCAAAGTTAACATCCCGTTTTCTTTGATTGTAGTGTAAGTAATAAAGATGGAGGCAATTCACCTGGTAAAAGCAAGAAGAGAGTTTATCCTAAGGTACGGAATGTGCTTTTTACTATGTCTTGAATGGATCTGCTGTGACTAGTTGCAATATGCTTAGTTCAAGCTGTACGGCAAAGGAACAAGTTCCAAAGGTTATAATCTGCTCCTTTTAGAAAAATCAGTGCTTCAAATAAAAAGTTACTGGGAGAAGCATTCAAAACCATGAAGGTTTTGAAGCCTTTTGATCTTAGTTTCAACTAAACGTTTCCTGTAGTCTTCTTATGAACTCTTCTGCAGGAAATCATTTTGTTGTCTTCCTGGTTTCTTGGGCTGATATATCTGAAAGTGAGTAAATGTGCATACCTGCAACAAGCCTTGTGTTTGCACTGTACAAGAAAACTCCATGTGGTTCTTTGAAGTGTCTCATTCATCTCTTTTAACTTCCTGATGAATTTCTGGTGCGTGCGTATTTGTGACTGTGTTCTGATAAAATTGATCAATGATCATATGGGACCTTTGTATTCAAGAGGGTATACAATATGCATAAATAGCAGAAGGTGTTATGTTTGCCTCATTCATCTTCTGAAACTCAAGGATGTCCTGTGGAAGTAGGAGAGCTTATATTGCATATTGAACAATACTTAATGTGGTTTTGGTATTGTATTGTGAGATGTGTTTTAATGGAAAATCTAGAAGGATCTTTGTTGCAAGTAGACAATCAACAGTAATCTCAGTTGTTGTGCATTGTCTGCAGTATGTTGGTCCAAATATAAAAGAGGTTTTTCCTAAGGATGTGTATGAGGTTATTTTTCTGATGTTTTTAGGATGTCACAGACACAGATGCATTAGGCAGATGTATTGTGTTTGTGTGGCAAGGTTTTAGTAGAGGAGGGGCTACAGGGATGGCTTCTGTGAGGAGGTGCTGGAAGCTTCCCCTGTATCCAGTGGAGCCAATGCCAGTGGGCTCAGGGATGGACCTGCTGCTGTACAGGCCCGAGCCCATCAGTGATGGTGGCAGTGCCTCCGGGATGACGTGTTTGGGAAGGGGAAAAGTTACTGCACAGGAGCAATTGCAGCCAAAGAGAGGAGTGAGAATGTGTGAGAGAAACAGCTCTGCAGATCTTAAGGTCAGTGCAGAAGGAGGGGAGGAGGTGAGCCAGGTGCTGGAGCAGTGGGTTCCCTGCAGCCTGTGGTACAGACCATGGTGAGGCAGGCTGTGCTCCTGCAGCCTATGGAGGTCCATGGTGGAACAGGTACCCATGTGCAGCCCATGGAGGACCCCACATTCAGCAGGGGGATGCCTGAAGGAGGCTGTGACCCCATGGAAAGCCTGCACTGGAGCAGGTTCGTGGCAGGATCTGTGGCCCCATGGGGGGAGGAGTCCACACTGGGGCAGATTTGCTGCAGGACTTGTGACCCTATAGGGGACCCACGCTGGAGCAGCCTGTTCCTGAGGACTGCACCCCGTGGAAGGGACCCATGAAAGACTGCAGCCTGTGGGAATCGGGTTAGGGGGGTTTGTGGAGGCCTATCTGTTATGGGAGACCAGGGGAAGAGTGTGAGGAGTCCTCCCTTGAAGGAGGAAGGAGCAGCAGAGACAATGTGTGATGAATCCACCACAGGCAGTTGTTTAGATTTCCTTTGTTTCTTTTAACATGGATGCCAGCAGTTAAAGCCGTAGCTATAATCTACTCTGTGGTGTTAAGGATACAAGGAAGCAGGTGGAATTCAATTCCTCTTATTTGTGAGAACATAATAAGCAGGAAGTGTAGCTGAGCTGTCCTGTAAAATGGATGTTAGAGGAAGAGGTGAATGTGTAAGACTTCAGCACTTGTTTTTCATTGTCTCTTCAGTGTATCTCTGTGATAATGTTTAAGTTATTTTCAAGAGTAATACCAAGTCTGTAAGATTTTTTTTTTTTGTTGAAAGTCAACAGAAGCACTTTTTTACATGTTTCTTGAAATGATCAGAAGTTTTTTTTGTTACTACAAGGTGCTTAAGATAAACAACTCCAGTTTAAGCATAACTTGTAGCTGTTTTAAATAGGGTGGCTCAACTTCTGTGGATTCTCTCAAGACAGAAGAGCACATTATGAAAGTAACACTTTTGGATCTTCAGGCTCTAGGGATCAAAAAAGCTATGGAAGTACAGGTACTCTTGTTTCTGAAGAATCCCACAATGCTTTATTAGGTTGCATTGGAAGCTTTGTTAAGCATATATAGCTGCATGTCACCTCAGCGATTTTGTATCATTTTGTTCACATGTAAAATTCCTTTATTTGTATGAAGATGAGTAAATGCAAGCAGGGCTGTGGGGGGAGTGAGGAAGACTATTTCTGTGAAGGTGAGCATCACAGGGTTTGCTCCCTGCAATTAATTACTGCTGGATTCAAAACAAAAGAATAAAACCAGGTTTAGGTTGAAATGCTTTGATTGAAATGAACACTGGTCCTGAATTACATACTGAAGGTTGTTCTTGTGTGATTATAATCTATTATGGCTTTTCTGTTTAGGGTATAGTAACAGAGTTCAAGAGCCCAAGTGAATTTTATATACAGTTGAGTTCTCCAGACTTCTTAGACCAGATCAGTAAACTGTCTCTGAAACTGCAGGACTGTTATGCTGGCACAGTTATTCAAGACCAATATATTGCTACCAAAGGGGAAGTCTGCGTTGCAAAGTGTTCTTTGGATCAGGTAACATCTGATTGTCCATAAAATAACCATTCCTGTGTAAGCTCATCATGTTTTGCATGTTTGGCTTTTATATCTCTACCAGTGAAAGCTGCTTATTAGAGATTAGTTTATTGTTGGATTGTGGTAGTAGCTTGTTTCCTGTCATCTGGAGCTCATATTTAGGGTATTGACTTCCTGCAAAAAAGTTTACTTTTGTGTGTTTACGTACTTGAACCTCATAAGTGCTGTATGTCCTACTGTTGCTTGAAGGATGTGTGTGTTTTTAACAAATCTAGATTACTGTAGTTAGAACAGTTTGGAATATGACTCTGCTTAATTAAGGAAGTTATTCTTCATTTCTCACCTAGCTTTTCTTGTTGCATTTCCATAGCCACATGTAGTTCCTGTTTCCCTTCCCACCCCTTTTTTGTATTTCTGCTCCTTTTTCTCCATTACTAGCAGATTCTTGACTTACTATTCAGTATGCAGTGTCTGTAGGAGCAGAATTTTACCTTCACTGCAGTGAACACTACAGTAGGTTGTGTTCATTTAAGTCACTTCAGAATTTGTCAGTGCCTTTGATAAACAAACCTGATGAAGTAAAGCAAACTATGTGGTGTCCTTATGAAGATGATGGTTTATTCCCATGCAGACCTGGAATAGAGCACTGGTAAAGGATGTGGATATGTTGCAAAAGAAATCACAAGTATTCTATATAGATTATGGAAACGAAGAAGATATTCCACTCGCCTGGATTAAAGCTTTGCACAAAGACAATGAACTGTTGGTTCCTCCATGTGTAAGTTCTCTTTACCTGACGCTGGCTGAGGTGTTTTAAATTAATAGCTCTAAAGTGAGTGTAACTCATGTCTCAGTGTAACTGTCATTGTAATATTTTGTGTTCAGTGAAAGTGATACATGAAAACTGCTATGCTACATGAAGTACACCCTCTGAAATGTTTTCTTATTTACTCCATAGGGGTGAGGAAGGCTGTTTAGCTTTTTTACTTCCTAGTCCCAGAATTCTTGGGTTCTGAGCTGATAAGTGCCCTGGAGGGTTTTTCTTAAGTCCACATGTCCCTAGTATGCTTCAGACCAGCCAGCCTCACCTCTGTGCCTGGCAATATCTTGGAGCAGATTCTCCTGGAAGGCATGCTGAGGCACATGAAAAACAACAAGGTGCTTGGTGACAGCCAGCATGGCTTCACTAAAGGGAAATCCTGCCTGACCAATCTGGTGGCCTTCTATGATGGGGTTACGGAGCTGATGGACAGGGCTAGAGCAGTTGATGTCATCTACCTGGACTTGTGCAAAGCACCTGACACTGTCCCACATCATATCCTTGTCTCAAAATTGGAGAGACATCAATTTGATAGGTGGACCACTCCGTGGATAATGAACTGGCTGGATGGCCACACGCAAAGAGTTGTGCTCAATGGCTCAATGTCCAGCTGGAGGCCAGTAACGAGTGGTGTCTCTCAGGGGTTGGTGTCAAGACCAGTCTTGTTCGACGTCTTTGTCGGTGGCATAGACAGTGGGATTGAGTGCACCCTCAGCAAGTTTGCCGATGACACCAAGCTGTGTGGTTCGGTTGATGTGCTGGAGGGAAGGAATGCCATCCAGAGGAACCTTGACACACTTGTGAGGTGGGCTGATGCCAACCTGATGAAGTTGAACCATGAAAAGTGCAAGGTCCTCCACCTGGGTCAGAGCAATCCCAGGCACAGCTACAGGTTGGGCAGAGAAGAGATTCAGAGCAGTCCTGCAGAGAAGGACCTGGGGGTTTTGGTCGATGAGGAAATGAACATGAGCCAGTTTCAGTGTGCGCTCACAGCCCAGAAAGCCAACCGTATCCTGGGCTGCATCAAAAGGATCATGACCAGCAGGTCGAGGGAGGTGATCCTGCCCCTCTACTCTGCTCTCCTGAGACCTCACTTGGAGTATTGTGTGCAGTTCTGGTGTCCTCAACATAAAAAGGACATGGAACTGTTGGAACAAGTCCAGAGGAGGGCCACGAGGATGATCAGGGGACTGGAGCACCTCCCGTATGAAGATAGGGTGAGAAAGTTGGGGCTGTTGAGCCTGGAGAAGAGAAGGCTGTGTGGAGACCTCATAGCAGCCTTCCAGTGTCTGCAGGGGACCTATAGGGATGCTGGGGAGGGATTCTTCGTGAGGAACTGTAGTGTGAGGACAAGGGGTAACGGATTAAAACTTAAGCAGAGGAAGTTTAGATTGGATATGAGGAGGAAGTTCTTTACTGTAAGGGTGGTGAGGCACTGGAATGGGTTGCCCAGGGAAGTTGTGAATCCTCCATCGCTGGAGGTGTTCAAGGCGAGGTTGGACAGAGCCTTGGGTGACACTGTCTAGGGTGAGGCATCCCTGCCCATGGCAGGGGGGTTGGAACTAGATGATGGTCCTTTCCAACCCTGTTCTGTGATTCTATACTAGAGGAAGGCAGAGGAAACATTCTGCTTGCTTGTTTTAATCTGGGCTTGTACAGCAGGAAAAATGGTTTCTAGCTTCTGAAGACTTAACTTGGAGTAAGGGCAGCTATTGGTCTGAGTTCATTCACATACTATGTGAATGTCTTCTGTTATAACATAGATGTTCTAGCTTTAATTTGTGAGTTAAGCTGGTATGTTTAGCTATGCACAAAGGATAGACAGGCATTCTTCTGATCAGTGACAACTATGACTATCTGCTGTTGGAAATAGTTGTTAATAACTTGTTCAGCTGACTTTCTACTGGATCCATAAAAGATTTTGAGAGCTGTTTAAATCTTTGCTTAAAGCCCTTGGTATCTGTTGAGGGCAAGTTAGGACATGTACCTGTAGTCATATGTGGTGTGTGATACAAAAATGCCTTACATAAGACAGCATAAATAGTGTGAGAATAGGAGGAAATGTAGCTTACAGTTTGAATGTACCTTCCTCATTCTTAACTCTCCTGTAAAGAATTTAGTTGAATTGATAATGCTTCAAATTCCAACAGCAGCTTTAACTTTTATGTGCAAGGTGGTATTTTTAAGAGCCCTAATTATTCACTTGCGTTTTCTACAGGGCAAACAACCCCCATCCCCTCTTGTTCTAATTGCTGTTCTTTCCAGGCCATTAGGTGTTCCTTTGCTAATTATGATCCAAAAGAAAAAGGGTGGAATGAAGGTGCTGCCGGATTTTCTTCGCAGCTCATAGGAAAACACTGTTCAGTAACTGTTGTTGACATATTGGAGGAGGAAATGATGTTGAGTTTTGCTGTAGAAGTTGTTATTCTAGGTTCTGGTAAGTACTTGGTAGTATGGGAGGCGGGGTGGAACCCCAAATACAAATAAGTATTCTGTGATTGCTTTCCTTCCCCCTGCCCAGTACCTTTAGAAGAGGTTTTTTTTTCTTGTTTTCCTCCTTTATTCTTTTGCTTTAACAGATGCAAAATTGGGACCATGTTGTTCCTTTTATCACATGCATTTTTAGCTCTTAAAAAATGACAGTGTCAGTTTTGAGTTCCACTAAGGATTTCACCAGCTTTTGTTCTGTTTCATACACGGTCACTAATGGCAAAGCAATGGAACTTGCCAACCTCTTGGAGAGAAGATCGCAAAAAACACCACTGCGTTCATGAATGCGGTTTTCCATGGGATGTTGCATGTGCCTGTTCCATGACTTTACAAGCTATTTGAACACCTGTATTCAGGCTTTCAGTTGAAAGTGACAATATAGACAGCTTGGAATACTGATTCATGTGCATCAGAAATGGAATATGGAATAGCTAAGAAACTCAGTACTTCTTTGTAAACGTTGTGTGCTGAGTGTTGTAAATATGGAGGTAAGTTATGAATCCTTGTGTCTGAAAAGCTGTATCAGTCTGCCACGACTTTGAGTACATACTCATTGTTACTGCCTAGCTCATTTAATGTAGTCAGTCTTGGAGCTATGAATGTCTTCAGAAAACCAAAGTAGTTGGATTACTCTGAAATTACTTTTATTTTACATCCTAAGCATATTAAATGTTCAACAAATAAGTAGAGCATGCTCACTTTGTGATAGGTATATAGGTCAGCCTTAGAAGATGATTCTGAAATGAAACTAAGCCATGACTGTCTTGCATGGTAAATAACTTTTGTTTCCTACATCTGTATTTTAGGAGACTATCTAGCTAAAGCACCTTTAGAAACAAAGTCTGATGTAGCTCCAGGAACTGATGCTGAAGGAGGAGACTCTCTGAGAGGTAAGCAAGCAAATCAAACTTCTTAGTAAGAGAAGGAACAAAAAAATTGGGAAATTTTAGGCCCTTCCATGTAGCATGGTACTCTGAAAGTAGGGAATATTCTACTGTTCACCAATGTCTTAAAAGCCCTGGCTAATGGAGCTTACTTCAGTTCACTAGTGACTGTAGCACATATGCTTTTTAATAGTATAAAGCACTTGTTTAGTGATGATCATAGAATGGTTTGGGTTAGAAAGGACCTTAAGATCATCTAGTTCTAACACCCTGCAATGGGCAGGGATGCCTCACACTAAATCATGTTGCCCAAGGCTCTGCCCAACCTGGGGTTGAGCACTGCCAGTGATGGGGCATTTACCACTTCTTTGGGCAACCCATTCCAGCTCCTCACCAGCCTCACAGTAAAGAACTTCTTCCTTGTATCTAACTGAACTTCCCCTGTTTCAGTTTAAACCTATCACCCCTTGTCCTATTGCTGTAGTCCCTGATGAAGAGTCCCTCTCCAGCATCCTTGTAGGTCCCCTTCAGGTATTGGAAGGCTGCTCTAAGGTCTCTACACAGCCTTCTCTACTCAAGGCTGGATGTGTGAGCATTATTAGCTCACATTTCAATGGCTCATTCAATTTCATGGCTAATATGACAAGAGCCTTCAAAGTTTGAAGAGTCAGGAAAAAGAATAACCTGTTTCAGCATATTTAAGTTTTCAGTCATCCAGCTTTCGGTCAGCAACTTCCCTTTATTTTTTTTTTGTTGTTGTGGTTTGGTTTTTTCTGTACAGTGTCAGAAAACCATTCTAAGCAAAGTGAAGCAAAAATACCTCAAGATGAAGAATATCTTCACTGTGCTCATTCAGCTCCAGAGGATGTCTCTGTATGTGTCGGAGATGTGTTTTCTGCTATGGTTTCTGGCATGCAAAGTCCAGAAGACTTTTTCTGTCAGCCAGTACGCAACTGCCGTAAGTGCCAGTGGGATGCAAGATACCTAGTGTGGTATTCTGGTTTCTCAGAGTGGCTGGAGGGAGGTGATGCTGCTCTTGTGGTTTGACCTGAAATGATGATTCCCTGTAGCTTTAGGCCATGCCTCAGTCAGTTAAGAGCTGTGGTGCTGTGTAGGACAGATTTGGGCAGCTTTAGCCTGTGAGGTGATAATATGTGGGCAGTCTGAGTAGTGCAAAATAAAGAAATGGTGCGGTGTGGATTTCAGCAATCCAAAGTCAATTTGTATCACAAATACTTAATGTTAAATATATTGTCTCACATGTGCCAGAAATGTTTTTCTAATTACTTTGTTTATTCCTATAATATCTTGTTGCTTTATCACTGGAGGGAAGTGTTTCCTTATAGGTTGGCTGCATGGCCTGAACTTTGTTACGTAATGTGGGAAGAATATCCAAGTATGAGAAGGTCAGATTAGAGTGCCCAAACCCACTTTGGTGTCGTCTGATAGAGTAAGACATAAGACTGTGAGTAACACAGTAGTGGACCAGAGTGCTAGGCTGCTGGGACTGCTGGTGCCCCACAGTGACCATAAACAGACGTCTGGGGGAGCATAAGAGCAAAATAAGTTTGTGGGATGTGACCTCCAAATGCTGTCCAAGCCAACGTTTGTGTGATTTCAGCTAAAAGGGCTTCTGCAGCTGGATGTGATCTGGTGTATCTCCTACATTGGATTTCTCTTCTGTGTACTTGTGCAGCCTTTGAATTCTGGGTTGACTCAATGCATACCATGTCTTTTGGCAAGAAGTGATCTTTTAATCTGTGTGTTGTCTGAAGAGCTGTCTCTTTGGTTTCTTTCTAGCATGCTTCCAGTTTCCATTTTCAGTTCCTATTGGCTTCAGTCTTTTTCCTATATTGACTGGTTTTCCCTGTTCATTCTCTTTAACACTGTGATTCCTCAGGCTCACATGAGGGCTGACTCTGATTTTCCTGATTTGAAGAGTCCTGGTCTCATCATTATTTTGGTATTATGTTAAACATTATGTGAAAAAATCTCCGTTATAGTATAAGATCTTCTTTGATCTTAAGATTTGTGTACTTTTGTAATAATTATAGTGTATGTTCCAAACCTCTCTCTATTTTAATGTTAGGCCAACTTGCTGAGCTTCAAGTGTCTCTTAATGAACATTGTGGCAAACTTCCCACTAGTCCAGCTTTCCGTCCTCCTGTTGGGAATGTGTGCTGTGCCCAGTTCACAGGTAAAACTGCAGTGAAAATGTGGCTCTTATGTCACTTTATTTAAAAAATATCATTATTATGTTTAGAAATATTTCATAGAGTTTATTGTTTGATTTTTAGCTGTGGATAGCATTTGGTAATAATGTAAAGAAATTGTTAATAGCAAAGGGTGACATCTAGAAAATACTAGTTTAAAAAAATATTAGACCGTAAATTGGTGCCTTCATTGTGCAAACTCTTTACACTGGATTAATTTTTGTATCTAGGAGCTTTTTAAGAGACCATGAAAGAAATTTGGGGGTTTCTGTGTTGGTGAGCACTATTTCCTGTGGCTGGAAATAAATACAAGCCCCCAAAGGCGAGACAGAAGAAATGGGATCATTATATCTAACGATGGTGCTCTAAGAGATGACTTCTCAATGTTATTTATATAAGACCTGATAGTCCTGAGTTTTATGTTGCTAAATCAGGTTCTGACAGTGATCACTGATGTCAAGGTTTTGCAAGTCTCATGATAAAATTGAGCCTTGCCTAACCATAGGCAAATCCTCTGCATAAAGCAGTGTGGTGTGCTAGGAACTGGTAAGTCTGTATGAAAGAAATACCTTTTATTGATTGGAATATGAAGCCCTCTTTGCCTGAAGGCAGTAGAATGAAGATGAATCTGTCTTCCTCACAGATAGTTGTCCTGTTCATCAGCTCTTAACAAGAAAAAAAGCTGCTCTTATGCCTTTTTTGTTGCTTAGAAATGTTGCTGCTGTTATTTTGTGATTGATAAACATTCCTGGTCATTTATTTCTTTCTATCTCCTGTAGCTTTGCTGCTTTGAACAAATTAGTTGTGAAACTGAACAGATAAACTGAAATAAATGGGTTTTTTTGTGGTCTGATAAACAATAAGCTGTCTTGGCATTTGAATGGGCACGGGTTTCAGGTGCCTAGCTAGGAAAAGCTATGAGATCAGTACCTCAGATATCATGATAAACTTGACTAAGCTTTTATTTCTGTTCCTCACATCTTTCAATTGAATTCAGATACTGAAATTATTAGATCTGTGGTTTTGCTTTTGAATTGCATGTCATTGTGATCATCTGAGAGACTGCTGTTTAAATGTATTTAACTTCAGCACTATGTCCATGTAATGTAACCAGTTCTTTGTTGCAATATTTATTTGTGAAGGGGGGGATGTCTTTATGGAAAGGTAAGTTTGAAACACTGAAGTTGTGCAAGGGGTGATGGTGATGGAATGTTGCATCATCCATTCACGTTTTGTGAAGGTTTGTATGAACTGTAATGCTGTTGGTTTATTTAGAGGTTGATGGTGTATTTTTAGATTGGTCTACGCAAAAGATCATTCTCTTCTCTGAAGTTAAACTACAATGAACATTTGTATCTTCCTTTTAGAAGATGATCATTGGTATCGTGCTGCTGTTGTAGCATATGTCTCTGAAGAGGCTGTTGTGGCAGAGTACATAGATTATGGTAATTCTGAAGTTCTTCCACTAACTAGACTTCGTCCTGTGATTCCAAGATTAATGGACCTGCCAGCTCAAGCCATAAGGTGTACATTGGCAGGTATGAAATAAATTAGCAGTTTCAAATTGGATAAAGGCAAAGTAAGTAGGGTGGGGTTTCATAATGATCTCATCTGTAGTATCTTCTGTTGAAATATGGGGAATGATAGAGATAATAGATGATGTTATTTCCTGAATTCTTAATCGTGGCACATCTACAAAATAGGATAAGTCTTTCCTAATGTACCTGATGATCTGCAGTTGTATGGTTGGAAAACTCTTATATTGACATACCTGTTAGGTTTTGCATGTGCCATTATTCTGAGCAAAATTCAGTCACCTACTGGATTGTGGAATTCTTTAATCTGTGTGCTTCTGACACTGCAGGGGAAGCTACAGTTTAATTTTATATCTTGCAGTTCAGAACTGTTATCTCTGTTGTGTGGTGTCTGTCCCATCCTCCCCTGGCTCTAGGGCAAATCTAGTGAAACTACCAGTAGTCTCCTCTCTGCAGGCTTGTAAAATCTGTCAAATTATAGAAAGGTTATTAACACTTTGTAGTTCATCCTTCTGTCTTAAGCCAGGATCATAATTTGTTTTTTAACATACTTGTTTAATCTGCTGTTGGAAACTGTTTATTTTCTGTTTGTTCCCATCACTCTGCAAGATAATCCTCCCATTTGCACCAATGCCCTTCCTTTAGAATACTCAATGTCTTATCCTTTCTTTACGATACTTGACATTTAATCTGCTTTTCATTTGTTTTATAAAGTCAGGAAGCTAGAATATGCTGCTCAGACTTCAGAAGGTAAACCTGAAACAATGGTTCCCTTGTATGTAGAGATATAACCAATGCATATGGAATGTGACCTAAACAAATCTCTTTTCTGGGGCAAACCATGATGCCTATAGAGAATGAGTGTTCTAAGATGAAAAAAGATCCTAAGCACAACATGGGCACAAAAAACTGATAAGATGTTTTCTGATAAGATTCAAATTTTACTGCTGCATAAAATATCCTTGTGGAAGGCAAGTTCTGCCAATCTATTACTATACAGTTCTGGTTATAACTTGCATTTTAGCCATAAATTTAGTAGTATAAAGAGTAAACGTTTAAGGAGGAAGAAGCTTAAAGGAGCAGATACATTGGCTGAGAGATGGTTAAGGTTCTTCAAAACTGTATGTTGCAAGTCTTTGAGTCTCATGACTACACTTCTTAAATGTTCATACTAAGGAAGTATTAAACCGGAATTTATGCTTTTATCTGAGTGGTAGGCTAGTTGTGCATGATCTTTGTCTTTTATTAAATCCAAGTACTCTAAAGTTCAGAATCTAAATAACTAGGTTTGGAATCTTCTTGCCAACATGCAGAGTGAGGATGAGTCACTTGATACATCAGCTGCTTAATCTTTTGTTTTAAACAGTGTTTTTATGTATTTATTTTAAAATCAAGTAGACTACATTAGAAAGAATAATTCTGTAAAATATGTTCTTGAGAATAATTGTGTAAAATATGTTGTTGACATGTTGAGACTTGGACTGTCCTCAGAACCTTTCCATACTATATATCACCTTTTAGGTGTAAAGCGACCAGTAGGAGGGTGGACCTCAGAAGATACTTGTTTTATGAAACAGCTGGTGAAAGACAAAGTGTTCACAGTAAAAGTAGTGGGTAAACACAGTTACAGATCTGTGGTGGAGCTTGTAGATGCATCAGTTACTCCAGCAATAAATGTATCAAGCCATCTCATAGAGAGAGGCTGTAGAGCTGAAGAACCAAGAAAGGCCTTGCCAGCTATTGGAATAAATGATGTTAAGCAAGCAAATGGTAAGTACAGGCATGTCCTGCTGAACTGGCATTATTTAACCTCCCTGCTAGAGTGGGTACAAAGAACGCAAGTTCGTAACTGGTAAGAACTTTTCAGCCTGGCTCATGAAGTCTGGCTTTCACAGTGGACGCCAGCCACTTAGGCTCAAGTCTTAAAAAGCCTGTTAGTTATTTCTGCATGCTTCTGCTTACCACAGACTGTCACAAACTTGAGAGGTGTGGAAAATACAAGAAGATTTAATAATATGCTCAATGGAGGAAATTATGGCTTCTCCAATGTGCCATCATTTCGTTTTCATGTGGTCTGTTCTACAACTTGTGTTAAATAATAAGCTTTTTTCAGGTACTGGAGTATAATATACAGTGTAAGTTTCTGCAGTCTTTCAGTCTTTGTTCTTTTTGTTGTTTTGTTATCTTTTGTTCTTCTTCTTGTTGTTTGATTATTTCCAGTACTCTCAGTGACAGCTTTTCCCCTCTTTTATGCCCCCTCCCCTGTTTCCCAGAGTCCCTCTTGCTCAGGTTACTACCACTAGCCTGTACCTCTTTGTGTGATTACTCTTCCCTGCTCATGTATGGCTTGCTGTTGATCAAGTATGTTAAGCAACTAGCACATTTCTCTTACTTTATTCTGCAAAGAGGGTCTCCCTGGTAATGAATCTGTTGGATTATTTGTAACAAGAAATCCAAGTACATAAATGAGCATTCAGGATGTATCACTTTTTCCTGTAAAAATTATTTTCTCTTCCTTTCTTTTCGTATCTGTCCTCTCCAGAGGACGCAACAAACAAAAGCATTTGGAAGTGGAATAAATTAACTCTGAAACAAACAGTCGATGTCATAGTGTGCACGCTGTACAGTCCTGGAGAATTCTACTGTCATATTTCAAATAACAGTGGTACGTTTATTCAGCTTTTTTCTTCCTGCTAGTTTATTTGCTTCCTGATTGTCATTTATTATAGTTCTAATGCATTACGGTTTCAAGTGAGCTTGTTGCACGAAAATTTACCTCTGAAGTTTTGGTCTCAGAATATAAGTGGAATATTGGAGAAGTTGGGTGATGGTATGTAGTGATTCTGAGACTGAAATCTTAAAGATGTTGAAGGTAAGCAGTTAAATGAAACTTAAAGAATGTAGAGAAAAGCGAGAAGAGCTACTATATGATTCTATGATTCTATAACCGAGGCAACGGAGAGATAAACAGAAGATGGCAAATAAGAGGTTTCCTGTGCCCATACAATATTTACTAGTGCTCTCCTCTAGTACTGTCCTATTCTAAGTTAAAAAAAAAACCCTACAAAGATTCAAAAGAAATAACATGAAAATGAGAAAATGCAGCTTTTTGAGACTTGACTTCCCCTTGGATAAGCTAAAGAAAAAGCCTTAAATAATCTTGTTCTGCTATCCTGTATAAAGCCTTCTAATAGCCACTGGCATTTTAACCTACTGAAAGACCTGCATGATAAAATTCAGTGGCTGAAAGTGGATGGTTAAATGTATTCAAACCAAAAATAAGGCATGTCTTAAAGGGGGGAAGGTTTGTTCCGTGACATCTCTAGGGATAGTATAGATTCATGGCTTCTCACCTTTCAAACATGACTGAATTCCTCTCTAGAAGTGATGCTATAGAGCAGGCTAAAGGACTTGTTCTAAAAAATATAGAAGCAAGTAGGATGAGATCCTATAATCTATCATATGCATTAGCTGAACTAGATAATTCCAGTGGTTGTAAAATATACTTCCGATTTTGGAGTGGAGGGTGCTTACTGGATTAGCAAGAGAGAACTGTTGATCAGTTAGTTGTTATACTGAAGTAATTTGTCAGAGAAAAATCAGCTATCTCACCTTTTCTGCTACTAAGTCTGTCTGGTAGGTGAAATGACTTGGTGTCAACAGTTATTTCTTCATGAAGTTCTAAAATTCACTGAAATCTCCCATCAAACGTTGAAGACAGCTGCACAGCGAACACCATTGATCAAGTAAAGTTATTTTGTTGATCTCATCTTTGATTTTTCTTTCTTTCAGAGTTACATGCTCTAAACTTACTTAACAAATCACTGTCTGAATACTGTCAGAAAATACCACCAAATGTTTTCAAGCCTGAGAAAGGAGAACCGTGCTGTGCCTTCTTCGCTAGTAAGTAACAGGCTAAAATATCTTTGTTTTTACAGGGTGAACGTAAAGCAAAAAGAATGTTTTAATTTATTACAAGGATGCTGGAGAGGGGCTCTTCATCAGGGACTGTAGTGATAGAACAAGGGGAAATGACTGACACAGGGGAAGTTCAGGTTAGATATGAGGAAGTTCTTTACTGTGAGGGTGGTGAGACAGTGGAACAGGTTGCCCAGAGTAGTGGTGAATGCTCCATCACTGTCAGTGTTCAAGCCCAGGTTGGACAGAGCCCTGGGCAACATGATTTAGTGTGAGGCATCCCTGCCCATGGCAGGGGGGTTGGAACTGGGTGATCTTAAGGTTCTTTCCAACCCAGACCATTCTATGAATTGGCAGAGTACAGCAAAGAATTGGATTTATTTATTAGAAGCTAAATGCTGTTAAACCTACTAAATGTACAAAGTAATTTATTCTTTCTCTTAATTAGATGATGGTTACTGGTACCGTGCCTTGGTGCAAAATGTTTGTTCAAGTGGGACTGTTAAAGTGTGCTTTGTGGACTATGGAAACGTGGAGGAAGTACCACTGGATAAAATACGGCAGATCTCATCCTCGTTCCTAAAACTTCCATTTCAAGGAATTAAATGCTGGCTCTCAGGTAGATTTTCATATGGATTCTTTCTCTTCTAAGAGCTATTGCTTTTAGAGGCTTGTTGCTCTGTGGGGAGGAGGTGGTGACACGGTTTATACTTCACAGTACTCTCGTTTTTTTGGGGAAGTGTGGGTTTTATTTGGTTTTTGATATGTGTGTCTGTCACTTCCAGCCTCTGAAAATTGTGGCAGCTGTTTTAGCCTTACTACACCGTAGACTGGCATTTAACAGAAAGATGGTGGCTCTTCCCTGAGCCTCCGACAATGCTGTGGAGTGATCTGCATGAAGATTACTTACTGATTCACCAGTCAAAGGGAACTTGTCATTTAGTTCTGCTTCGTCTGTAATGCTTGCTAACTTCTGGGTGCTGCCTTGCTAGGCATAAATGTGCTTTTGTGTAGAGAACTTAATTACTTCTCAAAACTTTTGCAGGCAGAGGAGCTCATCTGTTTTTGTGAAGCAAACTGGCTTTTCAGTTCTCACAGTTGTTTTATTTGATTCCTGCAGAGTTTAGCACCATACTGCTGTTTCTCAGTCTCCTACCAATTCTCTGCCTCTTCCTTTTCTGTACCAAATCACTCAGAATTCTAGAGTTACTCTGTTTTCCTAATGTAGTCTGTTTGACTTAAAACCAGAAAAAAATGTGGAAACAGGAAAAAGCTCAAACCCACACTTTGTCAAAGTGGGTTTTGCTGGTTTGGGTGGGGTTTGTCTCTTAAAACACTTGTTTTTTCTGCTCTTTTGACAAAATGGTTATATTAAAGTGATTCATAAACAGTCTTAACAGTTGTTGCTTGTGCTAAGGCACAAGGATTTACTTAGTAAAATATCATAAAATGTAGGGAACAAAGCTTGAGAGTCCTGAGGAAATGCCTCCTTTTAGAAGAAAGAAGGAAGAGGGAGACAGTTAACAGAGTGAAGTACAATGTGTATCCTTAATGCAGTAAAAGTAGCCTTGAAACCTCAAATTGTCTTTAAAAAGAGAAGTGGGGGGGAGGGTAAAGGAAAATAAAATGTTCAAAAAAAATCACTTAATGGAGGTATTTTGATCAGTTCTTCTATTTCTTAGGTATAAAGCCCAGTAGCAGCAAATGGATTCCAGAAGCTACAGCAAGATTTCATATGTATGCTGCAGGGATGAAGCTTCAAGCCAGAGTAACTTCCCTTTCCAGGGAGGGGGCGGGTGTAGAGCTTATTGACAATTCCACAGGTTCTCCTAAGGTGATCAATGAGTTACTAACTTCTGAAAAACTGGCTGTAAAGGAAGTTCTGCAAGAAAAAAATAAGCTTCAAAAAAAGCCTGTTGACAAGAAAGGTAACTAAATGAATGGTAACTTTTAGATTGCACAAGAAACTTCAGCATTCCAATCTTTAACCACGATCGTGCCATTCAGCTATAGTTAATATCAATAATAACCATGCATAGTTTTGATTATGTTGTCAGTTTTTACTGTTAAACACAAGCTGCCCTGCAGGTGGCATTATAGACAGAAAGAGAAAAATGACTGGGTTTGTCCTAAATGAGTGCTCTTTGAATATTTGATAGTAGAGATGTACAAGTCTTGCTATGACAAACTTTTCCCATGTTTACTGTCCAGTATCTTCTTTTTCTGAGGTGTTTCTTTTACTTCAGCTACTTTTGTATGCTATTAGTTTACGAACAGCAAATGAAGCAAGAGTTATCCTGGTTTAGATTTCTCTTCTTGAAGTGAAGACATGCAGTTGTCTCTAAAATTCAAAAAGATACTCTGTAACAGTTACTGATGTAGTGTTATAGTAGTTGTATGTGTTATGTAGTGTAGTGTATACAAGTATGTATACAGCACTGCATTTTCTTACTGTTTCTGTTAGAAACCTCACTTGGACACTGGAAGTCGATCAGGTTGGCTATAGATGAAACTCTGTCTGTCTGTGTAACAAAAGTTATAAGCCCAGACTTGTTCTATGCTGTACCAGTTAAAACTAAAGGTAAGAAAAAGCCTTCACTGTTTCTAATACCAGTAATACCCTGTTGCAAGCTAGTTCATGAAATGAATGCCTGTAGTGATCTGAACCTTGTGGAAATGTAGCTTGGACAGTAGAAACATAAAGAAAATACCGAAGGTGGGAGGATAGTAGGTTAAAAGTAAGTATTCTCTTTATTATACCCAAATGTGGTTAGTTATTACATTGTTTGGGTTTCTTTCTGTAGATCAACTACATAGGCAGTTGCTTGAACTACAAGGCTATTGTAAATCTTGTATTAAGGAGCCCTTCAAACCAAAACCGGGTGAAGCCTGTTGTGCCAGGTTTTCAGGTGAGGCAATCCTTTGTTATTTCCTTGACCAGTGTTAAACACAACTTTCACCTTTGCTTTAGAAAAAGGATAACTGCCAACTTGAAAGTGCCAACTCTTAATTCTGCTCCAGAGGGTAGCCTGGCTGCATCTTCAGGGCAAGAAAACCATCTGACAGCCTAAAAAAATAGGGAATAGGTTGTGCCCTGCAAGATACACGGAGCTTTAAGAGGAAAGCAAGCTAGTTACTATTTAAACTGAAATTAGTGTTTGAGTCACAGGGACATAAGGTTTATGGTAGAGCGGTAGTGCACTTGCATCTATACAGACCCACTTCTGGTTTGTGGGTCCCTGGGTATGTGTTTTGTTGATGCAGCTTGTTACACTGGGTGTGACAACTGGTTGTTCAGCCTTGTTAGTGTAACAAGCTGTCCAGGGTTAGCACACTTAGTTTGAGTCAGAAGTATTCTTAAGTGAGGGAATTTATGGCCTTAGTCTTTCAGAAGAGGGGATGCTCTGCTGGATATTTTAAAAGAGGAGTGTTGGCTCATAACTATTACAAGTTGACTGCATGTGGGTCGTTACAGGAGATCTGGCTAAGTGCTGAAAATGAACTTGGGTGTTAGATCAGATAGCAGCTCCTGGGAAACAGGATAGGTGAATTAAAGTACTGGGCAGGCAACAAGAGCATACCTGTGTGTTTGACAGTTGGGTTTAACTTCCACTGATTTCTGCATTATATCTTGTTTCTGACTCTTCAGGATAACTGAGGGAAAATGTTTAGGGTTTTCTGGTTTTTTAGTTTTGGTCCTGTTTTGAGAGGGAATATGTGTTGGAAGAGTAAGACACTAGTAATACAGTGTGCAGATATCCTTAAAGTCTTGTAGTGAAAATCTTGTCTATTTACAATGCAACAATCGGAAGCTTGTTCTGTGGGCTTGCTACTTGTCAAGTGGCCTTTTGTGTGTACCAGAGTAATTAAAAATTCCTGGAATGCTATATAGAGTCTTGTTCTCGGGATGAGCTGTGTTTTGTAAGATTGTACCTTGTGTGGTTCTTGTCTTAAATCTTTTTCAGGTGATGGCCGTTGGTACAGAGCTCTTGTTCTGAGAGCTTTTCGGTCTGCAGTGGAAGTCCTGTATGCAGACTATGGGAACAAAGAAACTTTACCACTTTCTGAGGTGCTGCCAATCACTGATTCCTACTTAAAGTTGCCGTTTCAGGCAATTACATGTTCACTTGCAGGTAACGAAATATACAGAAAAACATCCCCAAAAAACTTGAGTGATATTCTTGAACATTATAAATCTGTGCCTATTCTGATGATCATGTTAATTCCTTAATTCTGATAAACAATATGATGATCTGCAGAAATAGAGGCAATCTGTGAAAGCTGTTTCAGAGATTATGGTTTTAGTTAATTATCTGTAGAATCTAACCTATTTATGTTAGGAAAATTTAGCAGCTTCATACTTTCAAAAGCAGTGATAGTATTATGTGTAAGATTCAAGTCGCATCATAAAGGAATTCTGTATAGAACAAACCTTGGTTTTGGGTTTCTTTTCAGGAATAAAGAAATCTGAGCAGTCTCCGTTATTACAAGTTGACAAGTTGAAAGAAATGTTATTGAATAAATGTGTCACAATTACAGTGAAAGGGATTAATGGAAATGTTAATCTAGTAACAGTGGAGAAACTTTGGGAAAACGGCAGTCTGAATGTAGCTGTAACGGAAGGTTTGGTCAAATCCAGCAGTGCTGAAAGCTTACGCACTGAACATCAAGGTACACACTTAATTACTTCAGATTACTTAGTTTGAAGAACTGTGAGGACATGGGATACCTGAGTGGCTTTTCCTGCTAAGAATTCCACGTCACCCCTTTAAATTAGGGAAGCAATGTCCATGTGTGTATTGCTCATTCACGTCCTTTGTTGTTTCTTTTTTTTGTAGGCAATGCATGTGGGACCAAATGCTGCTGCACAGAATTAAAAATACAAGTAAGATTCAGTCTAAGCAACACTGTTCTGCATTTCCAGAACTAAACCCCATGTGGGACACAGATGGGAGTAGGGAGATAATTGCTAACATTGAAGATGTGCGAAGTGAACATCCCAAAGCTTGTTCTCAATTTGTTTTACAAGTGGTAATAATTAGAGCACCCTGAAACTGAAGGAGGATAGCGCATGTATCACACGCACTCCATTAGTCTGTTTTGCCACGTGCACAACTCTTCTTTTCCTAGAGTATATAGGCTCAGAAGGGTTAGTTTTGTCTGCTGTGTAAAGGTAATTGTTGTGTTTCGCATAAACTATGTCACTTGGACAAAGGGCAGCTGGATTTTTCCAGTAATATGGCATTGTTTTGCTGTGGTTGCAGCTTGGCAGACAGCTGCACTTGTAAGAAAAGTCTTGCAGTGTGTATTTCAGGTAGCAGAGATTAATACTAATATGTGCCACAGTTTCAGTCATGGAGCTAGGGCTGAGAACCTGAGTTCAGAACACTGGAATACTTTGTAAGAGTGTTTGCCAGTTGCTAGATTGTCTCTTTACACTTAGGACATATTCCTGTAATTTTGGGAAGCCTTCTGTTTTAAGCTTTCTCATAGTTTTGAATTAAGCTATTTATGAAAAATTAGAACTTCAGCTTACTAAAAGTAACTTAAAAGTATACCAGAAGAAATACGTCGGCCTTTCGCAAAGTGAGGATCTTTGTCAGAGGAATGAGAAAAACCTTGAATTTTAAAGATGAAAACCCCTTTCAGGTTTGGTTCAAACTTCCCCCTCTCACCCCAGCCACTGGTAGCAAGGTCAAAAGCAAAAACATGTGCTGGGATATTTTGGAGCCAGGAAAAGCGTTTCTGGGCAAGGTCATTTAGACCTTTACTGATTCAGAATAAGCATTGCTACCAGGAGTTTAGTGGCAGAAAGGCAGAACTATGCTGTTCCTGAATGTCGTTCATTTGTCTGTCCCACTGTAGGTAGCTGGACCTCCTTTTCCCTTTCCCCTCTAGATCTATTTGATCTTCCAGTTAGCTCTAGCTAATGTCTTCTGACTTCAATATGAGCTTTGTGTTTTCTGCTATCCTACTGTATAAATTTGGCTCACTGTCATGACAGATGAAGGTAGGACAGGAGATTCCAATATAACTCAAAACATCAGGAAAATAGATGTGAATAGCCAATTTGAGTATTTCATCAGTATGGTTCACAGAAGCTGCTGCTTCAGGGGGGAAAAAGGGGGAACAATGACAGGGGGAAGTCAGCTACAATTCTACTGGCTTTTCACACGTATAGAAGGTTTTACAGCAGAAAGGGATTGTATATTCATTGAACTAATACTTGATTTAGCAGAGTTCTGTAGTTTCAGGAAGTATCGTAAAATGAAATCAGCAATTTAAAAGACAAATCTTATGTTTCTCTTTATTCCACAGCTTAAAAAGCATGAACAGATCCTACTCTTCCTTTTAAACAAGTACGGGAATCCAGATGGATTCAATGAAATGAAAAAACTGTTGGAACACTAGGTCTCTGATGTGCCATTCACTTCTACATACACCAGCTTGCTGTGGTTCCTGTTTTGGAAGAGCCAAGTGTATTCATCAGCTTAAAAATGAGTAGCTCTATAGGAATTCTTCTGTTTAAGTGCCTGTATTTATCTGTATGCGGGATTGTTGTTGTGAAATATGTAGCTTGAAGGATTTCAAAGCGGCATGTTTTTGTTTCATACCACTGTGTGCTGCTGGTTTTGCTGTTGAATGCACATAACTCTGAGAACGGCCATTGCATTGTGAGTCTAGACTGCAAACTGACACTTGAAATGACTGTAATCATAATACTTACTTCAATTTTGATACTATTCATCTTACTTGAAAAAACTGTATCTTGATTTAGTCTTCTTTCGTTTTGATTTTCAGTCTGAAGTTAGACTGAAAATTGTTTTACATCAGCTTGGTTGCAGTATCATTAACGGCTGAATCTTGTCTCGGATTGCCTGCAGGTAGTTCTATCTGAAATCACTAAACACGTAAATGCACACAGTTCTTTATTTACACTTATGCTGCATAATCTGCATCTGTAAATATTGTTTTGAAGTAAATAGTACTGGAGCTGTTTTGGCTGTAGCTGCATTGTCAGGATTTCTGTACCATCACATTCTTTCACATCGTAATAGAAAAGTCTCAGTCTGGGCTATGACAAAAATGCTGAATCAAACTATTATGGGGATTTCTGTACCTCTCTGAAGTGGAGCAGATACTCTGTTGTCATTTCTGACTAATTGAGGAACAATGTTGCTAAGGATGCCAAACTACCTTGCGCAGGGCACAGCCGACACTTGCTTATTCAAACTGCACAGATAACTTTTTTTTTTTCCACTTGAAGTGTATATTTTAAGTTGAGGCTCTGTGCAAATCAGAAGTATCTTGAGATTAAACTTGTGAAAGTGAAATATTTTGTCTTAATGTTTTATTGCACTTAAATTGTCTTAATTTGCTTGTTTCCCTGCGTCTTGGTTTCTGTTGCTTTATAATCTAATGATCATTCTAATGAAAAATGCTTAAGTCTTGAGCTCTTTATGCCCCTGGTTCTGAATGAAAAGTGTGGCTGTCTCAAATGTCCTTTGACTTCCTGGGGCAAGTGTGACCAAGTGTTTACGGACCTGGAAAGCACTCTGTGATGCTTTAGTCCTCCCATGGCTCCTCTTTGCTTTTCCATGTACTCTCCTAGCACTTAGGCTCTGCATTTCAGAAGGTGACTTTGACTACAGAAGTCAAAAGCAGTCACTTTGTCCTTGCTTCATAAGCAGGGGAAAGGAAAAGGGAATCTTTGCTGGTTATCCTCGGGCAAAAGCCCCTGGAGTGCAATGCTTGGAGGTTGTATGTATGGTGCGGCTCAATGGTATCTGGCAGTTATCCCTCTCAGGAAAGGAGAAGAGACCTATTTTACTCCTTAATTTCAGAGGACATCTTTGGGAACACACCAAGCAACAATGTGGAAACCTGTTGTGACTTTTTGATGTAGCCTTGGGTTCCTCTTGCTTTAGTCTGCTACTTTTAATCTGTAATTGAAATCTGTTCTTGAAGTGGTAAATTCTCAGCTATATTTATCTAAATGCTAGTACAGAATCTAAAGTAAATTGCCACGTGTGATTATGTCTGAAGATTTAGGTTAAGTATTAGGAAGAAATTATTTACTGTGACCACAACTCATTGTGCGTCCTTATTCTTGCTGTGGAATCTGTGTTGCTTAGCTTTCTAGGGTAAATAAGGACTGTTGACAGGGTGAGTATAGCAGGCACCCCATGGCTTGCAGGAGAGAAGATGTGAAAAGCAGAATCAGGAAAGGTGATGCAGGAATGGGATCTGCTACTTTAGTATGGCTTCTTCATGGAATAATATTATCACTTAAATTCCACTTTATTATTAGAAAATTGAACTCCAAAATATATGAAGTTAATACTTTTCAAAGAAGGGCAGAGTGTGGAGCTCTTTTGCACATGTTCAGTTGTAAAAGGAGAAAGAAAAAAAGCCATAATTACTTAAATCAGGTCCCTTAAATGATTCCTCTAGGTGTAGTAGGTGTGAATATGGTACTTTCACTCACAGGCAGGGAATAGTTTTCTGTGGAAAAACAAACCCTAGGGAAGACATTCTCCAAAAACCATAAAAAAGCTGACTTGTAAATTAAGTTGTTTCATAGCTATGGGTGTTGCAAAGCAACCTCTGCTCTGTGGTTTTACCTCCCCTCCTGTTACTTGTGCTGTGGGGCACCACCGTTTCCAGCTGTGCCTAGGCTGTGGGATGGGTGGATGCAGCAGTGTGCATCCTGAAGGCAAGCTGGAGCGAGGTGGGTGTTGCCGGGTTTGGTTTGGTCCTAACCGTAGATGGCAGGATGTGCTGGGAGGGGCGAGGGGCTGGCGCGGCTGAACGCGGTGTAAACCCAAGTGTGAAGGGGGCTGCTCACACACCCCTCAGGTGCAGAAGGCTGCGCACGGCAGAACCGGCAGAGAGAAGGTAACATGCAATTTGGGCTGGGGTTTTTCCACCTTTTCAGTTGGTAACACCTTAAAGCTCCGGCTCGGAGATTCGGGACCAGGACCATGTGGGAAAGCGGAGGTGCTGTGAGTGCGCTCGGTGGCCGGAGTGGGGGCTGGCGGCGGATCCCTGCGGCACCGGGAGCGGGGCAAGGGCTGGGCGCGCGGCTTCTCCTCTTCCTCTTCTCGCTGTCCCAGCGCTTGGGGGCCGGGGCTGCGGCCGCCTTCTGACATCCCGGCGGGGTGCGCGGGCCGGGCGGGACGAGGAGGCGATGGCAGCCGGGTGAGTGCCCCCCGGTAGCTCCGGGGCGGTCCGAGCAGCCGGACGGGCCCCCACAGGGATGTGAGGGGTGCTGGGGAGCAGCAGGGGGCCGGCGGGACACCTCGGAGCCCGTGAGCCGGTTGGGATACAGGGAGGTGATGGAGTAAGGCACCCGAAAGCCCCGTTGCTGAGCCGATGTCCCGTCCCAGGCCAGGAGAGGACCTGGCAGCCGGGGGGGTTTGAGCCCAGCCTCTGTGTGTTCTGCCTTTGGTGCAGCAGCATGCTGCCCCCCGAGAGCATAAGTTTTGCTCCTGGGCTTGGTAATGCAGATTGGGTCAGGGTCGTCTTGAACAAGGGATGAATTTGTTCATTGTAATAAACGAATAGTGCCATGCTGGGTTATTGAAATAATAAAAGCCCACCACCACCACCCAGAAAAGCAGCCCTGGCCCCTGCTCTAATGCTTTAATTGACTTGTTTCCAGCAGTTTTGAGGTGCGGCCAGGGGGAAAAGTGCTGAACTTGCCAGGGCAGGCTTCAGACAGGTTGTGTCTCCTGCCCTTAATGAAAGCCCATCTGCAGAAGACACAAAGGCAGCTTGATCAAGCAAGGTCTGAAGGACCTGGAATGGTATCTGTAGTCTGCCCAGGCATTGGTGCTTCATGGAAGAATTTAGAGAAGCCCCTGTCTTTGAGTATACACAATAGCGGATATTCCTGATGTGTTGCAGGAGCAAGAGGAGGGCACTGGCTGGATCCCAGTTGTACTATAACTTCATGCACCTGCGAGCAAGTCACTTTGTCTGTCTGTATCTTGGTTCCTGTATGTGTTAAAGAGGGATGAAGATGCCTTACCAAGAGGTCTGGAGTGGAAAGGAAGCAGGGAGGTGGCAGGGCCCTGCTTTGTAAGTGGTCTGGGAAAATGTGAACAGACACTAAAATGTGACTTGGAAGTTGTGAAAGCGATTTTCCAAGTGGCTTCTGCAAAGTTGGCTTCCATTGTGTTTATTACTGTGAGGGTGCTGAGGCGCTGGCACAGTTTATCCAGAGAAGCTGTGGCTGCCCCATCCCTGGCAGTGCTCAAGGCCAGGATGGACGGGGCTTGGAACAACCTCCTCTAGTGGAAGGTGTCACTGCCTATGGCAGGGGGTTGGAACTGAACGAGCTTTGAGGTCCCTTCCAACACAAAGCATTCTGTGATTATATGATTTCGCATAGCGAAGGTGAGGCATCACTGGGAGGCCAAGGCCCGTGTACAAACACGTTTTCCCACTTTCTTCAGCAGCGGCTCTGCTTTGAGGGGCTGTGTGTATGTGCTGACCCACTGCTCATGTACTCTGTGCTGGGGTAGTCAACCACATCATCTTCCATGGGTGCCCCTAAAGATGTCTGGGTCTTCTGAGAAGACTCTAAAAGGAATCAGTGGATGGAATAACAAAATATTCCCCTTTGACCCTACCCTGGATCTGCAAAATAACCCAAACCTGTGAGAGAGTCCTGCTTTCTAAACCTCTTTTAGGAAGGGCGCACAGACTGCTGCCCTAAAAACACATGCAGGTAACAGCTTGTATGTGGTTGCAGGAGTGATGCTGTGACTTGTCCTTGGGCCTTGCAGAGATGCAGCAGGAGGATAAGGTGTGAATTTGGGTTAGTGTTGTAAGAGGGGCTGGGTATGAGATGATCAATAACATCTTGGTGTCATGCATGCTCAGGTGAGGACAGGCTGTCTCACTAAACTGAATACCAGAGATGTTACCTCTGCTGTAGGTAACCACTGCAACTGACCGGCTTGAAAAGGCAGAGTTCCTCCTCTTCTGCAGTGTCGGATGTTTGGGGAAGGACAGACCACAGTTTAGTTTCCTCAAGAGGGAGGCTCATCACAGCAACCTTTAAGTCCTTATTCCTGCTTGTGAGGTTTGTCCTTCTAAGCCAGCCAGCAGATGCCTGTGGTTTGAGTGATGGCTTCATTAGCAACCAGCAGCAAACAGCCCTTCCAGGCCTGCAGGAGCACGGGCAGGGCAGGACAGTGACACCACCAAGTGGCATAGCAGAGGGGTTTTTGTCTTGTAAGACAAGGTGACCAACCTAAGGTCTTCCTGTCCCTCTGGGAAGCTTTTGGACCAAGGCACCTGTATGGCATGGTGGTACATCTAAGGAATGAAGCAGGGAGATGTCTTGTTGGTGTGCATGAGAAAGGCGCAGGGAGCACCCTCATTCTTTGTGGAGCATTCACACCTGCACACGGTGTGGGCACATCAATAGTTGGTCCACCTCAGTGGGGATGTTTCTGGCTGGTGCAAGGTAGTGTCTGGCCTCAGCTGTAGCCTCCACAGATTTGCACAGCAAGGGGCAACAGGGACAATAACAATCATTGCACCAGAACCCGTTGCCTTGAATTAGCAGTTCTCAGTGGGTATGTGACCAAGTTACCTGCTTCCTTTCATAGCCTCAATATAATTACATTGTTTGTATATTCAGTTCCTTATGCTACTGGTTTCTCCTATGACACCAAGTTACAGCAGATCCCTGCTCCACTTTTCTCTGCCACTCCATACGTTTCTTCCCAGTACCAGCACTAGCTGCCTGCTGCCGCACACGAGTACTGAGTGCTTGCAGTGCTGAGGCAGGCTCCAGCTCCCCTGGGTGGTCTTGCACATGGCATCCAGCAAAAGGTAAGAAAGATGAAGCATTCCCAGAGACACTCCTGCTGCTTTGCCACAGGCAAAGTCAGCAGCACGAGCCCTTCTGTCAGAACAAACCACACAGTAAATTTAGCACGAGCTCTGGGGGAAGAAAAGTGCTTTTTATTCCATAACTCATGGGTCATACCTGATCCCTGTGTGTTCATTTTGGCAGTACCCCATGCGAGCAGCGCTGCTAAAGCAAGTCCCCTTAAATACAGGAGCCCTTACCGTGCGGGGGGAAAAGACCTGTCAGAACTCTTCCTCCATGCAAAAGCAGAGGGGTGAATAAACAAGCTGGTTTTGCAGAACATCTGAAGGAAATTAAATCTTATCACTTGAGGAGGAAAAAGTGTCAAAAGTTTGAGAATGAAATCTGTGTCGTTTGCTTTAAGGGGAAATCAAACATTTCCCTGTCATCTTCCTCCTCCCCCTTTCAGCTCTGACTCCCTCCATTAGTTGTGCCTGTGGCTGGGCAGAGTGGACACCCAGAGCTCCCAACAGGGATGTCCCACTGCCTCCAAACCTGGGCAAGAAGGAAAAGGGGAATTGACTTATGGAAAACAGGCTGAGAGAGGGGGCAGCAAAACTGGCTGCCTCTCTTCTCTCCTCACACCTAAACACCAGAGGAGCAGTGGGTCCCCCTCAACAAATGGGTCTACATCCTCCCAAATAGACTGAAGGGAACCTATGGAGTTACACCTCCAGTGGCAGGGGGTAGCTTGACTTGTTGAGAACATGCTTTAATGAATATGCAGCATAATATTTTCTGCTTTCCCCCCTATTATTAAATAAAAGGGGGACAGCTTGAAAAATGAGCTGGAAATGCCTTTTGTTGCAAGCCAGGTCTCTGAGATGAGGAGGTAATGCATTCCAGCAGCTGACTGGTAATTTAAACTATCTTCTACTTGTCCCAGTTGAAGAGTAACATTTGCCCCCAAGGAGTGTACATGATACTAACTGTTCCAGTAACAGACTGTAGAATTGGGATGTGCTCATATGGATATACCCAGGATAGCGTCTCCTGGTGGTGTTTTGTGCCAGGCAAGTTTAGCAAGGCGCATGACATCAGCTGCAAGCCCTTTACCTTCCCTAAAGAGACACCAACCATGATATGTTCTGGATCCCTTTTCAGACAGGTGCTTGCCCTGCTGTAGGCGCAGCTCTGTTGTTGGACGTGGGTCAACAGCCAGGTGAGCAATCCCATGGTGTTGGTTCACTGTTTTCAGGTCAGGGTTTGGGTCTGTCCCATTAGAAAGAATAAAGAAGGTGAGATGTTTTGCAGATGGTGAAAGTCATGTTGGGAAGCACTTTGTCAAGAGGAGCTTTCCCCCTCTACCTCTCCCTCCCCTCTTGTCTTACTCATCCCAATAAGGTACATGTGGCTACGGTCTCACTCAGCTTTACATAAGTTGTGATTGTATATACATGAGAATCTGGTTACAAAAAATACAACTTTTGACTATTTGTGGTTAAAACAAGAGATAATTTTAACTCGGGATTAATGCAGATACTTCTGAATTTCCCTTTCTTAATTGCCAGAAAGATGAAATGAAAAACTCCTTCATTCACCACAGCACCCCCAGGAAAACTGCTGCCTAAAGATCCTGGGGTAATGCTGATGAGCAATGGGTGATGATGCAGTTTTCTTTCAGTTCCTGATGCTGAGAGTATAACTGGACTGAAAGACAAAGAATTCATCCTTCGAATTAGTTGATGTAAGCCCAAGATAAGGCCAAGTTGTAGAAACATCTCAACCTGTCAACGTTTTCTAATGCAAACAACCTGAAATCCCCTCACATCTGTCACATCTGGTTGCAGGCAGAGGCTTGTTCTCCTTTGGGTGTTGTGTGCACTGGAATTAGCTCCTAGACAGAATGTCCTTCGGGCATGGCAAAAGGATGACCTTACCTCTGTGGCATGAGACAGGGCTTGAAGCTACTGAGGGACGCAAGGGCTTCCTTGATGAAGGCAAGTGTTGTGTTTACCCCCCTTTAATTAAGCAAGCTTGGGATCTGTTAATTTGGCAGTGTTAATTTGGGGGTGTTGGGAGGATGTGTTGAAGAGCTATGCTTGCAAAGCACCTGGTACTGGGTAAAGAGCTGCAAGACACAGAGCGCTATTGTGTCTATAATCCCTAATGATGCTTTCCCAGTTCCCCTCTTCATTATGGCCCCATGCAGGTAACTGAGCAAGGGCCTCGTCTTGTCTGTGAGGTGCGTTGAGGTGCAGGTATGGGCTTAACGGGCCCTTTCTCTAACCATTTGGTGTCTGGGGTGGGTGATAGAGGTACCGCTTGCAGGGGGAAGCGTCTGAGACTGATGCTGTAGTGCAAGACCAGACTTCAGCTGTTCCACACGCTCCTCTGAAGAGAAAAGCTTACCCAGAGAAGTTTTCATTGCTGGAAGCTTGGCTTGTGTCTTGGGGTTTAAAGTTTCATGTGTCCCTGGGGTTTCACCTGTGTGTTGATGGGATCTTCCCACCTAGGGAACAAGGGACGGTGGCACCCAGTCTTAAAGACTGGGGAAACTGAGGAAGCGAGATGCCAGCACAGAACTTTAAATCCAGTGTCAAACAGTGAGACAGAGAGAGAAACCTTCCTCAAACCAGTATGTTCCTTCCTCCGGGAGCTAATGCAGATGTGCCCAGGGCAATAGCAGTCGAAGGTCGGACTGGGAAAGGCAGCGTGAGAACACTCCATGAAACTGTGTCCTGACCACTGCTGCCCTGACTCATGAGGTTTGCCACATTACAAAGAATTGACACCCGAAGCGATGAGAATGTGCCTATTTTGGTGTTTTCACTAACAAGCATCAGTTCTTCCCACCTGCTTATTAAACGTATCATTTGCTGCAGAGACAAGTCTTCCCTGAAGAAAAACCCTCTCTATTTCCTTAGGAAAGCACTTGGTTAATAGAGGCAGTTATCAAGAAATGCATTTATTTGTCTGTAACTGCATGAAGAAAACCTGCTTTTGTAATGAGAGAGGCAGAGACCCAGCATGGATCTGGTCAGATTTGCTCTAGTGAGTGCACCCAGTGCTTTTAATCTGGAGAAAAAAGAAATACACATGCTTTAACTACAAAGCCATACCTCAGCCAGACGGGCTTGGTCTAAATGTGCATGCTTGAAAGTGTCACTGAAGTCCATCTACGATGTGATGGCAGCCTTGCTGATTTCAAAGGAGAAATGAGCAGGGAATGGACTTTGCTGGACAGTTGTGCGTGAAAACATCTCCCCAGAAAGCCAGTCCTATAAGGCATGAAAGAGCCTGTGGTTGAGTGTTATTGAAGACCCACAATGATGAGCTGCAGCACTGGCTGAGGCAGGGATGTCTTAGCTAGATGGTGGGGTTGGGGGGACATTGCTCTGCCCCATGCTCAGTGAGCCCCCAGAGGAGCTGTGTTTGGCTCCCTGAGGGCAGCAGGGATGCTGATGAGATTCAACTTTGAGAGTGAGGTGCAGTAATGAGGAGGAGAGCAGAGGTCTGGGTGGCCATGAAGGGAATCCCCTCCTTCCCTGGGCAGCTGTGCGCTCTCTCCCCTCAAAGCCTGCTTTCTCCAGTCTGAATAGGAAAGGAGTTGAGTGCATAGGGAGACTCTTTCCCATCATTTCCTCATTTTCCTGTTTTTTCTGTCTATTTGTTTCCCACCCTCCTCCCCAGGAGTTGCCTTTGCTCTTCAGAACCCATCTGGACTCATCCCACGGGACAGCCAGCAAGGATATGATCAGCTGCAGGTAAAGAATACAGCTTTAGGCATTGGACCAATATTCCTCTGCTTTATTTTTCTTTCAGATTTGTCACCATGAGCCTCTTGTCCTTTGAGTCCGTCTGTGTTTTCCTGCTTTCCCAAGGTATGTTTGAAGTTGTCATTTTTCATCGGTGGCTTCTGTCTCGAATGCTTCCCTGTCTCTGGAGTTCTTCGTGGAATCATATAATCATAGAATAGTTAGGGTTGGAAAGGACCTTAAGATCATCTAGTTCCAACCCCCCTGCCATGGGCAGGGACAGAGCCAAATGAGTGCCTCTCCAGGAGCTTTACAGATGAATCTCTGAAACAGTTTCATACAGGAGGGGAGAAAATAATACCTGGAGAAACAGCTTTGCTGAGAATTCGAACATCTGTATATGTGAAGTGTCTATTGATATGGGAAAAGCTGATGCTGTTGTGATATTAAAAGATCATAAATGCCTCCAGTGCAATTATTGGTGTCTCCATTGCTTATGCCTCTGATCTTTGAAGCCTAAGCCTGGCCTAGCTGTCATTCTTGTACTGTTGCATGCAGTGAGCAGAGGACTCCCTCCTGTGTGCTGCAGTTGGGTCCTTGGCAATTTTCATGATCTCTGTGTCCCTGCCAGAAGGAATTTCCTCCCATAGATACACATCATTGCAAATGTGAAATCTCTCCACCAAACCGGCATTTCTGTTGCTGTAGATTAAAGCCTGCATGTTTGTTTATGAAGGCAGTTCTTAGTGTTGATGGGTGATTGTCTGTTTGATCCCACAGTTTTGCTGGTGCGGGGTATACAGGAGATCCATGCTGACCAGGAGATCATCAGCAAGATCTCAGCTGCTGGCCAGTGTGAGTTCATTTTCAAAGCAAGTTTTTCTGTTTTCTGGATTCCTGATTCTTTTGTTGGGTTTTTTTCCCCCTAAATATATCTATTTGTTTGTTTGTTTGTTTATTGGACCTCATTCAGTCTGCAGTGCTCTGGCAAGTACAGCACTGTGGCTGCTTCTTCTCTAGCCTGGTTTCCCCCCTCATTGGTAACAGCTCTCCTGGGATGCGACCTGCTCTGGGTTTTCCATATTGGTTATTTGCCACCTGGCTGCTGTCTCTGTCAGTTCCTTCAGAGCCTGTTTCAAGCAATCCTGGTTTAAGGAGCTGTGTTTAATCACAGACTCAATTAGACATCTCGTGTGGCTAATTTGTTCAGGCTGTGAAGCCAGCAACAGCCACAATGCACTGAATAAGGGTGACTGTGCTCCTGCTGCAGCAAACCATGTTCACCTACAGCTCCCTTGCCGTACACTCAATTGGTTACTCACAATCTCTATCATGCATTCTCCTGCTAGCCATTATTTCCTATTGTCTGCCTGCCAAGTGACAAATTACATGTTCTCCTATGCCAGGCATGCCGCCATCCTTAGCACCATGCGTTCAGCTCAGACTTTCCATCCTGATATGCTCTATTTGGATGTTTCTCACTGATGCATATCACCAAGAGCCCTTTTGTGGGCTGCAGATGTAGAATCATAGAATGGTTTGGATTGGAAAGGACCTTAAGATCATCCAGTTCCAACCCCTGCCATGAGCAGGGACACCTCACATTAGACCAAGTTGCTCAAAACCCCATCCAGCCTGATCTCCAAATCTCCATGCCAAGCCCACAATGGGATGGAGGCACAGCAGTTTTCTCTGTGCATGCTTAGCAGGCAGCTGTGGTCAGTGCCTGCACTCAGCACCCAGGTTGTTGCATCTCCACATCCAGACCAGCAGTGAGGGCAAGGCTGACAAGCTGGGACAGCGCTGGTAGGTAGGCTGTGCTCCAGCTCATACCCAGTGCAGTGCTCCAGGGCAAGTCTTTTTGCTCCATTAGAAGAACCAGTGACCCAGAAGAGAATGCTTTACAGCTTTCAATCCCTCGTAATCTGCTATTAGAAAACCCTAACTATAAATTCAGGGTTTTTCTAGCAAAAAACATGGCTGGGCTTAAACCATGCCAGGGCTGAAAGAGTGCAGGCCAGAGCAGGAGTGCATCCAGGCTTTTGGTTGTGTCTGTCCTCTGCATATCTGTTTGTCTGGATTTTCTGCTCCTGGCTATCTGTTTCCAGACAGTGAGACTAATCAGGTGCAGTTTCAGAGTGTCTACCTTTTCTCCTAGTGGTGCAGTGCTCTGCTTCATTAGATGTCCTTTTCCTCTTGGACGGCTCCTACAGTATCGGCAAAGGAAGCTTTGAAAGGTCTAAGCGCTTCGCAAGCAAGCTCTGTGACGCCTTGGACATCCACCCAGACAGGGTGAGTGTCAGGAATGTCTCATTTTAGGCTCAAACAACTTGCCAATGTGTGGAAAGGCCAGTGATAACGTGCTGAGTAGAACTGCAGTATTCAGCCTAGAAGATACCATGGGGTATTTATTCAGAAAGACAAGGTGGAGGTTTTTGAAGCAGTGGGGTTGGAGGACACTTCTTGATTCTCCACAGATTCTAAGCAGTTCCATTTGGTCTTGAGAAAAATACGTAATACTTCAGGTTAAAGATTATGATTTGGGTTGGTTTTTTTTTTACTGCTTTTCATTTTGGTTGGGATGCTCATAGATTGAAATGATTGGAAGGGAAAATGTTCATTGCAAGGCATCTTAGTCAGGGGCCTTGGAGCAGACTGGGATGGCTCTTGTACTTGGTTTCCTGCCAGAGCCTTTCCAAATAATTGGTGGATCTTTGGGGAGGTTGTGGCAGGGATGCAAATTCTCTGTGTAGCAGGAAGAGGAACCTGAGGCAGGACAGGGGGTGGGTCTGAGCCTGCTGCAGCTTTGGGGACCCTTGGTCCATGTGGTCCATGTCTGATTCTCCAGAGAGTTATGGGAGCAAAGGAGCAGAGGCAGATCCTGTGTTTGCTCCTGGTTCCCACCGCAGGGATACTTAGATTTGTACCTAAAAATCTTCCTCCAGACCAACTGCCTCCACTGCTCCAGGTCCTAAAACAAGAAGCTGCTGCTCTGCCCCTGTGGAAGGATCCTTTGGAAGCTGAAGTCACCATTCCCCTTCATCATTTTCTTATGCAAGAAATCTTTCACCCTTCTGATCTCCTCTTACAGCCCCACAGCACAGGCCAATGATGGCAAGGAGTCACGGCGCACACTTGAGGCTTTGAGAGACACTGGGTGGCTCAGGTTAAATGGACATTCCCTTTTCATGGCTCATATTAAATTGATTGAGTGTAGAGACTTGTATAGGATCGTAGAGTGGTTCAAGTTGGAAGGGACCTTCAAAGGTCATCTAGTCCAACCCCCCTGCAATGAGCAGGGACGCCTTCAGCTAGACTGCAATATAGGCTTATAGATTGAAAATCAGTAGTTTTTTCACCTTTAAAGTTGTCACATTCCATGAAACTTCTTGTCAGGCTTCAGTGAAATATCCTGGTTGTATTGTCCAATACAGACAATTCAGCCTATTTGCATTTTCAAGGATAGAAAACAGTTTTAGAGGAGGTAGTGGAAAAATTATTGGTTTGTGTTGCCTGCTGTGCTTGATGCCAGAGGGAGCTGCTTTTAGTAATGGAAAGATTGCCTGTGCAGTGTATAACCGGCTCGGTATAAGAGGTGTTATTTATGAACTTACTGTGCTTGAGGCTCCTTGCTGCTCTGAATGGATAAATATAGATCATGAGCTGCCTGTGACTGCAGCAGAGGCTCACATTGTTTGCTAATGAACTTTTTTGCCTCGTATACAGTCTGTATAGGAAATGCTGTGGTCTGTGCTCCTCGTTGAAACTCATTTAGGGTCTCACAGACACCTTTTATAATCTTCAACCTTTTCTTTTAGGTCCGCGTGGGTTTGATACAGTTTAGCTCAACTCCTCACCTTGAATTCCTGCTGGATGCGTATCTAACCAAACAAGAAGTGAAAGAGGGAATTGAGAGGGTTGTATTCAGGTCAGCTTATTTTGCAGCTCTTCTCTTTTTTGGGGCTATGAATGATCTCTGGACTGGGAGTTTGTTGAGGTCCGGACATCTCTGCTGCTGCTGTGCATACACCAATGTGATGCCCTCAGGAAGGAGGGTGGATGAACACTGTGGTCCATAATCCACAGCCTGCTAAAACCTGGTCCGGCTTTGTCAGTGTAAGTTGGAGGGAGGGAGAGTTTTCAGTGTCCCACTGTAACACGGTAAATAGGGGGAATTTTCCATGACCATCCTGGTGGGTTCTTCTGGTCATTTGTGCTGGGCGCTGGGTTACATGCTTCCAGGGAAAAGCAACTATGGTGTTCCCGCATGCCTGAGCAAAGGCAGGACATGGTTTTGGTGGTTACAGTTTCCTTTGTCTTATGAAGTAGTGATGAATTCCTTGTCCCCAGATGTCTGTGCATGTGTACCTTCTGAATTCAACAGGATCTGGTTTTCAGAAGGAAACCTTTTTTCCTCCTGATGGGAAGACTTGGATGTCTTCCCACGACCTCAGGAAATAGAGCCAGAAGCCCAGACAATACCTGTCCTTGGAGCCTCTCCAAATCCAAACTCTTCATCTCTGAGAAATACTTTTGGATCTATGAAGGATCTGACAGCCACCCCCAAATAACACTTGTTTTGATGATAGCTGAGGTACTGGTATGGCCTGTGGGAGTCTACTACTTCTTCAGCTCATCTGCATTAGGGGTAAAGGTTAGCTCTGTATCTCACATGGATGTCTGCTGCTCTCAGCATATGATGTACATATTGCAAGCAAATGGGTTCACTTTTGAGTTTTTCAAGCAAGATCAGTTGGCTGGTTTTGTTGTATTGCTTTTGATAGGTTTACCAAATCAAGAAAACCTCTCGTATAATAAAGGAAAAACTTCCCAGAAAACAAGCTACAGTCCTCCTCTTTGGCTGTTGGCTGAAAGTCAGTGAGAACAGAGAAAAGGGAGCAGTGTTTGGTGTCTGGCACTAAAATTCCTTGATGACAACGCAAAGATGCTGACAGATCAAACAGAAAGACTGACCTTGTGCTTGGCTGTTCCATCTAGTTTAAATGAAAAGCTGACATTTCAAAGCAGATTGAACAGCTACGGATGGATTCCAGTTGGCTTCCGAAAAAGCTGGGTGTCTGACGTCTCGGTTGAGAGGCTTCTTGATGTGCTTCTGACGAGCCTTTGGCCAGTGAGGCATTTCCTGACTTCAGGCGTGGAGCTGAGAGCACTTGAAAGGAAGCAGCACCAGACTAAAGTGAAGCTTCTGTGATTTATTTGGAGCCTGCTGGTCTCTCTCTGTGAATCCTGTCCAAATGGCCTTTGAATTCATTGGCCAAGCCCAGCCAAATTTGGCAGTAATCTCAGAAGCTAAACTTCTTATGAATTTCTTTCATACAAGTCAATGGCTGGTTACAGGAGAAAAACCTTCTTAGCGCTGTTCCCGAGCAAAGGCAGCAGGTAAAATCCACATCTCCTTCAGCTTCAGAAAGTCCTCATTGGAGTAATGCCTTAAGCACACACCCACAGTGTCAAAACCAGTGAAAACTGGTAAGAAAATGAATTTAAGGAGCTTTGGTGCAGAAACTCTCTATTAGGTTTTTCTAATCCTCAGGGCTCATGTGGGCAAGCTGAGTTATCGAGATTCAGTCATCAGACTGACTATGCACAATGTATTTTCCCTCATGCACAGCAGTTTTCACTGAAGCATCTGACAGCTGCTGACATCTGGTCAGGAAATGGCAGATTTGGACATGCTATGAACACAGTATGACATAAGCATGAAATGATGAACTTGGGCATGATCAATTGCTTTTCTTGAACAAGCAAATTGGGAATCAGGTGCTAAAGCAAAGGATGGATGTTCAGAAAGCAGATGGGGTGTGCTTGTGTCAACACAGCTGAAGGACACGATGCTTCCAAGAAATGAATAACGCTTGTGGTTTGGTTCTTGCTTGCTCTGGAAGGCTATAAAAGCAGCTCTAAAAAGCAATTGTACGAAGTGATTTATAGCACAGCTCCTTGGTAGAAGACAGCTGGAAATGTCTCCTCTGGTCTCATGGTTTAGTTATCAACAGGGTACGGAGCAAGTTCCCAGCTAACTGGGCTCCCTCTGGTATCAAACATCCAGTCAGGCATGGCACATTACAGACCTCTCGCCTTGTGCAGATGGAGAACTACCAAGAATGGAAGAGGGAGACTTAATGTCAATGAAGGATTTACCACTTTGAGATAAGCAAATGTTTATTCCTCCAACACCAAAAAGAGTTAATGAGTTGCAGGCAGAGGTCAAAGCTGTTGACAGCAGATGAAGAACTTGTAGTGTGGGTTGCCCTTGATTTTTACAGGAGATGAAAGGCTTTTTGTCATTGTGTCTTGTTGTAGCAAGGTCTTAGCCTGGTATTGACTGGGTGCAGAATGCAGGTGGCTGATGTGAAACTTGAGTTGGTTGCAGCAGGGGCTGCCTGGATAGGCTACATCTGCAAGTGTAGGAGATGGATGGGGACTTGGGGCAGCTGAGGCTGATTTCACCTTGGGGTCCAGCTGCACAGTCCACCCTGCAAGGCAGAGGTGAGACCATCTCCTGCCTCCACTCCAAGGTCTCTATTAGGTTACTCATGGCTTTTACTTAAATAAATCTGCAGTGTTTGTCTCACAGTGTCATCATTCCTGTCTCAGCCTGATACAGGTGATAGTTTTATATGTAATTCTGGTGATGTTTTATGGTACGTAGAACACAGAGCTTAGTCTTGGGTAGGCAAAGTCAAGTATTAAAAGCAGAGGACAGTCCCTGCCCCACAGAGCTCACTAGGAAGAAATAACAACCAGAGGAAACGTACAGCCCATAAAAAACACACGTTGTCGTTCCCCTCTTAGACCCATGTATATGGATAGCACTCCCTTTTTTATTCCCTTCTGCTTTATCTTCAGCACACTTGCAATGAGCGGCTCCTCCCCAGTTCGCACCCAGTACACCGTCACCAAGAGACCCTTGTGCTGTGCAGACACTGGCCATTACCCTGCCTTGTGGTGAGCATCCCTGCTACCAGGGGGAATTCTCTTTCCTTCCCTGTGGCTTTGTGCTGGTGTGCACCATACTGCTCCAGTACCTACAGGCTCGTGAGGCCAATGAGGCTCTTAGGTTAAGGAGGCATGCAGCAGTCAGCAAATCTTACTCTTTAATAGTCTCACAAGAAATGAGTCCCAGGATTTCTAAAGCATCTTTGACTAAAGCTGTTCTCTGGCAACTTGTATGTTATTTTCTACCAATACTGCAATCAAGGTTGCTGTTCCTTGGGAGTTATTGCATAGCTGCAAGGCTTGATGCCTGCCATTCCCTAATACTTAGCAGCAGCACATTTTACCTGCTGATTTATGTTGCCATTGGCATGTGTCCCTGCTGGAATGTGTGCCCCTCAGCACCTGAATCCTGATACAGGTGTAGTACTTTGCTACTGAGAGGATTGCTGAGCATTGAACTGATTGCTTTTTACCTCAGAAACATTCCTTTCTCCAGGGGAGAATTCAGGGGCTGCCAAAATATGGAAGTAGCTGGTTTCTTGCATCCTAGAACTGCTTCTGGGGAGCCAAGAAAGAGGAAGTAAATGGTCTTGTGGAGAAGGACCTGGAACCAGCCCTGAAATCTGCTTCTGTTACCTTTGGTCCAAGATAACACTTAGTTTTCACTCCTTCAGAGACCAGCTTGGGCACCCTTCGATCCACTCCCCATAGTCACCTCTTTTCAGGACCAGTCAGCTCTTCAGAGCAGATTTTCAGAAGGGATCATCTGATGCTTTTACATGTCTGTCCCTTCATCTCTTGAGGTCCCATTCATTTGTAAGCGAAGGGTGACAGGGCTGTCTCCACAGGGCTGTTTGAGTTACATGTATTGGAAGAAATGTTTCACAGGAGAGACAAGCAGGAAAGCTCCATGATAGCCCAGACCCGAGGACAACCAGGCCCTGCAAGGACTTCAGGACACTACTTAGTGCAGACAGTATGAGGAGTAAGGCAGCTTTGGCATCTGAGCCGCAAGTGAGCTGAAGTAGGTAACTTGTGCCGCTTTTAAATGGCCTTGTGCTTCTTCCAGGTTTTCCCATCTCCAAAATGAGAAGTGATGGGTACAGCTTGTGTGAATATCAATGGCTGGTGCACCTTCTCTGTCATACCAGTGCTACTGGCAAGCAACCTAGCAGATGAGAATATTGATTTTGATTGAGTTTTTCGTGGTTTTGGACAGCTGAAGCATCAGGTGGCTTTCCTTAACGTTTACTTTCGTCATGTAAAAGGTACTGGTGAAGCTCTGAAGAAAGCATCCCTTGTGTCCAGTCCTTCTGAGTTTCTAGAGGTACACTAAGAAGCTTTCAGCATTTGTATTTTCAGGAGCTTTACTACAGGATGGACAAATGCCTTTGAGTAGAAAATCAAATTGACCTGCAAATAAACCATGGAGAAAAAGGACATGACTCTGCATACTGCTGGACTGCAGACTCTCAGTTACAAGCTGGGACACATATCTCCCTTCTTGCTCTTGGTGTAAGAATGGCAGAAGGTTCCTTGGAAGGAAAGGGATGAAATGTGGCAAGAATTTAGAGCATCTTTATCCATCAAGAGAAAGGAAACCACTTTGAGATGCTGGTGTTTGTTCATTTTGCCCACTTGTACTGTGTTTCTGGCTGGAATACAACAGCTTTTCCTCACGACTCTTAAAGAAGTGACTGCAGTTTTTAAATGGAAAACCAGGAGCAGTTGAGACATTTGTCAAAGCTGGAAATAAATATCTGAGAGCTCTGGTTCTTGCTCCAGACGCAAAAACACTCTGCTGTGTGTTAGAAGTCTTGTTGGAGATGAGAGAGGCAAGGGTGAGTACAAGTGACCTATTGATAGGAAGATGACAAGAATGACAAGGTTAGACATCTCTGTGGATGTGTTGTGTGGCAACAGGCAGAAATATGCTAAGTTCCCCGTTACCAGAGGGTGCAAGTTTGAAAATCAAATGGCAAATACAATAGCAAGAGAAGAGCTTTGCTTTCCACTGTTCTGTTTTTATCTCCCTTCTTTCTAGAGGTGGGAGCACAGAGATAGGTCGGGCTCTGAAGTACATTCTCCGCAAGGGATTCCCTGGTGGCAGAAACTCGAGTGTCCCTGAAGTCCTGATCATCATTTCGGATGGAAAGTCCCAGGGCAGCACTGCGATGCCTGCAATGCAGGTGAAAGACAGGCACATCATGGTTTTTGCAGTGGGAATCAAGTTTCCAAGGTAGGAAACTTCCCATAGAGTGGGAAATGGAGGCCCAGCTAGCCAAATGGCAAGTCCTAGTGAGGAAGGGATGGTCTTGTGCTAGATGAGAAAGGGAAAAGGGGAATCTGTGGGTTAACGGAGAAAATGCTGATTTGGTGGCTGGTATAGAAGGAGAACTGGCGTTGAAGGGAGCTCTTCCACTGACTTAGAGCTATGCTACTGCCTGAGATTAAACACACAAGGTCTTTGAAAACTGAAAGGTGTCATGGTTCTGCAACAGCTCCATTCACTGCACAGGGTTGGTTTTGATACTCGGTTCCTTGGGGATAACTAAGTGGTTGAACACTCTCTTGCTCTGCAGATGGGAGGAGCTGCACATGCTGGCTAGTGAGCCCATTGAGCAGCATGTGCTCTTCGCTGGGGATGCTGATGATGCTGCCAATGGCCTGTACAGCACCCTCACCGGCTCTGTCTGCAACACCACCGCTCCAGGTAACCCCTTTTCCTGGCTCCTTCTTCACGTACATGCTCTGAGCTTGGACTGTGTCACTGAGTGAGGAAGATGAGGCGGTGTCAGAAAGGGTACAAGGCAATTAGCAGGTCTTGCACTCTGAGTTACTCTGATTCTGGTGGCCAAACTGGATGGCATGCTGGTAATGCCAAGTGTTGGAATCACCGTCCCGGGAAGTGTCCCCAGACCATGTAGATGAGGCCCTTAGTGACATGGTTTAGTGGTGACCATGGCAGTGCTGGGGTAGAGATTGGACTTGATGATCTTAAAGGTCTTTTCCAAACCGGTTGATTCCATAATTCCATCATGAAGGCACCAAAGGGACTGAAAAATTGTCACTGAGCTCTGAACTCAGCAGTGGGAGTTTTATAGCGAAGCAAAGGAGGCTGAATAGTGAGCATCCAGAAAGTGGGACAGGCTGGTGAGCTTGTCAACAGGAAAATTCTGTTCTGGAGTCTCTGGAGGCTGTGTGAATCACTGCCTGGTCTGCTGATGCCAGGTAGATGAGGAAGACTAACCCATTTCAGAATGGTGCTTCGCTCCCACACAAACTGCATTTTCCTGCATTGATCCTAGTTTGCATTTGCTCTTTGCTACAGGCTGCAGAGTTGAATCCCACCCTTGTAAACGCAGCACCCTGGAGACTGTGAAAGAGCTGGCTGGAAACTATGTGTGCTGGAAAGGCTCAAAGCAGCCAAATGCAGTGCGGGCTTCGCTGTGCCCTTTCTACAGGTGAGTTGGACATCCACAGCTCTAGAAGTGAGTGGGGCTGAAAGGACATGAGAGACACAGTAATGAGGCTTTTATCTGACCTTAATTCTTTATGGGGACAAAGATCACTCAGAAGACTGGTGCAAACATGGTCCCTAGACATGGGAAGAGGCTCTCCCTGCCCTGACCATTGACTGATATGAGAAGCAAAGGGTAAGAGGAGGAGCTGAGACAAGACTATTAGCTGAAGAGCACCATGAATATTAGAAAATGGATTTGGGATTGGTTACCTACCTGTAGAACTCAAATGCTTTGAAGTTTTCATCTCTGTACTGACCTCTGCTGCAGAGGTTTCTAGGTCTGGCTCCCTGTGTTGCTGCTTGTTTTGGTTTCATCCATTCAGGCTTTCTTCCTTATAGAAGCCCCTTTTCCTTTGCTTGGCTGCCCTGGGGGATGTGGGAAGGACTTTCCTATGGAGAGACTCCAGTCACTGGCAAAATACCCCCAGTGCAGCAGTGCCAAAACCAGAATGCATACAAAGAGCTGCATTAACAGCTCAATGGCAGTGAGTTGCATGAGGGAAACGTCCTCTTGCTCAGGGAGAGGAGACTGGAGCTGAAAACCCATAAACCATGTCAGGTCCTTCAAATAACATTGTCACTGCAGTTGATACAGTGGGAGAAATGCTTTAAAAATGAGCTGTGAAGGGAAAGGCTGCTTTGTGCTCTTTACTGATAAAAGCAGCTGAGTGCAAGTGGTGGTGTGCAGAAATTGGTGTGGGGGGGTTGCTTTTCCTTTGAAGAAATGCTTTGAGTGCTGTTTTAATGCCAGGCAGTCAGATTCATGTTTGAAAATCACCCTGGATCTGGGCTGTGCATTATGGCCTGCACATGGATATACTGAGGGGTGACTGTATGGATAATTTCAGGCCTGTCCTCATGTCTGTGAGTGTTTCCAGATCCTTGTACTTTACAGCCAGCGTGGGAAAGCCGAGCAGCTTGTGGCTTGCCTACGGCATCCCAAATGTGATGGTGTGGGCCACAGTTGCTGCAAGCTTAAGCAGCCCTAATGCAGAGCACTGGAAAATCAGTGGCATAGTGAGGCTGCAGTTATTAGATGAATAGAGACCTCATTAACAGGGATGAGAATAAGCAGAAATCATTTCACTGTCAGGAACCAATGTTACCTGCCTTCTTACATGTGGCAAATATACATTTATCCTTTAGGGTTTGGGTTTATTTCATGTCACCTTAGGGAAGGGAAATGATGGAGGAAGTTAAAAAATCTCACTGGGAGGCACAGCTGAAGACTGAGGATTTCTTCCCACTCTAAACCTTGCTTGTCCACCAGTTACAGGTGGATAAATTAGATGCCAGAATTCACATTGAATGACAAATTCTCACTGCTGCAAATTTTTCTTTTCATTCAAACCTGTAACATCTTTTCAGCAGAAGCAATAGCAAAAAACCAAATTGGAGCCTGAAAAATACATCCAGAATTTTTAAATGTAAAACATTCATACAGAATTCAAACCGAAAGAGTAGATTTGATGAAATTCTTTTTCTTTCTTTTGCCACCCCACTCAGAATGGACGTTTTCTTTTGAAATGCTTGTTTTGAGAAATGGTGTTTTCGAAGCAAATCTCTTCCATGGAAAACACCTTAAGGTCGATCGGGAAGACACCTTGTTAATCTTTAAATTCACGTTAGGTTTTATTGTTCCTGTTTCAGATGGAAGAGAGTCTTGATACAACACCCGTCCAGATGCTTCCGAACTGTATGTCCAGGTAGGATTTAGCCTTTGAATATTTTTATTTACGAAGCAGGAAAGATGAGAACTAAACAATAAAAAGACTGCAACAAAGAATGAAAAGAATGAAAGGAAAGGTGGTTTATCTCTGAAAATTTTGTACTGAGTGAGAAAATGCAACAAGTTGATGTTGCATCCATTTTTTTTTTGTGACATGGATATGTATAACCAGGGTTCTTCTGGATTAAAGTATCTCCCTATCGTTTCTCCTTCCACTTGAGGAGTCAGTTAATCCTTATCTACTTGTGTCTCTGGGGCTGAGGCTTGTGCTACTTCCTGATGCCTGCAAGGAGTCAGTGCTCTCCAGGAGTATGCAGTGAGATGCCTCCACTCATTGACTTGGTACCATGGTCAGTTTAGCAGGGAACCTGACCCTTGTTAATTGCCAGCCTGTTTCTGTGACTGTGAAAATAGTGGTGGTGCTTCAGTTCTGCCCTTGACTCCATCCTTTTCCTGGTTCAGGTCACAATGGCTTTATTTGTCAGCCCAATATTGCCCAAGCAGCAGGCCACACTCTGATCTTTTCATTGACAGTGTAAATCTGACCAAGCTGATTGACCTTTAGCAATCCTATGTTTACATGAATGTAACATCCTTGGTGTTATTCCAAAGGAAATGAAGTGAGCTCATGGTTTCCAACACTGCCTGTTGGAAAGCCACCCCAAAATGAAATTGCCATGGAGCTGAGGGTGCACGTGGACCTATGTCAGTTCAAAATCTGCAGCAAGACACCTCTTTTCCGCTGGTGGCACAGGATGGGAAGGGGCAGGCTCCCTGTTGACTCCCTATCTTTCCTTCCTCTGGTCCCATTTAGATCCTTGCGACTCCCAGCCATGCCGGAACGGGGGCACATGTGTCCCAGAGGGACTGGACAAATACCACTGTCTGTGCCCAGTGGGGTACGGAGGAGACATCCACTGCGGTAGGTGTAAACCTGTGCTCTTCCTCCTTCCTTGTTAGCCTGAGTCCTGCCCTTTGTGTTGTCTGTTGAATGGCCATAGGGACAACTGGGGTTGGGCTGCAGCCTTTGGGCTTCTCTCCAGAAGACAGGCTGCATTTTCTTTGTTCTATGATTCTGTAAAGGTTGGACCAGATGATCACAGAGTTTCCTTCCAACCTGGTGTTCTATGTTTCTATGACTCTCTCATGCTGGTTATGGCTGTGTCAGTCACAGCGACTGTGTCTCGCTGCTCAGAAACCTGTGGATATGGAGAGCACCAATACTGACAGTCTCACTTTGGATCTAAATGCAGGAGCCATGTGAGCAGAACAGAGAAACTGGGGCAGACGCATGGGTATGGCTGTTGGTTCCCTCCCTGCACACATGGGGTGAAGAGGGACTCCTGATTTTGGGGGTTCAGTGTAAGAAACCCAAGAAGGTCCCGATTTCAGGAGATGTTTTGTACTTGCTTCCCCCATATTCAAAGCTCCCACTTTGAAGTGTCTCAGGATGTCACAAAAAAGAGCCTGGTGCTTGGACTCTCTCCTTTCTCTGGAAAACTCAGAGTGTTTTCCCCAAAGTACTTAGCGAGAGAAGCTGTCGTTTTTAATTTGAAGCTTGCCATCCAAAAGTTCAGGAATCCCCCCAGACTCCCATGGATATTTCCTGTCTCTAAAGCCTTGTGTGGCATCCAACCAAAATAAAGCACGCTCCTGCCACAGCTATCTTCCAGCTCATGGCATGTCTGGCAAACCATTTAGGTTACTGGACACCATATCCCTGCTCCACACCACGGGGCTTGTCTTGTTGCCCTGCCAATGACAAATTGGTACCTTCCTTTTCAGCACCAAAGCTGAGCATGGAGTGCAGTGTGGGTCTCCTTTTCCTGGTGGACAGCTCGTCAGCAGTCACGTTGGAAGGGTTCCTGCGTTACAAGGCATTCCTCAAGAGGTTCCTCCAAGGAGTGGTGGGCCAGGACTCATCAATGAACGTGGGGGTGGCCCAGTACGATAACAGTGTTAGGATACCCATTGAAGTGGGGCAACACAAGGATGAATTTGGTCTCCTGAAGAGCATTGATGCTTTGAATTTCAGTGGAGGAGGAACCCTGACAGGCAGAGCCCTGCAGTACATTGCACAGCATGGTTTTAGTAGCACCCCAGCCTTTGCAGACATGCAGGATGATATCCCACGTGTGGTTGTCTTGCTCACTGATTCCAAGTCCCAAGATCCAGTGGCAGAAGCTGCCAAGTATGCGAGAGACCAAGATCTCTTCTTGATTGGTGTAGGCAGCAGCTTCATGAGAGCAGAGCTGACCAAGGTGACTGGCAATCCAAAGCAGACAGTTGTCTACTCTGATCCCCAGGACCTGTTCAACAAGATCCCAGAGCTGCAGAGAAGAATCTGCAGTGTGGACAATCCTGGAGGTAAGACTCATTGTGGGATGAGTTTGTCAAACCACGAGGAGGTGTTCTGAACTCCACTGGGGACAAGGGAAGGACAGAAGGATGAATGTCCTTGTTTTGTTTGTGTCAGTCATAGATCCAGGGACTAACCTTTCATCCCTGCTTTTTGTGGTGGGTCTGCATCTATTGGTGTGAAAGGGTTGTAGATCACCCTCCAGTGATCAGCAGTGATGAATTTTGCCCACCGTTTTCCCCTTCTGACCACTTCTTTTGGTCAGAAAAGTGTACATACATAGTCTGAGAAATCCCATGTGTGCACTCTCTTATCCAGGCTGCCAGGCACAGTCTCTTGACTTGGCATTTGTAGTGGATGCTTCATCTGGAGTTGGCCTGGAGAATTTCCTGTGGCTGAGGGCCTTTGTCAGGAGCAGCTGTTCACACTTCAGCATCAACCGGGATGTCACCCAGATTGCCCTTGTGATCTATGGCAGCAGAGCTCACACTGTGTTTGCTTTGGACACCCACACGAGCAATTCTGCTGTCCTCCACGCCTTTGACCAGGTGCCTTTCCTCGGGGGCTCGGGTTCTGCTGGCAGCGCCTTACTGCACGTTTATGGTGATGTGATGACAGTGCAGAAGGGAGCAAGACCTGGTGTCAACAAGGTGGTGGTGCTGCTCACAAGCGGAGGTGACATGGGGGATGCGGCTGCCCCAGCTCAGCAGCTGAGGCACAATGGCATCTTGGTGTTTGTGGTTGTCATTGGGGATGCACAGAGGGACATGCTGCTGAGAGTTGCTGGGTCTCCCAACTACCTGGTCCACATCTCCTCCTATGAGGACCTGCAGTATTACCAAGACCTTATCATCGAAAGAATCTGTGAAGGTGAGAGAACATCCCATCCTTGCTCCTTATGGTAGTGCCACCAGGCATTGTTATTGTAGGTTTTCTGATGCTTTACCAAGTGAGCTCAATACTGTCTTTTGCCTTTTACAGCTGGGCAAACTATGGCATAGAGGTCTGGTGACTGTTCAAACCAATTCTGTAGGAATAGGAACCAACTGGATGAGACTGGGCTTAGTGTGAGTGGCTCTTGCCAGGACTGCCAGGCCTAGGTTCTGCCTTCCCTGAAAGAAAAAGAAGGTTGTTCTTTCTCTGAGGTTGCTTTAAGCCTGTAGAACTTGCTGTGCATTGATGTACTCCCTGCATTGTTATTGGAGGGGGTTAATGGAACATGTTTCCACAGCCAACAGTGTTGAATGTGAGCTCCTGTGTTTGATGAAATCAGCTCTTCAGAAAGCATAGCAGCCCTGGTTTGCAGACATTAGTGGTGGCCAAAGTGCCACCACTAGAAAGTTAAAATGCCGTGCTTGTTTCTCATTCAGAATAGCCTGAGTTTAACATCTAGCTATTTGCTTTTGTTATGTTTTAACTTGTTTGTAAGGTCAAATGAAGAAGCACGTTGAGCTTCAGCACTATCAAAGGTCCTTTTCATCTCCAGGCATGCCAGTGGCTCCTTCAGGGTGAGAAAGAACTAAAGCACTGTCTCTTTGGGGTGAGGAGCTGTCTCTTGGCAGGCTCTGCAGATGGTTTCTACCTGGAGCTTTTCAATGTGCTCCTTTTGCAGTGGTATTTTCAGCTGTGTTATTACAAAAACAATGTACTGTACCATGAAATTAACTACAGCGCCACAGATGAAAGGGAAAAAATGGCAAGGTTCAATGAGTCATTGAACATATCATAATAACATATCATTTCCTGAGACTGAATTGCTGCTTTCATTTCATGTGCAGGTAATCACTGCTCGCACTAGATAGGCTGGGACTAAGGGCGATATGGAGATAAACCCTTCACTCAGTCTTCTGCTCCCAAGTCCAAGGCTCAATAACAGAACCATTGTCTGTGAAAGGGCTTAAAAAATATTTATGACTCATGATAAAAGTATTTAGAAACAGACCGTGCCCCTGGACACCTGCGATATCGCATTTATTCTGAGGCTTTGCTGAAGAGAGACCATAAGAAAGAAATCTGCGGGCCAGGAGAAAAGATCCCAAGCATTAAATGTATATGAATCTGATTAATGGAAACACGAACTCTTGAGATCATCAAAGGTTATAATCCCTCAAGTGGAAGAACCTTATTTCAGATGATGCTCTGTTAACAGTAGGCTTGAGTTTCACGTACAGTGAAAGCAGAAGTGTCCACCCCTGGGGATATACTGTCAGGCAGAACCCTATCTGAGATGTCCCGTGGTGACAATGTTGTTGAACCCAGCTTGGCTCCATAAAAAATCAACAGGAACTAAAGACTGACATGTCTCAGATCTGGGATTTGACTGTCAAAAACCTGAATTTCAATGATAATTTTGCCAATCTTAAACACAGGTTGAGAGTTGATGGGCACATCGTTATGTGTACAGGGAGGACAAGCACAAAGTGCGGTGAGCTGTAGTAACGGTCCTGATGGATAGAGGATAGAATTAATATCCTTTTCTTTCCCCCTTTTCCTGTGCCTTCTATGCATTTTCTACCACAGAGTGAAGAGCAAGGCTAGCAGCTCCCGGCTCTACCCCACATAGCTGTTCAGCAGAGGAATTTCACACCCTTACCAACACTGCAGTGGTGTTGCCAGCAGACTGGAAGCAAATCCCTCTGGGATGCTGCTACTTAAGCTAAAGTATTTTCAGGAAGGCAGCATGAAACGCTGCCAGCCCTGCTGACAGCTGGGCCCTGTGGTGTTAAGAGGGTTGGGAAAGCTGTCACATACTTCATATGAACAGGGCTAATAACAACTTGGGCTGTGGTTGCAGGCTTTTCTCTTAAGCCTCCTAGAAAGCAGCACAGAAATATTTCCTGTGTTGTTTTCCATTCGTGCCACCCTTGCTTCCAGGTGACTTCTTGTCCTTGCTCCTCACTGATGGGAACTCAGGTCCTCTCCAGCGCAAAGTGGGGTTTGAACTACAGTGGCTTTTGGGGCTGTAAACTGCTTGGAGCAGGGCATATGTCTTGCTCTGTATTGGCAGTGTCTGGATGTGGAGGCTTTGAGTGCTCACATGTTCAGTGAGAGCTCTGAAGATGCTTCACTGTGCTCTTCTTTGATAGGCAGCCTCAAAAACTGTCAGACTTTTAAGCTTTAGAATTGAGGAATCAGCTGGGTTGGAAAAGGCCTTTAAGATCATCAAGTCCAACTGTTACCCCAGAGCTGTGGGATCCACCACTAAACCATGTCATTAGGAATTGTCATTTATTAGGAGTATTCTCCTCCAGTTTAGAACATCTGGCAAAGCCATTCTTCTTCCTCTTCTCTAAGTTAAACACAGAGGAGTTTGTCTTCTGTGGCAAGACAGGGGTGTAAGCTCGCACCCTCTGCCATGTTAATGTGGTTTTCTATTCCCTTTAGCCCTAGGTGACATTTTTTGATGTCTGGGATAGTTAGTTGCTGATACTTTTGCGGCATTCCCGATGAACATGAACGTGTGTCCTAGCTGTTAATACTCTGTAGACGCGTCTGAGCCTGCTTTCTGTTTGTGTCTGTTGCAGAAGCAAAAAGCCCTGTGAACCTGTGCAAGCCCAACCCATGCATGAACCAGGGCGTATGTATCCTTGGGCCTGGGAGCTACCGTTGTGAGTGCCACGGCTGGGAAGGACCCCACTGTGAGAGCAGTAAGGATCAGCAGATATAGCAACCACAGCAGACGCCATCCAGTCTGCCAGCCCCTCTGAAGGGATCCCTCATCTTCCACCCTTAAGCAGAGATGTGGCTGTAACTCTTGGGCAGCTGTTTGGTGGCTGGGTCTCGGTGCTGATGTGGCCCCTGTCACAATCCCTCCTTGACTCCCAAGGTGGAAACCTCTGTCTCCCTTTCAATGTGAGGGAGCTGTCTTTGTTGGAATGTGAGACACCACCCCTATTGCTTTCAGTGCTTTCCATGGTGCAAAAGCCTCCCCATTGCCTTCCTCCTCTTCAGGTGGGAAGCAATGGCCAGGAACAGGTGAACCTCTGGCTCTCCAGAGGTGGTCCTGTGCCTATAGTGGGAAGTTCTCAAGTGTGTTTCCCTTCATCCAATATTGTGCTCTTTACCTGAGCCAAGGAGTTCTGATCTCCACCCCATGGCCTCTAACATCTGACAGCTAAGAGAATGCTTCTTGGGTTGCAATGGACTGAGTGTGACCTTATCCCTTGGTCCAAAAGCCCTTATCCCACTTCTGCGCTTCTCTTCTACAACAGGAGTTCTCCGGGGTGATTCTCCACGATCCCCAGTCCTTCCTCCACACTCCCAAGTGCAGTGGAGTCCAAGGGCTTTGCAGCACTTCTCCAGAGCCCCCCGGCACACCAGAAGACACATGGAGCATGGACACTGACACAGATGCACCGAGTGCTCCGGCTCTCCATCCAGGAACACTGCCATTCTTAGGCACAACCTAGCAAGCCACCACTGTCCCTGGCAGTGACTGAGATGCTCCAGCACAGGGACTGTGCCAAGGCCATTCCCAGTTTCTGCATTGCACAAACTGGGCTTCCCAGTGCTCTCTTTCTTTTGTAATTGCAGTAAATATTTGTGTTTAAGTGTTTGTTGTTGACATTTTGCATTTCCTCGTTCAGGTTCTAGTGCTGTGTGAGTATTATTATTTCTTTAATGGGCTTCTGAAGAGATCTTTGAGTTAGTCTAAAAATACGTGGAGGTCTGAGTAACTCTGGAGCTCCTGCTGAAGGGTTATAGCGTAGATAATGCACTGGCAGAGGAGGTGCTGGAGTGAATGGCTTGTTACACTCAGGAAGGGGAAATGGTTGTGAGCCTCTATTCTGTTTTGTAAGTTGTCCATGCTGCTTTCTTCGCTGACTTTATTTGGAGTGATTGAATATAGTTTAGCTTCACAGTCATTTGTAAGCATTTATAAGGAGAGGTTTGAAAAGCATGGGTTTGGCAAGAGCATTGAGTGGTTTATGCAGCTCCAAAGCAGAGGCTGGGACAAGCAGTTTTTCAGTAGATGCACTGACTGATTGTCTCCCATGTTTAACCCAGGTCAAATCTAGTTACCAGAGCTGCAAATACACCAAGTAAGGGCAATCCCCAACCATTTGCAAACAAAGATCTGGTCTGTTGTAGGCTCTGGATGGAGCCATAGTTTATACATCCTGCCGGCCTTCGGCCTTTGTCTGTCTGCTTTCAGGTTTAACTCCCTGCCCAGCCTCACTGTTATCTGCCAGCCACAGCCTGACCTGGAGGGGACAGGACCAGGACAACCTCCTGAGTGGCTTCACATGGGTACTTGGAGCAGAATATGTCAGAGGAGGAAGTGGCCTGAACCTCTTTTTCCTGATCCCATCTATCCTTTCCTTTCTCCTGCAGGCCACCTCTTTACTCTCTCCTTTACCCATGCATGTTTTTCTCTTATTCATTCCTTTTTGCACATTCCAGGTCAAACCTCACCTCTTCTTTTTGGTGCTGTTTCCATGGCTTAGAGCTTTGACATGTTGCTTAGCTCTTATTTCGAAGCTTGGTGGGGAGAACAGCATGCTTGTCCTGGCCTGAACCCGGACAGACAAGCTGAATGGCATTTCTGCCTCCCCTTGCTGTTTAAACTGGTCTTGTCCCTGGCACAGCAGTCTATAGCACAAGCTGGGTCTCTGGTGTGCTGTGATGGTTCACGTGTCTCCAAAGACAGTTTGGCCACTTGCCTGCATCATTTGGAGCATCATCCTCACTGGATCACTGGATCAATTCACCCATGATGCTGTAAAATTGCTCCCTAGGGCCTGTGCTTCACACTGTTGGGCTGTTCTCTCCTGCCTTTCCCATGGTGCCCATTACCTTGGGAGAGCAGGAGCAGCTCTGGACAAGGCTGAGGCACAGACACTAACTGCGTCTGCCAGCACTCGTGAAAATAGCATCTATTGTTCCTAGAAGAAGAAAAATGCCTTAATCCAGATGTCCTGGCCCCATGTGTGAATAGTAACATTAGATGTACAAATGAGACACAAATTACTCCTCGGGTTTGTTGTCAAGAGAAGAATGGTCTAAAAGCACTCTGGGGAATGAAAGCTGGCACTGAGACAGGAGCAGCACTGTCTTACCTTGTGGGAGAGACAAGGCTATGAGAAAAGAGCATTTCCTCTTTCTTTTCACTGTCACTCAGTAAATTGTCTGTGTCCCAAGGCACAGCAAATTAGAGGTTTAGTTGAAGGGCTGACATTTGGGATAGAAAGAGAAACTAATCTATTAATGTTCACTCCTCACAGGCATTTGTACTCTGTAAGACTGGTCTTCCCTCTCGGATGGAAGCATATTTACCTTGTCTGGCACACAGCTCTGGAGCTGGGATGTGCTTTCCAGGCCTCAAACACATGCTTAAAGCCTTTTCCTCATATCTCTGTTGCCTGCAGGATAGTTTTCACAGCTGCTGAGCACTTTGTCTCATGGCAACGGTGGGTTGGTGTAATCTTTGTAACTTCTTTTTGCTTTAATACATAGATGGTAAGGACATCTTTAGAGTGCATGGGCTTTGCCGGGACAAGGGATGCTTGCCTGGGTCTGAGCTGGGGAAACCCTGCGTTTGTACCATCCTGCTGGTTTTAAGCACTGATTGATAGACAAACCTCTCTGTGTGATTCATGAATCACAGACTGCAAAACCTCACGCGGGAGACATTTTAATGCTGGATGGGATACATCTGGCCCTGTGCATCAGTTCCTCAAGTAGGGATGGTATGAGAGATTGGAAACTCGTGGAGCAGTTTCAGGAAAGCTAGTTCCTAAACCCAGCCGTTAGCCTCTGCTTGCATCTTGCTGGGGTCTCAGTGGCCAAAGTGTCCCAGGGATTCCCATGTGTTAGTGATCTATGTGTTGACCTGTTGTGATCTATGACAAGATGTGCTGGGACTGTGACCTTCCTCCTAGATACGAGTGATCACTGAACCCTTGGATGCTTGCTTAGATGCGGTCTGGTCACAGCACCACCCACCAGCTCTCCTTTTGGACAGGACAAAGCACTTTGCAAGGTAAGAAGGTAGTAGGGTATTGGGTGGAGGTGGGAAAAGCCAAGATGCTAACAAAGATTGGGATATATGGGATGGTCTTGGAGAGTCCTGCTTGATCCCACAGGCAGGCAGGACACGGCTGAACAGTTCTTGAGGCTGTTTGCTTTTCGTTTTTTGCACATCTGATTTGAAGATCATGGCTAATTTCTAGGCTCTTTCTCCTGCAAATTTTAATTAAGAAAGAATAAGTGGCTTTGGTCTTTGACATGATCCCTTAAGAAATTCACTTACAGACTTGGATCCAACCAGAAACACTTAATGAGAACTTACCTCATGGGAGCTTATTCCCTTGAGGCTGGCACAGCCACTGAGGAGCTGGGGTTCCTGCGAAGCCAGCTCTAATCCTGTCTGGCACGGGGGGAGCACAGAGAATGCTGTCTGCGCCAGGTTGTTGTTAGATGTCTGGGCTGCTGTTACTAATGGAGCTGTGAATTACTCTTGCTCTGTAGGATTGCTGGACGAGCCTGTTTCTCCTTTAGGAAACTGGGTTTTAAGTAACTGCATGTGTTTTACCTCCTTTATTCTTACCTTCTCTCAGCAAGTAAAATCATGCCTGTTTGTGATGAATAAATGTGTTTGGTGCCCTTACTGGAGAGGTTGCAGCAGGGAAGCTGGACTTTGGATCCTGCTATACCACCCTCTCTGGGCACCAAGAGCTGAGACCAGGCTGTGAGAGGTCTGCTGATGCTCCCCTTAAAGCCAGCTGGCTTCTTCAGCTCACAAAGCGCCTGCAATGTTACTCTGCTCAATAGAAGTAAATTGGTTTTATATCTGAGACAACTTACTTATATAAACATATAGGCCAGCTTCTCCGTCAATGGGAGGCAGGTTTTTTCCCCCTTTAAAATCTGGCACTTGTGCCTTAGTTGCAAATCAAAGTGCCGTTAGCTCACTGGATGTGCTAGGCAGGATCCCCCAGTAGCTGCTATAGGGTTGCTCCAAGTATGCAAAGCAAGGATTGAAGGTACCTACATGAGAAACTTGGTAAGAAAAAGCATTTGTAGCAGCAAATTTCCTTCCAGCAGAATATCGCTTCTGCTTGTGACAGCCTGCAGGCCCCATGGTGGCGTGGCTGCATTGCGTAGGGGTGAGAATTACATTGGGAGTAACTAACAAAGCAATAACAGTAAGTACTAAGTTGTGTCTTAGGCAGTCAGTAGCAGTAGGAGCTCTGTCTCCCTACACAGCTGTATCTTTAGACCCAGACCTTCAACGTGGTATTTTGTAGGATGAGACTGAAGTGAGCAAGCCCTTTAGTCTGGGAGGCAGCTGTGATTGCTACCAGGATGGTCCACAGCCATCTAAAGGCAGCGTTGTGCTGGGGACAGCTAGAGATAAAAGATGTTACAAAGCACCCGTGAGTGATGCAGCGCTGCTGGGGAAGGACAGAATCCACTGCTGTTTTCCCTTCAGCTCACAGAAACAGCAGCCCCAAATCGCGATGTTCTTTTGGGAATCCCAGGCTTGGAGGCTGGCAGGACACTAGTGGGCTTGTTGGCAGGTTTGCGTCAGTAGTTGGGCTAGGAAAGGCAGGGGAGCAGGACCTTCCCCAGGACTTTGTGCCATAGCTAGGGTGCCTTTCTGCAGGAGTAGTACAGCTTCCAAAAGGTATGTTACAGAAGTGTCTGGCCTGGTGGCTGCTCTGTAAAGACTGGCCTCAGCCTCTTAAATAACGCACAGTTGCTATCTAGTGGCCAGAGGAAGGTAGTGGATGCAATTTTCTCCGCTGGTTTTATGCAAGAGAACTGGGCTATGAAGATACAGGCAGGAATCCTTTACATGTATTCATGTGAATTGTCGCGGTTATTGCTATTTTTCAGTGGGTTGGCTGTCCGAAAATGCTTTCTGTTGATGGTGTAGCCACTCTAGATGACTAAATTGTTTAAGATGCAGTCCACTGCAGCTATAGACTGAATAGCTAAGGAACTTTGTAGTAACCAACAGTGTTGTCGGGGTTTTGTACTTGAACTCTACTGGAAAATAGTGCAAGAACAAGCCACACGATGAGGAAAAACTACCGCTAACATAATATACTCATCATTTTATTATAAAACCCTCTAAAGCGCCACTTTATAGGTCACAGTTACAACAAAGGAAATGCCTTGAGTTAGGAAAACAATAGGGACGCAGAGGAATTGTTTTATGTTTCTTGTCTGGGGAATGTGTGCTGCTCAGGACTTGCCTATGTTTACTTCCTCTAATGGAGATATCCCAGCAGGACCACTGATGCTGACTGGGATGTGGGGGGGAAAGCAGAGCTGCTCTCATCCATCACTGTCTCAGTACCACTGTGAAATGTCTGGACAACTTCTGGAGGATGACAGCGGGGGTGGATGGTGAGGGCATGGTACTACACAGATACTTAGGGTGTAGAGAGGTCTCCTGCCAGCTCATCATGGGTCAAAACAAAAGCTTCATGGTGTCCATGGCCTCCATCTGTGCTTTGGAGAGGAAAGCCCCCAGGGTCCTGAACTAAAAGGTTCAGTGGTTTGTTTGCATGAGTTTTTCCTATGTGCAAACCTTGCACAGGGACAAAGGTGATTGACGTACTGCTCTGAGGCCTGGGATTAGCCATTCCTCCATCTGCACCACAGCAGGGAGTTCAAAGCAAGAAGAAATAGTGGTGAGGTTACCCTTATTGCCTCCAGGATACCCTGACCAAGTGCTTTGTTGCACCCCAGCCCCATGGCAACAGCAAGCAAGCCCAGAGCCCCTGGTCAGCACATCCTCACTCACCACCAGCTTGAGGTCACTGCCCTGCAGCTCCTCTGGGCTGTTTGGCCTTTGTGGGAAGGAGGAGCATCCCTTTAGAAGTGATCTTGGGCCTGTCAAAGGTTTTCAAGGCTTAGGAAGGTACAGCATTTTGCCTGTCTTTACCCTAGCACTGGGTGCTGCTTGCCGATGTAGCTGCAGGACCCCAGAGCAACCCAGCCAGGGTACTGGTGGGTACTGGTGCTGCTTTAATTTTGTACGGTTAAAAAACAGCTTCAAGCCCAGCACCATCAACTCAGTTACTGAGTCTGTGCTCCAGGGCTGAAGAGCCATCAAAGGAGGCAAGAGGTGTCCCCAGGCTATCAGACATGATAGCAGGTCAGAGAGGAGAGGGTGCATGGATTTCTGACAGCCCCTCTACTCCTCTTCAACTTCCAAGTCTCTAAGTTTAGCAGTCCCAAATGTCCAACACCTTTCATTAGAAACCTTGGCCAGGGCAGAGATGGGTGGGATTTGTGGGCCAGGGCCCAAAGGCTATATTAAGTTAAATAATCTGGAAATCAGGGTGACAGCACCAATATGGCCAGCAGCCCACCCCTGGAGCCGAACAGGTCAGGCTGGTCAGCCCTGCCTGTTGTGGAGGGGCTCCTGAAGACATGCCCATGTCTTCAAAAGCAGATTGTACGTCTGTGGCTCTGTGAAGATCAGAGAGCATCAGCAAAGTGGGGCTCATAGCTGGGGCAGGAGCATGGGGACTGCTTTACCTCCCCTCCCCTGGGAAAGGTCAAGCCCTGAGGGATAGATACACCAGGATCCAGCTTCCCATACCACAGCTGAGCAGGCCTGGGCCTTTGGTGAGTTATTAACAAACCTTTAAATATGATTTTTTCCCCCAGAACAAACTCCTCAGGTGAAAGAGAATTAACTGAATCTGCTTGCGGATCTCCATTGCCCAGAGCTCTCGGTGCCACCAGTCTGTACCACATCTTATAGCACGAGAAGGTGAGCAGGGATCTTCCTTGGCACTCTGGCAAAGCTGGAGCAGGCTGGTAGGAGTGAGCACATGCTGGGATGAATCAGGACACCAATTAGGAATCCCCTGGACAGGCTGCTATGTGCTTCTCATTCATGTCTTGAGCATCAGTCAGGTGTGGGTATTGCCATTGGCTGAAGGCTGGATGAAATGCAGCTGAGTAATGACTGGCAGCAAGACAGGAGACTTTAGCTGACTGCAGCTTATCACAACAGGCTGAAAACCACCGGGGTATAAAGAATAGCAAAGGCCCCTTCTGAACCCACTACTGCCACTAATATAGAAACCTTGATGACTCATTGATAAACCTTCAGAGTAGAAATACACAGAACACCCCTATGTACAGTAACATTCTTGTATACATCAACTGGGTTAGGAACTTGATGCAAGGATTGCCACTGGTTGTTATTGTTTTAGCTACATGATTGGGACTTGTCTGGAAAGAGCAAGATCATTGGGGATAACTCATATTGGCAGCAGTTGGCTCTGTTGCTGCGCTGAGGAGTTGGTGTGACGTGGAGGAGGAGCTTGGTGTATGGTTGTGTTGCACAACTCAACCTCCACCTACAGATAATTGAATCCCCTTGGCCAGGAATGGGCAATTCCAGTCTTTAGTCCATCTAAAAAGACGTGCTTCTAACTAGCTCCCTTCTTCTCCCATTCCTGCCAAGGAATAAAGGTAAATTAGTCAAAAGGCAGATCTGGAAAGACACAATAGTTGCAACGTGCATGGTCAACCCAAGTGGTTTTGGCTGCAGAATAGGTCAGGGCTGTCTCTCTGTTATAAGCAATACAACATTTAATCATTTAAATCACAGCTAAGGCAAACCCAGGTGAAAAGACTAGAGGAAAACCAGGTTCTGAGTGGTGCTTGCTCAGGGGTGAGACACCCCACCACCCCATCCCACCACTGCCAGGAGGGAAAAGCAGTGGCTTGTACAAATCAGCACGTACCTTAGCTTTCTGTAGGACGGTTCCCTTCCCTGTCACCATGACGGATAAAGGCCTGTTTTTTAAAGCTGTTGCTGAATTGACTGGTGAGTTGTCTGTGCTGTTTGCTGGACTGGCACTTTTTGCCTGAATCTGCAATAAAAAGAACAGAAGGGTGATGACTTCAGCCTACCAAGAGAGAGTGCTGTGTTTCCTCACCATCTCTTTCTCACAGTCACATCCCACTTGCACTGAGGAACATGCTTTTCAGTGACATCCCCACTTCAAAATACCAATACGTGTGTGTGGTGTGTTTAGGTGTTGAAGACTCAAGCACAGATACAAAGCATGTCTCAGGCACTGATCATCTCCGTCCCATAGGAACCAAGTTCCCAAGAAGGAACTCAGCTTCCTGAATCTCCCTCAAAACCACCCTGTGACTCAGCTGAGCACAGAAGCAGCTGGGTCCAAACCTGCATGGCCCAGGAGGGTGTTGTTCAAAGTCCCATGTGGAAATACAACTGCTCTCTTGAGCCCCAGCCCCTTTCACTTCCCCATCACTGCTGTTACCTCATTATGTTATTATTATACTATTATTTTATGTCTATATATAGCTAATAATTTACATAATACTTAGATAAGATGTAATCTAGACTTTTATATAGGATTACATATTATAATAATTTAATGCTGTTATTAATGATTCTATTATTAAGCAGGCTGAGACAATGGGACTGCCTGGCTGCTGGAAAGCCACTGCGCACCCCAGAGGTACCCCCACATACCCGGGGGGCTGCGTTCTCCAGGTGTGTGGTATCCACCGCGGTGCCCAACGTCACGGGGCCGGACTCAGCCTTCTTCAGGTTTTCCTTCACTTCCACCAGGCTCAGCTCCAGGTCCACCCTCCGGCTCTCCTTCCTTTTGCATTCTTCATCTATCTCTTTCAGCCGCTGCTCCAGGCTCTTGTCTGTGAAGGGAGGGAGGGGTAACTTGGTGCTGCCTGGGAACTTGGGGAGCTCATGAAGGGAGCAGGGACCAGGGCATGTCCTGGATGTTTTCCTTGTATTTCCTTATATTCTCTGGGTAACCTGTGCAAGCACCTCATCACGCTCTCAGGGAAGAATTTATTCCTAATATCCAATCTAAATCTTCCCGCTGCAGTTCAAACCCATTCCCCCTTGTCCTATCCCTACCTGCCCCTCTCCACACATCACCCCTTGCCCAGCTCTACCTGTGTTACCCCCAAGCATTTCCTTCAGCTCCCGTCTCTCCTTGCGCAGCTGGGTGAGCTGAGCCCGGATTTCATCCTTCTCCTTCTCCAGCCGCTCCTTCTCCTCTGTAAACCGCTTCACCTCTGCTTCTGTCCTGTTCTTGCCCAGCTTGGTTTCCACTGCTGATGCTGCAAACACAACCCACCAAAACAATGGGGAAAATCAGGAAGGAAAGCTTTCTTATGTGCTCAGAAACAAAATGAGGGTCTGGGAAGTCACCAGCCAGGAGACTCATCGTGCCCTTTTTTAGCTACTGTATAGCAGCATCAAGGGAACCACAGGGCAAAACTCACACTCAGAGCACCACCTCCCTCCAAGCCTCTGCTGCCCCAGGGTCACCCACTCACCGGGCAGTGGCATCTTGGGCCGGTGTGCGGGTACCAGCTGAGGGCTGCCTGCTGTCCCTGTGCCCAGCGGCACCTCGGGGGCCGGCTGGGGGAAGGCGATGTTCTGCTGCTGCGTCTGGATCTTAACAGCGGGCATCCGTGGCAGCGCCTCGTCAGGCTCTGGTTTCTCTGGCTGTTTCTGGGGGGATAAATGAAGCGGGATGATGTGGCAGGGTAACTGGCTCACTGGTTAACCTGCAGCACACCACAGTCCAAGACAGTACCTGCTCCAAGGTCTCCATCTCCTTACTACAGGGCTCAGCTTCCTTAGGCACAAGGGCTGGCTCTACTGTGCTCTCTGTTGCAGCCTTGTTAGCAGCCCTTTCTAAAGATGGTGAGCTGCAGGGTGAAGGCTGGCATGACATCTTGCCAGCACAGTGTAGGAAGGACTTCACTGGGGTGAGATCCAGGTATACTCTGTCTTGGTCTTCCTCCGCTTTGCTCTCATTCTTGGGTACTTCTTCCTGCAAAAGGAGAATGTTTCCCTGAAATGGGACCATCTGCTGCAGCCAGCAGTATAGGAAACATCTCACTGCAAAGCATTAGTATCTCAGGCAATCTGGAGTATTTTTCCATAAACCTTAGAGGAATTAAAAACCCATTCTCTATGTCATGCCATACAGGGCTTTTTGGTGTACTGAAGCAAAGGCTCTTCCTGCTCTCCTTCAACAGCTCTTTTCCAGTGGTACCAACAACCTCATCCAAGGATCTCACACTGTTGTACATCTAGCAACCCCTGTCAGATTCTTTCCTTGGATAACAGTCCCATTCCCAGCATGGTCCATCTTTCTTGTCCTTACACAGGGCTTGTTCTTACAGGCATCAAAAGGAATTTGGATAGACCAGGCTGCAAACAACCCGCTATCAATCACCAAATAATCCATGCTGTTTGCTGATGGAAACTGTGGGATTTTATCCCAGCTGCCTGAGAATAGCACCCTGCTGGAAATTTCTCTCCCATTCTTCAGTGCTTTCTCTCCAGCACTCACTTTGTCTCATTTCAAAAGCTTGGATATCCCCAGGGCCAGGGAATCCCCTTTGCTGCTGTTAGAAAACCCTCCCTCTTCACTGCTGGAGACTCCCCCATGGCCAGATGATTGCCCATGGTGCAGCACTGGGTGATGATGCCTCTTACCACAGGCAGGTCTGGCAGATCCACATCATCGTACAGCTCCTCCTGCTGCACCTTGCCCTTGGGCAGGTTGTCAATATAGGCGTTGGGCTCGGAGTACTTCCTCTGCATTAAGCTGTGAACAAGAAACAGGACATCCCATCAGGTTGTGCTGCATTTTGGGGCATCTGTGCATGGTGGTCCTGGGGTCTGGGCAGAGCTGCATGGTCAGATGCAGAAGATGAGAAGGCAGAGCCATGCAGCAACGTGAGCACTGCTGCTGACACATTTCCCCTTGGCTCTTTCTCACCCACCCTCAGGCACACAGCACTGCAGCAGCACTACAGCCCTGTCCCAGTGGCACGGTGAACCACATGGCTGGGTGCCCATGGCTTCACATAGAATCATAGAATGGTTTGGGTTGGAAGGGACCTTCAAAGCTCACCTAATCCAACCCCCCTGCAATGAGCAGGGACATCTTCAGCGAGATCAGGTCCATCAACCAAGCCCACTCCCCCAACCTGCCTTTGCAAGAACCCCCTAGGCATGTGCCCTAGCCCCATGGCAAGCTGCAGCTCAGGTTAGATGTGCCATGGTGAGACAAGTGCTGCCCTGTCCCTCACTGAGCTTCCAAAGATAGTGACCAAGCTGTGAATTCACTACCCCTTCCCATGTGGGAGGCAGCCAACCTCCCACAAGCAGAAGGACCGTTGCTCAGTTGCTCTACCGGCATCCCCATTCCCACTGACGTACAAGAAGGAGTTCTTTGCGGCGCTCACAATGCAGGAAACCCTGTCAGCATCCACATAATCGTAGGTGAATTCCTCCGGGTCTGTTTTCGAACCTGACTCTGACAAGAGGAGGCCCAGCCAGTGACCCATTTCCTCCGAGGACTTGGCCTATGGGGAGATCAGACAGTACAGGTTGCAATAGCAGTTTCTCTTCGCTCCCAAGGCTAATGCTGCTTAGACCTGCAAAGGGAAGTAAGCTGGGCTTGCAAGGGGAAAGATGATTTGCTGGCTATTTATATTAAACCTGAGGCTGCACTGAAAGAAGAAAGAAGCACCCCTCTGTGTAGGGACTGATGTGTAAATTTGGAACATATATGAATGCAGCTCTTTGATTAACTCTAGTCAACCTGCATTTTCTTTTTGATGGTGATCAACTCAGCTGCTTACAAGAGTAAGAGCAGTCTCTGGTGCTGGAGATGCTGGCATGGAGCTGGCTTTGGCAAGGAAAGCATGCGGGGTTTATTTTGCACCAGCAGAGCGCAGCAATGGGATTGCCAAACACAGACGTGCAAGGAGACCTGAGCACACAAGGGAGCCTGTGAGTTCCTTATGGCAGAGCCCAAACCCCTTCCAGGGCTGAGAGGAAAGCAGGGAAGGGAGGAGTTTAAAGCAGGATCAAAGACAGCCCCTCACTTTAACATGGTCAGTATTAAATGAACACCCTGATACTTTGCACAATGAAGAGTTAAATATGGTGCCTTGTAGCCAGCTATAGCAAATAGCCACATGTACTTCTGGTAGTGAGGGATTTCCACCTGAAGCAAGAAGATGCAGCCATCTTTTGCTTTGATTTAAAGAGAGCAGTAAGCACAAAGTGAAATTCAGGGCAAGTGAATCCCAAACTGGAAAGTATATTTTAAGCTTCCAATCTGTTTTATTTAGCAGGGACTCGAGGCCCTGGGAAGCCAGCCAGCCTGTACAAAATACACATTCTTCCATTCACAAAATGTGAACTTTCCCAGCACCTCTTCTTCACACCTGTAATTAGGCAAGATTCCTTAGACGCAGACATACCCTGAACCAGAAGCTAAACAAAAACACCTTCGAATTTCATGGCAGGCCCTCGAAGTCAGTTGTTTAGCTATAAATATTCCACCCACTGGAAAAATGCAGGAAATTGCTCACATTGTCCACCTCCTGCTATAACCATGCTGTCGTCAGAGAGAACTAAGATTAGAGATAAACAGTCCTGCATGCAGGCAAAGGAAAGTAACAGATGGAGATGAATTCACTTGCACTTTCAGGGGCAGATCTGTAATAAGTTTACTCGGGATGCACAATCCATGGCTTTGGGACTCCCTGTTTGCAGAAGGTGAAGTTCTCTGTTCCTCCTAACCACAAACTTAAACCCCTAAAGTGGCATACCTCTCATTTAAATTAGCTATCTGAAATACACCCCATATAACTTAATCATCATACAAGGTTATCCTATAGTCAGTGGAGAGAGATGGGCATCTCTAGAGGACCCTTCATCCCATCCTAAGATGAGTGCCTAAGATGAAGGCTGAATGGTCCTCTGGAGGCACCAGCATCAGACACAGTCTGTATTGCAGCTAGGTGGGACACCTTCTAGGTGACCACAACAAGATGAACCGAAGTCCCACACTTCAGGTTCTGTTTCTCTGGTATGAGGGTTCCTCTGAAGAACCTCACCAGCATTTAGGCCTCCTGAGGCACCCATGCTGACAGCTTAAAGCAGAAATGTCTTGGAGATATACACTCTACCTCCAGAATGACCCGTTCTTCCCCGTTGTGCAGGATGCGGAAGGAGTAGAGATGATCAGGGCTTGGCTCTGGGATAATTTCACAACCTGCCAGGCTCAGGGGCTGCTGAGCCAATTTGCTCCTGTTCTTGTCCTGGTAGAAATGGAGGTGACCATCTTTTATCTGGCACCAACGGGACTTCCACTGGCTGTTCACTAGCACATTCAGGTAACCTGCAAACAAGCATGGGTTACTTAAGCACATCTACCCCACAGGGAGAAGGAATCCAAACTCACTGTGTGCATGAGGATATCTGATGGGTAAGTTCTGAGATCACCACACAATACAAAGCCACTGACAATGACAAAGAGCAAAAGCACAAGCTGTCCTGTCCGTACAAAACAGGATGAAAAGGGTAAAATCTGTTCAAAATGAGACTCTTGAAATTCAGGTTAGGTTTGGAGCAGCAAATTGGCTGCAGAGGGTTGGACAAAGTTGGTCCAGATGGTGAATAACAGCTGACCCACACAACTCTCCCCCTGCTGACTCCTACACCCTGGGCTAATGCCCAGGATGAGCAGCACAGATGCTTTCTGCATGCACATCTGGTATTACCTGCCCTTCCTATTGGGTCACCCTGCAAGCTACTGTCCCCCTTGCAAACCACTCAGTCACCTTAATGTGTAAGAGGACCCACAATCTGTCTGTATTTACTGGCACAGACCAAGCAGACTGTGGCCTCTTCGCCTCAGGACAGCCTGGCACCTGTGTGTTTGAAGAGGAGGATGCCTGATGCTCGTCCTGCCCTGCACACTGAGATCCAGCACCAAGACAAATCCCTGTAGAGGAGCTCATGTTGCCACTTACTTGAAGTCTCCAGGGATCTCTCTGGGCTATCCAGGGAGCTGGATTTCTTCCTCCCAAGGTTCATCAGGTTGCTCAGTTTCAGGCCAGATGTGCTCTTCTTTTTAACTACCAGAAAAGAAAATGAAAGAGAGACATTTGTGTGGCTTTCCTAACCCACAGCCATACACACAGCCTGCTGTTCCTGCTACTCCAAAGTCCAGGGAGATGATGAGCAAGAAAACATCAGTAATCCCAGAGTGATTTGCTGAAGATACTTAATCTATATTGCTTTAAACTTGGATTAGTTCTGACCAAACACCAGTCACTGCATAAAGGCTGTTTGCACAGCTCTTGCTGCGCAGGTGCCAACCTCCCTTCACTTTCTGGTACTACAAAGAATGGAATTGAAAAGAGGGACTTGAGGTGGGCAGGGTGAGAGCTTATGCCCAAAGATCCTCTCCAGCATTTTCCTACCAAGCATATCAGACAGTGCATGCATATAGCTGTGTAATCATCAGGCAATCACGGTGAGAAATCAAGTTGGATGGTTTTAGTCCGGATTTTCCTTCCCCCTACTCTAACAAAATGATGAATTCCTAGTGTAAAGGGACTCAGCAGCCAAGTTCCATCTGTTAGGTGACTCCAGTTGAGTACTCAGCATGGATTTATCTTCCTCTATCCCTCATATACATAGATGGTCCCACCATTCTTCTAATAGAACATCTCCTCTTTCAATGTGCTTACCTGCCCTATCTTATAGAAGGGGAATACAGATGAATGCCCAAAGCCAGACGCCCTAGCATGAAGGTGTAACTCTCCCACTGGAGACAGCTCAGCATTTCATACTCCAAGTTTCTCTGCAGGCATCTCTGAGGAAAGTCACTTAGGTTGCATTTATGCCACCTCTAACTGTCCCGGAGTGACTTACCCAGAGTCATGCAGCACCTCTGTGGTGGGGCAGGAATCATGCCCAGGTTTCTCCAGCCCTATCCTAACTCTATAACTGCTGAGAAATCCCAGCATCTGTCACTGCATTATGGAAAATAATGAACTGGAATCAAATGGACAGGCAGAGAATTCACACACAGCTTTCACCCTGCATCAGGTCAGTTTGAGGTGGCGGTGGCAAACATGGAACCCTCGCCACATGCACGGTCGATGATCCCCATTTCCCTGCCTCTTCCAGGGTGAGGTTTTACCATCTTTTGTCTCGGCTGTCTCCGGGTGTCCATCGGTGCTGCTCCCACTCTCAGAGGCTGCAGAGTATCTCTCAGACACCTCCACCTGCCAACAGCACCATAGAATCATAGAATAGTTTGGGTTGGAAAGGACCTTAAGATCATCCAGTTCCAACCCCCCTGCCATGGGCAGGGATACCTCCCACTAAACCATGTCACCCAAGGCTCTGTCCAACCTGGCCTTGAACACCATCAGCAATAGAGCATTCACAACTTCCTTGGGTAACCCATTCCAGTGCCTCATCACCCTTACACTAAAGAATTTCTTCCTCATATCCAATCTAAACTTCCCCTTTTTAAGTTTGAACCCGTTACCCCTTGTCCTATCACTACAGTCCCTCATGAAGAGTCCATAGCCAGTATCCCTATAGGCCCCCTTCAGATACTGGAAGGATGCAATGAGGTCTCCATGCAGCCTTCTCTTCTCCAGGCTCAACAGCCCCAACTTTCTCAGCCTATCTTCATACGGGAGGTGCTCCAGTCCCCTGATCATCCTCGTGGCCCTCCTCTGGACTTGTTCCAACAGTTCCATGTCCTTTTGATGTTGAGGACACCAGAACTGCACACAATACTCCAAGTGAAGTCTCACAAGAGCAGAGTAGAGGGGCAGGATCACCTCCCTCGACCTGCCGGTCACGCTCCTTTTGATGCAGCCCAGGATACGGTTGGCTTTCTGGGCTGCGAGCGCACACTGCCAGCTCATGGTCACTTTCAGACACAGGCTCCACAGATGGATGTGACCAATCCCTCCAGCCAGCACCCGCTGCAAGTGCCTTTTCCCCCCTCTCCACAGCAGATGCTTTCACACAGACATATTCCACCTCTCCACTCACTCTGTGCCCTTCGTATTGTTTCTGATCCCACTATCCAGCACATGAACTGCCCTGGCTGGGCTCACCTCTGAGGTGACACAGTGGCACCACCGTTGGCACCCTATGGTATCCTGTCCCGCAGCCTGGCTGGTGGGGACACCTTCCAGTCCCCATACGAGGGCATGGGCAGAGGAATTTGCCAGGTACACCAACAGGTCCATTTTGAGTGTCCACCAGAGACTTTAGTAGGTTTCTTTCACCTTCTAATGTTCTGGAACAAGTTGCACCCCCCAAAGAATGTCACCTAAACTTGGACTAAGACTGGCCCAAGCCCTCACATCCAAGGGTCTATGTCCCTTCCAAAGCTCTTGGGGAGTACAGTTGTCCTGCTGGATGAGATAGTGGCTGCTTGTATAGAAGAGAGCCCATTGCTGTGTCAGTTTTGGGGTAAGATTTGGCAACAAAAAGCTGCAAAGAAAAGTTACTACAGCTCCAATAACTCTCCTTTTCAGCAGAACAGCGGTCTGGTTACACCCATATCAGTCTTTGCTCAAACAAAATTACTACACCTACAACTATTATTTATGGCAGGGGGTTGGAACTGGATGATCTTAAAGTCCTCTCCAACCCAACGATTCTATGATTCTATGAATAAAGAACAGACGGAAAGTGCTAATTCCCTCTGTAAAGACCAGGCATACCTTTGGGTAACAGAGCCTCTGCGAATCTGGGATGTACTGGTTGCCTTCGCTGCCTCCTTCACACAGCAGACCGCTGGTCTCCTGGATTACCTGCACAGAAAAGCAAGCCATAGCCTGTGAGAGAGCTGCAGTACTGGGTCAATGCTTGTCCCCCACTCACACAGGCAGAACCAGAGCAGCCTGGGAGACCCACAGTTTACATTGCTGGCAATCCTGGGGATTTTCCTGGTGTTGCAGCAGGCAGCCAGCAGAAACCGATGGATCAAAAGTCAGCGGGAAGAGATTGCCAGCAGTGGTAGCCCCGGCGCCTTGCAGCCCCAGGCTCCTTCTTCTGCTGCTGTCTGAGGGAAAGGGCCATATCTTCCCCTGTCCTCAGCCAATTCATACTGGGCATCCACCCCAGACATCCCTCCTCCAGCAGCTGAGCTGGGCGGCCCTTCCACAGCCTCTTGCACACAGAAAGCAGCAGGAGCTGCAGGAAGAAGCTATCCCGGGACATGGAAATAAAGCTTGTGTTTGTATACAGGCTTGCAGGGAGGAAGGGAGCCTGAGCACACAAGGACAAGGCTGAGATAAGATATAGTCTCCCAGCAAAGCCAGGGTGGGAGCATGGAAGGCGCCACTGACCCTGAGCCACTGCTCTGCCTGGTCTTTACTCTGCAGCCCCAGCACAATGACGTCTGCGTTCATAGGGATGATCTTCAGCTTGTGTTCTTTCTTCCTCACTTGCTTTTCCTTGTGAATGACAGTGCAGCCCAGCAAATTCACATCCAGCTGAGGGCTGTGGTCTTTAGAGCTCTTGTAGCACTGGGAAGGAAGAGGGAGGGCAGGTAAGAGGCCGAGGAAGAATCTTCCTCTTGCTCACTGGCAGAACTCAACCCAAGAAGCAGCTCCGTGCAAACACACAGTTGGCTGAACACAAGAAAGTCCTATAGATCCTACAAGGCTGTGATGTCTACAGAGAGGACCTCTCTATATGTATAGAGATACACACACATCTATGTACATGCATATATAGTCTGAAATACCTCTTGCAGATGCTCCTAGAGGGTCAAGTATGTGGTCGCCAGTGAGATAAACATCCCTTCTACTTAACCACCTCAAAAAGTATCCCCCCAAAAAGCACCTCTTTGGGAGTCTGGGATTTTGGTTGCAAATGTGACCTTGTGTCCCCCTCACCAGCCCCACGCTCACATCTCTTCTGAAAATGAAATGATACGCTCCAATCTCTGGGACATGGTTTTTGAATACTTTGGTTTTGCCAGGTAGTTAGCATGCCCTGAGGTGCCATTTCCCTCCTGAGCTCCTGAAAGTAGGTTGTTATAGACACAGAATAGAGGAACTACTCACCAGCAGCCTGGTGTCCTTGATAACACACAGCTGTTTCGCCCACTGTCCCAGCCACTTCTTCCTCCACAGGAACGCACAGATGCGGGCATCCTTCATCAGCTCAATGGTGGCCTCTGTGGATGGCCACTGGTGTGTTGCTGACTTGCCTTTGCTGCTCTCTTCTTCATCGTAAGATTCATAGGAGCTGCTAACAGCTTCACCGTCTTCTATAACAAAAGCAAGGCTCTATCATTAAATACATTTCTAGGACAACTCTGAACTTATTGCTTGCTTCAGCCATGCTCACACATGCAAAAGCTTCCAGCGTCAGGATGTGTCTTTTGAGGCTCTCCTACAGAAGAATAATGGACAGGATAATAACCCTCATAGATTCCTTTTTCTTTCTAGCCCAATATTGGTTCCATTGCAATGTTTTTTGCCTCATGACAAACACTCAAAAGACGCTTCTCAGTTGCCCACAAATTCAAGAACATTCCCTTAGACATTTCTGATGTTTGCTGCTTTCCCCCGCCATCAAAGATGCTTTTCCTACTTCCCACTTCAAGCCAAACACTCACAGTTTTTAAGGCAACAGCAGGCTACAATCAGCCCTTGTCTTCTGAATGTCAGAAGTAAAAATGATATTTGCAAGGCCATGCAGCAAGCAATGATCTATTGTATTTGATTTGTCATTCCCCTTCCCTCTCTGGGCTAACAGGTCTCTCTCTACTCAACATCTAAAGGGCAGCAAGGGGCTTTGAAGAGATACACTGCTGCAGCAGCAAATAAGAGTAATTACATCTTTTATATTAATTTCTAAATGGATTGCTATGTTATCAAGATGTGTTGGGATTTTCAATACCCAGCTCTAATACACTGTAGGGTGTTGGAGTTTTCAGCTGATAGAAATAGCTGGTTATTGGCACCAGACCCATCAGAAACAATGAAAGTGTTTCCACTGACCACAGGGGAATTTGCAGGGCTCTGCTGGGGTTTGCAGTATGGCTCTTATTCACAAGATAAGCTTGCATAGCAAGATGGTAATAACTGGGCAGCATCTTGTTTTGTATTCTTGCCCTACCAAACAGCATGGAGGAATATCGTTAAGTTTCTCTCACCAGAATGCATCTAGGTTTGCCTCTCATTAAATCTTGCTATCTACATAAAAGTCACATTATCAGATCGGTGCAAATTAAAAAGAGGAAAAGAAGACAGAAAAGAGAAAAAAAGCATTTGGAGCTTCACTGAAGAACATTTCTTAAGTTGGGCTTATTTGTTCTTAAGATAAAGGGAACTGAGATGCTGTAACAAAGCTACAGCCTTACCTGCAGTGAAATCTCACTCTATAACAGCCCTCAAGTGATCAAAGCTGCACCAATTAAACAAGCTTATTAAAAACCAAATAGTCCCTTTCAAAGTCTCTGAGTGGTGCTGACAACAGACTACTGGCTCACCATCTCCACACCCTCAGTGTATTGGACTGTCCATCTTTCATGGGAAAACATTACCCCAGTGCACTATGACCATGCAGACCTTGACACAAGCACCCTGGGCAGAAATTCAGATGGAGTAAAAGTGTTGAGGTATCCCTAGATATACCAAGAAGCCAAACCTCTGCACTGCTAGGGACCTTCCTTATGCATCAGCAAGGATGCCTAAGGGAACCTCATCTTCTAAACCTCCCTCCTTCTCAACATGGGGCAGTTAGCAATATGCCCCCTGGGTGTCTCTGCTGCCACCTTTCTCCTAGGGCAATAATACTTTTCTTCTATGCTTTCAGCAGGATCCCTGGCTGCTGTTTTCTGCGTCAACCACAACCACAAGTGCCTCAAGAGATGAGCTCTTCTTTACTTGAAGAGCTACAGTCATTGTTTTCCTGATGACACCACTATGGCCTCTTGATGGAAAGGTGTTTCCCAGACAGTATAGTTGGCAAACAGGGACAAACCCTGCTTGGATGACTTGAGACAGCACTGTTGCCACTACTGAGCTTCACTCAATCCCAAGTCATACAGCTCAGGCAGTATGTACCTCAGTACAAGGTCTCCATTTCCACCTACTGTCAGTTTCAACTAAGACCACAGTTTTACCCTCTCATTCCCATGACATCAGTGGCAGCCATATTCTTGGATATCTTTCATCCGCCTCTGCTTTTCTGTTTGTCTTCCTATGACCATGATGCTCCCACCATCTCATACACCACAGCTGCCTCTGCCCAAGCAGAGCATCTTCAACATTCACTGAAAGTGGCTAATCAATACAGCCAGTGCTACCACCTGTCAGCTCCACATCAGTGACCAGAACCAGGCAGATAAAGGCTAGGGACATTCTCCTCGCTATCATCTTAAGCATGGGGAAAGACAAAGAAATGCCACCTTGTGTATTTCCAGCACAGGCAGAGAGAGGGGAGAGGTGGTTACCCATGGACATGGGTAATGGGCGAAGCCAGGTGGAGGCACCTGATCATCTTCGTGAAAACTGAGGGGGTTTTGAGGTTTGTTTTTGTTTGCTTGTTTGGTTCTTTGAAAGGCACTTCAGGTTGGGAAAGCATGCCATACCCATTGTTATTGTGGCATAAATAACGCCCTCAGTAACCTGCAACCCTGGCCTGGGTCCAGCCGCAGCAAGCCTACCAAAAAGACCTGCACAGTCAAAAGGAAAGAGAAAAGGAGACAAAGGGAGAAAGACAAAAAGAGAACAAGGTCAGTCCAGCTCAGCCCCATGATTCCCCCTCAGCTGGATAAGCTGCCCCATCCCTGATGTGGACAGGGAAGCACACCATACAGTGAGACTTCAGGGACATTTCCAGCCCATCCCCTCAAGCAAGGCAATTCCCTTTCAAACGGAATCATTGCAATTAAAATCAGCCAGGGCAGACGAGCTGCTTCAGCTGGAACAATAATTCCTCAGTTGGCAGGCACACTGCTCCTTGCTTTTTCATTCTCTTTCTTATTACACCCTCCAATTATGCAAAGGCAGATGAGGACAATAACAGTTTAACACATCTCAGACCAGGAGAAAACAGAAGCAGCAGCACTTGCTGTTAAATGAAAGGCAGAGGCATCCCCAGCAGAGGGGCAGGAATCCTGCTGATGAAAGAGGGACCCCGAGACCCAGCAGACTTATCCTCCTGCTCCGTTTTAGTTAGTTCACCCATGGTTTGCTATAGTTCCTTGCAGTCCCAGCTCTGACGCTGCACGGATCCTCTATCTCTTCAGCCCATCTGGAGGCTTGCTTTGATGTCTTTTCTTGGCAGTACACCCACTAATTTCAGTGGTGTTCCTATTTTTGTTTGGTTTCACTACACCCATTTGTTTGGAGACGCATGGGTGTCTCCCAAGGTTTGTGTGTAATTCTGCAAGAAACATGACCAGCAGCTCCCTGGAGCTCCAGCCCCTTCCCTACCCAGCTTGTGGGGGCAGGGGGTCAGCACAGATGGGTGAGGCTGTCGCATCTTTAGTCATGGTAAACCCATGTATGTCCAGAATGCTCTTTAGTAACAGCAGTTACACTAAGGTCTCAAGTCAACTGCTGGCAATGAGCATCACTGCACATAGGACAGGTACAGGGTACTATTGCCACCTGGTGAGATAACAGAACAGGTTGCTCAGAGAAGCTGTGGCCCCATCCCTGCCAGTGTTCAAGGCCAGGTTAGATGGGGCTTGGAGCAACCTGCTCTAATGGAAGGTGTCCCTGCCCATAGCAGGGGTTGGAACTGGATGATCTCTAAAATCCCTTCCAACCCAAACCATCCTGATTCTATAAGGCAAGGTGGGGAAAATGAATGGGATCCCCAGTTTTGTACTTGTTGAACCAAGAGGCAGAACCAAGACATGCAGGTTTGCCCATGTGCCATGGGATTAGAAGCCTGACCTCGGGGCAAACCAGTGTACTAGCAGACCCCCAGCACCAATGCCCAACCCCCCTTCTGCACAGCATGCCTTCACCTTCTCTCGAGCCCCTGTATCCTCCTCCTGCCACATACCTGCTGCTCCACATCTTTCCTTCCTGCTCATTCTCGCTCACTCCAAGGCACCGTCTCAAACAGGAGGTTGCCAAAAAGCACAGAGGTTCTCAGCTACATGATGTTGCCTTCCTTCTCACTCAAACCAACTTAAAAACCATCAGCATTATAGCACACCAGCTGTTTTGTGTAGGAGAAGGGACCTACTGGGCCTTGCAGAGGGAACACAGTAGTTGAGTAGTCACAAGAGCAAAGGCACCACAAGCCCTGGTGGCGAGGGACTGCCTGGGTTTGCATGTCCCATCTCTGCTCCCTTCATGTGCTCCTCTCTCTCCTTACAGCTGTGATACTGCTTGGTAAAACAGGTATTCATAGCAGCCACAGACTGCCCTTTGGCACCCACAACTATTTCATTTTGACAGTGCTCCCATGATATGGCTTTCTTCTCATTTTGCAGGGCTCTGATCTCCTTAGGCATCTGACTGGCCTGGATTTCAGAGGCTGGTGGGTGGATTTGCATCTTAGAGCAGCAGGTTACCAAGGCAAAGCAGAGGTTTAAGCTGGGTGTATGCTTATCACTCCTGCCAGCGAAGGCTCTGAACGCCACATGAGTTTATGGAGCTGCCTGGATAACATAACCTGGGTTTCCCTGCGTGGATCCATGGCTGTACTCCAGCTAATCCGGTGTATGTCTTTACATGCCATGGCTCTTAGCACATTATCCGCTTTCCCAACGTGCAGCAGGGAAAAACAATTCCATTTATCTTACAGTGCAGGCAACTGGAAACTCCCTGTGAGTACAAGGCTGCAGCAACCTGTGCTGCAGGGCTTCATCCTCCTGCGTGGTTCCCTCCCAGGGAGCTTCAAAGCTCCGTGGTGCACTCCGGGGCTGGTGAGGACTCACAAGCAGCTCAGATTCAACAGCCAAGGGTTTAAATCCAAAGCTTTTACACTTAATGCTCATTTCTTTGCTTGCCTTGACTCTCCTTGCTCAGATTGCCCTATGCCACTCATGTCGTGGAATGGTTTAGGTTGGGAAGGGACCTTAAAGCTCATCCAGTTCCAGCCCCCTGCCATGGGCAGGGACACCTTCCACACTTGCTCCAAGCCCCATCCAACCTGGCCTTGAACACTGCCAGGGATGGGGCAGCCACAGCTTCTCTGGGCACCCTGTGTGAAGAAAAACATTACACCCCACTTGCTCAGTCAAGGCTGATGAGCAGAGGTCTGCTTCTGCAGCAGAGCAATATAATCTGTCTCACTTGGTTTTAAATGGATTATAAAGCGATGACAAGATCAGCTCTGCTATCAGATCAAAGGAAGATAATCTCTCACTAATTGTGTTTGCCAAAAGAAGGACACAGGAATACAGCTTAAAAACGTGAGAATCTGGGAACTCAGCCTGTGTGCAGCAATATGCTTCCAAAGTGCTTGTGATCCCATAGGGATTGTGGCATTGCTGAGGACATTGCCAGGAGGTGTTGACCCAGGCAGCAACCATGTGTGTGCACAGGGAGCCTGCACACTCTCCCCTCATGTGAAAAGTGGCTTTCTGATCAGGTTTACAGATGGTCAAACTGCCACAAAAGCAGAGATGAATAAATAGCCAATTATAAAGACATCTAACAGCCCAACAGAGGCATGGATTTTGAGCCCCAAAGGGACAATTAGAGCACCAGGATACAAATGCAAGCCACCACAGCTCCACCACTCACTCCTGAACAGAAACCTGCATTTGGCTGCAGCCTGTCTGCCAGAAAACCATCAAGACAAAGAGAATCCACAATGGTTTATAATGTTTCACAGTGATGTTATATTAGCCTAGACATACTACTTATTTCTACAGTAATCCAGTAGCCTTTTCTTTCCAGCTAGCATTAGATCTACAATATCAAGTGCGACCAGCATCAGAAAACAGACTTCCCGTACAAGCTGTAAGAAATGTCTGTGCTTTCATTTACTCACTCTCATAAACCTCAAGTCCTCCACATCCCACATGAACCCCCCAAGAGAGTCAGCTGTGATATACCATTTACAGAGACATCGTATGGCTCAGCCTCCTCATAGTATCCCTCTGGGGATTCGATCTTGGGGACTGGAAGTTGCTTTGTTTCTGGAATCTGCAGAAGAAATAAATAAAAGCAGCATGATTTAAGGTAAAAACAGATCCTTGAGAACAATGGGGCAACCCATTTACCTAACCATGAACTGGGACTTCTGCCTCCTGCACCAACCCGCTCTAAGCTGCTCATTGTAACTGGGGACGATCCTCTGTGCTATGGATTATCTGAACAGGGAACTACAAGGGTGGACATTTGATGCACTCCTGGCGTCATGCAGAGAAGTGTAGCCTGAGCAGTCGTTGGACATGTCTCAAGTCTCTGACAGCAAATCAACAGCTAAACCCCCTGCTTCAGGAACTCTATCAGGAATCTTTAATTGTGCTCTGAGCAAAAAATGAAGGAAATGGATAAACAACACTGATGGAAAATAGGCCTTTGAAAAGAGTCCAAGTGCTGGAAAATCCCTATGGTGCCTGCCAAACCCCTCCCTAAACACAAGCAAGGGCTGGCAGGAAAAACAGGGCCTTGATCCTTTAGAAATACCAACACATGAGAAAGCAGAAGAAATGAGGGGGAGCTAAGAAGCAAGCTTTTTACTTTTCAAGTAATTCACATCCCTGCTGAACATGAGACAGCAGACCTGGAGGATGAGCACACAGCTTAAGCCATTCCCAAAATACAGGGCATCCCATCTTCCATCCTGACCCAACACTAATGTCGCTTTGTTCACAGTGAGGTGCCCCCTCTCCTTGCCCAGCTCAAACCAGCCCAGTCATCAGACATTTGTATGCTCCCCTGGCTCACAATGTTTCCACTGCCTTCTGTGCAAATCCTGGATAGGATTTCAGTGCATACAGGGCTAAAGCCCCACTCAATCCTCCCAGGAGGACAAGGCAGAAGAGCAGGTCTCTCTCTGCAGACAGCAATGTTGAAGGTTATGGATCACACACGGTCCTTCATGCCTCCATGATTGCCCCTGGTGGCCGGCAGAAGAGGGTCCAGCTGGGCACCGGCACTGCAGAGCAATCTAAGGCAAGGTCAGTCCCTTTGCAAGTCATGCCAGCACCGTCAGATGCAGTTCAAAGCTGCCCACCCTGCCTTGGGTATTTCCACCAACAGGCACTGCTGCCCAGAAGCAGAAAGAAAGCTTTGAAGGGAAAGCTTTTGTGGCCAGGAACTGCCCATGGAGCGGGATGCTGCTGAGCCAGTGGGAGCTAGGTACCAAAATCACACGTCTCTGCTCCCACATGGGCGAGCTGCTCGTGCCTCTGCCAACCTCGCAGACTTCTCGAGTGCCTTGGATGGAAACTCCTTCCCATGTGGGCCGGCCAGATGTGTGAGCAGGCTCTGAGCTTGCTTTCCAGAGCCATGCAGGACACACTGCCGGAAAACACTTGCCTCCAAACACTTCAAGGTTTAGGAACTTGTTCTGATGTGTTAAATTAAAGCAAAACAAACCCAGGCACTCCAATGCTTTACTTAATCCCTTTCCTGGCCAGGCAATGTCTGCAATAGCCATCTGCAGTGGCCTCCTGCATGTAACTAGCTCACATTGTGCTACAACCAAATTGCCTACACAAAGAAATGCGGTGGGTTTATTTGACATCATCCCACAGATGTCAGGGAAGGATGGAAGGGGAAGGAGCTGCTCCATTTTGTTTCCTACAGACAATGGAAGCCAACAGGGACTAGGTGGGACTGCACCTCAGCTGCCCCAGAAGCTAATATTTAATCCTCAATTTCCCTGAAGGCGTGGAGTTGTTTTGTCTCTATCTTAGGTCCAAGAGTAGTCACTGCGTTACTTAACCCAGGCTGGGCTTGCAGAACATTTGCCTGTTCCATTACAGCACAACAGAGCATACAAATAAAACCTTCTTGGGCATCTGCATCCGCAGCATGTGACTTTCTCAGTGGATGGCTATGGAAAGAGGCAGGGCTGCCAGGGCTACCACAGAGGAAAGGTCACCAGTGTCTCAGCCGCAGCCTGCAGGACCCATTGTTTAAAGGCTGCTTTGGGACACATCCAAAGGAATCAGTGGGATCGAGCTGGGCCACCCCTGTTGGGTTGCCCCTTGACTGTTGGTGTCAGTGAATGCTGAGGACAATCTGCTGTGCAGAGATTTATCACCACATTTCTCCTGAGCCTCAAAAGGCAAGTGTAGAGCTGCACCACAGGGTTGCTAACACCATTGCCTTAACATCACTAAACCATAGAAAACTCCAACAGCTGAACCATGTATATTCTGAGGTCCTCTCCTAACCTGCCCATTGCTGTGTAAGGAGTTGTGCTCCCATTCCATCAAGTTCTCCCCAGCCCCACTCTTTGAAGCACGCTCAGATATCTTTGCTGCTAACAGCTCACTGACACTCAGATGCTCACAGTGAGGAGGTACTTGACTGCTTTATCCAAAGAAAGCCAGCTCCAGTGGTAAAAGCAAATGGGAGAAGATAGTTCCCAGCTTAGGCCTGGGAGAAGATGGATGGCTGAGGTACCTTTAGCTAAAATCCAAGATTGTCTTTCCCAAATTCCCTCACTTAGCTTCCTGATTTCCCTATCAGAAGGCTGGGCTGCACCAAGCACCAGCAGAGATGTCTTGGGGACACCCATCTGCTGCTTCTGCTGCCCTCCTGCTCATCTCCCTGCCACAACCACCATCCCCTCCAGCTTTGAGATGCCCAAAGCCAAGCAGTGATTCCTGCTCTGGTTGCTGCTCCCAGCCAGCTCCAGCTCCAGTGCTGTATCCCAGCTGTTTGTGTGGGCAGAGCCCCCCCTGGGCTGGAGCAGCTCCCAGAAGGCAACCACACAGTGTCTAAGGGTTCGTCGCCTGCATCCCATCCTTATTTTCCCATCCAACTCCAGCTGAGCCACACAGCCCCCTGGGTAGAAGTCCTGGGGCCTCACCCTACATCCTGCTTCCTGGGAAAGCAGCAGATCCTCCTGTATGCTTGATGGATGCATCACCCCGTCCTCCTCCATGCCTCCCCTCCTCCTCATGCACACTCCCTGCCCTTCATTCCTTTCACATCCCGAAATCCCAGCTACAGCGATTCCCACATCAGATCAACTACTGAGCAGGAACATCCGGGGTCTCAAGGATGACCCGTGTCTCTCTAGGGCAGCTGCGCTGGCACAGAGACAAAATCCCACTGGAATCTGAAGGTGTGGAGCTGGACCTTGGCCAGATTTAGAGCTGCCCTGCAGAAAAGCCTACAGTTCCAGTGACTCGTCCTTGCAGACCTGTGGGCCAGCAGAACACCTGGCATGGTCACCAATGCACAGACAACACAAGGCACTTCATCTGGACACAAACCTGATCTCTGCTAATGGCTCATGATGCTGCCTGGGGATTGCACCACCATCCCACAGCTAGAGGGCTTCTGGTTCAAGTCACTTCATGTCACCAGCCCAGGCACAGCTGCTTTAGAGCTCAGGGGAGATTTCCAAAGCATCATCGCCTTTGTTTCTGTGAACCTCCCCATTCTCTTCCTTCTCTGAGCCTGGATTGCCATGGGATGTGTGCAGGTTTCCTTGGGAGGAAACACAGCCCATTTTGCACAGTGCTTCTGCACATGCATGGGAAGCCCAAGGCTCCCACAGCTGCCTGCTCCATCTGTGCATGAGCTTTGGGAACCACAGGGGTTCCTGTATGCCCAGCCACCCTGGAAGACAGCCACCCCGCCTGAGCCAACCGCATCCTGACCTGCAGTGTTCATGAAGACAAAACGTACAGCTGGAAACCTATACAGAGGGGAGTGTATTTGAATAAAGGTTGAATATTTCAGTGGTATTTTCTTAAAATACTAATAAACCTATTATTTTTAAAATATAAAAATAAATCAAATAAAAATAGAAAGTATTTTTTATATTTTATTATAAATAAAAGCTCCCCATGACCATTCCCATAATTAACATACATGGGCAGTGGTCTCTCCAATTTGCCACGCTGTGCAGTACATAACATAAGTGATGCCTCAATGGGTTCAGATCCCCAGGCTGAAGGCCGAGCAGTGAAAAGCAAAGGGTTTTCCAAACCTACCTTTGGAGGGGGGAGGTCTGGCAGGCTCTTCTGAGGAGGAGATGAATGCAGTCCCAAGTCTCCATTGGTCAAGGAGTTCCTCCGATCCAACACTGCAAGCCAGAAACCCAATTATATTGACAACATGTGGCATTTCCCAGCAGAGCACTTGCTACCCAGGGCTGTGCAAGAACAGGGAGGTGCTATTTGGGTAGGAAGCAGTGACAATTACAGTGCTGCAGGGCCACTGTGTCATTTCAGGCCATAGCCAGGAATGTGGCACTAGGAAACCCAGCAAAAGAGCTGGCCTCTGTTTTTAGGGCATGGTTTTCCTTCTGGAGGGAAAACTGTGAAGCCCAGATCCCTGGCTGAAGCTTTGAAGGGTATTGAGAAGCAGAATGGTCAGACACTGCACAGTGACTGGAAATCCACATCATTTTAGCCCTTCTAGCTCTGATCTTTGCTGCTTTAAGCAGACAGAACAGCAACTGTGCCCTCTTTTGCTGCCTTTCAAGAAAACTGGGGCTAATATCGCTCTGCTCCCATCCAAAGGATGCTGCCTAGCTGAGCTGTGCAACAGCCCATCACAGCCAGCCGAGAACAGTGATATAATTGCTACTGAAGGAAGAGCTGCTCTTGAAGGAGCCCAGGCCAACCATGCGAAAGGGCATATGGCAGCAGAATAGCTTCAGGCAACCCATGTCTGCCTCTGGAAAGTCATATTTTCCACGCAGCTGAACCAGCAGTGATTCAGTAGCTGCAGGGTATATTGAGGGCCCGGAAAACTTGTGTTCAGTCCCTCTTCCTCCACCACACAACTCCTGGGTGGCCTCAAACAAGTGCCCAAATCCCACGACCTGCAAGATAGCTCAAAGCAGCAATGCTCAGGAACAAGTGGGAGCAAGGCACAAATAGCTGTAAATTGAAGGACTTGGAAGGCACTATACAGTGCAGAGGGGAAGTCCCCCTTTACAGAGCATCTCTTGCCAAGTATTTTGGGAGAAATACAACTGAGGTACCAAGATATTGCAAGTCCAGTAAATTAGTTTAGGATTTAGGTCCATAATCAGCAGCAAGTTGATGCTCCAGCTCCCTTAGTCACCTGCTGGTGCTCCAGCTACATTCTTGGGCACACACAGAAACCACCAAGCCATTGAGCAGTGCCTGGCCATGGTTAGCACTGCACTCAGAAGACATGGGCAGGAACTTCACTGCATATTTCTGGGCTTTAAAAATAGAAGCTGGAAACCACATTACTTTGTTCACGTCTGGGGCTTGGAAGCCATAATGACAGCTCTGCCCTGCCAGGCTGCAGCCAGCTCCTGGCCTGACGGCGCAAGAGCCCAAAACACATCTCTTGCGGCAAACTGCTTCCTTTGACTGCTTCTGGTCATCAGCACTGGGTAACTTCAGTACATCAGAAGGGCGTGGAGATCCATGGATCAATAGGCACCAACTCCAAGCAGCTGTCTGTACCCCACAAGAAGGGCTGCTGAATGTCTTGTAAGGGTCAGAGGAAGCAGATAAGGCTATGACAGTGATTGTGGGGAGATCTACCTACCAAAATACCCCATTGTTTATACTACCAGAGTCATATCTACACGTTGCTGTTGGAAGTTGTCCTTTTCTATAAAGGACCAAGGAGATGGAACCCTTAAGGCAAGCACCTTCCATCAACAGCAGCTGCTGAGGCCATTACTAAAGCCCCAATGGGCTACTCTCCAAGAGGGGATTATCTCTACACTCACACTTGTCCACACAGGAAACTTTTTAGGAGCCTCCTCAGCAGGCAGAAACACAGATCAACTCACCTCCTCCTCTATCAGGCAGAACCTCTCATGCTCAGCTCCATTAAAGAGAAGTCATTGCAGCAGCAAAAACCACTGCCAAACCCTTCATAAGTAGTGGCCATCTGTTCTGGACTCTCCAGTGAACCTAGCAATCATTCCACAGAACCACAGTGCCAGGAAAATGCTGTTTGATTTCTGTACCAGCAGTTCCTCCTCCTCCCATCAACCTTGGAGAACAGGATGGAGACCACAGCTTTGGTCCTCACCCTGCTGGAAACCTGCCCACCTCCACGGACACATGCCCATGTACTCCAGCTGAGGAGCTGAGAGAGATACGATGGAGCTTTGATTTCCAGGCTCTGTGCAAGAAGAAACACCCCTTTAACCTTCATCCTGTCCTGACAAGACCTATGGGAGATGTTGTGCTCTTCTGTTCTGAGGTTGCAGAGGGCAGCTAATGCTCTGCCCATCGTAAGAGGACAAACAACTAATGCATGCCTTCTGTATCAAAAGTCCACACAGCATGTGCTGTCTAACTCTTTCTTTTCCTGCTACACACATCAGCACGTGTTGTATAACTCTTTCTTTTCCTGCTACACACATCAGCACTACAAATAACAGACTGTTTCCTCAGTGGGGTGGGAGAAAAGGAGTACTTTTTCCTAGACAAACACTAACACTTCACAGGTGTCTTCTGATAAAGATGCCTCTCTAAAACCTGGAATATGGAGAACTTAGAAGAGAGAAGGAAGAAAAAAAAGAACCTGCTAAAATTTGTATCTGTACTAACTGTAACTTGTCTGTAGTCTCTGTTCTTTGTAGAAGTGAATGTCTCCTGGTATTTGGGCTAAAAGGACCACACCACCAGGAGCTGTGGGTCACTCCCGCTCTTGATCTCGATGTGCTGACTTCCAGGGCATACCATTTGGCTCACTGAGGAGCTCCATTGACTTGCAGGGCAGAGACTTGCTGTGTTTCTCAAGTAACTGAGATCAAGTAGTGATGGTGCCTTCATGACTCGCTGCAGTGAATTCAATTCCTGTGCCATAAAAAGGCCTCTCAAAAGCAGTGTACTGTTCAGCTTAAATCCTTACCAATGAAATTGGAAGGAGATACAGTGAGCAGTGAAGTATGTTTTTTGCAGAAATAGCATGCTTTAAGGTTTCAAGGCGGGGACTTTAGGAGCTCATGTATTATCACTTGGAAAGTGCTTCACCCTGTGCTGCTACAGCACACTTGAGCATGGCTATGGTGGTGAAGAAACTCTGTAAGGCACAAGAGGTCCTGTTGGCCTCAGCCACAAGTGTGGTCACCACATCCCGTCGAAGACTTTTGGTGAAACAAAGCGCACAGAGCATCAATAGATAAATGGGCTAAAGGGAGTGACATAATCACTGGGACATCCATATCATACCCCCCATCACCAGTGAAGTACTAGGCCCCTCCATCTGCTAAACACAAACCTGCAGGTCCCACCACGCACCAGACAGGCACAGATCTCTCCATCCCATCACAGAGGTGGGATCAGGGCTGCACACCCAGCTGCAGCTATGGCTAGGATCCATACATGTGTCTCACTGACTTCAGCGTTTCCAAGTAACTCAGAAGTTTTACTTGGAATAGGAAAGTCATTGAAAATGGAGAGAGGGTGAAGTGGCAAGTCTCACAGGGATTGACTGAGTGGGTAGGCTCATGGCCTTGATAGGGAAAAGTCTGAAATAACCAACTCTAAAAATGAATTGTCTGAAATTCGCCTCCATGCTCCAGCACAGTGGATCAGTGCAAGACTTATTTTATCCACCCAAAGGAGAGCTTCTTATATAACAAGATGCTTCTGTTGCTGCTCAGCTGCTGGAGCTACAGGAAGGCTGTGCAATCCTGTTACACAGCATTGCAGCATCACCCGGAGGGCCCCACCATTGGCCACACAGGGGCTGCACATGTCATCTGAGAGGACACCTTGTAGTCAGGGGTATTCGAAGTTCACCTAAATTCAGCTGCAGGTAGTTTAAAATACAAAACAAACAAACAAAAACCCCACCACAAAACAAAAAACCAGATCAAACACCTCTATAAGTGGAGCTATCCCAACTCCTGCAGGACCAGCGTGTCAGCAGCACTGATGCATCTTCTTGTCTCATCCATTTGGATTGGAAACTTTGGGTAGGGTCAGTCTCAGACTAGGTGTGTATTAAGGAGAAGTCTGACACTAATAACCTCGCTCCACGCTACAATCAAAACCAGCTTTTGTGATGAGCTTCAAAGAGCAAGAGCATTTTAGGACCATTATGCTCTTTGCCGTGTTACAAATTCAAAACCTGGTAAGTCTGAAGTCAATATTTTATCTAGGTTTAATTTCCTGGCTTGCATAATGCAGAGCTCTCACATCCCCAGGAGATGAGGGTGCTCTGCCCATGCCGGTAACAAGGGAACTGGCCTGGTAAGGTTGGGATGACACAGCAATACACTAAAGAAGACACATGCTTTCAAGGTCTCAGAGAGGTGAAGCGACTTGCTTTGTGGCCAAAGGAAACATGAGGACTTCCTTAAATACCTCAGGCACTGAAGCTTTAAGCCTTAGAAGGCAACATTTTTATCCCAAAATAACGCCTTCCAAAGTGCTTCTTCCAGGAATAACCTCACAGTGTTGGCAAGGATCACTATTTCTAAGGGAACTTCATGAAAATGGCAGTCCTTCCACACCATCAACTGCCTCAACCCTCAGAGCTGACAGAGGGGGCTCCATCGGTAAAGCAAGACTCTAATCACATTTGCCTTCATCACCACCATTAGTCATGATACAACCATTAATCTTCATCTCCCTACCTTTGTCTTGCTTCTCCTGGTCACCCTGCTGTTTATGGATGGTCACTTTGTTCATATAAATATATTCCTCATCACCACCTGTAACCAGAGGGAAAAGTGAGCTCTTTACCCACACTCTGCTTCCACATTGCTAAGCTTTTCCACAAAGACAGATGTGAAAAGTGTCTCTGCTGAATACACTTGGGGAGAACAGGTTGTTGAGGCAGTGTGCAGGATAAAAACCCCAAGCAATAATAAAAAGCAGAAAAATTAAGTGCTTTATAGGCAGGAAATTCCGTAAGTTAAAATTTCTACTTAAACATTAACTTGGCCAAATGGTACATCCTGTGTATCTTAGAAAGTGGATTAAATAAACTGAAGTTTTAATAAAGAAAACAGAAAGGATCAGGAATCTTGGGAATCATTTGCTTGTAAAGCTGGAGGCATAACTATAGTAATTTTACATAAACAATTAGAGGTCACTGCAAAAACAGCCTCTGCTTAATTTTCTCCTTCTAATTTTCATGCTCCCCTTTCCCACCAGCCTCCAAGAAAACATTGCTTCAGGACCCTGCAGCGATCCCCATGAGCCCAGCGCCCCATCCTTGGTGCTCCTTGCCTGTACCAGTGGACTTGGTGTAGACCCGCAGGAGGTCAGAGAGGAAGCTCTTCTTCAGGACGGCAGTGCTGCTCAAGCTCTCCTTGTCCAGGATCCGCAGAAAATCTTCCAGTTCTGTGAGCAGCTGCTCGAGAGCTACAACAGCACCAGAGACATCGGTTGGCAAAGCAGTTGGGTGGCACGTCAAAGAGGACATACATTAATGCTGGGTTTTTCAAGACCCTTTACGTTTTTCCATACAGGGAAAGCCTGGAGGGATTTTGAGTACCGGAGCTAAGATTACACAAAAGCAGCTAGCTGGATCTTGAGTCTCAGCAAACATTCAAACCCCATTTGGATTGGGATCTACCAAGGACCCTGCTTTTTCCTTCCTCTTTCCAAGTCTCCTCCTTATTTCTCTTTCTCTAATGATTTGAAAACGTTTATGTGTGCCTCCTAAAAAGAGACACAAAACCCACCTCAAAACCTCCCCATACACAAGTGATAATTCAGTAACTTCTCAAGCCGTCTTGCTTGGCTAGTGATGACAGAGAACGTTGTACCACGTGGAACTGAGGACCCAAGACTGATCGACATCTCAAACAACCTTAAGGAAAACCAGCCCTACCAAAGACATCCCTGCATACCCACATCAAGCCACTCCCCAGCACAGGCAGAGGCTAAGCCAGGCCAATAAGTTTGTTTTCCTCCTGAGGAGGTGCTACTCAGCTCCACCACCGACAAATCACCCCTCTGTCAGTGCTCACGCTGAAGCTATAGGCCTTTAATTGCTTGCTTTTGTTCACACTGAAGTTTATCATGGGCTAATTAGCAGCAGTGGCAGGAACCAGTTCCAGGGAGGAAATAACAGAGTATTATGTGGAAAGAGGAAGTGCTGCGCACAAATGACTGCATGTGGGAAAAGCACGGAAACCCCAGCCAGGGCTGTTCCTCCCCTTTGGAGGCACCCCTGCTTCCCCACTCCATTGCTCCCTGATGCTAAGGAGCTGCAGGGGAGATGGGTTGAAGCTTGGGTTTGCCACTGCCAAGCTGCAAACCAGGCTGTGACTCCTCAGCACGCCACCAAGGAACATGATTTATGGATAACTGAACTGCGGCAATGCTCTGCTCCCTTTACTTACAGCATTTCCATGCCATGTGCTCCCATGGTACCCCTATGAGTTCACATCAATGAAATAGAAAAGTGTTAACAGTTTGGTTCCATAGTGCAACACATCTGAAGTATGTGTGGTTTAAGTGCTACCACCTCCAAGGTCACAAAGAACATTTGTTTAAGAGCAGGAGAAAGCCATCACCTTCATACTTCCCTGTCTTTAGCCACCAGTGACCCTTCCACAGGTGAATACATGTTAGAAGATTGAAAAATAAAGCAAAAATGACCCTGTAAAGGTTTATGCTGCTAGCCGTTAGCTGAAAACCAGGCTACTGCTCTCAAACTGCATTAATCTTCACTAGCTTGACTGTAGAACAATAATAATTCCAGATCGATCAATAATGGCTCAAGCGGAACTTACTAAGTAGTAGCTCTCCACACTTTATTTTATACTCCTTACACCCAACTAATTCACATCTGGTCTGATTTAGGACCAGTAGAGAATGGAAAATGCCTGTATCGTGCTGCATTAACTTGAATGTTTTTGCTAGCTGCTGTTTTGCTCAGAGGAAGCAGAAATCACTTCAAGAAACAGCTTTTTTCACAAACTGTAAGGAAATTGGTACTACGTGCTGACAACAATATTAGATGGCACTGAAAATCATTAAAAAATGAACTGGGAGTATTTTGTGTCAAACTCACTCATAACCAGCTTCTCTCAAGCTTCAAGGTCCCTGCTGCTCCTAAGTTTAAGGAAGTGCCACTGGGGTAAATGACAGCATTGGTGTACTCAGTCATCTGCTTCAATGGCCCACTTTAGAAAATGTAAATGGAGATCAGCTCCTGCTGGTCAGGCCTGACGGGCAGGACATTTGTGTCAGGGGTGGTATCAGAAGAATGTAGTTGTTGGGGTGTTGGTTGATGAGAAACCCAACATGAGCCATCAGCGTGCACTTGCAGCCCAGAAACCATGTTCTGGGCTGCATCAAAAGGAGCATGTGCAGCAGGTCGAGGGAGGGGATTCTCCCCCTACACTCCACTCTTGTGAAACCCCGCTGCAGTCCTGATCCAGCTCGTGGGGCAACAGCACAGGAGGGACATGGAGCTATTGGAGTGAGTCCAGAAGAGGTCATGAAGATGCTGCAAGGGCTGGAGCAGCTCTGCTCTGGAGCTAGGCTGAGAGAGCTGGGCTATTATTCAGCCTGGAGAAGACAAGGCTTTAACCTTATGGTTTTAACAATAAAAGAAGAAGGGACAATGGCTTTAACCTGCCAGAGGGGAGATTGAGATGAGTTCTTAGGCAGAAGCTCTTCCCCGTGAGGGTGCTGAGGTGCTGGCACAGAATGCCCAGAGAAGCTGTGGCCGCCCCATCCCTGGCAGTGTTCAAGGCCAGGTTGAATAGGGCTTGGATCAACCTGCTCTAGTGGAAGGTGTCCCTGCCTGTGGCAGGGGGTTGATACTGGATGAGCTTTAAGGTCCCTTCCAACCCAAACCAGTCTGTAGTTCTATGACTTTAAAGTTTCCATGTATTAAAAAAAATAAATGTAATTAGTATCTGAGTAGGTCAGCTCCAGCAAATGCTCACATGGATGTCACAATATAGGGTGTGCAGGAAAGGGGATACAATTAAGTGGGTATAATTCCCATTCCCTCCTCCACTCCCACAACTACAGAAAATGACTTAAGTCTTTTCCCAAGCATCCACAGCTAACACACACACAGGGCTCTGCACTTATGAATAGCACAGCCTATACAGTAGGTTACATTTTCCAGCCCACCAAAGCTGAATTCAGGCTTCTATTGACTCAAAGCAACTCATTTAGGACGTGATCCTGGAGCCACAGAGGTCAGCGGAAAGACTCTGTCAGACTTCAATGGATTCAGACTTCAGGCGCTAGAGAGATTCATTTTGCTCTTCTTCAGCAAGAAACAGCATATAAACCGTCTGCTTCTATGCAAGTATCTCTTTAATCTCAGCTGGACATTCCCAATCCAAACCTGATACCCGCAAAAATAAACTGCTGTTGAAATGAATGTGACCATTCATCCTCTCATATCTGAAGAACAAGTCAATACTCAGTGATGAATGTGGGAAGTAAGAATTAACATCATGAGGTTCTGTAAGATCCTCTGTGCAAGCAAGTATTGCAGCAGGGCCCAGCATGTCAATAGGATTAGACAGTTGAGAGCTCATGTACATCAAATCATCTCAGGATTTTGAATGCCGGAAACCTATTATGTTGTGGTGATGATGTACAGAACACGCTCATGGTAAAACCAGTTTGGTGGTTATCCAAAGCAGACTGAAACAAATGTGTCTTGTTATCTTAGCAGTTTAGAAATGAGAGCACAAAAAGAGATGGTTCCTATAGCTCAACTTGCTCTGCAGAGCTTAGTTACAGGTGCAAGGAACATGTTTACAAAATCAAATGGCTATGAGCAGCAGAATGGGAGATCAGAAGTAGAGAGAAGCCCAAATCTCAAGACAGAGCAGTTCTCAGAGATGCTTTTGAGAAGCCTTCCACAGCTACCTTGCTATTCTCAACTCTCATAGCACTTCTTTGTGAACCTCCCAGTACCATGGGACTCCAGTAATCTTTCCAGCACCACCTGAAGTAAATACATCCACAGAGCTTGCAAAAATTCAACCTAATTCATGTAAAAGAGGAGATTACCTCTGAGGTTAAGGTTGGCCCAGAAGAATTAAGAGACTTAGCCAAGATCACTGTGAGTGCCTCTACTGAATCCAGCCCTCTCAAGCCCCAGGATATGACCTACTCCATCTCCTCAAAAAGTATGGCCACAGATAATGGGGTACCACTAGATATCACAGCATAGTTTGCATCATGCTGCTCTTCTTACATGGGCACAGGCAGCTGTCCAGACAAAAGCCGTAAGGATTTCACAACACACTATGGGGAGAGCTGTAAGAGCATCATAGTCAATGTAAAACTTGACTTATTTTCACCTGCAGTGAGTGGATAATCATCTCTGAAAGGACTGAACTTTAAAGTGTATAGAAATACCACATCTTTACTGATGTAATAAGGACTTAGAGGATGGGCTTACAAAGAAAACTACCAGCTCCTCCTGCATGCACTTAAATGCATGGTGAGAGATGTTCTCCCTCCTTTTACTCCAAGACAACGCAACTCCTTTTACAGGCACTCCCAGGCATCCCTCTGACCACAGCAGACTCTCTCTGTCTGAAGACTGTGACTTTGGTTGCAGCAATGAGCAAAGAGTTGCTTGAAACATGACTGCTCTGTTTCAAGGGCAATTCAGTAGCAGTAGGACAGAACTGAAAAGGGCTTCTTTTGGCAGGAGTCTATGGCCTTTCTTTGCAGACAGAGAGGCTCTTGCATTGCAGCAGTGTCTATCCTAGTTCATGGGAAGCTAGAGCCAAAAATGCAGCAGCTTGCAAAGCCCCCATTGAGGAAGCACATTCCTTGTGAAAGAGCTGCCAATTTTGCCTGACACCAAGGTCACTGAAAGGTAAATGACCATTAAACTAGATTATAAAAGCCATTCCTACCAATAACCACTGATCTTTGTCATCATGCTACAATAACAACCTATGTCTACATCTAATTACTTCATGCCTTGGCCTTATGAGGAAATGGAAAGAGAGGCTCAGAATGAACTTCCATTCAAGTGTTTTAGTAACCACTGGGCAGGATTATATTAGATCATTTAATCTAAATTCAATTATTTATCTTACCAAGGTGGAGGGGCCCCAGCCACCAGACAAGGAACTGTAATAAGATACATACTGAACGACAAACTCTTTCCTCCGCTGAGAGGTGAAAGATAAGGAGTATCATTTGCTAACAGGAAACTAAGACATAAAGAGATTAAGCGATTTGTCCAAGGATATGGGTGTATTCTCCAGCAGATCAGGAATACAGTCTAGCTTTCCTGTGCCCCAGCCTGCAGATCTCACTCCCAAACCACCCTTCCTTGAATCCTGAAGTGCTGGTAGACTTCCCACCCTCCTGTCGAAAGCAGGATCTAGGTTTGGTACTTTTGGCTTCACCCCTCCTGGAAGAGGCTGGGCTAAGCTGTTGGCAATCAGCACAGATCCAGGCACCCAGCAAATACCTGCAGCCTGTGGCATGCCAAGATTTTTGCTTCAAACCCTTGGGAAATCCAGAGATAGTGGAACTGATGCCAGCTTCATGACTCATGCATGCATCAGGCTGCAGGAGCAGAGAGGCTCCTGAGGGGGACGGAGGTACCTGCACATTCCCGACTGCCTCCTTGGTGCGGCTCATCCCATGGCAGCCTTTCAGCCCCCATTTCCCCCTGGCCAGCCCTGGCTGCCAGCACAAGGATTCCCCAGAGGCTTCTTTGTCAGAAAGCAGTTCCTTTCTTGCCCTGGTTTCTTTTCCCCTTTGCTGCATAAAATCAATAAGGCAGCTGACGAGAGTGCAGAGAGGACAGGCGGGTACAGAGACAGCATTCAGGCTGCTGAATAGCGAGTGCTGTCAGCAGAGCAGGAGGACTCAGCCCAGGCCTCGCTGGCTCATTTGGAGTCTTACAGTAACAGTTGGCCTTTGCAAGTGGGAAAAGTCACCCATGATGACAGCTAGAGACAGCCATTCTCCCCAGCTGTGAGGAAAGGCAGATGTGTGGATGGTGACAGCTGGATGACCCCTACATAGGGCCACCTTCCAAACCAGAAGAGTGGATCCTCTCTCAAGCAGATCAGCCCTCCTCATCGTCCTGGCTTCAGGGTGCTGCAGAGGAGCAGTGAAGCAAAGGGTGCAGCAATGCCTTGGCCGTTCTGCAGTGGTTATGGCTCCTCTGCCCTGCTCTGGATGCTGCTGGCTTCAGCACACATGGGCAATGTAATGCAAGAAAGGACATATGGTGAACAGCTTGTCCAATAGAGCACCAGGAATAAGCAACGCCTCTGTTGAACCCCAGAAGGCTGCTCCTCTGAAAAGCATCACCTTGGAGCCCCACCAGCATTCACCCAGGGTGATGAGCAGAAGAAAGCAAACAAATGCAGAGTAAAATTTACCAGCTTGGTTTTGACACTCAGAAACCAGGCTTTACTTCCAACACTTGCACCTGCAATGACTGGGCAGCCTTCCTTGTAGTTTTTCATGGGAAAAGGAAAAAAAAATCCCCAGCCCATTGTTGTCCAGCTGAAAGTCCTCCACTTTTTCCACAGAAAAATATCTGTAAGTCTATAAATACTTGCAGACAGAAGCAATCTCCCCACAGCAAAATGAGAAGTGCTGTGTTTATCAAAGAAAGAAATGAAAACCACCACCAAGTTTCTGGTAAACACTGAACTTCCTCATTGGGGAATCACTGCTGGATTAAACAAGATAAAAGGCAAAATTCACAAGCCTGAGACAAGACAAAATCCCTCAAAACAAGAAAACTGTAAACTTGGAGAACTCCTATCATAGTTCCCTTATTAAGCCAGACAAGCATCAGACAGTTAAGACCACTGTCACAAAGCAGTCTGATTTTCAGGCATAATGAGTGCTCATAAGGAAGAAAGAAGAGAAAAAACCCACCCAGACTGTTTCTATTGAGGCACCTACAACCCAGCACCGCCTGGCTTCACACCCATGTTGGGAGCATTAAGCTCCTCTTGGCTGCAAAGCATGAATCATGGAAGGAGAGAGGCAAACAATGTGTCTCGCTGGCTGTGGGCTGTGAACTGTGCAGATGAACCCAAGCAGCTCTGCGTGGGCTGCTCTGGAAGCTTGAACAAGACCCGTATTGAGAAGCAGCAGCTCTAACCTAGGAACTCTGAACTTTAACAGAATGGCAGCAGAAAGTGCACACAAAGCTTTTTTTCCAGTTAGCTGAGCAAACAACAGGCTTCTCTTCCCTCCTGGAAGGTGGGAAACCGCATCCAAGAAAAATTGAAGGAAAAAAAAGAGATAGAAGAGAAGCAAAACATGAAAATCACTGAGTTTTTACTGACCTATCTTGTATTTTAGTGTCATGTTGCTTTATTATATGCAATAGAGAGTATAGGCATGAAGCTTCAGGGGTAACACAGTGATGTCTTTCTTTGCAAACGGTCTCAGTTTTCCCATGACAGAGCAACTAGTGAATCACTGGAGGTCTCACACTGCCAAAAAACTGTTGGATTCATCTTTGTACCATGCCATGTTGGCAGACTGACCATCAAATCAGAAGATCCCCAAAGCTTTACTAGGCTACAGGCTACAGGTCTGTGCTTTGGTGGTTAGTGATGGATGCATTATCAGCAAATGGGGACTTATCACAGCGTGCCATGGAAAACCATGCCGGGACCTGGGGTTGATCAGAATGTCACCCTGGAAGTGCTGCATCTTCAGTGTGTTGGAGAACCAGGTCACACATTAGTTGTGTAGCGTGGTAATGACTGTTGGGATAGAACCCAGATAGGAAAACATCAGGGAAGCAACTAAAGAAACATGAGCGCTGCAGCCAAGACAGTAAGTAAGGATTGACTCAAATCAGGATAGCTGTCAGCTAGAAAACTGTGGGCTAAGCCAGGCAGGGCAGGCTGTTAAAGAGGGTACTCTTTCTAAGGTAAATGTCCCCAAGCAGGGCCTATTGGGATCCCTTCTCAGAGGTGAGGAAAACAATCTTAAATTGTACAACACAGAAATCACATTCAGCCACTGTCCTGAATTCCACAGTGTGGTGACAGACACGTGACTTCCCCTAAAGGCTGAATCCCTTCTCTCCCCACGGTCCTTTCTGCTTATTTTTCCCCTTACTCTTTCAGTTTTCAGTAAGATTGGTGGCTGGTTTTGGTTTCTTTCTGTCTTGTGAAGTCTTGTTCTCCTCTCCATCACTCTATGTGGTTGACTTCGCTGCAGGGGATGGTGACCACCCGACCTGCAACTTAAAGTACATCCGTTGCTTGCTATCTCATGTAATGCACAGTTATATCCAGGAAGGGGCTACTCAAGAGGCGTCTGATCAAGTAGAACAGCTGTTTTCAAGGAAAAGAAACATGCAAAAACCTCACCTACATGACAAACACATGCAGCTCTATTGCTGGAACCCAGCACAAAGAGGCATCCCACAGCCGCCTGCTCAGCCCAGTCTTGTTCTCCTCTGCCTTAATGAGGTCTTTGCTCCATGAAGATAACAACATGCGCTCCTGCACCTCAGCTCAGGTCTTTGCCAAGGCCTCTGGATTAAGGAGCATGGTTATAGTAAAAATCCTGTGCTAGACTTTGCATCATCATCCTTGTTCATCACTCTGTACGGCTACATCTAGAAGAAAGTACATTTCCATCCCTCTTTGCATTACAGAATAGCAGACGCACGGCTGCCCTAATACCTACCAGAGCCAGCCACCACAGAAGCCCATCTTTCCCATGGAAAAAGGAAGCTTGGGATACCACATTCCCAAAACAGCAGCTAGGAAAATGCAAGGTCCTGATGAGATTAACTATCACAATGACTGAACGACAGCTTTCGAACTACACCCCACAGTTTGTACCACTTCAATACAAATAACGGAGGTTAACTGCCAAAAACATCTGGAGATGGATTTCTCTCTTGCAGGCAAGACAAATGAAAGGAAGCTGCCAGATACACGGAGGATTGTGTTGCTTTCAAGAGAAGACATGCACACTCACATACACATGCATACGCCCTCTGAAGGCCTCATATCAAAGCATTTTCCCACCATTCTCTGTTGATTTAATGGCATCATTCTCCAATGAACAATAGAAACATAACAGAAGGGGAAAGCAATTATGTTTGAGAAAGCAAAAGCAAGAGCTCTGGGGTCAGAGAGAAAGACACACAGCCCTGAAGTTCCTAGTCTTTTCCTTGCTGTTTCCTCTGCAGCAAGGGCTCTTCTAGCCGTGCCACCCACGACAGCCAGGCCTGGGCCTCCATTCCTACAGCTGAAAAGCAGAATGACTACTCAAGGCTATTGCACTTGTGCAGGGGAAAAACAGGTTTTAAAGTACCCTGAAGTAATATGAGAATAGGCTGGCAGAGCCTACAGAAATATTGTTATTAATTGCTAGATTTCTTCCTTAATAATCTTGTTCAATTCCTTGTCCAAACATTGCACATAGTCCTCATCCATCCTCTTCAGGGTGACCTGGGAGCCTAAATACCAAGAAGGAGCACATGAGCTGCTGAGGTGCATGTGAGGAGCATATGCAGCTGAGGTGCTGAGCACTGTTGATGCAGCAATGTGCAAACCAGAGATTTTTTCTGGAAATTGACAGTCATCAGTAGACAAATACACTCAAAAACTGAGACCAAAACATCCCAAACACCACTCCCCCAAAATTCCCCAACCTACAGACATCACCAATGACAAATACTCAAACCCCTTCCTAGTAACAAGATTCAAAGCAAACTAACATTTACCAAACTTCAGTTCAGGGTTTAGAGGTGTGGAAAGGAAAGGTTTAGGAGTGACTATTCCAGAGGTCAAATCACATACCCACTCCTGCCATGAGTCACTGGTACTCAGGGAGTATCTCCCAGCAGTGCTCCAACATCTGCCTCCATAGGAGGCCATAAGCTCCCACCCACCCTCCCACATGCATGGGGATGCCAGAAGGTGACCCAAGGACAGTGCTGGATGTCCTCACTCTTACATTCAAGAGATGCCATCTTTATTCCTCCCACACACCTCCAATTTGATTTCATTGAAGGCAGGGTGGACGAGCAGCCTCCCAGAAGCAAGCAGCTCCCCTGTTTGCTATGCATTGCCAGAGCAGCTGGGCACCACATGAGCTGTTTCAAGACACATGTGCCCTGTGGGGAAACACAAATGTCCTAATGTTGCAGCGATGCTCCAGAGAAACAGAGGCTCTGCCCTGCTTCACAGCACAATCATCACTTTCATCACTCAACAGGTTTTCAAATGCCATTCAAGTTTTTGGTTAGGTATGTCACGTGTTATTAATCCACCTTGTCCAAGAAACTCCCAAATATGTTTTCTTAGTAAAACCTTTTTGTCTAATAATAATAAAACCCGATACTTACTGGTTGCCTTGGGGAAACAAGTGTCAGTCATAGCGAAGAGCCTCAGAAGAGAGCTTCTCCCAAGCCACCCAATTCATGCAATGGCTGCATGCACATTACTTTTCTAACATAGGTCCCACTCACTGTGGGAAAGAAGCATGTCCTAAGACAGTAGTTGGAAGAAAAATGGTGATACAATACTTCTAAACCAGGAGTGTACTGGGATAAGTGATGCAGCAATATGCAGACCAGTGTGGAACCAGTGAAGATAAAGGATCAGGATGCTGGGACCATGGAGACTACTGGAGCTTCACACGATTGCATGAGGAGATACAATGTGAGATCCCCTTGGTCTCCCTACAGATCCAGGCCCCACATGGTGTGATAATCACTCAAGGAGCATGGATCAGAGAAGCCATGGACATTTACTGACTGAGATAAGCAACTTCTGTAGTGGCCTAGCTAATGGATGGCTCTTGGTCTGATAGTGATAGACCTGCCCCACTGCCCACAGCTGCATGGGGAATCTCTTAAAAAGTATGGTAGAGGCAAGCACTGAAAGAACTGCCAAGGCTGAGAAACAAAGCTTGTTTTACCATCGAGGTCACAGGAGAAGCCACCACCTGCACCTTGGGCTTGTGTCTCATCCCCAGGCAGCAGCAAGTCAAACTCAGAGATTTACAGGTGGAAAAGAGAAGGATCAGGACAAAAGCAGGCTGCACCTCTGCCTCCTTCCCCAGCAGGGCCCCACAGGAGCCCAGGGGGGCTGAGGCAGCCGAGGACCAGGACAAAGACTGGCGTCTCTTTTTTTCCATGTGAACTGGAAGACTTCTCCGTTTCTATCCCGACTGTGAGGCATGGGAAATGAAAGACAGCTCTCAAACCAGCAAAACAACCATTTAACGGGTAAAAGATTGTCTTACTTTGTCTGTCTTGCACTTTGTTTACATGAATGAGAGCCAGTTATCCAGGCTGGGAACAATCCTCTGAATTAAATCTCTGAAACCCATTACATAAATATGCCGAAGGTATCACTAATCCTATCACAGATTTAAGAGTTAGATCATTATTTTCATTTACCATTTCAGCAGAAAATCTGTGACAAGAAACTGCTGATGAATGAGTTCAAGCCCCTCCAGCAAATTCAGCTTCCTTGGAGCTTTTCTAAGCTCACATTTGACTCTTTCATCTCCTTTTTAACAGTCTTTGGAGGCATCCTTGTTTGGTTGTAATTCACCCAGCCTGGCATTTCTCTTTTGTCAGCATTACACACTAATGAACAGTTATGGCATCCTCAGTAACAGAGGATCCCTTCCCACCTGGTTTGGCTAGCAATGGCTCATGAGTGAATCCCTGTGGTTAGGGCAGCCCATGCTGTCCTCACTCAAAACCACATTGCCATCTTTTCCATAGAAAATGTAAACATAATAGAGTTAAGCATTGGCACTAACAAATTAATAGCTTTTAATGAAAGTAATAACTTGAAGGAACTCTCTATTTACTTACAGTCCACCACTCTGCCTCCAGCGCTGGAAGCAATTCAATCGAGGACATGATTAGCATCTTGCAAGCAGGAACTGTCCTCGAGATAGTTTTCTTGTGCTCATAGGCATAAAGAGATGCACATTCTCAAAACTGCTGGCTAGCTGGTAAGGAAAAAGGCGGCTAGCTGGTAAGGAAAAAGGCAGCTACAGCCAAGCCTTCCAGCTTACAGAGAAGGAACTGAAGACTTCTGGCCATCCAACTTACCAACAGCCCAGAGAAGAAGAGAGAGCAGAGGTGATGCTTTGCCTACATTGGATATTGCTCGAGGAGGAATCATAGGCTGCCGCTGCAAACATCTACTCAACCTGTTGACTCTCCTTCTGCTCTTAAGCTCCAGCCTCCAAGGCAAAGCCAAGGCAGCCAGGGAGCACAAAGCCACAAAGAGCCTTTCAATCTTCTCAGATTAGGAAAATACATGAAGATTACTTCTGTTGTGGTTTGTTGCAATTTCATTTGTTTTATTGCTATCTGCTTGCCCTGACTTCCTACAAAGCAGACAAGGAAAGCAGGTGAAGGAAAGATAAATTGCTAGGAAAACACTCCCCATCTGTAGGGCTAGGCATATTTTGTTGCAGAATTCACTGAAAACAAAAACATTAATTTGTTGAGATAAAAGCAATTTTTATTTCACCCAGTTGTTTCAAGGATGGGGAGGAGGGGTAAAGATATAAGGACATGGTAAGGAAGGCTGGATCCCCAAAGACAGGGCAGTTGCCCTCTCACCCTTACCTCTGATTGGGGTTGAGTTCCCTCCCCTAATTGAAGCGACTTGAATTCATCTTCTCTGGAGGCTGCTCCATCCATTTATGTTACTACAGACGGGAAGGAGCATAGGCTCTTCCACCCAAAGAGCCCCACCTCATACAGCAACTGGGATCTAACCACTGCGAATCTTTCTGATCTACTGAAAAGCTTCTACTTATTATTATAACCAACATCACTTAAGTTTGGTTAAAAAGAAACAATCTTTTGTGTGCCCCAAACCAATGTCAGGCAGTAATCCCAGGGCAGTAATTTCTCTCACACTGGCACCAATGGAAGTTTGTTGTCTCCCAACAGTTCCTTGTGTGAAAAACTACCCAAGGGAAAAAAGTGCTGGGCCTGGTAGCCAGATGGATGGGTAGGGAGAAGCCATATCAGCCTTCAGCAGAGACATCTATTAGAGCCACCTGAATAAAGTGCTGAACAGGTCACAGGCATAAGAGCTGCCCAAACCATCAAACTCCCTAGCTCCTCCATGGCATACAAGAATCACACAATTAAATTTCCTTCCCATTTTTAATAACATCTGACTGAAATTTCCAGGTGGGATATTTCAACTGATGCTTCTGCAAATCCCTCCTCTTGGAGGGCAAGGAAAAGGCAGGAAACCATTTCAGAGATGTGTAAGAGAAACTGGATCTATAGGAGCCTTCCAGAAACAAAACAATACATAGCAATTTCCCCACGTGCAGTTATCCATCCTCATCCAGAATTCTTCAGAGACAATGCTCCATCATGTTTTACCCACATCCTCTGCATGGCTAAGGGTAGCATCTCAAAAGGACGTTTGAGGATGAGTGTTTCATGTTAGTAGAAAGCAGCAGAAGACAAGTGAAATCCCCGATACAAGCCAAGACACCTCAGTGAGGACCAGTGAGCCTACCGCTAGCTAGGGCAGGCAGATGTAGTGGGGGATAAAGGAGGGACTGGGAAAAAAGTCAGTCAAGACAGCTTATATACTTATGCAGCTTATGCTGCAGCATCTCCCCCTCACCCTGAGCAGGCACCATGCAGAGAGACCATGCCCAGGTCCTGGAACCCGGTCCTGAAACAGCACCATGCTTACAAGCTCTGCCCCTTTGCTAGTGTCAGTATCTCTGTCAACTGCAGAGACAACTTCTGCAACACTTGGCAAATTGGTCCTACAAGCCTGGGAAAGGCTACTGTGCAGTTAAACACTTGAGAAGTTCACTTTCTTCAATATCCACCCTTCATCACAGGCAGCCTTTAAGGTGAAAGCACAGAACTCCAGCAATGGGGCTGATTGCCAAGGCTTGGGCGAAGATACACCCAGCACTGATTGATGCTCAGGCTCCTGCTTCACCAATACATGTTTTTCTTCTTAATACACCTCACTACATTTAGACCTCTGCCATCACATTTGCTGCCCTATTTTAGGAGGCTGCGGGAACTTGCTCTCCTGGCTGACACAAGGCACATTACCTTTTCTCGCATGAGTCAGCTGCCAGCAACAGGAGAGACGCTCTTTGTAATTGCAAAGGAATTAAGTGATTTTGAAGCAGGGGAGTGTTTTGGAGACAGCGGGAGCACTTCAAAAAAGGCTGCATTATGAGAAGCAAACTTCAAAAGGAGAAGTGACAAGACTAGAGTGTTTGTGGTGCCTGAGGAAGTAATTAGAATTTAAAAGGGACACAGATCGGGCAAGTACACTAGGCTAAGGAAGATGAACTGCTGCCAAAAAAGTTTCTTTAACTTTTCCAGTGTAGCTTGCACTTGAAATGCAGTTTCATGAATATCGGTCTTAAAATGCTTCTAGAGAAAACCCTTGCATTTGTGGAAAGCATGAGAAAGATGAGACCGTCAAAAACTAGATGCCTCCTGCTTCCATTTCTCTTTTCCGCTTGTTAATAGCTGCCTTGCTTTCATTGTTCCCAAACAGGAGAGGGGTTCTGCAACCCCCTCAGAGATAAGGCATTTCTTAGAGGACTGGGTTTGTATATGGCACAGTTTATCTTCCTTCATCCTTGGGTGGAGCTGTTTTGAAGCAAAGGCTTCCAGGGTCCATAAGCGCTGATATTCGCCCTGCCAGCGAGTGACCTGCAGGGTGAGTAGCACTGCTCCAGCTGGAGAGGTGTGATGTTAGAGATAAAACTGAATGCAAAACTTCCATGACCACTGCTTTGAGATCTCTGCTGTGCCACAGGAGGCTTTGAACTGGTGATTCGAACAAATATGAGGCTGCAACAGCAGAACTGCAGCTGAAAGGGTTGTTCTGGTTTCCATCAGCAAGCTGAAGCAGCTCATGACAAACTCAACGCTTAGCCCCTTCCACCAGGAGGTCCCAACACTTCCTTGGAAAGCAAAAGCCAGAGATAAAGGTCTGCAGTAAAACCTAGGACCAAAACATTTGCAGCTTTGGTTGTGAAGCCAAAGTTCAACCAGGGCCATTTCTTCTCATGCTCTGCTCTCTACCTGAGGGCATTAATGCCCATTTTCTTGATCCTTTTCCCTACAGCAGACTCTTTTGTTCAGTGATTCATACCCAGACAATGACTGAGACAGCTAAAATGAGTCAACTGCCCTTGGAAGGCAAACAAGGCTCATGTTGTGTTGTCTCACCCGGTGCAGGTGAGGCGGTGAGTCACGCTGGAGGAATGAGCTGGAGCAGCAGCACCTGGCAAAGGCCATCAGTCTGGACCACTCTCCCAGCTCAGTGGGTCACTGCAGTTAAGGCACTTGAGCTCCTTATCTGTCAAGTGTGCAACAAAAAACTTGCCAGGAGTTTGGCAAGCTTAAATAGGCTTCCAGTAACACTCTGAGGAAGCTTACAGGATGTCATAATACAAAGTAGTTACTGAAAATCATCTCAGCGTTCAAATGGTCCTTATGGATTTAGTTCAAGCTGTGTTGGAACTCATCTACTGCAGGCTTATGGATGCAACCACAATCTCAAAGGAATGGAAGCTTTCACCCTATGTCATTTATCTCCACAGGTGTCACAGGGCCTCTCTTCCCAAGCTCCTGACACAGTTTTGAGAGAAACTTAACAAACAATCATTGTGCAAACGCAGCTGCTCCTGAACGAGGACTCATAACAAGAAGGTAAACTAAGGCTGCCACATTTCAGGACTGGCAAATGCATCTTGCTACAGAAGATGCCACTTCAGAATTTGCTCCAGGGGTTATCAGTGGTACCATCAGCCTGACCCAAACACAAGCAGCCACCTGGGTATTTGGATCATAGAATCAACTAGGTTGGAAAAGACCTGTAAGGTCATCAAGTCCAAAGGTGACTGAACACACTGCTTACCATGCTGATCCCTTAGTCGCTGGCTGGAAATGAGTGTTTCTTAACGATGTCAGTTCAACAGGGTGGGCAGGTCTACCTGGAGCTTTGGACTTGAACTGGAAGTTGGAAGGTTGGGTATAGAATAAATTGGGTTACATATAAAAGGTGCATTCCTTTGAGAGTACAGAAATGCTGTGAGTATACATAAAGATCATATCATTGCTGTGCAATCACCACACGTATCTACCCAAGCTGCATCTTCATCTGTCTATACCAGAAGATCCTATACAGCCCCACTGAAGCTTACAAAATAAGCTTTAATTTAAGCACAGAAGAGAAGGATGCCCTCTTGTCAGCAAACTCCAGTTTTATGCAGCACAAACAGTGCAGAAATTTCCCCTTTCATGACAGATCCAGATGTCCAGCTCTGGAGATCCCAAAACACCAGAGAAAAACCCAGATGAAAGTGAAACAAACACAAGCTGTACTTCATTAAAATAGGAACCACAAACCACTCCATGTTTAATGGGAAGCCCAAACTTGGGGATTTTGTTTGTTTTTAAGAAAAGGAAGGCAGAAGCCACCACCTTTCAATAGCCAACAATCACACCAGGCCACCCCTATCAGGATGGGAGGCTGTGAGGACCAAAACCAAGCTCAGATTGTGCAGCACCACAGGCAACTCCTCTGCATACCAAACACCAGTCCCTCTAGAGCTGCTCTCTTCATTTTCTCCCATTTAAATCGTTCCCCTACATATACATGTATACATTCGACTACTGTTCCTGGGGGTGGGAGCCCCATCAAGACAGAGGCAGTGATCTCCAAGGCTCAGGCCTGATGACCTGTGTTTTCTGGCCTTGTTGCAGAGGGACAGCCACAAGACCAAAAACCAACACTGAAAAACAAACATCTCTTGAACCAAGAGTCACAAGGCAACCCTAAACTGCTGTTTGAAAATATTTAGGCAGGATGTCTTGCTGAGCCGACACATCTGGTTTCCAGAAGGACTTCAGATGGGAGCTGCACTGAACAAAAGCTTTTCAGGATGCCCATGGAAAGAGGGAAACAAGGAGCCTGGGAGACACTGCTGCAGACATGCAGCAAAGGGACGACTTGGAGTTGAAGAGCCCCGAGGGAGCCAACCCCATGGCTATCCCCACTCAGCACAGCTGTTGGTCTTGGATGTAACCTGAAGTCCTTTAGCCCCTGCATGTACTAAGTACAGTAGGGAGGTGATCTAAAGGCTGTATTTCCCTTAATCCATCACTAATAAATCCACTTTTTAGCAACTCAGGAGGGCAGACATTTACAAAACACTGTACTATTGCAACTGACCTATTTATGGCCCTGGCCCAACTAAAGAAGTCAAGCACGAGGTTAACTCCATCCCTTGATGCACGTCCTGGCGCACACAACTCACTTTCAAGCAAGTCTGTGATGGGATCTGAGCCCGTGCTCAGGCTGGGGGTGGGACGTCTCAGCAGTAAAGCCGGCAGGAGCCTGCTCCTGTACTTGCCCAACTGGCAGCTTAAAAGCTCTCAGAGCACCCCAAACAGTGAGCAGAGAGGAGAGGAGCTCCCAAGATGTACACTGTGCTGATTCCTGACACATTTCACCTTCTAATAAAGGCAGGGAGCAAGACAGATCTTCAATAGAACAAAACCCCCTTTTCTTTCCCTCATTACATTAGTTGTGGAAGCATCCACCAAAAACTGGCTGGTACCTGCACCAATACAGCCCTCCCTGCGTGCTTCCCACCCAGACATCCCTCTGCAAAGAGGGGAGAGGCAGTTAAGCGGGATACATTTTGTCTCTTGCTTACCTAATAAAAACATAGAACATAAAAAGGTTGGTTGCCAGGTCCTCACTGTAATCCAAGTAGTATTAACACAGGCGAGAAGGCAAATGCAGCACATACCCAGGGGACCTGGAAACACCCAGCCATTCCCAAAATAGGAGCAGGGCCAGGACCCCCATTCCCAGCACTCGGCTCTCCCAGGCAAGCGTTGGGTCAGGAGGTGCATTCCTCTGACTAAAATACTATGAGAAAAAGCAACGGAGCAGCAGCCCCAGCGCAGCCCCTGCAGAAACCAAGGGAGCTGCACTGGCCCCTGTCACCTCCGGGATGGTGCGGGAATGATGGTCCCCTGGGAAAGGGGCTGCTTCTCATGGGGTCCCTGCAGAGTGCCTGGCACTGACTGCAGCCCTATGGGATGCTGCAGTGCTGAGAGGTTCTGCTGAGATGCTGCTGGCTGTGTCAGGGAGATGGGAGATATGCAGCAGCACTCATTAAAAATAAGAAGTTAAAAGAAACCCACCAAAACCAACCTCCACCCTGAAATCAGCACAAAACCCGAGGGCAATCAGCTCATTGCCATAGGAACAGGTTTAGTGTTGTGGCAGGCAGATAACTTAGTCCTGTAGCTCAGGGTCCTTCTGGTAACCTTGGGAAAGTCACCAGCTCTTAATTACAAGTCTAAGGGAATATCGGATATTAGTGTCTGCACTGCCACGTTACATCTTGGCTCTGGCTAAGGCTTCCCTTGGCTCCCAAGGTGCTGGAAGACAAACATGTATTTTCTTTTCATTTCAAGATAGCTGAAAGCCATAGCCTGAGCAATGATGAGAACTGTGATTAGCAATAAATTAATAAGACATCCTTAAACAAACAAACAAATCCCCTGCCTCAAATCCCAGACCAGGACCCTGGGGAGCCAGAGGGATGCAGTAGTGCTGAAAACCATTGGACCAACAAGCCTGAATCTATACTTGGCACTCCACAGATCCACTGCAGCATCAGGAGCCCACCTGCAAAACAGGGCTCAGAGCTTGGGGACTGCAATTTGTGGTCTCAGCGTGGCACAAGATAGGACAGTGAGTCTTTGCCTGTGCTCCTTATAGAGGGTCTTCTTCCCCAGCCTGGGTTGCAATGCCTTGCTGAGGCTTGGCTTTCAAGGCGTTACCTGCAAGACCACAACTGCTCCGCATCAGCTGCTGTACACCTCCCCTAAGCCCAAGGAGCACATAGCATACCTGCTTTCTGTTTATTGCAGGCGTGCAGATTGATTCTGCCTAGCCACAAGGCACAGCACAGACTTCCTGCTTTGAGGCATGGCAGATTTAGGTTACATTCAGTTAGCAAAGCCCTTCTTAAAAGCTAGGCTAATAGAGTGACTCTGGCCCAAACAGCGTGTCCCGCGGGCTGCACACACAGGACTCCTTTCCTTTATTCACTTCCCACTTCCTGCCCTTTTGCTTCAGCAGCAAACTCCCTGTTCTCATAGTGTGGGTGGGATATATGGAGAGGAAAGGAGCACTCCCCTCTCTACTGTACTTCTCATCCTCCACCACCTCCACCCACCACCATACAGTATCAGGACCACAAGTTATTTCACCCAGCCCTTTCTAGGAAGGGGGAAGCTTGCAAACCCAGCCCTTCTGCTGAAAAGCAGCTTTTCCACAGAAAGCATGGAGAGACAACAGCACCCGCAAGCGAGGCTGGACACGCAGTTTCCCCAGTAAATCAATGCAATAGCACAGGGGGAAGTGCCTCCCCATGGTAAATGGCATCCCCAGGCAACACTGCTCATTAGGAGATCAGCTGCCAGAGCAGGTGGAGAAAGACCCAGCAGAATAACCCAAACCTCCCTCCTCTGATTTTGCTGTTCCAGGAGGAAAGGGGATGGGGGGATGCAAATAGGCTGCATGCCCACCGCAGCAATCTATCCTGCTCCAAAGCAGCCCCTGGTGCTTCCTCTCACTCTTGTGCGAACAAGACCAAAGTTACATCGCTGCAGCTAATGCAAGGAGCAGCTGAAATGGCCAGAGCTGCGCAGGCAGCCTCCCATCACCTTGGGCACTGTGGGGTGAGAACAGCCAGCCCTCATATCCTCACTGTGAGCATCAGAGATCTTCAAAGCCCTTCCCTGTGCAAGCCTTTTTCCAGGTTTGAGCTCACACATGAGTTTTCCCAAGGAAAAGCAAGCAAGTTTAGCCCAGCAGCTTGATGCCTCATCAATGGTTTTCTTGAACTGGCTGCTATTGATCACCTCATAGCTGAAACCCAGCGACCTGAGTCAGCAACTGAGCCTGAGGACAGGGAAAGCACATGGGGGAACCCACCACCTCTGGCCAAGATCTTATGTGCATCAGAGTCTCCTCCCAGCCCCTGCGGTGTTCCAGGTTTTCTGGTTTTTAAATACACAGGCAGCCCCAGATGACTCAGCCCGCTGCTTCCCCTCAGGATTTACAGCTGGGATACAGGCAGCAGTGCAGGGGAAGGTAGAGGGAGTGGTTTTATACCCTGTGGAAACAATGCCATTTGTTTTGCTGGGCAGCCTTGTACCCTGCAACAGGAACAGTCCCACTGGAGAAGCAAAGCCAAGCACAGGAGCCATGCAGCATCCTCACTGAGCTGCATTGCAAGGCGCATCCTGCACCAAGCTACAGTAGACGTGTGGGATCCTGCCTGACCAAGCGCTCCAGCAGCTTTCCACCAACACAGCTTTGGGTGTCAGAGGCACTGACTCAATATGCTGTAATTTAAAACACAACTAATCTCTCCAGTTATGAAAATAATCAGTTATCCTCAGGACTTACTCCCTTTCCCTCTTCCCCTGAAGAATCAGAGATTACCCAGCCTTTCGCCTTTGGCTCCAGAACTGCTTTGCTGGAGGGATGGAAACCTTGACAGTGGTCACGCTTAAGAAGTAACAGATGTTCCTTTTCACTGGAAGTCCCTCCTGCCCAGCTGAACTCCAGTACGTGTAGGAGACCCGATCCTCTAGTGAAGAACATCCCAGAGACACGTCCAAACCCTTAAGAGGGCAGCTAAGGAGGATCAGCCCTGCAAACACCACGCTTGGGTGGGCTGGAGGACAGCCTGGCCAGCAGCTCTGCCCACATCAACCACAGCTGGCCAGAGGTGGGAACTCACCTTTGATTCCCAGCACAGGAGCAGAAAAGAGCAGCTTGGGAGTGCCTGACCTATCAAGAGAGACTTTGTGCTGAGCCAACCAAATAAAAATAAGAGCGTTTTCCCTCCAGCCAAACAGAACTGCTGATGAAACCGCCTTTCTGCACGACACATTTAGCAGTGCTTTGAGGAAACCAGGGAGGCAGCAAAGCCATTAGCAGGGAAAAGCCTCTTTTTCCAGCCCTGACAGTACACTGTCAACGCTAGAGATTTTCATCTGCAGAATAGCTTAAGGGCCACAAGTTCACAGATACCTGGAGTGTGCCAAAAGCAGATCCAGTGCAATGGGGTGGGTGTTCATCCATGCAGCTGTGTCATGTGCTATAGGAATATAGGCCCTGCTCCAGGAAGCTAAAACTCCCTTGTCCAATACAGATTGTGCCTCTATGGAGCTGCATTATAGGATGGCTTGCACACTCCTATTTAAATGTTCCTTCTCTGATACTAAGGGTGTACCTAGCACAAACAGCTGCTAAGGCTGGGGTAATGCATGCTCCATCCCAGATCCTTACTGCTCACAGAAATCCCTTCAAAGGGACTGTGCTGACAACTGAGAGGTTTCACTACTCCCACGGGAGAGGGGGACAGGCACCTCTGGAGCGTGTCTAATCTGAGTCTCTGCCTGGAGCAGGGTCAGCTGCAGCACATTACTCAGAGAAACCTGTTCTAGTTTATGATAAAAAGCTTTATCCTTACATTAAAAGGGGTTTTTCCTGTGTTCCGCTTCCTGTTCACTGCCTCCTGTCCTTTCAAGACACCACTGAGGAAAGCCTATCTTCTCTACACCCCCTGCACTGGGCATTTATACACATGGATGAGATCCCCTTGAATTGACACTTCTCCAGGCTGAATGATCCCAGCTTTCTCAGCCTTTCCTCCTGTGACAGATGCTCCAGTCCATCATCTTCATAGCCCTTCCCTGAGCCAGCTCCAGTACGTTCACTTTTCCTGTACCAGGAAGGCCAGCATCAGAGCCAGCATTCCTCATGTTGTCTCACTAGGGATGAATAAAGAGTGAAAACACAACCTTCCTTTACCTGCTTTCAACACAGCCCCAGAAGCTGTTGCCTGTTGCCACCATAGCACATTGCTGGCTTGTGTTCAACTAGGTGTCTACCAGGACACCCAAGTGTTCTTCTGCAAAGCTGCTTTCCAGCTGTTTGGTCCCAGCATGTACAAGGTACCTGAGGTGCAGGACTTTGCCCTTCTCTCTTGAACTTCAGGAGATCCCTGTTGGCTCATTCCTTCAGGCTACTGAGGTCCTTCCTAACAGCAGCACATCAACCACTCCTCCCAGTGCTCTGTTATCTGCAAAAGACACACTGTACCCCCTCAGCTAGGTCACTAACAAAGACATGGACCAGTACTGGCCCCACTATCGACCCCTGGGGCACACCACTAGTGACTGGCCTCCAGCTGGATTTCATGCCTCCAGTCACAACCCATCGAGCATGGCAGCTCAACCAGTTTTCACCTCACTATCCACCCCTCTGGCTTGTACTCCCTCAGTTTGCTTAGGAGGATGCCATGGGAGCATGTCAAAACCCATAAAGAAGTCAGTAAACATCCACTGCTCCCCCTTCAGCCACCAAGCCAGTTATCAGAGCATTATACACATCAAGGCTGTAAGATGATAGGGTGTAATAAATAAAACCAACATTTTCCCAAGTTGTCTACTCATCAGAAGCTAAACATAAGTAGTAAGGTATGTTTTGGGTTCTTTATATAGTTATTTAGAGTGCGTAACATTGCATATCTGTGGGTTGTTCATGTTTCTGGTTTAGGACGAAAACACAGAGATAAGAATACTCTTATACCACCAGAGAGACAGAATCCGGCTCCCTCACCTGTATTTCTAGATGCCACCTTAAACCAAACAACAGATGCAGTAGATAGATATTGTGTTGGCTCATTTTAAACAGCATTCACCTGCATTCAGTTTACAGCAAAGGCATTGGCACTGCATCAAGTTACAACACCCCGTTTTGGCAGCATCTGAACGCCTCCCACTAATGCATCACACTTTCTCTCTTGGCCTTTCTTTTCCTAGGTTTAGAAGAACTTCTTGTTCAGAAATTCTGTATAGTGTGTACAAAAAAAAAATCATACAAATAGGTTGATGCTGCTTTGTTAACGTCTTGGTCTCTTGGCTTCTCACAGCCTGAATGTCATCGCAAGAGAACAATTCACTATCCTGAAGGAACATTGATTTCAGTTTTGCCAATAGACAGCATAGCTACAAGCAGACTGGCCTATTCCAGCCAGAAGGAGGAAGTCTACCTGGAGAACCTTTACTATACTGTCAGCACTGGCACTCTTTATCTTGCTTTGAAAGATACGCACACAAGCAGCTCCTGGGTATAACAGCAGCTTTGGACAGAGGATGTGTATACAGAACTCTCACAAAAGGGTCTAAAATACAGCTTACACAGTCTTAAACTACTCCCTGCAGGCAAGGGCCCTCCCCACACACCCAGGAGTTCAGGTAGAATACAAACCACAACCTTTTTCTTCTTCAGCCCCAAATCCAGCCAGTTCTTTACTTATCTACAAGCCCACCCCTTGGACCATAATATCCCAACCTGGGCACACATTTAAGCTGGACAAGGTTGTCCCTGGGTCTGAGCTTCACCACTGCATCCTAAGCCAGGAAACATACAGTTCTCCATCCAGAAACAGGCTTTAAGGCTGCAGCGACCACATTGCTTTTCAATTTACAGCAAACAAAATACTTGCTTTACAGCAGTCAAACCAAATACTTCCTATAAACTTTTCCCCATGTTGTGGGTGGGAAGGGAGTGGAGAAAAACAAATCAGAACAGTTCACTCAGGGTAAAAAGAAGTGAAAAAACCACCCTGAAAACACTGAAAAATGGCATTTGCTGGAGCAAAGTTGTTTTGACAGAAATCTTCTGTCTTCCTCTCCTTGTTTAACCCAGCCTGCTAGAACTAGAGTCTAACTTCCTTGAAGTCAATGGGAGATTTTCCTCAATATAGCGACAATTGAGATTGAAATAACACAAATTATGGATACAATCAGTAAAAAAGAAAATCAACTTTAAGAACCAGGGTTTTAGGTTGAATATCATATTTCAAACATAGCCGTTGACAGCATGAGGGCCTTGGAGGGCTTGGGCAGCTCCAGCCAACAGGCAGAGCCCAAGAGGTCCCGTGGAAACGGAGACAGTTAATTCCCCAGATTGAGTTTATTTGTTGGCAAAGACAGAGCAATTCCCTTCTGATTTACTTGTGCTTTGAAAGAGACATTCAACAGCTTCCCAGCAGTAAGACATTTTCACTCTTAAGTCCAAAACGGGGCTTAAAGCTACTAATGCCCAGTTACTGTACATGTCCACAACAGCACAGAGCCTTGGCAGGCTTCTCAACCAGCTGGTGAGCCTCAAATGCACCAGAATGTGAGGAATAAAACGTTTTTCCTCCCAAATTTCTGAGCAGCTGTTTCTCAGGAAAGGCACTGGCCAACTTTCAATGGATCTGCATAGTTGCAGGGCAGGAAGTAGATGCAATCACTTCAACATTGCACACAAAGCCAAGGGTTTCTTCACCTCTCCAGCACCATTTTAGGAGTGATTATTCCATTGCACAGAAAATGTTTCTTGAGTTAATCTGGACAGGCGTACTAGAAGTGCAGAAGATGTGTCTAAGGACTGAAGATAACTCTGCTCTCTTTGTGTTGCAGCCCCTTCCATATAATTTCCATGAGTTCACTTTGGGAAACATCAAGGTTATCTCAGGGACCCAGAAACCTCCCAAACCCATAGAGCTAACAAGACCCATGTGCTCCTCTGTCCTTTTCCTTTTCCCTGCCTTTGGCTACATGGTTTCAGGGCTCCCTTGCACTTGTGATGGTATTCATCACACCCTGCACTGAGCCACATCAGCTCTAAGTTGAAGATATATGCAGCACATGTTTGATGTTTGTGTGATGGTTTGTGGTGTTTGGGGTTTCTTTCAGAACTGGCTCAGAGGTGGGCTGACAGAGCAGGCACAGCACAAGCAGCTGAAGAGCCTGGCTAGGGCTCAAGCTCACTTTCCAGTGGGTGTGAGGTGTTCAGCAGCTCGGGTCCTCTGCTGTGAGATGTGATGACACCCTCAGAGACCTCACACTCACTTCACCCACTCACTTCAGGCTCTCACTGCACTGGAAACTGTTGAAGGTCAAACTCTCCCATCCTTCTCTCTCCCATCACTCCCCGCCACCTCTGGCATCTCTGCTAATGCAAAGCCACCCACACTCTCCATGTGACAGCTCCATCCACTAACGTTTAACAGCTGACATTCTTCCCTAATTTGTTGATTCAGAGCCATGTTTTCTTACACAGTAACACTCCAGAGCATCAAAACTACTTCATGTGGGGAAAAGCCCATTGCTTCCCACCAGAAGGTCCCTTCTAGTTCATATATGGCTGATGCTCAACACTAAAATGCACCTTCAGTAAATCACAGCGCAGTGCCCTTATTACTACCTCAGTGTACAAGAGTCTTCCTGAAGCCAGAATGTGAACTTCTCACTAAACCATTACATGCTGTGTCTTACCCATTATCCTCACTTACAAAACAGAAACAGACACAAAAATACCTCCCCAGAACCCCCCAGAAACATGCACCACATGCTGGAAAACCCCCAAACCTCCTCCTGGTTCGCACATCAGCAGCAAGGACACTTGGCTGGATTCTCAGGGCCAAAGTGCCCAGTAACCAGTGGCCAAGAGGGGACTGCTCCAAGTTGTGCTGAACCCAAGCAGCTCCTCCAGGAGGGAGGCTGTGTCACAGTGTACTTCTCTGCTGCCAATTCCCCTGCACTAGCCAGAGCACACACATCTGTGTCTAGGACTGTGTGCTGCTGCCACTCTCTCCCAAGGAGAATCCTCCGGTTACATCAACTAGAGCATGTTCACCCCAAAAAGCATGCCCTGGTTTTTCCTGCACAGCTGCCAGGCTAATGATGGCTTGTTTCCAGGGAGAAGCTCCCTGACTGCTGCTGCTACCAAGCAATGCACAACAGAGAACCCAGCACAGGACCTTGCTGAGTGTCCCACCTGCATGTCCTCCTCCAGGACACCTAGTGCCGCTGCAGATGTGCTGCTGCTCCACATCCTCTCCCCACCACATGCTCTGTTTCACGGGATCACAGTCACGCCATAAGGCTGCTAGGAAAGTCTTTGGGCACTTTTGCAACATTATCAGTGTGCAACACTACTGGAATCTCCATGCTCTAGGCACAGGGGACGCTCCTTCCTATGGTGCCAAGTATACAGCTGGAGGTTTGGGGAGGAAATCATAGAATGGTTTTGGTTGGAAAGGACCTTAAGATCATCAAGTTCCAACCCCCTGCCAGGGGCAGGGACATCTCACACTAGACCATGTTACCCAAGGCTCTGTCCAACCTGGCAACGCTGCCACAGATGGGGCATTCACAACTTCTTTGGGCAACCTTTTCAGTGCCTTACCACCCTCACAAGGAAGAACTTCTTCCTTAGATCTAGCCTGAACTTCCCCTGTTTGAACAGTTTGAACCCTACTTGGGCTGGGGCTTTCCAAGGCTGCTGAGCCACTGTAGCCTTACCTGGAGGGACAAGCAAGTGAACTGCAGTACAAAAGGCTCAGACAGATGGAAAGGAAGGGGTAAGTTTTACCTCAAACAACCAGCATGAGGTAGATGTTCATCACAGTCTCTTACCATTTGCCATCCTTTATGGATTTAGTGCCAGGTCAGTTTCAGGTTAGTGGAAACCCTATCTACTTCTGCTGGGTTTGGATCAGGCCTCTCCTAGGTAAAAAAATGACCCAACAAGTTAATGTTAATGCAGCACGCATGGAACTTCCACTCCCATTAACAGGTCTCTCCGAGAGGACACAATTTTCCATCCATGCATTAAGCCAGTCCAATACTGACATCAGCTCATTTCCATTGATCCTGATTACATAATAGTGACTTAATTCTCCATAGAATTGAATTTTCCATATGTTTGGATCTTTTGCAGTCGCTGCATGACTTCCTTGTTCCCTGCTGGATTTATCATCTTTTTGTCTTATACTGAAAAATCACAGTTTTCTCTGCAAGCACAGATTCCTACAGACCTGCTTTGGTTTTCTGATAAAACATTTATCGCATCCATTTCTGTCCATCTAAAAGAGACTTCATAACTCTGCAGCATTGGACACATCTATAGCTTTGAGGATCACCACCAGTTCTGGACTGACATTGCATTTTGTAAGAACAAATTAAAAGTAGTTAATAACTGTTATGGCACCCAAGTGTTCAGGTGTATTTACTATTAATTCATAAACACCCATTTTATGAGATTTATAAGTTGTCCAAAACTCCCAACTGATTGTAGAGGTTATAGTTTTATAGCTGTAGATGAATATTCTCACTCTGTGTGTCCAGTCAGGACTGTTCCTGTCATGAGGTAGAACTATCACAAGCTCTCAGCGGCTTCACTCAGTAACACTCATAACACCTCCTGTATGGTCCTTTTGGCTGTTTCCTGGAGGTCTGGAGCCCACTCTTAGCTAACTTACACATTACCAGGGCTACTCACAAGAAAATGTTTCTCCTTTAACACTCACGTGGTGCCACTGGGTAAAGCCGTTAATTTTCATGCTACTACTTGAAAGCAAAGGCAGTGCTATGCGCATGAGATAGCAGTAAACCGAAGCATGAGAATAATGCAAAGCACCACCAGAAAGCAGGAGTACATCTGTACTGCCATGCTACATACTGCTGGAGGTTTGTTTGGGATTAACCAGAACCGCAATGCGTTTTCAGTCCATCGGCCTCTCGCGTGTGCATCATGGTCAGTTTTGTTCTGTCTTCATCTTGACACAATCAAACATGATCCCCTTCACATCCCTGCAATATCCCTTCTTTTGAGCTTCACTGGACTTTTTTTCCACCTTTATGCTAACTTTAATCCAAGAAACCCTACAAACCTCTACCAGACTCAGTGGAGCTATTCACATACTTGGAAGATAGCAGAAGTTCTTTGGCACTTCTGTAGATTATGGTTTACAAGACCAATTGCAGCATTGATCCAATCTGAGAATACTAGTTAGAGAACATGCTAAATTCACCTAACACTTTCCTTCCCGTCCTCCTTCCCTATCTTACTTACATTCCCACCTACCTCCCAAGTTTCAGGAGCCCATGCGTAGGCAACGAATACAATTCCTGGCAGAGCAAGGCTCGGATTTCTTGCCAAATCAGCACTTTGTTCAGCAGGAATACAAAAGCTGCCCTGATAAGTAGCTTGAGAAAGTTGTAGGAAAGGCTACAGCATCTACAGCAGCATCCAGCCCCTAGCAATGAAGGGGTTGAGATGAAGGAGGAGAGCACAAGTGGCAGCTGAGCATGGCTTGCACAGCCTGGAGAAGGAGCCCTCTGACACCTATCAGGACACTAAGAGAAGACCCAGCTCCCCAGAGGCACATGGTGGGAGAACAAGAAGTGGAATCAATTGAAACAGGGAGGTGCCAACTGGATATACAGGGAGGAAAAATTCGCCACGAAGATTTGTTGTGGCAGGTCTGTCCTCTGAGGTTTTCAAGGCTTGACAGGACAGATCCCCAGACAACCGGGTCTGAGTTCAGTGTTAGCCCTGCTCTGAGCAGGAGACTGGGGTGGAGCCTTCTCAACTCCTTTTGGAGCCAAATAGTAAAGCCTCATTAAAATGCATTCAAAGCTATTTGATTGCAGAGACAGGGATTTAGGGGAAAGACATAAACTGAAAGAAGGATTCCTGGACAGAAGAAGTTTTCTCTGTGGCAGGGGAGCCACTGCTGTAGTAAGACTATTTGTAAAACCTTAATGGAACCATCTGCTCCTCAAGCCTTCCTAGAGAGACCCTCCCTCTGCCTCTGCAGGACTTTGAAACAGTGACAGTGCCTGGAAATGCATCAGCAAAACAAGCCACAATGATGGAATGTACAACGGGAAGTTGGAAGAGCAAGAAAAGGATTTGTTGACATCTGGGAGCTCTCAACCCTCTCTGCTGTAGAATGGGCAGCAGCTGCCTTCTGCCTCCCGCATCCCCCATGATGAAAGCACCTGAGACTGTGCTCTTTTCTCCTGGAGGAAGGGATGCCATCCATCAGCCGCACTCTGTACCAGCATGAGGTCAGTCCCTGGCCACCTCTCACCACCCGCAGCTCCTGAACCAGCTCCAGGCACAGCCTCTGCACTCACACATGCACAAGCCTGACCAGTCTCACAGTGATATGGCTGTGACAATGATGAGAGCCAGGATGGTTTCAATTTGGTGACAGCACGCAACGTGGGTAGCTGCATCCTCTGTGCATCTCTTGGTACAGACACACTCTCTCCAGTTCCCACATCACAGCACTGGCTGTTCTTTGGCATCAGTGAAAATGCTTGGGGTTTGTCTTGCCAAGAAAGGAAATTGTTTTATTCTTCCATTAAATATATATACATATATATAAAATACTAATAATGTAATGCCTTTGTACGTAGAATCACAGACTGGTTTGGATTGGAAAGGATGTTAAAGCTCATCTCATTCCAGCCCCCTGCCATAGGCAGGGATACCTTTCACTAGAGCAGGTTGTGTCAAGCCCCCTCCGACCTGGCCTTGAACACTGCCAAGGATGGGGCAGCCACAGCTTCTCGGGGCACCCTGTGCCAGCGCCTCAGCACCCTCACAGGGAAGAGCTTCTTCCCAAAACTGAAAGCCAATCATTTGACTCAGATGTTCTCAAATGCGATGTTCCAGAAAGTATGCGTCTTCTGGCGTTCTCCCTATATAAATATTCCCAATAAGATGGCATGCCTCAGTTCTCTTGGGGATTATTCCACGGTCTGAGAGATCTCATTACTCTTACAGGTATGATGATGGAGCTCTAACTGGAAATCTAAAGCATCTTTTCTGTCTCTGATTTCACCACCTCTATACCTGCATAGCTTGGGCTAACTAATCAGTCTACTCTTTTGTAACAAATTCTGTGACCGGAGCTACAACAGGGAAGTTCCTGCTGCCAGGCATCTCCAAAGGATCTGTACATCCTTGACATCCCAAGTTAGTCCATTTACAGATCTTTGCTACCCAACAGACTGCTCCCTCTCCCCAGCACACTGCTCCAGCTCCCGTTGCTGCCCAGTCTGCCAGGAAGCCAAGCCAGAAAAGTAACTTGGTGAAAAGCTAGTAGCTGTCTGCTGGTGAGAAGTCTGGTTACCAGAGATGGTGCAGGCAAGGAGGTGCAACATCCTCCCTGTGTGTGGGTAAGGCTGAGGGCTGGGATATCCTTCTCAGCAGGACTAAACTGTTAGATAGCAGGATACTTCACAAAGTGACTGTGCCCAAGAAGTCTCCATCACCTACTGCATGCACACAAATGTTCTGAGGCCCTCCGCAGGTAGATATTGCCCATTTGTTCTTAGCCTATAGAGGCCAGCAGCACAGAACAAAATGTAGGTCAGTGGCTCGATGTACAATAAAGCTGCAGAAATAACAAACACCATTGGCACTTTCCTTCCATACTGGGAATTGCCAACAGGCTGCCGGTCTGTGCCAGATGCGTTTCAGCACATCCCCAGGACGCTGGCCATGCAGCACACCAACCCAACCGCACAGCTCAGTGCGCACGCGTGCTGCAGCAGCACGGGGACCCAGGCTGGCTCCAGCTGTGTTTACTTGGCCAGCTGCAGTGCCACAAAACACAGCTGCATTGATCTGCGGCCGGACACCTGGCTGCAGACGAAAGCAGCTCAGTAGCAAGGAGCTGGCCATCCCTGCTCAATGCAATGGGAGCTGACCCGGTGACCGAGCGGGGTCTGACCGCATCTGCCTTCTCATCCACGGTGCTGTGAGCGGTGACAAAGGGGACACATTGAGTCAGCACACATGGGTTACGGAGCCTGACTTGTGGTCAGGAGATCCCAGTTTTCATCCTGGTCCCACCTCTGGCTCGAGCTGTGCTGCAGGAAGTCCTTCCCCTTCCTTGTTTGTCCACGTTGCTCATTATTCCTCGATAGAAATGATGTTCCCCCCAGTCCTTTCTGGCTTCAGGAAGACTCTTGGCAACCAAGATCAGAAGTTGTTTTTCTCTTTAGAAAAGCCTCCACACTTCATTTCAGATGTTATGATTTTCATTTTCACATAATATACCCTACGACTGATGTGTCAAAGCCATCATAGCCTAAATCTTTGGGCTTTGTTTCTAAACTCACTATAAAGAATTGTTCCCTGCTACTGACTGAGTCATCTCCTCTAGATCAAAGCTTCTCCTGCTCAAATTGAAACAAAACAGTTTGGCATTTGGCTCTTTCATCTAGAAGCCAGCTCTGTCTGTACTAAGCAGCAGCTCCCTTTACATATTCAGAATGGAATATTTCACTTCCTTCTGTCTGTACTATGACAGAGCATGCCTGCACATTTGGGAATAACAGACCAAAAGTGAATGTACGAATGAGGGGAGGCAATCCTACAGGCAAGGACTGAGAGAACACCTGAAACTCCAACCCAGACGGAGATCAGCAAAGCTCTCAGGAGCACCATTTCACCAGCAGGTGAAGAGGCTTCAGCCAAAAGCACCAGAGAAGTTGAAAGTTGGGGCTGCTCAGCCTGCAGAACTGTGTGGAGACCTCAGAGCAGCTGCTATTATCTGAAGGATACCTATAAGGATGCTGGGGAGGGACTCTTCATGAGGGACTCTTCATGAGGGACTGTAGTGATAGGACAAGGGGTAACAGGTTCAAACTTAAACAGGGGAAGTTTAGATTGGATATAAGGAAGAAATTCTTTACTGTGAGGGTGGTGAGGCACTGGAATGGGTTACCCAGGGAAGCTGTGAATGCTCCATCGCTGGCAGTGTTCAAGGCAAGGTTGGACAGAGCTCTGGGGGGAATGGTTTAGTGCGAAGTGTCCCTGCCGATGGCAGGGGGTTGGAACCAGATAATCTTAACATCCTTTCCAACCAAAGCCATTCCATGATTCTATACAATGGACTGACAGGGTCTATGCTGCAGTGCTGGCTCCACTATCAGCTCCGCAGCCTCAGCACCAGGGGCCCTCAGCCCTTGCAGAGATGACCACAGATGATTTGGCTGCATTTCCATGTCTCCAGTGCAGAAGAGCCTCCTCATCTTTCATGGTCCAAATAATTATGTCTGGAGCAAGGGTCAGTGCCTCTGTGCTATTAGCACCCGGAACTGTTAGCGTTGCTGTTTGGCTAAGAAGTTGCCAGCTCTACATTCCTCCTCTATCACAAGTCAACTTTTGTTATGTTAAATGTAGACTTCCTGGCATGTAAAAAGCATCTTTATCAACTGCATCAGAAATATGGCAAAGTAACATATCAGTAAAAAGCATCAATAGAAATTGTGATGTATTAATAAGACTTGGTAAATCTTGCAGTAAATCTAATACAAATCTTAGATCCACCAAGATACTTGTGGTCAGCCCATTGACTACGTTGGAATGGCACCAGGAATGAAACTGGCCCTTCCCACCTCCCCTAAGCATGGGCCAAGAGACATTCATGTTTATCAGGAAAAACAAGAACATATGCTGAAAACAGAGCATTTCCAACAAAAACCTCAGTCCAGCATGGGAACAGCAGCAACTGCTATGATTTTGTAGCTAACCGGGAATGTCAGTGTGAGGTTGTCTGACCAGAGTTAAATGTTATAAGAATACCTCAAAGAAAGCATGGGTGTATCTTCCAGACCTACACATTTCTTAATGGAGACATGTACAGCAGTTGGCTGATGTATGAACATGGGATCTGGAAGTGGCTCACAACAGTTCATGGTTCTTATCCTGGTTTTAGAGTAAGATGAATTTCAAAGAGACACCAAACAGCCACAGTAACTGCAAGGACACTCCATTCTATTACACACATGGCACCAACAGGACACCATACACATGCTATTCAACCCCTCTCACACAAGCACATTCTCTGTGCACAGCACCTGGCTGTGCTCCTGTTGGTCACTGTGGCTTTGACAATCCTGTGGGATTTGTAACTGACCACCACAGGAATAAAAGACTCAAAACGATACGAGCAGCAAATGAAAAACAACCCAGCACACAACCTTAGGGGGATGTCGTTATTTGAGCCAAAGAATTGAAGGAAGGCTGACGCAGCCAGCCCAAAGAAACATGACTGTGAAATCCCATGGTGTTTAACACACAGTTTCAACCAGAGTCAGCCAGTGCAAGGCTCACAGGCGGTGCAGATGCCCAACAGCCAGGCATATCCATACTCCCTACAGCACCCCAAGACCTTCAATCTCAGCATCGCCTGAAGCTCACTGCAGTCAGTTCTAAGCAGTCCAATAAAACTGTCATTGCTCTCTTGGTTTAATAGCTTCAGTGAACTATCAGAATTAAAAATAAATCATTCCGGTTTGGGGAATGCTGAGCCTCCTGGGTCTAGAAAGCATTTGTTTCTCTTCTCAGCCAGACGTGGGAATTCAGCCTTTAGGGTAACATACAGGAACTCTGATTGCCATTTCGCTTCCCCCCCACCACCAACTCCCACTTCAATTTCCAGAAATAGAGCTTGGAGAGCATCTGCCTAAACAACCCGATCTGAAAACTACGTTCACTTGAAGTTAACTAGCGCAGAGTGCTAACAGACACTGACTTAGAGCAACTACATCCTCATCCAGGTCAGTTCTGCTTCACATAATGCCAGTTTATGCTGGCTCAGTATAAGGCTGTGTAACCCATTTAAATAGATGTGATGAGTATTTTGGCATATATAGGTGATTAAATCAAGAGCCCGCTGAGCTCAAAGTGTGACTGGCTACCGTGATCAAAGTGTTCAGATAACAGACCACATCAACAGTGTCTCAATAGCTGTGGATCAGGATCAGAGATAGATTTACAATCCAGCATCGCAGAAATCAAGTATATAGGTCAGTATAACTCAAGACTGATTTAGAAAACTGGTGAATTTTCATAAACCCAGGCCTTAGAGTTCGCATAGACTCAGATAAGAGCCAAGCCACGCTTGTGAGCATTGATGCATTCGACATGCTTTAAGCAGTTCAGTGTACAGGGTCTGAACAGTATTGCATTGGAACAAGCCAATAATTCCTTTCAGCACTCAAAAGACAGACTAAATTCCAAGAATTATCATCTTACAGGGGGAACAATTTCGAAGCTCTAGCTGGAGCAAATTAAACTGAAGTGGCATCTAGACAACTAGATTATATCATCAGCCTAGCACTGCTTGTTACAGAAAGCTAAAAGACACTGTGCAAGGAGCTGTGTGTATGTATCCTGCAATATGACTGGAAAAGAGAAGATGCGATAAAGTTGAAGCAGTAATGAGAACCTGTGTTTATACAAAATGATGCCATGCTCAACGGAAGAGTAAATCATTTACAAATGCTGCTTTGCTGAAGGGTATGGTAGCTGACTTCTGTTTTCTATCAGCAAGAAGAGACAGGACCTTTTTGTTTTGTATTAAGGTGAGTACATCTCTGCTGTAAACCACAGAGACCATGTGTGTTGCTCCCTATCCAACGCAGTCCTGGTCCAGTAAAAAGACAAGTCCTTGTAAGCAGAAAAGGAGTTATTAATTCCTCACTGTTAGGATTAGTTAAGTAATAGAACCCAGTAACACTTGATTAGGTCTATCATAGAATAGTTAGGGTTGGAAAGGACCTCAAGATCATATAGTTCCAACCCCCTGCCATGGGCAGGGACACCTCACACTAAACCATGCTACCCAAGGCTTTGTCCAACCTGGCCTTGAACACCACCAGCGATGGAGCATTCATAACTTCCCTGGGCAACCCATTCCAGTGCCTCACCACTCTCACAGTAAAGAATTTCTTCCTCACATCCAATCTAAACTTCCTCTGTTTAAGTTTGAACCCATTACCCCTTGTTCTCTCACTACAGCCCCTAATGAAGGGTCCCTCCCCAGCATCCCTATAGGCCCCCTTCAGATATGAGAAGTTAGCCCTCACATTTTCCTACAGCTTTCTCATAGACCAGCCAAAAGAGGTCTCAGCAGATGAACTGGTGGGGTGAGAAGGCAGAGCACCCAGGAAGGTGCTTTGCAGAGTGATTTGTTGTAGAGGCTTCTAAAGGTACCATGACCATGCACAGGCTGAGCATCACCAACCACATTTAGCTCTGACAATGCTGCACAAGAGACAGAAGCACGTATTTTGTATTGAAGAAGGAGGAAAATCAAAACCACCCAAAACAGTCACATACACATTTCACTGGAGACTCTGCACTGCCCTGGGGTACTTATGACCATCTCTCGATGACAGAGGTGAAGTTGCTGAGCTCTGATATCACCTGCAGCCCCAGGCACCGGGTGCAACAAGCCCCAGATGAGGCAAAACACCCGTATGGGCTGGAAAAGCTCAGGGGGAAAAGCACGTAGCCATCGTGCAGCACAGACAGAGAGAGAACCACTCTGCTCAGTGTGCAGCCACATCTTCTGTGGCCTCAGCCCTGGGGGGACAACTCCTGGACCACAGGCAGCAGCCAGGCTTGCCTGCCCTTGCATCACCCCTTCTATTGGGCATTGCTCATGCAGTTTCACACACTGCTCATCTTCCAGCAAAAAGAGCTGCCTTCATCCATGTGCACATATAACCAAACTCACAACAGGGACCAGAAACCAGGCTGTGCACAGAGCAGATGGATGCACCCCTCAACCCAGCTAACTACAGCAAGGTAAGGACACCTCAGCTGCTTTGTAGATTGAGCCCGATTAGCCCAAGCAGTTCTCTTCTCAAGCAGGGTTTTATCATACTCCAGCAGCTGCCAAGATCAGGCAATCCTATAAACAGATGTGGAACCGTACATTGCAATCCCAGCTCTCTGCCTGATCCCGTGTACCCCAGGGCAATGTGGGTAAGCCTGAAAAGTACAGCAATAAAAGCAGCCAAAGTTCCCACAGTTCCAGATTACATGGCCCATTTTCAGAGACTGCAGTAAAACACAACAGATCCTTGAGGACACCGGGTTTAAACAAAGGAGACAGGACACAGTCCCCAGCTGAGCAGCAGGGATGAAGCTGCTGATGGGATGCATGGGGCAGATGGCCTCCAGCTGTCACAAGCTGAAGCCTGGGCTTGCCACTTGTCCACTTCTAAAGGCAACCCCAATCTCTACATATGTGATATTTTGCTACCACAAGTGGTGGCCACCTAACCACCAGGTACCAAAATGGTACCAGCAGGTACCAAAGAGCATCTCTGCATTACTACTGACTTCAGCTCAGTCCCAGTGGGACCACCACAGTGGGAGCTGTTTGGCACTGGGACTGGACACACACACTGGTTTATTCCACAGAGATGCCAAACCCACAGTGCTACAAAAGGCTGCAGGGCTTCATTCCTCAGCAGACGAAAGCTCTGCATTTCACATACATGTGTGGAGAGGCTTTCAGCTAAAGCCACCAGTGGCATCACAAAACCTTGTGCAACCCAAGTTCTCTGCGAGCCAGCTCCTTCCTTCCCAGCCTATATAGTTGTCATACTTGGTAATGATAAATAGCAATGATGAGATCTGCAGAGTGAGTCCAGATCAGAGATTTCTTTGCAGATACCTTATCTCTGCTCACAGAAGCCTTCACACACGCTTCCCCTTCCCACCGCCTCAGAGCACATGCAGGATCTGGGAAGGAGATCCTTGCTCCCAGTCTAACTTGGCCCTAGAGGGAAAGGCTCCAGCCACAACTTAAGCATGAACTGCAAGAACCTCCTGGCTCAGACTCACCTCTTTCAGAGCACTGCTGCCAAAGCGTTATGCAAACTTCAACAAGCATCCCCATTGCTCAGCTGCCCACCTCTACACCCCAAAATCAGTGCCCACTCTGGAAAGCCCTGGCTCATTGATTATTAGCACGAGTGGGGGTCTAAAGATACTGTTTCAAACATTCAGCCTCCTGGGTTATCTCAGGAGGAGCTCCCTATGCTCAGAAATAAGAAGCCCACAGGGTGAACTGGCAGCTAAGGCTTGTGGATCCCTATTTCCCAGGCTCCTTCTAAGCCCTGTGCTATACATTTAGCCTAAGCAGTTCTTTATACAAAACAAAGCGCAGTCCACCCAACGGGGGGAAATGCTAGCTCTTATTAAATTGCAAGTGGCCAAGTCCATATATCATATGCGAGTTTCAGTCTGATCCCTTAATTCTGAGATATTTACTTCCAGACAGAGCTGTTTATAACCAAAGACAACATTGCTATACACCAAACCATCCTCAATCATGGTTTCTATGGGATTCTGCACACAAAGAAAGCAATAGATCAGTGGGGGAAGAAAGAAAAAGGTATTTTAGCGAGTCCTGACCCTCATCTTCTGAACTTTAGACCAAACCAAGGCACTTCCCTGGCCTCCCCTCTGCAGCACCCTGATACACTGTGGGTCCCACACTGTCACAACCCACCTCCACTGCTGCACACAGCCTGTGCAGAATGGGCAATGGGAATTGCCACACTCCTGCCTCCTTTAGCAACGGCTGCTCCCACAGCCATCCCGGCCCAAGTTAAACCACCCCAAGTGGTTTCAGCCCCAGTTGGTCTCTTTTTGCCACAGCCAGAAGGAGAAACTAAATTCAGACCCAACGCTCAGCCCCGCAGAAGGGGACGCACAGGCACAGCTCCAGCCCTGCTTCACTGGGGCTTGGAGCAACCTGCCCTAGCGGAAGGTGTCCCTGCCCATGGCAGGGGGTTGGAACTGGATGAGCTTGAAGGTCCCTTCCAACCACAGAACCATTCTATGGTTCTCAGAGGGCTCAGTTCTCCTGGCCACCCTTAGCAACTTGCGTTTGTTCTGGAGGTGTATTTTGTCTCCTAAAGCTCTGCACTCCCTGGATTCAAGTAAAGGTATTATTCTCTTTTGTTTTCAAAGGCAGAACTTTGGGCACCAGAAGATCGATGTCTTCATGCTGGAGACTCCTACACAGATCTTACTTCTGTGAACTTTTACAGTCATTCCCCCAGTTCACGCAAGCTTTACCATAGATTATAGCACACAGCAAGAAGTCCCTTAATTTGACCCCTCCTCTTCTTCAAATCACAGCTTAAGCTCTTACAATGGAAATGCCTTCTCCCAGCTACTGCCAGGGAACGTGCCTGCTGCCTGACACTTCCCTTCCCACCCCATAACCACAGCCAAATAAGCGGTTCCAGCCCAGAAACTGCAGTCGGCACTTGCACCAGCAGCTCCATGGGGCAAGCCCATGTCAGACACATCTCTGACCCACAGAGCTGTGCTGACAGTCTGCAGCACACGCCGGACCAGTCCATCTTGTCTGCTGACCCAAGAGATGAGCACAAGTGACTCAACTTCCCAGATGAAGTAAACAACAACACACAGGTTGTCAAACTGGCTGTGTGACTGTGGGATCCCAACTTGCTGGGTCTGGATGTGTGCTTCAGCAAGGAACACTTATGTCCTAAGGTGCATCTGCATCATCTTGAATCATAGGTGCACCTCTGATTTTTGGTTCCCCGAGACGTTCCCTGCAGCTCTGGGCTCTCCGGTTGCTATTGCCTGAAGATGGACTTCCCTGTCTTAAATGAATCCTGTGTTTACAGAGGGTGCAGCAAATTAGAGTTTACAGGGACTTTGCAAGAGAACAGCATCTCTCATTTCCCCTGATCCAGGCACAGTGGTTGCAGGGAAGGCATTGGCCAGTGGTTGGGAAGCTTGGGGTTCAGGTCCTGGATTTGCTATAAAATCTTAAGGGATCCAGTCAAGTCATTAAATCCTTCATAAGTGCTGTATGCTGAGACAGAAACGTTGTGGAGCAAGTAAGGGGAAAATGGATGAGCCGGGGAACTACAGACCAGTCAGTCTCACCTCTGTGCCTGGCAAAATCTTGGAGCAGATTCTCCTGGAAGGCATGCTAAGGCACATGAAAAACAACAAGGTGCTTGGTGACAGCAAGCATGGCTTCACTAGAGGAAATCCTGCCTGACCAATCTGGTGGCCTTCTGTGATGGGGCTATGGAACTGATGGACAGGGGTAGAGCAGTTGATGTCATCTACCTGGACTTGTGCAAAGCGTTTGACACTGTCCCACACGATACTCCTGTCTCTAAGTTGGAGAGACATCAGTTTGATAGGTGGACCACTCGGTGGATAAAGAACTGGCTGGATGTCCATACATAAAAAGTTTTGGTCAATGGCTCAATGTCCAGTTGGAGACCAGTAACGAGTGGTGTCCATCAGGGATCAGTGTTGGGACCGCTCTTGTTCAACATCTTTGTCGGTGACATGGACAGTGGGATTGAGTGTGCCCTCAGCAAGTTTGCCGATGACACCAAGCTGTGTGGCTCGGTTGATACGTTGGAGGGAAGGAATGCCATCCAGAGGGACCTTGACACACTTGTGAGGTGGGCTGATGCCAACCTGATGAAGTTTAACCATGCCAAGTGCAAGGTTCTACACCTGGGTCAGAGCAATCCCAAGCACAGCTACAGGTTGGGCAGAGAAGAGATTCAGAGCAGCCCTGCAGAGAAGGACTTGAGGGTTTTGGTTGATGAGAAAATGAACATGAGCCGGCAGTGTGCACTCTCAGCCCAGAAAGCCAACCGTATCCTGGGCTGCATCAAAAGGAGCGTGACCAGCAGGTCGAGCGAGGTGATCCTGCCCCTCTACTCTGCTCTCCTGAGACCTCACTTGGAGTATGGTGTGCAGTTCTGGTGTCCTCAACATAAAAAGGACATGGAACTGTTGGAACAAGTCCAAAGGAGGGCCACGAGGATGATCAGGGGACTGGAGCACCTCCTCTATGAAGATAGGGTGAGAAAGTTGGGGCTGTTCAGCCTGGAGAAGAGAAGGCTGCGTGGAGACCTCATAGCAGCCTTCCAGTATCTGAAGGGGGCCTATAGGGATGCTGGGGAGGGACTCTTCATGAGGGACTGTAGTGAAAGGACAAGGGGTAATGGGTTCAAACTTAAACGGGGGAAGTTTAGATTGGATATGAGGAAGAAATTCTTTACTGTAAGGGTGGTGAGGCACTGGAATGGGTTGCCCAGGGAAAATGTGAACGCTCCATCCCTGGTGGTGTTCAAGGCCAGGTTGGACAGAGCTCTGGGTGACATGGTTTAGTGTGAGGTGTCCCTGCCCATGGCAGGGGGGTTGGAACTATATGATCTTGAGGTCCTATCCAACCCTAACTATTCTATGACTCTATGATTCTGAGTATGAACCTGACCATAATCCAGACTTAAAAGCCTTTGGCGCACATCCCTGCAGAGCCTGGGTGATGCGAGCTGCTCAGTTGCCTGCTTGCCCCTAGTCCATTACCACTGCTGGGAGCTGAGCAAGCCAGCCATGCTCCAAACTAAAGCAGTACAAGCATTTTCACATAGGCATTCCGTGTGCTCCTGAGCTGTGGGTGTTCAATGAGAGCCATCTGTGAACAATAAACTCATTCATGTGGCACCTCCAGTCCCCAGCGGGGCACAGAGCCCCCTGTGGGGAGTGATGAAGGTGCATGGAGGAACAGGAAAAGGACTTGCCCGATGCACTAATCACCATCACAAGAGAGAAGCAAGGGCTCCTGTCTTGCCAGGAGCACTCCAAAAGCAGGTGCCTAAAGGCTCTGAGCTCATGAGCACTGCTCACTGCAGAGCAGGCTCCTGCCAGCTTTGGGAGTGACACAGATGGGGCACAGACCCCTGAGCTTGCAGGAGCAAGCACCACTGACCCTTTGGGAGCAGCAAAAGGAGCACCCCAAGGCCTTGCAGTTACAGACACCCCCTGGAGAGCCATCACTGCTCATCAAATGGGACTGAAGCCAGCATCCCTACAGCCTCCTGCCCATCTGCAGTGGGCCTGTCCCGGTCTGGAAAGTGCTGGAAAGGCTCACATGCACCCAACACAGCTCAGAGCATCCTCAGGCATCCTGTTTGCTTAAGGAATGCAGCTGTACTAGAAGAGACACAAATGCTACGCTGGCACAGGTGGCAGTGTGTAGGATGGCTTGATGGGGTGGACAGGGTAGATGTGTGACTGAGACAGGCAGTGGTTTCAGTCACAGAAGAAGGTTTCACCCCTTAATCTCTGACTCTACACTCCTGCTTATTCCATCCTCCAAAACCAGCCAGGGTCACTCTCACATATTTGAGAGTTACCGTTCACGTTATAAGGTTATGCAGGACATGAATTTTCAGCTGAATTTAAAGGAAGGCTCAGCCCAGCTGCTGCAAATTGCATTGGATTTGGTACAGAGCTGTGCAGTGCCCTGTTTTCCCCAGCTGCCAATTACACCAAGACAATGAGCTAAACACAACAGCTGTGTTGATGATCAGCTGAGGAGAAACCACATATGTTTTTATAGAGCCTAGCTCATGTTAATATGAATCAAAGCATTTCTGACTCTGATTAACAAGAGTTTATAAAGGGCCTCAGATTGTTACCAGGGCTGGCGTCTCTCATTCATGTCTCCACTTTGTGGTTAATCCCAAGCCTATCTCCTTGTATTTGCACGAACTTGCTCAAAAGAACACGTGTCAAAGTCCCAAACAGGCCCACACCTCTCTTCCCTCCCAGTTCAAACATGTTAACTAGCAAGCAAACACTTCATCTTTCTACCAAGTCATCATTTTAAGCCTTATCAACACTGAACTGTTGGCTTGTGTTAGGAAGACCACCTCTCCTCCACTGACAAACAGTGCTTGTCTCCACATGGGAGCCCTGCAAACACCACCAATGCACTGTAGAACCCTGGGAGACCCTCAGTTAAGAAGTGTGAAGCTTGTTTCTTTGCTTAGAGATAGTAAACCAAGAACGCCAGACGCCTTTCTTTGAAGAACTGGGCTTGAAGTCACTCCAATTTCCATTACATTTAAGCTCTAACCTTACAATGACAATAATAACCTTCCAAACCTCTCAAGGCTCACATCTCTTGCCATTTTAGACTATATGCACAGGGCTGCATTACAGGGGACATGCACATGACTGCGGTGACAAGAGGTTGGTCTGAGAGGCCTTGTTAGGGATGCAGATAAGAAAGGGTGCCATCAACACACCCCTCATCAGTAACAGTGCATTCAGCACCTCCTCTCCCCTGGGTCTGGAGATGGTCATGTGTGACAGCTGGGGCAAGGAGTAGGCATGAAGCCACAGTGCCACTATAACAGGGAGCACAAGATGGGACAGTCGCACAAATCTCACATTCAAGGGAAAAACCCATGGGATGGAGGGCAGGGAGTGCTTACAGGAAACAGGAGGAACAAGAGATGAGCAGCTCTTCCTTGTCACTATATTGCTGGGGGTACAGTGACCACACTTACTCATGCCTGCCCTCTGCAGATCACCCTTATGTCCCCTTGAGCCTGGCTATGCTGCTTTTCGTGCCTCAAACATGCTTCCTAAATCATAGGAGAAGGTGGATTTTTAAGCATCATCTTCACCAACAGAAGATACACTTCACTGTGGCCTGGCAGAAAAAACCCTGCCACACATCAAGATCATGCTTCAGAACTTCAATAGGCTGACAAGAGTCAAGACATCTTCTTATGCAGTGGCCTTGCAACCCCATTTGCAGATGCTGGGAAAGGAAACCCATTCCCAAGAGAGCTTCACAATTCCTCCTTCACTTCCCACCACTGAAGTCCAACAGCCTGATCCCTTCCCGCTCTGCGGGTGCCACCCTGGGAGCCACCAGCCCCGGGCTCACAGCCCACCTTCCCTGCCTGCTCCTCCCGGCAGGATTCCTGTGGGTGTTTCACCCTGTCTTGAAATGGGAGAGACACCTCATGCACGCCAGGATAGAGTTTGGATGAAAGCACATCCTTTCCTATGCTTAAAGGAAAGAAACGTTGCTGTTTGCTGATGCTTGCAACCTGCATTTCTTAAGTGATAGAAAAGATCTTGCAGTCAAATCCCTTTTCCCGTAACACCAGTTCATTGCTCAACAGCCCTCTCTATCCATCTCTATCATTATGGGATTTCCCTGCCCAAGCGCTCTGCCTTACTAGTGGCAGGGATGAAAACTCCCCATGGCAGCAACAAGATACCCCCCTCAGAACAGACACATATCCCCTGTGCTTATAGCTAACAACTTACTTACCTGCTTCTTCCACCTGCTCCTCAGGGCTCCCAACTCCCATAGGTTCTCCCCAGCCCAGCACAGCCATTTCCTACCTGCCTCATCCCTCCACCCCACCATGGTGGGGACACCTCCTGCCACTAAACAAGGTCCTGCCATCACCTGTGGCTGCCCTACAGAGCCGGAGGTGCCTCGGTTCCCTCATTACCACTAACACAACAGGGACTGGCAGGGCTCCACAATCAGTTGCACTTGCTATTCATTTCCCATGTGCAGAACACATCCCCATCCCCGCTGCTCTGAGGGAGCAGTGTGCATATTTCAAAAGACAATATACAAAACATAGCTGAATCTTAATGAATCTACAGCTTTGCTACTGGAACTGAATGGAATTGCACAGAGCCTGCCAGAAAAAAGGACAAAAAACAGACTACACAATATTTGACTTGTAATATAATCCTTCACATCCCTCTTGCAGTATGTTGCTATTGTGCTTATCAGGTCTGTAAAGTACTGATTGTAAGGAAAATAAGGATCAAAATGCAACAGGCAGCACGGTGCCCGCCATCAGAATACTGAAGTACCTCCATAGTCAAAAAATACACAGTGCTGGCAAAAGCTGGCTTCACACGATAGGATACCTTGACATACAAAGTCCCTATCAAAGGAGGATTAGGGAAAAAAGGCTATTAGCTCAAAGGCATCTGCTGAGACGTAACCAAGCCTCGTTAGTTTGATGGTAACAAGTCCAAAGGGAAGAGTAATTGTCTACTACCAAGTTCATTGCTTAAATGCTCAAGCTGCAGGAGGACGGCAGTTACAAGGACAGCCATGCTTTCTCTCAGCAGGTAAAATGTACTGTACACTTGCTGTGCGCTACACAGGCACTGGATCCCCCTCCACCAGAAAGGGCTTTCACACACGAGCAGAAGCAGAAATCACAGTGCTCACACACACACCTGCGTGTCCCCTACCGGGGCACCTCACCCCACCTCCTCCCTCCTCATCTGACAAGCAGCACTGAAGTTTGAGAAGTTTCCAGGAGCACCCATAGCCCCACAGACACAAGACGAGCCAGACCTGGTGGTAACAACCAAGTGGCATCACAAAGGAAGCGCCAGAGCCATCGATTGCAGGGAAATAAATGGGTCGTGGGTGACCACCAGCCAGGATGAGATGTGCCAGAGAGAAAACAGGGAGGATGCTCATTTGCCCTCTCCCTAACCACCAAACACACTGCATTTAGAACACAGGACACTCAATGTCCTGCCTGTTAAGCTGGAGAAGGTGGGACAGGCAACTTAGGAAGGGGAAGCCAGATACAGCGGCTGCATAAAACAAAACAAGACGCTCTTTTTAGGTAGCAAAAAAGGGTTCTGAGGCACAGATGGTGCAAAACGAGAGGCATTCCCCTATTCCCCCCTCTCAGCCAGGGCAAGTACTCATGGACATGGCATCATCCGGCAGGGTTGCGCTGCGATCCAGTCCCAAACCCCACTGCCATGGACCGCATCCCCCGGGGCTGGCTCCCGTCCCCATTTGCTGAACGCTTCCTCCTCTTTGGAGCGGGACCCTTGAGAACCGAGCTCTCACTCTTGCGACAACCCCCCTACACCCTCGGGAGCGGATCCCGGGCTCCACTCGCGGGGATCACCTCTCCTGGTCCTGGTCCCGGCTCCGCTCCCAGGAAACGCCAGCTCGGAGCTACCTCCAGCGCTCCGCCATCCAGAGCCGCGCATTCCCACGAGTGGGAACGGTGACCCGCGGGTCCAACACCCCCAAAGCCCCATCCCCCCGCGCACAGAGCATCCCCCGCACCTTTATACTTGTCCATGGGGCCGCAGCCCGCCGGCACCCCCAAGCCTCCGGACCCCTCCGCTCCGCCGCGCTCCCGCAGCCTCCTATTCCGGCAGCGCCGTATCCCCCGGCCGGACCGGGCTGCCCCGCCCCGCCCGCCCCGCCCCGGAGGTGGCCGGGATCAGGGCTCCGGAACGGGGAACGGGGACCTGGCTCCGCGATGGGGATCTGGGATCAGGGGATGGGGAGTGGGGAGCGGCCCCGCGCCTTGTCCCGCACGGCGCAGCCCCCTCGGCTGCCGGTCCCCTGGGGAATGAGCTGGGTTAGGGCGGTGAGAGGAGGAAGAAGGAGAGGAGGAGAAGGAGGAGGGCGGCTGAGGCGCTGTGCTGAGGACCTGGGTGGCTCCCGGACCCGCGCTATCCCCTGCCTGCCGCCCCTGTTTGCGCTGGATGCAGATGGGATTTGGGCACGTTCAGAGAAAGGCTTTGGTTATCCCTTTGGGATAGTTGTGTGTGGTCCCAGTGGCTCCCGGCGCTAAAACCAAAGGCAGGATCCACCAGCGACCCCCCTCCTGCCCCGCTCTGGGCTGAGGGGTTGGGTTCCACTTCCACCCGGCTGTAATCCCGAGCCAGGGAGCTTGCACTCTCTCTTTCCAGCGGCTTCATTAAGGCTTCCTGCCTCCTGGATAGCGCAGATCGCACAGGAGGGTGTTCCTCTGCTTGGGTTCCTGTAATGTTTCTGCCTGAGTTCCCGTGCTGCAAACAGAGCTCAAGCATGCCCGAAGTGCACAAAGAGTGACAAAGGGAGAAGTGAGCATCCAGTCTGACCTCAACAGAAGGTGGCAATCTGTCCTGAGGCCAGTATTGTGGAGGCACTGCAGGAATTTAATGTTTATAGCAATAAAGAAAACATTGGAAATGCAATACTCGAGGCCGACAAGGAGTATAGAGGGAGTTTTCTCCCCAGAATTACGGTTAAGCCATCAGCTTGGGGACAAGGGAGCCATACCTGGCTGTACAAGGCCTTTCTGGCAAGGGGAAAGGCTAGGCATTCACCCTGGATGGGCAGCTTCATCCGATTCCTGCAGAAAAGATACCACCATTACCTAGAAAATCAACTGCTCCCCTTGGAAGCTGAAAAATAGGGAACCATAAATCAGCTCTGCATCATTCACTAGTGCTGCATCCACTGGCTTTCTGTGTGTGCATCTTCTCCTTCCACTGATGGCCACACCAAGCTCATGTTGCTCTGAGATTAATCCTCATCCCACTGCTTTGGCCCTCAGGGGCCTCACAGGCTTTGGATCAGGGCAATCCCAAACACAAATACAGACTGTGTGCAGAGTGGATTCAGAGCAGCCCTGAGAACAAGGGCTTGGGGGCGCTGGCTGATGAGAAGCTCAACACGACCCATCCATCTGCACTGCAGCCCAGAAACCACATCCTGGGCTGCATCAAAACAACCAGGAGCAGCAGGCCAAGGGAGGGGATTCTCCCCCTCTGCTGCGCTCTGGGGAGAGCCCCCCTGCAGTCCTGATCCAGCTCTGGGGCAACAGCACAAGAGGGACATGGAGCTGTTGGAGAGAGTCCAGAGGAGGCCATGGAGACGCTGCGAGGGCTGGAGCAGCTCTGCTCTGGAGCCAGGCTGAGAGAGCTGGGCTGGGGCAGCCTGGACAAGAGAAGGCTCCTTAAGGGGAGATGTTAGAGCAGCTCCAGTGCCTAAAGGGGCTACAGGAAACCTGGAGAGGGGCTTTGGACAAGGGATGTAGGGACAGTACAAGGGGAATGGCTTTAAACTGAAAGAGAGTAGAGTTACATTAGGTATTAGTAAGAAGTTCTTCCCTGTGAGGGTGCTGAGGCGCTGGCACAGGGTGCCCAGAGAAGCTGTGGCTGCCCCATCCCTGGCAGTGTTCAAGGCCAGGCTGGACGGGGCTTGGAGCAACCTGCTCTAGTGGAAGGTGTCTCTGCCCATGGCAGGGGGTTGGAACTGGATGAGCTTTAAGGCCCTTTCCAACCCAAACCAGTCTGTGATACTGTGACAAACAGGGCTTGGGCCTGGCTCAGGGTTTGAGATGGGGGCAGGAAGATGCTGCTGTGGCTTGCAATGGAAACAAACCTTTTCTTGCAGAGAGCAGTGGGACAGGTTGGTGGGCTCCCCAAACCTCACAGCTCCTTGCACACTGACTGCTCTGCAAGCTGAGATCTTGGCCATCAACCCACATCTAAAGGTGTTAATGCAACCATGAAGTGACTTCTGCTGCATTCACTTTTCATATAAGAACAAGTTCAGATAAAGGGCTACTGCTGCTCTAGGGAGCTGAAGCTGGAGCACATCTTATCTCTTGCCAGTACATAACTATCACACACAAAGACCAGCAAGGCAAATGCCTGAACCATCAGATCCAGCAAGCAGATAGCAGTCTACAATGACTGGAGAAAAAACAGGTTAAATAAATATATCTGTCATGTAGGAACACTTCTCTTAGAGCTCTTTCTAGCTACTTCTTGGCTCTGGCTTTCAAGGTCCTCATCATGCACACTTCTGAAGACTGCCTGTATCTTGAAGCAGCTGAGTAGTCATTCCAAACTCAGCAAGACTAATTGAGGATAATACCAGTTAAACAAACTAACTAAAGATGATTTGAAAGATCAAGATGTCAGGTAGTTGTGATTCCTGCCTGCAAGCCCCAGAGCCTGTACATCCCCTTCTCGTCCCTTCCTTCTCCTCCCCAGCATGATAAGGATGCTCTGGAATTCCAGGACTGCTGGTTAGGCCCATGGCAATTACTGGGCAAGTGACAATGGGACAAATACTAATGCCAGAGGAATACAAGTTCTTCCTGTTTGTCTCCTTCCTCTTGCAGTAGGAAATACCTAAGCAGCATCATCTAGTGGAAGTGTCACTGCTCATGGCAAGGGGTTGGAACTGGATGAGCCTTAAGGTCCCTTCCAACCCAAACTGGTCTGGGATTCTGGGGTTTAATAATACTGGGAAATACTCATACTTGGTGTGAGGGATTAATATCCCCAGTGTTGGTGCTTGTCGTGGTTTAAGCTGTAAATCACACAGCCCATTCACTCACTTCCCCCTCCTTCTTTCCCTCCACTCTGAGGGGGGGGAATGGGGAGAAGAATCAAAAGAATGCAACTCCCACTGGTTGAGATAAGAACAGTCCAGTAACTAAGGTATAACACAAACCACTGCTGCCACCACCAATAATAACAATGACCAGGGAAATACAAGGGAAGAGGACATAGTTGCTCACCACCCGACGACTGAGCTGAGAACTGAACTCTTCCGGGTTCTTGCCCCCAGTTTTACATCCTGGGTATGATGTGCTGTGGCATGGAATACCTCTTTGGTCAGTTTGGGTCAGGTGTCCTGTCTCTGCTTCCTCCCGGCTTCCCCTCCTCCCCGGCAGAGCATGAGACTCAGAAAGTCCTTGGTCAGGCCAAAACATTCTAAGCCATAACTATAAACATCGGTGTTATCAGCGCTGTTCCCAGACCAAAAGTTGAAAACACAGAGCTACACCAGCTACTACAAAGGAGAAAAATGACTGCTGCTGCTGAACCCATGACAGTGCTGAAGTCCAGGTGTTTGCCACTACACTCAGCTAGAGCAGATACTTCTGTACTAGTTTTCCTGGTGGAGCTTCTTGAAGCCAATAAAATATCAGCCATCTACCAGTGTATCTGTGTATCCCTTGCCTTTTCCCTGCTTATTATTAGTGATGCTCACTATTACTATTATTGGTGATTATTATTAGTGATGGCTCAGGCGTGATAAGCCTCGAGGACCCAGCTCATCCTGTTCAAGTCTTTCTTTTAATGTGGATAACATCCTATCCTTCAGTGCAGAGGATCATACTACAGGTTACATGTTCTAATAGGTTTACCCTGCATATTCATGCTGTATTTATAGACAGTGACTGCTGGAGAGATTATCACCTTTAGCTAAAGTTCTCAAGTACAACACTGTGGCTTTCAACCGACGTGAATCTGCTTCTCTGGCCTTACATCCTGTCACTTTAGCACTTTTGCTTCCTGTGAAATAGAAAAGGGATAAAGTGTCATTTTAGAAGCCAAAAGAACTCTATAAACAATGATAATGATGTGTGAAATACCTTGTGCAGAAGCATGATCCCGATCCTCTCATTTATCCACTGGTGATGGTAAGTGCTTTTCATTTTTCCCCAAATACTGACACTAAGCAGGTGTTAGTAGTATTGCTGTTACACTTACCTTTTGGATCAGCAAAGTCTTTGACGTCTAATATTTGTCTACATCTTTGCTATGACTTTCTTCTCTTTGGTTGCATTTGACTTGCTTTCTTACGCACAAGTCAAAGTCTTGTGAAGTCACTGATCTCTCCATTGTGAAAGCTGGAGGGACTCCTACCATGACAGCTTACAGGTGCCCTCCACCGGTGTCAGGGAATTGGTGCTTGATGGCATCACACCTGACTTGGATTATGCAGAGCTGCTCCCTGGGATATTTCCTCCCAGATGTTGTTCATCCCAATCACAACAGCCCACAGTGATCAGGATTCTGACTTAATTCAGGGGAAATATTCCAGCTGGCAGAACAAGAGGTAGAAACTTCCTCCACCCATGAAGGGTACCTGTCATTTCACAGGGCTCTTCTTTCTCTCTTCCCCATGTCCTTATCAAGTGTAAAGCCTAGTTCCGGAGTCTACTCAGCAAGACCAAGCTCAGTCAGAAGTAAAATTAACTTGGTCTTGTTAAGCTCTTGAATGATGGGGAGCCATGTCAAATACTCCACGTGTGCAGACACCTGGAGGACAGGCGGAGAAAGAAGATGGCTTGGCAGACTAGGGCTAGCAGTGAGAAGTGCTCAGATCAGCGGGGGTGCACTGCTGTCCTCTTTTCTTCCGAACACGGCCTCAGGTACCCCCACTTAGCGAAGGGTGTAACATCTCTGCAGACAGTTGTGGTCAAGCAGGCATAAAACTGTTTCAGAGCAGTTGACATGAGAGGTCTGAGCAGATATTAAAGCTGAGGGGTGTCCTGTGAGTAAGGAAGAAGCCAAAGGCTTCTTCACTTTGGCATCCCTGGCTGCAACGCCGGGCTACAAATTTGCCATAACCTGAGGGGCAAGAATTCCTTTTGTCCACACATGGATCCCTCTGAACAGCAGCAAAGCCTGTGGACCTAGGGACAGCTGAGCCAACAAAACAATGCTGCTGTCTCTGAAAGGGAGAAGTCTCTTTCCTCCCCCTGCTTCTGGCCAAATGATCTCTCTTCTAGTATCATTTTCACAGTTACCAGATCCATTTCTATGCTGAAATAGTGGAGAACTAAAATGTCTCCTCCTTCTCCCAGCTGAGGAGCCCCAGCTGGGTCGCAATACAGTCAGGAAGGACTGAGGCAATACCAAGTAAGTGGCAAGTACCTGCAGCTGGAAGGGAGGAGGAGACCAAATGAGCATGTTAATGCAAGCAGGTGTGACACACAGCTGGGACTAGGGAAGAGGGATCATCAGTCACAAACTCAGGTGTCTTCTTGATTGTTCTCCCTGATCTCCCCTCTAAGCCAGCAGCACAGAGCAGACACTGACAGGCCAGTGTGTTTATGGAGCTCCTGCCAATGTGTCTTCCTCTTGATCCACTGAATTCTGCCTGTATTCCAGATTTTTCTAATCTGGGGGGTGAAGAGAAGAGTTGGTGTTGGGAAATTGAATGGAGCCCTCTGCTTATTCCCCAAGGAAGTCTAAATAGCTGGACTCTAATTGTCTTCATTCATATGATCAAAGACTCTACATCCCATGTCAAAACTCTGAGCAACCCAGGCCCTAGGAACATAGTTTTGTGAGAGGAGCTGTGATAAACGACATTGCCACTTGTCTTACTGCAGAAAGGGTCATGGGCTACCCGATCAGGAGCATGAACAGCAATGAAACATCATTCCCCAGAAATAACCCTTATGGGGAGTGTTCATAGCAGACCAGGTTTGTTCCTTGGTCCCATAAAGGCACTGGGAGCCTGTTAGGGCTCAGCCAATGAAGAAAGGGCCAGAAGAAACAGAAAGGCAGGACAGTATGGGTGTTGCAGCTACTCACTGGAAGAATGAATACTCTGTTGGAGCACAGGACACGAATCTTTCCTCTTGGAAGATACGCAAGAATGCTGCCTATGGGTGTTCCTTTTGAGGTCTTCTTGCTTCCCTGTGAAGCATTCCATGGTTCTGACTGTAACAGAGATGTCCAAATTCTCCCCCAGCTTAAACTGGCCTCACACTGGTGCTGCTCCACTGACTTCTGTCCAGCCATTTCTGACTTTCACCAATGAAAGGCAAGACAATCAGCCCTAACACAAACAAAACCAGAGCTGTTCAGCTGCTCAGCTATACAAAAGCTTCATGGCTGATACATTCCAGCAATGTTTTGGATTCTCTCAGACATTAACTGTTTCAAAGGAGTGTGGCTGGAGGGAGGGGGGGATTTCCCATAAAGGACAGCAGGACCAGATGTCTTTTTGATGATGAGCTTCTCTTGGCTTCCCATTCTCTGACATTTCCTTTTCAGTTGCTGAGTCCAAACTTCTTGTAGACCAAATTTCAAGGAGCTCTGACAGCATGAATTGTTTTCTTTCCCCTGACAGACACAATACCTTCTTCTGGCCAAAGCACAAGACATGCTGACCAAACAGTGTGCTCAGCACCCAGGGCATTTGTTCCTCCTGGAGCCATTTCTTCCTTATACTTATTTTCCACTCCAGACCCTCTTGCCCCTCCAGAGAAGCCCCTCAGTTTCCCTTTGACAGTGTTCAACACCAGTTAAAGAAGTAAAAAGCATCCTTTGTTCCCTTCCCTCCAAACTCCACATGGCAATGCTCACACCAGCAGACTTCATTGGTTACCAGTGCATTACGTGCTGGCGTGTAGCACTCACAGGCACTACAGGACAGAGCTATCAGCATCCTAAGAGTTTCTGATACAGGTTTCTGATACATAATTCGTTTTTTGAGGGGATGGGATAGGAAATGATGGTTTTCAGCTCAGCAAATATTAGAAACTTCATCCACACTTAAGGATTTCACCAGTAAACCAATATCAAGAAAAATCTCTCCCAAGTTCATATAAAGGCTCTGTGGAGAGTATCAAGCTGTCAGTGGAGGACTCGCCTCAACAGAACTGAACTCTTGGCACCTTTCAGCACCACTAAAGCTTACCCAGGAGAGAGGAAAAACTTGTTTTATCAAAGGATGGGAGAATATCTTGCCACATTTTCACTGGGATTTTCCTAAGCCTCCTCCATCATCACTGCAAACTGTGGTCTGATGTCAGCTGTGTGCTCACAGAAGGCTGTTTATTCTGGCTTTTTCCCCAAATGGAGGCTTTTTCAGTCTGCAGCTTTGCTTCAGGCCTAAACCCATTCTATTCCGCCCAAGTCAACAAGCAGAGCAAACTGAGGTCAACACTGCTGAGGTGGCAAAGGGGAAAGGATGAGAACCTGTGGTCTTTACAGGAAAGACCAGCAGACCGCAGTTTGATTGAGCAGAGGCTTAATACTACGAAGAGCCCAAGTTCCATTCCAAAACCCTACATCTGCTATTAATATTAGATGATAGGGCCTGTGAAACTACCTGCCAAAGTGAAAGTATCTACCAGGTAACAGACCTCACCCATGGCAGTGCGTCTTCTACTTCTTGGGTTATTTTGTTGCTGTGAAAAGATTAATTAAGAGTCAAATTAAGTCTTAATTAAGAGTCAAGAAATCCATCTCAGTAAATACCAAAAACCAGTTTCCCTTCTTGCACGTAGACCAGTGGAGCTGAATTTCTCCTGCCTCCCCAGCTATCATTAAGTATTCTGTTTAAATAGGCCAGCCGCATGCCATCTATAATGAAGTTATAGTGTATTGCTCTGTTATGAATGATGAAGCTGTTGTGTCCTACGGGGAGAAAAATCGCTGTAATCCAACTTTCCTTTTGAAAAGGCCTAATGTATCCACATGAGATCTTCTGGCAGAGACAACTGAGAGAATATAAATAGAAGCTTAAAAGAAGAAGAAGGAGGCAAAGGGGAAAATAACTCCAACAGGGCTGAGTAACTGAAATTCACAAGTTTAATAGGAAGATGGATGACTGAAGAGCCTGTTCTGTGACACAATTAGGACTTTATGTAGGCCTTTCTCAATTATTTGTAGCTGACAAAATATCACACAAAGGCTGTTTCACACTGCAGGCCAGGTGCCCAGAAAGGGGCTTTTTGGAGTGGGGGAGCAACTGGGAGAATTGCCCAGGGGCACAGGCCATTGGGGTTGCCACTGGCTAATTTAGGCAATGGTGTGCGTCACCTCATGCACAAAGGAGCAAAGAGTGTCCTGCAATGATGGAGGCGCCTGTACCTTCAAGCCATCATCTGCCCATCTCCAGGGAGCACAACAGACTGTGGGATGGGAGGTGACTATACAGCGCATACGGTCAATCTTGGACCACAGTTTCCAGTCCTCCTCACAGTTACGGTTAAGGGGACAATGTGGGTTCTTGCTACAGGAAGAGGTTTCTGCTGATGGGTGGTTGTCAGTACTGAGCTTATATCAAGAGACCTCATCCAGGAGCTTGTTCAGTGTGGGTTCTGCCCACTCTCTGCTTCTCATTGACCAGTCAACAAATACCACTGTCATTGTTACACTTTGTCCTCAGCACAAAGCTAACACAGTTGCACATCTACCAAGGATGGTTCTTTAACATAACCTGCTGGTGTCTGCATGGGGCACTCACACCTTCAGTTGCTTCAGCGTTGCTGCTTAAGGTGGTGACATGCAGCAGACGAGTGGTGGTGAACTGATGAGCAGGGATGGCTTTAAGATCTTCCATGAGACCTGCAGAAGATCTTACCAAATCTTCAGATTTTAAGTGTTTTCAATTTGTTTTGGTTTACTCCCTTCCACAGTGAGCTATCTAACTAATAATATTTTCACCCTAAAAATGCCCGGGACGGGGTGATTACATTTAATTTAGTTAATTTTGGGTGAACTTTCCTGAGTGTCTCCATCAGGAATGGAGTAAGTTGAATCCAGGGACCTGTAGAGGGGTTAATTCTGCTTTAGTGGAACTGCGATGGGGCAAGAACAAATCTGTGGGAGCAGAGGCAGACTGCTAGGAGCCTGCCAGGCAAAGATAAAGCAGCATAATGGGCATGTTTGTCCATATGCAGCAACCTGATTGGGGAAAGAAAGGCACGATAAGGGGAGCAGGGCTTGTGGAGAAAGGAGAGTCACAGGAATGTCCCTCCTTGAGGGAGGTGACTCCAGTGGCAAGAGCAGACCTGGGGCAGCAGCAAGAGGCAGGGATCCTTTGGGCAGCATTAGCCATTACTATGGGAAGGAGATGTTCTCCTGAAGGCTCATTCTTGACTCCAGTCTTCAGTTGATGGTTTACAATTTCCTTTGAAGGCTCAGGTGGCTCAGTGGTGTGGTCACCATGGGCATGGGGCAGAGCTCTCCCATGCCCTTAGCTGTGGTGGCTTAGGGCACATCATCTGCAATGGCCTCCATAGAGCATCTCTGGCCCCAGAAGGGCTGAAAGGCCACGGCTGTCTGGCAGCAGAGCAGCCGATGTGACTTCAGTTTCCATGTCCATGGATGTGACCTGTTAAAGGTGTTTGAAAGCTATTTAAAGACATGTTGCCACTGAATGGTGACGCCTTCACTCAGCCCTTCCCTTACGCCAGCACTGGCACAGGTTGGCTGCATGTCCAGGCTGACAAGCATGCTGATACAACTAAAAGCTGCTTGTTTTTCCCTCACAGGGTCAGGTTTTCAGCTAGCTTCCTCCCCTCCCCTGGATCAGACAGGTGATCCACCTGCCCTGGTGCCAACTCCATTGTCCCGGAGCTGGCAGAACACAGGAAAGTTCTCCAGAGGGTCCTCACTGGGATTGCTCCTGATGGAGGAGCACAAATGTACTTTTCAGGAAGCTGCACCATTAGTTATGGAAAAACCAAACTTTGAGTGCCAAGAGTTCGGAGCCACATCAGAGCATTGAAGTGGTGCGCTCAGGGCTGTCTGAGCATCATAGAATCATCTAGGCTGGAAAAGACCCTTAGTAAGCCCAACCGTTACCGCAGCACTGCCAAAACCATCACTAACCCATGTCACTGGGGGCCTCATCTACACGGTTTGTGAACACTTCCAGGGATGGTGATTATTGGATATGAGGAAGAAATTCTTTACTGTAAGGGTGGTGAGGCACTGGAGTGGGTTGCCCAGGGAAGTTGTGAATGCTCCATCGCTGGCGGTGTTCAAGGCCAGGTTGGACAGAGCCTTGGGTGGCATGGTTTAGTGGGAGGTGTCCCTGCCCATGGCAGGGGGGTTGGAACTGGGTGATCTTAAGGTCCTTTCCAGCCCTAACTATTCTATGATTCCACCACTGCCCTGGGCAGCCTGTTCCAGTGCCTGAGCACCCTCTCTGTGAACCATGGCACTTCATTTAGTTGATCCAGCATACATTTGCCTCAGCAGAAGTTTATTTTCAGTTACCTACTATTGTTTCACAGCCTGGCCGGTAAGAGGAGTAACCCTTTTTTTGCCCCCCCCTCTTTCTGGAAGAGGGGCAGGCAGAGGGAACAGCAACAGCCGAAACATAAACATAAACCACACACTTTCAAATGCTTTAAAATATCAAACACTGACTTTCCTCCTCCCACAGCATCTGTGCTCTTAAATGCATCATTGCAAGGAGAATTATTCATGTAGTCACATCAATAAATCTTCCTTAAGTCCTTTCTATTGCAGTCCTCATTCATCTAGCTGACTCCTCTGTAAACGATAATTAGGGGAAGAGCTAACTGAGATACCACAGAGTTTGCTCCTGGCAATCATTTAACATCCAGCACAGTACCAAGGCTCTAAAGCAGGCATTTCCCAGCAGCAGTTCATTCATTGTAAAACCTGTTTCGATTATTAGCTTGTCCACTGTTTCACACCAAACACATGGGCTCACATAAAGACCTCAAAGCATTCGTCAATGAATTCCTTGAATGGACTCAGCTGCATTTTACTTCCCCTAAGCATCCAGCCTAAATCCAAAAGAGTCAGCCAAGGGGGAGCACTGTTTCCCTCTGGCAAAGTTACTGGGTCAGTCCTTAAGAGAAGGTTGGCTCTACTGCCAGCTCTTCCCTCCACTACCTGGTGCTATGGGGGCTGGGATAGCCCAAATAATGGGAAATAGATAATGGATCTGCTCCCAAGTGTGGAGACCCCAGCAGCCGTCAGTCTGCTCCTGCCAGACCTGACTTGCCTTTGGACGTTCCTTCATTGAGCTGCCCAGCACAATTTACATCCAGTGCTGACTCTTGCCAACTATGAAGAGTGGGGATTTCACTAAGAAGGGCTCTACTCTGTAGAGACCATCTTCTCCAGACTCGTGGCTAAACAATATTGCTGCAGTTTTAGCAGAGATATTGTAATACCCACCAAGGCAAGCATGACCAGCAGAGGCTCTATCCCATCTTCTGCCCTGAACACTAATGTAGCATGGACTGTGCGGCACTCGTTCTCCTCCCACCCTAATAATCTTCTTCAGGACATCACTCCACCAGCCTCTGGCTCAGCAAAGTCACTTGCAGAGACAATATGTACAGATAAAGCAGTTATCTTAGCAGTTAACTATCCAGTCGCAACCTTAACCCTCTGGCCCACAGACCCTGCCTGCATTGTCCCCTCTTGACCAGAGTCTATCAAGGCAAAAGCTTCCAGCCAGGCTGATGCATTGTTCAATCAAAAGCCTTAGGTGGGCCTTAACCTGCCTAGCAGACTGGATGGATCCATGGCACAAGTTGGCTATCTCCAGCCAAAACAGACCACAAAGGGTGTGAGGGAGACCTGAAGCCTAGCGAAAGAATTACAGTGACTTGCCCAAGTTCAGAAAGCTGAAAGCCTTGAACTTTTATCTTGTGACTTGCTGTCCAGCCACAAGACAGTGAGGAATACCTAAAGGGCAAACTGAGACACTTGTATTTCACCCCCTTGCACTCGAGCACAGTCCTGGAGTGAGCGGAACAGTCGGGACACAGGGTAACATGCCAGTATAGCAGCATTCCAGGCAGGAACAGTCTGCATATGGCTTCCTCTTCTAGCAGAACAGCCATGTCCCACAGAGGATGCAAGTTGAAGGTGGGTCTCAGTCTACCTCCTTGCTTCCCTCTTTCATTCTGGGGTGACAGCTGAAACACCCCTGACCTTGCAAAACTATCCGACTCCAGCAGTGTGAACCTTGGAGGTCCTGGGGACAATTACATCCTTCCTGATTGACTACTTACACATAGAAGGTGCGATGGCACTGATGGAATTGAAGGAACTAAGGGAGGGCCACCCCCTGCCCTCTCTGCCATGGACTTGAGACTGCGATTCTATGACCCAATATCCCTAGCAGTTTAACATGCTCTGCTCTAGCTCTTTCTTCAGACCCTGTTGTCTTTGTGCCCACCCCATTTTTCATGCCAGCACAACTGCTTTGTGAGGCCACTGCTTAAATCAAAGCAGCGAACTGACTCCATGTTAAAAGCAAAAAAAAAAAAAAAAAACAAAACCCAAAACCAACCCAAAATGACTCCGTGCGATGAAATAAAAAGTAAAAAACGTTTTCCTAAGCAGGATCAGTTCCGGAATGTCACTGGGAGCGACCCCACAAGCAGTCATGCTGACATATCTGATGGCAGGAACAAGCTGTGGGGCGTGGGAATACCTTAGGCTTGCTGAACAGCCGCCCAGCGCTTTGTCCTGTGGAATCACAGCCTGAGGAGAGGCTGCGCTGTGCCGCTTTCCTGCTCCCCTCTCCTCCTTCTCCCTGAACCCATGGTCCCCCATCACTACCATGGCTACATCCAGCCCGGGATGTACACTGCAGTGTGTATATACAAGAGAGCTGGAAACAGCGGCTGTCTGAGACCCACCTGACCTTTGGATGTACAGCAAACTTCCTGTTCCAGTGCCGCTGGCTCTTTCATCTCCCAGTCCTTAAGAAATAAAAGTGAGCCTATGTGAAAAAATGCTTTGTAATGGGAACTCCTGGAACGACTTCCCTCTCTCGCCCTCTGAGCCATACAAAGCAGTAAATCTCTCTCCCAAGGGTCCTTTTTTTACAGTAGAAGAATGGCAGGGAAATCCAAAGTTTCATCTCTCAGCCTCAGACTCGGCAGCAGACAGGCACAAAAGCCGCAGGAAAATAAAACAGCAAGGGGAAAAAACTTCTCACTCTTGTTAATTCAGAGTTTTGGGGGTTTCTGGGGGGACGACAAACTTCTTTTGGTGGGGAGCAAGTCACACTTGGGAACTGGCTTTCTCTTTTTGCAGGAGGAAGTGGTCTTGGGCTATATACTTGACAGCAAATTAGCATTGACATTTGACTTGTTTTGATCTCAGCTATTCACAATGGTATTATCTGTGTATTTTTGACATGCTGTGAAGATTCCCACTGCCAGATGCCTTGCGATGCCTGTAGGATGCAGTGCATTCCACAGTCATTACTCAGGGGTCATAAACCTCACAGTATTTGTGGGGAGGAGGGGAGCAGGGAAAAATGGTCTAACAAGTACAAAAAATATGAAACCCTGGACTTGGATTTCACTGAGGTTGTGTATTTAATTGCAGGGGAATTACATTGTGCTTAGGCTGACCGGCACTGTCACACTGTGGGGCTGGTGACTGGAAGGGATCCTTGTGGATTTGGTCTTCACATAGAAATGCATTCACAGTGATATTCCCAACTGGGCTGGGCTGGGGAAGGCTGTAATGGAGCAACTGCTCTGTTACACTGCTGGGTCAAAGATCCGCAAAGATCCGCAGCTGCTTTGGACCTCCAGAGCTTGGGTTGACAAGACATGTCCTAGGGCTAGCACTACACTGTACTTGCTACAGGTAAGGAGCTGAGACTTGGGCAGTGGACTGAGACTGATTCAGAAAAGGAGGCTCTTCTTTTCCTTTTCTTCAGTTGGGAACCTTCCAATTGAGTTTCCAAGGGCAAATCACAGACCTACACTTATGCTTTTCTAAGCAGATGCTCCATGCACAGCTCTTCCTTACTCACAAAGAGTGTAGAGGTGCGCAGGGAGCACCTAACATGGAAGTGCTTGGAGGTGGCATACTGGCAAGTGGGGAATGGGGTCCTTCCCTGCATGGAAACATCTCCCTGATGTCCAGGGGAAGAGGAAATAAGCAGTGCACTGAAGAAAGGTGTTTCTTAGACTATAGACTAAGACTAGAGGCTTAGAAAGACTCTCTTAGACTCACTGTTCAGATGAACGGGGAGACATTTAAAACCATCCCTGTGTCTTCCTAACTCTTCTCTGTCCAAGGTTTGCCCAGCACTCCTCATCAGTAACCCGCACAGCACCATATGCTATCAGCCAAGGTTAGCTCACAAGAGGCTATGGTTTCCTGAAACACCTGAAGTTTCTCAGTGCTGGTCCTAAAAAGAAGAGGATAGAATACGGGTTATTACATGGTCATTCATACCTGGTCTGACAGCTCTGAGGGCTGCAAAGCGGCCAGACAAGAAATGTCTGTAAACATGGAGGAAATAGGGAAACGAGGAATACTGGGACATACATACTGAACTGCTGAAGTCCATGGGCCTACATGTCTGCTGAAAATTAGACCATTAAGTGCTCAAAGCAAGGGTCATCTCTACCCTGTACGCACAAACCATCCAGTTCAGGATCAGGGCTGTGCCAGCAGGACACTGCATGAACATAGATAGCAAAAAGCCTGTGTTTAAATACTCCACTGAAGTGGTGTTTCTGCCCTGCACTGAGTTACACTTCCAGCAGTTGCAGTAAATGAATCTGATTTTCCAATTCTGATTTGATTCTGTCCCATCTACAGCAAAAATACAACCTCTGGAGTACACCACCCAAAGAAAGGAAGCATCTAACTGCTACCAGGTCACTTTGCTGGGTTTGTCCACAGAGGAGCTTTTGTGCAAGTTCCAGCGCACACACTGGGAAGTGAATGGGGCAAATATGAACTTTGCTAAAGGCTAACTTCATGGTGGTGTTGAATTCCCCACCTCTTGCTCTCTAAGCAGGAGCCGGAGCCCCCACCTTATCTGCAGCCTGGTCCTTAGATATACTCAACACAGGACACTGAATTAAAACCCTGGGGGAACCTCAGCCTTTGATGTGAGAGAGAACCTCTCACAGTGTATCAACAGCATATCAACGTAGGACAAGGGCAGGGATAAGTCTCAGAGAGCTGGGGAGTGAAAGAGAACATGTTATCTGCAGGCACGTATCTTATGCTGCAGGGGCTTTCTGCAGGCTCCAGGACGCTGTGCAGGATATGTGCTGCCCCTCAGCTGGGCTGCAGCTCAGATGATCAATGGCCTGAAGCAAGATTCTTTCCCACCCTCTTTAAAGTTTTTTTTAGGACGGATCCCCATTGGCTTCACTTCAAACAGTAACGCCATCACCCGCCTCCCCTTTAACAAACAAGCCCTGAGGCCAGTCCTAATGAGGCTCCATCTCTGCTTGCTCCAGGTCTCATAACTGCAGGGGGCTCAAATTAATTCAGTGATGATGCTTGGCAGGTCACCTAGAGCTGTGTGTGAGTGGCTGCTTTTCCAGGGGGTATCCACATGCAGTAACGAGTGAAGTCCCTTGACATGTCTTTTTTCTGAGATGCTCACACAAGTTGCTACAGATTCCTCTGAGGTGCAGTGTGCTTAGTTCTGCTGCCGCTATGGTCTGCTGGAGACCTGGGCATTCAGCACATTCATGGGTGGTTTATAGCCTTATTTCCTTGAAAGGCATCGTCAATGATGCCATTCATTGAATGGCCTTCTACACCCAGACTAAGGCTGGGTAGGTTTAAACTCCAGGTAACAAAGCAAATGCTTAATTTTAAATACTAAGACATGTCAATATCTTTTCAAGTCAGGGACTAACATTTTAGCTGAACTTGCAAGGGTAAAGAAAGGAAACCATTTAGCCTGCTGCAACAGCATGACTTAAGTTAACGTTGCCGACATCTCAGGTCCTTTTAAACCGCAAATTGACCACATGAAATTAACAGTCCTACATAGTTTGTACGAATATCTGCTTCTAGTGACTTGGTTACAGGAAGCCTTGCATCCATTTTCAAACCTATTGCTATAATTTCATTGAGGCTGTGCAACCGCTCATCTGTCTTGCTCTGGTCATTCTTATCTCACCTCTCTCTTTCCTGAGAGCACATCCTGTTTGACTTTGATGTAACTCTGCAAGATGAAAAAACCCAACAAATAAATGAGGCAACGTGAACCCAGCAATTAAGAATAAAGCTTCAAACTTTATTCATTGACTTGAGTACAACAGTGATGCAGATTACAGTGGCACAGGAGTGCAATATGTGCTGCTTGCGGTAATGACAGTGGAAACACTAATTGTACAGAACAGCAACCCAGCTCAACTTTTCATTATGCATACAAGCAGACTTACTGTACGGACAAGACACTGATTCACTTTTACAGAGACTCAGAAAGAGAGCTGTCTCACAGATGAACGGAAAACACAGGGACACCTCCCCAAAACGCTGGTTTGTAACATGTGAAGGGAGGAGAAAAGAAAACAAAACAATAAAACCCTATTGTCAAAATCTACTGATTTAAGGGAAAAAAAAATACCTTTGAAAAATCAGTTTCAGTTTCCAAAGCTTAAAAAAAGCCCCCAGCTGTAAGGCCCCCTTACAGGAAGAGTTGTCAGCAACGACCAGGCTGCACTGCTTGGACAGGACTGATCCAGTAATACCACACAGAGCTCGCTGTTGTGCACATACACAGCAGTCAGAGACCCTCCTGCTCTAGCCAGCTGAGTAAGAGCCTGCTCCAGCCTGTGTGGGTGTCAGTGAGGGGCTCCACTGATTTCAGTGGGTTTGCATCTGGGGGGAGAGGGGAAGTGCATTCTGAAGGTGTTCAGTGACAAAAGCCCAGGCAAGTGTCCAGTGGGACCTGTCAAAGCACCTAAGGGAGCTAGAGACTCAGCCTGGTAAGGCACCGCTGGGATTCCCATAGCTGCTTCTGCTACTTAAAATGCTTCACTTCCTAATGCCTAAAGGCGTAAGGTCCTGTGGGCCTCAGCTTTGCAAGTCTAGGGAGCAACACTCACATTAACTGTGGTGATCCTGGCAAAACAGGTTACAGTTTGCCTTCAGTCACCTCTTTTTACCTCAGAAGAAAGACCACAATGCATGAGGAAGTATTACTTCTTCACATGGACAGGCATTTTTTAGCAAATCATTAGCAGAAATCTACTTCCCTGTTAGAAGCCCTTTGGGCAACAAATAATTTATTTTGCATACAGGCAAAGAACATTAATGGCCAATTACATTCCCACTTCCTGCACTGATGCTTACATTAAAGTTAATAATACTTTTTCTCTCCCTGCCAAATGCAGGCACATAGCTCTGCCAGCAGAGTTGTCTGCCTAAAAACCCTGTATCTTTGCATTATGATAGATGATTTTTGTTTCTTTTATTAAGCACAAAAAAAGGTGTGTGGGAGAAATCACAAAGCAAAACTCATCAGCCAGAGCAGTCCTGCAACCCACAGCAATAAGGGTGTTTCTAAATTAAAAGAGGAAGGTGCATTGTACTACTATCACAGTGCTCAATAGCTCTTTCATTACGTAGCAATGGGGTAAAAACATATCACCTACCATCAAGACCAGCCCTTGCTATGTGTCTACCCTGAAGACTATGCTGGACTCTAGCAGGTGTGTTGACAGGGCATGAACTGGACCATGACCTGGGGCTAACTGAATGGGGAAGGGGCTGTGGAGTCAAGCCCTAAAGTCTCTCTGACATGGAAAGATGAATGGCATTGGAGGATAGATTGGTCGATAACCTTGTTCCCTGCACATGTTTTATTGCATCCTCATCACCGTTGACTGGTATTTTTCAATGCCATAGGTAACTTCCTGGATGAGGACATCTTCCTCCACAAATACATTCTGAAGGAAAGCAATGAATCATGGAGTGGGAAAAAGGCTGTTTACCATTTAGTCTACTCTACGAGGCCATGGTCCAAATATGCCAAGGTCTCCTAAGTCAGGATGAGTCAAGATAAGTCATTCCAAGATGAGTTTGGAGGGTCTTGCTATTTCAAATGTTCTGGGGGTTAATTATTCTGTCACTTGTAACAGCTTCATACCATTAATTCCTGTGTAGATGCTCCTAAGCTATGGGCTCCAAACTCTGCTTCCCCACAGTCTGAAATTGGTACCACAGGCTCATGCAGGATATCCAAACTATATGACTGAGAAAGGATTTCCAAATTGCAACAGGGAAAAGGCAGCAAGCACTTAAGTGCAAGGCCCACAGACTTAAGACTATAGGACTTTGTAAGGAGAGATGACACCTGTCTTGACAGAAGCATACTGGAGCCACAGAGCTATCTTGTCCCACATACAGCTATTAAGAAACTTACTGTTCTCCTAGTCTAACCTTTCACAGCACACTGCAAGTATATCCACAACACATCACAAACCGTATTTAATGAAAGGCTACTAACCAAACTGAAAACAAGTATGTTTCTGAGATGCCCCTAAAACCCACCCTAAGTGACACCAGCATGAGATGATAACAGCTAAAAAAGAAAAATCCTGTGAGCAAACTTTATACGTACTCTTCCAGTTGTACAGAAAGTTTAGCAAGTTTGGGATAGGACACTGGCAGAGTTGAGATGCTACATTCAGCTTCCTGAACTGAGGCCACAACAGATCACATTGAGAAACAGTTGACAGTTCAGTAATTTCCATATCTGCTCTTCAAGCTGGCTTAATTCTGTCTTCAGAGATGATCAACATATTTAACTGCTCACTCACAGCAGGCTGGAGCTTACACTGAGTTAAGGCACAGGTTTAGAGGGTATGGCCAGCTGTTCCCACTGCAATGCAGAACAGTTCTTTACTTGTTCATATGGAAGTTACCAGACTAGCATCTGGAGAGGGCACAAAACCCAGTAAGTCAGAGTTCTGGGTTCCCCATTACCATGAATACTACTGCACAGGGTATTACCCTTCCATCTAAGCACTGCCAGGGGTGGGTGCTGCAAACGTTCACATATGCCTGAGAAGGCCTTTTAAATGGCATCACTTGTGGCCAACCTGGCACTTCCAAGATTTGGAAAACTGACCCTGCCTTTTGCACACTCAACATATCACAGCTATCCACAAGCCCTGCAAATACAAGCACATATTTAAGTGACAACCTTCGCAACTTAATGACTGCCATCTATTCAGCACTAGGAACTACCTGGAAATTCCAGGTTAGCTACTCATGTAGTATCTCAACTCCAAATCAGTGTGTGTGCTACACATGCACCTGTGTTTGAGAACCTGCATACGTACCTAATCCTATTTTGCACACGTGTGGTTATTTTGCAATGTTTTGATAGGTCTTGGCTCTTACATCGCTCTTACAGTGGAAAAGGGGAAAAAACAAGACAGAAGCAATCAGTTTTCAGTCCTCTTGGCGACGATGTTCTGCTGACAGTACTGAGTTTGACAGGATTTTATCAGAACCTCAAATGCTTTGCATGAAGAACACAAGCATGCACTCAAGGCATATTCATAGAATCATAGAATGGTTTGGGTTGGAATGGACTTTTAAAGATCATCTAAGTCCAATCCCTGACATTTCTCAAGGGAATATTGAAGAGGGGAATTACAAAGAGTTTCCCAAGACAATGCTGCTTTGATTGATACTAGGAAAATGATTCATTGCTTACACAGAAAATTCTCCCTGCGGCTAAGTTTCTGTTTTTATTAGGTGTGAAGACCAGATGAAAGAACAGAAAGTGTTGCAGTGACATTCACTAACAGCCCACTGCAGAAAATACACTCCACACCCTGGGGCTGGCTGCAGCATAGGTTTGATGGACTGGTGATGTCTTTAGGTGTATCTACATGTAAGTGATTGGGATAGTTAAGGGGAATTAACTGTGCGCATGAAATGGAAGCTCAGAAACCCCTTCATGTTCTCAACCGGAAATAAAGCAGTATTAACTCTAGTCCAGAGGGCCATGAACTGATTATGCCAGTGAGATGTGAATCAGCAGCAGCCCAAATATCCAGTTAGAGATTGATTCTGCAGCATGTAAGCTGGCTTCTTTTCATTCCTTCCCAAGCTGCAGTTGCAGATTTAAATTCTCTGTTGATGAAGCAGATAAAAACTACCCTGTCATTCCTTACAGGCTACAAGGCTGGCTTGTAATCTTCTTTTGTCTTTCTTTTTGGAGAGGAGGGAAAACAACCTGGCTTAGTCATTTCTGAGATGATTGGGTAGTGTATTCATACACTATAGTAATCTAGAGATGGGAACAGAAAAATGCAGACTGGCAGCTCACATCCTTGAGAGAGCAAGTCTTCAGATTAAAAAGGTTTCTTGTCAAGGTGACATGGGCTAAAAGACCTATAATGCCTACTGTGTTTGAGAGGCAGCAACACAGTACTGTCCATAGGATACGGGCTGATGAAATGTGGAGAATTTTAATACTTTAAATGCATTAAAACACAAATATTTATCTCGAACTTAAGCCACATCTTGCAGGTGACAAACACTGAATTTCTGAGCCTCCAGCATTCACAAAGCACGTGACTGTTCTTTCGTTGGATTTGTTTTCAGCAGTCACTCAAAAATGCATCTCAAGCTGCCAGTGCCATTAACATTCCCACTTGCTTCCCAGTGTTCCTCTAAAACCCTTTCAGATGCTTGTTCTGAAAAGTGAAGTATAACCTGTTGAACTGATCTTTGCTGCAATCTCAGTAACAGCCAGAGAGCTTACAGACAACTGCAAGTGTCACAGTGTTCACTGAGGACATCCGTTCAGTGGGGACTGTGATGCCAGATCTGCAGGGTAGCACATTCTCCAGCTTTCCCCACAGACTCACAATTCCTTTGGATCAAGGGACAAGGAGCCCATGCTATCTGCCTCTCATATACTGAATCTTCACCTCAGATTATATCAAAGGAACCACAGTGATCTGTTGCAACAGGACTTCCTAAACCAGCAAAGAGGAGGCAGGATTTGGGCTGTCCTGCACATTTCATGGTGAAATGCCATTTGGTAATACAGAGAACTCAACACAGTGATACTGAATCTCACAACTACACGGGACTGTTTCCCCTTCCTGACTTCCAGGTTTTAACACCAATGTCTCATATAATAGAAAATACAAAGGTTCTGATGTCTCCAGTGCCAGAAGCTCTGCGTTAAACATGAAACCTTGATATTCTTTGACAGACAGAACCTAAATGACCCTCTCCCAATCAGGAGATGGGCTCATTAGTGCAGTATGCATTGGCAGTTAAGCACCAAGGAAGAGATAAGCTGACCTGGCAGCCATAATGCGTTCATTCTATTACTTTGGTGCTCATGTCCTCTGTATAGGACTCGCCCAGAAGCAGTTAAGGTATATACACAGGCAGTATTTTAAGCTGCAGCATATTGGAAGAAGACTGAAAGCCATAAGGAGTTCAATGCAGCTCAGAAACTGTCTTGCATGATTACGCTGTCTCCAAAAACCAAGTCAGGCACAAACGGAAATAAAAATAACCAAGGCTGGAGCTTTGATGCTTCAAGAGAGAAAGAGAAAAAAAAAAGTCTGTGCCCTCTTTTCCAAGCACAAGTGAAAAACTACATTAACTAAAAGGAGTGCTTGGCCCCATGCACTGTGCCATATTGACAACAGCAACTGCAATTTAATCAAAAAGCCTCTATTGGCAGAGCATGGCACCTTGATGGTACCTTTTAATTCATAAACGTTCCTCCTTAAGAGGGACGAATTTGCGTGTTAGCTTGCAGAGAACAGTCTTCCCTGCTGAGGGACAATCCTACGACTCCACTGCAGTCTGAGCTGTACTATAAAATACCAGCAGGGAGTCTGTCCTGAAATCTCTGGGTGTGAACCAGGGCACACTTAAAAAAGCATTTTCTCACTCTGTCACTCCCAGCCCCAACCACCCATCTCCTGGGCTAAATTACAAGAAAACTGACTCTTCTCCATCATTCCCATTACTTAAGTGATCTTAACTTACTCAAAGGACTGGTTAAACTCCAGCCCTATTAATTCAAGCAGAAAGTGTGGAAGAGGGAAGACTGACAACAGACACAGCAATTCACTTCCTACGTCCTAGCAAATATATACAAGTACAAGGAGTCCATTTTCCAGAAGTTCAACAGGTATGTACTGTGAGCAGAGTGCCCGCCTTTGCAGATGGTATCACACAAAGATGATGTCAATTAAGAAACAGTTGTGTGAAAGACTTAAATGTGACCATGTGGATAAGTTATAAAGGGCTTCTCCTTCACTTCAGAGCATCTATCTTCCTCTCCATATATATATACACATATGTACACATACATACACGCACACACAGATAGATGGATAGATATAAATACATGTGTGCACACACACAAACAGGCATACATATATATATTTTTATATATATATTCTTTTCCAGTTCTTGGAGTGGTTACAACTACTGTAGTCTACAAGGCATCCTAAGGGCACTTCCTGGCTCTAGCAATAAAGTCCATTGTATTGTGGAGAAAAGTAAAGGGAATATCATTGAGGGAGAAGAACAAAACAGTTTCCTAACTTGGATAATACCGTGTAACAGGTCAACACCTCAAACTATCACTGTTGTTTCTGAGCCCTGAGTTCCAGGAGGGCAAACGTTCATCTTGTTCAATTGCTGTGTACAGAGGTGCTGCTATGTGATTTTCCCTTTTTGGTGGATAAGTAGTTGCTTCCAAATAGTTTGGACTGCATGATACAATATCCTTTGCATCATTGTTTTGTTGGTTTAAGGGGAGATTAAAAGAGTTTTGCTTTTTTCTTCATGTCGTTGCGTCTCCAGAGAGGTAACTTGTCAAACTCCTGTATCGTCATGCCAAATATTTCTTGGAAAGCCTCAGGAGCTAAGTGACGCTTTAAAACAGAAAACAAAAAGAGACAAAAAGAAAAAAGAGGAGAAAAGGCAATGGTCAGTCAAAGCCAAAGAGACACAAGAGGAGACAGGAATGCCTCAGGGATTTCGTGTCACTGAATAAGAGCCATTGCAGGAAATAATAATGCTTTGGCTTTCAAGTCCTCATGAACTCAAGTGCTCTATCAATCAATACAATTATGCAATTGGTTAAGTCTCTTAATTAGAGAAGTTTACAAAGGAAATCAAAAGAACTATTTCAGCTGCTGAATAAGCAAAAGACAAAAATTTGTCTGAAGGCACTCAACCAGCAGCGATAGACCAGAGAACAAAACCAGCTCCTGCACACCCCTGTGCCAGGCTTCAGCTGTCACCTCTGCTTACATGTGGAGGTTCAAACAGACACTGGGCTTCAGGAGAGCTTTGCAGAAGGGCTGCAGGTTGACACGCTACATTCAAAGTTATGAAAAGGAAGATGCCAGGCCAGGCTAACTGAACAGCACATTTCTCTACGGACAACAAAACATTTCTTGGTGGTGGTGTGTGCACAAGTTACTTCTTGTTCAGCCACTTTAGAGTGCACTGGAAAGGGGAAGTGCCTCCGTTTGGCAGTAATGTATTACAGTATGGAAATCTGATTAGCGATCACATATCTACTAGTCTAAATGTGTATAAATGGTTACTTACCCCCATTTTTTGTGGCCCCTTCCATTCATCTTCACAGAAGATTAGCTAACTACAAATGACTTTAACATCCCCAGCCTTACACTGGGCTGCTTAAACCTTTCTAATCCACAAAGTTGTAAACAGTTTTTATTCGTTGGCAGAGATCGAAATCCTCATTTTTTGGATATCAGCCAGCCTAACTAACTCACAGGACTCATGGGTGAGTTAAAGAAAGTTAGACTTTTGATCCTCAAGGATAACTGGGCTGACTCTTAGCTGAGAGATGATCCAAGATCAAACAAGGTATTGCTCCATTCCCATATGGATCCGATGACTACAAACCATCAAATTTGGGGTTTTTACCAATTTACAAGTATATAATTAACTACCTGAAAACACAGCGGGGTTGTGAGCAGCTCAGTCCATGAGCAGGGAGACAAAGATGTGGGACTCCTGGCACAGCACTGTTCATGGAGATGCAGCTGCTTCCTCCCTCTGTCTCCTCTTTCCCTGCTTAGTGCTGAGAAATCTTCCCAGTCTAACAAGGACCCACTCTTCAATGTTTGAGCTTTCAAGTGTGCAACAACAAACAACTTCAGCAGGAAAGAGCATTTAGGAACTTGCTTCTCTTACCTCGAGCCTGGTTCTGTCTACATCTTTTAGTATTTTATTTCGCCCTCTGTTGGTCACCATGAGTATTTCATATGGAAAAATCTGTTAACAATGTATAAAAGGGGGAAAAAGAGATGTATTTATATACTAAAGTAGAAAGAACAAAATGTGACATAGCAAGAACTTGTTTAGTACCAAACGGCCTCATATTGTACTTGGTACTTCCCCACCCCACCGATTCTTATGCTGCATCTAATACATTGGCTGGCTTTGGTCAGAGTCCTCTCTAGTCAATAATACTTTCTCATCCAACAATGCATAAGTTTATTAAGGCAAATGTATTTGTCACTCATTGGGCTAACCGGCGGCCAAAGTGCGGACAGCTTTAAGGAAACAGACACTTAGCGGACTTTTAAAAGATGAAACAGATGAAAGTACACAAAAAAGGAAGCAACTCTGAATAAGCAAGATATCAATTCATGGGGGCCACTGCATTCAATCGAATTCATCACATGATTTTCTTTGCCTTTTTGGGTAGTTAAAGAATTCAAACAACTGCTTGCTGTGGTTGCTGGCTGTGCATACTTACATGGATTAAAGGAGATACTTTTGTAGATATATTTGTCTTATGCACTTTCATCTGCTTCAGAAGAGTAAGTGTCCAGCACATCTCCCATTAACATTTCCCTTGATTTCCCTTTACATTGCAAAGAATGTCTGGAACTTACACATATCAGTTACTGGCCAATAATGAATTCCCGAATGCGTAAATGATTTTACTTTTGTTTTATGTGTACAGGTTCTTTTTTTGAAGTGTTTACTGTCAGTGGGTCTCCAATCAGTCTAATCCAATAGAAGCAATGCTGCTTAGAAAGGCTTTCTGAAAACCATGTGCCTTAGAATCAGTTTCTGGAATCATCCCTGGCAAATAAAAGTCTGTTTTAGGCTTTTTTGCCTTGGGCAGATGCTTCCATAAATGCCTGGAATGACACAGAAGAGCTCATATTCCATCTGACAGAGCCTCTCTATAGCCCTTCCCATTGCGTGCCTCTGCGAGTAGGAAAACAGCATTCCCAGACTCCTTGTCCAACCCCTCCTGAAGTTCTTCTGCAGACTTCAGCGGTGACCGGCTCAGCCTCTACTGTTATTGATGGGCCTTATTTTACTTGCTCACTGGGAACAAGAATGAGACCACCAAAACCCTCCTGGAGTGATAACTATATATAATAACCAAATGCTCTGAATGACATTATTTTAACATCAGAAGAAATTCCACCTAACCAACGCTGCTGCAGCACTAGGCCATTAAGTTCATTTTATTATCAACAATTATCCCAATGAACTTTTCAGAAATATAATAAATAAGATTCAGGCATCAGTGAACACACCACTGAGTTTATTGTAAGTAGTAGTAATTTAAATGACGTGTGCTTACATACCAATTGTAAGATATGGTTCTTAGGAGATTCTCACATCGTCACAATTGTACAATTAAGTCTATTACTTGGAATTACATTGTGTGTGTTTGATACTGAAAACGGCTACCATTACCATATACAGCATTATAGGAAACTAAAATGTAACCTTTCATATTAAAACACGCAGAGTTTAAGTCAAGATCTATGATCATAGGTACATTTTATATTCAGATATTCACAAAAAGGCATTATCTCAACCTGGGCTGGCAGGATGCACAAATTCTGTCCTTTCTGGAGACCATATGGAAAGATTTGGTCTTTCTTAAGTTTACTTTTCACACGTTTCATGCTGACTTTTTACTTTATCAGGTTTAAATTAGTGTTGGACCATTGACACGAATAAACATACTGCCAATTCACACATGCTGAGGATCTGGCATCACCTTCATAACCATCAACAGAGAGTGACCTATTCTCTCATGAACATTCCCATCAATTTTATCACTAATAATATTGACAGAATTTGTCACCCAAAATACCATTCCAAATCACTGGGTGCATTAACAGCAGTGGTGGCTCTGAGAATTTCTATTGCACTGAAAGAGAAATTATTTGGAGTAAAATGCAGTAACTCAGGAGTTGGGGATGTCCCCAAGCTCTTATGTATATAATATATAAAAACACTTGTAAATATACATCACACTGGGGTCTCAGCTTATAAAGCTGCGGTTATTGCCTTGTACAGGTTGTCTGGAGGTGACTTGGAAGCACAAATAGTCATTTGGTTTGCAAAAGAGCTCCTCAACTGCAGAACTGCTGATCTTTGTAACTGGCAAAATCATGATTTCTTGGAAGGTTCACCAGCAATAAAGTTGTAAGATTTGAAACACAGCCCTGGTTGAATCCCCTCTGTATATTATGCTAATTTTTGACTCAGATATCTCTAGACATAGCTGCAAAAGCATCTGCATTAATAACTTCAATTGTAGTCAGCTGGGATTGCCTCTTTTCCAATAAACCTCCTGAAGAATTTCTTCTCTAGGGAATTCAACATTATTGAAAGGTGTCAGGCTAACACTTCTGAGAGCTAAAGAACAGATCCAGAGAGACATGTATCTTTATATGTATGTCTATATATAGATCCACATATATATTCCAGTACTTAAAGGGGCTGACAGCAAATCTAGAGAGCGACTTCTCACAGGGCACATAGAGATAGGACAAGGGGGAATGGCTTTAAACTGAAAGAGGGGAGATTTACATTACACATCAGGCAGAAGTTCTTCCCTGTGAGGGTGCTGACGCGCTGGCACAGGTTGTCCAGAGAAGCTGTGGCTGCCCCATCCCTGGCAGTGTTCAAGGCCAGGTTGGATGAGGCTTGGAGCAACCTGCTCTAGTGGAAGATGTCCCTGCCCATGGCAGGGGGCCGGAACTGGATGAGCTTTAAGGTCCCTTCCAACCCAAACCATTCTAGGATTCTATCCAACTTCCAATTTGAAACAAAGATCTGAGTATTGCATTAATTTTGAAATTAAGACAGCCTCAACAGAGTGTTGTGATCCACAATATTCTGCATTACTTTTCCAGCCTGAAAGACCTGAGATTTTTCCCATTGATTTTGGCCTGCTGTTTTGGCTAGTGGAAGCTTGACAGAGAACTAGCTACTGAGCATCTTCAGCATTTTCATTTAGTCTCTGGAAAAGCCTCCTTAACCCCAGAAGCACATTTCTGGGCTGCCCTCAGCCTGCCTGAGCACTAACACCTGTAACAGGTAAAGTCCAGAACAAAGGGAGAGGTCTGGCACATAAGGAGCAGGGACTGAGGTGAGGTAAAGAAAAACAAGGGAACTAATACATTTCCCATATTTTATCTGCATTTCACAGTCAAACCTTCACTATGTTGAAGGAAAGTGAATAACATCTGCACTTGCCTTTGGCTCCAACATGTTAGGCATAGATACTCCTCTGTCCATTCTCATTCCAGGGACATGACCATCCGGAAGGGACTGCATCAGATACAGGTATACATCAGACACATAGGTTACACACACAGAGGGTAAAGGCACTCAAGTAGTGGTGAAAACAAAGGTGTATTTGTCCTGAGACTTCCTTCAAGTCTTAATATTGAGTCTTATCAAATAGGTCATTGCCATGGCTACTGTTTATTACTTCCCTGAGGCAGGCAGAGGGATACTTTGATCCTGTCTGCCACCAGAGCCTTCTGTCATTGCTAAGGCTGGTAAGAGATCCTCACTGAGTCTACCAGCATTGTCTCTACAATGGGAAAGTCTACTACGAACACAAACAGGGATAGGGTAAAAAAGTGCTTTTCTGACACAGGTACTGTTCCTAACAAAATAACATTTGGAGTGCAATACATGGACAACTCCTCTCTCCTCCTATAATCTAATTCTCTTTCCAATCATCATGATTTTGATACATAAAAAGTAATTAAACCCTCTCTTAAATTGCCATATCCTATGGCGATTGTGCTGAGGAGCCAGCCAGACTCAAACTGTTCTGGAAAAAAAACCCCTTCAGACAGTATTTGGAGTAGAAGAGTTTGGATTTGCAAGCACATCTCTTACTGGCTCAACTGTGATGGCAGCACTGTAGAAAACCACTGATCAGCAATCTTGTCTGGAGAGCAAATTCCAGGGTAAAAATGAGTTCAAGACTCCTGGTATGGGAAAAAACTGCCTCCAGAAGAGACTTTCTGTATATCTCTGGGTAGGTACTAAGAGGCTTGAAATAAATCCACCCTCAGCTGTCCAGAGAGGACTGTTACAGATAACTCATAGATCAACAGGCAGTGGATTTTACAGAGCAAGTCACAGAATTGGTGGGAGCTGTCTCAACCCAGCTCTGGGGAGGTAACAAGGAGGAATCTGAGGCTGTGTCTGGTTTCTGTTGATAAGAACCTACACTGGTGATTATGCTTAAACATGCAGGAAAAGCAAAGCTATTGTCTTAAGAAACCCTTCCCTGTAGCAGAAATTCAGACTTCAACAGGTAGATGCTTTTAGTTCTGGTGTCAGTTGATTGATGAAAACCCGTACTGTACCTGGAAATCTGAAAACCAAAAGAGAAATCAGCTTTAGAGTGCGGAAGAACAGGAATAAGTCACAATCTACCAGATAATCCTTATGTCTTCTGGTCTACCTGATCTGCTCAAAATCCCACCTGATGCTCTTGAGGCCAGCAACCTTCCTGCTTTTGGGCTTAGCTCATAACAAGTCAAACACTCCAAATATGGCAGCCCTTTTCATTTGAGCAGGCTTTTCATTTGGGAAAATCAAGTCACTTTGGAAATACTAAGAGACACAAAGCCACAATCAAGTAAATAAAAAGCCAACTAAAATTCAAATGTGTAAAGCAACATTCACCTCGCCTAACCTCTGCCATCAGGTAGCTGTCTAGATTCCTCTACAAAGAGACACGACCACCAACAGAAGATGCCTGATTGTAAGGTATCTGAGATAGTTGGAAGCAATATTCCTTTGGCAATAACTAGCCTCTCCCACTCTCTCAGCTCAACCCATTTCAAAACATTAAGTCTCAAGGTTTCATAACTTTTATAAATGTTGTTCTTTTTTATTAGGCAATGACTGATACCACGTCTAGCTCAAGGTCATAATAAAAATCATTATCAGCAACAAGGATTAGAAGGCATTATCCTTTCTTCACTCTGGCTCATTCCTTTAGGCTGTGCAGTGGATGGTAATTTTCAGAGAAAGAAAACAGAACCCAGTACATATTCCTGACAATCGACACGTTACCTGCTTCCCATTTGCACCAATGCTAAAGTAGTCCTTTGGCATATACAAGGATCAGCTCCACATAACAGATTAAGCAAAATAAACCCTATTTTTCAATAGGTATTTGCAGAGTTTGAGTTAATTGTTCAGTTTACCAGAGGAAGTGCAAATATACTGAGCAAATACAAAGTAACCACAACCACTCAAAACAAAACAGCAGAAATGATCAAACATCATCACATGTTCAGTAACGAAGCAGCACGTAAAGGCTCCTCTGCCTTACCTCTGACACCACCGCTCACATCTCCATAACTGTTGTACTGACCAAAATCTGTAGACACCGGCTGCAACAGGAAAACAGGGACACAAACATAAATTCACAGTTCATGACTTCACAAGCAGGTTGATTTATGGCGAGAAATAAATTGCTCTAAGCCTTTTATTTCCTCTTCAACTTTCACAATGTTTCTTGCATTCCTTTCTTGCCTTTTTAACAATGTAGTTTGTGGGAAGGGAAATGACGTTTTGTCTGACTTTGGATGGTCTTATAAGAAACTTGATCAAACTGAAAATCCAATACAGTTACTACGGAAATAAATACCATGGGTAATTAAAGCCACTTTTTGCTTCTCAAAGTCACCATCTCCTTACCCTGTGAAGTCCATTTTTTCCATAGCCAGGGAGAGAAGAGGTTTTGGAGGCTGAAGCATGTGCTGTTGAATGAGAAAGGGAAAATCTTTTACTAGAAAAATCCCATGGAAATTCACAAAACAAGAGCACTGAAGGAATCAACTAGCATAAAAAAACCACAGCTAAAAGTGCTAAGCATACGCATATCCAACTGAGACACACTGACTTTAAGAAACTCATCTCAGCCCCAAATTCATCACAACCTTCCATACATTCTCTAAGTTACACACAGCTTTCTCATGCCATTGCACATGACCCGCCACATGGTTTATATATCATTATACCCAGTGAACCTTTCATGAATTTCCTTTCTATCCTTCCTACTGCAACTATTATTGCACTTACGATCCCAGCTTCTGCTGCTGCAGAAGGCTACAAGATACAGATGACTAGCACACACCTTTCTCTTTGTATTCACATGCTTTAGCTTGCCATTTTTTGCCACAAAGGAGAAAAGGCTGTTAGTTTAAATCCTGAAACACTGTAATTTACAGATGTTTTGGTACTGAATTAACAGGAGAATGATCAGAATGCACAGTGCTGAGTGAATTCAAACCAGTTTGAGAGTTTGGCATTCTGATCTGAAATTATAGTTATCCTGTACACAATGTGACACTTCTGAGAACAAGACATGATCCAACAGAGCTCTGTGCCTCCTTCTATCATCTGAAATGAAAGTGAAATAAGGTACTGGGGGCATTCAGCATTTGCACTGAACCTCAAAAGCTGCACGAGCAAGATAAAGACAATGTGGAAACGTCAAGAGTGTGTTTTCAAATACTGATAAGAGGTTGGATGAAATAGATCATCAACATATTCATTAATAGCACCTCTACAGTTCATACAGCTCCTTCAGATGAGATCCTCCATATAAAAACTCAATGTTTTGGTTTTTTAAATGTGACTTTTACCACAGAAGGGCAGGCAATGTACAGCATGAGGAACTGCTGTTGCCAGCAATAGGCACCCTTGGGAAAGGGACCACTGATTCCACCAAAGGCAACTGACGACTGCACTGATCATCAGTGCAAAGAGGGGTGGACTCCTCCCCAGTAAAGGAGCCCTCCAGTCTCTGTGAAAGTTAGTATAAAAATCAGAAGCTCTGAGTTGAGCAGGTAGACTCAACAGATACGCTATTACAGAGAGTGAGGGAGAGCCACAGACATTCTCTTCAAGACCATAAATAGAGGCAACACACTTATACAATAGGGAACACTAGGAATCTTGGTTTGCTGGCAGCTACTCCAGTGGATGACTCTGAAGAAGCTCATCTTGTCCCTTCTTGGCTCGAAGCACAGCTGCTGTGCTACAATGACCAGTGGATGAAGACAGTGAAATAAAACCCCCAAACCCTTTTCTGGAGATCTGAGAAGGCCACAGATGTATATCAAAATGTGCAACGAGGCCAAGAACCTAAGCCACCAATTAATCAAAGTTGCCTTTTGTGCTTGCGCTGTATTCTTTTGGAATGCAATCAAAATGTCAGCCAAGGCCAAAACACTAATTGTGTTTGGAATATGCAGCCCCACTGGAAAACGTGACTGATTTCAGCAAAATATGTTACCGTAATTTAATAACCCAGCCTATTGGCATGTGTGTGATGTGACAGTCACCAAATGTTTTACCTCATTCCTTATCTAGATTAGAAAATCTCTCCCCTCAAAATTGCGTGAAAATCCTCAACCTCATATTTCTTCTAAGAAAGAAAGAGCCATGAGAATCCTTCCCCCAACAAAACCATCTAATGAATTAGGCCACTCTTTCAGGGGAGAATACAGCATATATACGTATCAAGCAGTCTTCCCAGTGGTTTCTATTCTGGGAGGCTGCTTGATGCGTGTATATGTGGTGTTCACTATTCACTGTTCATTATCAGCTTTATTGCCTACATGAATTACCTGGAGAATCGTAACGACTGGCAGAAAGGGCTGACCTATCGCGACTCTCCTTTTCCATCTCTTCTTTCAGTATCAATTGTCCCAGACCAGAGTTGAGCTACAAACGGCAATTAAAAAAAACCAGTAAAATCAATAAAATAAAGCTGATCAAGCATTAGTAGAAACTGTTTACAGAAAACAAAGGGGCACTTTTGGGATGGTGCTCAGAAACAGCATGAGGACAAGCTTATAACCACCTTCATGAGCTGCTCCTCCTGAAGCTGCCGGCGTCTCTGTAGTTCCTCATCATCTTCCTCTCTTCCACTTGATCTGCGTCTCATGTCAGCTCCTGCTTCCATAAAACCACAGTATAGATAGAGCTTTGTGTCTCAGTTCAACCGCAGCTTGGAGATTTCAATGCTAGTTTATTACTGAATAAACAAAGTCGTATTTTCGTGCAGACTCAAAAGACTTCTTGAAAATGAACTTTTAATAAAACTAACTCAGACAGCCTGCCCTATAGCTATCAGGCTTCTTGTAAAATTAACAAGTACTTAAACTGCACGTGAGTTCCAAACCAAGCTACAGTCCTGGATACAAAACCCATGGATCAATAGACTGACAAAAGGAGCTCAGATTGCTAGTTCTGGAAACATGGGGTTTAACGGCACCAGTAACTGTATCAGCGGCTGAAAACATTAAGTCTAATTTACATTTAAACTTTTATCTAGACTCAGAAAAGCAAATCTGAATTAACATTTCAAATGAAAAATTAAGCTACATTAATATTCTAAATGGCCACTCATATTTAGAATAAACAAGGTTTTAGCCTAAAGTGAAGCAAACTAATTTGATCCATTGAATAAAGCTAAATTTGATTAAGACACAGGTGCTCTACAATTTAGTTCCTTACTTTGTATTGAATAATCTTTATTTTCATGGATATTCTTGAGAAATAGTCCTATTTGGACACCAAGATACTTCCATGAATACATAGAATATGATATAACTGCAAGAATTTGGACAGCAGTTCTACCTTTTTCTGCACAGGCTATAGCCTGATATAGTTAATCACCAACTCCATGTTAGACAAACTCAGTGTTTCATTTGAATGAAGGCTAAATTTCGCAACTATAGAATCAGAAGTTTTCTATCAAATGTTTTGTACAGTAGTGTTAAATTAATGCTGATATGGAGAGAAAGCTATAGAGAAATGGCTTGTATTGAAGTTGTTATTTTGTTTGGTATCTCAGGCTTTTGCAAGACTTTTCAGTACTATAGCAATAAAACTCCTTTTTGGCAGCTGAGCTCATTCTAGCTCTGTAAGAAAATACTCAGACAAGCTGAAAAGTCTGGGGCTTGTGGGTTTGGTTTTTAATCTTGTACGATGACATCTTATCTATGAATATGTCCATGAGCACATTTTTGTCTTTACAGTTTCCAAACCGTCCCGTTTAGTCTCTCAGGTGTAATAATATTACCTGATGGATAATATAGAAAGCAGTTTTACTGGAAACCATTAAGAGTTGTCATCAACTGCCTAGAGACGGAGCTGAGAGCCAAAATTTCCAACAAAGGCTCCACCTTAGACACACATCATAATAATGCTGTAGTTATCACAAGCACTGTCAGGAGAGTTCCAGGTGTGTAGATGTATTCACTGTGACTGTAATGTTTGTAAGATTGCAATCCTATATAAAGGACGTTTTCAAAGCATTGCCACTGCAGATGCAGCCCTTTCAAGTGGTCATTGAGCTCTCCTACCCTTCTATGAGAATCCCATTGCGAGGAAAACCATACACTCCCTCACAGAAACCTGAAACACGCAACGCCTTCAGTGTTTCAGGCATGACTTCATCAATTAATCAGGCTAGATAAGGGATTTCATGTTATAGGGGTCAATAAAAATTAACAGAGGAAAAAAATCCAAAACAAAACAAAAATAGAAATTATGATGCACATGATTGAAGTAAAAGAAAATAAGACACCTCAAGTGCTACAACACAGAACAGAACAGAAAAGTCTGCAGAAACAGCAACTGAAAACCTGGACCCTTTTAGTCCATTAATTTTTGACTTCAGTTATTGCCTTTTGTCATGAAATTAATTATGTGGTTGGAAGGAACCATATTTCCTGTGAAATATTTGCTATTAGTTTAGGACTAAAAGATTAAATAGACATTAACTGAAAGAAGTCAGGCTTGTGTGACACACTACATTTTTAAGCTCCTGCACAGCAGTTCACATAATTTGCCTCGGCGGTCTCGCCAGAAAAACTGCACTTCATGGTGAACACCTGGAGTGGTCACAAGCTTCACTCTCCCATTTTTACAGCTCTGGTATTAATCTACTTTGGTTACCAGTACCTTGTAAGCCGCATCGCTTGTACCATTTGTTTTTGCATACCTATGGCTGCAAGGGAGGGAGGACCTGGCCAGTGCTCAGTCTCAATCTTTGGTATCTCGTTGGGTGCTGGTGCATGAGCTGCTGGGAACTTGGAGGACTTGATGATATCCTCGGAGGACTTGCTCTGTGCTGCCAAAGCAGCTGCATCTAGATGGCAATCAGGGAACTTAGCTATGAAATGGTATATCAATATAAAGCTCTTCCTTATTTTGTCTAAATTTTATGCTTTAAAAGAGGTTAATTTTCAAAAGCAAAACCATTTTCACGGTTTGCTTTACTAATTGCAATTTGAAGCAAAGTAATGTCTTTCTCTTGCCAAAAGATGAGAATCAAACTTTCCTCTCCTCCCTTATTCCCACCCCCAAAATAACCCCAAATCAGCTTTGGATTTTACTAGAGTTAGAATGATTAGGCAAGAGTGATAAAACTCAATCTAACAGTATTTGCCAATAACTCCTAAGGACGGCTGATTATCAATGAAGATGAAACCAGATTTATGTACTGATCTGTCTTCTCTCTAGGGCAAGGAAACAAATAGTTCAGACAAACAGCACTAATTTTAACTCTACTGATGCTGATTATTTCCTATGCTTCTGGGAAAACGCTGCAAAATAAACAAAGACATTTGAAACAAATACGTTTATTTAACCAGTGGGTATTTTCAGCTGCATGCCCTTGCTTAGTACCATGCAGTAGTAGTAAAAGCAGATGTGAATTTATTCTGCTCTGGAGAACAGAAGGCTCCTTAGCAGCTTCCACTGCCTAAAGGGGTCAACAACAAATCTGGAGAGGGGCTTTTGACAAGGCCCCTTATGAAAAGGACTACGGGAAATGGCTTTAAACTGAAAGAGAGGAGATTTACATCAGGTATTAGGAACAAGTTCTTCCCTTTGAAGGTGGTGAGGCGCTGGTACAGGTTATCCAGAGAAGCTGTGGCTGCCCCATCCCTGGCAGTGTTCAAGGCCAGGTTCGACAGGGCTTGGAGCAACCTGTGGAAGTGGAAGGTGTCCCTGCCCATGGCAGGCTTTGGAACTGGATGAGCTTTAAGGTCCCTTCCAACTCAAACCATTCTATGATTCTATGATTAATGTGGCAGGGAAAGGCACTTGCAATGAAATGAGCCTCACCAATGAAATACCTCAGCAGTTGGGCATCCCACATAGGATTCCAGCCTAAGACAAAGTCTCTTAAAAGCACATGAGGATGTGCATTATGGCTTTCACTTCTTGATATTAAAAAAATAAATCCAATAGGATTCAGTTTACATTAAAAAGAGACTTAATTACCTCTTATCTGAAAACTGTTAGCTCAAATCACCTTCTATATGAAGCTATTGTATAGAAGCAAAGATTCTGCACTTTTTCTTTATTTTCTTTTTTTTTTAGGAGAAATACATCTGTTAATGAAGTGAGCCACTGTGTGGCTCATCCAGCCCTTTCAGGGTAGTTTAGGAACATCAGTATTAGGATTAATTGGGAATTCGGAGCAGTTTATGATTGGGAAACTCTAAGCACAATTGCACGTATTGAAGAAGCTGGTCAGAGTTTACAAAAGCATGACTTCAAACAGTACTTACGTATTAGAATTGGTGATGTCAGTGGTTAAACATTCACATGTTAATGGGAGGTGAGAAGATATACAAAAACCATAAAAATAAACAGAAATAATGTTAAGACTTTTCCAAAATGAGCATATGGTTTGAAAATTAAAACATAAAGAGGAAAAACCCCTCATGTAATACCACAGCAGTGTTATTTGCAACCCTTACACCTAACTAGAGAATGGACTTTCTGAGCTTTCCTAATCGTCTCAGCTCAATAGCTCTCAGCCAACTGTTCAACTAAACCCTGTAGAACCGCTGATTTGCCACTTAACCCTAAGTGCGTTTCATTGGATAAAGGGTTTGCAAAGGGCTGCAAACTGAAAAGTCTTTAAAAAGTAGAGTCATCCATCTGTCACCACATTACATAAAAATCACCTATTCAAAGCTTCCTGCTGACAGCAGAAGGGCAGAGTGAACACACTCCATTAACACCAGGACCTTGCTGTGCAGTACTAAAGATGGGCAAGGCAGTGGGCTTCTGCCATCATTGTTACTTCAGGCTTGCTCTAACAATGTTTATGCGGAAAACCTTAAAGCACAAACACTGCTGTCCAACTTGGAACCCAAACAGCTGGGAAAACAAGTACAGCATCTACCTGAGCTGTATCACATGGCTTGAGAATCCCATTAGCCCTGTCAGTGACAACTCAACATATCATCTTCAGTAATTAATATTATCATATCTTATTTAAAGCCAGAGATACATTTGGAATTCCAGGCTGCTAATGGCATCTCCACCTTTGCTGTTAAATTACTGTTCTTTGTCAGTTTAAAATAAGGAAATTCCATGAAGTCCCTGTCAGAGAACAGTCTGTTGTTAATCCATTTAACACGATCAGTACTTGTATTCTGAAAATATAAACTGAAAGAAGTGAAATACAGGAAGGTATCATAATGCTAAAGAGACAGCAAAATTCCAGTTAATGGCAATTCTGCCATTAATATCAATGTGGCCAAAATTTAAACCATATGATCCAAATGAAACAACATGCTTTGAAACAATCACTCAGCAGGACATGCAATAACAGCTGTTTCAAGCTTGGGCTATTGATTTTTTATGCTTACAAAGTAACAACTGAATGCTTTTCCTAGTCTGCATGCCTTTTAATTCAAGTTTGGAAATAAAAAGGGAAAGATCATTTACCATGTTGTTTGTAGATGGGTGGTTTTCTGTAGATGTTGACACCTTGATCTGTGAAATCAAGATAGAAAAATGGGAATATGAAAGCCACTTCAGCTGTAGATATAGGTAACCCCTACACTAAAACAACAGACAGACCAAACCGAGGATGTAGCAGAAGAAAAATGCAGAAAGCTATTTCGAATATACAAAATCAGAAAAAAAGAAAACATATGAACTAGTGAAAGCCAAAGACATGTGGTATGAAGTCCTTTGGAGCTGATTCTGTAACATGTAGATGCTTCCAAGTCATGATCCATTAATTTTAAGCATTCAGAAGATTACCAGCGGGACAAAAGTCAGAAGAGATACAAACAAGCAAGACATTTCAATGGTGAAGACAGATGCCATTTGGGGAAAACCACCCCAAATAACTTGTGTGGAAAATTGTGCTTTAGTAACAACAGCTCAATTTTCTTTCCAACTGGCTGGCTGGCTTGAGCAGAGGAGAATGCAGTGAGCTTACAATTCACTTCAAAATCCAAAGAACAAAATAGCTGTCTGATACACTGTTTTGAACAGTCAACCACAGCTACACTTCAGTGAGTTAAAGGGATGCTTCATGCAGCGCTGATATAATACTAATTCTCAAACCACAAGGATAGATTTTATTTCTTTTTCATATTTCGTTAATGTACCACCCACCATATTGCACATTATCAATGGAAAACAGAACCAAAACACTTCCCAGAACTCAAATGCAGTCATCTAGAGCATGTCTAAAAGATACCATATTTTACAAATAATAATCTAAGACAGGAATCAGTTCATTCCAAGCCAACACTTCATGTATTCAGCACAACTCATACACAAAAGTTAATCCAAATCAGTGCTACAGTGCAAAAATCTGACAAAATCTTATTAGAAGACCAAAATGAGCTTCTGGGAACTAGAAAATTAATGTCAGAAACTCATTTGGCTACTTCATACTGCCTGAAAAAAGTTTTCAGTGACATTAGAATGGAAGATGAGAAAGCATTTTAGAATCGCAGATCCAACTGCTACAGGAGACAACAGAGCCTTTGGCATTAAGGAAAGCTAACCCTAAAAATCTATTGCAGCAGAGGCAAATCTTACCCTTTAGAACTCTATATCCTTGACTAAACAAGCAAATTCATTGCATACAAAGACACTGAGGCATTTCCTTGTTGTTAGTGATCTGTTATGGCTACTTGACCAGCGAATAGGTACAAACATCACAAGGGCGGTCATGCCGAACTTTTGCGCACATCTATAGCTGGAAGCTGTAAGGGGATAGGAACACACCTCCTTCTGTGGCTGCACTGCTCCAGCTGGAGGACACTCTCCCACCATGCTAGAGTTACTACTTGAAGCTCTTCATGCAAGTGCATTTTAGCTTACGCAAGTCCAAGTGAGCCAGGTTAGCTTAAGCAGTTAAACCAGCCTACCTTAGCCAAGCCAGGTCACGCTGACTGAAAGGGAAGTTCCCACAAACAGTTTATCTGCCAGGTCTGAGGAAAGGAGGAAGAGCAGTAACCTCTGGCAGTGCAAAGGGACACTAGACTGAAGGGGACCTGAAGAGTCAGCTAGCAACTGATGCAATTGAAAGATGCATGTCCACAACCCTCAGGTCATACGTTCTCATTCCATCAAAATCCAAGACAAGTGATCTTCTCAGAGGCTGGAAGAGCTGTGCTGCTCACTTCAAAACAGAGACTGCCCTCAATAGAGAGGACATCCTAAGGTATATATATCCTTGTGCATTTGCAGGTTTCTAAGGCCACCAAGCCATTGCACAAAACAACAAACATCCTCATCTGCTTTAAAAAAGGGAACTCTACACTAGAACTGTTGGGTTCAAGACTGAATCAAGTCACAACAACCTGAATGAACAACATATGCAATGGCTCACTGGTCAACTGTTTTCTACAGGTGAATCAAAACCAACTCCTCCAAAGTTATCAGTTATGCCAGTGCTCAACTGGTGCAACTGAGAGAAAACTCAAGCCTTACAAAGCTCATTTCTAGCTCACAGGCCATCAACGCACCCTGAGAACCAAGGCACCCTAACAATGAAACACTGACCAACAGAACAGGTAACAATCACAGTGAGCCACCCCATTCTTTAACTCACTAACTCCTTGCAGCAAGCCCAGGAGCAGTTCCAAACCCTCAGGGTGTACCCCATGGTAAACAGTGTGAAACGATGGAGACAAGACGAAAGTTACAAAGGCTACATTCTACACTGTGACAGGACACCGAGACACATACAGTGCCAGCTCCTACCTGGAACATGGAAATGTTTAGGGGCCTGAGCGTAAGTTGGAGTGAGAGGGCGGCTGTCGGGCCGATAAGGGACAGGGGAGTTCCGACCGCTGGACGGCTCATTGCCTCCAATGAAAGAATGGAGAAAACAAAATGAGAAAAGGGAGAGCGACAAAAAAGAAAAGCAAACCCATTCAAATCAACCCCAAACAAAACTGGTGGAACCAAAACCTCCGGGGAGAAAAGAAGTCAAACCAAAAACATAAATACAAACAATAACGAGAACTGGTAGTAGCCCTGGTGATGTTTTTCCCTCCCACCCCTGATATTCCTGCAGAGACAAAAGTTCATGTTGAGGCTGGAGTTGAGGCGTGAGCAGCTCAGACTCATTCTGACGGCATGCAGGCAGGAGCTGGGTGCTCGTAGCTGGTGATTAGATGGGCAGTGTGGAAAAGAAGAATGGCAGGTTACTTGGCAATGATTTAGTACGGAGATTGATATTTGGAGTTCAAAGGCGCAGACGCAGAGCACAGTAGTTGAGATGCAAACCCAAAATGCAACCAACTTCCAAGCAGATAGAAGCAGATGCTGGCAGTTACTACAGTTCCCTAAACGAAAAGCATACAGAAGCTAGAGATGGAAAATAGCTGGTAGGTCACTTGTCCCCTATCAAAAGGTATAACTGTTCCTTACACACTCTTTCATTGATTTAGCGCTCTGGTAGGAAATTTCTGATATGGCAAAATAATTTGCAAAGCAATGCAGCCTATCTGGTGGGGGTGGAACTACATCTTGAAGTCCTTTCCAACCTATGCTTCTGGGCTGGTGCCACCCCAAGTCTCTGTCAATGCCAAATTTGGCTCTGGCGACAATACTTCAGTACTGCTGAATCATCAAATATGAAACTAATGTCTAACAATCTCAGTTCCACTTTGCACACATGGCTTGTTACATTTGTAGGATTACTCTTACCAGGACTATTTCTTTGCCTCCTAACAATCCACCACTGCAATCCAATAGCCCTGAAAGTCCCTGTGTCTGTCAGGACGAGAGGGCTGTTAAAGAACCATGCTGGTATCAAGACTTAACAGCCAGATATACAAACCCATGATGTGTGTGTAAGATAAAAGAATGTTGCTGCCTGTATTTTGTGCCATTCTTCACACTAGTGCAAATGTGCACAAGCAAAAACCATCCACATGGGTGCTTGTTTTACACGGGGCTGGGTGACTACAATGGTGAAAAGTACGGAAGCATCAAACCCCTTTCATTTTTCAGGTATGCATTAAAAAAGCTTTAAAAAACCCTAGAAAAGGTGATTGACAAAGCCAGATAAAGAAAAAAAGGGGGGGTGGGGGAGAACAGAGCAAGTACAGGAGGGCTATAAAACACAACAAAAGAGAAATTGCAGGCCTCTTTCAGCTACAGGTTTCCTATGGCCCATTAGAAATCCAAAGCTTTGGACTCAGCACATTTCTTATTTCTATATTTAGGGTGGGCTGATGAGGAGAGAAAAAGTTTTCTTTACACTTTACACAAAAAGTTAACTCTATTCCAGCCCAAACCAGGACAGTCTTTACTTGAATGGTCATCTGCCAATCCAAGAGGCACCAAAAGGAGGGAAATGCACTTTGCAAACCTTGCTGAGAGAGATGTGCTAGAGGCTTCTGCCAGTATACAAGTTAATCCCTCTGCACATACATGTTTTAAAAACCACATACACAGTTCAGGGGGTTTGACTGTACAAAATTTATCCAGAAGAATGCACGTGCAAAATTCTGTATTTACCACTTGGGTATTTTAGCCGTAAACCATATGAATTTATGGTGGTTTGCTACTGTGGGTGCAGTAATGCACCTCTTCATTCAGCAGCAGCTATGCTGGGTGCAGCGATGCTGAGCTTCTGGCCAGGTTACAGTATTTGGCAGGTTTACTAACTCTGAAAAGCAGTATGAATGATCAGTTAAAACAGTTTCGTCATATCTCAAGCTATGGTCCTTTACTCATCCATTTCAATATTGGGTTCTACTTGCCCAACTGTTGAGATACTGTGATGGTAAAACATCTAACTTGGTTAAGCTGATTTTACTTATGTCTTTTGTTCCTATTGAGAAATTATGAGTTAATTTTCAGCAAAATCATTCTTTTATGTGGGAAAAAAACCTCATCAATATTGAGGTGGCTTTGAGATACAGTTAATTCTAAAATTTATAACCTTTACAGAGACATATCATTCTTTCTGCTTCCATTAGCAATTAGTATATTCAGTGAAACAGAAGACTCAAAAAGGATTTGTTGACCTGAGGACTTGTCACAATCGAGGAGTCACAAGTGCATTTTACCTGCTGCGAACTGGTAGTCAAAATGTGGGCACATTTCATTTACAATGCTTCTACACCAACACTACAAATACAGTGAAGAAACCTTTCTTATACTCTCCTCTATCTCAACTAGACATATACTAAACTAAGTACGCTCACATCCATAACTGTATGCTGGCTAATCTTGTATCAGGTACACAGATAATCTGTTTAGAGAGAACTGGCAATGTTAAATAATGCACACAGTACCAGGCAGCCAATTAGCGTGGTATCATCCTGCACAAGATGCTTCACACATGGCTCTGTTGGCTTTTATTTCCTGGGGTTCCTGTGCAATCTCTCTCTTCATAATGACTCCTACTAGTACTGACAAATGATTCTCCTTTACACTTTCTAGGATGGCAGTCTCATTACCTCCAACCACTGCAGGAGGGAATGGCACATCTACTTACATTCTCATTAGATCATCCCTGAGGAGCCCACTCTTATAACAGGCTTAAGTGCTTCAGATGCAACTGTAAAATTACCTACAATTTATGAAAGCAGTGCCAACATCTGTGGAACGTGCATATGCACACAGGAAAGCAGAGCTGCTAACCTGGCTGGACCTGCCCCCCAAGGCCTCATGGACAGCCTGCTTCCAGCTTTACATGAAAATAGGGACTGTGGATGCTCTGAATGTGGGTTCCTTGCTGTGCCTGCACAGGAAAGTCTCTTACTATCTCAGATATGCCATAACTAGTGTTAAGTGGTAACTCCACTAAGCAACAAGAGCACTCCAGTCCGCCAACACTGTAGGAAAAAACAGTTTTCACATCGCTGGCGTGTAGTTGAACAGTATGTGTGTAGGTGATTGGGGGATGTTAAGAGAGACTGGAGTAAGTTGAAGTATAAAAATCAATCACCTGGGTACAGCAGCCTCAGAACGGAAATTTCAGAGGCTTTTTTTCTTTCATTCTGTTTGCTCCATGAGGTAGTTCCCATTTCCCATAGCTCGATTTGTCAGGCAGGTTCCCCTAGCAGTCAGGAATACAATTGCTTACCTACACGCAGCACAGGGTAATGCGGGTTCCTGCTGCCTTCTGAAGCATTCACCTCTGGGCTCACTGCGCAATTCACAAGCTAAGTTCACAGAATCAGGCCAAAAACCCCATAAGCAACCCAACACTGAGACTTCTGTGAAGCTGCAGTTTAGTTGCTTTACTTCTGAATAGACATAGGAAAATAGCTCAACAGCAACCGAAACCTTAGTCCCATTCAGGTTTCGTTCAACTCTCATTCATCACCTGTCCAGATGCGGCCCTTATTTCCCTACACATAACTGAAAGTCATGAGACAGTGAAAGCATGGCTGTTTTCCAGAGCAGAGCTTTCAGCTGCATCCACAAAACCCTGCAAGTATTTATCACACAGGGAGAGCATTTGATTTCAGAGACCTGCCTCAGGGAAGGAAAGGAGGAACCCGTGAAAGTCAAGGCCCAAATTCACTGTGAAGGTGGGTAGACTCCTCATGGGAAGGTCTGTGAGCAGAGGAATACACACTACTTTGGAACTTGGAACTCTTCTTGCATGAAAATCTTATGGGGCCTTTGCAATATTCTTGAATGCCTCTGAAAAATTCTAGGCATGTGAGATGAAATCCTGGCTCTCAATAAGAGTTTTGTCTCTGATTTCAGTAGGGCAAGGGTTTCGTTCATTCACGGACTTGTTTTGATTCTTTCATAGCAAAGACAGTACTTCATTGAGACAAGACCAAATTCAATTGAGACTCCAAATGAGATTAATCTCATGAAGTCTAAGTTAATGTATACTATACTGTCTTCCAGCTCATTCAACATACATGTCACATCAGCAAACTCTCACTAAGACTTTCTGAGACATATTTAGCCCCTTCACTCCTCGAAGTTCTTTACGTTTGGCCCTGTATCTGTCACATCTAATTAACCCCAGACAGTGCTATAGTTCTCATTTCACATAAATTCATGGGGGTCTGATTCCCTACTACACACAGAAACATGAAATCCTCTTCAGAATTAACACCATTTCAAAGCATGGCTTACAGCTGGCTACACTGTTTACAGAGAAGACTGTTGCTCATGCTCTTTAATGAGTACTACTGCCCCAGTCTGCATTTCATCAGGGAACTCTGCGATACTATTTCTTGTTTTCTTTCAGATCATTACCTAAAATACCCCAAATTACTTTATCTGTGTTAGGTTTTATAAATGTGTGAGTTCGGCCCAATGCTCTGAAGGAACTCAACTTGCAGTGTTGAGCTGAAACTCAAAAGTGTTATTTCTGAGGGTTGTTTTGAGTAGACACCTTCCTCCACAGGGAGGAAAAATGTGGATATTCCCAACATATTAACCTAGGCATAAACTTAAGTCACCTTAAGAAGATGTTTCTTTCTCTCAAGCAGCTACTAGAAGACTATTCTTTCAGTTCAGCCATGTGAATTACAAGATGTGGGTACCTCCTACTTGCCCCTATTCAAGTATACGATATCCTCAGATGGTATACACTGTCACGGCAATATGAACTTGAGCTTTCAGAAGCTTTGCTGAGTTAAACACATAAATCCTGTCCAGGCTTAAGATCTGCATGTAAAATTGTCAGAAAATCATGGATTCTTACAATGTTTTCCTGATAAGAACCATACCCACCCCTTTGCCTATAGCGCTGTTTGTAATCCCACTTGGCCTTTTGCATTGGTAACTGAGACACATACCTAATCTACATGCCAGGTAATGCTTTGAAATCTGAAAACAACAGGCATGAATTTCCAATAGTTCTTCCAATTTATCTGTTGAAGAAGCTATTTTCTCAACAGAAAAAGAATGAAAATGCCACTTGAAAGAGTGTGAGCATTAATTTGGATTTTCAGCAAAGAAATGTTGAACTTGCAAGGATTATGAATTAACTGCATGCTGAAATGAGCAATGAACCTATTTTTAAGGGTCCCAATCTTTTAAGCTAAGTGAGATTTTTCTTTTATAGTGACATAATAGGAAAATTGAAAGTGCCTATTAACAAAAATCATCTAAGGAAAGGCAAGAGTGAAATCAGTAATGGTGATCTAAATGCTTGAAGAGCTATAACATTGAGATCTATTAGTATTTCTTGAAAGTTCACGGCAACAACTCCCTTGCAACTGTTTCTCATCATCTCCAGTTTTTATGATTACTTACATTATTCAGAGGTGCCAGAATGGAATCTATGTTCAACTTACTTAACTGCCTCTTTTAGAGCTCTTGTAGATGGTAGGAGCTATGACCTTCTCCCCCAGTAGAAGAGAAGGCACAGCCAGGGATTGCTTCAACAGAGGTATAACCACATTCACAGAATGCAAGAAACAAAACTAAAAGCTTATGGAGCTGAATGAGCTCCTCGAATGGACACAAAGAACCACCTTCCCCCAAATCAAACCATGGAAAATAAGGCTGAAAAAGAGAAATAGCCATATCCTCATGCAGTGTAAATCCCTGCAACTCTACTGCCTTCAGCAGAGTCTGCTGATTCTCACTAGTTGAGGAGAGGCCCAGAGATACTAATTTTACTTTGTAGGGAACTAATGTTTGCCAATATGATTAACAGTGATTAACTTCCTTGTTGCCATTGATCTTTTTTTTCTTCTCCATAGTTTTGATCACTTTCCTCTCATTCAGACAATATCTGCAGTCAATTTTTAAAGGCTTGTTTAAGAATGCGGAAATAACACTTAGATCTGATGTCTTAACTGCTGGAGTGATTGTTAGGGGCTGCTTTAGAAAAAAGCTAAATTAGGCACATCTAGGTGCAAAACAGGAAATGATAATGCTTTCCTGTATATTTCAAATAGGTAATTGCTTGATGACTCTTCAGCTAGGGCCCTTAGAAATGACATATTTCCTCTGATAAAGGATATTATGTCTATTCTAACGTAGTTTTTGGTGTAACAGCACATTTCGAAGCATGCTTTGGCGACCTTACAGAGATACACCTTATTAGCTTTGAGAGAATGCTAATAAATCTCCAGCCTGGAGGGTACTCCCTGGAGATGCCTGGCTCCTTACCTTTGACATGGGGAATGAAGTGGTGTCGGAAGGGGGAGTTGGGGCGGGAGTCATGGTGCGTGGAGCTGAGACTGCTAGTGCGCAGGTATGACAACCGCTGCACACCAGTAGAGAGCAGCTCTGCGGCAGCAAGGAATCAGGGGGCAGAACAAAACGAAAACAAAGAAAAACAATAAGAGAAAGGCAGGGAAGGAGGCTTCAAAGGAAGAGAAAAAAAAGGCATTGAGCAATTAGGATTCTGAAGGAAGAAGGAAGGAGAAAAAAGTAAAGGTTAAAGACGTACCAAAGGGTTCATAAATGTTAAGACAAAATTACAGAAGGTATTAGAAGAGAGGCTCAGATTTGAGCTGCATCACTAATTTAGCACCACATTTATTGTCTTAATGAGCTTCTGATCTATGCCTTGTTACCAAAAAGTAGCCTGCTACCAGCATGCAAACATCACAAACACTGACGCTCTATTAGTTAGGAAAGCAGCTGTTTTGAAAAGTGCCTGACCAACAAGTGCCAGTCAAGAGGCATGCAAGCTGTTTTCTGTTGTTTTAAGGCATTCCAAAATCCCTGCCAACATCAGCTAGGGCACTGCAGGAGGAAAAGGCTGCAAACTTTTTCCGAACTCATAGCAATCCAAATTTTGAAGAACCTTATGCTGCCAACGTCAATGCAGCAGTTCACTTCTTTCTCAAGGGCTAGCTGGGAGCCCAAGAGAAGTTATCTGGGGCCACTGGGTTGACTCAGAGAGAAATGATTCTTGCAAATCACATGAGGATAAGAAGTACCATTAGGAGAAAAATGGTAAATATACATGTGCTGTTATTCAACACAAATAACTACTGTAGGAAAATTACAAGGCAGCATTAACAATTCCCCCAAAGCAGGGTAGCAAAGATCAAAATGATGCATTTGATAGAATAGTTTCTGTGTCATATGAGGAACAGAAACAGGTGAGCCAAAGATGAGATCATCTGAACAGAGGTAAATTTGGACAAATATCTTCTCAGAAAACCCCTCAGGCTGTGAACTTCTGAAGACTTGATACTTGAATCCAAGCTCTGGCTTGAGCCCATCCGCCCATCACAAAGAGATACATAAACAGAGACTGCTTCTGGGGAAGGTCCTTGACTGAAAGCAGACAGCAAAACTCAATCACAGTAAAGTCTGGAACAGGGCCTGGATTTGTTCATATCCCTGAAAACACTGATACAAATGCAAAAATCCCCTCAGAACTGCAAGAATCAAAACACAGAAGTTTGCAGCTTTTTCATGCTTTTAAGTCTCTTTCGGTTTCAGTTGCAATGTCATCTTAACACAGAGTCATGTTGTCAGCACCAAGTATCAGACACAATTTGCTTCTGTCCCACCTCCCTTGGGTCCTTTAAATAAGGCATTCACTGACAGACACAATTAGCTGCTTTCAGCCCACCCCCACTAGGAAATGGCTACAGCATTCAAGTTCCACAGTGGTGGCTCTATTATAAATCTTTAATCTTAAAAATGCAGATGTTGTAGATGGGCTTTTGGCATCCCAACCTCTCAGCTGTAATCACCAAGGAAGATGAAACTGCATGATTGTGTCACTTAACTTAAAAACAGATCACAAAGGTTTAATTCACTGCCATATACAATAAAATTAGTCTTGAGAAATCTTCAATGAATAGCATTTAGAGATACATTTTTATGCATTCTGGGTGCGGATGAGCACTTCACTATCATATCTTGCTTTTATATATACAACCAGCAATTTTGAACGCACTGGGAACCTGAACGACATGCACATTTTATACATTTTACATACAACTTGCACAGGACTGCTAAACCAGTAAACGAAGTTTGTGGTTTTAAATGTTCCCAGGCAATTGCTCATGGAATCAAGAAATCCACTTGTGAGGCTGTTTTAAAAAATGACTATCAATTTGGGATATCTGGGGGGTTTGCTGCTCAATCTGAGATCCCATGGCTGCACCAAGCTTTAAATGAATTGGTTTTTTAGGAGGGAGGAATCCTACGTTGCTGACTTCTATACAGTCAAGCCATAACTTTTTTTTTCCAGTATGTGATACACTTTTTCCAAATTCCAGAATGAAGTTTGTGATTCACTGCTGTGAATTATTGCTTTCAGAAACATACAGAGATTGTTAAATAATGCATCAGAAACAAAACCAGAAGATCCATATTTGTAAGAAACACTCATTAGCCCTGCGCAAAAGACTTCATCAATAAAGAGCTAAAAACCAGGCAGAAAAGGCGATATTAAAATATTCAACAATGCTTCAATCCTAAATATTCCCTGTTAAGAGAAACAAGTGCTTTGCTGTGCCACTCAGTGACACAAGGAAGAAACAATAGTCTTACAAATACTTGTAATGCAGCTGCCCTTACCAGGTCTGTGGAAATGCTGAGGAGAACGTGACATGGTGGGTGTGTAGCTATGACGACTGTACACGGGAGAATTGATGGAGCCCTGACTAGTAGACCTGTGAATCATGCGATCCCGAACATCTTGATAACCCTGCAGAACAGAAGCATTCACTAATAAATGGAAATGCACATGACACAGTTTTAGCTGCACTTAACTTTCACACATCTGAAGACACCAGCAGAAGCTACAGAAATAACAATATCCCTTCAGCTTTCAACCTCCTTCATTATGAGTGTTCTCCTATGAGCTGTTCCAAAGACTCCAATCCATTGTTATAGTCTGAGTCAGAATTCAGTCTTGGAAGGTTCCGTCTCCACCTGCAATTTCTATGAAATTCTATACAATTCCAGATTTGCCCACATTCTTATGACTCCATGAGGGAAGCTGCCTTCATCGTTATGTCTGTCCTGCAGCATACTGCACGAGATACATGAGCTGGCCTTCAGCTAGATGACTTGGGGACCAGCAAGAATTCAGTCGCTGCAGCACAGAGCTCTCTGTGGCTTAACTTACCATGTGTCTTAAATAGCTACATCAAAAGGTGTTTAATATCCAAACTAGATCCTCCTTGTATCTGAAAACATGACACCTTCTTGTATAGCAAAATTCAATTTACTTGGTTTCCTGGGGAAAAAGCCAATAAAAAGAAACAAAACCTCCAAACCAAACAAACCCACCCTCCCCAGCCCACCAAAACCCCATGAAGCAAACCAAACCAAGACAAAAGGGACAGAACTGATGTCAATGCATGAAGAGTTACAAGAGATTTCACAGCCACTTTTTTAACATGTAGCAATCGCTACAACTTCTATGCTGCAAACAAGCAACACTCTCCACCTTCAAAATGATAATGACTGCAGTGGCATCTATTGTATCCTGACAATCAACTTTCCAAATGTTTCATGGTTTTGTGATGTTCAAATTAACTCCTAAGGTAAAGGAGAACCAAACCAAACCATAGTTATGCCTTCTGCAAGACAAAGCTGCAAATGTTTTAGTAGTAAACATGGCTTATTATATAGATGCTTAAAGCAGCATTTTAGCTTCTGATATCCAAGCCCGCCTATGCCACAAGGATGAATGCACAAGAAGTGACCTCTGCTGGACAGACAACTCTGCAACAAATGGGTAGGAGCAAAAGCTAAATTTTATGTACAACCTGTCAATAAGAATGTAACGTTTTCTTTTTAAGTCTCATTTTTGTTAAGTTTCAATCTTCAGAAACAGATGGATCAGACCAATACCAAAATCAACACCTGCAGTTGCTGGAGTAATTCTAATCACAGCAAGATATTGCCCCCAAAAGTTCCACCAAACTTACTTCTGCAGAAGGGGTAGGTGATAATGTCCTTGGAGACTGCAAAGACATAAAAACAAGGTTACTGAATCATCATTGCATGTGCTGGGCCAGAAAATGGTAATCTAAATATTGCTGCAAATATTATATATGGCAATGTAAAGTGGTAATACAGAAATTACTGAGGCCATTGCAGTGCTGGAACTTGCTTTTTCCACATTGCCCAGGAACTGGTCCATAAATCATTGAAGCAATTAAAGTTTCTGGGAGAATCTTTATAAGCGTGATTAATTTAGTCAAATATTATGAAGCATCATCTCAGTCATCTAATCACGGTGGTAATTAAAACACAGACGTAAAGATCAAAATCAGAAAGGGTTATTAAGGTAATAACCATGCCTGCTATGAAGAAATCCTTAAAGTGGAAATCAAAAGTAAATAATCTTAACTCAGAGCTTTGCATGGAAAATCAGGAATACAGAGTAACTTCCAGGATGAAGCATGTTCTTCCTCCAGCACACACACTCTGGCTAAAATGTGCTTTTCCCCAAGGCTTTACATTTCATACCCATGCAGAGGAGCACGTAGCTGTCATCAACATTTCTTTGATATGATCTCCTTTAAATCTGTGTTCTACCATGGTTACATGAGGAGAACAGACAGGGATTACAATGAAAGAACTGTGCAAAGGCCAGTGGGCAGAAATATGCACAATATTATGAAAAGTTTTTATTACAGAGATAGGGAAACTGAGGCAAGAGATACCTTTAGAAATGAAACATAGGATTATGTTGATGGTACAAACAAGAATAAAGGCAACGATATTTGCCCTTTAATCACAAGACATTTTGAAGCTGGAAGATCAGGATTTAATTCTTTTCTTTATGCACTAAACTTCAATATTATTTAATTGCCATAATAAACTGGGCAAGAGATTATGCTTTTAAATGAGACCACAATCTCTACAGAACAATTAAGATAATGTCTTGGAAGGAAAACTGCTGATTCTGGTCTAACTGCTACAATAACATACAACAGCAGCTACACATTTTGCACTGAGACACCATTAACTCCCATGGAGCTGGTGACACTGTGAATGGAAAGATTCCAAAGGAGTGACATTTTTTTATTTGGGTACAGAACATTTCCTTTTCAGCAAGTTTCATAAAGCTGTTTACAGACTGCCCTTGTTACTCTCCATCAAAGCCTTGAATCATAGCATCATAGAATGGTTTGGGCTGGAAAGGACCTTAAGATCATCTAGTTCCAACCCCCTGCCATGGGCAGGGGCACTTCAGCCTAGACGATGTCAACCTAGGCTCTGTCCAACCTGGCCTTGAACGCTCGCTGCCAGGGATGGAGCATTTACCACTTCTTTGGGGAACCAATTCCAGTGCCTCACCGCCTTCACAGTAAAGAACTTCCTCCTTATATCTATAACTGCACAAGTTAGTTCTATAATGAAATAGTATAGAACAGCAGCAGCTATAAAAAACTTTGCTTCATTGAAACACATTGTAGCATCATTCTCCAAAAAAACTGACAGCTAATCTAAAACTTTCCATATGAACGAAGAAAGCACATGCTGTGATGTGCATTCCCACATTTATCTGGTAATAATTTATGTGTTACTGTAAATAATCAAGTTTCCATCATCTGCTGTGGTTGCCCAGATGCTAAGGTAATGAGTACTGTAAAAGGTAGTCACAGGAATCTAACAGCAGGAAGGCAGCCCTTAAAGTAATGCGCTAAATCCACAACCGACCTTTCACGTATTTTGACTCCAACACTAATCTGACATCATCTCACTGCTTTTTGGGAAATGGAATCACACTCTGGAGTCAGTTTGCTGTTTTATCATGCACAGGTGAACCGCCATATCTCAGACTCTGAGTCTGCCATGGAATGCTTGGTTCTTCAGGGCTTATGAGGTCTTTTAAAACCTGCTCTATCACAGAAGTCTACATTAGTCGGTTTGAAATACACTGTGCAGTCAACTGAGAAGAAATAGCTCAGCTCCAGAATTGTAAGCCAGATGCAATACAGAGGGAGGACACCAAATGAAAAGAAAGGGAGAGAAGGGCAAAGGAGAGAAGGGGAAAGGAGAAGGGGAGAAGAAAAAAGAAAGGGAGAGGAAAACAGAAGGGGAGAGGAAAAGCAGCCTGGGTAGAGAACCATTCCTTACCAAATTTACAGTAAAACTTTTAGATACTGCAAGAGGCTCAATGGTCTATCACTGAGCTCTAGCGGGCTGCTCTATACCTGAAGTCACACAAGTTGTTCTGTGTTCTGCGGAGTTTCTGCAGCCTTTGACAGGTGTCATTTTATAACACAAGTTCCAACGTTTTGTACCAAGCTCATTTTAACTGTCTTTTTATTGCAGTACCAGGTAGGATGCCTGTTCCATTTGGAAGCATCTGTCACATTAGAAAAAATCCTTTTCTCATTTACAGACATTCAGTGTTTTCAGCACACAGCATACTAGAAACAAAGGACACGCAGGTAAAATGCTGCTTCTCTCAGGATTGCTGCAACAGAAGTCAGAGCTGAGGAGACTATTTCAGCACTAGCGAGGCTGCTGGTAGCAGGGCAGAAGAACCTGAGTAACTGACAGCGTCTGGAAATGTTATCACCACATTAATGGTCAGCCTCAGTAGCAGAAAATTTACTTACAGATCCCATTTTATATCTCTGCATATCTTTTCTATCTGAAGCTAACCCACCTCTCCATGAGCTCCCTTTCTCTTTCTTGCTAACTGCTGGCAGGTCTGTAAGAAAATGCCTGGTCTCACTAGATGGTGCTATGTGAAAACGTTTTTCATCACAGAACTTCCAGAAAAACAAGATAGGGATTTAACTGAGCAAGAGCGATTACCAGCGAGAAACTCTTCAGAGCATTACCTTCCATTGCAATGAAGAAGAAAGTCTCATGCTGTGTTTTCTCACTTTCTATGTCTAAGACATGTAATTTTCCTATAGCCCATTCCCTGTAATTAAGGTTTGTCTCCACTAATTTTGGTGGCACGCATCCCTTGTACACCCAGATATCTTCCTTAGCTGAGTTTGGCAATTTTTTCTGTTTTTAAGTCATGACGAAGGGCATTTCTAGCGTACAAGCTTAATGTTAAGGTCTCCTTTTATTCAACACCACCAACTACACACACTTTACAAGGAGACTGCAGGTTAAATCACTCAAAGTCTAGAAATCCCTGCCATGACTAAACATGTCACTTTGCTTTCTAAAGATGATGGTGACTAATGTATGACATTCAAGATTGTTGTTACTCTATTACCACAAGACAAACACAAAGTAAGAGATCAGTCCACCCCAGTGGGCTTGTGTTCTCATTAGGGCAAGGGAAGGGAGGAGAAACAGGTACAAAGAGGTGAGGCAACTTGCCCAAGGTGACAGAAGTCAGCAGTAGCGTTGGGTGGAACCCCCAGATCCTCTGAAAAGGAGAGCACCCTTCTGTTTCCACAACAAATTTCTGTAGTCACCAGAAACTAATCAAATTTAATGCTGGTGGCAATATTGGATAAGAAAACTCCAAAGGCTTTTGCTTCTCCCCAGAACAAGCATAACAGCAGAGACTTCCACCATACTGCTTTAACGGCTTCCAACATACAGCTCACCTTCTCTGGGAGAGATTAGCTCTTCCTCTGTGACTAACAAGAGACCTGTGTGTGTAGAGGATTTTGTGGAATGGGTCAAGCCTACTGGAACTAGTCAGAGGTCACCAAAGCATCTCAGAGTGGTTTTGATGCAGATGCCAGCTAGATTCACCAACAACACAAAGCTGAGGGGGGAAATTCTGTAATATCCTGACTTGTTAATCTGTTATTTTATTCCTGAGCTGAACTGCCTCCTGAATTCCCAACTCACGTTAAAATTTAAAAGCCTAAGCCTATAAAACATTAAAGAACAAAGAAAACCTGAGCAGCTGTGATCTGAAGGTGGGCAGAACACTTTGCTAAGAAAGCAGATTATCAGTCACTGATCTAGGCAACTTCAGACCACTGGTGCCTCGATGATTTACGGTACTTCCTTTTTCCTCAGCTCATCTTCAGCTGCAGTTACAGTCAGTAAAATCACTGAGATTGCAAGGAAGTAAATCTATGTCTATGTCCATTTAGATTTAAATTCAAGAAGTGTGATTTACAGGCCCATGGTATTACATGACAAAACCTGCTTCACAGTCTGCAATGGAACCATGTAAATAAGTCACTGCAGCTATGGAAGTTCACCTGAGAAAACTGGGGGACCCTACAACCTGAAAGATATATTTAAATACAAATTTGGGTATGTTTTTTCTATCACTGCAGGACGCAAGAGTCCTTCCTAAATGTCAGCAACTTTTTCCATAACTAACCTGGCTTTCCCAGGTGCAGAAGCACTTCATCCTGACCTAGTTCAGATTTTATCAAGTCTGGCAAAGTGCTCTGGAACCACTTTTCCCTTCACTATGTGAGAAAGCATCCCGCTGCTCTTAATCCTTTTACTGCCACAGAACATGAAGGTATTCCTCATAATCTGCTGTGAATATTGGTGCTCCACAGCATGACAGCACGTTGGCTTTTGCCTTATGTTCTGGATTTTGCTGTACCCAAAGACTCAGCTATCCATGCGAGCTACGCACACACAGCCAGTCTGCAAGCCTCCTCCCTGCCATTCCTCTGCCAGTGGCTGGTGTTAATGTAGGTGTTTAATTGTATGTTTAATTGTGCGGTTTTGCAAATGAGGCATCATCACGATGGTTCCCATTTAACCCAGATCAAACAGACAAAAAGCACTTGAACAGCAGCAGCAACAATATCTAGGAGTGTCAATTAGAAACTATTTCAAAAGAGGGTAGAAGCGAAGCAGGCTTTGAATAAAGCATACAGCAGAATGAGTTGCGTGTTGGTTCATTACCTCTCCAAGACTCTGTCTCTCCTGTCTGTCCTCGTAGGCGGAAGAGTAGAATGGCTCATATGTAATTAGGTCTGGACGTTCAATGTCATAAATGGCCTTGACTTTGGGAATGGCTGCTAAATCCTTGTAATCAAGGATTTCATTGTCTACTTTTGCCTGAAGGTCAAAGACAGAAGATAAATTAACTTACACAAATGCACTGGTAATTTCTGTTCTACACAATTTATGATTTCTGTGTATTTGTTGTCACACTGTTGCTAGGGAAAACCCCTTCTGGCACTCTAGAGGCAAAGGGATTGCTTCTTGTTCTTCTCCAGCAGGCCTCCTCTGCAAAAGCACACAGTGTTTTCTCAGTTTAGGAAAGAAAGAGCATGGCTTATAAAGATGTAAGACAAAAGTTTCTTATCCCCAGTAGCAAGCTGAAAACTTCAGCTCTGAAAATGATTCGTTTTGTGGCCTCAGGCAAGTATTTTCACCTTTCTGCTCTTGTTTTCACATATGTAAAACGTGTGATAACATCAACTTAGTTTGCAGATTACAGACATTATGAGAGGATTCCATGCACAAGACCACAGACAGAAATTCAACTTATAACTGTGAATATAAAAGAAAATACAACGTATTACAAGGAAATCAAAAGGCAAGCAGGACTATTTGTCAGGACTGGGTATCCAAACTCCAAAGTCAAATTATTATATTGCACTCATCACTCAACCTATACCCAAGCTTCTGACTAAGGCATATGTTGCTTATTAACTGCATACCATATATAGTACAAACATTGACTGTTTTTGCCACTTCAACTGCAAGGAGCTCTTGACTAGTTAAAACATGGAAGTATGAAATCATTTCCAAAGACAGCTGCACCCATTAGAAGGAGCTAGAAAGAGGCCTTACATACAGTATAGATAACTAATATCTTCCTGACTTCAAAGAAGACTTAAAAAAAACCCCAACATCATACATTTTGACCTACCTACAGAAATACGGTTGATGATTAAAACTGAAAGCGAATATTTAAGTTGGGTTTCAAGCCTTCTGCTAAATACATTATTCATTCATAGGAGGCTACACAAGGAAACAAGTCTGATCCATTTCCAATCACATTCAGTTCTTTTCTTCCTGAGTACTACTAGCACCTAGTGTTTTCAGATTGAAGATCATCTGCTTCCCCAGGTAATCCTAACAACCACTGGTTCTGGTTCTTAACCAATGCCATAAATCAGAAACAATAAAACCATTTTTGGTTGAGAAGTAAGTTTTGAAATAGGAAATTCACTTTCTAAAAATAGGTTCAAATCTGTTCAGGTTTTACTCATCAGATATAACAAAATACCTTAAACTGATTTAATCCTCAAAACCTGCAGGTATATTAATGTATGTTATTTCTGTGTTATTTTTACCACAGCCTGCTAATGAGCTGCAAATATGTCTGGATATTCTTAATCCAATATAAATCACCACAGATATTTTTGTAGCCTCTGGCTGAGGTCACCATGTTGCCCTACAGCCTGTGCTGTTGAGCAGCAGTTAAATTTCATAAGCTACAGCTTATGAAGGTGATATTATCAGCAGAACGGCAGTTCTCCAGGACATGCTCTGTGTTTTGATACCTGCACTGTGAACATTTTTAATGTATCAGCTAATGTCCATAGTTGTTGCTGAAATGCCCTTGAAGAACCAGCATTGAACTCAAACTCAGGACCTAACATTTGTAATTTTTGTCATTTTTTCTACATTATTATACATGTAAGTGATAAATATATGTGTCTTACACTACATTTTCACCTATATAATCTTAAGGTTACCTATAAAATCAGTGATTCAGCATTACGCATAGGTAACAGAAAAGAAAGCATGCCCTGTAGTCTGCCTCCTTTTCCCAGCACACTTTCATGTTTGCTACTCTCATATGGGACTGACCCTCACTAACCTGCCTTCCTGTGATTTTCTTCCTTGGCTGTTATCTTCCACTTCTGCCTTGGGTTTTGTGCAGGTTATCTGACGGCATGTCTTATATGAGGACAAAGGTTATGTAGATTTTCAAGGAAGAGGGCTCTTAAACAGATGTGAGGTTTTGGAAGCGTGGGTTATATGCACAGAAATACAGCAAGTTTAAGAAGAGGCTGAATTGTTCTGCCCAAGTCTATTTGAATGGATATTCTTCCTCCTTAGAGCTGCACTACTACAGCCTGTGAACTTCTCTGCCAAGAGAAAAAAGTGTACTGACATTCACTACACTGAAAGGCTGGGAAAATGGAATGAAAGAAGAGGAAAATATTATTCCTTTCAAAATTTTGGGCTAACCTTCTGCTAATATGTATTTCCACTTTAAATACCTAAGGTCTTGTGGGTTCAAAAGTTACCAATAATGAGGCCAAGAAGGGAAAGAAAGCCTCTAAAATAATGAAAGAGAAGGCTTGATTACTGGAGGAATCATATTAAACCCTGCATCCCAGGTAACCACAAACAAAATTGCCTATCAATAGCTTTGTACTTTCAGCACTGTTGGTTTAGTAAAAGACGGATGCTTAATATAACTCTTTTTCTTGAATAAAAACCCCCTTTCCTTCCACAACCAAAACATCTGACTTCTGAAGCGGAAGGTGTTGTATCAGCCAGGCTCCCTTTATTGTAGTGACCCTCCTCCCCACATCCTGCAGCTGCAGACAGCAGCTCTCTCAAGATCTGCATGCCGAGCACAGGATCTCCTCACATAGCCCCTAAAAAAGGCAAATGACCTGTCCTGCCTTCTGTCCCTCTTCACATCACCAAGTGACTTGAAGAGATTTATTGTATATTTCTATTTAACCACTAGAAAAAAGACATTAGCATCAGCATAAAAGTGTCTTCATTTCAGTACAAGGTATTTCATATGCAAATAAAGGATCAGCAATTTATTCACCAGAAGGAATACTTACATAGATAGTGTGGCCTGGAGAGCCAGGTATACTGGAACCTGGTCTGGAATAAATGCTTTCTGACGATGTTCTTGTAGGCTGAAAAACAAAAAGCAACTTTTCAGAGCAACCTGAAGCCATTAACATTGGGAATTTTGGTTTTATGTGAAGAAATCTTCATACACCTTGAAATTAACTGAATTTAGGAAAAAACGTCAACACAAATGCAAGCAAATTTCACAATCTTGTGAGGCAAGTGGGCTTTTTTATACTGGTAGGGAAAGGAGTGCTGTGAGAGGGGAAAGAGGCTTTCTAAATCATACAATGTAAAAGACTGACAACAATAATGAACAAAATCAAACAACAAAAGCCTGCCAGAGGCACTGCAAGGAGCCATACAAAGTATGATCCAGGATAGTCCTGCTAGCCATTTAACCATTTAAAATGTTAGTTCACAGCTAGAGGTATCAGCAGTTCAGCAGGCAAACTGTTGAGAGGAGCACAGCACGCACATTATCACTTTCCAGATGTTCCATCACTGGATTTCCATTATGAATACAGAACTAAATTGAGTCCTTCTAAGTAGAAGGACCAGAAATCCTGGGCTTGGAGCTGTTTCCTAAATCTGCAGCACAATCTAGACGCAGCATGAAAGCTAGACTGTTGATTGAAATGTCATGACTCCCTATGTTTAATGACACTGTCCTGCAAGCTGACATTCATGAGAACAGTCACACCCTTACAGAGTGAAAGTTGTTGCATATTAGTAGATTTTTCAGACACTTCATCAGGTCTAAAATTCCCTAAGGAATTTTTTGGGAGAAAAGACAAGATAGCACTGAGATGTAGGGATCCTGAAAATGTGATGAATCTAAAAAACATCTATTCAATTAAAAGTCACCCAGGCTCGTGTGGCAATTGCTCCTGAACTTGGCACACAATGGTCAACGATACCACACTTGCAACCAAGAAAGCATGAACAATTTTTGATCCCTAGTTGACTTCAAAAGAACCAAATCCCATCACAAAGCAATGCATCAGCAGAAGACTGATGGCACCAGCGCAGTGCGATACGTCAAAGTCACTGAAAATTAAATCTTGGTAAAGAGGCCTTACCTCATCAGCTTGTGACACTGAACTAAAGGACCTTCAGGCACACACTGAAGAGAACAAGGCTTGAAAGCCTGGCTCACTGGCTTTGCCTAGGAAATATCTGGAGTGAACACAACAAAGCCACTGGACCTTTCTTACCTCTCTCAGCATACATTCCTTGAAAGGATCATTCAGACCCCAGAGACTTTCTACCTTTTATTTCATAGCCAGGAATGCTATTGAAACCATCCGCACAAAAAAACCCTGCTGAAAACTGGTTGTGGATCATACAGCCTGCTTTCTCTGATTTCACTTGTGGAAATGAAATCACCCCAGTCAGGAAGGGTCAGAGGAATAAAAGGCTTTGAACACGTTCCACTAGAAAACGTGAAGATTTAGATCAAACAGAGCAGATGTGGCCATGGACTGACACAGCCACAGATCGTCTCCAGAGAATGTCTGAGAACACTTTTCTCAGCTGGACCTTTATGTGTTTCTTTGCTTTTCTCTCTGTAGTTGCATATTCCTACATTCCAAAAGGGAACAGAAACTTCTCAGCTGCCCTTAAGCTCCTCCCACGGCGCAATCAAAGCAAAAAACCCAATAACAACCACTTGTTTCATGGAAATATTACAAGGATTAAGCTGGAAAATCTGGCTGTTGTTGAGAAACACTTGATTCCCCCTTCCACTCTGCCATTTCGCCACTGTCTAAGTGGAGACACACGTAAGATGTTGCTGCAGTTGCTACGGATAACAATTGTTTACATTACAACATAGGGAACAGTACTAAGGATTTGAGGTACTGTTAGGGGTGTCTCTTGTTACCTTTGGCTTTTGGCAGACATGCTTTCAGAGTTTTTTCTACTCAATTCTCCCTGTTGCAGGAAAACAAGTGTTAGAGGCAGTAACAGCTTCTTCCCACCTGGCAGGGCCTCTTGGCTGCTCTTCATCCTGCATCTTTTATAACCACTTCAGCAAGCAAGAAATTCTGAGCTCGCGGTCCATCTCCTCAGCCTCAGCTCTCAGTTTCACTGCTAAAAGCCTTTCCAGCAAAGGAAAACTCACTCGTATTTCTCACTTCAGTGAATTATAAATGAAGTTAGACACCTTCGGAAGAGAGTTTCAGCCACACCCTGCTAACAACTTTCTTAGGTGCCCCTAACCCTGGAGCACAGCAGTTGCAGATGGACTATCAAGCTGTAGCACCTTGTTCTTCATTTATGCACTGTGCTTCTGCTCCACTGCCATCCCATAACGCAGCCATTAGCCAGAAAAGACACCTTTTAAATCCACTTTTTTATTTTCTGTAATTCTTCCTGCATACATCAATTTTACCTTCCATCTACCGCAAAGCTCCACACTGTCTGCGCAGGACACCATCATACCAACCCTTAAGCCCTCACCATTCCTCTCCTGAGGAGCTTACTCCAAGCCGATCTAAAACTGTGGCTCCTCTTCATTCCCAGTCCTGTATCTTGTTTAAGTTTGAGATACCCCTGAGAACAGTGCCTGAAAAAGAAGACTTCAACATCTACTTTCCCCCTTCTTCCCTCACTTTGCCCTGTTTCTTGTTTTGAATTACACAGGCTGTTTCCATTGCAGATGGCTCTTTCCTATTCTGCTGCTTCCCATATGGTCTGGAATCCTTCACAGCTTTGCGCTTTCCCCTAAAGACAATTGCATTGCACTTAAAAACATTTGTGCTGCTTGCCTTAACAAACATACACTAAAGACTCTTTGATATAAGCTGTTCCTCTGGCATACTTTTAGTTGCTGTGGTTGGCTCCTCTCCTAAGGGACCTAGAATAGCGCCGGTATCACTTTTATTAGATCATACATTACACCTCCATTAGCAGTGAAGAATCCTGACCCTGTGTATCACCACTGTGACTTTGTACCCTAAACAGGTGGAAGGAGACACACTGGAGGTCAAGTCCTTTATTGAAGTAACTGCAATGGGGTGTAAATTCCACCTTAGAGGAGAGCTGATCAGAGCACAAGTAAAACAGGAATAGCAACTATCCTTGATGTAACCCTTAACCTTCAGCAGAGATGTCATATAAGCATTTCTTGCACACATTATTGGAAGAAAAAAGGTAAAGAAATGAGAGAAAACACCGTTTAATACGCGTTAATTTAGAGGTATTTCCTTCCACCACAACAGATCTGTGACACTTGTTCTACACTCCCAGAAACAAAACAAGTTCAGCTGCCTTACTTCTACAAACAGATCTGCAACGCTCTTTATGTGACTCATCTTGTTCTTGGAGGATTCAATTAGAGCTTTTCATATTGCCACTTCCGTGCAGGGAAAGTTAAAGCTAACGTCTATGAAGAACTGGCAGGTGGGTTGGAACTAGATGATCTTAAGGTCCTTTCCAACCCAAGCCATTCTATGATTCTATGATTTTTTCTTTTCTTGTGGCAGATGGCATTTTTCCACGTCTTCTGACAGTGGAAGAGTCATTGTTTTTTTTTCTTTCCTCTTCCACCCAAATGGATTTAACAGTAGTAAATATATAAATATGGGATGCCTGTACCAGATGAAAGGAGTCTATGAACTATATGAAAAAGATCAATAGAAATTCAGTCAATAGAAATTCATGCACGTCATTAAAGAAGCCAAAGAACTAGATCACAAAGCATCTAAAGGAACTGCAAGACTTCTCAGTATTTCCCACTTTATCCTAGAGCTCTTATTTCCATGTTTTGGTTCTTCATTCCATGCATTTGTCTTGAATGCAGAAGTTCTTTACCAGCTTCATTTGCAGACTGGCAGAGGTAACACCTTCACACTCATCCAATTAGCTTCACAGTGAATTTCAATGCTCAGTTATCATATCACCCATGCATATGCCCCATATTGATTAACATGTTCTTTTAATATTAGATTGCAAAGCTGAAGATGTTCATCCTCCTTTACCTCAGTCTGTCATGTTATCATGCATGGCACATCATCTATATAAATAACTTCTTGCAAGAAGTCACACGAGAGCCATTCACATCACTTGGGTGCTGTTACAATGTGATGGCTCTGGCGTTCTCAGGTACAGATGTTCAGAATCATGCTCGTCAAGAACTTACAAGTGCAGGCAACCAGATCAATACCGATCCCTAGAACATCTGGCCAAACGGATGCACTATTGTTTAACAAAGGCATCGTCAGCATCATTTACAGTACCTGCCTCAGTTTTTTGATAGAATTCATTACGCAAGGCGGTGGTAATAGCTGCAGAAGAACGAATATGTTTTCACTTGACAACATTTAACACTATAGCTTAAGCAAATACTCTATATCTCAGAAGCTACTTTAAGTGAAGCATGTTTGTAACTGCACTAATAGAAGATTAGGATGTAATTCTACTAGGCAGACACAACTTTGCAATAGCAGGGTATTTGGCTTTCTCAGTACATCACTTGCTAATCTGACCACCTGTTTCATCCACTGCAAGATTTTACAGTTATTCAGGACTTGGAACCACAAATTCATTAAGCACAAGCTTCCTATGAATTTCAATAACGTTCAGTGGCCATGTATATAACAAATAAAGCACCTCAGTGTCACGGAGTTAGTTGGGCTAGTCTGTTAATGTAACTGTACCCTTCTCTTTACAGGTGCTTCCTTCAATAGAAGGAATTTATTATTTTTCTGCCTAAAAAAATTTACACTATGTAGGCATCAAGGCAACACTAGTGAAGAGGTTTAGTTCAAATTCACACAGACCCACGTATTAATAGGTTACAGCTAATTTTTCTTTCCTTTCTAGACACAGAGGCGAGAGAGGAGAATGAATTTTCAACACACAATCACTGAAGGCACATTGCTAGCAAACTTTTACAAGACTGCTCATGCAAAGCCTTCATCAAGAGTAAGTTAAGTGGAAAGCAGAAGTAAATAAAGTGGGAAGTCCAGAACATACTGAATTCAACAGCAAACTTCTCAGAGAATTCTCAGTAATTTTCAACCTCCAGTTTTCAAGTAGGTTCAAGCCTCTGGCCCACCTTTGTAGCAATAGCGATAGTATCTTTGTGTCTACTCTGCAGAAGAGCACTTGAAGCCAAAAGCTGCCTTGAATTACACTTTGTATAATTAGCATGTAAATCCAACCAGAATTTAATACTGGCCAAATTTACACAGAAGGATATTCATCTGACCCTAAGCTATTTGTATCCTACACAGTCTACAAAACAAGAAAGAGAGCATACCTTTATTTTGGCATGGGCTGCTCCTCTTTTGCCTTGCGTATTTTTTCTATTACATTGGCTAGAATTTGCATTTTTTTAATCCTAAGGCTCCTGGATTTCACCACTGGAAACTCAGACTCTTACATGCTAAGCTGAATGCAAGAAGCACTACACTGGCCCAAGAGATGACTGAAATTGTCCCACAGTTTGCTCTTACCAGACTCCAACATTTGATTCCACAAAGCTTAGGACTGCAGAGACATTGCTCTCCTTAGTAGTCCTCATAAAACACCTTTACAGCTGTATTTTATACATAGCTCTGCAGCTAACAGAGAGACTGTTGTTCAAGAATGTTAATGCACTACAACATCCTAACTGAAGTGAATAAAGTACAGTGCAGGACAAAGGGCACAGGGCTTGCATTAACTCCCACTAAATCACAGCATTGGATTCAACTATACGCTACCCTGCAGACTGCATCTAACACAAACATCCTGCCCTGGCTGATGATATGACTGTCTATTTTGCAACTAGATAAGTGAAGGCAGCACAAGCAGACACAATGGAAATCCAGTGGCATGGACTCTGTCAGCCTGTCTGCTTACTGCTAGCCTCTACTAAGACCAAACCAGCACATTCTTACTTTATCAGGTGAAAGCTACTTCAGGTGTGCATGCATGCACTACAGCCACATGTCCTCACAGCAGACACAATAAGTGAGAAGAAATGGAAGTGGGTGGTGTTTGTAGGTGAAAAGCAAACTCAAGGATGTCTGAAAGTGGAAAAGTAGGTCAGGGACAGGGAGGACCTCCCAGCTCAGAGGTGGATGTATCCCACGTGAGAGAGAGGCAAATGCTCGTGGGCAGCACACAGAGCATGTCCAAGCCTGGAATTTGGTAAGTATTTTCTTAACTATTCATGTGTAGCTGCTCAATACATATAAAAAAAGAAACTGATTTAACTGACACATTTTTTTCTTTTCTAAAAAGCATGAACCATTGTTCATGAAATACTATTTCTTTTTAACCATCGCTTTAAAGTCAAATGCTTTTCACCATTTTCACTTGCTTCATATTTGCACTGTAGTTATTTGTTTTAGAAGAACTTTCTGTAACACTGTATGAACAATACTACAGCCCCCCAAAAACTCATTTGAGTCTAAAAAAAATTAGAAACTAAAGTATTTCATTAAACAAAATAAAAAGTGTGAGAATTAACACACAACACTGCACCACATGATGCAAAACAGAGCGGCAGCGCCCATGGTGGCAAGTGACAGCAGAAAGCTGTGTGGCAGAAGTAGGAGCAAGCACAGCGAATGACAGCAATGAAGAATCTTCCCAGTAAAGAAGACTGTTATCAATACTATGAAAACACAACAGCCAACCTCTGCAGAGCGTGGCCTGCGCAGAACCAGACTCTTTGGATAAAAGAACTCAGATGAGGAATGCTGTCATGAAACACAAAAGGGAAAAAAATGAGTGAAAAGGAAAGCAGTTTCCCCAGTTCAGTGGTTAAGCTCTTTTTTTCAATCAAGTTGCTACTATCTACTTGCTAGATAATAACCTGTGTGTTGTAGTATCTAATGTTACTGATCCCTGCAGAATCACGGCAGCCAGTTATAAACTCCTAAGCAATATATATGTCTGTAACATATGTACGTTTGCTTTATTTTCTGCTTGTTTTGGCTTTGTAATCTTCCCCAAATATCCAGTGGGGGCAAGATCTAAAGCAACCATTGTTTCAGATCTTGACCACGTAGAATGCTGATTAGTTTTTATCACAACTCAGCTACTGAGGGAAAACAGAACTTGCTGAAAACTTCCGAAGTTACCTCAATGATAAAAGAGCTTTTTGTTCTGTTTTGCTCTACAGGGAAAGGAAACGCAGCGGAGCAAACAGGCCACATCCCTGGCTCTTTGCAGAACCACCAGAAAATCTAGGCCTGACCCTGAAAGTGGCCATATCATGTATTTATAAACTCACAAATCAGATTCCAATTCTCACATCAGGTCTAAATGTATGTCATAAGAAACTGAAAGTCAAAGTACAGTTCATAATTTAGAGGTGACATGTTCACATAGCACATAGTTCCCCCAGCTTCATTTGTTTCTGTACCTACCTCTTTGCTACTGCCTTCATTTGAATGCCAGTCTGAAATGCATCAGTCATCAAAATGAACTTAAATCGACTTTAAAATAAGGTGTCTGACTTTGCACCAGGGTAGACAGAGACTGTGATGTGCACTTGAAGCTAAAAATTCTCCATCTCTTCAGCTAGTTTCATTATAGTGCATTTATCAATGCCTTTAAAAGGCATAATAAACCTCTGCATAAGAAGCTCCCACCCAGGAACAAGGTGACCTTGGGTAGCTGCGCAATAACATGTCTCATATGTTCCCTTAATATGCATTCTTTGCTTCACTTCATTCTTATGCAAGAACTCAGAGTCCTGCAGGTGGATGAATTCATTTACATCATTCACTTCAATTCAGATTAGCTGAGGGGGAAGAAGACTGACATGCTTGGATGTGTGATGGGAAAAAGGAAAGTATTTGAACAGGACTTTGGCCATTTCCATGGGGAATGGGAACAAGCCAACTGACTTATAAGATCAGCTGGAGAAGGTTCAGAAGGGCCACAATGTAGTCAGGATTGCTTTGGTAAGACTCGTGGGTCTAAGTGAAAGGGAGGTATTGCACCCCAGCCACTCATTACAGAGCACTAGCATTCTGATACTTAAGTAGGGCCAAAACATTGTCTTACATTCAAATTGTTAAAGGAGGAAGAAAATCTAGTCCAGCATAATTTTCCATTTCCGCATGGAAATTCAGGACAGAACCATGTGCAAATGCTGGATGGTACCTACAGCAACATTTGGCCATGTTAGATCTCATGCTCATCTAGCTCCAATTATACCTGTGTGTTATCAGGACAGACCCTCTAACAAGAACTCTGCTCAACAAGAATTAATCTGCATGTTGCCATGATCACAGTGAATTCTCTGTGGGGGATGTTTTACAGACCAGTGCACCTGAGTAAATGCTGAAGGACGTGGCTTCCTGTCAATGAATCACACATAGAACACAACTGACAGGATATCCTAAGGTACATGAGAGTACCTCTTAGTTTCTTTGTCTGAAAGACATTTTATTCATATACGATCTCTACAGAAAAATTAGCAAAGTTCAAAATACCAATCGAGACATCAGAAAGAGTAAATTGATTTAGTGAGTATGGGCTTAGAACTGCCTGGTGCATGTGAAAAGCCAGGCTCCAGCATTTATCAGTGCAGCATCATTGCTACCAAGGATTTGATACAGAACATCTGTCTGGATATGCTAAGGTGACTCCAAAGGTAACTGCAGATCTTCTTGGCATTCAAATTAGGATCACTTTAGGGTGAGGTTTACTTGGATGAAAAAGCAAGAAGAGTCCATACTTTCTAAATGCTGTAAATAACCATGCAGAACAGGGGATGAACTACAGAGCAATAATAGAGATGTCCAAAAATACTAAACATATCGTAGCACTTGCCCTGTTCACACTTTCTCCTTGTCTTTCTCAGAGTGAGATAGAAAATGAAATGTCTTAGGGATTTTGCCATGTCTGTATGTCACTAAAGGTCACTATCTTTAAGGCAGTGTGCTGAGACATGTATGTGGAGTCGCTGAGGCTAAAAATCAGAGCAACACCTCTGAAGTGCCTCCACTATTTATTCTGACAGTGATGACAGCTATGTGAGAAAAAAATCCCATGAAAGAAGTCCCTCTTTTAAAAGCAACATTCAGTTATTGAGTGTGCAGTGTGTCTTTGCTATGAATTCAGCTTACCCGTAGCTTCTCTTCAGTCTTAGTGGACTGCTTACAGTCGGGATGCCAGACAGTGGAACCTGAGGGAGGAAAAAAAACCATCTTTACTCAGACAGAGCAGATAATCTACAGTCATGATGAGTCAGTTATGGAAGAGAATCCCTTCATTGCATCAGCTGGTGAATCTGTATGAACTATGCAGTCATTCCAATTCAATTCTAGCTCGTGAGAAATACAAGTGAAACAAAATATATTCAAATCTCAGCCCATCTACAGCAGCCTCTTCCTGAGGCTGTCAAAGCACTTTGCATTCTTAATTAAAACTCAAACAGCCTCAAGCAGCAAGCACCAGCTAGAGGAACTGAAAGACACAGGGCTCTTCTGTGCAGGATGGAGGGTAAGAGCAAAAGAACTGGGCCACGGTTACCTGATCTGTTCTCCCCTTACATACTGCACCATAAGTAGAGAGGAAGTTCTGATTATAGGTCCATTAATAGTGGGAAAGTCCTATGACTTCCTTGAGCAACAGGTGTCATATTCAGTTACTGTAAATTATTACTCAGATCACCTCTTCCCTGCAATTATGCAAAATGCAACAGGAAAGGCAAAATCAGAAAATTCATAGTGCAGGAGAGTCAGGGCTGTATCTCATGCACTGCTCTAAGCTAGAGAGGCCAGTGGTGAAGCACCACCATGTGAAAGAGCATCTCCATACATCACAGTGTACCATACTCACCACTGGCACATACATCATTGTACCCCAATGTCAGTGGCATGTGTTGCCCTGGCATTTCCACATGGCATATTCCAGCAATGCATCCTACTATAAAAGGCAAGGACTCTGCTGTTTGTGTCCCAAAACATGGGATTGCTATAAAATTGGAAATATCTGGCTGTCCTCAAGGTCTGAACAGCGTCAGGGGCAAGGAATACTTCCATCCCATTTCAGTTCTACTTTGGAGCGGTGTATGAACTCTGGTCACTGCTGGGAAGCTGCTGGCAGGTATGAGCCAAGTTGAGACAGAGCAGCTCACTTTCTGCAGTGAAATTCAAACCTCATTCCAGACACCGCAAAGCCAAGGCACAGCCTTGTCTGTCTGCAGGGGAGAAAATCACCTCTTCACTCTGTCCATGAGGAAACCAAACAGAGCAAAGCCCAGGTCTCCTGCTGGTGACTATTAGCGCAAATGCAGCCAAAGGAAACCCCACCCTCCAAGCCCAGGAGAGGAATGGGTCAGGGCCCCTGGAAATTTTGTTCTAACAAGCCCTTACATGGCTCAGTACAGGAGTAAAGACCAGCAGGAATGATTTCACTTCCCAGCAGCACACAGTGTAATCATCATCAGGAGACAGGAGAACGCTGTGACTCTGGATCAAGGGTCTGAGGTGTTTGGCTTTGAGTCCAAGCAGAGGAAGAAGAAGCTGTGCGTTTGGCAGGGGGAAATGCTCAGACAACAGGGAGAAGTGTACCAACAGCCTTCTCTGTAAACAAACACCAGCCCCAGAGCCAGGACCCCACAGAGCCTGTGAGAACAGGAGAGAAGCATGCCCTGTGCATTTGCTTAGGAGGTCAGACAGATCCAGGCGCTCAGGAGGAAGGGAGTTCATGTTACAAGGCTGATGAACTAAGAAGGTTTAGGTTCAAGTCTCAAATTCAGCTGTGAGCTTCCAGTGTGACCCTGAGAAAAATGATCGCTGCTCAGGACCTCAGGTTGTTTTTTCTATTAAACTGTCCCCACCATCAAAGAAAAAGTTGTCACTGCATTTTTGGGCAGTATTTAGCACAAATCGGCACCGTTTTAGGGACAGCCCAGGAGAATGATGCAGCTACTGGAAGTGGGCAAGAAATGAAAGGCAGCCTGGATGCCATTTTCACGGTGAGACTTAGCTAACGGTTGAGAGTTTTCTTTCACAAAAAGCTAAGAAGGGTGAAATAAGTGAAATTAAAAAACCCAAATCAGATAAAGCAGGCTTAAGAAGTTAAATTTGTCATGATCTTGAACTCTGAGCCACCTACAGCTTGCAGATTTTATTCATCCAAACATGACACTGTATTTCTAAATGCTTGGACATTCTCAAGCTGCATTGCCCCTCCTTTTCCTACCAGAAATAGTTTGGCAAATTGTGGCTATTCCCATTCGCAGTATACGTTTTGTTTGCTCCCTTGGCAGACACCAATCAACACATTCATTTATTCAGCTTTTTACTTTGCACATACAATTGTTTCCACATGCAGCTCTCTCAAAATCAGTAACTTTAAAACATTAAAAAAGGCTGAAAGCCTCTGCAAGAAGCAAGTGAAGTATCCCTCTCAATGCTGAGCAACATCCTAGCTCAGCAACAGTCTTCTGGGGCAGTCCCTATAGTAATAGATTACTGAGAAGTCAATGAGAAAGAGTAAGTTTCTGATGGTGCTTCTTTACCATTGTCCTGTGTTGGAGCAAGGCAAAGCCAGAGTGCTCCTACTAGCATTACTCAAACTATCCTTACCATAGAAAGCCCCCAAATACTTTGTTTTTCCATGTTCTCCTGTTGCTGGTTTCCTATGTTGAAACCTGCTGGTTTTCTAATACAAGTAGCTACCACAAACCTGCCAGGCTCCTCTATTACACAAAGCAATGCAAACACAGTGCTTTCATGTGCTGTGGAGAGGACAATTAGTAGCGAGATGGAAGCTGCCTATTTTCCTGTATTTTATCAATAACGTGATTTTGGTTCTAGCTTTAGTGTTGCATCTTTACTTCAGAAAAATGCTTGGAATGCTGTTATTCTGCACCCTAGGGTAAACTATTTGGATAGAGTCAGGATATATGTATCAGCTGAGAGCTTTGCACAGGAAAGTCTTTTAGGTCCCTTACACTCACAAGCATGCTGAATTCAGCAAGGAAAGCTTTGGCAGGACAGTCTGGAGCACACTCAGCAATAACATTACTTAGTCAGAAAACAGTTTGTGAACAATAAGGCAATGCGACTTGGGCTGCTCCTCCTCTGAGACAGAGTGAGCATGAAGAACATTAATTCGCATCCACAGGAAGAGAGATACAGCCAAGAGAACTGTGGCAGATCAAGGAGCCAGGCATCTCTCCTCTTTGACCTTGGCCAGGACAAAGTAAAAGAGGGAGATTCAAGCTGGATGTGAGGAAAAAACTTTTTACCATGAGGGTGGTAAGCTACTGGCACAGGTTGCCCAGAGAGGTGGTGGATGCACCATCCCAAGGGACATTCAAGGCCAGGCCGGATGTGGTTCTGGGCAACCTGATCTAGTTCATAGCTCATTGCATAGCTCATTGATGACCTTTGAAGGTCCCTCCCAAGCCGAACTATTCTACGATTCTATAAAATCCAGCCTAGTTTAAGCAGAAGCAATGTCTTGTGCCACCTTTGGATCTGCAGAAATTTACACCTCAGCCTGCCCAGGCAATGTGAACAACCACTCTCTGATAGACTGTGCAAACAGCACAGTGTGGAGTGAGGTCCAAAAGAGCTCAGAAAGCGAGCAGCAGAATTCAGGGGAAACCCTCTCACTTCGTCTGTTACCTCTCATACCAGCCTGTGTGCTAAGCTACCCATGAAATGCCAAACTCAGAGGCAGCCTATAAATCTGATTTTTGTTACACAGCTTTTGAAAACGCAGTCTGCTGCAGCTAAGGTGCAGGGTCACTGCAAAACCATGTTATGGCCACCTACTAGTGCAAAAGGGCTTCAAGATAGGATGAGAAAGTTAGGGCTGTTCAGCCTGGAGAAGAGAAGGCTGCGTGGAGACCTCATAGCAGCCTTCCAATATCTGAAGGGGGCCTATAGGGATGCTGGGGAGCGACTCTTCATGAGGGACTGTAGTGATAGGACAAGGGGTAACGGGTTCAAACTTAAACAGGGAAAGTTTAGACTGGATATGAGGAAGAAATTCTTTCCTGTAAGGGTGGTGAGGCACTGGAATGGGCTGCCCAGGGAAGTTGTGAATGCTCCATCGCTGGCGGTGTCCAAGGCTAGACGACATAGCCTTGGTTGGCACGCTTTAGTGGAAGGTGTCCCTGCCCCTGGCAGGGGGGGTGGAACTATATGATCTTTAGGTCCTTTCCAACCCTAACTATTCTATGATTCTACAAGTTTATGAAAAGGGTTTCAAGTGAAAGCATACAAGAACACTATTAAAGCTGTAGACCTCCTTGCCCATATTGCACAGGGATGGTTCATGAACTCCTGAGGTCTGTAACCGAAAAGTTATCAAGCCTACTTTTATTGGTTTGGAATGGAGACATCCTTACCTTGCAGATACATTTCTTCTCCTTCTGTGAACATCTGGTTGCACCTGCTGCATCGTGCACAGCTTGGATGATAATGCTTGTCACCTGCCTAAATGAAAGTAAAAGAGGGAAATGAGGGACAAATGCACTGCACTTATTATTTGTGACAGACCACCGTCATTTTTCTTCTAGTTCACCTGTTCTGATACAACATGGCCCCCATGATGTGACAACAGTGATGAGAATGTAAGATATGCCATACTGACACATATATCCTGAAACTAAGCATGAAGTTCTTCAGCAGAGTGGGGCCCACCAAGCTGCTTGTCACAAGTGATATCGGACAGATTTGATTTAAAGATGAAGGCAAACCTGATGTGCTGGGAACCCCTCCCAGTTAATGAGATACAAAATATTCTAAGAAGGCTGAATCACTGCCAGAAAGGATCTTCTCCAAACAGGAAGACAGTAATTGAAAAATAGAATGGAAGTTATAAACCAGGAATATTTTCTGGGCTCTGCCTGTCTCACCCAGCTAAAGAATATCTCTGCAGCAGAACTGTGCCACTGCTTAACAGAGCTCAGATTTTCAGTAAGGACACTGATGTTCCTGAAATAAAATTCATAGCTTCCCAAAAGGTATTCAGTAAGGTAGTTAAGTAGCTACATAGTCAGAACTGGAGAGAGTATGGGGTCTGTTACATTATGATTGACTAATCTGAGATATCCCATCTGAGACACGTCTGTGTCCCGTTAGATGGAACCAAGTTCCCAGACACAAAGGACTGAAACCTTTGTACGAGTATGCAGTTTTAGGAAGGACAGTTAGGTTGCAGCAGAGATTTCTATATTGTGAGAGGACCATGGCACATGGACAAAGAAAATCACCCATTCACACCTGTACAGTTTCAGCTTCTGTTCTTCCAGTCTGGCCTTTGAGGTGTGGTGGATTTGGCTTGGGCTTTTTGGAGGGTTTTGTGCTTGTTTTTTGGATTAGGAACAAGAAAGCCATATCACAGCCATGTTTTCATTAAAAGCTGTATTTCATTGTCACAAGCAAAAGGGGCCAATCCTTGGGATTTTCCGTAGCTACTCTGGCAGTCCTACCCCAGACTTACGAGTTTTCTGTCCCTTGTTTTGCAGTTAATTCACAATAACTTTAGTCAGTCACTTCTACTAGCTTGATCCATACTCTGTCCTAAAAGGGTCTGTATCCCATCCAATGCTAACATTAATGAGTCTTTCAGGTGTCAGATAAACATTTTACCTATTTTTCTTCTCATCTCAAAGTTTTTCTTGAGGATCCTTTAGAAAAGGGCACCTGGATTCAAGCACTCATCTGTTACTTGCTATAAGCAAGTATATATGTTTTTATATGAGAAACAAATAGAGAATTCATCACAATACCCTGGGTTGGTTCAGCTAAAAGTGCTAAACCCAAACCAATATTGAACATTATTCCTCTTACTTTGCATACAAATTATTAAATTGACATGGACTTGTGAGACCTCACTTGGAGTACTGTGTGCAGTTCTGGTGTCCTCAACATCAAAAGGACATGGAACTGTTGGAACAAGTCCAGAGGAGGGCCACGAGGATGATCAGGGGACTGGAGCACCTCCCGTATGAAGACAGGATGAGAAAGTTGGGGCTGTTCAGCTGGAGAAGAGAAGGCTGCGTGGAGACCTCATAGCAGCCTTCCAGTATCTGAAGGGGGCCTATAGGGATGCTGGGGAGGGACTCTTCATGAGGAACTGTAGTGAGAGGACAAGGGGTAACGGGTTCAAACTTAAACGGGGGAAGTTTAGATTGGATATGAGGACGAAATTCTTTCCTGTAAGGGTGGTGAGGCACTGGAATGGGTTGCCCAGGGGAGTTGTGAGTGCTCCATCCCTGGTGGTGCTCAAGGCTGGGTTGGACAGAGCTTTGGGTGGCATGGTTCAGTGTGAGGTGTCCCTGTCCATGGCAGGGGGGGTGGAAGTAGATGATCTTAAGGTCCTTTCCAACCCTAACTATTCTGTGATTCTATGATTCTATGAATGAATTGACAGCAATTTCTTGTCAAATGAAATATTAAACCTATGTGTTACTGTCACTGCCTATAAAGTCTCTTAAACCAACTGGCATGTGTGTTGGCAGGGGAAGCAAAGATCAGTTATCAATTTATAACCATAAACAATCTCTTCTGACTTTCCTATTTATCTTCTACCCACACTGACAAATCTAAAATAGGTTCTCAGGTTAAATCCCATTTGACTATAGTAGACAGAAAAATTTAGATAAAAAAAGTAGTAGTATACAATCATTTAGGGAATACTTCCAGAGCCTTAGAGTTGCAGAGTGATGGCACAGTGTCCAAAGGTGTACTGTGTTATTATAAATGTAAATATATGGATGATAAAATCGAGTAGCTTTCCACGGTTCTGCAATCTTACTGATTCATGGTTGACCACCAAACCATGTCACTGAGGGCACTCATGATCTCCAGTCACAGCCACCGCTCATCCGCCCCTTCATAGTGGCCCACACTATATAGCTGCCACCCCTACCCCTCATTATGGCTGCCCCTGACCTCACCTCACAGTCTTCCCTCGCCCTTCATGGTCACCCCTCCTGTCCCCTCGCGATTTCCCCTCATGGCCACCCCTGCTCTCCCCTTACCTCTCATGGCTGTCCCTCCTGTCCCCGCACAACCTACCCTCATCCCTCACAGCCGCTCCTGCTCTCCCCTTATGACAAGCACGAATTCCCGCATCCTGTATGGAATAACCCTATATAAATACATGGAGTTGGCACTGACTGGTGAGGAAGCAGCGTTGCTGCATTAGACCAGAGAGTTCTGGTAACCGCCGTGATATACACGAGTGAGCCGTATGCCCCTGTGGCACAGAAGAACAACCGCAGTCATTGCAGAGACGTATTCTCATCACCAATCCTGACAATAAAACCGTATGATCACCTCTCCTCTAAGGCTTAGGAATGACAGCTGGAGACTCAATAGCCAACATTCATGGATGGTGGGCTACGTAGGGGAGCTGGATGTGTACATTTTGCAGAGGACATTGCCCAAGTAACATAATTAAAAGTACAAGCTCTATTATGTACTATAACAATACCAAGACCTATAATAATAGTTTATAATGAGACATCCAGTTTTTCATAGATTATCTTTCCAGGCTCAGCTGCTATCAAGATTCAGCCTTTCTACAGCATACTATTCTACTAAATGGCTTCAGTTGGGCTATGCAAATCCTGCTTAGCTGATCAAACCAGACTGCAATGCCATTTTAAAAGCCCCTTGTGCACTGTTCACAGAGGGCTTTGAAGGCTCCCCCTGATGGGGGTTGGAGGGGGGGGTAACAACCCCATGAAATTGTCCAGAATGAGAAAGGTTGTAGAACACAAGTCACTGCATTACACGCTGCATGCATCAGGCTTAGAGACCTCTTAGAATCACAGAATAGTTAGGGTTGGAAAGGACCTTAAGATCATCTACTTCCAACCCCCCTGCCATGGGTAGGGATACCTCACACTAAACCATGTCACCTAAGGCTCTATCCAACCCAGCCTTGAACACCACCAGCGATGGAGCATTCACAACTTCCCTGGCCAACCCATTCCAGTGCCTCACCACCCTTACAGGAAAGAATTTCTTCCTCATATCCAATCTAAACTTCCCCCGTTTAAGTTTGAACCCGTTACCCCTTGTCCTATCACTACAGTCCCTCATGAAGAGTCCCTCCCCAGCATCCCTGTAGGCCCCCTTCAGATATTGGAAGGCTGCTATGAGGTCTCCACGCAGCCTTCTCTTCTCAAGGCTCAACAGCCCCAACTTTCTCAGCCTATCTTCATACCGGAGGTGCTCCAGTCCCCTGATCATCCTCGTGGCCCTCCTCTGGACTTGTTCCAACAGTTCCATGTCCTTTTGATGTTGAGGACACCAGAACTGCACACCATACTTCAAGTGAGGTCTCAGGAGAGCAGAGTAGAGGGGCAGGATCACCTCCCTCGACCTGCTGGTCACGCTCCTTTTGATGCAGCCCAGGATACGGTTGGCTTTCTGGGCTGCGAGCACACACTGCCGGCTCATGTTCATTTTCTCATCAACCAGCACAGTTTAAAAAGATAAACTAAAAGGCTGGAGGTATTTGAAGCACCAGTTAAACTCAATACACTGAGCTCCTGGACAAGCCCTTCTCACACCACTGATGCTCCAACCTCTTCACAATGTGCACAATGCTCATTTGCCTTCGCCTTACTAAGGTGCCCCTAGGGACCTCCTGAAGCCAAAACTGAACTGTTACCCCTAGGTGTCAAGGAAGGCAATGGTGGGTATCATAAGAATGATTCCAATCCCTGGGCTACAAATACAGCTGCACACAAGCTGATACAATTGCCCCAGAAACCCAGCATAAAAAGTACCTGCACTGAGCACAGACACAGCTTTAACCCCATGGTAATAGTACTTCAAAAGCGAAGGACTGTGTTTTCTGAGTCCATCCCCTCTGTCCTCACTTCCCACAAGACTAACTTTTATTCTAGAGCTTTAGGCTGATTAAATAAATGTTTTCCTCTTCAGGGAACATGAAGAGCTTAAGATTTCCTATTATTCATGCCTTCAGTTCTGTCCTTCCTTCCAGAACAACAGTGAACAAGAGCCAGAGAGAACAATAACAAGAATCCCGCTAGGAGAGCTCACATGCCAATGGGTCTGGTAGAGGAAGAACTAATTACTAACAGACATTTTCTGCTGGCCAAAGGACACAATTAAGTGCATAGTTCTTGCATTACGTTTGCACAGCTGCACTTACTCTCCATTCAAAGATATCTCAGCAGTCACCTGACAAACAGCTATTAAACATGTAAAAAGCTTTACTTTTCTAACACTAAATACCACAAAACCTGCTATATAGTTGAAAGAGTACATTTAAAACTAAAAGCTCCCCCTTCCTTATGTATGTACTTCATTTTTATGAGCAGGTATAATAGGCCAATTTGATGGAGAAACCTAAACAAATATTTAGTTCTACCATGACTGAAGAGAATGACCTGATTTCTTAACTCCCTTCAGGACTAAGGAGCAGCACAAAGAATAACTCAGACTCATCTTGTAAACCCCCTAAGGAATGTCGTGCATTGTAAAAGAGAAACTGTGGCAGTAGCCTACCATCTTCCAGTGAAGCTTTATTTTAATTACTTGCAGAGGTCACAGAACCTTCAACCCTGTTTGATGTTTGGTACAACATCAAATTCCATTGTTTCCTTCTCTGCAGGCTTCTGTGATCTCATGAGTAGCTGAAACAGCATAAACAGTACGAAGACCAAAATCTGACTCTCATAACATCCTGACCCAAACTGTCCACTCATTTTTCCCAGGCTCTTGTCTGTTTAGCAAGTCACTACAAATATCTGTGCTCAGATACTAAAATAAAAGTGCAGCCCCTTCGCTTCCAGAGGACTTCAGAATCTACCACAATTTTCTCTGTTACTACCAAAGGAAAGAAGGTCTCATACAATTTAAACGTTGAACAAATTCCAGACTGATAAATCCTTGTTTGACATGTATCTTTAAAGCCAGAACCTTCTAAATGTATTTTTAACACTACTGTCACACCATCTCAACAGAAACGGCTCTCAAGCTCTCTGTTCAACCCAAGACAGGACAGAGCAGCAGGAAGCACAGCCCACACTGGCAGTTCCCAAGCTGATGGGGCTGCAAGACACAAGACAGGGGGAAAGCGGGAAATAGAGCGTGAGATCGTGACTGTAAATCTGGATGACAACATGCATGCAAAAGATGTGGAAGACCCTCTGAGCCTTCCATTGATTGCTGTGTTGGGCAAGCCAAAACTGCAGCTGTCCTCCTGCCATGAACACTTGCACTGTTAATTCATGCCACTTTCTGATTTTTATCCAAGAATACTTTCCAGCATTCCAACAGTGACTGCCAGTGTCATGGTAGTGCACCCCTTAACAGACATACTGCAATGAACTTTGTAACTTATTAGTGTTAATTCTATCACCATTCAATATAGCCATACTCATTAGTTGCTGTTAATAGCACTGCAATTGTTAGCTGCTTGGAATATAACTTTTCCTCTTAGCAAAGATGCAAGTAATGATTCACACTAAATCCCCAGTTGTGCAATTGCTCTGCTGGCATGAAGAAAGAAAGAGTCCTCATGCCAGCTGAACATCAGCTGGACTTCCTTTAATAGTTAGTAGTTACTTGTGACCACACTGTTAGCTCGGCTTTGAGTTCTCATTTTCCTGCAACATCCAGTGTTGAGCAAACTGCACACACAGGTGAAATTATAACTACCGACTATGGTCGTTATGAGAGCTATTAATTCTGTCTTCATGGGGCAAATCCACCTATTGCTACATCAGGACCAAAGTTAAGAATTTAAAAGCAGGCAGTCAGTATAAGGAAAGTAATTGCACTCCACTAAGAAATGTGTTCACAGTAGCCCAAAGTAGCTGGTTAGAATACTGTGGGCAGTACAGAGGAGCAAAGCAACAGCAAACACAGCTTTATTGCCTATTGCCAGGTTTTCAACATCTCTTAGGATCCTGGGTTACATTTATGCATAGAGAAACCGAATTCCAGTGACTGACCTTATACTTAATCAGAAACAATCCAGAGGCAACATACGCACTAGATTTTATTAAATTTCATTTTAATTACAATACAGATCTGTGAATTCATTGCCTCCATTACGCTTAGGCGTCACAAAACACTTAATATACATAATAATGCATTAACTAAATATTCCTTTATCTTGTATGCATTTTGTCCAGCATGTATTTTTGACATGAAAATACACTTCACCTGAAGGAGCTGTTTACAGCCACGTTCATATTGTCGGAATCAGAATCAACCAAGCAAAGCTACTTTACAGTAACTTCACCATAGTGCCAAGGGCATTTTCAAACAGCCTAATACTGGCACAACCACAACTCTGTCCCAGTCAGCCAGCAAAACTCCTCTACTGACTACTGAGTGAGTTGCGTAGGGCTGCTGAGCTATAGTTGAGTGATGAGTTCTTCTGCAGTAAGATAAGAAAGCCATTCCAGCCCCAGCTTCTAGCCTGCTGAAAGCAAAGCCAAGCCCTTGCCTGGTTTGCTGCTCAGCATTAATTGTATGGCCCAAGTCAAAGGACAGCTTGGAGTCTTGCGAGTGGATTATGTACCAGATGCATACAATATGCTATCTTCCCTAACACCAGGGATCTTCCACTTCCTGAGTCATATTCATGTTTTCTTTTGTTAGGTGATAACAGGACCACCGAGTTATCAGGAATATGTGAGTTCAAGTGTGAAACACAACCACGTTTCTCCTTTTAACTCTCTGCATGAAGTGACTGTTAGTCCCTTGACCTGTCCCTCTGGCTTCTAATAACAGAGCTTGATGTGTATATATTAGCATATCACATTAACTGAAGTTGTACTTGCACTAGTGCAATAGTATCCCCAAAACAATGGAAAGTACCCTGGGAGACTGAGATACTACTAGTTTCTGTAATTAGAAATACCTTTATCCCATCAGTAAAACTATAGCTGACTTCAACCTGCCAAGATTTAGCTAGGAAGGTCAGTAGCAAGCCGCCTTTGTGTATTAAAAAACCCCAACTGAGTTATTTAATAAATCATAAAGTCTTGCACCTGACAGCACATAATAAATATGAGACCTCATTCTAATATAAAAAGGTTCTTTGCAGTCCCCCCAGATTAGCCATTATCTTCATTCTGATCATGATTAGAGCAGTATAAATAAAGAGATAAAGAAAATAAGGAAACAAAGAGCAGCAGTACACATGCTATAAAATCATAGAATGGTTTGGACTGAAAGGGATCATAAAGCTCATCCAGATGCAACCCCTGCCACAGGCAGCTCCACCTTCCACTAGACCAGGTTGTTCAAAGCTCTGTCCAATCTGGCCTTGAACATACACACACACACATATATGTAAATGTGCATATGGAAATTTAAAGGAACATATGTATTCCTAGATTTTAAAGTAACCATAAAACCAGGAACTTTTAAGACATCCTACTAATGTCCAAAATTCTGTATTCTAAAATACAAACAACAAAGTTATCTTAGCCCATAGGCTGGATGCACAGGAAAATTGTGAGAACCAAGATGCTATTAACTAAAAGCAAACTAAAGCAAAAAAACAAGGCAATGACTAAATGATTAAGTTTGAAATAAAGACAACCGATAAGAAAGCTGAAGCTACCACAGAAATAACTGGACAGTAAGTTCAAGGCAATAACAGTCTTTATTAAAGCATGATGGGGAAAAAATAAGGAAGAAAACTAATCACAGCTGAGGCAAAGATCCCTCGTTAGCTGCACATGAAAAATGATGAAAGATGACACAGAAAAGGCAGGAGTATTCAGGAGGTGTATCTTTCAAGTCTGTATTTAACAATGCTGAAAGACAGATTCTTCCTGTTTGATACTGTTTATTGAGCAAGGCTTTTTGAACTGTTTGCCATGAGTCAACATTTACAAATGAGGAGATTTGAATAACTTGTACTCAAGGGTCCTAAGAAAACTGTGGCTAGGCAGTTCTCTGCCAGATGGATGTGTTAGCAGGGGAGGCTCTGCTGAGCCAGGTACCTCTGAGCTGACTTCCTTCTACTCACAGCATGAGGTACCTCTGCTACTAGCCAAGACAGGAACATAAAATCCTTCCTGGTAAACCTGGGGATGACTCAAAGACAAGGTTTGCTCAAGCTGCCTAAACCCAACAAGTATGTTTCGTAAGTCCAACACAATATGCTGCAAATCAAGGAAGCAGGGCCCTGTGAGACTGAGGGCTGTGTTGTGGGCAACAGCAACTGAGAGAGGTGGTTTGAGATCATCGTTAATAATACCCCAGAAAACGCTCTCAGCGTACCTGAAAGGGCTGGCTCTTCTGATCATTCAGAACATAAAAGAAAAGCAGAAAATACCTTTTGACTACAGATACTGCAACATCACCATAGAACACTGATGAGTGCATACATGTGGATTTACAGAATAGAATTCAGAGGAGAACCACCAAAACAACATGAGTCTTCAGCAGTGAACCTGAAGGTCAAGTCATTACTCAGAGAGAGGTTACAGAGATGACTAGATCACAACGGACAGGTGATTAAAAGCCAAGCAAAGAGATAATAGCATGAAAGAGCACGAGCTTTTCAATCCCACTGAAAAAATTATGACATCGAAAAGCTGCAGTCAGACAAATTTAACCTCAAAATAAGGTAAAGTTTCTAAAGAATAAAGGTAATTTAAGCAGCAAAAAAGAAAATCTTTGGCCTTATAATCACTCCACAGCCTTCAGGACAAGGCAGGATAATTCCCCAAAGGATAAGCTTTCATTCGGTTTTGAGGGAAAAGCTGTGATACTTGAATAAAGGTCAACCAAGATGATCTTAGCAATTCCTCTGATCTTAAAATCCATTCCAATGGGCCTTACGTATAGAGAAGCTTTTACACATGCATTAGGCTGCTCCTAGTGTGCACAGGTCTGGACCAAACCAGCAGAGTAATTAGAGTCAAAGGTTACACTGGAAAAGTATCCAATGGAGTTAAATCAGTTCACTGAGACCTTGGCTAAGCAGCAGAATTCCTGGTGTAGCAGGGGCTCTGCGGCTAGAAGGGAGTTTTTGTTGATGTGGCTTGTGGTTCAGAGAGACAGCTCAAGTGCAAGGCCAGGAGACATTCTGGGGTTGGGTGTGCTCCATCAGCACCAGAACTGATACAGACCCAGAGTCCAGCTCTGCAATGTGGCACTAAGTACAGGAAAGGAATGGGAGAAAACAGGTCAGTGTAACACTAGGCAAAATTCATGTTGACCTATTCAGTGGGCAAGTGCACTTTGGTACCAATGAATCGAGTGAGAGCTTGAGGGATGAAGCAACTCACCTTGGATCAAAACTGATCTTGCAACAGAGCCAAGCAGAGAACTCAAATTCTCGGATTCCCAGCCCTGCCAGACCTCCGTGTTTGCACACCACTAGATCCAAATAACTGTAGCAGAGTTTCTCGTTCTAACACAAAACTGTCTTTCCAGTTTTCTGTCCGAAAGGTATTTCAGGAACTGCACAACCTTTGGCATGAGATTTAGCAAAGCCTGGTCTCCATCCTGCTGTCTGCATTCAGTTCAGAGGGAGTGTCCCGAGAACAACAGAGAAATTAAAGTTGCAGAGGGTAAAGGGTGGGGAAATAAACCAAGTATGTGCGCAGACACAAGACATTCGTGGACAATAACCAGAGAATATAAACCAAAGGTAGCCTGTAAGAAACAAAGCAAGTCATGAAGCACTCAATTTATGCTAATATATACCTGGTAGACTCACAGATTGTTCTAATAGGAAAACATGTTAGGAGTGAACTAAGCAGGGCATATCTTTCTCTTACTGAGTAGAGCCCGTTCTTGTAGCAAACTGATCCTAAATGTCATGCCATTCCAACTATTCTGATCCAATAGTGCTTTAAAAAGCCTAAAGAAGAGGTTTTACCCTTTATTAACCCATATATAATTATGGGCCTGGATTTAACTACATCCAGGCATTTGTCAGGAATCCCTGTTTTGTAGTTCTGGCCAAAGTGTTACACTAAATTTAAAATGGAAAAATCAAAGGCCATCAAGGTAACCTGTGGACTGTTTGCGCAGTGAAACAGTTGTCCCTTTTTCGAATAGAATAACTTTGAATGAATCTCAGACCACCAACATGGACTCTGATAAAAGCAGAGCCTTTTATTTCTGGCAGAAGTCCATTTTTTTGTCCTATTTCTCAGTTTTCTCATTGCTGATACATGTGATTTCCAATTATAGATGCAAAACTATGCAAGCATATCTGTGAGTCCTAGCTGGCACAAACATCCCATCGGAATGTATTTGTCAGAGCCAAAAGACAAGGATTTGACTCCATATGAAATCAAGATTTCTAGTTACTACTAGAACTATGACAACAAAATAACCATGATACAATATTACTATGGTGCTAAACAGGAAAGAGGTGATGAACGTAACACAGAAAGGGATACCTAACATCATTTGCTGCCATTCAGTATCCAACTGTGCAGAGGGTCTCCATGACCGTTGTCTTAACAGCAGTAGAATAGTTCAAGGGTGCTGCTGAGATAAGTCTGCTTCAAGTTTTTTACTGCTTTAGTTTTTATTCTCCTTACTGTTAGGAAAAGAACATTTTTCCAGCCAAGATGCAATTGCTTTACAGAATCAAAGCAACAGCAGGGCCATCTGTACGCACAACAAACCTCTCTCTCCAAATCCTACATATAAAAGTCGATTTCTTAACATTTAAACTCATGCTCAAATGATTTATGTCAGAGACCTCTGCAAACCACAATATGTCCCAAGCTAGTTTCACAGACAGTTTAAATGCCAGAATACGTGTTCCTTGTGATGAAAAGGCGCATCTCTTGCTGTGTGCTATTTCTCCCCCTTACAGAGAAAATGGCTTGTAATAAATGTGATATATCCCAGGTATCTAACAGAACTGTTAGGCCTGCATGATCTAATGTAGCATGGGCAGGTAATTAAGATCTACACATTCAGTGCTCCAGGTGGTCATTTTAAACATTTAATCACCCACAAAAACCTCTTGTGTATCACATTTCTTCACCTGTAAAGCACCTGCTCAGTAAAGGCAGGTGTTAATTCTGTGGACTTCACAATCCCTAGGGATTCCAGGCATACCTTTTGGGTTTGTTTTGTTTCCTTTCATTTTGTGTACCCAGGAAAGCACCCAGTCACAGCAGACAAAGGACCGGGGACAGTCCTCACAGAGGGAGCACTGAGCACAATAGCCAGACAGATGGAGCCTGTTACAAACAGGTGACAGCCACAGACCTGCCCCAACAGGCTCTTCTCCACTCCTCGAGTTTCGGACATGTTATTGCGGCATTCTTCCCAACAATGACTTTTTAGGGGGGACAGGTCTCAGTCCTACCCTGCTCTTTCAGAAGTCAGGGGCAAACTCTCCACTGATTAGACTTAAAAATGAAAGATGACAATCCTGCAAAATATATTTCACCATTTTATCCAGTTTTCATTGTCATCTCAGTCCAGGAGACAGAAAAAGTAACAGGCAGAAATAACTTCGTGCTGTTACACAGTGCATGCTCACACTGCCCTGTCGCTACATCCCAACTGACAGTGACACTGTGACACTGGAGGACCTTGTGATTTCAGTGTAAGTACTTTGGCACAGGGACCATTATTAATTGCATATCTCTGTTGGGGGTGATTGTAGCAGGCAGCACTACCACAAACAAAGGTTTAAAAGATGAACAGAAGCAGCAATGGGAGCTATGAAATGCAAAAAGAGTATTATATTTTCCCTAAAGCAGACTGCTCCAAGAGAAGAACAAGATGTGCTCTGCAGCGACAGCCACGCAATTGAATTCTTAATACAGCTACAGAACAAGAAAAATAAAGTCACCTAGGTAAGTTACTCTTCTAGTAAAACCTGGTATGTGTTATGTGCACCTCTAAGACATGAAAAAGCTACTTCTTTTTAAGTATCTGTTCTGTGTTACTGGAATACATGCAACCACCATATATCACAAAGGCTGCTGTAAACTTTATACTAACAAATGCCTCCCCTGAAATGTCATTTTGAAGAACTCTGACCAGGCTGCTAAAGTTTTCCAGCAATATTTAGTGCAAGAAACACACTAGAGAATACGTAACTAAATCAACAGGTCGAAGCTAAAGATGCTGTGCTAGGAACTGTAGATCCTAACCAACGACACTGTACTCACTGAAGCATTTCTACAGATAAGCCCTATTTTTATAAGCACCTGCAAGATTTCACAGATCCCTTTGTGGAAATCAGGAAGCTTTAATTGGATGGTTTTTCAAACCACTTGTTACAACTTGCTCTTCTCATTCACCACCCCTGTGTTCTCTTAACATTCCTCCCTTTCCTATTGATGTTCAAATTGACTGAAGGACGGTTTCCAAACGGCTGCTGAAAAGTTAATGCCTTGTGATTACGCTGCCATAGCAACTGAACTTCTGTTGGGGCTCTGACAACTTCTGATACTCTTTTGTCATCTTTATATGTGAAATCTTTCCCAACTACAAATATCTCTGTTGCCAAATTCAATCTGGTGGGGGGGGAGGGGGGGGGGGGAGGGGGAAAGGGAGAAGATCACCAAAATTCTGCTCAGAAAGATTTTTACACGAAGCAATTTGGGTTATTTTCCTGGAAGAATATTTGGGTTTGACCCTGTGCATGGCGCAACTGCTCTGGGCAATTACACCAGCATATTTTCATCAGGAAAAGGTAGCATAAGTAAAATCTATGCTGCTACCCAGCTACATAGACAACCTGTCTAAAGCATTTACCCATATCTTGAGTCATTATTAAACCTTTCATTTCCCCATTTTTATGCAAACAAACCCCACATTAGGGGAAAAAAAAACCCCACAAAAATATCAGTGTTCTGTATTAACTGATAAAACACATTTCTCAGCAAAAAGACAGGGAAATGGGAAACATACTCTAACCTTATTTCTATGCAACAAATCTCCAGAAGTGATCAAGAGAGCCCACAAACTATATCAAGAATCATTTGAGATAAAGGATTGCATTGTTCCTCCATACATAAGCGATCAGTTGCAATCAGAAACTGCCCAAGCTCTGTGCCATTCTCTCCCTGGCAGTTTGAAAGTGTGCTAGCTGTGCTCTCTTTACCTAAACCACAGAATGACACGCAGCCTTTTAAAATACACACAGGAACAACAGTACAAACACCACTAGCAAACTATTTGGTCACATCGCAAAGTGCATCCCCTCTCCCCACAAAAGCAAGCTATGACCCGTTCCAGTTCAGATCTAGTTTCACAGGAAGGGCTTTACCTTCTGATACTAATTCTTCAGTCTAAGTCCATTCCCTTCTCAGCTCTGTGGGCAGCCTCTCTCCACCTCCGTTACGATTTGGAGCCCTACCAGAAGCGATGTGCAGAGGGCTCTCAGCGATGCAGCTCCCGGTGCAGCGCCTGTCACTGCACCCAGTGCTGCTCCTTGCTCCTCTGCTCTGCCCGCATTCCCCTGCACACACCCACCACAACAAGGAAATAATCCTCCCTGCACGTTAAACCCACTCTGCAGGGACTCGGCCAACCCATTCTGCAAAAGGAAAAGGGGGAAGAACACCAGCCCAAGCAGGGGCAGGACCATTTCTCATCACTTGTGTGGCATTATTTGATGTTGATACAACTCGGAACGTATTTCCCTTGGGGAGAAGCATCTGAGGAGTATGAAATTAGTGCTCTCTTTCTCTGGACGTTATTAAATATTACTTCCACTGCTTCTGAAGAATTTACACAGCCTCCTGGGTGATAGACTAGTTTTGTCAGAAACAGTTACACTGAGATCATTATCCTAGTCTAATTTAGGTTAATGCAGGCAGAGTGCTGGAGACACTTATTATAGAATAGTTAGGGTTGGAAAGGTCCTTCAGATCATCTACTTCCAACCCCCCTGCCATGGGCAGGGATGTCTCACTTCTCCCACTTGTATCCCTTTATCCTATTTAAACATTTTGGGTGCTATCACGCTTCAGACACACTCTATGCACATTTGATGAATTTACAGTGGGCTCTGCCCACTGACCCTGTCTGATCTCTCAACAGGTATTTTCCATAGTCAAAACTGTCCTGTGGTGTGTATATACCTGTCTAAAAGGACAAGTGACCACAGCACGTGCTTCTGCTTTTCCTTATCGTTCACCTGGGACACTCAGGCAACATGTTCATGTTTTCTCATTTATTGTAACAGCAGTAAAACTAAACACAAACAGAGCAGACCACAGAACTAACAAAGCAGGCTGCAAACTCCAGCACTGCTTCTCATTTGCTGGGTAGCCTTTTCCCTGCATTGTTATGGTGTGTGAAGATGACAATGATGGTGTGAACTAGGAGATACTGGTTGAGAGCAAAGCCTCCCCAAACCTGTAAAACACCTAAACAAGTAGATAGCTAGGGCCATGAAAACAGAAGGGTAATATATTCTTCAGAGATATTTCTTTACCACAACTTTAAAATACTACCAAAATAACTTGGAGTCATCATATCATAAGTGTTTGTTCAATTCATTAATTGCTTCATTTATGAAAGTGTCTAAAAACTTACATCACTTCAACCTGTATTAGCAGCCCAGGTTGCATCATTAAATCCAGTCAATTGCATGTTTTGTTCGTACTTCCTGCATAATGACTATGAAAACAGGTTTGCTGATTATTTCATTCAGCAGAAGAATATATGGTAGCCTTTCATTTAACATTTCTGAATGGAATTGAAATAAACCTCTGCTTGTTTTAAGAGATACTCTACATGGTTCCTCAGTCTATAAAGTGTACTGCTTTAAGAACACAGGACAAGAAACATGAGTATATTGAAGTACCTAATGAACTCTACTGTATGGATTTTTGCAGAGAAAGGTGATGTTTCCATGTGAGCTATAAGCCTACAGCTCCTTAAATAAATTACTTAAACGTGTAGGCTACCAAGTTCCCCTGAAAGTCAGTCAACTGAAGCATCTGAATACAAATACACGAGCAAAGCTGCTTAAATGGGTAAGTGCTGGCAGAAGGCACATGCTTGAACAACATAAACAGGCTTTGCTCAAATAAATCATTTACAGTTCGTATGGGAACCACCAGTGCTGTTCTGTCACCTCTTCGTTATTCATTTATTTAGAACAAATTCATTCACATGTAAAGTATCAGCAGAAACTTCTCCTAATGCCTCACAGCACAGGTATTTAGCTCCTAAAACAGTACCTGAAGAACCTCACAGGCTGCTCACATTCTTTGCCTCTTAAACATGGATACGGTCTCCTTAGGCAACCATAGCAGCTTTTGCTGTTTGTGCTTTCACCCTCATAATTATTATGGTTATTTATTTCTAACTTCAGAAGTCAAGGTGTCTCAGAACTGACATCTTCCAGAGTTGCTGCAGCACAGATGAGACACCCTAAACTTCCGGCACATTAAAGTAACGCTACCTACAAGTACTAAACCTCCTTCACATTAAATACCTCATCTTAAATTACTCCTCCTCTTTAAAATCAGGGAAAGCTCAGCATAAATTACAATATCAAACCCACATTTAGGACTTGACCTTGCAGGCTGAAGTCAAGGGAGCCTTCTGGTGTCCTGGCATTTCTCTTTTCAGGTCCATCTGTTAAAATGGCATTAGGCCACTGCTTACAAGGTGGGGTGCAAGTTTCAACAGTGCATACAGGAGATGATCACAGGGCAGGCAGCAGACCCTTGGAACAGGAACTCGAGCTATGCACAGCCAGGAGTAATCACACAATGGCCATTAATTTCCAAATTAATAAGAAGCAAGTAGTGTTCTAAAAATCAACGGGTAGAGTAGCAGGATGGTTGAGAGATTTGATATATACATCTCCATCTCTAGATCATGAGATCAAATCCTGTGCATACCAATAAGAGCCAAAACAAGTGAAAATTGTAAGACCTGAATCTTATTCTTGGGCGCTCTGTATGATTTCATGCAAAACATCCACCTCTTTCTGCCCTGATGTCTTCCCTTTGCAAAACTCAAAGAATAGCACATAGGAGTTTTGTAAGAGACTTTAGATAAGCAAAGGTGAAATACATGGATATAAGCAAGATTCACTATTCTCTGAAGTCAATGGAAAGCTTCTCATTGATGTACTTACAGTTAAGTCCTGGAGAAATAGCTATATTGTGTATGATAACCACATTAGACAAAGAATATTAGGCCAGCATCTTTCAAATAGCACAATATGTGCTAAAGTTTACTTATATTTGTGGAGCTACACATTTCTACACAGAAATTTGCAGGATTAGGATCTGATGGGCATCTTTTAACAGGCAAGCCTTGAAGATATGAAAACAATAGCTTAGTGGAAAGCCTGTGTGAAAGCCCTCACTCTTACTATGCCATTACTGCCTGATAAAAACGTTTATTACCAGTTGTTGGGAAATGAGTGATTTTTCATAAATAAAGATTCCTTTCTGCTGGAGAAACCCAAGGAAGAACACTGATCTCTGTTGCCTTGACAACAGTGCCTGAAATGATATGTTAAAGTATCCAGTATGCTCAAGACAGTTCCAATATCTATTTCACATTGGATATGTACCACATTTATTGTGTTGGCATGCACTCATCTATCATCTGTGACTGTGTGCCAAATAATACATGAGAAATATCTGAGCTGACTTAAATGCACATGATATTTTTCTTGCACATTTTCATGGCTATTGAAAGTTGTTCTATCTATGGCCTAGAAAAATGAGCATTCTACCATGATATGTGGGCATTAGCAAAGTAAGTACTGTTTTTCTAGTCATGCATTTCTTTTCTGAGCAGAGAGATCACCTCTACAGAAGGCTGGAGGGACTCCATCCTCTCAAGACTTGAACCTCAGAGTTTGAACCCAAACCATGGCCTTTCTGACAGGCTGTGCAGAGTGTGTCTACCAGGGGCACAGCAGAGCTACTTCTGAGATGAAGACTTTCAGATCTCTCTTGCTAGCTGCTTGCTGTAAAAGACTAAAAGCCTGATTTTCCATGCTAAACCATACTGAGGGACAAAACCAAGCAGGAGCTGAAAGTCTAGAGTGTTGCAAAGTATCTCAATTTCTCTTTACATAATGATTTGAAACAAAACATCTTTTACTGGAAAAAGATACCACCAGCCTCTGTGAACCCAATGCTAAGTTTCATGCCATCATTTCGCGTCAGTTTTTCTATAGACTGTCCCAGATGTAATAAGAATAAGCCACAAATAAAACAGCACTACAATGGCATGCTGCCCATCGCTTCTGATCCATTAGAGGGAAGTGTTTGTGCACAGTGTACTGTGTACTTCCCTCCAGTTTCTTCTAATCGTTGATGAAGATGATGAAATAGCACCTGACAAATTATTTTATTGACAAACAAAATGGAAGATACTGATCAGTGAATTTATGTACTACCATTTTTATTAACAAAAGTAGTAACAAGGTGAAATACAAAGTGTTTTGTTTTTTTCCCCCCACTGGATGTTAGTAGCTATAATGCTATAACTTGGGCTGGTCAATGATGCCACAACCTTCACCTAGATAATTCCTCCGACTGCGCTACTTTACACCAAGAATGTGGTTTCCTCCCAGGAGAGGCAGCAGGACAAGAGACAACTCACATGATATATAAATCATTAAAACCACCCACATTTGCCAAAGAAAACAAAGAGGTAAGACACTAATCCTCCTGTGAGAATCTCACCTAAATTAAAACTTGAGATGTACTGAGATGTTGTGGGTGATTACCCATACAGGATAAGGAGCTTGTGAATGTCCCGCATCAAACGGGTCTGCAGCCCCCCCTGAACTGTGGCATCCTGTGCTGTGAATTATGTTTTGTGGCCCTGTGGCTGCTTCCAATCTCTCACCTCCATTATTACCTTTAGAACACCTTTTCTGTCTAAATGATACACAAGTGCTGACCCAAGCTTTTCTCATCCTACGTTTTGACTTATCAGTTCCTTTAGCATAATTTTAGAGGCATTAGTACCTCTGGAACTCTGCATATCTGACAGTGTAAAAGGTTTCTAGGATGAGCCCACAGTTCTCACAGATTGCTCTGATTATTGAATGTGAGCTGCTCACCTCTATCTTCCAATCTTTTCAAGCACCATTTAGTAACAGAAAGTGCTTGAATGTCTCTTCTACATCTGCAGTCCCTGATGATACCTTGAGAAATCTATTCATGGACTATCCAGGCTGCTAATACATACTGGATACAATTAAGCCAATTGTCTGAATGGCCTCCCTGACTACACTGTATGGATTTCTTTTGGTGAAAGTTTCTAAGGACTTGTCCAATCTACACCCTTGAGATAGCAGTCAGCTGCACGATACAAGTAGTTCAGCTTCCACAGGCTTCAGCAGTTTGGTCTTAGATATTGAGAACTACTGCTGCCCTCTACTGCATTATTATGGGCTGTGCCCTGGTAATCAATGAAAGCCACAAATACTGACGGAACACTTCTACTTTTACCCAGAACTTAGTATGCTTTATTTCCATGTATTGATAAGATCATTCAATCACTAAAGCTGGAGCCAAGCTATACAGCCACCTCTTGACCCGAGCTCAAAGCTTAGGTTCTTTCCATAGAACAGAATTTCCTACAGGGAAGAGAGGTACCACTTTTACTTCTCTTATCTCAGTGACAGTAAGACAAGGAAGATTTTCTGCATCTTTGCCCTTTAAACATTTCAATGATGACCCAGAGGGATCCATGCATTGTTCCAGGATTCCAGTTCAAAGGGGACTCATCACCACCATGGGAGACGGAGATCAGCGCTAACAGCAGAAAATGCACATCTCTAAAAAGATTTGGCCAGTTTCAGTGAGAAAGGAGAACTCCAACTAAGAGTCAGCAAAAGAGATGGTTCAGATGGTTTCTGCCTTCTTGTTTCTGAATGTATAATTTACCTCGCCAGCACAGTTCTCTCTCTCACAGGTGATTCAAGTCCTCAACTTACCTCTATAAATACATCAAATCGACACAGACTAAGCAGTGCAATAGATTTTGCACATCACCATTAAAAGAGAACCATAGAAACCAGAGATCCATAGAAACTAGTGCAATTAATTCCCCATCACATAGTTTTCCTGATGACTGCAAAGCTAAAATGTTGAAAGTATTTCTGAAAATCAGCAACTTTACTCTAAAATCAGCAGAAAAATAACCTTTCCTCCCCACTTGCACGGGGACATGATGGGACACGGCCCAGTTCTTCAACTCTGGTTTCCAAAATACATACCTCGAGGACTTTCCCGGTAATGAACTGGTGACATGCTTCGCATTTGACTCCAAAAAGGATTTGATAGTCCTTTTCACAATAAGGAGCAGCGTCTCTGAAACAAGAAATCCACAAATTACAAACCCCCTTTTAAGAAAGAGGTTACAGCATGACTTACGCTCTTCTTTGTCTTCCATCTGGAGATCCTTCACAGCAATAGGCAAACGGGAAAGAATTCAAGGGAACTATTTTGTAAAAGAAGGAAAAAGCCCCAATATATTCTCATCAGTGCCTCTTAGAATTATTCCTTAAATTTCCACCAAGGAAGGGCATCCAGTACAAACCACTGAAGTAGATCCCATTTTTTTATAGCAGACTCTACACATGGTTCAGTTTTAGGGAGTTTATGTCCACGAGGACAAGAGGAGATCGCAGTTTTTATTATAGGCAGGTAGATTTTGTTCACATCAGCAACAAAATCTTTGGTAGCCTGTGAGAGTATAAGCAGTTACTTCTAGGTGCAAAGTTATGTTGGTTTCTAGTATGAACAAGGAACATAAAGTAAAAGTGGAAACATTAGTCAGCTTAGGAGTATTTCTCTTTTGAGAAATTACAGATGCTACCTTTTATTAAATGTTATTCACCCCTCAATGACACGTTTGTGAAACAGTTTCCCTATTTCGTCTCTTTGTTACATGTTTGAAGGGGGCGACAGAGACCGTATCTTCATTCCCTCTGTTCTATCACCACACTGCTTTCCCCTGTTCTTTTCCTCTACACCTCCTACTGCTCAAGCCCCTCCTCATTAGCTTTGTATACGGAGATGAGAAACAGAGTGCCAAGTCAATCACATCATCACATTTATTCTCTACCAAATGCAAGCAATGGACATGTTCCTACTTTTTCCCTCAAAATCACATTTTAGAAAGCAAAATGGCAAAAAAATTGTATCTTGCTAACACAGAAAACACGTGCAGGAATTCATCTAATCCTTTATGGGAACATGGAGATATACGCCCTTCCGTACTGGTCTTAGATACAGACTACAGTCATCAAGCACCACTTCTCAGTTGCACTTCTCAGTTTCCTTTCCCAAATCAGCTCTCACGGGGAACAAAGGTTTTGGTGTATGTGGAAAGGTGGCCAAACCCAGATTTTGACAGGTGAACTTCGCTGCCAGATTTTCTCCATTAGCAATAAGAACTCATGCCAAGCGTGCAGAAGAGACACAAATGTTACTTACTTGCTGATGTATTCCCCAGTTAGGACCTTCCCGCAGGCCTTGCACTTAAAGCACCCCAGGTGCCACTGCTTATCAAGAGCTAGCAATGCTTGGCCATTTTTTATGTCTCTTCCACAGCCAGCACAATCTGCAAACAAACAAATGTATTTGTTGTCAGTTACCTGGTTCATTAACCCTCATCAGCCACCCACCCACTGCAACACTTGATAATCAAAGGGGACCATTACATGGCAGTGCAAAGGTGCATCTTCCTTTCCTCAAACGCTTCCCAGGTCCTGCACAAAGATCCAGTTATCATCATTATAGACACACTCAGTAGAAGAGGGAAAGTACCTCTTCTGGTTTTCATGCTGTTTATGATTCAAAGACTGCCAGGCAAGATAGAGCTGCAGAAATCATCACTGCAAAAAGCTCCTGTCTTCTAAAGCAATCGGTGTTATTTCTCGGGTTGCTTTTAGCAAGCTCTTGACTGCCTGCACGAAGCCGAGTCAGGAGACCTGAGTGAGCACCATCAGGATGCTGCACTTCCCCATTGGGTGGCAGCAAAGCCCAACGTCTCCCCCGGCTCAGGGCGGTGGCATATCACAGCCCGGAACAGGGATACGGACTATTTCAGGGAGGAGCAAAGGCAACGGCGACAGCAGCGTGACAGCAGTGAAGGCTGCATGGCAGGGCACGTTGTCTTCCACATGCAGGTGTGGGAAACTGGTTCTCATGGTCCCTAATCGGCATAAGGACTCCCACTCAGGGATTTTAGTACTGCCTTGGAGGCAGACACTTTTCACTGAGATTCTGAAAGGCTCTTTAATGGCAGAATGCAAACCTGAAGCCAGGAGCACTGAATGTCCTCTGTCCAGAGGATGCCACAATATCTCATGTCACATCAGAGATCTTCGGCTCAGCCCCAAGCTCTCATGCCTCTCTATTCAAACACAAAATACTCCAAGAGATTTCCTGGTAAGGGGCAATTCAGCACATGGTAAGATCTGAAGAAACTGATGTGGCAGACAGCACTGAACTGCAAGGGTTGTACTACAGCTTCTGTGCCCAGCCTCAGGAGACAGAGGGAAGGCCTGGAAGACCCGTGAAGCAGAAAGGAATGCCCATCAGCTGAGGCACACAGGGAAAGCACAGAAGAGACAGCCTGAAACAAAGGATTTTCCATATTTTATTATCCTCAAACTTGGTGTTCCTTTAGTGAATGCAACGTCCTCCCCACATGCCTGATACATCAACAAACAGCAACAAAAGGAGACCAACAGGAGCAGAGTGATCTGAACAGTTAAAGCCTGGCTGCACTCACTGAACAGGTACGGCCTGAAACCCTTCATCACTTCGTGGGTTCACAGCCCAGGCAACACCACATCTTGCAGAAGGGCAAGTCCAGGTTTATTGTCACAACTGACAATGAGAGGAGAGTCACTCCTTTAGACACTAAAGGGCCTGACTTTTGTGGGATGCATAACAGGCCAAAAAAGCCCCAAATATGTGCTGTGCATTCCTGCATCCCAGGTCACCATTTGCAGCAGGTCCCTCCTTCTGTCAGTGGTGTTGCTCCCAAAGCACCGTGGTATCTTGTGATAAAATGCAAGTCACAGGCTGTTGACACAACTTGGACTTGAAAAGCAACCCTGAGATGTCCTAAGACCAGGGGTTTACCCTAGAGGACAAACGTTACAAACTGAAACCATGAAATGACAAGGACTGATGCTATGCAATGAATCCCTCTGCTATTCTGTGGCAGTTCAAGGCTCCACAGCCACTCTGTAGTAACAGCAAAGGCTGGAACAGGTCACCAAGGAAGGCACTGGAATTTCCAGCATGTGGCTGACGAGGGGACAAGCAAACATCTGCCAGGATGGCTACGGTATGCTGATCTTGCCTTTGGTTTTAGGAAGATACTATATTATGTCTTGAGGCCCCTTCCAGCCTTTGTTTTCTTATGATAAATCTGAAAACATGCCATTTGCCTTCCGATTGTGACAATAAACGGAATCTTTCCTTCAGCCTCAGTGTGTGCTGAACTGCAGTTTTAACCAGCACCCATTTTTCAGCTTCCTAGCACTACTGCTTCTCCCTAGTATGCCAGCTTCCACATTCCTGACCTGGGGTGCTGCCAAATCGTGATGCATTCCCTTTTACACTAATCCCTTGGAAAATCTGCTGCATCTTCCATGCTTTTTTCAGCTGCATCCAAGAAGCTGAAATTTCTCAGATATGGAACCAAGAAAGGATTTATAAAGGGCTTCATTTTGATTCTGAGTTCTGAAGCAGTGAGAACAGAAACACTGCCTTACACAAAAGGTCCACCTAGTCAAGTATCTCTGTATTGATCAGTGCCAAAGCCAGTTACATGGAGTAAGTAGGGATCCATTGCTTCTTTGTAAGCCAAAGGTGGTGTAGCCACACTTACTCTTCTGTTCATGTGTGATACAAGGGCTTGATAACATGCTTTTGTTATTTTATAGCAACAATAACATTTAATTACTCTTTTTGGGTTCCTTGAAGTACTTTGCAAGAGTAAACTAATATCATTGTTCCCATTCTGCTAATATCAGATACATCAAATGTCTAGAATCAAAGTAAACTAACATCCCAGTACTGTTTTATTAGGCTGAGATGGCTTTTAACTAAATCTGATTTTAACTCTGGCAAAACTGTTGGGCATAGAGATGAAAAGCTAGCAATTATCATTATGTCCTAAAATAGAAAGCAAATAGGGGTAGGCTGGGCTAAGAAAAGACCATTTGTTCATCCAAACTCTACAAATAAAAGCCATTTATGATCTCAGGCCTGCATGAGGCACATTAAAGCCTTTGGCTGAATGTCATCTGCACACAGCATATGCAGGCAGGATCTCGGTATCCCACTAAACACAATGTGCATCAACCTAACCTGCAACCAGAACATGCTGCAACTAAAAGGACCATGAGGTAAGACAGCGGTCCACAACCCCGTACCAGAGCAGCACCCACCATGGCTCTCTCTGGCTTCATACCAGAGCCTAACAAACCGCACACCTTGAGCTTCCTTGTGCTTTGCTTTTGCCATTTAACCCGGGTTCTTGCCTCCCCCCATTCCTTGCACATCCATGCATTCAGCTGTGCCAAGATCAGGAGGAAGAGGAAAGTGCAGTGTACTGGTTAAAATGCAGAGTGAGCAGTACTGCTCCTGTATGCAGTTATGAGCTACAGAAAAGCATACCACAAAAGACACTATATGGAAATGCATTTGAGCTGAAGGAAGACTTAAGACTAGACATTTCACGGCACTGATTCTCATAAGAAATGGGAAGTGACGTATGTTCATATGTGTTGGGTCCATGCTCAGAATCTTAAGCTGTGTGACAGCCGTTTCTCAATGTAAGCACTGCACTATAACTTCAATGAAGACCAAATAAGAAGGTGGTTATCCAGGAGTATCAAGAAAATAACATACTCCCCCAAAATCAATCCCAAGTAGGGAACAAAGACGATTGTACCTGAGAGCAATGGACATATAGTTACCCAAATCCTGATCTCCCTGGGCTGCCTGTGATGCCAGTAGCTGCAACCTCCATAAGCAGCGTCCACTTGCTCAGACATTGTGCATGAAAATTGAATTCAATCTCTTTGTAACAGCATTCCCTGACAGCAGCATTTTTTAGCCAAGCAAAAGCTGCTCACCCAATCCCCTGCCAGAGGTGCTGCACATACCTGTTCTCTCTTTCACATAGTCTGGCTAGGCCTCCACAATCTGAAGATGTATCCTAACGTATTTAACCTACAGCTCTGGAATAAAATAGGGCGTCATATTTGATGTGTCCAGATACAAAAGCAAATGCCAACGCCTGGACAAAAAGGCTGTGATGTGGAGCTAGCCAGACCAAAACCATGGAGAAGTGGGGGGACAGTGCAAGGGAAAGTATCCCAGCACTGTAATGTTATATATGATTAAGACTTCCCCCCCAGGCCCCTGAAGCAGCCTCACTCAAAGATGCAGGCTGGCTGAGCTGCCACCCATGACACCTTGCTTGCAAAGATATGATGAGAAAATGTGCTTCCTTTTTTAGCATCTGCATCACCCCAGACATCCAGGAGTGAAACATCCTGCACAGCAACCCACTCGTCACTGCCTAAATTAAGCTGGATTTTCTCCCTCTGCCTCCCTCCCCTGCTGTAAGCCAATAGCAGAGAGCGCTGAGCACAGCTCAGGTGGGCTCTGCATTAACCCTAAGCACACTGCATGTGACTTTACCCTCTCTCATTTGGATTGCTTTGAACCTTTACTAGTGTATATATAGACCTTTATCTCACATTGTCTGCTCACCCCACAGAACTTGTGAAAGGAAAATCATCTCATCATCTACCTGCTTTTTGTCTTAATGAATGTGGTTATGCAAAGTCACGGGCAGGAGCATACCAACGCTGCTCCATGCAGGGGTAGTTCTGCTCACATAGCTAGTAGCAGTCTGACTTTCTGAGGTCACCAGAGAGCTTCTTTTAATGCTGATGGCCATTTGTAGCACATGTCTAGATAATGCCTAATGCTGCCACAACCCCAACAAGTCACAGTAGTAATACTCTTGGTTACACTCCTTTTGTTGCTGTTCCCCTCCCTATAAAACACAATCAGTTTCATTAAGACAACAGCAGCAGGCTTCTGCCCTGAAACAGTTGAAGCAGGGCAGAATAGGGGTGGTTATTATTATTTATCTTTTAAAAGAAACAAACGAGTTTTTCTCTTCATCAGGGACTGTAGTGATACGACAAAGGGTAATGGGTTCAAACTGAAGCAGGCGAAGTTCAGGTTGGATCTAAGGAGGAAGTTCTTTACTGTAAGGGTGGTGAGGCACAGCAATGGGTTGCACAGGGAAGCTGTGAATGCTCCACTGCTGGTGGTGTTCAAGGCCAGGTTGGACAGAGCCTTGGGGGACATGGTCTAGTGGGAGGTATCCCTGCCCATGGCAGGGGGTTGGAACTGGATGATCTTAAGATCCTTTCCAACCCTAACCCTCCTATGATTCTGTAAGTTCTCACTGGCCTTACACAGAACTACATTGTCAAACACAGCTGGATGATGAACAGTGATTCGGAAGTTAAGAAAGAGGCAAATATCACTGGAATCAAGGTCAAGAAATCTAACTAACTCTTAGCTACCTCAAAAAACAACTCGCATCCCAGTAAATCTTCTGTGTCAACGTGAAGGTTGCACAATTACAATATCTCATAGAGTCAGGAAGACCAGAGCTTTTCCTCATTCACCTTCTAAGCACAGACCAGACCATGACTTTTGAAGCCTTGCTTTAAGATTATAAGTTTTGATGGTATCACACCGGCTTTTCCAGATCACGCAGACATTTCTAAAGATGAAAATACAAACTCACTTTGTCTGTTGACTGTATGGTAAATGCTTTCAATGTTTTAAAGCACAACTGTTTGATCACCAGGGCAGTGATGAGTTCTGGAAGTCAGAGGACATACAATATTGGGAATTTTACATGCAGGATTTAGAACTGAGTATGTAACTCAAGAAATCAGTTGCCAGACCCTTCCTCTTTGCCAGTGCAACAATGGGAAACCTTTCTCAGAACAAAACACACTACTGCCCTTTCCCCAGAGGCAAAACAGAGCCACGCAGGCAGCCCTGTGTGCCTCAAGTGCAACAATAAGAGGCTGGGTGCATACAATGGAGGGAAATAAATTTCCCATGGGAAGCAGAGGATAGCTTTGACAGTGTATTATGAATGGCAAGTTGGGGAAAAGTGATATTTTAAAAACAAATACATAAGGAATTTCATTTTAGTTTATTAAATATGGAAAGAAATCACAATAGCCTGAACCGGCATTCCTTGCTTGCAACACAGGTCCCAGTTATCCGCCTGTGAGTGCCTCACATTGACTTGCCTTTTTAAGAAAGAGACCAATATACATCTTGGATGTATTACTGTAAATAGGTCTTTCATCATCTGATGCAATTTAAAGTGCTGTGGAGACATGGAGGCTCTTCCCCACTCTGTTAATATGATACTATTTTATCAAAGGGGGTTTTATTTTCCCCCTCTGTATTGAGGTAAGCACTGCTAGTCTTCTGCACAGGAAAAGGAAACTACTTCCCTTCTTTCCCCATCTTCTTTCCAAATGAGGCCAAACTAATTGACCTTCTCACCTCAGTCCTGCAAAATGTCCCTCCAAGTAACATACCATCAAGTTAGCCTTTGTAACATCAACCTCAGTCCCTCCTTCAACCCAACTGAAAGGGTGAACAAGACAGAAGGAAGAAAGAGCAGACATGCTACAAACTATGAGGTTTTAACTGTCCTGTAAAGAGAAGTACTTTTCTTTTCCAGCTTAGCAACCCCAGAGTCCCAGCTGTAAAACTGGGACAAAAGCTGAAGGAGAAATCACAGCCGTCTAATCTGAGGCTAATCTTTACACTGTTATTTCTTTAACCTCACTTCAGTACTCGGATAGTTCCAGCTGAATTCAAATTCACAAACCCACCGCATCACAAGTGAATCGCTCAGTTAGCAAACCAGCCTCACTGTTTAATACCCAGCTCATGGAGAGCACAATTTGTCTCTTCATCTGCAAACTATTTTGGGTAATTTACAATTGTTGCTCACAGAAAACAAGGAATTCCAACAGGGTGCAACCTCCACACACAGAGCAACTTTTAGGAAGGTTTTTATGCCCTGATAACCCATGGCAAACTAAGGTCTAGGTAACAACTAATTCACTCTTCAGTCTTTTTAAGTGACCTCTGATTCCCGACCTGGCAGGCTTTCTGAACATGACAATTCCCAGATCCTCTTATCTCTGGCCATCTCCTCCTATAGTTATTTTCCAAGCCAGTGATGCCGCCTCATGCAACACCCATTTACTGAGTAATTCTTTGCACTTCCCCCAGGACCTTCTTTTCAATTACCTTTTAATATAGTACTTCTCCAATAAACGTTAAGGAGATGGACATGTTTTGATTTCCAAGTTCAAGCTGGGGTTAAGCTTAGGGAAGCAAGAACCAATATTAAATGCACTTGTATAGTCTATCCACAATTGTTTCTGCTCGATTTCCATGTAACAAAAAGCATACAAAAGAAAGAGGCAAACAAAACACCTTGCTGGAAAACAGTAATTCTTGTGAAGGAACATTTTCTGATAGAAAATTCACAGATTCCTGCCCTGCCACAACTATATTCGCAATACATTCTCTGCTCTCTCGCCATCACCTAAAAGCTACACCTCCAGAGGAGGATCTAAGGCAATTTATAGAGCAGCAGTGAAAATACCAGGCCTTGTAAAATAAGAAATAGCTTATGTAAATGGAGGGTACTCAAGCAATTTAGCCATTGTTATGAAACGTAAGCGAGGACTAAAATTAATCCCAGAAAGCAATTCAAAGGGATGAAAATGCCTCAAAAAATGGCAAACATTCTTCAAAAGAATAAATCTTCTTAGAGGAATCAGAAAAATGGGCCAGTGGAAGTGGAAGGATTTATCAAGGGAAGAGCTGCATATTCTTATGCATAATCTAACAGCTTTTGCCAGAAAGAAACAGTGCTTGGATGTGCATCGTATCTCTGGATTTTGTATCATGTCATGCATGCATCTTTCAGGACGTGGTGATGCAAAATAAATGGGTTTATAAGCTACAGACCCCTGACAAATCGGCACGTAAAATAAAAATACATTATAATGCATTTGCTTTCTTCAGGTGTCCAGCAGATTTCAGGTAGTTTCTGAAATTAAAACACATTTACAATGCTATTTTATACATTCTAATCATCAATTTCCATTCAAACAGAGCTTGACATAAATCATGAGCAAAAACAGCCATTAGGGAAAAGTATGGATGTTAAAGAATATGACGAATGTGTGGCAGACCTATAATAGTTTAAGTAAATGTGTACAGAGATGGAATATCCTCATGGTTATCAAATAGGCTTTTATAATTAAAAATCTAAATGTAAAACAAGGTTAAAACTATTCTAATCAAAGTTCCCTGGGGTCTTAGGTAACACATGATTATAAATCAGTGATTTAAATCAAAGTGTTTGAAATCAATCCACAATGATGTCTGTGGTACGTCTTTATTCTATGGTAAAAAGCCAGGCTTGAGTGCTACCAGGAGTGTTTTTGTGTATTTAGCAGACAAACCAAGAATTATGAAATGGGAAAAGCTTTGTGTTGCAGCACACAAAAAAATATTAAACCCTTAAGGTTCAAAATTACACACACGATTTTCAAAATGACATTTTAAAAATGCATGTTCAAACCCCAAATTGTTGTGCCAAAGTTCCCCAGGGCATTCACTGACATGTATGGTGACTGGGAGCATGTATCATTTAAGGCAAAACTGAGCTCAGTGCTTTACGCAGGAAGCCTAGTCCCATCTTTGCCAAGTATTTACACAATACCTATACAGAATATACCACGTAGCTTTCACACACAGTGAAATCTAATTCACTAATATAATTGTAGGATATTTCCTCAGAATGAGCTTAAATCATGTGTTGGATATTGCTTAATACCCTTTAAAGCCAAAAATCACTGCAGATCGCTTGCCTACAAGCAGCCAGCCAACTCTCTCCCTTCATATTTTAAGTCCTCCCTATGGACTTGAAGGAGTTTTCAGACAGCTCAGGAAAAAGGATAAAGAACAAAACAACGAAAGCTGAGTCAAATGGGGCTGAACAGCTACGAAGCTGCAGGCTTTTCACGAGAACTATGATTAAAAGAAATTCTGTCTTTATTTTACCCACTCAGCTCATTTCTCCTGTTGAATTTGTGATGCCTTTAAATCAGCTCAGACCTTCTTTCTGAATACTGGCAACAATCACCTATATCTTTATCTAATAAAAGGATAGTTATGTCCTGACTGTAAAAATGCATTAAGAATTAGAGAGTCTTCAAAGGAGGACTGCAAAGTAAATCTGGTGCTTCTCTACTCTGACGCTTCATCGTTTCAATAACAACCTCACGTTCCTCCCACTTTCTGGGCAGTGAGGCAAAAGATGATTCCCATTTTTAACTTGCCACCTTTTCCAACAGGGTAAGTATGTTGGTTCTGCCCTACATCAGCATTACCAGAGACCTTGCTGGAAGTTGCGAACCTTTACTGGGAGCTTTACTGACTGCATCTAATGTAAGAGATAAGGCTACTGAATAATTAACAAAGATATCTTTCGCCCACAAGTTCATTAAGCATTAAGCTTATTATTTATATCACAATAGAGCCGAGATCCCGGTTGCGAGCCAGGATCCAACTCTGTTCGGCCCTGTACTGATAGGCATGAAAGTATTTGTCCTAGAGAACTTGCATTCTTTGAACCAGAACATAATGTGCAAACCAGATCAGGACAAGCATACAAAACAGGATTGTGAAACCTCCACATGGACACCGTCTGGTCAGGGAGCAGCTGCACCACAGATTATTTATGCACATGAAACACTGAAAAACCCTGATCCACCTCTTGGCTCTACTGTAATGCTCGTAACACACAGGAGAGATCGCTATGAAGAAAAGGGAGTTGGAATATCTTCCCTGTACTTCTTTCCAAAGAGGATCATCACTGCGTATCTTGGCATATGTAGGACACAAGCCTCTACTGCACTGAAGAAATGGAAACTGCCATGTCTCTGCCACAGTTTCAAATGAAGATGATTTTTTCAAGTGAAAGCTCTTGGTAGGTGATTGCAACGCTTTAGTTTCTTTGGGATAAGGAGCTTTTTTCCTACCTAGAAATCCCACTTTTCATTTGAAACACAATTTCCTAATTAGCTCACGCATATCACTGAAGTGATCCAACCCGTCAGCAAAAAGGTAACCAGAAATAACTAATACTTCACAGACAAGGAACCAACAGACAAAGGGCTCAACCTCAGGTAAAGAAATAACATAATACTCTTCCTATTGAAATGCTTTACCATGGAAATAGCGAAATGGAATGCCTAAGGAAAAAAACTCTGTTTGAGGAAGAGGGAAATGTACTAAACTACATTCAAAGACACGTAGTATCTTCAGAACCTCAAAGACGACCCCAGAGTCAGAAGGCTGCTGGTTGGAATTCCATCAGCATACCGCCCCATACCCAGAGCATGGGGGATCCCTGCCCCATCCGTGGCAGTGCTCAAGGCCAGGCTGGACATGGCTTGGAGCAAGCTGCTCTAGTGGAAGGTGCCCCTGCCCATGGCAGGGGGTTGGAACTGGATGAGCTTTAAGGTCCCTTCCAACCCAAACTATTCTGTGACTCTATGATCTCTCTAGAGCTGCTCTGCTCCCAGCTATACTCTTAATTTCTCTTGTGCATTCAAGAACAAAAGCAAGCCAGTGTGGTACTTTTTATAAATGAAGCTAAACTAAAACTAGGGATTTTTACATTCAAATGCCTGCATCAGTTCACTTATCAGGTGCCTTGGTAAGAATTCACTGATAGAATGCTCTAATGGAGAAGAATCAAAGAGGATAAGCCTGTTAATGTGGCCAATCTACTTGCCTCTGCTTCTCACCCTAATACTACCAGAAATCCAGAGAGTGTGTATCCTCAGTGACTCTAACTTGCCCAGGGAAATAAAACAGGTTGAGTAGGTATGGGCTGGAAACACGCATTATAAAGCTCACACTACTCTTTCAAAAGCACCTAACCCTAACATGGATGAAGAATAAGGACTTAGACTTTAGGTTCTTGAATTTCTCCTTACACAAGTTAAAACCACATGATTTTTCCTTGGCAGAATCCTGAAAACCCTGAAATAGCCAAGCCATCAACATCACACTTATAATCAGTGTCGTCTACTTGTCCCCTGCTTCTGTGCTGCTCTACATCTGTCCCAGTCACTTTGCTTTACAGATCACATCTCATTTATCAACTTGTCATACAAAATAAAACAATAACAAAATCAAATACCGCTCATTTGATTTGTTTGCAAAGGTATTTACAGGTATTTGGTGTCAGATTTCCTGCTGAATAAACGAAAATCTCAAAGCTTGTGCACTGTGGACATCAAGCAGAGCCTAAGGAACAGGGTTGACTAAATGAAGACTTATGATTGCAGCATCCATATATTGAAAAAGATTGTCTTAGAAAAATAGAATAAAGGAGTCACTGAAATAGTTCCTCAAGAAAATAGCTGTAATTATTCCAGGCAATACACGTGCACTGGAAGAAACAGATTATTAATATAAAGATAAATAAGCACCATGGACTCGACTGCTAGTATTTACTGTAAGGGTGATGAGGCACTGGAATGGCTGCCCAGGGAAGTTGTGAATGCTCCATCCCTGGCAGTGTTCAAAGTCAGGCTGGACAGAGCCTTGGGTGGCATGGTTTAGTGTGAGGCATCCCTGCCCACATTCCTGGCATGGAATCCTGGCAGGCAGTTGGAACTAGATGATCTTAAGGTCCTTTCCAACCCTAACTATTCTATGATTCTATGATTAAATGAAAAAGGAAAGCTCATTATTCAGTATTCTTCCTTCTGATCTTCATTGGCGTGCACTACACAAGAGGGTAACAATACTCATGTTAGGCCAGATGTTAACCCCTGTATTTAGAGGCATTTGATTTCCCTTGAAACCATCCAAAAGCTTGTGTCAATAAGCCTTTCATTTATGTGAAGTAACAGACATCAGAAAACAGCATGTCAACATTAATGCAGACATCCTAGTGGATGGAAGGCTTCCTTTTACATTACATAAACCAATCGAACCTGACAGACTTTCAGTCTACTGAATTTTCCTCACTTTCTCTGTTTTAAGGAAAGCTTCCTCTATTAATCTACTTGGAAGCAATTGGGGAAAGTGACAGCAAGACAGGATATAAAATAGATGCATTGCATGGATGAAGTTCTGCTCTAAAATCATGTGTATTAATGAAAAAAATCCTTTCAAAAAAGAGCAAAGCATTAGAAAAAAATAGATGTGTGTGATTCAGCAGCAGGAGAGACATGGAAGCAATGTGGAACAACTTATACTAAGTAAGATTTACTCTTCAGTGCCAGCAAGAAAGCCTTCTCCGTATCTAAGTCAACTACTGCACAAAGCTAAAGCAGCAGCTAGCGTAGCTTTGAAGACAGAGGACACTTCATTAGCATTGTTTCAATGGAGCTTAAAAACACACACTGTTCTCGCTTTTATTTGTTTGTTTTGGAGAGTTTTGCTCTAAAGTGACCAGAAACTCTACGCTGTATCTTTCTACAAGTCTTTGTCCATAAAAATAACTGTGGTAGGTACTTGCAGATATCAAAGCAGTGTACTCTGAACTGTTAAGAGCAGGAGCTCTCTTGCCGTGTGTACTGGTAAGGCAGTTTGCCCAGCAGGACACAATTTTGATTAAAAAAAACAAAGAAAACAATAAATCTCACCACAAGCAGTGGGGAAGATTGTTTTATAATCCTTGCTGCCTATGGCTTCAGTGTGGTTCCCCAGAAGCAATTCAAGCAGAGACTACAATTCAAGCAGGTAAGTACTGGTTCTAAGGAAGTGACTGCAGCTCTTTCACTTGCTAACTATCAGACAACTTGAGCCTATCGTTTGCTTGGGGGCATTTTGGCACCTGGGGTCCTGTATCCAGTAAGTGGCCACGCTGCTGGACAAGTGAAAACCAGATGCAGTGTGATCCAGATACTTCTGTGCCTGAATACCAGTCATTTGGGAACACTGCTATGACATGCTTAGAAAAAGAATATCAGTACTGCCCAAGGTCCCTGGGCCTTGAAGTTCATTGCAATTACGCCTCCTAAATACCAGGAATTCCAATACAATTTCCAGATCATTCCTTTTGTCTTGGAACGATCCCCTGAGTGGTCGAAGTACCTCAGACATTTCTATGTCGATTCGTAAGTCTTGCAAGGGTTTTTTTTTCAGGTTCCTAGATTTTTCCTTAGCTGATTAGGCCTGTGCATTTCCAGCTCCAAATCTACAGCTACAGTGGAAAAATATCACTTAACATGGTAACAAAAAAACTCTCTCATGTTCAATTTTGCTAAGTGTCCAATTACATGCTCTCAGGCAAATCAGACACCCTGAGAATCCCTGGACTCATCCACTGAGCACAAATAGAATCCAACTTCGCCTTTACATTGCACTTTATAACCCTGAGAGCCGAAAGCCAAGTACCAATACACAGTGTCTCCCTGAAGGAAACCAACATTAGTGGAAAACTACCTCATATCACAAGGAAATCTATAGCCATTTTCAATTAGAAAACTCACCAGGTAAATCATTACAGATCAGAGTGCTCAGTACAACCCATCAACCAGAGAAAGAATCAGAAATCCCCAAAAATAACTACAGGCAGAGATTAATATCAATAATTTGCAAATTATCCTTTAAAAGCATTAAAACCCAACAGCAAACCAAGATAATTTCCCTCCCAAACCTTCTTCATTCTTTCTTTCCCCCTTAAATTGCTTTCTTTTCTATAAAGGTTTCTTGAGATTCTGCTCACAGTATCACTGTGCTATCAGTCTACTGGAAGCATAATCCTGATACTTCTTTTAAAGATTCATTTAACTGAATTAAGGTGTTAAGTAGTAGAAGAACATTCATTTCCCCTGACTTTGTCCTCTTTTGAATACTTAAAAATGCCCAATTATATACAAAAAAATGCAATCTCTCAACTCTGAAACCTCAGATTTCATCAATCACTTACTTTTCCAGCGCCTATAAAAGAGAAACAGACCCTTTTAAAAATCTGGTCACTGGCAAAAAGCCATTTGTTCATATTGCAACCTCTTAAGTGTCTCTTCTCACCTGAAGTACCTGACACTTAAAGGGCAAAAAACAGGAAAGAAAGAGAAAGGAAGAAAGAAAAGATGGTTTCCAAAGTTGTTTCATGTTTCTAGAGGTGAAGAGAAAAACACCCAAAAGATTGCATTAAGTTAGCTTCAACGAAATGCTGATGAGCCTGGTGAGAGGCTCCAGAGAGAAGGGTACTCACTGCTTGAGGCAGACAGTTCTTTTGGACTGGAGGACATTGGCTGAGCACACATCTGACAGAGACAGTCCCTTCCGTTAAAGGTAACCCGATCACCTGGTGGAAATGGACGCCTGGAGAGTTAAAGAGAAAAATGTATTTTAGCAAAGGTTATGCCAGAAATCTTCCTCTCTTCTCCGTGCCTTGAGTTTGCTGCCTTCCCCCACTGCAATCGGTATTCTACAGAACCTAAGGCCAAATAGTTTTGCAATGTGGCCTTGGCAAAGCCAGGCACTGGAAGAAATCCAATCCGAGGATGCAAGCAGAGCAGAGGTGAGACTTGCCTTGTATTTTGGTTTAAAAAGCTATCAAGCAAACTTTATCTAAAGAGTAGGTGACAGTGAAATCCACTTAGACACAACCGCTACGCTTATTATGGTCTCAGCATGATGTTGTGGATAGCAAATTGTACAGAAGAGAACTCAAAGGAAGAATTGCAATTGGCCTTGAGGCTAGTGAAGGAATGTGGAGCTAGTCACTCATAAATACACTAATTTCATCTGTATTCAGCAATGAAACATATGTTACTGCAGATGCAGCAGTTTGCAAAAGAAATGAAATGTTCTCCACATTCATTCTCATAGAGATTTAAAATCAGTATCTACATTGCAGAATCACCACTGTAATTGCTACCTGTGCAGACAGCGTTAGGAGAAAGGCAAAGGCTGAACGTGCTATGGAAGCTCGAGATTACTGGCTGAACGCAACAAAAAATGTGTTAGGCAGAAGCTGACATTGCTGTTAACTTTTACTTGGTGTATAAAAGAGGATGAACAACATTTCGTATGAGGCTTTCACTGAAATTAAAAGGTTCAGTAACTCCAAGTCAGTAGCTGCTGAATACAGGCTCTCCTCAACTCGCCTCACTCCAGAACTGTGCTTAAAAATAAGCATCTGCTTACTTCCACAAAACAAAATGTTCAAGGCATTGTTCTAGTTTTCTTTTCACTGGCATCCCTCAGTGGGCCATAAATACACCAGCAGCAATACTGCATGTCATGAATCTATTCCAATGACTCATCTTTTGTTCATTTGACACAGAAAGATAGATGCAAGTCAATGTACAGAAAATTGATGTCATGTTTCATACAGCATCATCTACTTTCACACTGTCCTTGGGAAATAAAATTGAAATGTACACATCATTTGATTACCAACCTGCAGTAAATTCACACACTGTTTAAAACCAAATGGAAAAACGATCAAGATACTTTGAATAGAAATGGTCTTGGAAAACACATCAGGCTATATGATGAAGTACTTAAACTACTCATCAGAGATAGGTACGGAAGGTTAGGGCAGCACCTGGCAAGTCTGCTGCACTAATACTCAGATACATCATATGATGGGATCTCCAAGAAGTTACTGCCTTAGAATGTAGATACTTGCCTTTCTTGTTCATGTCATCCTCCTGCATTAAGTTTCAGACAATTCAACTGCTGTCAGACTCAGACTGCTGGAGAACATCACTGTCCTGTTGCCCTCCAAGACTAGAAAGGAACAGGCCCTGTCTTTTGGGTCTTCCCTCTCTGTGAGATTTACCTACATCTCTATCTGCTGCTTCCTATGTGTCCTTCAGGCATTACACAAACTAAACCAGCCTAAATTCTAGCACAATCTCAGCGCCTAGCACCAGTTAACAAAGAACACAATGCACAGGGGCTTTGGGTTGAGTTTAGGATGTAAAGCTCAGCTGAGATTTTCAAGTATAAAACTGTTCAAATGAGCAGGCTATGGCAGCATGTGGAAGATTTGCCCAGTAGTCTCCTAAACACTGAATATCTTAGTGAGAGTTTAAACAGAAATGCAAGTTAAAAATGCCCCCTTTTGTCCTATTCACACAGCCTTAGGTAACTTATCTTTAATCCCTGTAGAAATGAACACTGGTTCTCTTCTTGGGGACAAGAGGGGGACTGGAGTTGTCCCAGAGCCATGCACTCTTACATGATGTGAAAATGAGTCTACAGTACATTTTCAGTTGTTTAACTGTTCTTATAACCCAAATGAGTTCTCTATGGGTGCATCCAGAAATTGGCTTTACTTCACTTCTCCCATCATGCTGGGATCATCACCCAAACTCAACTCAACCCATGTCCACCACCTCTATTAACATGATAGCCTGATAGTTACTCTCACATGTGAAAAAATTAAGTTTCTGAGAACAGAGAACTGTATGTGTCCCCCAAATAAATGAATGGCATTTTGAAAACCCTCAAAGTCAGACTTGCAGCAGAGCTTTTCCAACCAAACGTCTCCCAAAAAGAACTATGTCATGACACTTAAGTCTCATGGTGACACCTTTCTCTCTGTTTTCACGCCAAGTTAGTTAAAAGGGATGACTTACTTGCAAACAGTGCAGGCAAAGCAGCTTGGATGGTACGTTTTTCCCAGAGCTGTCACTACTTCACCCTCCACGAACTCCCCACAGCCATTGCAGCGGGTACCATACATGCGCTGGTAATCCAACGTGCAAAGATACTCCCCGTTCTTAATGAAAAAGCCTCCTTGTGCCAAGTCACAGCCACACACTGGAAGAGAAAATAACCACAAAGAGAGATTAGAGAAATATAGCTACTAAGGATGTCAGCACTAGTCTGCGCTGCTGACAAATGAGATGACCCTGGTGGTCTTGCTTCCCTTCTATCACCCAGTTAATCATGTTATCATCAGTTATTTGTACCAATGCAATCTTGCTTTCACTCTAGGACTGGAGATGAGCAGACGACAGGATACCATAAATAGAACAGATTTTACTAGCATACATTTTTCCCGCAACCATGTACTTTCAGAAGCTTTCAAGGTGCTGATTCTTTCTGAACCAGTAAGTATCTTAGAAATATTTATGGTTTAGATTAACTCCTCCAGCCCTCAGATAACGCTCAGATACTTCACCACTGCTACATCCATCCCTTCTGGTTTGCTTCAAAAAGGATGATCTTTGAAATGTTCAGGGTGACTTTGCAGCATTAATTTAGACATAAATACTGAGAGAAAGCTGCAGTGAAGGACAACTGGGCGTTCAAAATCTAGCCCACACGTCCACTATATACACTTCATGATATATGCAGCCAAACTATACAACAGTATATTGGACGCCAAATAAAGGAAGAGTACTCCCCACCTGTATTCTGACCAAATTAATATCCTAAGAACTACTATTACCTTTGAGTGCCTAATCTGCATTGATCTCGTGTTAGTTAGTCTTTTACATACTGTACTCCCTGTATTTAATGTATTAGATAAACAACTCAAGTATTTGGATATAGATTTCTGGCCACGTACAGCTTCATGGGGAGAACCAATTGTATCAGTAACACGGTGAAGGACCAGTCAAGGATTTCTGTGACTTGGCATTTTTTCCACTGTTACATGTTTATTCATGCAAAGCCAAACACATCATAACCAGGTGCCTGGTTTGCTTTAGGAAAATATTCTTAGGGCTACATTGGTGTTTCTGGTCAAAGCTGGAGACAAAGAGCAAACCATCCTACAACAGCCACCGCCTATGAAGAAAAAGTGCCATGGGAGATGGAGACCAAATGTCACACTTCAGCTTTAGCTCAGGTTGAATAAAGGACTTGAATGACCCAGTAACATCCCACAGTTGCTCCAAAAATACTACCTGCTTCACATGAGCATAAAAGCCTCTTTATTCACCTCAGTGAGAAAGCATAAATAGGAGCTGCTAGATGAATTATTAAACAAATATATACATGCCTGCTCCAAGGCATTTTGGTTTCAGCCACTCCTATTGCTCTCATCCGTATATTGCTGTATCTGTGTAATTCAGTACAAGAAACTTCTCTTCACAGCAGCCTAGGAGCTTAACTCTAACTGTCCAAGTAATACCATCTCATCCCTCTTTGTAACACTGGAGTACATTCAGATCAAATAGCAGAAATATCAAGTATTAGAAATGCTGATTATTAAGGCAAAATAAACAAGCAGCATTGTAGGTCCCTGCAGGTACACAGCCCGGGAAGTATTAAAATATGAAATACAGAAAGATTATCAGGAGAACTGGGTTCAGTTAATCTCTGCCATAAATTCCAAGGAAGATACTGTACACAGCATTCATTCTCCCCCCTGTTATAACAGGCTAATATCCTATTAAATGCCTGCCTAGAAAATTAAAACTGCATAGTGTTTGGGGCAGGGATTGCAAATTCTCTGTTCACCTATTGTCAAACCCCAGAGGTCTAAGGGCTGTTACGGTAACAATAATTAATAGAACAACAATAACCAGAACGCACTAAATTGCGCCTTAGAATTAAAGCAGTATCAGTACTAGCATTTTCCTGGTTTCACATTTCTGCATAGAACAGTGTTAATATCCAACATGCAAACAAATTATATTTCATAGTGGCATTAAACAGCCAGACCTCAATCATTAGTGACTTAACAACAGAGGACTATTGTTAAGGTTCTATCATAATGCTGCAAAATGCTCCAAGCTGGTTTTCAGGTGTACCTCCAGAAAAAACCCTCTTTCATTCCTCTGTTTTCTTCCACTGTTCTCCACTTTGTTTGAAGTATTATTTTTAAACACATCATGTACAAGATCATGTTGCCATTAGGCAGAAATCACTATAACCACTACACCACATCACCTTATACTCTTCCTGAGTTGGGGACCATCCCGTCATCTTCCACTGGAGGTACAGAGGTGAAACCTAAGCCTACTTACAATAGGTTTGCTTTTCTAAGTTAATTTGGGTGGACTCCTTACAATTAAATCATGGACTAATTGAGAATTCCACTGATTACATGGAGTAATGGAGAATGTCTAAGAGTTACATCAGTATTTGAACTGTTAGATCCTGCGGTTACAGGATACGAACTGGAACATTGTCACTGAGTGGTCAGTACTGGATGCTTCAGAAGCTGCTAAACTGCATAAAGAGCCATGGAGTATTCATATGTCTATGTGATTACTTAAATAACAGTTGTAATTTAGCTGGTGGCTGTAATGTCCAGGCCTATATATATATTTCAGCTTCAAGCTGAAGGTGCTCTGCAGGCTGCTGGATCTGCCTTAGAAGACGCACATAGGAACTCTCTTTTTACAATGGTCCCCAGTTCTACTAATGAGTCACCTACTGAAATCTCACTCATTATTGAAATGTCATTAGGGCCCTCTTCACCCACCTAGTAATGGGGCTAATAAGGTAGGATGATAAAAAGTAACGTTCAATGCAACCTCCATACTAGCTTTGGAATTCCAGCTTCAACATATCACAGAGATCTGGGCAGGTCACCGCTTGCAGAAAAAACCTACAAACTTTGAATGAAAGTGTTCGTGAACTCACAATTATTAAGCTCTATCCCTTTTGCATGGCCACAAGGATTCAAGCCTAGCAATGAAAAAGGGGTTAAAATTATCTAGCAAGTCTTTTAAAGACAGTAATTACTGTTATTAACAAGAAGCTCTCTCTATTGCCCTTTTCATCATGAAGTTTCCTTTCCATTCAATCTCTCATTTTTTCCTGTCAATAACTCAGAACACGTTAAATCCCTCATACTGGGAAGTCATGATTTCAGGCACAAGCAGAACTGCTGCTGATGTGAACCACCAGCAGATTCATCATCTTTGGCATACTCACAGCAGGAAGCACACACCAATCTGCAAGAATTAAAGACAAGTCCTGGCAGACCCGCATTACAAGACATTTTTGCAGTCAATTTAGCACATGTGCTCCTATCACTAATCACAGCTTTGAGCTACATGGGCAAAACAAGGGTCACCCAGACTGTTAACATCCATGGCTGGAAAACCACTGTTCCAGCCGGCTGCTTTTACTTTGAGTCAGAGATCAAATCAGACAGGATGAACTCTGTATTCACACTTGGTGCATGTACACTTGGTGTACAATGTGGTGTGCAAGAAAGGAAGGGATTGAAACCGCTACTTTTAAAGAGTTTTTTCTTTTCCTCCTTTCTGCAATTGTGCAAAAGTCATGGTTCTGGCAATAAATCCCCTCAAGCTTAAACATACTGCCTTAGCACACATTTATAACCACTGTAGAAATACCAAGGGAAAGATGGATGACTTGTGATTGCTTTCATTAAAAAGAAAGACCATCTGCCCAACACTGTTCATGCTACAAACAGCAGAGGCACTGAAAACAGCTATGATGGCTACATACATACAATAAATCCTAATAGTGTGATCTAGGCAATTGCTGGGATACAAATCTCATGTCAAAGAAAAACCAATACCTAAATAATGACAATGAATATGAAACATCAAATTATGTTCTTTTGTTTTTTTTCCTATACTGGTGGGAAAGAACTTGGAAAGGATTACATTGTGGAGCCAATAGCAATGCACAAATCATGTCCGAGAAGACAAAACAGAAGTAGTACCCTGTAAGCATTCACCACATGGAAATAGGCTACAGGAGACCAATTCCCCAAGACCTTTCCTGTTCAATACAGTGGAAGAAATCCCATTTTATGTGACCAGTACCTGCCTTCTGAAGCAGGAGATACTGGGGAACATTTCGATTCCCCGAGGTACGATAAGCATAGAGACAAAGCACTCAGCATTTCTCTTCAAATGAAAAAAGAAAACCCTCATCTTCAAAACCTCCTGGAGGAACCCAGCCTTTCCACAGAGTCTGTATATCAAAGAATTCCACATTCCAAACACACTGTGAATGGAATAAGCTGGAATACACTTCTGCCTCCTACTGTACAGAATTCACCAAGCTGACAGCTTTTTCCTCTCTTTAGTTACTATCCGGAGCTACTATTTGGCACTCTGAGCACGAAAAGATTGGAGATACCCATCAGCACTGCTGTCTGCTCTCAAAGCTACGGGCTCCGTGTAAGATCTGTGTAGACGAGTGTGGGCTATTACAACAAAACATAGCTGCTCAAGAGCAATCCAATTACCTGTGATCTCCAAGGGGCCAGGATCATTCTTAAGCAGAGTCACTTCCAAGCTTTAACGGAGATGATGAAAATGAAGAGATCGTATTTTTTCAAAGTGAATGGGAGTAGGATTTGATCCCACTGAGCATTATGCAGCATTTCTATAGGGTCATTGTCAGAGAGAGTTGAAAAACCAGGCCCTGAGTAAAATAAGTCCATGTTGATGTTAAGGAAAAAACTGTTTCAACAGTAAAGAAAGAAAACCACACAAACAGACTCTGTGGGCATGGGCTCTCAGCTTGCAGAAGTGAACGCTATTCATTCAGAAAAGTCTAACGATCTGCTTTGTCACCATGCATTAAATAAGGTGCAAATTCAATTTCCTGTTGGGGTTTTCTTTCTTTCTTGTATTTCTAAGCTTCACGGAATAATGGTGCTGTTCTCAAGTGGGCAAATATTCATACAGCATTTATTTCTCAGGACATAATGGATTTCTTGTTTGAAAGTAGAAAGGAATTTGGCAACGTTTCAGTTTATCACCTATATCTAAATGAATACACAAGAAAAATCTGTTTCTGTGTGGGGTTTTTTTGCCTAAGAGATACAAATCCTGTATTCAGGAAAGCAAGGTCCATGTTCTTATTAAAGTTTAAAGTTTCCCCATTCCAAATGAATTAAGTCTCTGCCTTTTATTCCTCTTATCAACACTTAATGGCAGAAGTCATTTAAAGAATGAATGTACTTCAAAGTATCATCAGAATACTATGCGAGAATGGCAAACCTCAGAAGCCACGCTGCAGCACTGCTGTTGCAGAAGGACTACAAGGCACCATTAAGAAGTTGAACACTCCTTGCAAAAGCTGTCACAGAGATCCCAATAACTATCACACTCCTGTCACTTGAGGTTCTTTTTGCTATATATTGATGAGAGATGCATTCTGATCCAAGGTATTTGAAACTGTGTCTACCATTCCTAGTGGTTCTGAAATCTCTTCTCATTTCAACAGATTGACTTCAGAGACAACCCTGGGAAGTCTAAAGACCTTTATATAAATGGAACAAATCCAGGTGATGTTAAAACCTGCTTGGTTATCTAGTCACCAGCTGACAGAAAGGTTTAGCAGCTAAAATACTCCCTGAGCAAAAGAAGAGACTGCATTTCTGCCATCTTTTCCTGAATTGGCCTGGGATCCCTGTGAGAACAATCCTCTAGCCTCCATCCAGACCCTTCTCCTTTTGCCTTGAAAAACCTTGACCTTCCATTTCCAACATCCTGCCATGATCACTGAATACCCACAGAATAATGGTGAATAATGTCATCACTGTCATGATGACACAAGTCATTCTCAGTGGGGTACCTGTGATGAAAGCACGTAATGCAGCCATTCACTCAACTGAAACCATTAGTGATGACTGAGTGTCAGATGAGTTCAGAGTTTTAAATCAATCAACTTCCTAATCAATGCCATGACACTGCCTTTTAGCTTTCTTTGGTTTTGCTCCTCTTAACAGTAGAGATACAAACAATACTACACAGGGAAACTTCACTGCCCACACCTGACATGCATATATTTCAGTCTGTCTACCAACCTAACAGACAACAGCTAATACCTGAGCTCAACAGCAAGCAAACAGCAGCTGTATCTAACATCGCAATGTGATGTCTTCCCAACTGAGCTATCAATGCTTTGTGCACCAGGATGGAAATAACAGCAAGAATCATTCAGCCATTTAAAACACCTTTCACATTAAGCTAAGCACTAGGTGGAGATCAAAGTCATTTATGAGTCTGTGGGAAATGAACCCTGAAGAAAATGCAATGGGTGGAAAAATGTCAAAGTTTAGCTGGGAATGGCTTGGTTCTAACTATCTAGATGAGATCTCTCTGAAGAGATTGCAATTAACAAACCAAGGATTTAAGAATAGAACAAACAACTCACCCAGTCCAGGCAAAGGAAGGATATATTGACAATGAACCCAAGCAACTTGCCAGATTCCCATTCAGGATGCTTTGCCCTGTTCATCCAGCACCTGTAAAGCATCCTGCTGGCCCTCTGCTTTCAAAGGGATCCAGTAGCTTGTTAGAATCTGACATGACATCTGTCAGCATTCATCTACATCAGCAAAGGAGAGCAATTAATTTTATTTCCTGACAGATGTTTGATCACTGGAAGAGACCTCAGGCCCAACTAAACTAAGATCAGTGACAACCAACTGCTATTACTTGTACTAAAACCCCAAAAGCAAAACAAGGATCCAGTTCAGAATGGAATCAAACTGGTTGGGATCTTCTACCTGTCAACATCTAAAGCAAAAATTACAATTCAGTGTTTTACACGGAAATGGAAAAATAATATTTGGGAAAAAAAAGGGGGGGAACACCTAAACGGGATACTGCTATTGGAAATAAGCAGAAGGGCAGGAAAGGGGCAGAGGATGGGACAACAGCGTGAGATAGCACTGGAGGTATAATTTGGGCCCTGCTGTCAAAGCCCACAGTCACCTCACCCACTGTACCTCTTCAGCAGGGAGCCAGCAATCCTCAGGAATTCTTATGGAGATGGTTTTCCACGAGTGTGAAGGATGGACTGGCAGCTTTCGCTGCCAAGGGCTTGGATATAGCTTAAAACATGCCACACCTCTGGAACAGCCTATTGGCACCCAAAGGCTATGGCCACTAATGACAGAGCTCTCCTTGCTGCTCATGGGTTACAAGAGGGAAACCAGCCAGCCTCACAGCAAACTTCCCAGGCCCTCACTTGAACCTGACATGAAGCAGCAGTAAAAATCACTGCAGGAGAAAGAACAGGCTTCAGGACACAGCCAATGAGGTAAGCAAATACAGAAATGGCAGCTGAGGCTTGTTCAGTTCAAGCTATCTGAATGCATGAATTCACATCTGAACCCCCATTTTCTGTCACAGGGGAAAATGTAACCCCTATTAGCTTCCCAGGAGCAGCAGAATCCCATTGCTCCCTGGACTTTCTAAACTGGTCAAACCTGATCCTGTCCCTTGGTAGGTCTCCCTGTGCATACAGATAACAGCATGCCCCCCTTTTCACTTTTTCCCTTGATTTGTGCACTCATCTCCTCAGCATCAAGTACTTCCTTTCATTTTCACCATTAAAATCTCATTTTACTCTTACTCATTCCCTTCCATTGGACTCTCTAGCATGGATAAAGGATGCAATCCTTCAAGATCCATGACCATCCCAACCAGGATATTGTATCACCTCTGTCCTTTTTGTTTGTATTCTGCTGTTAGAGCATTGCAGGCTCTTATTTTCCAGAGGTTCACATTTTAATGATTGGAAGTTCCATATTCTTTAAATAAAAGCTGAGGCATACAGGTTTTAGGGAAAAAGAAATGAAAATACAAAAGACTTTATAATGTTCAAGGCTGTTTCAATAAGCAAGCTGAAAAGGGGAATTCACAAACAGCAAGCAGAATCAGAGTGTATCAAAAGAGAATCAGAAGCCTGGAGAGCTTTTTGATAAAGAAGGCTCTTTGGTTCAGTGATTCAGAGCTTCAAGGGACATCATAATTTCCTGATGCTCAGGAAGAAGCACGTTCTACTCACCAGTTATGTTACTGTGTCCACAGATGAGTCTGTTTCACAAGTATTTGTGGAAGCCCAGAGACCCTGCCAAACACTGCACTGGGTATCTAGTACAGCCATGTCCTCATGTTTAAACTTTGCATCCACTGACACCAAGCTATTAATAGCCCGAACCACCCAGCAGCCAGTTTGCAGCCTCCTCCTGCTGTCACTGAAGGAATCCGATGACAGATCAAAGGTCAAAGAACTAATGATTTAAAACGCATTCCAGCCTGTTGATACAGTGTCTGCTTACATGACCCTCGCTTCTTCCTAGTCCTCTAAGGGAGGAAAACCCAGTTCAAAGTCAAAGATCACAGAGCATCCCAAAATGTAAACTTGGGAGCCCTCCCCCTTCCCTGTCAAGCTCATTGAACTATAGACAATGTGTTTTGCAAAAGTCATCACATGAAAGAAACAGTCTGTGCCTGGGACCTAAACATACCATACCTAAACATTCCAGGATTCTGGAACTACATATTGATGTGGGCTTCCTTAAATAAGCTCAAAAGACCTCTAAATCAAAAGGAAACTAGAACACTTGTTCTGTGATTAAGAAACTGCTTTATGCTGATTTATAGCAATGTTTTAACAGAATTTGAAAGGTTCTTCTCCATGGAATACTCTGCGTTTGCAGAATGCTTCCTGCACGACAAGACTTGGCTTTGCCTTGCAGTTACTAAGAATATTAGCTGGTAATTGTGTTTTGATATCTGGTATCTCTATAGCATGTAAAACATTCTTACACAGTGAAACATTTCCACCTGGCATAGCCTAATCAAATCACAGACATTTATGCCACATAGCGAGGACTACAAAACCTTAGGAAACCATCCATATTCTCATGGAAAGATTGCTTATTCATGAGGTAATTTTTTAGTTGAGGCTGCCACATGGAACCTAACTATGTTTTCCAATTTATATCCAACATCAAGAAGAGGGACACTGTCTACTATGTGAAATACTCCTACCACAGATAGTACATTACCTTTCAAGATAACACAATCTGTCTCCACATACCAAAATCAAGCAATGTAAACTTCTACACTGTTACTATGAAAGCTTCAAACTTGTTCTGTTAAGCAATACACTATTGAAACCAGCATTTCCCTCTCACCCAGAGGATGAATCACAGGCTTAATAATAAAGTCTTATTATAGCAATTTTGCTTGCCTCAAAACTTCCTCTCCTACTACTTGCAGGAGGGTAAAATGAACTATAATCAACTGACAATGATAGAAAATTATCATTTGTATCAGATCACAATTTGAGATATTAAAATCTCTGCTCATGCACATTGTAATTTAGGGCTTGATCCCACACACACTTACGTATGTAACAGACATTGCAGTGAATTGCCTTAGTTTTTCCAGAGAAGTTTTGCAGTACATTGATGCTTAGAGGAAAAGCTTTTTACTTCTTTAATAAGCTATTAATTAATTCTTGTTAATGTTAATGCTTTTTAAAGACAAAAAGTAAAACAACGAGGTCTCCAGCTCAGTGTGCTCTCCCTTCAACCTCCTCATCTCACCCTCCCTCCTCTTAGCCTGCTGCTTCCATTGCCTGGTCGCCATTAACAATTTGGTATGGTTAACAGTAGGGTGCTCCTGCTAAAATAGAAATTAAGGCTTATTTATTACAATTGTAAGTAGCACAGAATCCAGTTAACTTGAATTTGTAACATACAACAACAGCGTAAGTGCTCAGCAAGGTGACTTAGCTCCAAAACAAAGACAACTGCTCTGAACAGTTATTCCTGAGCTGCACTCCTAAATGTCTCTTATCCATCCTCTGTCCATCACTCCCTTGTTAACTCTAGCTCCAGGTCAGCTGCTGACTGAGTGAGACCCTTTGCCTGTCAGGATGCTGATGGAGCTCATCTTCTGGGGGACAAGCGCAACAATTCCAGCTCTTCGTTTTGTTTATCAGCTCTTCTCTGGAGCTACAAATAGACCCAGCCCGCCTTGCCAGGCGGATAGGACAAACCTGCTGTATACACATGGCTCACAACAGGCAGAGAGCAACAGCGAGCTGCATCTTATCATGGGGTTATGGGAACACATTGGCCTGCAGAGGCTTTGCTGTCATCTTTGTCAGGAAGCAGTTACTCTCTTCCGAGAAAGATTCCAGAGATGGATGGAAATGGAGAGGGATGATTGTCTGATCACATTACATGACGCACCAGCACGTCCTGAGCTGGCTGATGCAGCATGGAGGCTTAAGTCACCGTGTCCCCGCAGTGCATCAACCACCACTGACGTGCATGCCAAGCAGTCACGGAGTGCCTCTGACATAACCTAGGGAAGCAGGACCACGATCATGTCAAATACACTTTGCAGCATGATGTAACCACAAAGCTGAGAGCACGGATGGAAATACAAAGTAAGAAAAGGAATCTCTTACAGAGCAAAGGAAGAACAGGATCACACTGAAACCCTTCTACTTACAACTCATGTGACAGCTTCACAGGGACTTCTCCACATCTTCACTTGACTATCTAAGTCCATGAGTAAAATCTGAAGCATTTTCAGCAGGTATGACAACAGTCAGACAAATATAGAATCATAGAACAGTCAGGGTTGGAAAGGACCTTAAGATCATCAGGTTTCAAGCCCCCTGGCATGGGGGGGACACCTCCCACTAAACCATGCCACCCAAGGCTTGTCCAACCTGGCCTTGAACACCGCCAGGGATGCAGCTTGTTCATGTCTTTCACACTGTAGATGTATGAGCTGAAATCTCAAGAGCAAACTTTAGTATACAGAAAGGAGAAAGACAACCAAGCCACCTGTAGATACAGCAGATACGCTCTGGTCCCAGTACTAGTTGTTCCCTCAAGCTAACAATATGCTGTATAAACAGAGGGGGCCTAACACCATCTCCTGTAGAGTCACAGTCACATCAAATTAAAACCCCATTAGAATAAGAGGAAACAAACCACTTGAACACCTGTGTCCCACTTGTATAAACCATATGGTCAGGCAACATGCAATATAAGTAACTAACTACATGGTTTAAAGAAAAACTGCATTCACTTAAACGGGACAACAATAAACAAGCTCTGCAGCTCAGGTGTAAGATTCAACGGAGAACGTGGCCCAACCTCCCATACAAACCCCTTTCCTTTTAGACAAACACAAAAAAGATGACACTTGCTGGCAAACCCAATTAATAAGGCACAGAATGAAAGAGCCAAATCTCTAAGATTCACTGGCCCTCTCAGTTTAAACTGGGATGTGCAGATACTACAAGGAGGCAGAAGCCACACTGTCACACAGTGGAGGGCCATAAACTTACAAGGCCCAGGCCAAAAGGAAGGGAAAAGCACAGGGAATGGCGGCCCATGGAGGGGGCAGCTCAGTGAGAGGCTCGCACAGCGGAAGAACGATGACTGTTTGTGCGAGAGGTCCATTTGGGATCAGGGAAAGAAGAGCCCAAAAGGAATAGGACACCTGAAAGCACATGGAAAGCCAACAGAAAGGTGGGAGACTCACATAGCAGAGGCTTGTAGGGAGCCAGGGTTGCACAAAATTCTTTGAGGGTCCCCCAAAAATTGAGGCTGAGACTCAAAGCCCTCAGAGGCTGAGAACAAGAGTCAATGGAGGCCAGAGAGAGTGGGGGGCTCAAAAGCGGAGCCCCCAGGCAAATAAGACTCCAAAAAGTGGGAGTCCCAGGAAATCACAGCCCATGGAGAGGGAGACCCAGAGAGTCAGGGAGCCCCAAAGGCATGGGAGACCAGGAGAAGGGGAGGCAGAAGATAAGGCCCCATGGATGTGCAGTCCTAGAGAGCCAGGGAGGCCCACGGGAAGCCCGGAGAATCCCAGGCCATGGCAGGGGAGCCCCAGAGAGCAGAGGCCCACAAAGAAAGTGGAGACCCAGCCCCACACACTGAAGACCGAGCAAAATGGAGGCCCCTGGCAAGCAAGCACATGCCTATACATATACAGTGATACACACACAAGCACGTACAAATACGCACGAGAGCAATCACACCGCTATTTCTCCAATGTAGGTGAAACCCAACCACAAGAAAAGCAAGCAAAGAAGATTTTTTGGGCCACTCAGCTTAAAAGCTCCAGCTCAGCTCTTTCCGAGGGTCACAGTGTCAGCAGAGCTGCTGCAGATATCCCTGTCTCCCGCTCCTTTCCCTTTTGGAACAGCGCTCTGCACTGCTTGCTCACCAAAGGCGCCCCTCTTAAAATGATGGGTAAGGTCCTCCCTTGTCCCAGCACACTCTCCTCAGTGACCACCCTGTGCATTTCTCCAAGGTACCAGTATCCATCAGGGGTCTTTTTTGGTGGGTTTTCTGAATGCAGGTACTTAGTTTCAGCAATCAATTCAGTTAAAAATAGCTTACTTGTCACAACTAACCCTAATGATAGGCACTCGTTCCTATTAAGTATTTGAAAACCAAAACCAGCCCAGATTTATCCAAATCCTCAAAAAAATGCTTAGAACAAACACAAGAAGACACTATTTTCTCAAGTATACTTACGCTATCTTCCTTTAAACCCCATCACACTATACAATATAAACATACCTTCACCTTACCTATGGAAATAACAGGAAATTGATACAGTACAACATTTAAAACCAAGTCATCTATTTACACTGGATTTCTGAGAGGCCTCTCTTCCTATTATAGACCCACAGAATGGTTTGGGTTGGAAGGGGCCTTAAAGCTCATCCAGTTCCAACCCCCTGCCATGGGCAGGGACACATTCCACTAGAGCAGGTTGCTCCAAGCCCCTGTGTCCAACCTGGCCTTGAACACTGCCAGTGATGGGGCAGCCACAGCTTCTCTGGGCACCCTGTGCCAGCGCCTCAGCACCCTCACAGGGAAGAGCTTCTGCCTAAGAGCTCATCTCTGTCTGCCCTTTGGCAGGTTAAAGCCATTACCCCTTGCCCTATCACTATGTTTTGTGACTCTCCATAAAGCATTTCATCTTCCATGTACAGAGTTGTTTCATCGCTTCCCAAATAAACAGAAAGAAGTTTGACCAAAGCAGAATCTAATTGCGGCCTAATTCACTATTTGGGAAATGTGTGAAACTGTCTACAGAGAACTGCATGAAGCAAATAAAATTGAAAATAATATTAAAAAGAGCTAAGAAATTATTTTCTTCATTTCTTTCATGCATAATTATCTATTGTGTAGCCTGTATCCGACAAATAGTAGAAAAGAAAAAGAATGAACACAGAAGTATTCAGAGCAGAATGCGCTGTTTTGAGTCTTTAAATGGTGGTGGCAACCTCCTTTCCCCTCCCTCCCCCCCAGATAAAACCAAATGTCTTCTACAATTCAATTTAATTATAGATGTTTGCATTAGATGTCTGCATAAAGTTGTTCTGCGTGGTGCCAATCACTTGCTGCTTGTACATGGGCCACCCAACCACTTCACTCCCTTTTCTTTACCCTCCCCACCCACAAATCCTTCAGATCCTGAGCAAACACAACATCCTGCAATTGGCTGCTTGCAGGAAGTGTGAGCTCTCATCACATGGCTCAAGGTATATTTGCACAAATGGACTCATTTCTAGCAGATGAACACCAAGGTCTTACCTTTGCAGGTGAAGCACTTGATGTGAAAGTGTCTGGCCTGAACACGAAGTACTTCCCCTTTACATGGCTCCCCACATTTATGGCAGTGGATGACGGGCTTTTCAGAGGGGTGGTGAGGCTCCTGAGGATGGGCCACTGTAAAACAAGAGAACACAATTTAAACCCAAACAAAAAGGACGTTTTCTCCTGTACATAAATCTGCTCTCAGACATTTCCCATCATGATCCAAACGTATCTGTTCATGTTTTACACTCATCTAAAAAGTTGCCACCTATTTTAAATAGACCCTTTCCATAAACCGGTAGTTTAAGCCATTCACATCAATTACTGCCTCTTTCCACTGAGACAGCCATGGAAAGACAAGGAAAAATTCCCTCTCAGTTTTAGTGCCATGAAGTGTTTCAGAATGCCTAGGCTTTTCTTTCAAGAACACAAGTGTGCGCAAACCATTCAATGAGCATACAAGGCAACAAGAACTGGGCTATTTTAATACAAAAAGGGATACAAACCAAGCAAATGGAATAAAAGGAAAGCAATTCCAAATAATGTTTTGGGAAACCAGATGAACCAAGCAGCCTGACTTTGCATGCAAATGACTATGTTAAATAGAAACTACGAACATCCCCATTTTCCTATAGCACATACCTAACACAGGGAAAGCAAATGTCAAGCGCAAAGAAGACAACGCTATTTGTTCCTACTACTGTTAATTCTGTATTATAAACCGCATGCAGAAAGGACTCTCTGCATGCAAATTAGAGATACTATGACTAGAAAGAAATTACCAAAGCATCCGAAATACAGTCAGGGAGACAAAACTCCAGATAGTCATTGATCAGCTATCCCACAGCCCAGAGCAAAGCTTGGATAGGAACAGGAAAGGTTTGTGTCAGCTTTATTGTGTCTTTCACTGTTGTAATAAAAGTTTTATTGCTCCACATTTGGCTTCCATATAAAATGTTTAACTTTCCCTTCAGATGTGCCTTGTGGCAGTTGGGGGCCCCAGCAGCAATGCTCAGGCGTAAGCTAAAGCAAGACTGAGTCTCAAGTGTACTGTTTGAGGTGGAAAATCTTACTCAGAATGTTCCCAAACAAACTATGTTCGTTCAGATCCCCCTCCCGCATCCCATTCTAGCAGTAGAAAGTTGTTCTCCTTGTAATACTGTACTCAAACTAGTGATGCTCATTGGGACATTTCAAAGAAACATACCTCTCTACCCACGCCTCTGTCTTTGTACAATTCCTGTTCTGATTTTCCTGGCCTGCAAAGTGCTGATACACCCACATCACCCTCACTGGGAATCATTATTATTTAATCTCCGTGTTTTCTGGAGCTCTTTTGTTCTCCTGATCAATTCTTGACATCTCCCCAGACAGGTTTATGCCTTTTTTCCCCCCTCACATCACTGCTCGTGGGTACCTTGCTTGTATTTCCTGCACCATTTTCCTCCCCTTCTTCAATGATTTTCTAGGGAAAAAGCCGAATTGCTTCATCAAGTCCTTCTATATTACTCTATAAATGGCTTAGTGAAGAAATGCTGCTATCATTCTCCATTATATAAAGACAAGAATAATACTTAAAAAAAGCCCAATATGTGATTAGGGCAGTAACAGCATCAAGAATGGAGGATAACAAATACTCCAAGCAATAATTTCTGCTGTAAATCCAGCCAAACTAATAGGGCTGCTGCTATTTGGTTCTTACCACCCCCACCACCATTCTTCAAAGAAAAAGGCTGAATTCTTCCACTCAAGCTTAAAGTTCTTAATACCTCCTCTCTGGTAGCTCATTTCAACTATTTCCCTTGAGCAGTTATTCAGCTCATACTGGTGAACAGAATGCAGTTGGCAATGCCAGTCAGTATTCCAATTAGAAGGTCCATTTAAATAAGAGCCCAGTGAATGCTTTGCCTTGAGTGAACCTCATCTAATAGCCTGCACTGCAATACTGTTTCTGGAGCAGAAGTTATTCTTCCAAACCAGACTATTAACTATTAACTTGTAACCAAGGAAACACAGAGGTTTTGTAATGACAAAGAAAGAAAGAACGAAAATAAGGGACAGAGATACAAGTGTCAGCAAAGTAAATTATTATGAGGAAAATTCCTTCTCAGATCCAGGCAGCCTGAGAAGGGCCTGATGCCAAGTGAAGAAAAGGCAACAGAATGGACTTTCGAAGTTGCTCAAATGAGGAATTGGATCTAGGATTTGAGCAAATGCTCCCTAGGATTTACACAGCGCAGCATGAAATCTGAACCTGCAATATTCCTCTCTCTTAACCTCCCATGTGGAAGGTACCCTAACACATCCTGCATGCCAGGCTCCAGATCTTCTGGTATTGATCTGAAACACAAGTTCTTGCTCCTTACTAGAGAATAAATAAATGTTTTCAAGACTGGTCCAATGATGCCATTTCCTTCCAGTTCCGCCTTCAAATAAATACAAACACTGCCAGTTGCTATTTCCAGCCTGATATCTTAAATGAAGCTGATTATGGAACATGTAAACTGTGAGCTGCTCTGGGTCTGAAAACCCTGAGCTAGGAGCTAAATTCATCTCCTCACAGGGATTTCACATCTTGAGTCAGTAAATATTTCAGGCTCTGCCTGCACCAACCCTCCCCACATCAGTTGCATGCTAGAGAACACTTTCTCAGGCATCACGCACTAGCAGCAAGTGCAATAAGGACACTCTAAATCATGATTAAGGCAATAACAGGCTCCAGGCAGTGCAACTAGTGACAGGACATAAATTCTGGATCTGGATAACCCAGATTCCAACCCCTGCTCCACAACAGACATATGAGCTCTCTGGCTGGCATGCCCTTAACTCTAAAGTCAGACAGCTAAGTTCAGCTACAGTCCCCCAGCCTGTAACCCATCAGCTTAAAATTAGGTTATCTGAATGTTTCAATTTCTTTGTGTCTTGTGCTTTCTGATTTCAAACCAGGTGTAACACTGCTGTCAGGCTCACCCTATGTGAGGACAAATAGAGCTACAAGGGTCCCAGACACTGGGATAGAAACAGTAGCAAAAGCACCTACAACAGTAAGTTGGTTCTGATGGTCACACACGCCGCATCATCCATATTTCTGGAAGCAGCATTCGTTCAGAAGCACACAAGTGGACAAACACCAGCTTTAAGGAGCTGCATTGCCTTTAATAAAGTTTCAAATCCAAATATATTAACACCACAACTATCTTCCAAATTAAAGAAATTAAAAAGAACATAAACTATCAACTTCCTGAGGGAGAGACGATACCACAGCAACACATTCTGGGTTCAGTACTGGGGTTTGCTACTGTTTTCACATCAGTAAGTACAACCTTACAGCATGGGTAGTATAATATAAACACAAGTCAGGTATTTCCCAGTTCCATTATACTGATGCAAACCAATACTTGCCTACATACAGATGATGTCTAGCTGTGACTTTGTCAGTGTAGCCCCAAGCACCATAACAAGGTGCATGGATCCTTTTGCATAAGATTAAATATAACATATCTATCAGTCTTGCTCAAGGTGCAAACACCTACTAACACAATGGATCTAATCCCAAACAAGCATCATCCCATCAGAAGTACCTAGGCTACTGACTGAACTGTGCTCCTCTAAATGGGCTCTAGTTAAACTAGTGCAGCGTCTGCACTCGAACAAAGGGACACTGGAAGCAGGCACACAGATCAAACAGATGCAACACTTTCTTTGAACACTTAGTTTTAGTCCTTCAGCACATTTCAGGTTTAACTACGAAAGTTCTAGTACCTATAGAAGCCTAAGCTGTCATAGTGAGTCGTTATGATTTCACAGAGACTCATTACAAGAGATCATCAGTAAAACTTCTCCAAAGTTCCAGGCTGCTTTATAAGTTTTAGCTTCCAGCGCTGCTGGGCACTGCATAAAGACATACGGATTTTCTTCATTAAGAAACAAAATCTCTGGTCAGAGATATACACAGAACTTCTCAAGCTACACTGACACTTCCACTCCTGCCTATAAGACCAGCTTAAATGAATAATTAATGCTTCAAGCTCATTTAGGCTTCCAATAAGACAAATCAATGTCTCATTACACATCCAACTCGCCCAGAGTAATGCATACAGTGACTGGAACAACTGGGAAGTCTGGATTACATTGGTTAATGATGGAGGCAAAGGAAGAAAAGAAAATATATAAATCAATAGCACCTTCTTCTACAAGGAAACAGACTTTGTCACTGGGGTATTGAGCTGTGCTACCATCACTCTATAGACATATCACCGTGATTTTTGCCATCCCGTACGTTCCCTTGTAAACATGCAATGCCGGCTTCATTACATGCTGCAGCTGCACTATTTTGAGGTAAATTCAAAAGCAGCTCTACTAGCTCAAGAGCACTTGTTACTGCATTTTATCAAAGCACCTCAAAATAATCCCAGATCTGCAAAGAAACAATTAAAAAGAGCCAGAGAAGAGCAGTAATGACCCAACGTTCATGTGAGAAACCAAAGGCCCTCTGAGCAAAATGAAGGAATTTATTCCCTGCACAAAGTTTAAAGCTATTGTGCCAGCGGTGCTTTATGTAGAGCAGATCATTGCACAAAGGTTTAATAGCAATCACAGGTTTTGCTGCATCAGCCAGAAAAAGGACCTCAGTACTCATAGCAACCCCTTCTGAAATGGAAATCGCAGCAACTACCTGAAGAATAACAGTGGGTGAATTAAAGAAAACGATGGAAATAAATACTGCAGCCTCCTTTATTGACAGTTCTCTCCCTGAACACAGGGCTGTTAGGAAACCAAAGGCCCAAGCTAAGTGAGCCTTCGCTGCAGATTCTCGCTGGCAAGACTCCATGGCTCTGCTGCAAGCCAGAAAATACTTCGGCTTTTTATTGGAAGGCAAAAGAAGCTTCTGGGAAGCACCGTGCTGTGCATATGCTGCAACACAGAGGTCAGCAGAACACGCTGAGTTCAGTTCTGCTCTAAGCTGAAGTAAGAAGCAGTTTCCTCTACATTTAAACAGAAGGAGAATACGGGCTACTGTTCTTTGAAACATGAAATTTTTCATTTCCACATTTGCATGCCTCTCTTCACAAATGAACCTGTAGTTATGCTCAAGCCTATCCATGTTGGAGCAGGTGTAACTTCGAGCTTTATGCTAACATATACAACTTCAATAAATCCTGGAGCAGATTCTCCTGGAAGGCATGCTGAGGCACATGAAAAACAACAAGGTGCTTGGTAACAGTCAGCATGGCTTCACTAAGGGGAAATCCTGCCTGACCAATTTGGTGGCCTTCTATGATGGGGCTACAGAACTGATGGACAGGGGTAGAGTAGTTGATGTCATCTACCTGGACTTGTGCAAAGCGTTCAACACTGTCTCACATGACATCCTTGTCTCTAAGTTGGAGAGACATCAATTTGATAGGTGGACCACTCGGTGGATAAAGAACTGGCTGGATGTCCACACATAAAGAGTAGTGCTCAATGGCTCAATGTCCAGCTGGAGACCAGTAACGAGTGGTGTCCCTCAGGGATAGATGTTGGGACCGCTCTTGCTCAACATCTTTGTCGGTGACATGGACAGTGGGATTGAGGGTGCCCTCAGCAAGTTTGCTGATGACACCAAGCTGTGTGGTTCGGTTGATACATTGGAGGGAAGGAATGCCATCCAGAGGGACCTCAACACGCTTGTGAGGTGGGCTGATGCCAACCTGATGAAGTTTAACCATGCCAAGTGCAAGGTCCTACACCTGGGTCAGAGCAATCCCAGGCACAGCTACAGGTTGGGCAGAGAAGAGATTCAGAGCAGTCCTGCAGAGAAGGACTTGGAGGTTTTGGTGGATGAGAAAATGAACATGAGCCAGCAGTGTGCACTCTCAGCCCAGAAAGCCAACCACATCCTGGACTGCATCAAAAGGAGCATGACCAGCAGGTCGAGGGAGGTGATCCTGCCCCTCTACTCTGCTCTCCTGAGACCTCACTTGGAGTGTTGTGTGCAGTTCTGGTGTCCTCAACATCAAAAGGACATGGAATTGTTGGAACAAGTCCAGAGGAGGGCCACGAGGATGATCAGGGGACTGGAGCACCTCCCGTATGAAGATAGGCTGAGAAAGTTGGGGCTGTTCAGCCTGGAGAAGAGAAGGCTGCATGAAGACCTCATAGCAGCCTTCCAGTATGTGAAGGGGGCCTATAGGGATGCTGGCTATGGACTCTTCATGAGGGACTGTGGTGAGAGGACAAGGGGTAACGTGTTCAAACTTAAATGGGGGAAGTTTAGATTGGATATGAGGAAGAAATTCTTTCCTGTAAGGGTGGTGAGGCACTGGAATGGGTTGCCCAGGGAAGGTGTGAACGCTCCATCGCTGGCGGTGTTCAAGGCCGGGTTGGACAGAGCCTTGGGTGGCATGGTTTAGTGGGAGGTGTCCCTGCCCATGGCAGGGGGGTTGGAACTAGATGATCTTAAGGTCCTTTCCATCCCTAACTATTCTATGATTCTAAATCTGGCTTATCACTTTTTCATGCTCTCTTCAGAAAGAGAGAAGTAATCTTCTCTTATCCTATGTGCCTCTTACAGGTCTGCAACCCCTGGCTTGTAAAGCCAGACATGTAGCCCATATGCACTCTGAGAAAATCCTCTTTCATGAAAGCCCAGCACAGTGGAGCCTTGAGGAGGCTGAAATACCAATTACAAGAAAGGGGTGAAAAAATGCAGTGTCATTTTGCTTATCTGCAGACTCAGGTCCTGAATCTTAAATCTGTAAGAATCCTATCTGCTAAGGTAACCAAACAGGGACTGAGACTGAAATCAAACCTCCCAGCTGGCAGGGACAGATAAAGAAATCACTGCAACCACTACCCACAGGTATCAGAGATCTTTGGGAATTCCAGGATATCCTGGAAGGAGGGACTGCCATAAAGAGATACTAGCGGGCTGCATGCCTACACATGTATGAAAAAGCCTAAGGCAAAATCCTAGACTGTAGCTTGCTCATACTACTGCCATTCAAATCATATCTGAAGACTCATTTTAAAACTCTCTCTTCCTGTAAATGTATCTGTATTATGCCTACAGTATGCCGATTTGTCTTGTATTTTTCTGTCTACATATGAGAGTAGCTATTTTTAAAAAAGGCAAAAAAAAAAATCCTTAAATTTCTAGTCATTTTTAAGTGTTTTCTGATATTTTCCAGTAAAGTACTGTTATTGTTATTTCCCCTTCCAATTCATCTGCCACTGAAAACAGTGGATGCAGACAGGACCACAGTAGCAATCAGGACACTTCAGGACATGATCTCTTTTGGCACTGTAAAAGCCAGTGCCCTAATCATGGTAATACATGGTACAAACACATGTGAGAGAACACTACCTGGCTAGGGCATTCATACTGACAGGGCAAGGCACCAGCAGCTCTCTCCTATGTTAACTCACACTCCTTTTATTGGGGTGCTGGTGGGATGCAAGTTAGAGCTTAACATGTAGAGCAGGGCAGGAAAGAAGGCTGTATTATGGGAGAAAGACATGTAAAGATGGACAATATGGCCCACATTTGTTCTGGTTTAGGTCCAGAAAGAAGCACAGCTGATTGTCTCCACAACTACCTGAAAGAAGGATGGGGAGAGGAGGTGGTTGGTCTCTTTTCCCAGGTAACAAGTGATAGGACACCCACACCTCACAAACGTTTGCAGTGTAGAAGTCCGTTCCTTGAGGTGTATTATTTCAGCAATGAACAATGGTGTGCTCTGAAAGTCTATCAACTTTTACCACTATATGGTAAATGGACCATCACAGAGGAAGCACTGACCAGTACAGTACTCCCGAACATAGCCTGTTCTTGGGCTAGCACCTCAAGTGCTGGACAGCAAGCAGACAATCTCAAATACACCAAATCCGTTCCTGAGGTGCCTTTGGAGAAAACAGTAAAATACAAATGGAACTGCTTCTTTGAACAAAGAAGCCATTTATCGACCCTTGTTTGAGCCAGCAGCAATAAAAGGTACCCCTAACTGTTCTGCAAGGCTGTGTTTATATTTGGATCACTTCTTTAAGTTGGTGTCATATTAAGATCCTGCTTTTGTAGCAGATCCTGAACTAATATAGAGTTCCACAATACTGCCATGTAGATTATACTAACATCTGCGGCTATCAGACTGGCGCAAGCAGTGCGGGGAATTAGGGAGCTATCCCGTTGACACTGTTTACAGAACCTTGCCCATTAGACTCTCGTTCAGCACAAATGCACTAGCATTTCACTTCTGAACAGCTGGCATTACTTCACTTGACCCTAATTTAACACTTACTCCTTACTTTGCAGCTGAAGTGTCTTCTCAGCTTTTCTCTTTTATTTTTTCCTGTCTATATGGAATATAACAACCTATAACATGCACAGTTGGGCTATACAAGGCATCTAGCATTACTGGTAGATAGCACATTGTGATAAACCTATATAAAAGACAGCATTATTTCTCTCATTGTTGTCTCATACACAACATGTCTCTTGCATATCTCTTCTCACAGCTAACACACAGCTGAAAGGGCATTAATCAAATACCAGACACTACTGCAAAAACATCACAAAGCCTCCAAAAATGGAGTCAGGCTTTGAGCAACACTGAAGCACTTACTTAGCTTTAAATCCCAGTGATTCAATTAGACTCAACAAGATACTTTGCTGAAGAGAATAGGCTTAAGACAATGCCTAAGTGTTCTTCTCAGCCAGATCTCTTGCGAGCCTGAAAGCTATCCAGGCTCAGCAAAGGCAAGGATTAATCATCCTTTTGGGGATACTGACTGTTCTCTAGGTGGAAAACCAGCTCTTGTTATAAATAATCCTTTTTAAATTAGTTATAGATTGCCCCCAGAAACAACAAACTCCTGTTCCTCTGGCTTCTCCCACCCAAAGGGCACAGCACATTTTGATTAATGCAACTTGGTCTTTTCCCCTGGTATGCATTAATTTTTCCACAAAAGGAATTGACTCCCCTACATCAGGCCAAATTATCATCCTAAATTGCAAGTTCTTTCCTACCAAGCATCCCACCCTTCCTCTGGAAAAATATTCCTTTGCCCAAGCTTAAGGTATTTTAAACATGCACAATTTCAGTATGCCAAGACTCTGTCTTTGAAAGTCTTGCCTTTTGAATTCTTGTCCAAGAAAACCAAACATATGATTTGCTCTCTACTCATTTGTTATTCAACATAACCAGCAAGGCTTTGGAAGCAAGGGTGCTGCAGTAGCGACTTGGGTTGGAGGCAGTCATTGTGCTGGTCACAAACGGCTCCAACCGACTCAGCAATGGATAAAATTGACCTGCACATCAAAACTAAACCAGAGGAGCACACAGCACCTCCGCAAAAACATATACGTAAAAACAGGCAGGAAAGGACATTGAAAGGAGAGACCCTCAGTAGCAGACAAGAGAGATGCCAGAGCACCAGGGATACTGAAACACAGAGGAGACAATGCTAGGGGCAAGAGAGACACCAAAGCACAAATAAGAGAAACAAAAATGACGCCAGGGCAGGAAGGCCAGCAGGGCAGGAGAACTGCTAAGGAAAGCAAGCTGTCCCAAGCAGGGACAGGGAGGGGACTCAAGAGGAGGTACAAATCTAAAGGGACTGTGGCCAGCAGAGGAGCCCCTGGCGAAACAACATAGGAAGAAAAACAGAGCAACAAAACGATAGGAACAATGATGCACGGAGCCCAGTCTCCTGCACTGCCTTCACCTCACCAAAGGTACTGAGTGTAATGTGCGGCACGGGGACTGGAGATCAGAAAGGGTCTCCTCCAGAGAGGAGCTGTTTCTCTCAGTGGGTCCTTGCTTGCTTTTATTATCAACACCGGAATCAGTAATTAAAAGTTTATTACCTGCCAATAAATCAAACTGATTGGATCCCCCCTACTCAAAACTGGGGTTTTGGCCCACAACACTTGCTATTTCAGATGGTGAAACAGCTTAACTGCCTCTACCGCTACCTGAACCCATGAACTCTGTGGTCTCAAATTTAACGGCTAAAACCACTCAGCCCTCCCCTCCAGTGAGATCAACAGCACAAGTTCTCCCATTTCTCAATACAAAAAAGCTGCCATCGAATCTTCAGAGAGCTGGCTTCTATATGCAGCTGGGATGCAAGAAATGCATGGAATTTCACTACTGGGAAACAGGGGAAGCCAGCAGGCATGGCAGGACTGCACACTGCTTGCCTGACTGTGGAGATGAGTATTCGCCCCCTCACATGAACTAAGTGCTATTTAAAGAGAACTAAAATCGCTAATGCAAACATGCCTGATTTGGCATCTCCTGGGTTATTTCTGTTTCTCTCCGTATCAATGCTGCACACCAGAACCGCAATTTGAAACCTCAAATTAAAAGTAAATTTAGAAAGAGAAAGCACAGAATAAGCAGCAAGACATCCATAAGACATTCACATACCACTGGATCTGGTTTGTTGTTCAAGCGCAAGTAGTTAAATCCCAAGACTGAGATTTCCTTGCCATAGCTGTGAGCCAAAGTAAAAGAAACTCTCGGCTCCAAAGACTTCGAATCCCAATAATCGAGGCAGACAAGAGGAACGTTCTTATCCTCATTTTACAGATTAACACAAGGAGAGATCAAATTACTTCCGCAGGGTCACCTCAAGAGCCTCTAACGCAGAGCTGTTTCACAGTTTAGTACTTTAACTACAAGAGTATTTGTTAACATCTATCACTATGCATATTTAGTAAATGATTTCTCTGCGGCTTGTGCAAGGTAGCACACAGACTTACAACCAGACCCCAAACGTGCAGCCCCAAAAGCAAACTGTCAAGTAGAACTGAATTTAACACTAAGGAAACTGAAGCAAAAATAAAGTGAAACTCCCCATCCTCCCCCGGCCAAGGTGTATTGCATAATCCTGTCATGTGCTCCAAAACCAACTAACTTGGAGGCTTCACCAGGTCACCTGGGCTTGAAAGTTCCAAAGTCAGAAGTTCAGATCAAGACCATGTTTCATTAACAACCGTAACACTGAGACAGTGTCAGGACACAAAGCCCAGGATTCAGCTTCTTCTTGATTCACGGTGGGAATAAATATTAAGACTGCAAATACACAGGGCACTGGAGAGACAGTGTTCTGGAGAGAGAACACCTTTAAGTTAACACATAGCTAACGTGTTGCATGCTCTTCAAGGAGCTGAACTGCTGTAAAGCAGTTCCATTTATAACAAAAGAAAAAGCTCTTGGGTTATGTGATTGGAAAGTAAGACATGACTGGAGCTACTGCAAGCACAACAACAGTCCTCTTGGTCATAACCTTCAGGGGTATCAGCCTCATGCTTTATCTTAAGTATGAAGAAAAAAACAACACAAAACTAAATCTCTCTGCGAGACTGAACTAGACCATAAGCCAAATTATACAGGAAAGGCTGTTAACAGTTTGGTCAACAACATCTTCTGTGCTGCTTATAGAGAAAGCCAGCACCAACTGAATACCCGGGGACAGTTGTGAGAACATGGAAATGCAATGTAGCTTACTGCAACTCGATACCCAGTAGGTGCCAGCACCTACCTACCCTTCAACAGAATCAGTATGTGAAGAACAGAAATCATAAAGCCCCTGTATCCATTTCCTTAATTCAAAAAAATCATCAACCCTTCCTCTTTTCTCCTCTTCTCCTTCCAAGCATAGAGAAGTTTGGCATGAATAGACACTAATCCACTATCATAGGTCTGCCTATGTATGATCTAGTCCAAAACCTCATCAGGTACAAAGCTGACTCCCAGTATGCTCTCACAGACTTGGCAGGTCTGTGTCAGTCTTCTTATCAGCTGGTCAAGAAATCAAGAATCAAGGCTAAACCCTCAGCTTATGCAAACTAGTGGAGATAAAAATGAAGCTACAACACTTGCATCACCCAGCAACATGGCTAGGAGGCTCACAATTTACACATCGAAGCACTAAGAATGCGGATTATTCAATACAGGTTTGAAATTGCAGAAGAGAATTAATAACAAGGCATGCATATGTGTATGCAAGCTTCATTTCCATTAAAGGGTATAAAGAGAGAAAGTTGCTCTTGGATGCAACACAGTAACAGTTCAGCTGAGTAACTAGATAATAAGGGCTCATAATGGGAAATAGATAAGTACACAGCCAGAGCCACGGAAGTACGGTATCAGTCAGACGTAATTTAGGAAGCGCCATTTGGTGTCAGCAGAAAACACCCTGGCCTCAGGATTCTTTTTGTGTATGAACTAACCAGGCAGACACTGAAATCATCCCACAATATGAGCATAATGAACCATGCTAATTTGCTGAAATCTGTTACTAACCCGTTTGCAATTCAGTGGATCGGAACTGCATTTTTCTCATTGAAACCAGCCCCTCCAGTGCCTAGTTAACATGTTTATGAAATGACACGGCCTGAATGTATTTTCAGCTTGTTCAAACAGCAGCTCAAGCAGTGGCTGGAAGGCAGGGTACCAGCTGTACTGTACTGGCCTGCATTTTGCAAGAGCATCACTCTAGAGAATGGTATTTGTAGCAGCTTCACAGTAGTAAATAACTCCTGACCTTCTGTGTAAAGTAGGGGATGAAATAAAGGGTAAAACAGCAAAAAAAAGAGCAGAGAAGAAAACAAAGAAAAACAAACAACTTTGTTGGAGAAATTATTTCAAAGTAATAAGGTAGAGAAGCAAAATACTAAACATACTGTCATTTCTCATTCTGCAGCCATGAGACATGAAACAGCAGCAGTTGTACATCAAAATCAAAGACAGCATTCAGTTATTTTAGTCATTATCTGTGTGAACAGAAAAAATTATATCCAATATCAATATTAATAGCCATTATAAATAACGCATTAAACTTGGGGAGGAGGAAAGGAAGCAATTTAAACACAAGTCTTTAGCACATTTTCAACCATTTACTGTCAAGCTCTCCCTCTTGTTTTCTATACAAATGACAGGCTAGTTTTAGTTTTCTTGCAGGTATGAAACGTCTTTCGTAGTGTAAGATGCCAGAATTGTGTTTACAGAGCACTCCTAAGGTACAGCCACATGTAGCTCAGGGAGCCCAGTGAACTGAGCATCAGGAGGGTGGGGAGCAGAAACATGCCAAAGGATCAAAACTGAACACACAGCTAAAAGGCTACATGTATTTTACATGTGCTTCAAGAAGTATCAGCAGCCTGATTTTAAAATGCTTCATAGAAAACAAGCAACAATTACAATAACACTCTTACTTTTCCAAACAGACAAGTGGCATAGTTGATTAAAATGATTCAGAACCTTGCACTTCCAAGAATTTGGGGTGAAGCTGCTACTGAAATCCTCCCTGCGGCTTACTGATACTGGCAGCAGATCAACAGTTCACCACTGCCATTATAAAAACGATCCTGTAAATCTGATGTAATGGATCTCAAACCTGCTAAGTAGCCAATACTATTTATGCTGCACCACTGCTTTTCTTCAACCAAAATTATCAGGAGATTGTAGAAGTTATGACTGTAACTCTCTTGATACATCTGACATGCTACGGCAGGCTATTGACATATTTGTCCTTCTGTCTTCAACCTAAACATCTACAAAGCTAAACTCATTCAATTTATTTCATTTTGAGCATTAAAAATATCTTAAAGTGGGTGTCCAGAGTTGAAAAACTGTTCATTCTTGTTCAACTTGACTCCTTCTTATCTCTGTTTCTTCCCTAATTTGAATTTATCCCATATTACCTTTTACAGAGTCCTCAAAAGTAAAGAGGACAGATCCTCTTCTTCACAAAACAGAGGATAAGGCTGAATTTGTAAGCAATGATAACATAATGCTCCAAATCCACATCCAATCCACTACTGAAATACAACTCACAATGTATTTCATATCTTCAGAATGCAATAGAAGATACAGACCACTATTACCACAAGGAAAGACCCCACAACCGTTTCTAAATTCTTCAACTAGCAAGTACTCCTGTAGGAGGCTTTCAATGTTATTTATAGGTAACAGAAACTGATACCTAATTTACTGCTGCGATATCCAAACAGTACACAAAATCTCACATAACCCATTTCTTCATTAAAAGGTAAAAAATGACCCTTTCAAGTCCAGATTTACTGAATATATCACTGTTTATCTTTAAAATTTTCAGGTAACTGTGTTGATGGCCAAAGCTCTTTGAACTGCAGCAAATACAGGCAAAAAACAGTCAACTTGGGTTAGATCACATTAAAAGGAAATACATGTACACACAGGAGGAACCCAGCTGTGCAAACATGCTAAATCAGGTGTGTTCCAGCTTCTACCCTTATTAAAACACAACAGAGGGTGATATTAAAACAGGTAGAGATAATCGGTGCAAGCCACTGCAGGTTTTGACACATCCCCTTTATAGAAAACAGCAACTGTCAATCAAAGCATGCTTCACTTTTAATTTGAGGGTTTAAACCTCAGGTGAGGTTGGCACCTGAGGTTGTTTCAGCTCCAGTCTATCAATCAATAGACATAATTACCTTTTTCTTTCACCATGGCAAATGGATTTTCTTCGTCAGGGAAGCAGCAAGAATTAGCTGCAGTAATTTAAACACAATCTCCTTTCCAGCAGTGTTTGGCTGAGGTGGATTTGGAAAGAAAAAGGCAGCTTATTCCATATAATGATCTCCCTGGGTCAGATTTCCCTCAAGAGCTGATCAGGTCTGACTGCTCGTCACTGTCTCTTTTCTTCTCGTGCCTCTTATCTTCCTCCACTGTGGTCTTTTCCAACAGCTAATGGCAGCTCATACCCTGCCTGTGGACTCTGCCCCTCGTGCTGAAACAGCCAGCTACAGCTGCTGCTGCAGAACAAATGCTGAATTCCACCGTCCCTCATTTCCAGCCACTGACACCACCGTGCATGCCTCTGTCCTCACAGAGCTGAGCTGGCAATGCAATTTGCTCCTGAATGACGGGCAAAAGACTGCAAGGGAGAAGTGAGAGAGAACAGGCGAGCTCTTCCAACACACACTGAAAGCTGAAGGAGCATTTATGAGCTCCCCATTATTTTATTTACTCAAACTGAGCCAGGATCAAGAGGGGAAATACAAGATGAACACAGGCGAGGGCTGAGCAGACTGCAGCAGTGGCTTTTCCGTGGTGAGCACTGTTTATCCACTCCTGGTTTTGCTTTAAAGTTGTAAGCAAATACCAACTACTTGAGCACAAAACACACTAATAAACAGTCTCACAATGCCTTCTGACCATAGTACAGAAGACAGTAATATACAATCTGCGCAAGCTGGGAATGCCAACTCTATTCACTACCTTGAAATAACAATCGAATTAATGATAAAAATGAGCAGTGTCATTGCTCAGTGAGCACGTGGGTTTGGAAGCATAGCCAGGGAGCACCAGATGAGAATCTTGCTTTCAGCTTGCTATTTGAAGTACCAAATTATCATAAACCAATTGTAAACAAACACCAAACTGTAAACTGCCACTCCTCTTATGTTACTCCTTTCAAGATGCTAGCCATAAACACTCAGGGAGAGAGTAGCGTACTGAAACAGCAGCACTTACACATGAATTTCACCCCCAACAAAAAGCACAAGTGTTGAAGCTGGGCAACAAACTGACCTTCCAACTTATGGGTTTCCAGGCACTGAACTCTACCCGAGAAAGGACCATCAGCGAGCTGATGTTAAAACCCAAACAAACCAACCCTTTGCAATATTGCCAAGTCTCACCATCTTATAGCAAGATGCAGAATCTTTCTGTTTTCTATTAGGAGATACAGGTCAAAGTCAGGTGGGAAATAAAGCTTTCCTTTTGCATGCATACTTCTAGTCACAGTTATGAAGGTTGGAAATACCCTGAATCAAAACCCTGAATGGCCATTAACAAGCCTTAACATGTATGATTTTGAATACATACATACTGCCAGCATCAAGATTTGGGGGAACCTCTATCTATATGCTACTATATAGCTATATAGTGCTATATGGAACTATATAGCATTATTACTAGATGACATGCCTTCTTTATAAATTACTTCATTCCTCATTTTAACTAGCTACCAGTGGCTTCAGCAGTACAAAACTACACTGTCATGCTTTGGCTTGGGCAGTAAATTTCAGTATTTGTTGTTTCGAGGTGAAGAAAATGACAAAGGGAAATGAGTTGCCTGGCCAAAGACAGAGGTGACCTCCACAGTAGAGAGATGGGCTACATATAACGATATTCTGGGTTAGATTATGGACAGATTCATTGGGCTATAGCTTCAACCTGACCACAACTCAGTGCACAGTGTGCTCTCGGTTACATGATGGACGTGCAATTATGCTTATGCTGCATCCCAAAGGAATAGCTATGTTCAGTCCAGAATCAGAGGAACCCCTTCGTATCGAGGGCTGGATTAGAAGTACAACTCACACCTCCACAAGGGAATTCCTCCTCTATGCTGTTCCATGTAGGGAGACAAAAATTAATGTAAAGAACCAAGCTGTAGGCATCAGGCAGACAGAGCAGCAGATGGCTGATACCTGCTGGAAAAAAACCAGAGCGTGCACCCAGCGGTACAAATATTTGCAGTAAATAAACTCCAAATGTTTTGTATAAACGCCACCAGCACAACAGCAAGAAATGAAACAAAGCAGTGTGCCTCACCCAAAAGCTCGCTCTTATTCAGTGACAGCCTCTAATAAATAAAAGGGAGACATTCAGGCACATGCATGGGAGAAAAATAGTTATTCTATTCTAACAGATCTAGGCTGGCTTTCTATTGTTAGTCTAACGGGTAAGAGCAGCACAGCCCAGGCAGTCTGGCATTCCTGCTTCTATGACTCAGTGTGTTACTATTAATAGTTTTTGAGGCTCAATCGGGGAGCCAGGCTGAACCCCACCAACACATAATCCATCCTGTCACATCCCTGCCACGCTGGAGCTGTCAGGTTGTAACTCAACCTGGCCATGCTCTTTCTCAAGCAGGATTTTGTAAACAGTTAGGGGTCAGCCCCCTGAAAGGGGCTCATCTGACCCTCATTCATAAAGATGTGATCTGATGTGCAGAGCACAGCCCATAGATACAGCCCCATGGACACTGTTAACCCCTTCCTGTGACCTTCAGACCCCCTCAAAAGGCTTGCAGGGATTATCATTCATTTTTTGCTCCAGTAGCTGCTGACACAGAAGCTGCCCATTGGTATCTGGACTTTCTGTTCTCTGAGTTCATTACCTCCATTTTTCACATGTGCTAGAGATTAGCACTGCTCTATCTCATCTCGCCCGTGGCTGAAGAGAAGCCTTTCCTCTCCTCATTCAGCCATGGAAAGCTGCAATATTAGACTACAACATGCACACAGAAATAAATCTAAAGATACAGACTGCAGTAAGTCACACTGGAGATTTAGGAGTCAAATGTAATTTATTCCCTAGTGAAGAGATACAAAGAGCAGATGTCGGTATTGTAAATGAAATCGTTTTACCCCAGGATCATTTTTGGTTTTAATCTCATTGTTTTAAGCCTGAAGACTAAAATTTACCTTGCTGTATACTTCAGAATCTACTCCAATATCCTAAAGTGGAGGTGACAGGGGAATAGGTAACAATTCTGGAAACAAATCCCTGGTACTTATTGTTATTTAGTGTTGCTTATTTTAAAGGAAAACAAAATAACCTTTCTTCCTTAAATAACCTCTTTGCACTGTACAAATTCCAGTGTCTCCCTTGAACACAGTGTGGATGGAAGAATCACGAGTACACTGTAGCCAAACATGCTTATACCGCTGTTATTTTCTGCTTAAAAACGCCCTGAGCATTCAGCAAGAGGCACAAGAACAATACTGAGATCACTCCACAAAGGGAAGGAGTTAAACCAGTTTGTTTTGCTTTTACTCGTACCTTGATAACATTTAAAAAGTATGCGTAAGACACTAAGCAGTTCAGCCATGATTTAAGATTTGTTACTCTCATTTGAAAAGCTGGCTTTCATATTTTTATCTTCCTCTCGTTCTTTACAGATGAGGTCATGGCTCACAAGTATCAACACACAGCTTTTATACAATCCCGTCAAAACTGACAGATATCTTGTGTTCGTCAGCCAAAGAAGGAAACAGTCTGCTAGACAACTGAAAGGGAAAGAGGAGAAGTTGCTCTATTAAGGAATACCCAGGAAAATAGCCTGTTTGATGTCCTTGGTTACGGCAAGCAGCCTGGCACAAACAGCTTCGACGATAAGCCTGCCACAGGCATCCACAGCTTGACCACTGCACATGCTCCACCAATTGAGAGCCACCAAAGCCATCACTTGTATGTCTTGATTCTGGCATTTGGCAAAATGCTCCCCTCTCCAGGAAGGAAGGGCCACGCTCTCACGACCTGCTCTAATTGTTATCCTGACTTAACTGTGCCTTCTCAGAGGAAAACCAGTAATGTCAATATGGGGTTTCTTGCAAAAGGCCTATGACCCACCAGCGATCCCGCTGCCCCGATAAGGAAGCCGACAGTTTCAGTTTTAGCATTCTCAGAAGCCACACCATTAAGTATTTCCCGGGTTCTGTTCCTCCTCATCACACCCTCCTCCAGCAATCTACTCCTCCGATGCCTCTCCCTCAGCCACGTGGACAACTGACACAACTTTTCCATCTTTTGAGAACAGCTCCAGCAGCGATGCTTCACCAGGACTGCAGTATACAAAGACAGGCTGACAACTCAGGCAAAGATGATGACTTTGGAGAAGCTTTTCAGATTCATCCAGACACACTGAGCAGAATTTGGCCTGTACCTGACAAAAGCATTCCCCACACTAGGCGTGAATAGCTGCCTGTGTGCTTGTGAAAACAGACAGTAACGTGTTTAGGAAGGCTACTCTGGCATTTGTTGCTGCGCTGTCTCTCTAAGTCCTTACAGGCAAGCTGCAGGCAAAGTTCCTCTACGGAAGTCACCCTATAACCCACAGACTGACCTCACAACCTCAGACCCTCTATGTTGCACTACTGCAGGTTTTAAACAGTCTATAGGAGTGTACACAGACCCACCAGGGAGGAACATAGCTGTTCCCTCTCTCCCAGGCTGAGAGAGCTGGGTGCTTTCAGCTTGGAGAAGAGAAGACTCTGGGGAGACCTTAGAGCAGGCCCCCAGTGCCGGAAGGGGCTATAAGAAACCTGGAGAGGGGCTTTAGACAAGGGTAGGTAAGGATAGGACAAGGGGGAATGGAACTGGAAGAGGGCAGATTTACATCAGGCAATGGGAAAAATTCTTCCCTGTGAGGGTGCTGAGGCGCTGGCACAGGGTGCCCAGAGAAGCTGTGGCTGCCCCATCACTGGCAGTGTTCAAGGCCAGGTTGGACAGGGCTTGGAGCAACCTGATCTAGTGGAAGGTGTCCCTGCCTGTGGCAGGGGGTTGGAAATGGATGAGCTTTAAGGTCCCTTCCAACCCAAACCAGTCTGTGATTCTGTGATGACATGCTATGGTCCTGCAATGCTACATCTTGGGATAGTCACATTATTCTGATTATCAAGACAGATCTTGAAGCAAATAATGTCTGACAGCCTGGGTCCTACCCACAAGTTTTCCACTACTGGCCTTCCTTTGTCACCTGTGTCATGCTATTTTGACTACAGTCAGTCTGTAATATTGGTGTTTATAATCGTGTGTCATCATTCTTCTAGAGTATATGAAATTAAAATTCAGCAAATACATCAATCAAATGATTCAGCAGAATCCATAGTGCATTCCTTCTGATCTCCCAGGATTTGGGGGTTTACTGCTTTTTTAACAGCATCATTTAATAGTCTTTCAAATCAGACTCCTCACAAATAAAATATTTCTCAGGCTTTGATCTGTTAAAGGGTCTGGATTTCTTACACATTTCTTTTCTGAGGTTCTCCTAAACCCTATTCTCTTAGTAGGCTGCTATTCTGCTCAACAGTCACAGTCGGCAAAGTACAGATAAAACAGTAGGAATAATGTCTATTTTATAGCGAAACAAAGCAAGGAAACAAGGACATTCAGCTTTGCTCTGAACGTTAAGAAGCTGTAACACACACTTATGTAAAAGGCACCTGAAACCTCCAGATCATCTCAGGAAACAGATGGGAAAAGATGGTTACATGATACTCCTTTGCAGTGGCCCCAAAAATACACAAAGCGCACTGATGGGTAACCTTCCGACTGTAGGTATGTACAAACATTTACCTCTGACCACACATCTATATTCCTGATGTAACAACTGGCTTCCAAACTGCTTATGTTATTGCTAATCCTTAGAAAGGGATCATGCCTTCTTAAGACCTGTGTGAACCATTACGCTCTGCACATGTACCTGGCACTGACCTGAGACAAAGTACAATCATAAGTTGCAGTGACAGAGGTTTGAACTCAGGGTTTTAAAAGCTACCATATAAAATCATCACTATTCACCTGCTATAAATTGAATTCACCCAGCCAAATCATGATCACAAATAGTGCTCTTGCTGATAAAAATAACAAACACTGCTGAAAACCATAAGTAAATGCACAGAGGCAGGAATCCCCAAGAGGAAAGCATACATGCAAGTGTCCTGCTTTACTGTGCATGCCTAAGGTTAAGGAGATTTGATATTGATAATCCACTTGAGAATTAGATTAACTCCAGAATAACCCCCATTGCCTGTCCTGGGAAGTTTTGGCTCAATGAAATCAGCAGGAATACAGTAAAGACACAGTAGTCTAAAGAGCTTCTCCATGAGAGGTCCACGAAACACCAGACTGAAGCAGCTTCCCACCAGTCAGTTAATTTGCAGAGGAAAAAAACAAGTTCTTTGTTTTGCAGTCTTGAGAGATGTGACATTAACCATTAACCTCCAGTGTACACCTCAGCAGCACAACATAGAATCACTGAATCACAGAATGGTTTGTGTTGGAAGGGACCTTAAAGCTCATCCAGCTCCAACCCCCTGCCACAGGCAGGGACACCTTCCACTACAGCAGGTTGCCTGAACAACCTACTCAACACACAGCAAAGCACTCACCAAGGCATGTCATGATCCCTGAAGATGAAGCCCATCACATGGGCACTGGCCATATAACACACATTTAAACTGGACCAATCAGCTGTCACGGTGCCAAATGACAAATTGCTTCTCTTCTGTTCCCATGTTAAACTATATATAGGACTCTAAAAAAAGAGCATCTAAAACTATCTTGTAAATTTATCTCACTCCCAACAGTTATTTCCCAGTCCAGTGTCCTATCAAACAAACCAGAGGAGCTCGAAGATAAAATACTCTTTCCAAGTAGATATGACTGTTACATAGCGCAATATTAATATATTCAAACAATGCATTCAAAATTCTTTGTAACCTCACTCCAGCTTCTGGAACTTTTCTACCGGGGGCTCTGATTTTATCTGCTAGTTATGGTGGTCACTTATTTCAGCGTGTAAACACATATTTGAAGCTCTCTTTCAAATTGTTGCTGTTTCAAAAGTAGGATCATCATCAAAATATTAAGCATTGACAACAAATCGATATTGGAAATACCTCAGGCACAACTGATTCCAACCTCTTCACTGTTGGGAACTTTTAAAAGATAAAATACTAAAGCCATTTTGCTGCTACTGCTCCGCAAGAAGGTTTGCTCGTGGTTTGTTTATACCAAACCGGATGGTGTATTGCCTCTGCTCCAAAGGAAAGAGTCACATATTTTAAGGGAGAGCTTGCCAAGTGAAAAAACAAACAAACAACATCAAATCTTCCAAGCATTGATGCACGCTGGTAACTTAACTGGGTTTAGAGTTTCGCTTTTTACAGTTTAATGCCTCCGTGCTTTACGATGAAAACTGCACAGACAGCCCCACCGTCTATTTCATGTGGTAACAAAGCAGTGATAAACACTCCCTGGTACCACAGTGTTTCTGCATCCCACCATAAAGACCCACTCTTCAAAGGGAAACTGAAAAATCAAAAGCAGGATAATGCAAAACCGTAATTGCAACCTCCCATTCTAACACCATCTTCTTTCCCTCTCAGCTGCACCTTGTCTGCGTCACCTGGGTGAAGAACATTCCTGCTTCCCTTTTCTTCCTTTCTTCTCCCATTAACTATTTGCCCACAGAGATGTACCGAATACTTATCATTCTCTCAAACTAAAAGCCACTTTTAAGGTCCCTGCATACTTAATGATATCCCCACCTCTCAGACATAAAAGAAGAGCCAACACCAATTAGCATTCATCCCTAAACCAGTATGAGGGACATATGGGAGTGGATGAAAGCCATGTACCAAGCTTCTCTCTCCTTTTCTACTCCCTCCATACTCCAAAGTCAAAGTTGGAGTGACTGAGGACAGCCATTTCTCTCTGCTCTGAAGTTTTCCCCCTATTTCACCTTGTGGATGAGCACAGCAGACCCAAGGAACAGCTTTCAGAGAAGAAACAGCAATTCCTACTTATCTTTTCCCCATCCCAGTGCCAGTGGATACTTTACCCCCTGGCAAGAAGACTACGACATCTTCAGCTTGAGGCCAGCTTCCATTGCAGATTTACCTTTATCTTCCCTGCCTGTCAGGGGCTGTGGCAGCTCCGAGGGGCTGCTCTCACTGCTTGCACAGGGGAAGGCAAGCCACGCCGCTGTCCTGCTTCAACCCTGCCCAGGAAGGGGACTGCCTTTCTCCCTGGGCTGTTTGATTAAAATACCAAGGTTATACAACTGCAAATGACGGACACAGGAGAGGAAGTTTCAATCACATACCGAACAAAAGCAGGATTCCCTGTAAACAACAGTGGAGGATGCATAGCCACAATATGCTCTTCCCAGTCAGAGTCAGCACTGTCAGTATCACAGAGTTACAGAGCAAGTGACATCTTTGCTCCAACTCCCCTGAACAATCTTCATGCTACTGACTATGGATACAGCTACACAGGAAACCACAAAGTTTTCATTATTTCCTTCTACTTAAAGCTGATTTAGCTCACTTTTCCTACTAGGATCCAGTAACAGCAGGAACTGCAATCCTGTTCTTGTTTATTGGATAACAGGTAACAAAGAATGTAGGTGGAGGGGGAGCACTGAGCCCTACAGAGGTGAATTCAGTTGCTCTAAAGAATGCTATGCTAACGCAGCTTAATGCTAAACCACTGATGCACTACTAAACAAATCGACTTGGATTGATCTCCAACACTGGCAACAACTTCTCACACAGCAAATGGAAATGTGAAACGGGAAGCCATGGGTTAAGATGACCTTAAATGTTCATATACTTCAAGTAAAGATGTGGCAGTGATTAAATTGGAGAAGCTGCAAATGTGTAAAGGATGAAGAACTTGTCCTAACTGATTACTTTTTCTTTTTAAATGTAATTAAAAAACCAATCAAGCTAACTGTGTATTTACAGAAGCAAAGACTATTAGTGCCTAACACAGGGAGTTCCAGCTGTATTTCCTACTCAAACAAACCCACTGCTCAGTATTTTTCACAGGCACATTTGTCTGCGCTTCTCAGGACACATCTTCATTTGACAACCCCTTATTCACGCAAAGATTGACTAAATCCCTCACTTACCTCCATTGTTCTAGCTTTAGCAAACCTCATTCTATTAATCTTCTCTCAAGCTCTTTTTCCCTAACCCTATTTCCCTATGCTTCTCACTGCTTCTGCTAATTTCCTTCCAGTTTATCAGTACCTTTCCTAAAACACAACATCCAAACCTAGAGGCAGTATCCAGCAGCGTTCTCATCAGTAACAAAGTTATCTGCCTTGCTGTATGTATCTCCTGCTAATACATCCCAGAAAAAGAAAGGCTTTTTTTACACCAGTATTATACAGTCAAACTATATTTACACTGGGATAAGTATTGTTACCCTCCATATACTTTTCTGGAGTGGTGTTAGCTATTTTCCATTTGCTATCTGTGCAAACCCAACACTTCCCACTTTTGGGCTCTGACATGCAACTCCATGGTTTCAGACTATCTAGCTGACCTATTGTGAGTTCAGACATTGTCCTGCAAAAGAATGACATCATGCTCCTAAACCTGGATCACCACAGACTTTAAAATCATGCTCCCTATTTACTATGTCAGTATTAATAAAAAGTAACTATAAAAATAGAATTATAGGGACTGAGGCCAGGAAAGATTGCTCAGTTGAGAGAATCCTCTTGAATAGCTCTCAAAAAGAAGAACCAGCTCATCTGAAGTACATGAACAGTCTGTTCAGCACCTCTCAGCATCTAAAGAGTACCACCTGCTACAATGCCAGCAGAATCTGGGTTTTTCTCTCTCATATCAACACTTGCCACATTCAAGATTGCTCAGCTTTGGGCACCTGACAAGCTCACAGAGCACCACTGAAATCCTATGGCTGTAGGTCACATCTAGTACACAGTCCATGGGGAGCTGCTGTGAACACCATTAGTAAGATAAAAGATTAAAGTAGGAATTCTTTTTTTCCATCTGTACCTTCTTTCTTTCTGTCCAGGTAAAGACATAGACTAATAAAGGAACTGCAGTTTTCAGAGTGATCAGGAACACTCCTTGGCACCAAGAATGGAAAATGACAATGGGGCACAAAACAACGCCTGTTCTTTTCCCCGGCTGGAGGCTCCAGCTTTCTTGCCATTAACACAGCAAGAAAATCCTACGGATGCAAGCAAGCTGATGTGTGGGAACTTACATGTAAAATAGTGGGCAAAGATTCAAATGCTTATGCTGCATCTAGTGTGGCATAATTAGACCTTTTATTTCAAGTCTGTAAAGCCCATTCCTCTCAAGAACACCCCACCTCTGTGTCTGCCCTCACATCACCATGTTGATAGCTTGGACCCCTTCTCCCTGTAATACATACGCAGAAAAAAATCAGCCCTTCTTTTCCACAGACCACCATTTCTCATAGAATAGATTATTTCAGTTAGAAAGGACCTACAGTGACCATCTGGTCCAACTGCCTGACCACATCAGAGCAGACCAAAAGTTAAAGGATATTAAGGACCTGGCATGGAGCCCTGATGAACCTCACACAATTGGCCTTGGCCAATTGATTCAGCTGGCCCAGATGCCTCTGCAGAGCTTTCCTACCCTCAAGAACATGGACACTCCTGTCCAACTCGGTGTTGTCTTTAAACTTACTGAGGGTGCACTCAATCCCCTCCATCCAGATCACCGGTAAAGATATTAAATACAAGTGGTCCCAGTACCAAGCCCTGGGGAGCACCACTTGTGACCAGTTGCTAATTGGATTCAAATCCATTCACCACCACTTTTTGGATCTGGCCATCCAGCCAGTTTTTAACCCAAGAGAATAGTAAACAGGGTCTCAATGCTCCATAAACTTTCCCGCACCAGTCCAGCCTGCTCCCTGGCTCACCACTGAGCTGTTTTTCCACGCTCTCCGGACTCCTCCCATGCCTTTCTCATCCTCTCAGGTTCCCCCTGTCTTTCTTTATATCCAACTGATCCAAAACAAGAGCCATTCTCACAAGCAGTGCTTTAAAATAAGACTGTTACATAAACAGTTGCTAAACTCACACAGGAAGCTAGTTAGATAATATGGTACGTATCTCCCTCAGGTGTATACCACTGTCGCATCTAAAGAATAATCTGTTTGGAGGGATGTAGAAGATGCCACCTGGACAAGCAACAGATCATAGTATCTCATACAAGAAGCAATATCACAGAGTTCTAAGCCAATTTTCTCTTTAAAATTCCACTGCTCTCTTGAAACCAACTTCCACCTTTTGCTATTCCTGAAGATCAGACATTTTTCCACAGAATCCTCTGTGCTGGAGTCTGACCTCCAGAGAATCAAAGCCACGCGCTGAAACAGGCCTTCTAGGCCAAGATTTTGCTGCGGCAAACCACGTTTGCTGCCAATCCCTCTTGTGGGAATCACCACGTCCACTAGAAACAAGGGAGAAAGCGGCTCAGCAGTCTTTGGCCAAATGAACTCAAGGGAAATGCAGAACGAGGGGCCTTTCAGAGATTCAAAGCCTCTTTTGAACTCCGCTTTCTTAAGTTTTCTTCAACTATTAAATAGCTTTTAACTGTCAGCACCGTGCCCCCTCTTCACCTGAGGAGACAAATTTAACCCTCAACATTCCCCTTAGGAAGGGGATGGAATTTCATTATATGAGCGCAAAGAAAAGGAGGTAATGGGTTAAATTGTTGAGAGTCAAAAGATTCATTTCCTGAGTATCAAATTGCTCTGCACTTGTTGAGAATTCCTCACCTTCTAAAAACATAAAATATGGGCCTTTCCTGATGGTTATGATTCCACTGATGAGAAGCAAGGAAAACAGTTGGATTCTTCAAATGCCATAAACAGAGTAACTTCTAATTTCTGTTTGTAGAGCCAAACACAGACAGCAAACTGTCTTTCAGCTGAGTATATAAGCTGCTAAATCTTGTAGTATTTGAAGCACCATAATCTTCAAGCAGACACATGGCCTAAGACACACTTGCGTGTTTTGAATCTTAAAGTCACACATAGCTTTACAACCGGGCTGTTTTCAACAACCATTGCACTACTTTTGTTCTAAGCAGGCAAGATTCTGATTCCAAATGTTGTAACAAGTGAAGCTGAGACACCAGATACCTTGCAGCCTTTCAGCTAGCACCAGAAAGCAGGACTACCATAGCCATTCTATTGAGTAGTAGCACCCAAATTGCAGGATGAAAGGACAAAAGCCCCAGTGCTTATTAGCACTACCTACTGCAGCACAAAGCTAATCAGAACCTCTCCCACTGTCTTTGTGACTGCTTACAAATGAGTGAATATCCGCAAAACTTCAGATTTCTAGATTGATTTAAGGCCCACTGAAATTAGAAGACAACTGCAAAAAGGTGGCTCCCAGCCTGCTACAATGGCAAGGTATTTCTTTGGAGTCCTGCATGAATTGATCACATAGCTGGTCACTGCTCACTCAATTCATTTTCTATCCTAAACTGTGATTTATGAAAAGGCCTAAATTGTCTCTAGATGTTTTCTCCAGAACACCAATGTGAAACTCTGGGAGGGGGCTGGTAAGGCACAATGAGATGTTTTTTCTGGCTGACAGCCATATTATATATCTGCCTCATGTTTTAGCTATACATTAATTACAATTTTAGTTGTTAAATTAATTACTCAGAAGCAGTAATTATCCAAAAGAGCACACAGGGTTTGCCCAATATTACTCTTAGAGTGTGAAGTTCATTGGGTACAGAGCTGACTGGCTAGAAGCTGTTTGCACAGAAGAGCGTTTTCCAGCACTGACAAAACGACAACTGTGAAAGCACATCTTTGAAAACTCCTTGCCTATCACATACAATCACTGAGCATTAACGTTTTAAGGAGCCGGGCAGAGTGACCACTTTGTAGCAATTTTCTTGACCCGCTAAGCACAGGTACAGTTCCAGCACATTCGTAATTTGAGTTATCACAACTGAGATCCATAAAGCAGGTCCTACAAGAGAATATTTCTGAAACTTATCTGAACGCTTCAAATCAACATTTATAGCCAATTCCATAGATTGGAGCTTCCAGAAAACTACTTTGTTATCATTGTTGTTGCTTTTTAATAGATTGTAACAAGTCAGTTAAGCTGATGAATTCCCAATATAAGTTCTTCCACCTCCAATAGCTCCATGAAGGAATAAAGCAGTATCCAATGTTAACTAAAAACACAAACCAAGTTTTAGGACCTACTGGGAGGAACAAAGAGCCCTGTTGTGACTCTGTACATATTACCCATGTTACGCTACACGTTGAATTCCACAGTTGTTCAAGGGAATTAGAAAGCTAAAGGAGAAAGGATGATCAAAGGCATGGACCAACTTCTGCACAAAGATCATCTAAATAAATTACAACTGATGATCCTGGAAAAGGAGGTACCTGCATAAAAGATACAACAGAATAATAAACTCACAAGTGACAAGAAGAAGGTAAGCACAGACTTTTAATCACCTCTTCCAAATAAAAAATGAGGTAGCATCAAATGAAGCTACTCAGCAATAGGTTTAAAACAAAAGGGAATATAGCTTCATAAAACCAATAGGAAGGCTCTGAAAGACACGACCACAGGACGTTGTGCTTTCACAAGGTACCTCTCTAGCTCGAGTACTTCGACAGTTTAAGGCCCCCTTTGTCCCAGAATGACCACATTGAGAGAGCTCCACCTACATCCATCAGCTACTTTTGACTATCCAGATTCTAATTTGGCTTTTTATTCTTGTTTCCGTCTTCTGTGTCAGTGATACAAGTACTTCTCTGCACCTGAGCACACCTGCTGTCATAAAGCATCTTGCTGCTACACTAAAAATAAGCTAACTGCAAAGCAATTTAGCCTATTCACCAACTAGGAACCAAGATCCGATGCCAGTCCTCACTTACCCAGATCCTCAGGAGTGTCAAATAACCGCTCACATAAGTAGTAGTCATCTGGATTCAAGTAGGGCAGCTGTTTCAGCAAGCTTTGCTTAGGAATGAGATACAAGACCTCTGCAATATCCCCATCCTCAATAATTGACATCCGTTTGACTGAATTTCGGAATTTCACCTTTTCCAGCACCAATTCCTCAGGTTTACTTGATCCACACAGCTTCCTAAAGCTGTTTAAGATGGGGAAAGATGGCATTTCTATTTGGAAGGTGCTAGTTCCTGCAGTCAGACTACTGCTCACAGCACACTGCCCTTACCAATCGTTCTCGTTTTCTCTTACCCAGCAAAGGAGATTAAGGAAGATATATTTTTAGTGATTATCTTTAAGAGATTATGACAGTACGCTTGATCAGGTGACTGCCATCTAAAACTATTGTAATCAGTTGCAACCCATCCCCGGGAATGCAAAAATCAGGAGCAAAACCATAAAGAGTATCTGGAAATCAGATTAATATTCAGGACGAGACAGAACGTAACCAAGTTACATAAGAGGATTAGTTTAAAATCAAAAAACCTTGCTGTGTCAAAAATCTTATTAGGGAAGAATCATCATCATAAGCCACAAATGCACATCTGTGCATTTCATCTACTATGCCCCTGTTCCATTCCAGGTCTGTATGTACGCTAAGGCAAAAAGTGTATAGTAAAGGTAGATCATGTTGGTTCTCCTTTTTGAGGGGTACACAAAGGCTGGTTAGCACTGCTTCATAAGCAGATCTCTTTGGAGAAATCCCTTCTGCAGCTTCCACTGCCTATTCCAAACAAAAGCACTTAAGCTTTCCCCTAACTATTACACATCGGTTCGCTTGTGCTCTTGCTCTCCACTTTCCTGTGTAGCTGACAGGAGAAGCTTTGCAGACACAGTGCCAACCCTTCCTGCTTCACTTACGAGAGGTATTTACATTAATCCAATTCCAGTGACTTGCTAATCTAATCATCTAATGAATATTTCTCCCTGGTTAAAGGCAGAGTTAATCATCAACAGGGCATGGGAAAGTCACAGGAAATTCCACAGCAAAAGATAAAAAAAGAAATAAAACCAACAAAATCCAACCTAAACCAACATTCATCATGTGAAAGAGAGTCGCAGGTAGACCCCAGACCAGGACCTGCTCAAAGGCAACTTCAGCTTCTTTACTCAGCTGAACTTCAGAGACAACTGCCCAGACAGTGCTTGGCCCAGGCTTTCAATTCCCCTTACCATACAGAATTTAGCTATAGCTACAAAATGACTTGGTGCAGTAACGACAGTAAGGCTTTTGCTAAATTAGGTGGTGAAAAAACTCCACCAATAGATGTACTGAGCACAGTGAGAAACTGTCATTTAACTCTTCCCCCTAAACCCACAGTTCAAATACTGATTACAGATAGGGATAGGCCTTGAAGACTGCTTTATTCATTATTTTAAAGAGAAAATGTCTCACAAATCCAGACTTTGATCATCTATTATTATTATACACCTCCTATGAGGTCAATTGCTTTTTATTTTTCAAGTAGTATAACTTCTACGCTATCTTGAAGACAAGCCCGAAATCACAGTCCCCCATAAACAGCCATTCTCCTGGGTTTAAAATCAATCCCACACACAGTGAGACAAAGCCAGAATAAATCTGCACCACTGTATTAATTTTAATGGGGTGATGCTAATGCATATTTGAGGAAGAGCTGAGGTGGCTCAACAAATATAGCAGTTCCAGTTCTGCCTTAGAGTACCTTCTATCAGATCAGAGACTTCAGCAAATGCCGTGTTTTAAGCATTCCCCCTAGGAAACGATGCTTTGTAGCAATTTTCCAACCTCTCCTAGGTTTCCCAACCTGCTGACCTGTAAACCACAGCCACTCAGTGGGAAAGACAGATCTGAACCTCCAAATGCTTCTACACTTCAGCTGAAGGTGAGTTACCCTCAGCGCTTAAGGCAAAAGGATGGCTCACAGGCAATGGTTGGATGACCTCTAACACATGTATTTATCAGTTTTGTGTAAGAGTTGTTGCGGGATAATTGGTGAAGGAATTTGACATCTGACAACAGCAGATGTGACAACAGCGGATGTCAAATCCAACTTCATCAACACGTCAAGGGGGACTTTGCCCTTTGAGATCAGTGAGGCAAAGCACACGTCGTTGCCCTGAGATTAACTGTTGCAGAAGTTAATCCTCAGGAAGCAGAAAGGTGAGCTTTGCAATAACTTCTTGAGGTGTTGCAACATCCACTACAGCATGGCTGCCTAAATCCTGGAAGGAAAGTTCGTCCTTTGCTGCAGTCTGGATGTGCTGGTTTAGGAATGACTCCAAGTTTTCTGTTGTAGTCACATGGATTCCAACCTTCCAGCTACATTCACTTAGACAGCCCTTACACCAGCTATTGCAATGAGTACTAAACTAGTATGACCTGTTGTGCAGCAGTAGGCAGAAGAAGCTTCCATCTTCTCCTATATAATCAAACACCATATAAGCTTCTACTGATTCCTTTAACTCACAGTTTGCCCAGAAGAGCTGCAACTGAGTGCTAAAGGTGCAGGCCATGCAGGGATCTGTTTCTGCACTTGGCAAGCTCCCACAGCATTGTACAACAGAATAGCAGGCACTGAATAGTAGCAAAAATTAGACACCAAGGGATAAAAACCACAGAAGAAATACCCCTTCATCTTCCTGAGTAACAGAGGACTAAAGTGGCCCTTCAGCTAAACAAAAACCAGATACGTCCAGCATACTCATGCTCTCTGTAATTGCTTGTCCCGTCAGAATTAAGCTTCCTAGAAATGCATTTCAGTGCAACTTTATTCTTGTATTAAAAGCAACACAAATTCCAACCAAAACACCCAAGAGACTGAAATCAGCCATACCAGATCAGCAAAACTGAGCTGCAAAGACCCACCAAAATAAAACCTCAGAAAACAAGGTAAAATAAAATGAAATCTTCCCAAGGAAGAGCAAGCACGGGGTGTATTTACACCAAGGAATATAGTTATTCAAACAATAAAATAGCTAAAACAGTAAGTGAGATTAAAAAAGGTCATTCCAGCATTCAAGTTTACACACACGAAAAAGAAACAGAAGCTTTCTACTTGCGGTAAAATTACTCCACACACACAGCTTTTTTACTCTTGACACACAGTTTACTTACTCAAGGCTGCAGGCTGAGCTGCACTCAGCTATTCATTGTAAACTTGAGGAAATACTTCATCCACATAACAGAGATAAAACATCCACAAGCATATCTTTAATTTCTTTACCTAAATGTCCAAAACAGGCAGTCATCTTCTGGGCATACTGACACAAACCATTCTCCCAGCAGGGTTCCTCACCAAGGACCTGCTCACTCATTGCTTCAGAAGAAGCTGCCTTTCTCTGTGAAGTCAACCAACTATGGCTTGCTTGAGACTGATAAGACAACAGAGCTTCCTCTTCCAATTCATCACCATTAATAATTCAGGTACTACATAAGATCTGCTGAGCTTTAACAACCGGTAGTGCAAAGCTACTTTGTGGCTTTTGAAGTAATCACATCTTCGTCTTTAAAAAGTATCTGATCTTATTATATTCCAATAGCTTACAGAAAATACTTTGAAATTGCAGCAAAATCCATTCTCTTGCTGCACAAGCAGAAATACTGGTGGGGTTATGCTCAGATCAGAGAGACATCTAAAACAGTCACCCAGCTCAAACCCAGAAATGGAAGTACCAACATTACTGACATGTGTTACAAGATACTCCAGCAAGCAGACAAGTTCACTGCTCTAAGAGCACCACTAGTTCACCATACAGCATCACGCACCACTTCTCAACGCCATTCATCTTCTGAAGACTGAAAACAAAACAAGAGCCCAGGTAGTAACATCATCATGTTCTCTGGTACTTTCTAACAAACGTATTTCAGAGAAGCCAAGGCACCAGAGCCAGGAGCAACAGGGAGAAGGCATTTTTTCAGCTCACTCACAGAGGCAGGAAAACACCTAACCTGGTTATGTTGATTGATAAGAAAATAAAGGAGAGCTGACTCAGCAGTCCTGCTCCCAGCCAACCACAGTGCCCACGCATACCTGTTTCTGATCTGCTCTTCAGAGACTAAAGCAGAGCTCTATCAGGCTAACTAGGGGAGAAAGGGCATAAGAAAGTCCACTACAAATCACACAATCAATGACACCTGCTTAGCTATTTCCTTGCAGCATGGTTTTGGCTATACTCTCTTGATCCAGGTGACCATTACCAGTGAAGCACAGGTGTTCCTCATAAACACATATGCTCCTTGTCTACCACACTTGGTTTTTCTCAATTCACTTAATAGTGCTTCTTCACTAAGATCATATCCACATTTTTTCCTCATGAAAAAATACTCAGTAGAGATCATATGATTACTGATACCCATATTAAGCAGTTATTACTAAGTAGACACTTTAAAAAGAGATCTGTGCTAGTATATAAATAACAAATTTTGCTCATAACAGATTGAAAAAGCCTAGTTATTAATATTTAATATTATTTCAACAATTTATGATCTATAAGAGCATAAGATGTATTTCAAAAAGAATTCAGAGCACTGTCATCTTTTATTGTGCTAAAAGCTGTGAAGCATCCACAACGATATATGAATCTCACAGTCTGCAGGTCTCTACCAAGTTAATTACTGGTTCCAACCCATACAAGGTTCTACGAGGTAAGCTACATGACTGCCTGTGGCAAGAGGAACACAGAGACCACAAAGCCACAGGGCATCTGTATACTGGCAAAAAAAGTGGCTCACTGAAAAGGGCTGACTTAGCTTACAGTGGTATCAAAAGTAAAAGGATCTGTGTTATAATCAGCTGAACAACCAAGTTAAGCACGAGTCTCCCATATAGGCTTGTTATCAATCTGCCAAGCCAAGGTTTTTTCTTCACTGCTATTAGAACTGACATTTAACTATTCCATCCAAAACACCTGGTTTTTAGCACACACATGGAAAACACAGTACTGAAGACAGTCACAAAGCCTGTCAAGTCCAGGAAGCCTGGGAATGTCAGTATGAAAGGATAGGAGTGAGTTCATCTCTGAACAGGATGAAGCTACATCTGTATCATCTTCCACTGCATCAAGCACTAACTCTTTGAAAACCCATCCGGGGATCTCCTGAGGTGGTACACTGCAAATTGGATCTCAGTTTTATACATTAACAGCAAGATTTGCACACACAAACTATTTTGTTAAACTAATTAGGAAATAAGAAAGCAAATGTTATTTTCTGTATCGATTTCTCCTTGGTGTTCATTCCAAGACACACATGAAACATCACTTTGGCCTTTATTCTTCTGTTACAACTTGCAACCTAGAAAAAACCCAAGAGCAAACACAACTATGTTTCTATCTCAGGCTTAACTAAGACCACATGGTGACAATTTCCTTTCCCAACTGATGACATTTGCAAAATCCCTCAGCTGAATTAAAGCATTGTGCTCAGCTTCCTGTTATCAACTATGTATGATAACTTTCATGGCACATGAGCCTTTGATAACAAAAGCCCAGCTTTGCAGCGCATTGTAAAGCTGGAGAGGCAGCATAACAAGCTCTTGGGAATGCTTTTCCCTTTGCTGTACACTCAGAAATGGACTCTGACTCACTTCCCAAAACCCCTGCATCCACCAAGTTTATCCTTCATGAAGCAGTGTGCCTGAAGATTAAACAAACAAAGCTATCTAAACAATATGCCTAAGATTACATCTAATCATCTTTTTGTTGGACAAAAGGCAGAACAACACTGGCCATTTACCATCGTGTGCAATTATTAGGTGGGCTAAAATAGCACATAAAAAAATCAATCACCAGATGAAATATTTAAATGATGATAGGGAAAAAAAATCCCACAATAATGTTAGGTAGTTACTGTCTACTGCCTTTGGAAGCCGTAAATGTTCATTTCAAGTATCTGGTATTGGTCCCTATTAGGGATCAGGTACACATGCACTGGAAGTGAGAAGAATGGTTTAAATCAGTTTCATAACTACATCATTTCTGTACTGGATAATCCACTTCCACTAAGAATGCTGCAAATAAATAACCATAAATTGCTTTTTAAAAGCATCCATTAAAACTTATCTCAAAGCAGGAAACAAAACTATCTGTAGACCTTCAAATTTGCTGACATAAAACAAAATATTAACTCATTTACATTACTGTTCTGTGACACTTGATAAAAAACCCTCAACCACTTTCACTTTGTTTGTAATTCCCAAACTCACCAATTGAAGCACTTAAAATCTACCAAAGGTTTTTGTAAGACTTAAAATCTGACCAAAAGATTTCTCAAATGATTTTTCTGCCTTCTGCAGGAAACTGGTATCTGGGCAGGTTTAAAGCTGAAGCAGAGACAACCAAAAACCCAACCTGTGATACAAAATGGGCAGTGCCCTTTGAGGCAGAAAGCTGAAAACCCATATATTCTTGATCTGCCTACGGAACCAAATGAAGTGGCTTCGTCACTCCCTTTCCCACCATTTGGCCTTTACATGAAATGAATTCTGCAATCAGTTCTGGCTACATCTGTCCTTTAACAAAGCAACAAATAACCCTGCACTTACTGAATCTTACAGTGTCCCTACTTTTTAACACCTGCGCCTAAAGGCACTTTCACCCAGGTCTCCATTCCTTGGTGCACTGTTCATGGCTGGCTACTGCCACTACCCAGAAATGAAGAGCAATCTCTGTGGCACTGTATCTGCAATACCCATTTATTTTCCTGTTAGTCACTGAAGGCTTCAGGTACACTGAGACAAGTCCTAGTGAAGAACATCACCAGCATCCAGATGAATTACTGCCATATCCAGAACAGCCTATAGAGACCATACTCCACCCTATGTAAATAAGCAGCAAAACTATTTGCTGAAATCAATTTTTAGCATTTAATGCCATTACAGCTACCAAAGTATCTGCTTCCTTAATCAATTATTCAAATTATGAATAAATAGTGATATTAATAAATAGTAAGAAAGTAGAACTGAAGGGCTGGAATGCTAACCTGGATTTGAGAAACAAGCAGCCTCTGTGCTCCCACAGACTTGCCTGAGCCATTCCCTTAATCCCTGTATCACCTTCCCCCCTCACAAGGGATTTGTAACAATAGGTACATTAAAGACTGAAGTTTTCGGATTCTGTGATAATGGGTACTATAGAAGTACCACAGATAATAACAGTGGGGAGAAACTGGTCAGCAGTAAAAAAAGAGGCCATGTAAAGTACAGCTGACAGCTTCTCCTTGATCTTAATTACCTTCCAAATTCATTACCCTATTCCTTAATGATGTTCCAACAGATTGCAACTCTTATTTAAGACCGAAGATGCTCATTTAACCTGCAGAATCATGTCACCAGATAAGGCAAACATAACTAACTCTGTACCTCTCTGATGTAAAAATTCCATGTTTAGGTATCCTGCCCCAAACAAGCAAAATCGCTCTTAATCTGGTTGCTGTGACTAGAAGAGTGCACAGTTATCAGGTTATGACAAAAGGCGGGATTCAACCAAAGGCTATTTACCTTACTTTATCAATCCCAATGTTTATTCCAGACTAGTCATGGAAAAAAATTATCTCTGTCCTTGACTATTTTCAGGCACAAAATCACAGTGTGTGCATTAATGGATCCATCTATTGCATTATTACAAGATGAGGTGGCTCAGCATTTTATTTCCTGGCAGTACAAGGCTAATCTATTGATCTATAATGTCAAGAAGAATGAACTATATATTCTTACAGCAAAATCAATCCTTTTTACTTACACATAGGGAAAAAAAAACCCAACAGTAATTGCTGACAACAGATGCAATTTTGTAGGTAGGATGTAGTGAGAGCTATATGAAATATAAAAACGGCTGCACCCCCAAGGCTGTGTATGATTGAACAACTCACTCGCCAACACAATTCAAGTGCTTGCCTATCTCAAAGCTTATAAATAATCCCACGACTTTCACGGGGCCAAGCACTGTGCTTGAAGTTAAAGAGATGCCTGAGCCACTCGAGGGAATAATTAGCAGGAAGGATCCTGGCAGAAGCTGGCAGTCCTTCAGATAGTCAGTAGGGAACTGTTCTTTTTTCCTACTCCTCAGCAACGTTTAGGTATCTTGTATTTAAACAGAACAAAGACTTTACAGATAAATGTAATTCCTTCAATCAGACTGTTTTTTCTTTACTTTTCCTTTCTTGAACTTTGACTTTTTTCTTCAAGCTGAAAGGAGAAGCCCTTTGTAACATTCTCTTCACAACACAGACTTCACAGTAACTGAGACAGGAGTTAAGTCGGGAAGCAGAGATCAAAGTTGAAAGCTCAGTGCTCTTTCAGTCCTCGTATTTATTTCTTGTGCCTTTATAAAGTGCCACGTGTTACAAGCATGATATCAAAGAAAGCGCTACTCCTCTTGTTCTGTATTAAACTGGATATTATTATACCCGCTCTTCTGACAAGTCACACAATGACAGAAATATACACGGCAACTTTACTTGCATGCTGAACAAAGAACTGTATTAAAGTCTTCCCTAGGTCACTCCAGGCTTTCCTGAATGTCTTAGGTTAACACTCCCCATTCTCTCCTAACACTGCATCTTCTACTGCACCTGTAGAACCAGCACATGTGATCAGATAAAGAATTAACCATACTTCTTGCTGCATCAAACTCTCAAGGTCTCCAACATCACAATCATTCTCAGAGCATGGCATAACTGTAAAAGGAAAACTTTTGCAGTCATACTGCCCTCTCCTAGCTTCAGTGAAGAGATTCCTTCTCCATACTATAAGGACTAATTTAAGTACCTACCAGAAGCCAGTATAAACTTTTTGTCAATGTCCATCAAAACTAAGAATAGGAGGTTACCTTTCTATATAGTGGAAAGTATGGCACTGCAGTAGGATGCCAGAAATGACATCAGATCAGTTCAGCCACTGCCAACATTCCTACTAAAAGCAGCTTTAAATATGCTGTGTTGGCTAATCATTGTTTTGTAATTAAATAAACCCTACGGCACTGCTGAAGCCTTCCTCTTGTGGTCAGCACTATCTCCTGGTTAAATCAGCGGCACGCACACACACAAGCGATCAAGAGCTGTGTTAAAAACTAAGAAACTGCCTGTTAAGCAAAATTATGACTAATAGCACCTCACTTCTCACCCAGGAATCACATTCTGTACTGGCAAATATACAGCGTGGACACATCTGAAAATACATTGATGGGGCAGATGAAAGACTCGGAATTCAGTTCAATTTATTCATGACAAAAAATTACATATAACGTACTATGTAACTATTGGTATCTGATAAAATTAGGGTTTTGTCCTCTTGGGTATCTCATGATCTCATTTTGCTTGTTTTTTTCTTGTTAAGAGGAATCTATTCAAATAAGCTCCATAGTCTGGCACAACAGGAAAAGCAACAGCCAGAGGAACACAGCAAACATCCAAAGCTGACAGGACATTAAAAAGGAGAAACACGTCCTTCCCTTGACGACAGGTACAGCTGGGTTTGCTCTTTACCAGTGCCACTCAACACAGAACAGGCCTTATCTTATGATATTTCCCTGACGTACAACATTGCGAAGCTGCGCCTGTCAAATCCTATGAGAGTTATTCAGAGATAGTACTAAATCAAGAGTCTTGATCCTGCAGTGGAAGTCGAGGGCATTTGACACGTAGCAAACTACAGTTTTCAAAGAGAAAGTAGGAAATAAGGTCTTACAATACTGGGAAAAATCATTCCAGTGGTCTCATAAACTGTAGAAACGACAAATGAGTCCAACTGAATGGGGCTGTTCAGCCTGGAGAAGAGAAGGCGGCGTGGAGACCTCATAGCAGCCTTCCAGTATCTGAAGGGGGCCTATAGGGATGCTGGGGAGGGACTCTTCATTAGGGACTGTAGTGAGAGGACAAGGGGTAATGGGTTAAAACTTAAACAGGGGAAGTTTAGATTGGTATAAGGAGGAAGTTTTTTACTGCCAGGGTGGTGAGGCACAGGAATGGGTTGCCCAGGGAAGTTGTGAATGCTCCATCACTGGCGGTGTTCAAGGCCAGGCTGGACAGAGCCTTGGGTGGCATGGTTTAGCGGGAGGTGTCCCTGCCCATGGCAGGGGGGTTGGAACTGGATGATCTTAAGGTCCTTTCCAACCAAAACCATTCTGTGATTCTATTCTATGATTCTATGAATAGCCACAAAGAATCAAAGACGGCTACATCAACTGCTTGATTGATATTTACCATCTTGTATTTGCAAGAACGACTTAAGCAGTATTTCCTCAGTAAGAATTTCTTGATCTTATCCTGCTACTGCTTTGCCAAATGCCATCTATTGTGGTTATGACAGTTAGTCATGTGTACTGTGGGCTACTACCAAAAGTAGTTTTTCCACCAGAAGAACTTTAAACAAAACTATAGTTTTTAAATAAACTGTAACTAAACCATAATGTAAGTCAAGATGGCCCTGCCCACCTTTGGGAGAGAATCTGCTGCTGCATTCTTAGTCATCAGAGTCTTTATACTTCCTGGTACTTAAAATACATTAAATGTTGCACCTAGACAGTTACTCCACAATGGGAGGTCTGATTCTTCAGTTTACGTAGAGTGCAAACAACTAGTGCATAAGAGGAGGTTGGTTTGTTTGGAGTTTTTAATATGTCAACACTCCCTCAGCACAGAGCAAAGCTTAGTTTTCTCTTACTTGTGTTGACATTACCTCCCTGGCACTTGTTTAATATACAGATTTAGCACTGACACAAATCAATGCCCAAAAACCAAAATCACTTTTCCATGCAGTTCACCTTCCACAAGCCTTCTGGTATTAACACCCTTTATGCACCTTCATGGTTTTTGGTAGGGGTTTTATCCTGGTATGATTTAGGAATAGTTCTGCAACTGAGAATAGCAAAACAACAAATAAAGAAAGTGGGCAAGCCAGGCAATCTGTCAGGCAGTGCTACTAAAAAGTGATTTATGAATGCTTCTTCTAGCAGCACTGAGCAGTATTTTCAGATGAATCAGTTAAAACAGGTGCTGACCACCACAGGATTTATCTGTAGAGAACATTATGTTATAAACACATGCTGGGCACATTTTCAGACTGAAGCTAGTTGGCAATTTCCAGTTACTTCCTTTTTAACTCTGAATGAATTAGAAGATAATGTATTATTTTGTACTGGTTTGTTTTGTTATGGGTTTTTTCCCCATATTTATCCTTTCTTTGGAATCTAAACCCTCCCAGTACTTTTCCCAGAATCAACTAACTGATTCTGAAGGAGTAAGAAGAGTCAGCTCTCCAGCTGCTTACTGGATTATCAGCAGAATAAGTTCAGGCCTCCCAGCTCAAAAGAAAGAGCTGACAAAAAGAATCCGTGGATGATTTCCCTACAATGTGAAAGACCACACGTGAAGCTCATTAAAAATGAAAGTAAAACTATTTGTTTTCATTACCCACTTTAATGACAAACAATTATCCTCAAAAGGATCTCTTTACACAGTGGATTTCAAAAGGGATAAACTCTCAACTTCCTCCTAAAGCTCGGGAAGAGAAAGTGTGAACGCTACAGAGTGACAGGGAGAAGTAATCAATCTTCTGTACTTTATCAGCTTTGCAGATCACGAATTTGTCTACTAGGACCCAACAGTGGGACTTCCATATCTACACACGAGGTCACCTGCACTAAACAAAGCAGGCAAGTTAAAAGCAAGGCTTCCCCAGTTCTCAGTACATCTAGTCAGGAATGGAGAACCAGGTGTTCAGCTTAACCTTACTATAATGAATCCCCACAAGACATGGGCAAATGCTTGTTTGATCAATATATTCACATAATCATAGGCTCATTGAATGGTTTGTGTTGGAAGGGACCTTAAAGCTCATCCAGTGCCAACCCCCTCCCATTGGAAGGGACACTGTTCACTAGACCAGGGCTCAAAACCCTGTCCAACCTGGCCTGGAGAGTGATATGGTAGTTTTCCACATCACAACAATACATAAACAGTTGATTTTAACCAAATGCTGTTTTGTACTTCTGTGGAGATTAATTTATATTCATGTAAGAAACTCAAAATAGTATTTAAAAAATAAAATAATAAAGAAAGGAGAAGGGAAAAAAGTAATTTTGTACACCTAACTCAGCACACATCAAGAGAAATAAAAGAAATAGAACTGCTATCACTAGTTCGACGTCAGGTGAAGTTTTTGGCTTACAAAGACTAATTAATAACAGGAAAAGAAGATTTCTTGGTATAAATAGTTGGCACAAAGTTTGGGTTGTGGGGTGACAGAAAATGATACTTTTCCTAAAGAGATATACGCAATTCTTTAATACATCTACCTGCATATTTTTAAGTTCCAGATCCATAAAAATAGATGATATCTTTGTGAGGCGTTATTTTTAAGAGCCAAATAATGGATTAGACAATGCAAAGAAAAAATACTTTACTTCTTCCAGCTTTAATGCCTAAAATCAAATGGGTACCGCAAGGGTTTGTTTCTCTGTTAGGCAGTAAGCAACTACCCACACTTGAGTCACGAAGAAAGCTAAATATATCTTTTCATACTAATGCCTCTTCCCTCACCTTTTCCTAACGCTGAGGTATAAAAAAAGAGAAATGTTTACTAAGCAAACTCAGACTTGTGTGCCTCTTGGATGAAAGGAGTACCCACTTCATATCACTTTGTTGCAACTTATCACCAAAACCATGCTGAACACAATTTTGGTGCTCAGAAGCGAAGCGCTTTGAGTCTCCTCTAGAAACTCTTGCAGGTTGCGACACGCTGGCATTCTGTACTGCACAGTCATACCTGCAGCACCTTGGAACAAGGAAAAAGCACCGCTCACCAGAAACAGCAGCCGCTCCACATCCTGCTGCCTGCCTCTCTGGGCAGAAGCAAACAGAAGTGACAGACGCTTGCAGGACAGCCAAGAACTTGTAGGTGTGCTCAGTCACTGATTGCACAAGAGTGTTTCCTCGGGTTAAATGCCAAAGAAAACTGCCCTCTATAGCACCCTGAAAGATCAGTTATCAGCTTTTAATTCAAAGCATTAACTAACAACACTTGGAACTTTCATTCCACCTTACACTACAAAAGCTCTTTCTACACAACCTACCCCACAGCAAGGGCATGCTGTCCTCAGCTTTACCTAGAAGAGAAACTGCGAAACAGAGCAGTGAATTACCTGGCACAAAACCACACATGCAGTCAGAGCTGGATAACAAGCCTGTTTCATTCCACTAAATTGCACTCTACTCCTTATATTAAAAACTCCAGTCCAGCAGACAAACACATGGCTGCCTGCACATGCTTCAGCCACATAACAAAGCCCACTGTTCACAAAATACACCAGACTGAGAAGGTGTTTAACTGTTAAATCAGCAAAGAAAAGCAAACTCAATTGCTCTATCAGAAGCATGCCAAATTCAGTTCAACAGAAGCTCCACACTCTGTTTTCCTTCTGTAAATCCAAGAGCTAATGTCCTGTGGATGGTTTACCCTGTGGAATTAATCAACAGAGATATACATAGCAGAGCTATAGCCCAGGACAAACCTTTGCCGTTTGCAGAGCCCTGATGTATTTCTAGCTCCATTTCTGCTCTCAAGTAGTAATGTTTCTGGACCTCTAAAGCCTTTCAGAGTACAGAGGACAAGCTGGAGGAACAACCGAGGTCCTTCAGAGGTGGCTCACTGTATGGCTTTACTCCCAGTATTTGCTGGGTTGAATAGTACTAAAGGGAGTGGCTCAAGCAAAATAGGTGTGTCTGTGTTCCCAAACCATTTAAAGGAAGAGTGAATATTTTCCTGTAGATATTCCATTAGTCACCAGGACCATGGTATAGTGTCTTTCAGTGACATGTTCCAATGCATTGACCGTCTCAAAGTAATAACTCTCTTTTTCACACAACCAGTCTCAAAGGTTGACTACAAAGGGACTTGATCTTGTTCTGAGACCGTTTTCTTTCTATTTTACTCATCATCTCACCTATACCCCACTGCTTTTGTTTTATGGCTATACTGCACTGAAATGAAAGAATGTGGAAGGGACGGACTGAAGAAACACTGTTGCCACGTTCCACAAACAGTGCAGGCAAAGACAAAATTCCAGACATCTTCCCTAGGTTCCCACCCCACCCCACCCGGACAGAGGCAATTAGGCTGACTGTAAGTGTAGACTTCCAGGCATTTCCTTCTACGCAGTTGTACATATCCAGAAACAAACTGTTCCCTGAGCAGCTGATTTAATTAATCTTTTTATTCTGACAGATTTGCGTCCAACATCCTCAACACCCATTGGGTTTTGCCCTACCTCCATGTAACATCCTCTTGGCAGTACCATTCTCAGAAATGCCTTCTGTTCCCTTCCATTTGTCTGCTTTTCCAGTTCCTCTCCATGTCCTTAAAATCCACCCATGGAGCCCTTAAGCTGTCTTCCTTAACTGCTTAATACCTTCAATTTCCACACATACGTCCTAAACCACACACTCTCTTCTTTCACTCTCGTATCTCTCATGTACCTCAACTACTGATTAGTATCTTTAAGTTCTGTTTCCCTGAAAGGAGGAGAGAGGGAAGACTGACAGAGCAGCTGGATAATCTTGATGTCCTAGGAAATGAGACTGAAAAGCAGCCAAACACAAGGTGCAAAACCTGAAACTTGCAACCTGAAGCCCACTCTAGAACACATGTATTGTTCTCCGGACATTATTATGGACTGAGAGATGCTGCTGTAACAAGAATCCCATTTTATCCCTAAGATTTCACTTTAGACAACAAAATCCCCGCTATTTCACCTCTAAACATGTATGAAAAGATGCCAGAAACATACAAAACCTTTCAGGTTCCTGGGTGAGAGCTGCTAAATCCAACCAAATTACGGCCAACTACTACTTTGAATTCCCTGCTTCAAACACTAAATCCTGATTTTCCTGAACTCTTGGACTTCATTTTTCCCACAATGAATTGTCATCCTCTCAGCCAGCTTGTTAAAAATACACACTCATGCAGACACACAGGCAAATGTAAGCACAGGCAGAACCTGGTCTCTCTACCTTTATTCTCAGTCTGGCATTCTCTTCCTCTGGCTTTATACATTTTATTTGCTGCCAAATTAAGTGGAGTGCAGGACAGGGCGTTCACCCTGTTTGGACTTTAGCATGCCTGACTGAACATGATTAACTCGTCAGAAACACTGCTTTCTCTCCGCCCCCATTCTGCTTTTTAATAATCAAAGCACTCCACACTTTAATTACCATTACTACCACTCTGATGTGGTAAGGAGATACAATTACTCCTGCTCTACAGAGAAAAAAACCCAAACACTATATTCCCAAGAAGCACTGACCACTAGCATTTATTCATTTTCTTTACTCTGCTCCTAAATACAACTGTGTTTTGTGTATAAAATGGTACAGATAGAAAAAATATTGAAGAGGAGTTCTATGGGCTCAGAAATAAGTTCTCCTGGCCTCAGTAAGAGATAGGCTTGTGAAGTATGCCAGTGCGACTTCTGCAGTTAACCACATTTATAACTTTATTGTTTAGGTGAAGAGATGAAAGAGAAGGAAGATGAGAATGATTCAATATACATCTACATATTGTACAAGTCATCACGCTCACACTGGCTATGTAGCATTAGTAGCTGTAGCATTAGACGCTATATTTGAGACATATAAACTTGAGTCTTCTGTATGGCTGTGCATGTACATATACATCACCTCTTTAATACAACCGATGACACACTGATTTTCATTTGTGTTAAATTACCTGAGCATACCCAGCAGTTCCGTACACGATGTGAGAAATGATCACTTCTCCCATTGTACTAAGTCCTGAGTCTCATCTCAGGAATTTCTGCACACGTTTCCTCATGCTGAGGGTCCAGCCTCCAGAAACCCTGGAGAACCTGAAATCTGCCACTGTGCTGCCATAAACAGTGTTCGTTGTTCCCATGAAAAAACTCACACAAATCTCGCCAAGTGACAAGACTTTGAAATCCTGCAGACTATTATGCTCAACAGAGAGATGTTTTGGTTGGCTACTGAAGCTCAGCAGAGACTTGCTATTAGTTCTCCAGCAATTTATTTGATTTAGCTTATTCTATCCTACACAGTTCTCAGGCTTATTGTCATTCCTAGAAAGTGACTGGGAATAATCAATCCCTGTAGTGCAAGGGATATGCAGAACTACACTGGTGACAGAAAACCAGAAAGACAACAATGTTCTCCATGACTCAGTTACATCGACCAACAAGCTGACTTTCTGATATGTAAGAGCTTATTTGTGTGATTTTCATTTGCTTTTATTGCTTTGTTTTTCCTCCAGACTTCAAGTAACCCAAACAGAAGCAACAATCCCGAACTACCAACCACCAGAAAATCAGGGATATTATCAGCCACTTTCTGTAGAAAGCCATGGATCTACGAGTCAGCACATTCCTGTTGTGTCTAGTGGGAGACACGTAAAGCATCACGATTTATCTTTCCAGTTTCAGAAGCAGTTCTTCGTAGACAACATTAGACTATATTAGCTCAGCCTGTTCCCTGCAAGTTTTTATCACTGTTGAGATATTCTTTCCATACTACAGATGAGGAAAACACCAGACAAACTAAGCAATCTGTCCAGGACCATAAAACCCTATGCCCAGCTTAGAAAGTGAACCTAGGTATCGTGAATCCCAACCCAGTACCATTCCACAATCTATTTATAGAGAAGTTCTTATTTAAAACAAAACTATAGAAGAAATAAAGACACAGAATTTACAGGACACAAATAAGTTCTTATCACAGGAAATTAACTTACCCTGTTCCTTCATAGCGTAACTCCTTACTTCTTCTCACTCCAAGTCCCACACAACAGAAAATGCCCCTGCGGATGCTACAGCCTTTGCACCAGAGCTGGTTCGTAGGTGACGGCAGCAGGAGGAAAATGACAAGCACTGTTCCTCCTTACATCATCAATTCTCTCACCTCCCAGTATAGGCTGAGACTGCCAATTGCTGGTAATTCTCCTTCTCATTTACACTTTCCACTGGTGACTCCTTCAGAACTTTTTCCCCTATCTATGAAATTACTGCATCACTGTCAATGCCTCTGTCTGGCAGCAGAAACAAGTAACCGCCCCAGAGCTTGTGCACAGTAATTAGTTTCAAGTGTAACTGCTTAGAACAAGTATTATGCCATGTATTCTGTGCTCCAGAAACTTTATAGACATATAAAGTGCAGCCTGGCAAACCCTTCCTTCTTGTACATTGCTAACTGCATTGAAATTATAGCATTCTACATGTATTTATGTACCTTTCATCCCTGCGTATCCCAGAGCATTTTGTAAACTGTCACACGGCTTAAAAGAAGGCCTACATTAATACAGAGCTACTAGTACCCAGACAGCTCCAGTATCTAGTGCAGCAGCCTGTAGATAAACTCATTATGAGAGAGATTTGGGCCAACGGCAGAACACTGAAGCTCTGTAGTTAGATAAAGACCTTCCCTCCCCCTTCAGACATCATTTGAAATTCTTGCATTTCCATTTCATTTGATGATCTCAATGTTTTAAAAACATTCATTAGCTTGTACAGTGTTTTAATTAGGCAAGGCATAAATAAAGATCTAAAACCTGCAATGCCTCTGCCAGTAGTCAAGAGGAAGCGCTTAAGGGAAAAAGCACCTGAACGAGGGCAAATACTGAGTGAGCCTTCTGGATACTCTCCCACATTGCAGCAAAATCGTGGTTTCAATGGAGACTGCCTCCATTGAGCTACCAATGCACCTATGCTCTGTAATTTCTCCTAATTCCTTTTGGAATACATTCCCCCTTTTCACTGCTTTACACTCGGAAGTAGTGAGCTTCATCCCGTATTCCAGCGCTACACGAAGAAACACTTCCAAAATAGCTTTTCTTGGCTTTTAAGCCTGTCACCTGCTGCTTTGGTGAGGTTGAGGACAAAATTCCTGCATCTTCAGAAAAAAATACAATGAAATACAATAAAATAAAATACAAAATAAAATAAAACAAAACAAAACAAAATAAAAGCATTCTCTACATGCGTTCTCTGCACAAAGATTTGAGACTATTTTATGGTGCCTCTCAACACTGCTCAGTTTTACAGGTCAACAAACACAGAAGCCAAGTATTTCCAACACAATAACCTGAGACAAGACTTTGCATCTGCAAAAACACAAGCTATTTATTTTTAGATGTCTAATTTAGGCAGCTGGCTTTAAAAATTCCACCCCTATGGACGCCAAGTGCTTTTCTGCAGTCACACACTGAGCTAGTGACAGCCCTGATGAAAAAGCCCAGGCATCCCTGTCCTTACAATCATCAGAAGGCAAAAAGAAGGAGTAAATTGCATGCTCCCCAACATATCCATGCAGGAAGGAAGGAGGCTGACTCAACTCTACTGGGGTTTCATTGTACGCTTCCAAGAAATGCAAATATTCCAGTTGTGATACACTGAGCTCTAAATAGTTTCTCAGATTCAAATGGCAGTCTCCCATTACACTTTATTTCAAGATTTACTTAACAACTTGCTCTTTCCTTAAACTGAGTGTTTGCAAAGCTACAAGAACATGCAACCTCCCTCTGCTGTTCCACATTCAGAGGTAGCTTGGGAACTTGCTGACACTGATTGCTCTCCCCTGACATAGCTTTTAATTCAGGAGCCAGGCAATGGATCACTAATGGATAATAAGAAGACAAAACATTTGGCAGACACTTGACTGTCATATGCTTTCTGTTGCCAAGAAACAAAATAGGACCTATTAAAGTCATCTCATTAATTAACTTCTTCTATAATCCTACTTTTTATTGGCATCTTGTTGGTTAAACAAATGTTTGTTCTTTCAGAAGGAAGGTAGGTTAAGCTTAAAGAGTCACTTTTAGTACCATCAGAGCCTGGCATTTAATAGATCTTTACAATAAATAGCTAACAAATAACTTTGGGCCAGATCCTCAGCTACTTACGGTTGATCTTGCCCCCTGATAAAAAACCCTGCATCTTTCTCTTTAAGAAGGATGATGCTAGTGGAAAGATCAGTTCACACCATCTGACAATCTGAATCCTGATTTTCTGCCATCTTTTTTCCTTCACCTTTGTACTACTAAATGATGTACTACAGTACTGTAATCCTGATCTGTTGTTTTGGTCACTGCCTTTAAAACAGGTACCACTGCTTTGTTTTGAATGGTCCTGATTTTGATACAAGTTGGTTGCAATTGTGATCCACCTTCATTTCTCAGGAATAAATACTTGAGGCTACAAATCTGTCTATATTTCATTTGCCTCTTTTATATTACCACCTCAAAAGAAGATCCCTTAGCAGTCACTCTTGCACTAAGCTGTTGGTAGTTCAAGTCAAAACCATTCTGGACCCAGATTTAAAACAAATCAATGATTAAGTTCTGTCCTTAAGAATCTCTTCAAATCAGTGCTCAGTTCAGGTGACATCCTCTACATTTCCAGAACCACAGCATCATTTTGGGAGTAAAGGAGGAGTGTAGCCATTTTCATTCTCATTTCAGGAATAATACCTATAGGCTTCTACTGAGAGTAGGACATTATTGGGTAAGATCTGTAAAAATCATAGGAACATCCCTGTACCATCTAAAATCTGAACAGGTGAGATAACCACTGGGCAGAAGACAAAATGAGGACATAGAAAGGAATTAATTAGCTTAAATTTGCAACCACAGATCACTAGCAAAGCCAGACAGAGAACCTAGAGGTCTTATAACACTCTAGGAAGGAGCCCACAAGGCAGGTTTTCAGTTTTGTTTGACTAATGACGGACGTGAATGATGGGAATACTAAAAATGAGAACAAATGAACACTCTAGCCCAAGTAAAAGAATACTTGTCTCTCTCTGCTAACTGTTGTTCAGATAAATCACCCACAGATCTGAAGACCAAGGCTCAAAAATCCGTGAGGAGAATCTGAAACAGTTAAAAGCTTTTATAGTCCTCTGTGTGCTATAAGTATAAAGCACAGTTGAAAGATAAGAATACTGGAAGAATTCAGATGATGCCTTATAACTCTTTTTTTTTGCTGCAAGGCACTTTTTATCACAGCCTATTAGACTATGTTAAAAATTCTTTCATTAAAATCTTATTACCACTGAAATGGCTACATAGGAGATGTGACTCTAGAGCAAGAAAATGTCTTTCTTATCACAGTGATTAAAGCACAGTGATACAGACACCTAAACAAAAGGTGGGGTTTACAACATTGAATTCAACATCTATTTAGTCAAAAGCCTCGCTGGAAATATCAGGACGTTAAACACTAGTGAATCTGAGTAAATAATGTTTCTGGAGTTTGGTAGTGGTGGTCTTATTTTGTTACAGTAAGAAGACAAAACTGGAAGTGCAAACACAACAGACCTCATGAGCATCCGCACTTGGTTTATCTAACAAATAAGCAGTAAAGAAAGTGAAAGAGTCAGAAATGCGCAGGTTTAAAACTGATAGAGGTTGGTAAGTCAAAAGAAAGGGAGAAGTATTCTTCCTTTAACTCACATCCACATGCTTTTATACCTGCATGTTTTCTTCACAAGTAGGGCAATGCCATTTGCTTCTAGTTAAAATGCATAAGGGATGCCTCACAGAAGCAGTGGTTCTATTTATTTATTTATTACCTGTGTTTCAAAGGACAGAAAATAAGAAGCATGTCCACCTGCCATATTTATTCCTACTCCTCAGTGCCCCATGCGTTATAAAGCACACACTAGGAGAACTAAGAGCTCATCTAAGTGCAAGTCCTTTCTCCATTCTGCCCAAATTTTCTGCTAGGGCAAGCAGTCTTCTGTCTAGAACTTACATGGGGGACAAGAGACCAAAGATATGGAAATTCATGTCGATCATCACTCATTTGTCAAGACATTTGCCATCGGGACAGAGTTTAAAAGGAAGAGCCTTGACAAGAGCAGTGCTTGGGGGACGGAGGAGATCATTGCTCATGTGAATGCTGAAACTCTTCTGGTCAATTTCTGCCTTATGGGTAGTGCTTGATATTACAAGCAGCTCACTGACATCCTTACTGTCCCTTGAGATGTAACGATGAAAAGATTTCTGCCTAAAACAAGTACAGCCGGTGCCTGCCAACTACAGACCACAGCATGTGGATGGGGCTGCCGTACATTCAGCAGCCTGCTTCCATTAGAATCCCATGGTCTTAAAAGAGAATCACAGAGTACAGCAAGCTAGAAGGGACCTCGGGAAATCTCTAGTTCAACCTTCTGCCCAAAGCAGTGCTACTTTCAGAACAAAGTCAAGCTGCTTTGGGCCTTTGTCTATCAAGTCCTGAAAATCTCCAGAGGTTGCGCAACTCCTCTGGGTAACATCACCAAGAGCTCGACACACTCATGGTGAAAGAACATTTCCTTCTATTCAGTTGGAATTTCTCTTGGTGCAGTTAGTGACTGCTGTCTTCCACCCTCTCACCATGCACCAAGAAGAACTGGGGAAGGGGGCTACGTAGGAAACATGAATCCATTCATGTAGTTGAAGCCAGCAATGGTAGTTGCTGTTGGCCTTCTCTTCCCCAGGCCTACACAGAGCCGGTTCCTTCAGCTTTTCCATGTAGGTCACACCTCCAGATCCCTCATGAGCACTCTGCTGCGGTTGCTCATGTGACAGTATATTTCTTGCACAGGAGAGTGAGGGTAAAACTGGAAAAAAAACAGATACCATTAAAGAGGAAGCCCTCAGTGCTGAACAGAGGGGAGCGATCACTTCCCTTACCTGCCAGATATGGTCTTGCAGATCTTGTGCATCTTACTCCACTGTGCAGTAAGCTTTCAGGGTCACAAAGGCACTGACTGATACCCACCCTATCAGGACCCCGCTAGTCCTTTTCTGCAAAGGTGCCACCTGGCCAGCTGCTCCCATCCTGCTTGGTTATCCCAAATGGTCTGCATATGTCTCTGTGAAACGTTCCAGGTTTCCTGCTGGCCCATTCTTCCAGATTTCTTAAATCCCCCTGAATGGCAGCCCTGCTTTTCCTCCGGTGCACTGACTGTTTCTCCCAACCTGATGTCATCTGTGAACATGCTAAGGGGCATTCTGCCCCATCTAGGTCACTGATGAAGATGATAAACATCAATGACTGCAGCATCAAGCCCTGAGGTACTACTGCTTGTGACAGGCTGCTAGGTAGACTTCTGAACACTGATACTTTGAGCCTGTAGGGTCAGCCAGCTTCTCACAAACTTAGTAGTCCACCCATTTGGTCCATAACCCCCAATGTGACTACAAAGACACTACCGAAGATCAACTACTTTGTATACTGGCATGGAGAACAGCGAGCACACTCAAGTTTGAACCTGCACCCCTGCTACACACCAAAGGCCAGGCAGAACAGGTTAGAGGGTGATCACCACTGGGTGAAACTTAGCAGATATATGTGCTGCGAAATGCTGTTTCATCATTTCAGAAGCCCAAGGTGTTCATATGCTTGCATCCCTAATGGAAATGATCAACACTTGGGTCACCAACTGGGAATTCCTCCCTCGCCTCTGTATTAATAATAACAACTTACTCCTTCTGTCCATTTTTTCCCTGTTATATTCACTGAATGGGATACCAGCAAGGCCTTTTAACACCTCATTCTCTTGTTATTAATTACTCCACCCTCCTGCAAAGAACAGAAAGCACCTAAGATGTGGTCTGCTGCTTCCATTTAAAGAATGAGCTGCTATTGTTAGCCAACCATCCCCGATGAATCAGGAAACAATTCTACCCTTTGGCATCCGAGAACCCATGGAACGATTTTGTGAACAAAAATTAATAGAAGCCAATAAGATGTAGCTGGCATTTAAGCGAGAGCTTAGTCAGCAATCCCTGCACACTGGTGACACCTACACACTAATTTCATTAGTTTTTATCATGAGTTTCACATTTGTTCCATGACAAATCAAAGTTAAAAAATAAACCCTCACTCAACAAACCGCTTGGCCTTTTAGCAGGCTGTCCGTGTCGGCTAAAGGGAATCAGAAGGCAAACTCAAGGTCAAATGGGCTGCCAAAGAAGGCAGCTCCAAACAAATTCCACCTGGAGTACATGTCTGGTCAGAGATTTGAAAGGCTGGGTAACACATACCTTAAAGACACCTACATTGGAAACACAAATCCTTTGTTCCACTCTGAGCATTTGTCCTGTTACGTGGACACCTTTACATGGATCATGTATTCTTGGAAGCTCAGTTTCCAGATAGTTTTATTACAGTGTCAATCATTTTTCCAGCTCACAACTATTTTCAGCTTCAGATCAAATGCTATTTTTAATCTCAAACCCTGGCTCATTCCTAGGCTTAATTTTATTGTGTGCTTAAAGATGCATTTAGGATCATTCTCATGCTTTTGCAGCGCCAAGAAAATGATCTTGGTCATCTCTGGACTAAATTTATAATTACTATTCTTTTTTATCAATTTAAATACTAAAATAATAATAAACTATGGTGTTACCAATAATTAAAAAAAATTAAAATCATTACTGAAACTTAAATTCCAAATTTAAAAGAGGTCATTTTGTATCAAAACATATGAGACTTTATTTTCCTTATCCCCAGACCACCCATACCCCATCCCAACAGGCACGAGTATACACTATACAACTGTCTTTTAAAGTCTCCAGCTGATCAAGCCATACCAATTCCCCCATCACTTTCCAGTTATCTGTCTTGGCAAACATAGATATACTCTATACTCTTCACTATTATCATCAATTAATTCTCAAACCAGTAATTCCTGGAACTGTAGAATGAGAGTCCCATTTTCCAGATGTAGCAAATTTGAGAGTCCCAGCAGCTTCCAAAGTAAACAAATGAGCTGGGTCATCACACAGAGCCATTCTTGTTCTTCAGTTATAAGCACATAAGGAAAAAAAATCTAATCCTGGGAATACTCAGGAGAACCTATTTCCTGATACACATTTTACACTGTCAGAAACTACAAACACTGCTCCTCTATGCAAATGACGTTACCTTTGGGTAAAACCACACTAAGAACAGAAAAAAGGTGAAGTATTTCCGTGCCATTGATGTTGTTTAAAAACAAAAAACATACAGCACAAAATGCAGTTAAAGCAGGTGAAAAGTATGAAGATAGGCTGAGAAAGTTGGGGCTGTTCACCCTGGAAGAGACAAGCTGCATGGAGACCTCAGAGCAGCCTTCCAGTATCTGAAGGGGGCCTATAAGGATGCAGGAGAGGGACTCTTCATTAGTGACTGTAGTGATAGGACAAGGGGTAACGGGTTCAAACTTAAACAGGGGAAGTTTAGATTGAATAAAAGGGGGAAGTTCTTTACTGTAAGGGTGGTGAGGCACTGGAATGGGTTGCCCAGGGAAGTTGTGAATGCTCCATCGCTGGTGGTGTTCAAGGGCAGGCTGGACAGAGCCTTGGGCAACGCAGTCTAGCTTGAGGCATCCCTGCCCATGACAGGGGGCTTGGAATTGGATGATTTTAAGGTCCTTTCCAACCCTAACTATTCTATGATTGTATGATATGTGTGGTTCGGTTGATACGTTGGAGGGAAGGAATGCCATCCAGAGGGACCTTGACATGCTTGTGAGGTGGGCTGATGCCAACCTGATGAAGTTTAACCATGACAAGTGCAAGGTCCTACACCTGGGTCAGAGCAATCCCAGGCACAGCTACAGGTTGGGCAGAGAAGAGATTCAGAGCAGCCCTGCAGAGAAGGACTTGGGGGTGTTGGTTGATGAGAAAATGAACATGAGGCCTCAGTGTGCGCTTACAGCCCAGAAAGCCAACTATATCCTGGGCTGCATCAAAAGGAGCATGACCAGCAGGTCGAGGGAGGTGATCCTGCCCCTCTACTCTGCTCTCATGAGACCTCACTTGGAGTATTGTGTGCAGTTCTGGTGTCCTCAACAGAAAAAGGACATGGAACTGTTGGAACAAGTCCAGAGGAGGGCCACGAGGATGATCAGGCGACTGGAGCACCTCCCGTATGAAGATAGGCTGATGAAGTTGGGGCTGTTCAGCCTGGAGAAGAGAAGGCTGCATGAAGACCTCATAGCAGCCTTCCAGTATCTGAAGGGGGGTTATAGGGATGCTGGGGAGGGACTCTTCATGAGGGACTGTAGTGATAGGACAAGGGGTAATGGGTTCAAACTTAAACAGGGAAAGTTTAGACTGGATATGAGGAAGAAATTCTTCACTGTAAGGGTGGTGAGGCACAGGAATGGGTTGCCCAGGGAAGTTGTGAATGCTCCATCGCTGGCGGTGTTCAAGGCCAGGTTGGACAGAGCCTTGGGTGGCACTGTTTAGTGGGAAGTGTCCCTGCCCCTGACAGGGGGGTTGGAACTAGATGATCTTAAGGTCCTTTCCAACCCTAACTATTCTATGATTGTATAATCTCTAGGAGGCACTGCTTCCTCCTCACTCTGCCATACTAGAACACATGCTCCTTTCCCAGCACAAACGCACCCCCCAAAATCTAAGTGCATCTTCTCAGAAGCTTGAATGCACGCTATGAATAAACTATCGTAAGCAAATCTGACAGGAGATGAGCTGGAAATACCTTGGAAATATTTTAAATGGCTCCAGTGCCTTGGAGAGGTAATTAAGTGTCCTGGGCTAGAAGTAAATAATACAGATGTTTATTTAAAAGTAGCTGAAATGCATATTCCAGACCTGCTTGTAGTGACAATTCTTATTTGCAGCTCAGGAGAAAAAAACTCTATTTAAGGAAAATTCTGCTCATGGGGAAGATGGCTCAAAACCTTTCCTTACATGAATTCCCACTTAAACTTCTTTCCTTGCGTACGCCCCATGACACACTGGAGCCGTAAGGACTCTGCAAACACTCAGACTCACAAACTAGGTCTGGCCAAACAAGCTTGCACTGCTGCCAGTCCAAGTGACCTCCAGGTTATGTCCCTGGTTATCCCCACCACAGGACAAGAGAAAACAGTACTGTGTTCTGAGATGCCAGCATCTATTCCAGAACCAGGGACAAATGCCTCCGCCTTTGAAACATATGAGAGAAGATTTAGCTGTGCTCAGAACAGTATGAAAAGCTACCTACACAAGCTCCACCATGCTCTGGGAGAATGCTAGGAAGCGGAGAGGCGTTAACCAGCCTGGACCACTGCTGGCACCCAGCAGCTGCTGACAACCTGCCAGCACATCCCGGGCTCTGCAGAAACAAAAACAACTTCATTAGTGGGCAGCCGCAGTCTGCACTGACTTCAGCTCCTGGACAACTTCCATATATAACTATGCATGGGCTCAGTCCTTAGCCCAGTGTAGCTTCACAAGCAAGGCTTTAAGGTATCAGAGGATTTAATGACTTGGTAGTGCCTCTGTGCCTTTGTTAGTGGAGACCAGCTCTTTATTTGTTATCCTAATGCTCCATCCCATTGCAGCATATCTCATTACCGCCATGTTCCACAGCAGAACTATCGTGGAAACAATCCAATAGCAAGGGACTGCTACCCTCGGGAAGTCAATGCACTTAGCATCTGAGAAGACAGAAGATCAAAAAACACCTCTGCATATCCCTTAGAATTACCCTGTAAAAGCAGAGGCCCTTTCTAGGCAGCTCTTTATATAAAAGGGATCTCCTGGGTTGCTGAATTAGGGCCTGTGATCGGCACAATCCTTTAATAATACCATACAACAGGGCCCTGAATTTGAATAGATGTTCAAACAAACATCAGCAGAGAAAGGAGCTGTCAGAATACCCTCAAACAAATTTACCATGTGGCAGAGTGGCACAGGCATGGCATCAGGGTAATATTCCAGCTGTAATTTAGAGAGGGAGCATTACAAACAGCTCAGAGCGGTTCCCATGCACACATCCTTTCCTCCTTTTCCACAACCCTCCTGAACTTAAAAGGGAGATACAGCTTTCTTTCCAAACACCCTTGGCTGAGTCACTAATAAGAATAGCAGCAACAACAAAAAATTACACGCTGGGACTAACTGGCAAGATCTGGCAGCACAGGAAGCCTCCAAGGCACAGAGCCAGACAACTGGAGCTCATGGGCCAGGTGGTGCATTCGTTCCTTGGGAAACCTGGCATTAGTCTCACCCAGCAGCTGAACCACAGAATAATTCCGGCTTAAGTGTTGGAAAAAGTGTTTAAAGACTTGCTCTCTCAGCTGTGGGTGAAGGTGGCATGTATCAGAGCCATGGAAAGCACTGCACTGGAAGTAGAAGGGAGGTTACATTTATCAGATTAAGAAGGAGTCCTTAGCCCCTGGTGCTGGCTCAAGGCAATGGATTTGCACAGAGGAGAGACATGGACATTGAGGACATGGCCCACAGGGATGCTGCAGTGTCTCCCCCTTTATAATAATCACCTACTGAGGACATGTAGGCAGGAAGGTTTGTTTCTGAGCGCTTGCAGTCTTTACCCACAGCCTGTCGTGGGTTTTTCACCTGCAGGCATTGCAGAAAATTAATTCAAATTAACTTCTGAAATGGGTTACAGAAACTCCTTTAAAACTTTTTGTGGATGCACTCATTGATAAGTAAGAGCGACCTTATTCCATTTCAGTTAGCTCATTACAAGAGTAAATTAAGATCAACCAGAGGCCCTTCAACTCTGGATTCACTTCTGTATTTAATTTGGATTAATTGTTCATATGTCTCTCCATCAGACTGTGTCAAACTGGAGAACAAATGGCAAGAAGCATTCCTGCGTCTTCCGGGTCATTACTCTGTGAGCCCCGGTAACGTTCCATGTTCTCACTGTGACACTCTTGCTTCTAACACCACAGTAACCATGGCTGTAGAACACACTGGTCTGGATTACAGGAAATATCCCTGTAATATCTGAAAGTGATACACTGCCACTGGGTTGCTTGGACACAATTCCATGGGTCCATTCATATATTTTAGCTTCTTCTGTATGTCTCGGATATCCACAAAAGTTTCTGACCCCTCAGAAACTGGTCTCAGACCAGGAGCTGTGAACAAATGATGAATGCGTCCTATCTAAAATCCTCCTGTCATCTTTCTCTCTCTCCTAAATCCCATTACCAGAGCTGGTTTTGCATTAGTGACTATACTGATACACATGGGACAGCATATCCGGGTACCATCTGCAATTACAGCATCACAGAAAGTGGGAATTGTTTAGTATTCCCCATGCACACTTGGCAACAAAGGCCCTGTGAAGTCCGCAAAAGCAACTAGACAATAGGTAGGTGCAGCCTTTCTCACAGTCCCCAGAACAAACATAGCCCTTTTGGGTTATGGCTGGAGGTCAGTGAGGGGCAAGGAAAGCAGGGTGTCAGACACGACAGGGTCCTGTACCATCACGTCAGAACACGCAGCAAAACCAAATGAGGCATCTGCCAGGCTTCACTCCAAAGGCAATCAAGCTGAACGCTGTGGATGATGCCAGCTGTGATCTGAGCTGCACTCGACAGCCCTCAGCCTCTCCTCCAGCGCAGGCTATATACAGAGGCTACAGAAGGAGCACAAAGCAAGTGAACCAAAACAGCCTGCAGTTTATAGAAGTCCTCAGAGCTGGAAACAGGCTCTGGATCAGGTAGCAGTTGCTGAGCGCAAAGACTTTTCCTTATAAGCAGGGTTGCCAGCTGCCTCATTTGGGGGCAGGAATAACCTGTTTTGACAGATTTACTGCTCTTGCCATTTCCTCCTAAACCCTTAATGAAGTTTTTATGAACCATTTCCTTCAAACACCCTTTTACCAGTCAGTTGACAATGCAAGGAAGTTACATTTACAGAGTGGAACAAAGTCAAGCAGACAGATGGGAGGCAAAACAAGCTGAGAAGAAACTCATGCTGCTTGCCAAGCATCCACCTAATATTTTCCACAACAAGCTGTAAGCAGCACTCCACACTTTCTCAAATATCACATCTTCCTTAGGATCACGATTTTTAAGTCACCTTTTACTCTCTTACAGCATTACTAAAAGATCAGAATTAGTCAGACAACCTTTTTGCCTAGTTGGAAAAGTATCTTCTTCATATGTGTCAAGAATCTGTATTTATCCCTATGCATCTGTACAGCAGTAAAGAGAAGCTGAGCAGCATTCCATTGATCAAATCAGTGTGACACCGACTTCCTAAAGAAAATCAGCTCCCTGGTAGTGCGCTAACTGCAGGCTTCACCACTTAGTTTGAAATTCAGATGAGTGTAAACCTTTGGGACTCCAAAGAGTGAGCTCTACTGTCAGTGAAAGTTGAAAAAGCAGAAACCCAGGAGAATCTGTCCTTATGTTGTCTCCTCTTTAAATGATGGTGGGTTTGCAATATTCAGGCATGCCTGAGTGTTCCTATTTAAGTGTGAGGGGGTGACTGTGATTCCCTGTGTCTTTAGCATTACTTCTCTATGTGTTGTGGAAGTGACAATATTAACAGTACATGGGTTTAAATTTAAACAGGGGAAGTTCAGGTTAGATATAAGGAGGAAGTTTTTTACCGTGAGGGTGGTGAGGCACTGGAACAGGCTGCCCAGAGAAGTTGTGAATGCTCCATTCCTGGCAGTGTTCAAGGCCAGGTCGGACAGAGCTTTGGGCGACATGCTCTAGTGTGAGGTGTCCCTGCTCATGGCAGGGGGTTGGAATTGGATGATCTTAAGGTCCTTTCCAACCCAAACCATTCTATGATTCTATGATTGCTCTAGAGAAGAAATGCAGCAAGAGCGAAGCATGGAAAAGAAAGGAGGTGGTACTGAGAACCCTGCAATGGCATCAAAGATATGAGCTTAAACCTCACCTCGGCCAGACTTTGTGATGAATTTTGGACACATCTTTTCTCTCTCACACATGTTAAAATGCACGTGCACTGGAAATGACTGGCTGGTCTTCCTGGCCTTAATACTGAGGCAGACAAAAACTTACAAATCTTTAAGAGTGCGTTGTCTTCTCTAATTGTAGGTTTCCTGAAAGTTCTTATGCAACACTTATGCAGGAACTGAAGGAGGAACACACCAAACTTCATGCTGCAGTACAGAATGTACGCCAGCCATCACACTGTGCTCTGAATTACACACATTGCACCGTTTGTCCCAAAGAATTCAAAGAACTTTACAACCTTTAGTGGAATATGAAGTAAGCTGATACAAAGTCCTGACACACAGAACCTCCGCTCTGGTGAGCAGGAGGGGTTTCACATTCAGAGAACCTGCCAGATGGCACTTGCAAATGCAGTAGCAGGAGAGTACTGCTCGAGGGTAAATCCATACCCTGAAGGCACAGTCGACTGTCTGAAGCCTATGAATTTCATGGTATGATTGAAAGAATTACTTTTAACTATCAACAATGTTTTCTTTTTGTTCTACTCTCGATCTACATTTTGCCAGAGAATGAAAAGAGGTCAAATATTGACTTTCAGAAGCATGCAAGTACTCCTTTCCAAACCAGCCCTGAAGGTGGACCAGGGAGGAAAAGCAGAGATGAAAAGAGCTAAGAGCAAAGGTGACCCATCACTTTGCTGAGTGTTCTACCTGCATGCATTCAAATCCATAGCCTAATGAAGACCAGTTCAAGGAAGACAGTCTTCTGTGGGATGACTTCTACTACTAAAATTGTAACATAACAATGGGAAACACTGTCACATGCAGCAACTATAAGAAAATGCAATCCTTAAGACTGGAAGCTCTCTCTTACAGAGAATACAACAATCGCTTGCAATGCTGAGACAAGAAGTAAACTATTCAGTGATACCAAAAATACAGCAAGTGGATTGGGAAACACAGTAACTACCTCGTTAAAATTTGATCTGGGCTTGATGAAATGGTTTCAGGAACTTCAACTTCAGAATCTTGATTCACACGGTATCAAGCATCATGTTCCCAATGAGCTCACCAATACGCTGCAATGCCATCTCAGCCCAGTCACAGACAGAAGACTGCACCCACAGACAGGTAGGCACCCTTTCACCTCTGCCCAAGCTCACTTGAGGATGTCAATCTGACACTGCCTCATATTACCAAAACTGCATGAGAAGCACAGTGGTGATGAGAGCTATGATAGAAGAGATTCACACAGAACAGAAGACAAATATCTTGAAACATGTTAAAGCATAATTGACAAGTATCCAACACCAATATAATTTATAGGCCAAGCATCCGTCATCTTCCTTACTCAGAGCAGTTTCCTGAGGAGAGCTAAAAACTCAAAGCTCGAAGTAATGTGTTCTGTGTGGTGGAGTGAATTTTATGTCTTCCTTCCCCTATCACATCTGTTTATTATTGTAGCGTATTTCTAGCCTCCTCAATGGGCAGGCAAACACTTATTATAAGTACTGTTTCCAGACTGACTGGCTTTGGTACTCCAGTACTTCACGATACTTTCTCCTCTTGAAAAGACTAAACAAGGAAGGCAAGAAGAAAGCCCGGGGAAATGAAAACACTATTTGTCATGATGAGGCCTCAAGAGAAAATGGTGATTTTTATCTGCCTCCACTCTGTTGCATCAGTAATCTGCTCGTAAGTCTCAAATTCTAAAAGCTCTTCTAAGTTCTACTGCTATTATCAGTTTCAAATTCAAACTCATGTGTACTTATCACTTTATTGGCAAAAAAGGGAGACTGCCAGGAATATCTGCATTAGAGAAAACATATGTGATGCTGCTCCTCCTTTCAACTTACCAGTATTCAGTAAGTGCTCAGTTAAAGCTGACATGTAACCCTGCCCATGGATACAGATTTACCTTAAGATACCTCTAAGAGACAGTTTCAGTTGAAAACGAATTATTTATTCAGAAAACAAGGTTGCCAGAGGCAGATACACAGTCCATACTTGTTTAAAGCATTTGGCTTAAGCCATTTTCTTTCTGTAAATGAATATAGGGCTGGATGAGAACTCTGCCTGTAAAGCATCCCAAGTATAAGACCATATTCAAATTGCTGAGGCTGTCCCTGGTACTGCTTAAAACAGGCAGTGCAGTGTGATAAAGCAACAGGACAGGGATGCCAACAGAACTGGAAAACAGAATTTCCAGGCAAAGCACTGAATCTCTTGCTTTGCCTGATTAAAGACGGTCTGTGCGTGTGCCACCTCTCAAAAATCAAATTCAGTTAAATCAAAATTCAAGGTGAAAAGCTGACCTATAGACAGAAATAACACAGTTTGCAAGTATGTACATAAACTTCTCAGTACTCCAGCTTTTTCATATGTAAAATGCCACTCTCTCCTCTACTCCTCTACACTTCACATAGCACTGTCACTGCAGGATCCAACTGCCAGAGTACCCAAATTTGTTCAAAGCAGCTTTCAGTAGTAAAATCTCAATCCTGCAAAATACCCTAAAATCCCTGGAGAAAATCCAGAGAGGCTTATGCATATTGTCTCAGTCCCATGCTGTAGTATTCCACATATATTAGTGCTCCACACTTGATAGCAGCTCTGTGCTTCCATAGCGATGGATTAAGGAAGTTGCATTTCTTTTAATTAAGATACCTATTATTTACATTTTCAAATGAGAGAAGTCCAAGTCCTCAATAACGGCAAGTCAGTGGTTCTGAAATGAAGAAAAGTGATGCTGACAACTGTCTAATCCTCCTCCCTGTTACCAGCATTCTGGGAACTCTGTGGGGCAACAGCAAGGGAATCTTAACGGCAGAAAGTCTTATAAATCCAGAATTAAACTTGGACATCTTCACTCATCAGGTGAATTTTCTAGATAAGCTAAAGTAACATTGGGTACTCGGACACAAAGCCACATAAGCCATATCTTCCTAATATAACCAGACAGCCCAGAGGCAGCGGAATGAATATTCCTAAGTCTTTCTGGGTTTCCATTCCTTAGCTGACCCCGTCCTCTGCCTATTTATGCACTGCTTCTCCTATACCAATGATAAGGTTACACCTTGGCTTCCTCTGTGACTTTTTAAAACTTAACTGTACAGTAAAACATTGGTGCCTGCTCCTTCCGTTTGTGTTTTGTACTGCAGTAGCACAATACAGCTTTCAAAACAAAAAGACAGCTATGAAACACAAAATTTTCACAACTTCCAGGCTTCTGAACTTTCAAAATGGGAAAAAAAAATTGCTGCAGTTACAGTTAAAAAAATCCTACGGGAAGGTTACTGTAGGGCCCGTAGCGATAGGACAAGGGCTAATGGGATAAAACTTAAACAAGGGAAGCTCAGGTTAGATATACGGAAGAAGTTCTTTACTGTGAGGGTGGTGAGGCACTGGAATGGGTTGCCCAAAGAAGTGGTGAATGCTCCATCCCTGCCAGTGTTTAAGGCCAGGCTGGGCAGCCTTGGGTGACAAGGCTTAGTGTGAGGTGTCCCTGCCCATGGCAGGGGGTTGGAACTGGATGACCTTAAGGTCCTTTCCAACCCAAACCATTCTGTGATTCTATGATTCCCATCAGTGTCACCTGTCACCTTCCCACGCAGTTACTGTCCAGTCTGCCTTTTGCCAAATCCCTTTTAGAACTGGTAAAGGAAATACTATACATTTGCATGCAGCTGCAGAAATAAAGAAGGTAATCTTCTTAACTCTCATTTGAATCTGAAATAAATCACAATGGTTTAAAAACCAGAATCCCAGGATTTTTAAACATAGGAACAGATAAGATATTATTGATTTACGTAGTGCAATATACTTTAGAGAACAATTACTGAGAGCATCAAGTTAGATAACTGCAGCTGTTTGCATTGAGGTAAGTCTATCACAAAGCTATCATGAAGCTTCTCTGCTGTGAAGTTAGAAATAAACTGCAATGAGAAGAAATAGATACAAATGGCAGATGCAATATGTATTATCTTTTACTCACATGAATCCCAGAGAGCATTACAAACTTCACTAATTATTGAAAAGTGCTCCAAATCTTACAAATGTTTTGCTAGCAGTGAAGTCATTTTCGGCATTATCTGCCACCAACAGCAGCTTTCCCTGCGCTACGACAGCAATGCAATCTAACTGTACTTAGAATTTATATAGAAATAGGTAAAATAAACACAAAAACACAACCAGAACACTGGACAGTGTTCAGGGAAATAAAAAGAAATCAAAGAATTCTGCATCAGAAATAGTTTGGCGTCATGGTTTAAGCCGACCTGGTAACTCAGTACCACGCAGCTGCTCGCTCACTTCCCCCCTTCCTCCCCCCTCCTCCCGGAGGGATGGGGAGGAGAATCGAAGGAATGTAACTCCCACAGGCTGAGATAAGAGCAGTCCAGTAACTAAGGTATAACACAAACCACTGCTGCTAGCACCAATAATAATAATGACAAGAGAAATACAAGGGAAGAAAATACAACCGCTCACCACCCAGCGACCGATACCCAGCCTGACCCAGCAGTGATCTAACCCTTCTGGGTAATTGCCCCCAGTTTATATAGTGGACATGATGTGCTGTGGTATGGAATACCTCTTTGGTCAGTTTGGGTCAGGTGTCCTGTCTCTGCTTCCTCCCGGCTTCCCCTCTTCCATGGCAGAGCATGAGACTCACAAAGTCTTTGGTCAGACTAAACATTACTGAGCAGCAACTGAAAACATCGGTGTTATCAGCACTGTTCCCAGGCCAAAAGTCAAAAACACAGCACTGCACCAGCTACTAAGAAGGAGCAAAATGACTGCTACTGCTGAACCCAGGACGTCTGGGAAGAAACATTCTTCTCCCTTCTATATTCTATACTTCTGTCATGGGTTCAGCAGCAGCAGTCATTTTTTCTCCTTCGTAGTAGCTGGTGCAGCGCTGTGTTTTCGATTTTTAGTCTGGGAACAGCGCTGATAACACCGATGTTTATAGTTGTGGCTTAGAATGTTTTGGCCTGACCAAGGCCTTTCTGAGTCTCATGCTCTGCCAGGGAGGGGGGGGGAAGCCGGGAGGAGGCAGAGACAGGACACCTGACCCAAACTGACCAAAGAGCTATTTCATGCCACAGCACGTCATGCCCAGGACGTAAAACTGGGGGCAGGAACCCGGAAGAGTTCAGTTCACAGCTCGGTCATCGAGTGGTGAGCAATTGTGTCCTCTTTCCTTGTATTTCCCTGGTCATTGTTGTTGGTGGTGGTGGCAGTGGTGGTTTGTGTTATACCTTAGTTACTGGACTGTTCTTATCTCAACTGTGGGAGTTGCATTCTTTTGATTCTTCTCCCAATTCTTCCCCCCCCCCCCCTCGGAGTGGGGGGGGAAGAAGGAGGGGGAAGTGAGTAGTCGGGCTTTGTATTAGAAGGGGTGAGCTATTGTATTCTTCCCTTGTATTTGCCTTGTCATTATTGTTATTGGTGGTAGCAGTAGTGATTTGTGTTATACTTTAGTTACTAAAGTGTTCTTATCTCAACCTGTGGGAGTTGCATTCTTTTCGATTCTCCTCCCCATCTACCCGGGAGCAGGGGGAAGAAAGAGAGGGGAGTGAGTGAGAGAGCGACTGCGTGATTTACGGCTTAAACCACGACAACTTCAAATCAACAAAAGAAAATAACACCAGATACATTGAATCATAGCATCGTTTGGATTGGAAGGGATCATAAAGCTCATCCACTTCCAACTCCCTGCCATTGGCAGGGAAACCTTCCACTAGAGCAGGTTGCTCCAAGCCCCATCCAAACTGGCCTTGAACACTGCCAGGGATGGGGCAGCCACAGCTTCTATGGGCACCCTGTGCCAGCATCTCAGCACCCTCACAGGAAGAACTTCTTCCTAATTTCTAATCTAAATCTATGTCTATAGCACCTTCCCTTACTTTGTTCAGTCTTTCAATGTTCTTAAGATAATGTGTAAGCATAACCCTCTTCCCTTATGCCCAGGACTTCAGAACCTACTTTCCCTAAAACTAGGCATTTGGATACATTAGCCTCACAGGTTCAACTTCTTTCTTTGTTTCATTAATTCCTTGATTTCACCAAAAGCCTGTTGCAGAGAGTTTCAAAGTCTAGCCAAGCACTCTCATTTTTCCCCTCTCCAATTTCCCACAGTTTGTATTTAACTAATACTTTTGTTGAGGAAACAAAATAGATGGCCCTTATCTATCTCTTCTATACCATTTATAATTTTAGTGGTTGATAAGACACAGAAAGGGGATGAAGAATGGAGCCTAAAATGATAATCCCAGGGGAGTTCGATCTTTCAACATGTGTTTCCAGCATAGATCATTCTACTTGTCCTTTTCTGAACTCTGTTTTAATTAATTAATCATAACTGCAAAATATTCCAGGAAAACCTTTATCCCTGATCAATATAAACGAACAGTACTTTTTATATGCCACATTCCCTGCATCCTTTCACTTGCTGCTTCAGTCCTTACAAGCAGCCTAAGAAGAGCAAGTGCTTGAAAGATACCAATCCGAACACAGTGTATTCAAGTCATGATGAATATTTAAGAGGAAAAAAGAAACCTAGTCTTTTTTCAGCTCCTACTGTACTGCCTAGCCAATAGTAAACTATTTCTAGTAACAGCTGCTAAGAACTTAGAAGAGTATTTTTAGGATGCAACCAAGCTCAGGGTATTTTTAATCTATGATTATGCATTGTCTAAGTCAGATGAGCATCAGTTAGGAGGTTTAGCCAGACTTTGTTCTTGTTATCATACCCTCTTATAGAACTTGAGACTGCTGCAAAGCAAATCTTTATGAAGGGCTGCTTAAGAAAGAGTAAAACAGAGAAAACTGAATAGTCTTATGTCTTGGGCAGGAACATCTTCAAGAGAGCTTCATCTCTTTAGACTCTGCAATAATAATGGTAACTCCATAGTAACTGCAGACAGACAGACGCAAGTTTTCCTAAGTTCCATACACCATGACACTGTGATTTCAGCTGTCCTGGGAAAATCCATTAGTTTCACAAGGTTACTTCAGATTTTCTCCAGGGCAGCATGAGATGAGAATGTGGCTGGTCTGGCAAGAAATGTGGACTCCTACAGCCTTGAAGAGGGAGCCCTGAGGCTTTTTCCCCTTGTTTATTTCCTCACTGTTTCCAAATACTACACAGCCCAGGTGATAGAATAATGTAGCCTCAACTTTTTGGCATGTATTATCAGATTCTGCTGAAGATTACAGACAGTTTCCCAATTATTTTTCTCTTATCTTTGGGATTCTGAAAGAGCCTCTCATGGAAATGAAGAGGTAGGAGGTAGCTATCTTTGTCGGGAAGGCAAGCCGGCTTTGCACTGAGTAGTAAGGGTATCTTTTCCACCTCCACACATTAATTACTTTTCGCTTTGCGCAGCATTATGTAACATACTGCTGTGAAACTGTCTTGCAGGTTAAGTTTCCCTACTCAAAACAAAGAGGGACCTGCTCCCTCGCTGCCACTGAAATTGCGCACTGGCAGAGAAAGAGAACGGAGCCGTTGGAGGTTTCCAGACTGCACTGCTGAGAGGGATGAAAGAACAAATTACTGTTAAATGTCAGCAAGACAGAGAAAAGGGGCGCCATCCATGCCAGGGTGTTTAACAAAACTGACAGATCCAAAAAATGACTGCTCGCTTCTCTCCCACAACACAGAGAACTGAGGGCATCGGAGAAAGGATCCCAGCAGGCAACCGGCTCACACTGGCAACAGAAAAAGCAATACAAGCGATTTTAACAGTCCTCCTCATGCTATTCTCTGCCACAAGCAGTAGAAACAGGATGCACACAGACCCAAATAAAACCTGCAATTGTTTAAAATTATGTATTGAAACTCTGAAAAACGCTCTCTTCTGTTCGAAGATCAGCTGCTTTCATTACACTGAATAGTAACAGGAAAAAGGAAATATAACAAGGGGAAAAAATACCACTATGGCAACAGAGACACAGCTACCTTGATACCCTCTTTATCCTATTGCTTCAGTATGACAGGGTCAGGTATCTGAGCTCTGTTTCAGCAAAGGAAAGCCCAATTCAATGGGTAAAGTATAGGGAAGTCCAGCAAAGTGTTTAGCATTTCAGTTCAGGTTCACTGCTGTTCTCTCGCTCTCTCCCCTGGAAGCATATGTGATTTCACAGCTGAGGGTAAGGGTGAGGGTACCAGCCTGGCCCAGACAGGCAGGCTACTCACCCCTGACACTTCAGTGTTAACTGTGAAGAAACACAGATGCTGCAGAACATTCCTCCTTCCCTAGGACACTCACATTCTGTGCCAAGCGAAAGGAAAAGTGGTTAAAGGAGTTGGGAGAGTCAGAGAGGGAGCACGACTCTGAAAAAGTATCTGGGATGTGGATTCCCCACTCCAAGACCAAACTGAATATGTGAGACACTGTGCAAAGATCTGTAGAGTCTTATGTTTCTCCCTGTACTTACTACAACTGTGAAATAAAATCAGCCTATTGCTATAACAGATTTGGCTGTTTCTTTTACAGGTGAAGCCTGTAATTCTAGAGTCAATACCTGGAAGGATGGAGGTGCTCCAAGGTCACACAATGCAATTACAACGCTATGATGTCTGGAGTTGAAAAACACCAAAGCTTACCTGCTCTGGGGCTAGGCCACCTGCACATCCAGCTCCAAACGACTTCAGACATTGAATTATAGGCAGCAAGTTCCTTTGGACAGCAGAATGTCTGACAGTGGCCGTAAGTAACATCACCTTTCATTCAAACCCCTTTTATAGCTAGGAATGCAAAACTATCTCACAGGAGTTCTGGTATGGCTAATGCCAACCAAACCAGTATCTACAAACAAATTACCAGCAAAGATGCCCATCTGTTCCCAAGGGGTAAGCTGTTTACACACTAGAAGAGCATGAAAGCAAGGGGATTAAACTGCAAGTACAACCATAAGACTGCAACTATTTAGTGTCACAAGGCCAAATCTGGTGAATGAAGAGAATACTTAAGAGACATGCAGAGATCCAAAAGCCTTGCAGACTGACGCAGAGGAGGCTGAGATTCAATACTAACATGCAAAAACTACCTGCAATGAAAGCCAGGATGAAAGAAGTCTGATATGGGCAGGCTCTGTACTTACCCCAGTAAGCACTCAACCATGCGTGACTATTCAGAGTAACCAGTGAGAAACAGCAAAGAGCGGTCAGAAACTCTAGTCTAACAACCCAAGAGGTCACCGTGTGCAGTCCAGTCATCCCAACCATCCCTTCACCTCAGTCTGCAGGAACACCCAGTGCTGAACATGCAGGCAATACAGGAAGAAAGATGAGGAGGACAGAGGTACAGAATGGGAAATTCCCACTGATCCGAGGGCACGTTACATTCAGTGCATGTGCTCAAACCAGGAGAACATCATGATTTTAGAACAGTGAAGGAACCAGCATATAAAAATCACAAGCTGCTTAGGAAAAGCAAACAATAATCTATTCAATTAGAAGTGTATCATAAGAATACGCAAGGACAAACATCCTAGCTTAAGAATGGGTTAAGAAACAGAAAACAGAGAACCAAACCATTCTAAACTTGGTTTTCTGATCTTTTTGCATAAAGTTTATTAAATAGACTGCACTCCAGTATCCTTTTGGATAATTATTTTTAGGTGAGGAAAATTCAGTGTACGTAGTCAGCAACAGCATGTTATACAGTGATGCAGTGCCACAGGGGAAACGATCAGTGCATTTGGAGAAGATGGGAAATCCCAGGTGAACGAGGAACTGACTTGTAACGGAACAACACGAGGCTGGGCAAAAAGGGGACGCGTGAGCTGACCCATCCGGCTGCGGCTCTGGGCGCAGAAACATTAATGGCGGGGTCAGGCTGGCAAGCTGTGAGGGAAGCCCGGGGGGTCCCAGCACCGTGAGCCTGCTGCCCTCTGCCTCCCAGGGCACGGTGCAGCCTTGGTGCCGTCCCCGGGCAGCACCGAGCCCCGCGGCCGCGCACAGCGATCCGCGCCGCTCCCGGCGCCGCTGCCCTCGCGGCCCTGCCCCCGGCGCGCCGCCAGGGGGCACCACGGCGGAGCCTCAGCCGCCCCTGAGGGACGGTCCGCACGGCGCGGGCAGCGGGCGCGGCTCATGGCGGGGAGGTGCGATCCCAGCGAGGAGCTGCCCGGGGACGCCGGGGGGATCGCTCCCCGCGGCCCTCGGACGGGGCAGGCCGCTCTGCCAGGCAGTGAGTGCTGAAGGACCTTCCTCTGCCCGTTCTGCCGGCGGTTGGGACATACATACACGAACCCGACAGCCCCAGCCTCAGAACTGACCTAACCTTGTGGCCACCACCTGAGGACGGCAAATGGCCTCCACGCATCAGCTTCAGCTTTAGTTTTTGTGGAAAATAAGACTGATGCCATGAATCTTGTGATTCTCACTGCTTTGCTCAAGATCTGTAGAGCAAAAAGCATGCAAAGTGCAGCCGTATTTCAACACTCTGAGCCGAGTAAACGAAATTGATTTATGATGCTGTTTTTACATGGATTCTCTTCACAGCAGGCTGTAATGACCACAGTTAAAAGGGTGCTGGACCGGTATTAAGATTCGTCTCACAGACTCCCTAATGCAGCCCAACACCAGCATTCACCTCTGATGGAAAGTGCTCCCTAAAACATGGCACATCTCCCGTTGTCATTTCCCTTTATCCACAAGAAAGGACCCACTGCTCTCCCATGCACATTGAACTTTATGAACTGTGCCACTCACTATTCAACATTTCACATGCATCTCTATGTCATGGTTAATCCATTCAATGAACTGTGCTTCTCTGGTGGACTCTGCCAGTCCAGCTCCTTTGCAACAACTCATCAGAGCCCAAGTTATTAAAAAGCTTTACATAGCTTACTTTATTAATAAATAAGTAAATAAGGGCTACAAACGGCTTCTGTTTGTGCTGTCTGTTTAGATTAGCAAGTCCTCAGGCACTGGGCTTTCACAGTGTGCAAGTGGTACTTGATACAATGCCCGCCATTCACCCCAGCCGTGCTTGGCTTCCCAGTGCAAATCTAGTAGTATAAAGCATTTTCTTTAGAGCAGAATTCACCTTATCTATCAGTAGTTGCCCACAAGAGAAGCATCTCCTCCACACTGAATCATCAAAGCTTTCTCTCCAATTAACATTAAAAAGCACCAATCAACGTTAATTTGTTAACCTTGTCATAGATCTTTGGGGATGGATGACACTTTTTATTCCTTAGCAACCATTCAGACCAGACACAGTAAATGCCACCTGAGTCATAGAATCAGAGAATCGTTTAGGTTGGAAATAGACCTTGAAGATCGTCAAGTTCAGCTGTTAAACCAGCACTGCCAAGTCCACCACTTAAACCATGCCACTAAGTGCCACATCTACACATCTTTAGTCATGTGTGAATCTATTAGTGTCAGCCTCCTCAAAGAAAAAAGCATTTCCCAAGCTAAATGCTTGCCTTTGATAGGTCAACTCAATTAGTGTTAAAAGGATCTCTACAGTTTTAAAAATGGGGGGGAGGGAGGGACGATGGCTTTAACTGATTTAAATGAGTTTAAATCGTATATCCAAAATGGTCTGTTCTTCCTCAAAAAATGAAACCTTGGGGCACTCCCTCCCCAGTTTTCTGTCATCAGTTCTTAAATGCACAAGGCAAACTTTCCGTGGTAAGTCTCTTTCTGATAATCAAACTCCAGATCTTTAAAAAGCCAGCAATCATTAATCTCATGACTGAAACTGCTTCTCCATTCAGCAACTGACGTTTTGAGACTAATGCAGGGAATCACAACGCACCATAAAGTAGCCCACTGTAAAAGATTCAAACAAGGTATAAAAGGAAAAGCTTTTTATGGTCAACCCTCACTGTTAGGCTACAGCAAGTGGAAAAAAACTGGGGATAAAGACACGATTGGCAGCATATTTGTGGCCATGACTCATGGTTCCACACAGTGCTCAGCGAAAGGACCACCATGAAGCACACCCAGTCCTGGTCTTGAGGTGTCCTGACTACTCCAAAGGAAGGGATCTGTGCGGCATTCTCACACCGTGTGTATCTTCAGCCTCTTCATCCATTGGGCGAGTGCTCTTTCATGCATCACTGTCAAAATCCCTACAACCCTATGGTGCAGCCAAGAGCAGGTGGGTTTACTCCACTCATAAACTGCAATTTCACTGCATGTACCATAAACTGGATGCAAACAAAAAAAGAAAATCACTGCCTTCATGGATCAGATTAATGTCAAAGAAGGGACAACAGTTTGGAAATTCATATTTTTCTTATTTTTAATATTTCACCTTGATCATGTCAGTCTTAAAACGCTGAAATTACTGCTCTGAAGGATCAGCACATCTGAAGCCATACAGCTGCAAACAGATCATTCCTGAGTTAGCACTGGATTACAAGAGGCTCCCGAAATGCAGCACCAGCTGTTTCTAACATCTTCTTGGAAGCCTGAACTTAATCCAAAAAAATCCTACAGATTTTAGTGTTTTTACAGCCTCAGATACCAGGGCCCCTCTAGCAGATACCTCAGCACCCTACAAGGCAGGATGCCAGGTCATTTCTTACTTTATCACTACTAAGGCAGGTCATCTGTAGTGTGATTAAGTACATCCTGGGAATACTCCAGGCATGGGACACTGCAAGAGGTTTCCCCAGAGAATACCAGGAAGGTCATTCCAGATGCAGGAATGTTCCCAGGGACATAAAATGTAGACCACTATCTCAGCCACAAACCTGTCTTGAAAAATCACTGGACACAAGTTAAACTCTGCAGCGCCCTACTAATAAAACACATCTCTTCCATCCCCTTAAGAATGCCATGGAAATCAGTTAATTAACAAACTAGGAAGAACATAATTACAGATTGTAGGATATCTTTATCAGTATGAATATGTCATCATATTTATCACTGTTTCCTGTCACCACACACAAAGAACATGTCTTCAGTGCAGTTAGTTTAATTTGCATGCTCCAAAATAATAATTTCTCACCTCTATTGACATTTCTAGAAGTTATTTTTGCCTTAGAAAAAGCCAACACAAGCATCTGTGAGGCACGTTACACGAAGCAGCTTGAGGCTTTTATCTGCCTCAATAGCCAAATAATGGTGTTAGAAAAGTGTTACTTCTGCTCTGATCAGAATCAAGTTTCACACAGAAAAAGAGTGACCCAGTTCAGCAACGTAAATACATGTCATCTCAGTAGCTTCCAAGCTGAGCTGCAGTAACATCCAGATGCTACAGCTTGCACTTCAGACAATAAATTCCATAAATACTCCTTGTGCTTAACAGGACCAGATAAAGACAGTCAGATCATTGCAGGGGCGAACTGACAGAGGTCACTTCAAAGGCCACATGCTTACAGCAGAGGTTTGCTAGGGAATCCTCTGAGCTTTATGCTTCAGATGTTTGCATTGCTCCAAGCAGCAGATCAACAAGCGTCACTAAGGAAAGACTAGTAACACTACAGTGAAATCAGCATGACCACAGCACACAAACTATTCCCAAAGCCATCCCCAAAACCATCTCCCTATATTTGCCTAAGAAAGCCACTCCGGGTTTCTTCCCTTTATTCCTAATATGATCTGTCTCCTTCAAATCTGAAAGTCATTAAGACAAAATTATTCAAGCTGGATTCATTCACTCATACAGCTTTTTCTTACAGCTGATCCGAAGAGTCAAAGATAAGTTGCCTTTGTAGTTTGATGTGCTTTGTATTTCTTTCTTGGGAAGAAGCACCACCAGGCCTTTGAAAACATGAATGTATGAGAACTGCACACTGGGATTATGATCCCACAGCCCTCACACTGTAACATGCCTGAAAAGGGACTTCCAGTCATCAAAACCTTTCTATTTCTATATGGCTGTTTATTTATAGAGAGTAAAGAAGCACATCTTCGATCCAGCCTGATTAATTAACTGATGCAACAGCAATGCTGCAGCTGCATTTGCCAAGTTATCATCCTCAGGACCATAATTAACACCAAGGAAGTTCCAGTGGGAATCGGGCTTGAATCACTGGTAACAATTAAAGCTCCTGAAGCTTTCGCAGCGCTTCTGAGCAGCTGCTTAGTGCTCTGAGCAACCCTTCAGTTCTGCCAAATGCCTCTTGGAGGCAGCTAAGGCTCAGTATGGTTTTACTGGACTCAAGGATCATCCTAGCTGAGAGAAATGTCTGACCTAAGGTCTTGCTTCTAAAATAACAGCGCCTGGCTTATACTTCCCCTTTATCCCCATTTCTTTCATGCAAGCAATGAAAGCACAAGAGGCAAGCGCATAGCTAAAATGGGAGATGGGGGCAGAGTCCTCCCTTGAGCCTGCCTTTTGGATTTGTTGGTAAACAGTGTAGCTCAAGGAGGCAAGAGATTATAATGCTGACTAAATATACTTACCTATACCCTAGTATTATTTTGGCTCTCTTCACCCACTCTTCAAATCTTCCACACTCTCTAAATCTTTACAGCCATGGATAATCATGCCTCATTGCATAAACCCCACAACACCAGACTGAAGCAGTATGTTGCAATATACTAACATAGTGGATTTTCAATGTTTTTGTTTTATCTAGTGGAGATATTCCCATTTTCTCCATTGATCAATGTATCAGCCCCATGTGCAAGATTCCCCAATACCTCCTACAGACATCAGTCTACCCACAGACAGCAGTTTCTAATGAGGTAACACAGCTCCCTCTCCTCTAAAACAAATGCAAAGAGAGAGGACATCCTTGATCTTTTATTGCCTAAGTGTTTCTGGTGCAATGATCTACTTGCAGCTGACATTTGAAACTTGAAGCTAAAAAGAAATCCACAGATGGGCTTTGAAGGTCATCCAAACACAGCTTAAAACCTGCTCTATTTTGCTCCCTGATGTAGCCTCAATACAAGCCTCTGGTTGTAAGTTAACCTGTAGGTTTTTCCCTCCAAGTTGATCATCTGGTTTATCAATTTATAACTGGGTGGGTAAGAGCAAAAAATCCATTTACAGAGATTTTCCTATTGATATTTTTTTTTGAAAGCAGTAAAGCTGGAAACCTTTATTTTGTCTTTTAACTTACAGTGTGCAAAGAAGAAAAAGGTACAGCTTGCGTCTTTTCCCCTCCCATCATATGACACCTAACTAGAAATAGATTTGCATCATGAAACGCAGTGGTAAATGTCTGCTATATCCTTCCAGGACAATGTGTCAGAGATACTGTGACACTCCCTAGGCTACCAAGTGCACTTGAAAGAACTTGCGTTTGTAATTCAAAACTGTTGATTTTTGATCTACATTTTAGCAAAAAGACTATGTGTTTGCATAAAAAGCTGACTACAGCCCCATGCAAAGGATTAGCCCACATCTGCATGACATTTAAATCCCACTTAAGCCTATTCCAAATATCATTAACATTCTTCTTGCACAAATGACACAGCACAGCTCTGGATTAGGTAATGGGAGACATGTTTAGCATGCTGGAGTAGATGACACAGGAGGAACTACACAGCATTACAAGGTTATGCCATCATCTGTGCTTCCTAACCCCCTTGGATATACCAGCCTCATCCTATATATCCTTCCCTATATCATGACCTGCACCTGCCATCATAGATCATACTAATCGCTGACACCCGGTATTATGCTGAATCACAGAGCAGGAGAGAAGCTGCAGCATTAAGTGAAGTCTGAGTTAGCAGCGGAGCATCGCAGAACTTAGGTCAGCTCTGGGTGACATCGGTGGTTACTTACAGACACAGAACATCCCCATCGTAGTGCTCTGAATCTCATTAAACATACTAACAACAACTTGCTCTAAAGACCCCAACTATTTTAAATTACATACTTGCTTAGTAAACCACAGATTCAAGCTCACTTAAAAAGTGGACGGAACCATGTAATAAATGCTTCTCAAATATAATCACAATAATTTAAGTGATGCAGGCCATTTCACACGGCAAACTCCAGTCTAAGTTTAGACCATGGAAGTAAATACTGCCAGACAAGGCCCTGAGCCACCTCCTTTGTTCCATGTCCTTCAGAGGCAGCTGTGTTTACTGGATTGGTGTGACATGTTTCACTCAAAGCCCAACTTCCAGGTGGCAGCTGATGGCACTGATGGTGAGAGGTCACACTCAAAATGTGTTCCATGACTGCTGTCTCAAATTGTTTTCATTCCACGATTCACTGATTTTAAGGCATCCACCATCACCCAGTCTGACCTCTGGCAATAAAATTTATGATGGTGCATGAAAGTCTCAGGAATGCCTTCTAGCCAGATACATTAACAATGAACTTCATTAACACAAGCATAAGCATGTTTTCCCACAGAGTGATTCTGTATGTGGGCTATGTGATTCTTCACCTCTCATAAGTTGCACTCCTTACCCATTTCTCCTATACCAAACCTGGAAATCTTGTGAATACAGGTGAGGTGATTTTGCAGAGCAGCTTCTACAGCCTGCCTGAAGATTTTTCAGGGCAGGTGAAAAGGAGTTTATTCTGCAGCTCCTGACCCCCCCCATATGGCAATGGTTAGGCTCAGCCCTCAGCTCAACTGCACAATAATAGAAGCATTTGTCAAGTCTAGAACTGCTCTTCTGAACAACAGGAAAGGCAGAAAACCACTTTGGGCAATCATTTTAATTATTAAAGAGCCTGATCACCAAATGAGGGAGCATTGATTTAGCAAAGTTCCTCTACTGTACAGTGCATTAACATCATTAATCCTCGAAGCTTTGTAAAATGGACCTGCACAGCTGTTTGTGAGCAGTTGTCTTTGGCAGAGAAGCCAAAGGGCAAGAGGAAAGGAACTCACTAGGTATTACCTACACTACATGTTGACAAGATAAAGATAACACCTGAAACTATATATATTCATAATCCTGCTGGTTTTAATTCTGGAGAAAAAACTCACTGACAGGCTGGGAGGCAAACTGGCTAGAAATTTGCAGGAATGCAATCAAAAAGGATGGAGGAATTCTGAAATGAATTCCAGGGGCTTGCCTAAAACCACCTCAAAAGCACAAACACGGCAGCAGTAGCCATACCCGAACTCCTATGAAGCTTGGCAGCTAACAACAATTAAGTCACAGTAATATGGATTTCAGCTCAGTTTATTCACCCAAACATACAGGCTCTTTCCTAAAACTCGACCCTCTGTGACTTCCCTTGTACTGTTACCCAACCTATCTCAATTCAAGATGTTATGTCATGTCATGTGGCAAGTTACAGTCACACCCCTGATCTGCACACATGAGCAGCAGAATGCTTTGATTCCTGCATACGTGGACTTCAGCAACAGCAATATATTTCACACTCCTGTACTTGGCACCATTTCCAGTCTCCTAACCAGGTTCTGTATTCAAGAAACCATGACAATCTCTTTCTGGTCTTACTTAACAAAGCACAAGGCCAACTTGAGGGGATATGCCTTGAAAGTAATATTCCTCCTCACATGGTGATACACCTGTAACACAGAATTGATATCAAAGTTCAAGTTCCTAACATGAAAGGGAGAAGAACCCAAGCTTCTTTAGTGTTAGATTGGAGACACAGGCCCATCACTGTCTTGTTATGGAAGGTACAAAAAGCAGTTCTGGGCTGTTTGTGTGACCCAGAAGGAAGGGGAACATCACAATCTCAGTGTGTTTGTGGAATCACAATAATGTTTGTGGAATACACTTCTGCCCAGAAGGGCGTTGATGGCCTGATTTTCAAGGAAACAGAGATACTTTTACATAAGGGAACTTGTCCACTGAACCCAGTACCATCCTCTGTACTCAGCCAATTGAAGTCAATACACAAACCAGCAATAAATCGTTCAATCAGCTAATAATTCTGTATTCACTCTCTTCTGCTTTTGGAGCCATCCATTCTGGAAAACCTGGCACAGAGAGCTACAGCAATGAAGGACTTGTGGAGATACCTAGGGAATAAGATACACCATAAATGCATCCTAAAAGTATAGGCTCTGTAAGCCCTGCCTCTGGGCCATTAGGAGGTCCCACGTGCCTTACAGAGCATTACCAAGAGAGAAATACTTATTGCTTGCTATAAGCTGGATAGAAACAAAGTACTGGAGATTATTTGACTGGTTTCCATTTACTTGCCCAGAAGTTTACCCCAAGCACCCCAGGCAACTTCACATCCACCTCCCTCAGAGCTGAGAAAACAAGATGCAAGTTCTCAGTAATCCACACAGCAAACGGCCACTGGAAAGATCCAGTCCAGTCCTGATGTAACTTTGCTAATTCCACTGTGCTTACTTCAGAGTTGAATCTGGTCCCTAGATCCTGCATTGCTCCACTTCACACAGCGAATGTGTGTGACTAAAGCTCTGCTCAGCTCCAGATGGCCAAACGTCAAATAAATTGAAAAACAGCGATTGCCAAATCTCTGCTTAAAAGAAAAACAAATCATAACAACAAATAACAAAAAAGCGACAGAAGAAATCAAAGAGGGAGCATGAATGCAGCATGAGAAAACATAATGCAACATGTTGCCTTCCCTTTTGTACCTCACTTTTATAAGGTATTTACCTTGTAAAAGGGCAACGGAAAGATGCAAAGGTCATGAAAGTATCTCTGGTACTAGCTACTGAACAACATCTCAGCTCTTTTCATCCTGCTGGCAGTGTTTATGTCCTCCAAGACAGAAAGCCACCATGCTCTAGATTAAGGGTAAGACCTCCATGCCCCTAAATAACAACTATATTCAGATACTGCACTTTCTTTAGAGAAGATAATGGCTAGAAAGCAAACTATGCCCTAGACAAAACAAAAATGGGTACTTGCCTGTAGTTCTGCTAACCCAGAAATCATGATCAACAGCAGCTGATCAGAATAACTGAATAAAAACACCTATATACAGGCACATGCAGTCTGTAATGTTTCCAGCAGTTTTCCAACATGGTTGCTAGGATGGCAAGAGAACTCAGCAGAGCTACTCTGTTCACTGCAGGGTTTAGCCTGGAGGGAGGAAGGGAAAGGGGCAGGAAGGGACAGCAATATTTTGATTTATACACAGAACTGGAACTCATTAAGAACAGGATCGATTTCCAGCTTTATACAACTTCTCTTCCCTGCACTAACCTACATCTGGCATCAGTCGTAACACTCTACAAACAGCTAAAAGCAATTTTTGCACCTTCCTTCTAGGATCACATGTTATCTACCATGTCCTACATCAGATAAAGCAGATTGTGGATGAAATACAGATTTTACCTAGACTCCTGGAACAGCTGGGATGAACGATTCCCCGGAGACCATGATGCTTACTTTCATACTTTCAAATGGAGGGAATGCTTATTCAGCTTCATAAAGCTTATGAATCAATTAACATTCTTTTATACACAAATTACCATTCTCTTATTCATGCCAAAGCATAACTATCTTCAGCATCAATTACATTTCTAAATAACTACATTTCTAAATAGCAATATATTGGTCAGGCTCTCTGTGCTGCTCTGAACATGCAAAGAAATTTGTGATAAAGAAGGTCTCCAAAGCGGGGGTTCAGACCAAACATAGCTAAATAAACTCTTACGTCTCATAGCAGAGAACCCTTTAAGTTACTGTGCTGGTCTGGGCTGGGATAAAGTTAATTTTCTCTGTAGTAGCTGGTATGGGGCTATGATGTGGATTTGTGATAAAACAGTGTTGATAACAGAGACAGCTTCATGCTGAGCAGTGCTTGCACAGAATCAAGTCCTTTTCTGCTCCTTGCCCCACCAGTGGGCAGGCTGAGGGTGCATGAGAAGCTGAAAGGAAACATATCCGGGACAAGCTGATCCCAACTGATCCAAGGGAATATCCCACACCATATGGTATCTTGGTCTGCATATAACACTGAGGGAAAAGAGGGACATTGGGAGTGATGGCGTTTGTCTTCCCAAGTAACCTTTATGTGTTATGGAGCCCTGTGGTCCTGGTGATGGCTAAACACCTACCTGTGATGGGAAGCGATGAATTAACTCCTTGTTTTGCTTCACCTATTAACCTGTGTTTATCTCAACCCAGGAGTTTTCTCACTTTTGCTCTTCTGATTCTCTTCCCCATCCCACTACCAGGGGAGGGAGTGAGTGAGTGGCTGTGTGGGGCTGAGTTGCCGGCTGCAGTTAAACCACTAGAGTTACAAAATGTCAGTGGTGAAAGGGACTTGAAAAGCCGTGTGCATCTTCCTGCCTCAAGGCAGGGTGTACTGTCTCGACAACCATTCCAATGCTCAGGGTCTGCCTCTGCTCGTATCAGGATGACGAATTCATCTCTCTGACTAGCACAAACCTGGAATCCTCCTGCTGGCCTCCACAGTTACTCTAGATTCACATAACCCAAGAGAACATAGCTTGTTCTCCAAGAGCTCTCCTACCAAAAGAGACTTTTTGTCAATATATCCTTTGCCCATAAAATGAGCCCTGCAGTTGCAGAACATTCATCCAGGCAAGAAACAGATCAGAAGTAAAAGGCATGCTGATTATTTCTGAAGCACTTAGGGAAGATCAAATTGCTGTGTCTGCCTCACCCTCTGATACTGCAGAATACTATGCTCAAGTGTAACCGGTAGTACTGCCTGAGACATATAAAACAGGAAAAGAACCATTTTAGAAAGGCTTTTAACTTCCACTTCCTAGTAGCAAATGAATTTGATGCTAAACATTTGTGCTCCCGAGATGAACTCTTAATATTAAGAGCAGCATGCCTACAGGACTCATAGATTATCAGTGGCAAATAATGTTGGACAGAATGAAAAGCTGAATTAAAGATTCCCTACTGGGTTATTCTGCCTTCCAGAAACTAAGGAGGGTACGGCAGAAAATGAAACTTAATAGTAATCAAGAACTATTTCAGTCTGGGATGAGCATCATTTCTGGGAATACCCATCCTGGACTGAAGTCTGGGGAAGAAACATCAACAAATCCTTTACTAAGAACTCAACACATAAAAGAAATTCTGAGCAGGCACACTAAATGCTCATTTAGTGCATTTTAAATGGAGCGACAGCCTCCCATATTGGTGTCAAAATACCATTTTTTAGTTCTAGAACCTGGAAAAATCTCAGCCTCTCTAACTCTTCCCTGGTCCATTGGCCAGGTTTAACATAACATTTACTGCTGGAAATCAGAAAATGAGAACACACTAAGCAAACTGAGTTTTCCTGCCCCTAGCATGAAAGAAGAGACATTCTGACTTAAACTATTAAGTTTGGAACTGTTAACAGCATCATTAGCGTTTAGGCAGCAGCAGTGATTCCTGTGGACTTCATTTTCTCTTCCAGTTATTCTTTCTGTCTTCCCAGTTGCATTTACACGAAGTGTATTTTGCAAATAAAAAACCTGCTTGTTACCATCACAAAACCACTTTTGGTCAGGTCTGGCTTCATCTGTGGGGCTCTTTAGACATGTCAGAAATCAAAAGGACACTGAAGCTGATCTCATAATTAATCCATTCCCAGTGAGTTAACATCCTGTTGGCGTTGTGCTTTCTAGTGTCTTTACATGCCCCAGTTGATCTGGCTTTCTTAGTGCCCTAGGAAATCTCTTCATATTTCTGTTTAAAACATGAACTTGCAATGCAAAGAAAGCATTTGTAGAAAAGAACTAAGTATTTAAGGAAAACGGCAAATTCTACTTTTAAGCAGCAACACAGACTGTGTAATTCAGCAGGATGGAAACACATCAGGGCTGGAGCTGTTCAGTCTCACTTAAGATTAGCGCTTTGCTATGCAAACATGGCACCAAACTTAGCTTTATGTTCTTCTCCTCCAAAGTCATATGCTTGCACACGTGCTTCCCCAGCCTTTCCAGGCCCTACGCTTGTGTGATATTGCTAGAGAAGCATAACTTCACAAAGCTGGGAGAGAAACCTAATTGCTTAAAAATAGGATCTGGCAGAGCACCAGCTCCGAGATCAGCCTGTGAAGCGTTCAGAGGTTTTAGGCAGCTCAGAGTTTTTCCTCAGGCGATTGCAAACCAGTAATTTCCTCTGCTCCCTTCAGAAAAATCACAGCGGGGTTTGCAGCAGCTGTGGGGACGGTCACTGCAGCACACGCTCCCCTTGACTGACTGCTGGGCTTCTGGGGTGTCCGGAAAATCAAAGGAAAACAAAGAGCTTTTTGACATCAGAACCTCACAGCTCCTTCCTGTAACTCTCCAAATGTTCTCTACCCCCATCTCTTTTAACCTTTTTTAGGTTCAGGGCTGGTTCTGCTCTGTGTCAGTTCTGCCTCTGTACCAGTATGAAGAAGGATTTCCACGCACATTCTCTTGCCTCACTCTGCTCTGAATGTGTCTCTTGCTCACCGTTCTCAGGTGCCCTTCTTTCCGTTCCTCTTCCACTCTCTACAGCTTTTACTCACCATCTTCTTCACCCACTGCCCTCATGACTTCTCAGTCTCCAGAGAAAGATGTAGCAAGCAAACTGAGCAAGGGCAGAACAAGGCTCAATCTTGATCCTGCTTCCTTAGAAAACTGAGTCAGAATCTGTCTTAGCAATATACTTGGATCTTGCTGGAGCTGCACATTTGGAGGAAGGGTTCAGCTGTGGAAACTGAGCATCATAGAAAAACCATCCCACATAAACCCAATATTTCAGGAAGAGGGATTGTGTGGAACAGAGCATGAGAATTAATCTCCTCCCCTTTTTCAGATGGCTGCAGTAAGCAGAGGTGATTACAGTTTCTTTATATATATATAAATATATATAGCAGCCTCCAAGTATGTTTATGTGTGCACATACACATCTATACACTTGCACACAACCACCAAAGGGAACTTTGGTGGGGTTACCCCTTCCCTACAATTCCACCCATTAGTTTCAGCTGGCTTCTCCTGACCTACCCTCCCTCAACCATTCCCTGGGGAAGCAGCACAACAACCTTTACTAAAAATACCTCCTGAGCATCATAAATAGCAAGATGGTAGGGTTCTTAATCCCCCTGCAGGCACAGAGTGCTTTTGCTTTTGATAAATACGAGTGGCAACAACGGACAGAGAATAAAGTGCCTCTTCTACTACTGGTCTGTGTGCCTTGCAAGAAAGGTAAAATGAGAACCCTTATACACAAATGCTGTCACAAGAGGACAAGAAAAAGAGGGGAAATTGCTATTGCAAAAAGCCACAAAATCTCCCAAATCTGAATGTTTAACTCAATAGGATTTACTGCCCAGAACATAAGACCTTTTATTAACATAAGATCTTTTATTAAAGACAACTTTAGACCTACAGTTATCTGCAACAAGCAGAGAGCCAGGCAGCAGGAAAATTCAAAGCAAAAGAATCATAGAATAACAGAATGGTTTGGGTTGAAAAAGACCTTAAGATCACACTGTTCCAACCCCCCTGCCATGGGCAGGGATGCCTCACACTAGACCATTTCACCAAGGCCCTATCCAACTTGGCCTTGAAACTGCCAGGGATTGAAAAGAGGAAGGTTGACTGTGCTCTGCTGAACTTCTGCACCACCACAAACTGTACCAAACAAGCTGAATGCACAGTGCCATGCTGGGCTGGTGGAAGGAAGAACCAGATGTAACCCTTTCATGGCACTTCACTCTTGAAACACTATACCAAACATTACATGAACCTCTCAACATCCCTGCCACTCAGACTCGAAAAATCGCAGAATCACAGAGGCCCAGACTGGTTTGTATTGGAAGGGACCTTAAAGCTCATCCAGTTCCAGCCCCCTGACACGGGCAGGGACACCTCCCACTAGAGCAGGTTGCTCCAAGCCCCGTCCAAGCTGGCCTTGAACACTGCCAGGGATGGGGCAATAGCCTCCTGCATTACCTAGGGACCGACGTCATGTTGTATCTAGATACACAAAATACATTAAAGATCCTAAAACCAAACTGCATTTGAGTCCAAGTTTTCACCATTTCTTTATCAAATGTATTATGGGCAAAAAAATCTGAAATACCAAAGAAATTACACAACTGCGAGCTCTGCTCATCAATACAGTTCTGGGAGTTTCAAAATCCCAATTTATGATGAAGAAAAATTGCCGCTGTCCAGCTGCAGCCCTAAAGGAAGAACATCACAAGGGGTGTTTCCTTCATAAATATACACCATGTTGCAAGCCTGGAAAGGAAATATGGTATCATTGTGGCAATTATAACAGTCATAGACATTAGCCATTTAAATATTTAGATTTTAAATGACATTTTCAGACATACAGGAAGCAAGATAATGTCATCAGAATTGTGTTGCAAATCAATGATATTATGTATGAACACTACCAGTTAACCAGAGCCTCTTTCTCTGCTACACCAGACTCCAACTGTGCGCTGCACATCCAAGTACACAACACGTTTTTGTCATTCATCTCAAGTATGAAAACAGCTGGCAACAGAAAATAGGAAACAAAATATTTATAGACATTTTTGGACTGAGATTACTTCAGGTCAGGTCAGAAAGCATCCCTAAGCTGCAATCATCAAATACTTTACCAGTTACTTTGGATTTAGCTAGGGTTACTGAGAGAGAAGTATGACATAGGCTTTTTATAGCAGCTGCCAATTCAACAGTGATCAAAGTTTTATTATTCTTCCTTAGATCAAAGTCTGGACTGGATAATTTTGGGGATTATCTCCAGCTCATGAAGTAGAATAAACAGTTTGGGATAACCACATGATTCTATAATATTGCCCTCTTGAAGTAAGTTTTGTTCTTATTTACATATGCTACAGGTTTTTAGTGGATTGGCTGATGATCATTTAATTGGTTTATTGGCTCTCTAGGACAATAAAAGGGAGAATTATACAACTAGCGTAATCCTGTCTCGTGTATGTACATTCATATGCAGAGGATATTCATATGAACAGGTGAAACTAAGATTAAAAAAGTAAAACTGGGCACAATTCCAGTGCAAGGTAATGGGTGTCACAGCTCTGCTCATTATAAACCACTCCAGACATTTGCAGATGGCCTTTTGTGGAGCAGAGACATTCACACACACCTCAGCAGGGCCTTTCCATGCATGTACACACCTTTCCAACACTAATGAAGAAAGCCCTTGACAGAGAATATTAGTGTATTTACATTATGTTGACTTTCATTAATAAGCATAGAATATTAATTCATGGGCAACATTCTGCACAATTCCTTTTGCGACTAAACAGACTGTAAAGGTGCTTTGATTTGTGCTGCACTCAGGTATGCTTTTATTCAAGAAAGAAAGGCTTTTCTCCTTTTGGTTTTCATTCTGAGAAAACCACTGAGTTCTGCATTGTGTATTGACCATAGACTCAACTATATTCCTGTTCCACTGAACAAAGTATTTAGTATTATCTGCAGTGAAAAAGCAAGTCCAGAACCTATCTCTTCTTTTATACCCTATTCTATGAAATTCATTCATCTTACACAGTCCTTACTGTAGCCAGCTGTTCCACAAATGTTGATTAGAGAAGTAGCAACCTAGGACACCAGAGAGATCCAGTACTTTGGCATGAACAGGTTTGTGTTTTCTGTATGTAGGGTCACAGAGTTAGAGCTGGAACATGTTTTTCAGAGCTGCTATTACACTCTCTTAGCTGTGTTCCTTTATTATTGCCTAGGTTCCATCTCTTATCTAACCTGGTTGTCTGTCAGACTTTCTAATGCCAAAAATAAACCAAAGGCTTTAATCACTAGTTTAAAGGAAACTATAATCTGACCGGCAGTTTTGCTGACTTCTCTGTTGATCAAAGATGCCTCATACAAGACTGATGCGATAGAAGCAACATCAGCTTTACAATAAGAGTAATTAAAGCAGAATCCTTTCCCTGAGTGAAATCCTGCAGTCCTTACTGAGATAAGAGTTACTTTGGAGGAAATTGTAGTTAAAATGAGAGCACATTAAAAATGATTGAGGTTCCAGGCGTAGCAAAAGGGAATGATAAACTCTAAACTTACAGAAACTCTTTCAGCTTCACACTTTGGATTTAAATGTGTCTATCTCTGTTCTGTCATTTAGAAACAGAATAAAATATTTCTATTAGCAAGGAAGCAGTAAACCAGTTCTTATCATGCCATCCTTGTAAAGTCCACTGTGGTAAGACCATCCACTTCTCTGACCTGTCTCCAACAGGGTCACTGCAAAGCACCAGGCCAGAAAAATGTCTATGAACGTGAAATAGAAAAAGACATCATTGGCTTCATCAGTGAACAGCAACACATACTGCACTTTACAGCCTGCTCCAAAAAGAGCTAAACAAAGTCCAAAGGCTTCAGGGAGTCAGAACCTCCCAATATACTGTCTGGCTTGGACTGGTTTTCTTGCACTACCCTCTAAACTGAAACTGCATATATTCCACAGGGGAAAAATAGTATCCTTTGCCTCACCTTTGAGAACATTGTCTTCTGGATGTCTCCTATGTCATGCTTCTGTCCAGAGCACCCCTCAGTCCCAGCTGCATGGAGCAGGCATCTCCCCTGGGAACCTCTCACTGTGATCCTACCAGCACAGCAGGAAAACCCCAGCATCTCCTCTTTGGAGGCAGAACACATACTGGTGCTACAAACACTCTGCCTCATCACACTTCTTTACACATCAGCCTTTTGTACAGTGATGACAACAGATCCTCCTTCCATTTCAAAATGTAGAGCTCAGATGGACAGATTTATAGTTTTCCTCAAACATAAACTGCATGTAATCTTTTCTAGCCACAGGGAAGTAACTCCAAGCTGGCCACAAGAAACTGTTCAAAACAGCACAGAAGTTAATCCAGGTCATAAAATCCACACAAGAAATTGGGCAGGTACTCAGGCAGGTAGCTCATATTCAGCTCTCACTAAAGCTCTACATAGACAGCTCCACACTGAGTTTAAGCCTAACACAAGTGTGCGCATGTAAACAGCAGGCACTGCGTGGTGGACATGGCCATTTGTCATGGTTTACATGGAACAGAGTCACAGAAGTGCTGATTCTGGCTTACAAATGGGAAAAGAACAACATAAAACAACTCCATTGAAGGTATACCCTGCTGAAGCATGTCTGGTCAAACCTTGTTTACAAATTAAGGATTTCCCTATATAACATATGGGACTGGTAAACGCACTGAATGTAATGCACGGTAACGTTTGGAGGATTGGGACTCTTATTTGTGTTTGAGCTTCTAAAACTGAAGTTCTTTCTGAAAACATGCCACAGCAAGGGCTGAGCATTTAAAAAAACGTGTGTCTCAGTGATTTTCTCTGCTACTACTGTATAATGTCTGGGAATTTGCTTCGGGTTTTAATGAAGAAAAAGAAAGGAGGTTGTAGCGAGGTGGGGGTCGGTCTCTTCTCCCAGGTAACAAGCGATAGGGTTTAGACTGGGTATTAGAACAATTTCTTCACCAAAAGGGTGATACGGCATTGGAACAGGCTGCCCACGGAAGTGTTGGCATCACGGACCCTGGGAGTGTTCACAAACCACATAGATGAGGCCCTCACTGACATGGTTGAATGGTGGATTTGGCAGTGCTGGGGTAATGGTTGGACTGGATGATCTTAAAGGTCTTTTCCAGCCTAGTTGGTTCCATGATTCTAAAAGCAACATCTGACTATAAAGACATTGTAGTCTAAACAATGATAAAAAAGCTACGGGCTACTTGCTGATCTCAGAACTTAGGAGATCCAAGTCTGTTTTCCGCTGCCTTTACGCTACAAAACTAAGCAATACTACGCCAGTTGCACGAACTAACCACGTGTGGTTTTCATCTTCAGTTACTAACAGATCAGATTAAAAATAATTCAAAATCTTCAACTCAAACCTATTAAAAGAGGGGAGCAAAAAAAAAAAAAAAAGGAAAAAGAAATCCCCAAAAGATTGTTTCCAGAGACTGCAAAACACATGAGGCTCTGGTGTTCTTCACTAAAAGCAGTCGTGCTGGCTTTTCAATCCATAAGCTGATGCTTATTTTCCTTCTGTGCAATTCCTTTCAAAGCCATGCATCTAAAATAGATTCTACCTCATTGTTCCAATTTCCTCTTGTTGTTGCCATTAGTCCATGCAATTCTTTCCATGCATTCAGGACTAATTTTCATTAATCACAAAATTTAAACAGCACAGACTGAGCTTTGTGGAGGGAAAAAAGATGGGAGAAAGAGGTAAAACTCAAACAGGAGCAGCTTAAAAGATACTACTGCTTAAGTCAGTAAGATATTCCTTCTCCCCATCAAAACAGAAGCTCTATCAAGCCTAAAGATTCGGCTGCAGCTACTGATTCTCATGTACAGGGAAGTACAGCTTGCAGGGACAATCCAGGTACTGATCCTGAGCCACTAAGTTCAGTTTCAAGCCTTAAAACTAGTAACCAGGAAAAAAAAAAAAAAGATGTGAAGTCATTACATGTATTCAGAAAAAATAAACTGCAAATGCAGATAGGATTAAGTAACACTATGAAATCAATACAGAAGAAATTCAGGACAAAAGCTGGGGAAAGAAAAACCTTCAGAGCCACTTCCAAACCCTGCCCAGCACAGGTATTCCAAGTGGGAAACAGCTGTGTCGGCATGACTGCACACACAGCTCTGCCTCAGGTAACACCGCAGAGCACTGAGCCCTGCCAAGAACATGCTCCTTTAGGCTATGGAGCATTATCCCAAGGAAAATGGTGGAAATCACTAGGACTGGAAGCAGTGAAGCTGTAATAATTAACTACTCTGAACATGCTAATATTCTCTACTTCTAATATTAAGGAAGTATCCAGCCAGCTCTCACTGCCCCATTCTCCATGTTGCTTGCCCTCAGAGCATTCAGTGATAGCCACCTACTAGTCACAGCACAAATTGGGGACATTATCATGTGCCTGAAAGAAATACCTCTGATAACAGTAGAAAAACACAGCAACAGTTTTCAGAAAGGATATGGCAGACAATATTGTACTCTCTTAAGTGGCTGCTTCCTTTAGATAGGAGCTGTACTACTGTGAAAATCACAGCCTATAATAAAACACTGACCAGAACCTCCCAGCAGCTGCTTTTCAAACCAGCCAGCAGAGACCTCAATCAGAACCATTGCTGCCCGCAACAGCAGCCATGTCTACAACTATCTGAGGAGGAGAACACTGGGAAATGAAAAAGGTTATTGGTGGAATATGCGGGAACTCAAGATTCAGTACTTAAATTTCTCAGTGAAAAATCTGTGATTTCTTCACAAAAACCTTAGTTCACAACTGGGACACAGATCAAGTAAGCAATGTGCACCGTGGGGATGGAGAAAGAGCTGTCAGTGGAGAGAAGCATGATTAGCTGAAGCTTATCACCTTCTGTTGGAAATCTATTATCAATTTGTGTAAGAACAAATGAGGAGCCTGAGAAGAGGCCAGGGCGGTGGAAATTCCCCTGTTCTGACCTGACTTTGAGATTCAGGGAAAAGAAAAAACTCATTTCAGTTCTTGCCTCACCTGTGAAATGAGGACAAAAACCTCACTCACACCACTGTTACAATGACCTAAAATGAGAAGTGTTTGATCTACATCGGTTAGAAAATCAAATAGGAAAAGACAAGGATTGCAGTACATAATAAATCCTTAAGCTAAACAAGCCTACTACTGCAACTATTGAGTAGGCTAAAAATGCAATTCCCTTCTCTGCAATACCCACATTAGCAGCATCAGAGTAGCACAGTACAACCCATTAGTATTAGACAGTGACAGCATTTCTTTAACACTGGCTTTGTCAAAATTCAGTTATGGCACAAAAAAGGCTGAAAAGACACGAGTGTTGATAAACCTGTTTTATATGCCTTTGTTTTCCTGAAGTAGTCGTCTGTTGCCTAAATACAGCTCATGCTAATTCTTTCAACATTCAGACAAAATATTTAGCAAAGATCTTTGTATCTGACCATACCAAACACTCCCATGTGTGCCTGTTTGCTCTAGCATAACTGCAGATTAAAAATAGCCATTTTTCCATTAACTTAGACCTTCCTGATAACAAGTAGTTTTGACAGTTTTTAAGCAGTTTGAGATAACATGCACAAGTAGGTCACAGTTATACTTGGCTTTAGAAAAATGTCTTTCATCCAGAGAATTTACAGCTCTTCGCAAACAAGCCCTTAGGTAAGCTACAATCTACAAGGCTTCCTCCAACACCCATATTCAGTCATGTATGAGTCCCAACAGCAACTACTGAACGACAGCTTAAAGTAGAATCTGAAGCCCTTCACAAACCGCAAAACTGAAAAGCCCAACCGACGTCAGTGGCGGCTCTCCCCTGATCCCAACGGGATGCAGAGCAGGTCATGAGAGTGCCCTGGGAAGGACTCCAACTTGAAAGGGAAGTGAAAAGGGATTTTCAAAGCTCGTCTCAGCTCCCAGTTCACCCGATTTCCAAGATGATTATTTGCTCAAGCCGCTGGGAATACTCGTCTGTGCTGCTTCACCTGGCATTTGGTCAGAACATCTGCTGGAACTCTACTATGAGGACAGCGGCAGAAGGATGTTAAGAGACCTTATGCTTTTCATGACGGCAAGACGTGAGGGCCAGGTGTGAGGGACTGCAACAGCCTAGGCCGTGAAGGGTGCAAGAAAAGAAAGGAGCGTTTCAGAAAATTCATCTTCAAGCACAGGTGGAAAAGTTAGCTACCATTATTTCCACTGTGCAAGTAGGGAAGCATATAACTCTTCATCCAGAGCTCCATTTCAGGCAATCTTACATGGATTTCTTTTATTAGTTACACTTTCTGTATTGACTTACAATCACTTATAATGTCAATGACTATATGGGTAGTTTTGGGAACTAGAGCAGAAGAGTAAAAAGGAACAGTTCCAAAAGCACAGAGGAACTGCTGGATTTCAGGAGTTTCTTCTGTCATGTATTGCAGTCAGTTCACTAGAGCATGCTGCCTCCTGGAGCAAAAGAGATGAATAGAGAGCTGCACAGATTGAACATGGATAACACTGTGATGTTTTTTGCTATCCCTGGAATATCTCCTGCAGTTTAGTAATAAAAATGGCACAGATGAATGTTTAACTCCTTTGCTATTCTTGCTATGCTTGGTATATAATCAGCAAGCAGACAGCTCCACGTGTCTGATGCATTCAGAATAACAATGATCACCTTTTGGACAGCTAACACAACATAAAATATTAACAATCAATATCTGCTGATCTTGCAAACCCTAATGATACTGTGCTTTTAATGAGACTGCATATGCATGAGGTAATGTGCAGTGTGCCTTCATGAAGGAAAGGGTCCCTATGTAACATCTGAACAAAGCCCTAATCCCTTAAAGACTCACTTCTTATTTGAGCTACATTCTCATGAGTAACCTCATTAAGACCCATCATACCACATCAAGTAAGTCCATATGTATGATTTTAACAGCAGTGGTATTTAAAATGGCCAATAGCAACAGTGGTCTATGCTACTTTACACACAAACAGTCTTTGATCAGTACCAAATAACTCCATTTACTGGCACAGACAAACTTATTTTCCAACTAAGTCCATTTGTTAAAATTGAAAAGCAGATATGGAAAGAGATTAATATCTTAATCTCTTTTATGAATCTTATTCACTACTTCCCCAAAGTCCTATGGACTCTCTCTCCAATTAATTACTGTGAATAAACTAGATGGCACAGGAGAGGCTGAGAAAGAATTCACCCTTCCTCTCCAGGCAGCTCTCCAGCAGAATCAAGCAGGCATCAAACATCATGTGCTGTGCAGATGAATAGCACAGGGATGGCGGGGGGAGGAAAAGGGAATATGGCCAGTGGAACTGTACAGAATGGAAAGCCAGGGAACATTTCCACTGGGGGAGTCATCTGCAGAGCTGAAATTGCAAAGTTTTTCTGTCACTTCCCCAAATTCAGGTACCCTTTTGAAGACAATAAACCTAATCCATGTTATGAAGCTTTGCTGAGTTTTCACCACTAATGCAACCGTAGCACAGCGCTGATGCTCGTACACTTAGTGTTCTTCCAGAAATGGATTCTTTGGAGACCGATACATTCCATTTCTTCCTAAAGCAACAATTCTACTGTGTCACAGAGAATTATGCTGCTGTAACACCATTTATTATTTATATCTAAAATGGGTGTGATGCCTTAGGAATATGGTCCTAACCCCAAAACACTGACAGCCTTTCAGCAGCCACACGATGCCTCCCATGTGCATGAAGCTCATTTGGACATCAACAGAAACCCAAGCTAATGAAAGAGCTTGCCCATGCTTAGCAGTATTTAATGTATCAAGATGCAGAGAGATAAAGGGATGAACAAATAAGATGTATCCCTACATGCGGGGGGCTGTTAATTTGCAATACATAATTTTGACAAAGCGTTTTTTCAATTCAGAGGGAAGTGGGGAGGGGTTTTACCTGCCATTACTGTGCAGATAATCTTCTCAGGAGATGCTCACAAGTATTTCTGCTCTGTTATGACAGCGTTCAGAAAATGCTTAACTTTATGTCTCCAGCACTCTAATTGATACTAATTATAATAAAACCACTAAAGCAGCAGCCTTTGGACCACGCCTGCCTCAGTTTCTCGCACTGGAAGCAGATGACTGGGACAAGGCAGGGTCTGCAGTGGATGAGGCTGAGCTGTTCACCTCCAGCCCAGAACCACCAAACAGAGCCCGAATCTCTGCATAAACGCTCTGGACAAAGGCTGTTCGAGTTGAGGCCGTTGTTAAAACAAACGGAAATTCTCAGTAAAACTTCAAAGTGTTCATTTCAAGACAGAACCAAACGTCCACCAGAGGTACAATCAGAGCACGGGATTAACCACCACACCCTGACAGCAGCACTCGCGTTACAAGCGCAGGACGAGCCCGATGCCTCCCCGCGCTCAGCAGACGCATCAGAACCAGTTCCTCAGCACCACCACCAACCGAGCCCTGACCTTAAGCCCACCCTCACCACCATCTTCTCTCCTCTGCAGACACACACGCTCCATCACCGCTCGAAAGGCAGCGAGCCGCCGCCCGCGGGCGCTGGGCGAAGGCGAAGCGGGGTCCGCGACCCTCTCCCTCGTGTGCCCGACCCCTCGGGATGCTCTGCGGCCACTCGCCCCGCTCCGGACCCGCACAATGGGACCACCAAAATCTCTTCGCCTCCCCCCCCCCCATCGCTCCGAAATCGCCCGCGCAACCTCCGCCCCAGCGCAGCGCGCGGGCACTGCACCACGGAGAGGCGCAAGGTCAGCGCAGCCGCTCGCAGCGCCGCGGCGGACACCCACCTCTGGCAGACATGGCTCAGCCGATGCGCGGAGCCGCCGGGTTGCGGCGGCCGGGGCCGGGGGGCGTCGGCGCTGGGCTGGGCCGGGCGGGTCCCGCCGCCGCCGCGCTCCCTCCTCCTGCCCGCCCGCCGCGGTGCGGGGCGGCGCCGGGGCCTCCCTGCGGTGCGTGTGGGGAGTGGAGGGGAGGCGGGACCGCTTCCCCCCCGCGCGGCGATGCGCATAGACCGCGGCCGCAATAGCAGCGCCGGGGACAAGGCGCGCCGGTCCCACTGCTCCTGCGGGCGCTGGGTGGCCGCGGCTTCCAACGCAGGCACCGAGAGCGCTGCTCGACAGCAAGGCAGCTCGGTAATGGCCTGACTCGGGTCTGCGGCACAACGTGAGATTCACCCTCCGAGCTCTGCACCTGCATGTCTGTATGGAAATAGTATATAAGCATTATAGCAACGCTGCCTGCAAAACGATGTTGGCATTAACATACGGCAAAGAGCACTCCGCTGCCTCCTGGCACCTCAAGGAACCAACTGCAGAGCGCCGAGAACAAGATCAGTACCTAGTGACCAGCCCTCCCCGAGGTAGCCTGGCCTCGGGTCTGATAATGCCAAACACTCCCAAGCCGTACTCGAAAGAAAAGCCCTGTGCCGCCGGTTTATTAGATGCTGGCAAGAGTTAATCAAAACACAATCTAGTTTGTCAAGAGTAACAGGTTAGATGACCACATCAGAATAATGAAATTGAAACATAAGCACAGCCTATTGATTTCAGAATGGGCAACCATGAACCAAAGAAAAGCACGATCTCTCGTGCTCAGTGAGGAGCCAGCATGTAAATGACAGGAAAGGCTGAATCACACTCCTCCACTCTGCTCTACCATACACTAGTTGTCTTCATACAAGCAAGAAGCCTACACAATTTTTCCATTAAAGAAATCCCAAACAATTACCAAAATCTTTATATCCAAGAGAGGCAGTGAAGAGTTCATCACAGCGTGTCCAGCAGCAGAAATGGACACTAGTAGCAGACATATCCCACATTCCCACTGTTGGAAAGCACAGCCTGGCCAGTGCTTCAGCTTCATCACAGCAACCCTCTGGCAGTGCTTCCCCATCACACCAAGTCGGGAGTGCACATGTGTAAACAAGCATGGAAGCAGCAGCAGAACAGTCAGCACACACACACACCTCCTCATTGGGTGACAGATGCAGAAAACCTGAATCTGTCCGAATTTGGGTTCATGCTTGTATACAGCAGTGACTTCTGGTCATACCCAGCACTATCTGCAGTATCCCCATACCTCAATTCAATCACACTCCTTATGTCATTTTGCTGTTTTGCCCATTGCAAATGTTTCTGAGTCCTGCAGCAGGAATTAAATAAAACTCAAGTTGTCCTTCTCCTTCCAAACTCCTATGCCATTATTATGGGGGAGCTGACATCCACTCAAAAAACAGTTCCTTTCCCCGTCTCCTTTTCTGAAATGAGTAGAACTTTCCACTTGGAAGCAACTCAAGTTTTCCGTCTTGTCCAAAAGAGCCGAGGTTTTCCTCAGTCAGTGTAGTATGACAGCATTTTGTATTTTTATTTGAGTCATTTCCTAGGCACTTCCTTTGGTGAGTTTCTGACTAGCACTATCAAGGGCTCACCTGTGTGATACTTCATAGACGGCTTTAAAAAGAAGGTTCAGGAACATGTAGAAATTAGCTTTTTAATTAAGAACTTCCTTTCTTTATACTGCTAGGAAGTAGGAAGAGAAAGGCATTCGTAACTTGGGTTTCTATAGAACGCAAAGAGTTTATTCCATTCACCATATAAAGTCTCTAAGGAAGAGAATGCTAAAATGGATCACATACAGCACTCATTTCTTAAAAGGAGATTTGTAGCTGGGTTCCTGGAGGAACTGAGGCTGATAAAGTTTTATTTTCCTGTCTGTCCATCAACTCCCCACCGAGGTTTTCATATTTGGGTATGGAGGATTTCTATTCAGGTCAACTAAAAGGTGTAATTCAGAAAGAGTTCTGCATCCCTACGAGTTTTGTAGCAATTAGCACTTAAGAAAAGACTATAAAATGAAGGAGAAAAACACAGTGGCAGCTCAGTGGTTACCAGTTCTGGAGGGCATGTCTTCATTAGCCACAAGTACCAGCCAAGCAATCTGCATGTGCATAGCTGAATCAGCTCCTGTAGCTGCTGTCCCAGATCCTGACAGTCTCTAGGGAATATGGAAGGAAGCTGAAGAGGGTATCAAAGGGAGGTACAGACAAGAAGGAAGACGCCATTATTACTATTTTACAAATGAAGACCTCAGGTACTTAAATAAGAGACGTTGAGTCAGAGAAGCTGGACAAGCCAATCCAGGAGTTCACTGCTGCTTCTAAAGGCATGCTCACATACTCACCTATGTGCTCCCTCTTGTCTTACTCCAACCCATCTGCTCTTGCTTCCCTCACTGCAGCACCATCCCCACTGATCTGATCCTCAGGGAACTACTTTAGCTCATTAGTTAGCAAAGAAGTCACATGGGAAAGATGAGGGGTAATGAGCACAACTTATTCCTGGTGAGATTCCAACTTGACAAGAAAAGTTTTTGCAATGAGAACAATCAGCCATTAGAATAATCTCCCCGGAGAAGTGGTGGATTCCCCAACACTGGACATGTTTAAGATTTGACTGGTCAGGGTGCTGGGACATGTGCGTTGCCCAGAAGGATTGGGCCAGATGATCCTTGAGGTCCCTTCCAACCTGGTATTCCATGGTTCTATGAATTGTTCACTTTCTTGCACTGGGTTCATTTTCTGCCAGGTAAGGATACAGAGGATAGAGAAAGAAACCAAGGGCTGAAATAAACACTGGAGCTGACAGAAGGTGATGCAGAACTACACAGGCAGGAAGGGGTGAGGAGGAACCATCAGAGGGAAAAGCGATGATCCTTTTGAGCAGCAGTAAGCTGTGGAGCGATTTGATTGACTTAGACATTTCCTGACTACTTTAGAAGTCCATTAAGGAGCAATGATTGACATTGTTTTATTTCAGGCATCTACCTGAGGCCTCTGAATTAGCTGGGAAACAGGATCCCACCTCCTACGTTCTCCTATTGACTGTACAGACAGCCTAGGCTTCTAATTCAAATTAGTATAAAAAGATCCACTCAGGTCAACATTTGGGCTTTAAAAGATACAAACAGGCACCTCAGGATTTTTCAGAGATGCCCAAACAGCTTAATATATTTCACCAAACAACAGCTGTTTTCAAATCCCCTTTTAGTATTTCCAGATGCCTAAAAATGCCCTTCAGAAGCTAAGTACGTTCTCCAAGGTGACAGAGAAAATCTATGTCAAGAGCAAAGAATAGAACCTGCATCTTCAAAGAAGAGTACCCTAAATAACGGACTGTATTCCCTGAGCAGCATACCTCGCTGTCACTTGGCCACTGTGTGAATATTTTGAAGAAAAAACAGTTTTCCTTCCATTAAGTAAACTGGGTTTAGACAAACAGAGGAGTAATAAACATAGAATAGACTAGAATAGAATAGTTTGCGTTAGAAAGGACCTTAAGATCATCCAGTTCCAACCCCCTGCCATAGGCAGGGACACCTCACACTGAACCATGCCACCCAAGGCTCTGTCCAACATGGCCTCGAACACCGCCAGCGATGGAGCATTCACAACTTCCCTGGGAAACCCATTCCAGTGCCTCACCACCCTCACAGTAAAGAACTTCCTCCTTATACCAATCTAAACTTCCCCTGTTTAAGTTTGAACCCGTTACCCCTTGTCCTCTCACTACAGTCCCTCATGAAGAGTCCCTCCCCAGCATCCCTATAGGCCCCCTTTAGATACTGGAAGGCTGCTATGAGGTCTCCACGCAGCCTTCTCTTCTCCAGGCTGAACAGCCCCAACTTTCTCAGCCTGTCTTCATACGGGAGGTGCTCCAGTCCCCTGATCATCCTCGTGGCCCTCCTCTGGACTTGTTCCAACAGTTCCATATCCTTTTTATGTTGAGGACACCAGAACTATGCACAATACTCCAAGTGAGGTCCCACGAGATCCATCTAACATCCAGCTAACCTCTAAGGTTGAAATGGGAAAACAGGAATTGTTACTGAACGCTTACAGCCAATACATTGCCCCACTCATGATCCACACAGCAATGTGGGTGAGAATCTCTCCCTTTGCTTTTCAGTAGCTTTTGGACCACAACTCAGACACCTAATGTCAGACGTGTAATATTGTAATATGTTGTGTATGTGTAATACAGCACTGCAAGTTTCATGCTTTGGCCTCCCAACAATCTGCTGGTACCAGTCCCTATAGCCCCTTCTCCCTTCCCTCTCCCCACCCCCTCAAAAAGAGAAATGAAACTATTGATATTTTTAGCATCAATTCTTGGGGAAATGAGGTTCCTAAGCTCCCTGTTTGTCCCTCATCAATGTATATGACAACCAGTTTGTCATATACAAAAGTAGGATAGTAGTTTTAAATATCATTAAGATCACATCAGTATGTAATTATTTTTCATTAAAATCAAGGGAGAATGACTTAGCATGGATGAGAAAGCAGGGAGAAGTCAGCATTACAGCTCTGTCTGATGCAGTTAACTTATCAATCAGAACATACCCATCTCTGCAAAACACAGTATGCTTCCTCCTGAAATTAGATCATTGTGACAAAAGTTAGGGGTTTTTTTGGAACAAAAGACAAACTCTTACAGGGTTGGCTTCAAAGAACAACTTCGGTGGGCAAGACAAATGGCAAGGATGGCCAGGACTGGCCTGAATAATCTATTTAACTTATTTCACTGAACTGATATTGGCATGCTGAAGAATGATGGAAACTATGTGATTTTTCTACATGTTCCACCATAGCTCCACTGGCTCCTTTCTTGGGGAAATCAGACCTTCAGGAGTCATACTAGAAAAGAACGTGATTTAATCAGGATTTTAGTAAGTTCACAATAAGTAGTTCTATGTGACATGAATGACATGAATGCAAGACAGCTCTCTTACTTTCAATGTAAGACTCTCACTACAATCTGCAGTCAGTAACGGACAGCATATTCATGTACATAAATGAACTTTCACTGATTTCAGTGAGCTTCAAGGGCACTCCCACTAACCTCTTTAGAGAAAAGTTTCCATTTATATCTTTCAAAGGAGAACTGAGCTCCAAATTGCTCACAGCAAATATTAATAGAAATGCTTTCCTTAGGTCTTTTTTTTCCCTAAATATCTCACATGTAAATACATAAAGACCCTTTAACCATCAAACAACAACAAAAAAACCCCAAAAGTTAGAAAATCCCCGAGTGAGACAAATCCCAGAGTCATCTTCCTTATTGTTTTCATCATGTAGAACTAGTTTTCTTAACCCACTGCATGTTTTCAACCCCCCATATTGGCTGTGGTATATGCACTTCTATGGCAAAAGAAATGTAATATTGAACATATGTTATCCCGTCAGTACTGACGACTGGACTCAAGAACATAGATTGTGTAAGACCACATAAATGCTATAGCTTTTATATGTATGTGTATATATTATATGTATATATATTTGTATGTAACCAAGGAATATTTACAATCCTGGCAGCTAAGGAAAAGCCCTCAGGATTAGGTGACCTTTAAAAGTCTCTTCCAACCCAAACTGGCCTATGATTCTATGAATCTTGACTCCAAAATCATTCTTTCTTGTCATTTTGTACTCAGTGCACGCCTTCAGAGCATGTAGAGACAATCCCGTAAAAGGCCTTGGTTGTTAATTATAAATTAGAGTTTTCAGATCTGCATCAAGCAAGGGCATTTTCTCACTGTGTGCCCTACTTTACCCTTTACCCTAAAGAATTCGCTGTGGCCAAACTGAAGTAAATTATGCAATCAATCAGAGCTGGTTAAATGTACAAGCAGTTTTACACAGAGGAACTTCTACATCATGCTATCAATATAAAACACAATGGATATGTCTTTGGCTTAAGTTCATATCAGCAAAGATGTTTATGAATAACATGGCAAGGATATTCTGAATAAACTAGAGACAGAACCTCTCAGCACTCCTAAACACGGAGAAAGTTTTAGGAATCAGAAGCAAAAATTCACCTGTAGTTGCAACTACAATGAGCCAAACTCTGAGAAGCATATACATTGTTCTATGACAGCCATGCTTATGGGGGGTAGAAAGTTTGGAGCTAGAGAAATTAATTATCTAAATGAATGTGAAAGTACGTCAGTGAGTAAATTGCCATCTGATCATATGAGATACTTAGGTTTGGTCCTGTACTCCTGGAATTCACACATTGCTGAGGCTGTCTTTAATTTCTCAGATGCTATTTTCTCGAAAACCTATTTTCTCTTCCACGCACTGTATTGCAGAGCCCTCTGGCTGAGAAGTATAGAATTGGACAGGCCTCCCTTCAGAGCGTATCAAAATCATCCCTTAATTAGCTGGTGGATGCAATTTGAGTTAAGACACATGAAATACTGGCTCTTTTTCAGGAACTGAATGCCTTTTTCCTTGTCATACTAAATAAAGACAGCAGTCCCCAGGCTGACTGGCACTGATCAGTCTTACAGCTAAGGCACATGCCTGCGTGTAGACACATCCTCTTACTCAAAATCTCCTTGTAACTCTGATGGCTCTTTCACAAGGGCTGAGAACACACTTTGTGAAGAGCATGCCAAAGGCACGGTATTACTGTCACGGTTACAGTAACTTGAGCCTTGAAAGATTCCTGAAGAGATTTGGGAAAAAAGACAAACACTTGGCTTCTCCTGTTAGTCTTGCCCAGTACATTCAGCTACACTATTGTGGTTATTTTCTTTCTCTTGCCTACTGTTATCTACCAATAAACTTCTCTGTTGTAAATGTGACAGATTGGAAATTCAGATCTAGCTGAGTTTTCTCATGCAGTTCTTTCTCCTTCGATGTGTTTAAAAAATATATATAAATAAATACCACGAGGTTTAACTTAGTCACACAATTGCTTTTTTGGTCCGCTTTTGAATCTGTTTGAGTTCAGAGCTGATGCTAATTCTCCACAACATGCAGTTGTTTATTTTCCAGCAAGTCACAGGGATGGACAGGGATGCCAGCAGCCGAGCACGTTGCTGGAGTAAAACATGAGGTCGGGCTGCCCCCTGCGGGCTGTATCTAGCACTGGCATGAACAACAGCTACTGGAAGCTGGTTAATGCTAGTACACGATTTCTACGCCTGCACACTGAATTTCGACGCAGTTTGTACATGTAATGCCAAATATAACAATTGACTTTCTGCTGCCTGGTTGTTACTGCTGGAGAAGAAGGAGGAAATGCAGACTCCACATAGCTGATGCAGCAGTCAAGCACACCAGGTATAAATAACAGCTCAATATACATCACCTGGGAATTCCCAGGGTACCCAGAGACTGAGGGTAACAGCTTCTGAACATAAAACCAGAGAAACTAAAGGCAAGGGCCATGAGCTGCCAGGCAGGAATCAAGGACAGTGTGCTACAGTACCACTCCAAGATCTAATCAGGAACAGGTTCCATTATTACAGATACATATCTGCTTACTTCAGCATTTCACAACATGAGGCCTGAATGTCAAACTAGTCCAAAGCAGCCTGAGGCAAAAGAACAGGGATGAGCAACAGAAGCACCTCAGGATGACCCCGGGTCTGCTACAGACTTCATTTCCTTTGCTTGTTGTCAATAGTGCCTCCAGCTCAGTTCCTTAAAGGCTTCCTCCAAGTGCAGGTGCTTGTTCCTACAGGGTTGATGACTCAGAAACAATTATAAATGATCAAGTTGTACATAGTTTTTCTGGAAATGTACTTTGGCTCAGAGTACAGCTCTTGAGCATGAAATTCCAACTGCAAGTGTTCTGATGGCTCCCTCCACCCTCACCTACAGGTAAAATAATGCAGTGGGGATGTACATGGTCACTCACCTCCTTGGAAACCACAAAAGAAGTCAGTTATCAAGAAAGGCCAGTCTTTGAATACAAGATCCTATATTCACTGGAGTTTAGTTACTGCAAAGATGCAAGTATCATGTCAGAAGTGATAGCCATACGGATAAGTGAATGTCTTCACAAACTCAAACCAGTCCTGTAGCTTCAGATAACATTATCTGAGAACCAAGTGGGACAAGTGAACTGCTAAGATGACAGGCTGTCATGAGCAACCCAAGCTTCTACAGGCTAAGTAACGCACAGCAGTTAAGACCTGAGGATAACATTACTAGTTGGCATATAATTCATTCTACACAGGACACATAGGGTTATTTTTTTCCCCAAAAAATAGTTATGAGGGATTCTCTCTAAATCCTGCTGCTGTGTGTCCCATAGATGAAACCAGGTCATCTGTGGCCTATACTGGAGAGAGCATGTTCCTACCATGACACCATGAATGGAACCCACAGGAGTTACAGGCCACATTCCTGGTACAGCAAAATACTGAGGACCATAACTGGACTTTTGTCATGTAACTCTGCAGCTAGCAAACACCGGAGAGCATTGTGACACTGGTATTTAGACCTTTCTAGATAACTGTGCTAGCAGTAATTTAAAATGAATTGTGAAGCCATTACTGAGTATCTCACATCATAAATATTTTAGTCACTTGCTTCAAAATTAAGACCTTTTACAATGCCAAAATTTAAATCAGACTCACTGTAAAATCTCAGTTATGCCTCAGGCCAAAGACAACCAAATAGAAACTCCGACTAAAACCTACTTTTAATTGTGGACTGATGCAAAAGAGAGAATTTCTATACTTGCATAGTAGTAGTGTGCCTGAACTATTTTGCATAGCTCACATTGCCTATCGAGATCAGCTTTTGCTTATGATTAAACAGATTATCTGATAACATTTTAAGGATGAACGGATTATAGCCCTAAATCCAAAGATGTAAGTAACAATGGGATCTTATTATGCATTAGAAAAAAAACCAGTGCTGTCTGAGCTGATCCAAAAATTACTCAGAAATCTCTTAGTAGGGTCAAGGCTAAGCACCTCAGTTGTCCCCCAGAACACATGCAGATTCTGGGTGCTAGACCCCCCTCTCTGCAAGCACACAGCTAAATGACTGAGGAAACCAATTTATAGCAAGTGGACTACTCAATTGTTTATTTCCAATATTTTGACGCAAAATCCAGTTTTATGTCTATTTATATGACATTCAGACTGTTACTGTCGTTACAGTTACAATAAAGCATACTGGAAGTTTATCCTTCATCTCTTTGCTTCAGCTTCCACTACCATAAGAACACATTTGTCCTGGTAACCTGTAGACTTCAGTGAAATTAGCTAAGCTCTGACTGATAATATTTGAGAGCATTCTAGCTGGTTTCAATAATTTATTATATGCTGACACTTGCAGGTACTGTATGGCAGAACATTCGTATATTTACTTAGAGAGGAAAGCCTGGATTATAAGGCTTCTAGTTGAATAGAAATATTTGAGGAAAACATGATGTGTTTGGAAAACAAATCTCTCATTTCACATACAACATGTACATCTGACCTATTTGTGTGGTCTCCTTCACAACCCGTTATATAGGCTAAAGCTTAGGGTAGTACAGAGAGAGTAACTGATGGATGAACATGAGAAATAGCCTACTGGGCATGGGTATTTATCCATCCAGCCCATATTGTTCCACCACAGCAATGAGTGATGGCATAAAGACACTTGCAGATGTGACAGGTAAGCAATTAGACAATAGATTAATGCCTAGGAAGTTTGTAACCCATCAGAAGACGAGTGAACAATGAATGTGTCTACAGAAGGAGTAGATGTGCAGATGTGGAGCAGGATGCACAGACCAGGAAATGCCTGAAAACGAGATTTAAAGAAATACTGCATGATGAACTGATTACATGGTGCTACCAGCAAATCAGCAAGGAGGGAGGTGTTGCAGACAGATGACAGCACAGACAACCATAAAATTTATGACAGAAAATGATAGCAAACAGAAGCACATATGATACTACATATAAGACATTGATTAAACCTGGGAGAAGTATAGTTTGGACTTCAAACTATGCTCTTTGGTATCCAACGCACGATATAATGCTTTCTGTAGTCAAGCCCAGAATCAGAAAGGGAGGAAGATGGTTTTAAACATCTCTTTAGCCCTTCTCAAAAGCAGAGATCATGCTGAGCCACTAACACTTCATTCTTTATTTCATCCAAGTAGTCACTGAAAACATACATGTCCATCCGGTTATTATAAACACAATAAATCCCTGCACAGAATATAAACAGATATCAGCTCCACTAGCATGCTTTCACTCTGGGGTACAGAAACGTACCTTCCAAATCCTCAACCTTTCTGAAGCAAAAGTCCAGACTTCAGGAAGTTCTTCTGTAATGTAGACAAATACATCCATTAGAGACTGGCCTGGTGCCATCATTCTGAATAGCAGAGAGATTTTCAGATAGAAAGGCTAGCACATTATCTCACTGTCTCGCTCCATTTAAGTTGATTTAATCTAGGTAATTTCATTAATTTGTAAGAGGGAGAAAAGTTCCCCAAAGCTCTATCAATTAAAACAGCCTTGCTTTCAAGCTGCCTCTTAACTCACATTCAAGCAAAACACTAAGTCACTGCATATGCCACCCCCAAAAAAGCACTACCTTGCCAAAAACACCCCAAGAGCCCCAAACCGGCACAACTTTGCTCTCAAAAGTATTAAAATCAGAAGCAATACTTGTGTTTATTTCAGTGGAATAAACATCAAGCACGAACAGGTGAAGACATACTGCTGCATATGACATGACATTGGCTGCCTGTTCATAACTGAGTCATCTCCAATTGAATCATCTCCAATGAGGACAAGAAGTATCCAGACACAGTGTAACCTTGCACTGGCACTGGTGAAATAACTTTTTCCATTAGTTTCCAATGATTTGCCTTACTGCTGGCCTGCCAGTATTTATCTAATGTTCCCAGCAGTGAGAAGTACTTCCATATACTTGAGAAATTTGAGACTACTTTAATAGAGCATTCAAAAAAACCCGTATTTTCAACACTCATAAGCACCACAAACTGGATTTTGCAGTATGGTTCCGACTTCAAGCTCAATGTATCGGTAAGAATATGCAGGGCTAACTTGCAGAGACCTCATTTGTTTGATAAACTTAGGGATAATCATATTTGTAATATTTTCTTTGTGATATTTTCTTTGTTTCCTTTACTGCAAGGCCAAAACCCTCACAAGAAGTCACTTTTACAATCAAAACCTGAATTCCAACTGCAATGAAATGTTCTGTTTAAAAAAAAAGGTTTTCCATACATCAACCACTCTTAGAATAATAAGAGGCCCTCAAGCATTAGAAAAGCTTTACCTTACCATCTGTGAAGAGATGACTTATGATTTCATAAAATGTGAATTATGCTTAGGAATACTCTCGCTGCTATAAAACTGTCTCCTTTTATGTATTCATGATATCTTACTGTTTCTTTATCCATTCTGCTGCTCAGAAGTATGAAGGTAATGGCATACCCAAAAGACATTTTTGCAAAAACAAATAGATTGCAAAGAGCATTTAAAATTACCATTTTAAATTAGACAGCTTAATCAAGCACGTGCGCTTTAAATCCACGCTTTCTTCAGAAACAATGCAGGCTCCCAAATAGCATCTATGGTGAAAGAATGGGAAGGTCCCCATTAACATGGTAAATACCCTCACAATGATGGAAGAAAAGCTTCATAGCTCCTCAGCCCACTTGCTAACAACATGCTTGCATTCAAGCCTACAACTCATCATTTGTTTTTCTCTAAGAAAGCAATATAAACCTTCAATACAAACTATATAAGCAGGTGAAATGTAGCCCCTGAACTGTACTTAAAGTATTCAAATCCTAATATAAATCAATCTAAGTATTTACATATGAAAATACACCTAAACAGTAATAATAACCTAGATGTATTGCAAAACTATAATAAATACCACTTAAATTCACCTGAAGAAGGGTTTGCCTCCTAGAGGACACTTAAAAAGTCTAATAGAGCTTTTTATGTTAAACCAAACAAGTCATGCACCTTCCAAATGCAGCATCTGCCCAGTTAATAATTACCTAAAGGCAGAGATGGTACATATGTTTCATCATATGACTGCCCACTTAGCAAATTAACATTTCCTAAGAACATCTATAGAATATAACTTGATGAAACCACACTAAGATTTTTTTACTTAAAAAAAGAAAGCATAATTACCCTTAAAATGTATGTTATTTGATATGTCTGCATTTTGAGATGGAAACAGCTAGCTCTGCTCCTTAGCAACTCCAGTAAAGGTATCCACATACAACCAGTGTTTATTTCCATACAGTACTTGGACTGTAGCTCTCCACATCTGAAAAGCATGGAGGTAGTAACAACAATCAGTACAGCAGAATCGTCCACAAGATTTCATCACAGGATCAACAGTCAGACTTCCCAGATGACACTACCTAAAACACAGCAGTTAAATAGTAGTGTTGTCCTGTCTTTTTGATTAGTCTCTCTCTGCTTACTTGTAGCATATGAGGAAGTTGGTGTTCGTTCATCTCCAAATATCAGTGAGAAAGTTTTTCTCCGTTTGGCACTCCAGGTTGCCTTCCCTTTCCCATACTGGTCTGTCACCTTCCCAACTTCTCTCTTCTCTTCCAGTGCCAAATCAGTCCTGTTCTACTTCAGTTTGGCCATTATCCAAGTAATACGTCATCATAGAATCATAGAATAGTTAGGGTTGGAAAGGACCTTAAGATCATCTAGTTCCAATGCCCTTGCCATGGGCAGGGACACCTCCCACTAAACCATGCCACCCAAGGCTCTGTCCAACCCAGCCTTGAACACCGCCAGCAATGGAGCATTCACAACTTCCCTGGGCAACCCATTCCAGTGCCTCACCACCCTTACAGTAAAGAATTTCTTCCTCATATCCAATCTAAACTTCCCCTGTCTAAGTTTAAACCAGTTACCCCTTGTCCTATCACTACAGTCCCTCATGAAGAGTCTAGTTTTAGCTGTTCCCAAAACATCACACCAGCCACCACTACATAGAATCAATTAGATTGAACAAGACCTTTAAGATCATCAAGTCCAACCGTTACCCCAGCACTGCCGGATGCACCACTAAACCATGTCAGTGAGGGCCTCATCTACATGGTTTTTGAACACTTCCAGGGACACTGATTCCACCACTTCCCTAGGAAACCCATTCCAATACCTGACTACATGCATAACCTCTGCTCATCCCATCTTACCTCTGCTTTTCCTGTGGCACAAGAAAATGGCAGGGATTGTATGTTCTCTGAAGTACTTGGCTTGGAGGTGAAATAAAGCCCTCTACTTCCTTCAAAGCTCTGGGGAAAAAAAAACAAACAGCAGTGAAACAGGTAGCAGTGCACACTGCCACAAGCCCTCTTATGCTGTGGGACATTGCAAAACCCAGGAGGACTGCAGTCAAATCAGGACCATGCCATCAGCTCCATCGGCCTCGAGTAGAGTCATAGAATGGTTTGTGTTGGAAGGGACCTTAAAGCTCATCCACTTCTAACCCCTGCCACAGGCAGGGACACCTTCCACTAGAGCAGGTTGCTCCAAGCCCTGTCCAACCTGGCCTTGAACACTGCCAGGGATGGGGCAGCCACAGCTTCTCTGGGCACCCTGTGCCAGCGCCTCAGCACCCTCACAGGGAAGAGCTTTTGCCTAAGAGCTCATCTCAGTCTCCCCTCTGGCAGGTTAAAGCCATTCCCTTGTCCTGTCCCTACATCCCTTGTCCAAAGCCCCTCTCCAGGTTCCCTGCAGCCCCTTTAGGCACCGGAGCTGCTCTCAGGTCTCCCCTTAAGGAGCCTTCTCTTGCCCAGGCTCTCAGCCAACAGGATGTCACTGATTCCCTCAGCCCACCTGTGGGGAGCCGGACATTGTTTCCCTGAGCACCCTACAGTCCCTGCGCACGGGGACAGACCCCACCTGTTCCAGCAGCCAGCGATCCGGCCCTTTGGCCGCCCTTACGGGGGTGCTCCGTGCTGTGCCGTGCTAGCAGGCACGGGTGCAGGCGCTCCTCGCGGAACAGAGGGCAGTGTGGACACCGAGACCTCTGCAGGAGCCTGATGACAGGCCTCTGCGCACGGAGACAGCGGTTATAGGCGCCGCTTCCCCTCACCTCCCTGCGGGAGCTGCCCGCAGAAGCGGGGACCTGGCTCGGGGAACCCGCGCTGCCCGCACCCCGGCACAACCAGCCCGATTCGAGCGACGAGGCCAGGCCCGGGAGGGGCTCGGCGCTCTCGGCTGCTCAGGCCCGCGGGCCCCGGGCCAGGACAGCCCAGCCGGAGCGGAGCGGAACGGGGCGGGCTCGGTCGGACCAAGCCGGGCCGCCCGGCCGGGCCTCTCCGAGGCGCGGCTGTCAGCGTGAGGGGGGTGGCGGCCCCTGCAGGCCGCACTGGGGCGGACACCCGGAGCATCGGCAGCCGGCGCCGCAGCCCGGCGGTGTCAGTGCCACGGTGTCCGCCGGGGAGCGAGAGGCAAGAGCCGGTGGCCGCTCGCCCTCCCGATCCCCGCGGCCAGGCCCCCGTATGCAGCCCTCACCCTGGAGCGGCGGCGGCGGCGGATCGAGGAGCTCTCGCGGTCGTCCCGGCAGCGGCTGCTGCAGTCGCGGGACAGGATGTTCTCCAAGTTCACCTCCATCCTGCAGCACGCCGTGGAGGCGGTAAGGCCGCCGGCGGGCCGGGCCACGCCGCGCCGGGGATGCAAGCGGGGCCTAGCGGGCGAGCGGGCGGAGCTGGGGGCTCGGACCGCTCTCTCAGCGCGGCGCCTCTTCCCTGACGCTTCCCCCGGGCCCTGCTGCCGGCGAGGGGCCCCACCGAGCCCGCGTATCCGCCGGCAGCCGCGGCCCCGCCGAGCCCGCCTCGCCCGTGCCGCGGGGCAGGGAGGCGGACGCCGAGCTAGGCGGGCGGGCCGCGGCAGGGGAGCGGAGCTACAGCCGGCCTGGGCTGCCGAGGGCCGGAGATGGAGGGAGCGGAGGGACAGGCGGCTGCCCGGAGCTCTGCGGCTCCGGCACAGCCCCCTCGGGCATCGGGAGCCCCCGGGCTGTCAGCGCCGGTAACGTGCCTTCCCCGTAGGCCCCGGTGCCCTCGCCCCGGCCGCTTTCAGCTAAACGAGAGCGGAGGTGAATTCAGGAAACTTCTCCGGATTCTCTCGTTGTTGTGGCCGGCAGACAATGCTCGCCGTGTCCAGTGCTTTTGTGTGATGTTGTCACTTCCAAACCGACGTTTTCAGCCTTGGTTTCTGGCTTTTAACTGAGTGTGGAGGCAAAGGAGGCCGAGGGGACCTGTGGTTGTGTACGGTCGGTTCGATTTCACTGTGTAAACACACACATCGGTGCCCATCGCGGCGCTGGGGAGAGGGGAGCAGGGGGGTCTGTCTGAAGGTGCCGTTTCTGTAGGCCCCGTTCAGCTGCTTGCTTCTCTGGACTCGTTTTGTGTCTGTATGGGTTGGTTTTGTTTGCTTTTCCGTGAGGTGAGGACCTGGTGGTAATGTCTGTGGCTTCCAGCACCTTTCTCTGTAAGCTAACCAGGAGACTGGGGTTGGAGGGGTGCATCTTTGCCTAGGTGCTAAAAACTGGCAGTGAAATACTGCTGGCAGTGAAGGCGGAAACTGTTGGTGGGTTCAAATAGCTGAGAAAGGGGCACCCTTTGTGCATTGATGTACCCCTCGGTGCTGCAGATACTTGAGCATATGCATTATGTCTGTGCATGTAGTTCTGCGGCCTTTAGCAGGACTACTCAGGTTTAAAAGTTAGGCCTGTAGTAATTAACTGCAGGTTCCTACTCTGCTCTTTTAGTGGTGGAGTGGCAATTGGAAAGAAATGTCTGAAATAACAATGAAATGGCCTGAAAATTCTCTGTGACCACATATGAATGCCTTCAATAGGCACTGCTTTGGTTGGAGGAGCACCAGAAATTAGTGCCTGCCTGACTAAAGAAACCTTGTTAGTCTTGTGAGCCTTGCCACGATTTGTATGAGTAGAGAGATTCAGGAGTGGAAGAGAAGTTACTCTTTCAGGCCCAGCAATCCAAGATATCTAATCGAAGTTATTTCTAGAAAAACATTTACGTTATTGATGTGTACGAAAAGGACTGCATTTATATGAAAGCCATAAAAAAACTAGGAAACATGAATGAGTTGAATGGAAAAGGGGAAGAATGGAGATGGTAGGGACTAGATGGTCTTATTTTAATCAAAAAAACCCACCGCCTCCCCACCCCCAAGAAAAACAGACACAGATGGAGAACATCATTTGGCAAGTGGCTGCTATCAAACAATATGCTCTGTGTCCTTGCTCGACTCTGGTGTCCCTTTTAGAATCACCTTACCCTGCTATCACCACTGTGAGGGAGCTGCTGCTGCTAAGTACTGCGCTGCATTGCATTTACAGGGTTGTGACACACCAAGCACCACATGCTAGGAGTAAATCATGGAATCACAAAAGCAAGAGGATATGAAGAATGTGTCTTGCTTCACCTAGGATGTTTGACCCACTAATTCAAAGCCAGAACTGATAAATATAAACTTTTAAACAGTTCTAGGGCTGTACGTGACTTTAAAACATTGTTTTATTATCTAATAAGAAGTATGCGGGCTACTTACCTTTACTACTCTGAAAATGAAAACTGGTGCAAATCCTAAATCTTAGATAAGCACAGCTTGATGCTGCCTGCTGTTCTCAGAACCTAGAGAATTCAGAGCGTCATTTTTACTTGCTGTTACAGCTGCAGAACAAGCGTAGCTTGTGCAGCCTCATGTGGACTCTGTTTCAGCCCTAAATATCAGCATCAGAACTGGTAACTGAGATATAAATTCTCCTAGGTTTGGGGTGCCTGCTTCTGGGAGGAATTCATTTGCAGCTGATGAGTTTTGAGCTGAGCTGGGCAATTAAATGCGCTTGGAGTGCCTAGTCTTTGCTTTCATTGGTAGGCCTACTTTAAATCAGAATGGTTTGGGTAGCCTTTCTTCCCTGTCGTTTCTCCTACACATCACTTATATAATGCTCCTGTCCTGCCTCAGGACCCACAGGCCTGCAGACTTCAGAGAGATGTATTTAGATAAGAGTTCCTGTGTTATTAGATAATCTTTGTTATCTTACCCTCAATATGCCATCTCACTTAACTATAACAAGGAGTTTCAAAGGTTGACAGTCTAATACACACAGGAATATTTGCCTTTCACTTGCTGTGAGTGTGCCGCGCTTTGACTGCCTTCATGACAGGACTGTAATGAAGGAAACGTAAGGGACCGTTGCTTTTCAGTAAGAGTTTTCTTACCTTGAATAACTCAAAACTTCCAGTCTTTTTTGCCTAAAATGCCCAAGAGTGTGAAATCATATTCCCATTTTCACTACAACTGAATCCTAATTTTTGCCACCTCTTTTCCTGTGTCAGTCCTGACAGTATTTTAGATACTTTTACCCTTTGGGGAATTCTCTGCAGCATCCGGATGAGCAAGCGCTCTCTCAGGTATCATCCTGACAGAGCATCCTTAATGCGGGTAGGGCGAGAATGGTGGAGGGAACTGCAGTCTTTGTTCTGTTACCTCACTTCAGGGCAGAATAGAATAGAAAAGCTGTTGCTGTTTGGGGTTAATATTAACAAATCTGTGACAGTTTATATATGGCTTGTCCCCGAAGTGTTTTCTCTTTGCTATACCTTTCTGGTATACTTTTATCTCAGATGTATTCCAGAGTGCTGTATTGTCAGCAATATACAAAATGTAGTGTACACTAACAAAGCATCAAGTTAGACTTATTATTTCTCTTATCTTGTGCTTTTCACTCATGTTTCCCTAGACAAAATAGCTGTCTGTAAAGCGGTCAATCAGTGTTGAAAGGACTTTTGTCTCTGATTTGGGCTTTCAGGAGGTGTTTTGTCTTAGCAGTCAACTCAGAAAGACGTTTTTATGCTGCGTACCTTGAGCAGGAAAAGTGTGATTTTGGTTGCTTCGAACTTCTCCATTTGCTGTCAGACAAGATTGTATCACACTTGGGGTTGGGGGATGAATTTAGATTTTAGTGGGTGCTGCACGTTTTTGGGACCACTATCTACCAACCTATTATTTCACTGTGTCTCTTACACTGACACTTTAATATGCTTAAATAATTTTTTGAGGCGAAACTGAAAGGAACCGAGTCACTTGCTGCAGGTACAGCTCCAAAATCATTAACTGCATAACTACTCAGAACAATGTTTCTTTTTGAACCCGCTTTATTTGATGGAATGACCTCACGTTACCGATTGTTTTAACAAATTCTGATGACAAAATTTAATGCATGCCCCGCAAGCATGTGCAGTCTTAATTTTATGTGCAAAAGCAGGGACCGTTATAAGCTCTATGCATTCATCAACTGAAGAAATAAAGTAAACCTTCAAGCATTAGTCCTTTGCCAGATTTTCTATCAGGGCAAACATTCATTCAAGTAGTAAGATCAAGTGACTACTGTAGTTTTCCTTGTTTCAGTCAGAGGATTGTAAATGCAGTTCCCCTTGGTTTCTCTTTGACCCAGTTTCTGCTTTCATTTTCACTCTGGCAGCTGACCAGACACTACCTGTTATTCTTTTATACAGCGTTTTCTTTACTTGGCCAAAAGATACTGAGGGATATCACCAGCTTCCGTTGTTTCCATTCTTTTCAGTATTGAATTGCACTTCTGAAAAGCATACGTGGAGCATATGGCAGTGGTTTTTACATGCATAAAAGAATTGCTATTAAGCACTGAATATGTATAGGTTTCTTTGCTCTTCATGTTACTTTTTTCCCTGCCTAAACACAAATTCTGTATACTTTTGAGAATGACATGGAATTGTATTTTGGACAGATTTTATAACAAGCAGACTATAGTCCTGGTCAAAGATCTGTAGTTCTCCTGAGACAGCACTTTTCCTGGAAGGAGTGGGGTTTGATCATTAGTAATGTATTGCCACCAGAATGATAAGGCATCGTGTGTTAAGTTTAGCTTCTAAATGAAAACACTCACTCGTTCACTCCCAGGAAGCTCGACTGCTGGATTTGGGGACCAGATGGAAGAGCTAATCAGTGTCTGCTCAAATGGGCTGGTTTTCAGTAGTGTTCAGTGAGGCTTGTTTATTTGATATACAACACCTACACAGCAGTCTTGAAGATCTTAAGTTTTTTCCCCTAAGGAGGAGAACTTCACTTTGAAGGAATCGATAGCTCAGAATTAGTAAGAATATAGAATCAAGATAATCATCGAATGGTTTGGGTTGGAAGGGACCTTAAAGATTATATAGTACCAGCCGTCTGCTACGGGCAGGGACACCTTCCACTAGACCAGGTAATGTGTGTAATTACATGAAAATTAATTCATAAAATTGAGAAATAACTGCACTTCTAAAGTAATTCCTTCAACTTAGACATATAGCAGGAATTAATAGCCTCAGCAGTGGATTTTGTTTTGCTTCAAAATCCTTAGAAAGGCATGTGTGCTTTTACAAAAGAGTGATCCTTCAGATTGGCAGCTGTAAGATGTATTTCATCTCAGCTGGTAACTAATAATTCATCCTAAAATAGAAACTACAGCTTCATGCTAGAATTACCTGCCCTGGTAGGGTGAAAGCACGTCAACCAAGTGTTTCTGCTTACATATTTCTAATGCTTTCCAGTGCAGGGCTTTGTTTGTTATAAGCTCCTATCTTAGTCTTGGCCTTTACCCTGATTTTGTATTTGAATTACTAATTCAAGAGGATTGGGGGAAGGTGGGTTCATTTTTCGTCAGTAAAACACTTCTGTCAGAATAATACATAGCATTGCTGCAGTTGCATTTCTCTTACATATTACCTGGATTAGCTGTGCTGTAAAAAGCAGATTTATACTAAGTCCATCTGCAGTGGGAAAAGAAATTTGAGGGTGAAGGTTATTTTAGATGAACAAGTAAAGAAGGACAATTTTTCTGCGTTGTTAGGAGTCACTGAGTCTGGTAGCCCAACGCAAGCACAGCTCTGTATCACCAGGTCCAGTTGGTGGCAATATATATCCTATATTGCCAATCATATATTCCCAATAGGCATGCAGGTACGCATGCACACACATGCTAATGGTATCTCTAGTATCTGTCTTGAAGTCCTAGATCAGAGAAGACCATGTGAAATCACTGACTGTTTTAATACAAGAGGGCAGGACCTGTCCCTGAATTAGGTTTTCACGTCTGAGAGGAGCCCCCAGAGGCATTTGCTGGGAGGGAGGTTGTCTGTATCCACAGTTCTCTCCTGCAGTGGATAAATTATTGACAGTGCTGAGAAGTGAAATCCTTTTCCTGGCACCACTCAGAGCCACTAAATTCCATCTCGAGGCAGATGAGGCTAGACAAAGCAGAGAGGAAAATCGCATCAGTCAAGGATAAATCTTTAATGTTATCTATCATGTGTTACTTTGGAAATAGAGTTGCCTGAAAGCCCTGGTATTCCTCAGAAGTGGTTTCTGTGCTATTCGTCAGCCAGAGTGGAGTTTTTGGTGTAGTTTTATTACAAAAATCTACAAAATGATCGTTACATTGCTTGAAATACTCATCTGCAGCAGCAAGTGTGACATCCGAAGTATGACACAAAATATCATGTTCTCAGTCTTCAGTTTGTTGAGTTATTCTGAATTTCAATAACTTAGTAAAGGTCACTGTAAAACAAACTAGTTTTGTGCAGTGTGTGGTATCCTGATGCGTACTCTGTGGTAGCTGGGTGTGTTAAACTGGTGTTTTCAGTGCCCAGCTGTGGAAGTATGGAAGACACAGTGAGTCCACAGACTGTCAGGGAATGGATAAGCAATGTCCTTTTGATTTCCTTGTTATCGTTTGTAAGGGCACATTTCCACACAGGATGCAGGTGTAGTTACCAAGCACCGCTGCTTCTTTAAAGTCTTGCATTTCAAAGTCCTGTGTGCAAAAGGTCATTAACAATTAGCATTCTACTTTCTTATCTTGGCAAGGCATGCTGTTCCTGTATTGGGCTTTATGACTTTACCAAGATAAATTTAAGTGTCATTCAATTTAAGGAAGAGAAAAGAGTGATGTAGAAAACTTCCAAAATACAGCACTCGCCAGTGAAGAGTATACAGATGTCTGAGCGCCATGCTTCTGTTTGTCTGAGAACTAAGGCAGCTCAGTGCTTTTTAGGCACTCTGAGGAGACACTAGAGGAATTCATAGTTATTAATCTCAAGTATGGTTATCTGTAGCTTCTGGGGGGAAACTTGCTCACTGTGAGGGTGACTGAGCTCTGGCACAGGTTCCCAGATTGCTTGTGGGATCTCAATTTGTTGAGATATTCAAAAGCTGTCTGGACGTGGTCCTGAGCAACAGGTTCTAGGTGAGGCTGCTTCAACAGGGGGTTGACCATGATGACCTCTAGAGCTCCCTTCTAACCTCAGCCACTCTTGTGACTCTGAAGGACTGAACTCCGTAGCTTGTCGGGCTGGTTCAACTCCATATCCTTCTAGAATGGACGCACCAACTTGTGCATGGGATTCTTTCTGCTTGCCCATAGGTCTCGTTGCCATCATGTCAAGTGATAATCCTTTATTTTGGTATTGCCTATGAAAAAAATACTTGATGGTAAAAAATAACCCTCAAGGAAGTAGGGTTAAGCCTCAGTAACAACAGACCCTCATATGATCTGTAGCGTGGGGTGGGTTTTCCCTACAGGATTCCTGATTTTACCTGCTCTGAACATTTTATATTGTGGTCACAAATGCCCTGTTTGCCTCAGCTTTGGAGAGCAGAGTGGTAAGGTGATCATGGTCGTTGTTTCACGTGCTGCCTGTGGTGTAGTAGTTGCTAGTGCCTGTGGCGTAATGAGCTGCCGGGCATCCAGTTCCTGAGTTGGGTGAGGAAGGAGCAGTACTGATGTTGACTGGGTGGGAGGCCATGTTTCGTGTTATTCCTGGATGCCAGTCACACCCAACTGACCATTCCAAATTCATCCAGAAAAGAAGAAACTTCCTCTTCTGTCAGAAATTAAATAAGAAACGTATTTGTTAAAAAACCCACAAGCTCTGGGGGTGGGCCTGGTAAATAGTTGTGGTTAACAGGGAAAAAAAGCATGTCAAAGACCATATGAAGCGGCTAATTGGTATTTTTAAGGGAGCACAGGGAAAGAGGAGAACAGAGCGTACAGAGAAGGAAGATGGCATCAAAAGCAAATGTAAAAGAACATGATTTTTTTCCTTACAGGACAAAACTCTGAGATGTAAACAATTCACACCTACATTTCTAGGGTTGTTTTGCTGCATGAGCAATTGCTTTTGTTGCTTCAAATAGATTGTCCGGTCATAGAGACATCACAGATTATTACTGATGTTCACAAGCTAGGCAGTATGACATGGGGCTCATGCCATGAATAATGTATGTAATCCTTGTTAAAGGCAGACGAGCACAGAGTAAAAATTATAGCACTAGTCTGCAGCAGGTTGCTTCCAAGTATAAGAGAAGATTCAATTTAATCTCTGAGGATCTATGTTTATTTCATTCCTAACTGGTTTTTGTTTGTTCTTTCCGCATAGCTTGCACCTTCCCTTCCGTTACAGGAGGATTTTGTTTACCACTGGAAAGCAATCACCCATTACTACATAGAGACGTCAGGTAAAAGAAAACATTCTGATTCTGCCTCTTTATTGGGAAAAATATAATTCCCAATTTCTGTGTTGTTGAAAAGTAAAGATTAAGTAATACTAAAATGAGTCATGTCTTTTACCAAAATACCAACAACAGGGAGTAATTAAAAATATTGTGTACCTCCATTCATGCCTTAAAAATGGGGCATGAAAAATGATAGAGGGAAGGCCTTTCCTGAGTACCATGCAGAGAATTGTACCTTTCCACACCTGGTCCAATTTCTGTCTTCATCTGTTCTGTTTAATCTGAACAGACAACTACAGAAATGTAGTCCCTGCTGTTAACGTTTTTATTGTTCTGCATCAGGGATTTTCTTTTTTTCCCAAGATTTTAACAAAAGTCATTTTATGGTCATAGATTTTAGAGCACATAAATTCTGAGTGCTCAGTATTAGGTCTTTTTTCTTCAAGTGTCTTGTCTTCATGAAAGGTATTTTGATAACATAGCTCTGAAAAGCAAATTTGTGAGCAGATTTAGAGCACGTTCTGTTAAAACTTACCCAGATCTTATTCTGCTCTTCTAAAAAACCCAGTGGGTATTCAGATGAAAGATGGCTGCAGATGCTTTATCTTAAACTTTTCCCTGATTTCCTGCAACAGTATGCAACGTTTAAATGTTAAATGGTTGGTTTGGTCCTGTTATTACACTATTAAGTTTTTAAGGTGAATGTTACCATGCTTTCCTCAAACTTATTAGTTCTGCATTTCTGCTAAAGCAGCTATTGAATCTGCATTTGTGGGACTGTCTGTGGGACTGGTGATCTTGTTTATGTCAGTATTTACTCTTGGAAGCTGAAACTTGACCCTTGTTTCTAAATATCCGTCTTTCGGAACACTATGTGATGTCCCCTAAGGTAGAAATGACAGGGTGGTAGGGGAAAACTGATACTTGTGATTACGTGGTGCGGAATAAAAGCCAACCTCCTTCTCCCACACTTTCAGAAGTGTTGTGAAAAGCAAGTTGCCATTCAGTAGATATATTTCTCTCCTCTGCAATGGGAGCAGAATTGTGCCTAGGACATTCAAGCAAAACACTGTAGGCTAACTAGAAGTTGTGGTGGAGATCACAATCACACTGACACAGCAGTTTTCCTTTGTGATCTTGTTGCCATTTGCATGCAAGTGGCAGTTATTTTTAGATTATTGCATAAGAAGTCGTAACCGTTTCCCTTGCGGGATAGTTGTTGAAGTAGAACTGAGCTGAACAAAATACATAGGAAAATCTCCACGGGTGCATGTGCTTTGCAACGTGTTAGTGCCAGCTCCCACTGCCGGGAGCATAAATCCACAGCAGTTTCATGACTTTACCATGATAATATCAGTCATACCCATTCCTTCATAAAAGTTTGACAGAATGCTGCTTTAATGCAGAAAGTATAAGGGACAATTTTAAAACTGAAGAATAAATAGCATAGAGTTTGGGTTTTCTTTGTTGTTACCATTAGAAAAACCATTTATTTAATTACACAGTTTGTAAAGGAAGTGGTCAGCTGCAAATTATCTGATGTTGGAGGCTGTTTATAGATTTCAGAATACTATGTGAAGAGGCAGAGAGGAAGTTACCAAGACAAGGGTGGATATTAACCAGAAGATTGAGAGTAGAACCTTTCTCTCCCTATGTTTGGTTTCTGGCTGTGAAAGTTTTCCTTTTTTGACTGTGTAATTAATGCATGTTTGGAAATTCGGCATTTCATCTTCTCCCTATTGCAAGGTTAGGTATCTGCCTGGTGAGTATTCCAGTTTACATTTCCAGATGTGGTTCTGAAACTTCAGTGTAAGATATGTTAAAAAACCTGCATATTCTATAGGAGATTCTTCAATGAGTGGTCATGTTTTTAAATCTTACATTTGGAACTGAACTTAAGAACAGTGAGGACAATATTTTAATCATTCTTAATTGCACATCTCTTCTATTTAGATGACAAAGCTCCTGTGACTGATACCAACATTCCTTCTCACTTGGAACAGATGTTGGATATTCTGGTTCAAGAAGAAAATGAGAGGGAATCAGGTGAAACAGGACCATGTATGGAATATTTGCTACATCACAAGATTTTGGAGACACTCTACACATTAGGAAAAGCTGATGTATGTATTCCTCAGCAGAGCACATTATATTTTGTGTGAGCTCCTAATTGTGATAGAGACTGAAGTTCTACAGTAGGTGGTAGTGTGGGACACTGAACTATAGCAAATAGTTGTTTGCTTGTGTTACCAACATATTATGAATAACTGTCTTTTACAAGTATGATCAAAGTGAGCCAACCAAAGAAATGCTGACTAAGGTAGAACTCTGAGATTTGTTACTCACCACTCATAAGACTGACTGTGAAGCTAGAAGTAGGACAGGCGTATTTGTTCATTCTAGTATTTTTCTGGCTCTACAACAGAGTGTTTTCCCTCTCTGTCCTTTGTTAAATGTTGGGAGATTCTTGGGTGAAAAGCACTGCATTAAATACAGACTTTGTTTCATTTTTTGGAATGTGATAAGTTATTGCTCAGAAAGACTTGCATGTCATAGAATAGAATAGTTAGGGTTGGAAAGGACCTTAAGATCATCTAGTTCCAAACCCCCTGCCATAGGCAGGGGCACCTTTCAGTAAACCATGTCAGAAAGCATTAATTTAAGCTGATTCCCAGACAGCTTCCACATCCAATTCTTTGGTATGACTGCAGCCCTTGGCAGTGTTGTTTGGTTCTTCTCATGTCTGCTTGGTGGCACATGTGAAATCAGTGTCATGGGTTTGGTGCATTCTTGTTGCAGTCTTTCTTGGCAGGTTTATGTATGGGGTTGGATGGATCATGGAATGAATTAACTTAGCAGCCCTTGTGCTAGAAGTGTATCATGAGGCAAATGCAGTTAGGAAAGCATGGTGTATCCTGACCAAAGGATAACTGGAGCCCTCCATGGTTTCATTGTCAGTCAGTCTTTTACACATTGTCATGGGTTCTTAATCTACTAGATTTTACATACGTAGACATGTAGGGTACTATCTGTCTGAGCCTGGAATGTTCCTTGCTCTGCAAGGACCAGTGCTGTTACTGTATCAGCTGTCCTACAATCAGACTAAGATGTATTGAAAATACTTGCTCAGAAATACAGCTCTTTCAGTAATCTATAAATTTTGTCAAGAAACCAATATGAAATGGTGACATATGTGAAGTGGGTAATTAGTAGTATGTTTCTAAGAGTTGAGAGAAGTCATTTTGCACTCATGCAAATACGCCTGTACAAGCAATTCTTCTACAGCTTGTCTTTATGCTTGCCACTTGTGAGTTGATACATCTGAAGTAAACACACAGTTCGGCGCTTGCAAGATGTTGCAAAGATCTGTTGCAAAAATAGTAATATCCTTTCACAGCAATCACTTAGACTTACTACGTTATTGTAGATGCACCCTGACAGTCCATTTTCAATGGATTGCTTGATAACTCAGTGATAATTTGTAATTAATAATCTAGGGATAATTACTTTGGGAGGAGAACCAGGTTAGGCAGTTGTCATTCCTGACTGTTGCCACTCATGCTCTAGTCCCAGTCAATCAGATAAGAGAAATTATGTGGGTTAAAATTAACCTATGGAATAACAGCATTTATTGACATGGTAGGACACAGAGCCAGGGGGGATTTAGCTAGAAACAAAGGACCACGAGCCATCAGATCTCATGGAGATGTGAAAGTACTCTCATGTGATGTGGTGCATGAGGGATAGTAGAACAAAGGTCTGGATGTTCCACAGATACTTGTGATTTGTATTCTGCTGAATATCAGGGAAAACAACAGCTTTCTCTTGTCCTGGAACATCTGTTTGTAAACACTATCTGTCTAAGGTTAATTGCTCATGAATTCAAAACACATTTTGTAGACATTAAGGTGTTTATCATCATTTATTTGTGCGTACTGACTCACTGAATTGCTGGGGTTTGCAGCAGGGTACCATAAAATTAGACAGCTGACACATAGCCAATTAATTCAGGGTTAATTTGCCCTTATCATTGTATTGGTAGGGAATATTTCCTGTAAAGATTGGTCGAAGTCTGCACTGAAGCAATTAACTGAAATTTTGAATAAGTTGAAAAAGGAAACAGTACTGAAATGCAACATTTTTTGTTGTTCTCTGTTAATGTCAATAAAGGGAATGGGTTAACAGATGATGGTATTTTAAAAATGCTTTGGGATGAATTATTGCTGTTTCATTAGCCATTTTGAGTGACAAATTTGCATCTTGTTTCTCTCCACGGTTGTTATATTGTTGTTATTGTTCATCTGGTTTCTTTCAGTGCCCTCCAGGAATGAAACAGCAAGTTTTGGCTTTTTATACAAAACTTCTTGGAAGAATACGGCAACCTCTTCTTCCCCACATAAACGTGCACAGGCCAGTGCAGGTACTGTTCGGATTTGAAGTAGGCTATGTTGTAGCATGACAAGTTTCTCTTATTCTGCTGTAGCTAATGAGCTCTTTAATACTTCCACTGTCAAGTGAGTTAAAGAAACTGCTCAAGTGCAATATCAGTTTAATGTATTGATGATTAGAGCCTTGAACTGCAACTGCAATGCAAGTCAAAAGGAATAAAGAAGTCTCGTTCACAGCAATCTAAACCTAGAGCAAATGTTTAAGTCAGTAATCTTACATCACTGTAGTATGTGTATAGAAAAAGAACTCAGTCCGTCATTCCTAGAAAAAAGTTGTAATTTCCTCTCTGTCTTAATTGTTCGCTTTTCTTTATGTGACAGAAATTAATCAGGCTGTGTGGTGAAGTCCTGGCAACACCAACAGAAAATGAAGAAATTCAGTTTCTCTGTATAGTATGTGCAAAGCTGAAACAGGATCCATACCTGGTCAACTTCTTCCTTGAGGTGAGTAAACCAAATCAAAAGTTTCTCAGTGTATTTACTGTGTCACAGACAAAATCTAACGGAGTAGTGAAGTTATCACCTTGTGCTTCTCAAATTTGTTTTCATTCACTCTGTAATTTTTTTCCTGTGATATTAGAACTTGGTTTGTTTGGGTTTTTACTTCCACAGACTTGATACATCTGATTATTTTTAGTAGAATTTCATTCAGAGCTCACAAATGCACCTGCCCGAGGTCCTTACACTTTGTAGTGAAAGTATCTTTAGAGTAGGGACATGGATTATAATGTAGATCACTGTGTGGGGGGAGACAGTGGATTGCTGATGTTTTGTCTTCAGCCCAATAAAGACAAAGGGACAGATTGCATAGGGCATTGACACCTTGCAACTTGCTAAGTGTTCTGCAGGATTGGGCCCTTATTTGGTAGTAGCACATATGGTCTAGCTGCAGTGCCAGCTCACGATCTACAATTTGACATTATTTTCTATCTGTAAGAAAGCCAAATATCTTTACTCCCTCTTCAAACTTAACATGTGCCATGGATGAAATCAGAGTGGGAGGAGAAAGAATTTCTAGACTGGCTTTCTGTTCCCGTTTAGAAGGAGCATATAAAAGTTTAATTTATAAAAGTCTGTTCAGAAATGCCTCCTGCTCCCACTTTCATGTTTGCTGTAGTGACACAGTATCTATTAAGCATATGATATGCAGGTAGATATAGTGTCCTCCACAAATATTTTCAGGCTTTCTGCAAACAAGATCTGTAACAGCAGAGGCTGCTAAACTGCAAAGATACATTATTTTCCATTGAGTATATGAATATCACTTATAAGTCAGTAGTAAAAAATCTATCTTGAGTTTATTTTTACCTTAATTAAATACAACCCTGATTGCCATTGTATCCACTGTAGTTGTGCAAGCTGTAGAAATGGTGTAAGGATTGAGAAGTTAGTGTTTAAACATTAGAAGCACTCAGAAGCCAACTACTACGTGTGTTACATGCAGAATAAGGTAGTAAATCCAAACCAAGATTACTTTTAATGTCATTTGTGCCCTTGAAATCAAACCTGAGAATCCCAGTCGTAAGAACCGGAAGTGTTTTGTCAGGCATTGGCATTCTTCCCAAAAGTAGCAAGATTGGAGTATTCAAAATCAGACATGAAAACCCAGATGATTCCAAATTTCAGAGACCTCTAGTTTCACAAAATGCTGGCTATAGAGTTCAAGCAAGCTGAAGAATATTACTTGGAGCTCCTGTTTCCTTCACAACATTATTCTAAATGTCAGAGCCTAAGGAATATGCCTTCACGACTTCTGACAGTTGTTTCTGGATAAGGTATTTGGGTGCAGAATTGTTCTTTATTAGAATAGAATATTCTGTTCACGTGTATGCCTCTTAGAGGTACTGTTGTTGCGACTTGATAGCTACTTCTAACCTTCAAATGCATGAAGGGGTAAATATACAGAATTCTCTGTGGCATTCATCTCTAAAATCACAAAAATTAGAAACTAAAGTGCAGCTACGTCTCAGCAAAGCAGTCTGTATCTGTTAGTTTTGCTTCCTTCTTTGGCTTTGCCTAACCATTTTCTTATTTTGTCAGTATTTTATGAACATAAAAAGATGAATGTGTATAAACCCAGGATTTCCTTTGTATGATTCCATAAGGAAAAGTTTGCCGACAGAATGCTCTTTGTATTTAGAAAAATCTTTCAGCTCTGTTGCTTAAAGCTGTATGGCATAACTGTATCTCTTGGGCAATTTACTTCTGTTGTGGAAATAAGAACTAGCTTTAAACCTTTAAAATCCATATACTAATTCTGTTTTCTCTTTAATTTATGGTTTTATTTAAACTGAGTTTTCCTTGTTCCTGTGTAGAGAGAAAGAACGTACAGAGGAACATTTCTCACCTCAATCTCAGTCATGTTGTGCTAACTTGTTACCTCATGTTTTTCCTTATTCGTTTATTCCTTGTCATACCTTACGTGAGATACTTCTTGCAACTGATTGTTTTGTGATTATCTGTGATTCAGTTTCTGCTCTTGAGACCTGAAACAAGGTCTATTACAGGGTTTGTTAGAAGGTTGTACCTTCACATAAAATGAACACTAGTTTCACTATTCACCTCCACTTTCATTGCTACAAATTGCCAGGTTTATATTCCTCACCATGAATTAAGTGGAGATTCTCATTAGCTGTGATATCACTTGATTTTTTCTCAGAATTCTCTTAAGATCTATTTGAACTTATCCATGGCATCCCCTGCCATTTCAGATGTTGAAATTCTGATAGTTACCTATCATGAAAATATAGAAATGTGTTTATATATTGTTTGCTCTGTGTTGATGTTGAATTCACTTAGAGGGGTACTTTGTCTAGAAAGCATTGAATATATGTTTTGTGTAACCTTTTCTATTAGGTCATTCAGGATCCTGTTTTGCACCTTTACAAGAGGCAGGTGAGCAGCTATGCTGCAGAATTGCATGATTAGACAATTGGAAGCTTAAATACATGTAAAAACTCTGCCTATGTGTTGTCCAATGTACAGACTGCTCTGTTACCTGCCAATGTAAAAGTAATGAGGTATGGAGGGATATTTATACAGTTACATGTGTTAGGTCTTCTCATTGATGCCTTAGCTAAACTTAGCTAAGCCTTTCAAATGACAGAAGAGTCCAGACATGAGAATAAACCAGTGTAAGATAAGTATTTATAAACGCATTTCCAGTCTTTAGTTCTGTTTTATGTGCAAGGCTCATCATTGTGATTTAGATATTCCTGTGTATTGCTAAAATATATGGGAGCATACTGGAAGACTTTAGAAGATTTAGGGATAGACAGACTTGGTTCACAGACAAATTTGGGTTGCTTTGCAGCCTTATGCATTTCACACTGTAAAAAAAAGGCTTATGTTGAAGGAGTAATTTTTCTACTGTACTCAAAAATCATACTTATTTTATAGCATGCAGTGTACTGCTTTTACCACCATGTTGCCTCTCCAGGGAGTTGGTTATATGAGTGTATCACAACATTCAATACAAATTCTCCACAGTGAATGCGCATCAATCAAGCAAGCATTCAGAGCAGCTCTCAAGTTTGCTGCCTGAGACTGGCATGTAGTTAGTCCCTGCTGGTTTGTATGCACTAAACACCATTAACGCCAAATGGTTACTCTTTTAAATTATTAATGCTTGAGATATATTTGTAATGATTTTGGTGTTATCATAGAGAAGGGGAGCCATTTGGATTTATAATCTCACTACTGTACTCACTTGAAAAATTGTCTTGTGCTGAAGTCTAATTTATGGTTCTAAGAAAGTATTACTCACCTGTGCTTATGCCAGAAGGACACTGAATTCTTGCCTTGCAGTGTGTTTCTTCGTGGTATCACAGAGCGCAAATTTAAATGTCTTTTTATGGGCTGGAGACAGATTTATGGGAAGATGGGTTGCTTTCTTCAAGGCTAAGTAGTGATGCTTTGTAGCTTCCAGGAAGGGTCTGTGATCTGTTGTAGTATCCAGTGGTAACTTCCAGTATCTTCTCTCCATTCAATTTACTCAACTTTTTCTTCGTAAGAAACACAACTTGAGAGTACTCTGCAGTGATAAAAGACCTTTATTTCCCTTTCCTGTTGAAGATAAAATCTCTAGAAGTTTAGAATTAGTTTAATTCTATGACTTCAACTGGAAATAGTGTTTCAGACATCAGATAAATTCACCTAGAAAGGGATATTCTATTGTATGTGCTGAGGTCTAGAGGTGCAATCATAAGGTAAATGAAAAACTTCTATCAAATCAAGTGAATATATGCCTTCAGTGGTGGAGAGAAAAAGATGCCATCTCTTTGTAAATGGCCTATTAAGCTCTGAAGCAGAATAGTACAGGCCTTAGGAGAAACTTAAGCAGATTGAAAAATGGTTTAGGTTTAAAAACTCCCCTGCCCCCACAACCCACTGCATTCTACATGGTTACTGTATCCATCCTTATAGAGAAGTCTTTCAAATGCTGATGTTAAAAAATTGCTTTTAGTGAAGTTCTGCTTCAGGATGAGCAGTAATTTCAACTGTGTGATTCCAAGCAAATGCTTTGCAGAATAAGTTAAAAGCAATGGCTTCCAAAGGATCAGCAGATGTAATCACAGAGGACATGATAAAAGGACAAGAGGCTTTGACAACAGACATGGGACAGCCTGTTCAGCCTGAAGAAATGCCCAGTGCTGCTGGTGTGGAGCAAATGGAGAAGGAAGATGATCTCCCGCCACAGGCAGATGACCTCTCTTTCAGTCTGGATGAACTAAATGTCGCATCGTCACCTGAGTCTTCCACTGTTGGTCCAAATCAAGACTATAATTTAGTGAATTCTCTACTAAACCTCACTAAAAGTCCTGTGAGTAGTTGTTTGGGTTTTGTTCCATTTAATGTGATAAAATGAAGTAGTTCAGATGCTGTGTGAAGTGGGCAGAGGGAGTGAATATACATGTACGTGCACACTGTGTTTTAAATACGAAAAGTAAAACGAGTTTTGTTTTGGAAGCAGTGGTAAATTGGCAATTTTCTTTGCCAATTCAGATCAAAGTAAAAATGCTATTTTTAGAAAATAATACTAAAGTTTATTAATGGTAATATGTGTTTTGAGCAATCTGCATAGCATGTTGCATGTTTCACAGGCAGGCTACATAGGAGCATCATTAGGTTGAATATATCACAAAAGAATACTTAAAAAACTACTTTGAGCTGTACTGCCCTAACACACGTTTTCTGTAAAGGCACTGGGCTATTTCTAGAGGTTTGATTTCTTTTAAAGACAACTGCTGTATGTCTTACCCAGCTCCATCCTCGAATTCATACTGAGATTCCTTCAGACAACTTAGAGGTGGGTTGGGTAAGCCTGTAGTTGCCACAGCAGCATTGAGAGCAGGAAACCAAGTCTACTGCTGTACCTCATTATCGTTAATTGAGAGTTTACGTTGCGTAATATCTTGGTCTTAAGCTGACCTACAGCACTAGTTCTGTCAACCAGATGTTTGCAGTTGCATTCGTAGTATTTGACATGGATTTAGGTGAGATTCTTTATTTTGTGCCATGCATATTTGCTAGAATTAAGTTTCAATGACTGAAAAGACAACAAAAATAAATGCATTCCCTCACTGGTTGAGGAACGGAGAGGGTTTATTTGGGAGATGTTTGCTTCTTGGTTTCAAGTGAGCTTCACTCACCCTCTGATTAATTCTTCCATGCCCTTCTGCCAGGACGGCCGGATAGCAGTAAAGGCCTGCGAGGGCCTCATGCTTTTGGTGAGTTTGCCAGAACCAGCAGCTGCCAAGTGCCTGACTCAAAGCACTTGCTTATGTGAATTGCTGACAGACAGGCTGGCCACCCTCTACAAAGCCCTGCCTCAGTCACTGGATCCCTTAGACATTGAGACAGTGGAGGCAATTAACTGGGGGTAAGAATTTTATTTTTGTGACTTTACACCCCTCCCTGAAACTACTTCTCTGTAGGTAAATAAGTTGTATAAAGTATTCACCCTTACATGCTGAAGTCTCAAGAGCAGAGCTGAGATACCAGCTGCAGCATAGCAGTATGACTTTGCGTGTCCAGTGTACATGTGATTCTAACATGGGACCAGGTTTAAGTGACAGTCTGTTGCAGAGATTCCTCAAGGGGGCAAGTTTTTCCACTGGATTAAATTAGTGGTAGTGTAGGTGTAGTATCAGGTACAGAGTATCGTCTTGTTCAGGTGTCAAGGATTTAGGAAGCAAACTCTTCACTGTGCGCGGCACTATAAGCTGCTGCAGGAGGGAGGGCGTATTTGATAGCAGGCTGTTGCAAAATTTTTGCAGTAAATAGGAAGAAGGAAAGTGTTACTGCATAACTCATCCGCGTGAAGCAGAAGATAAAGGCCTGTTATCCTAATTGTGCTTGCATGTTAGATTCTCAAAACATTCCTTTTCCCCACTCTGCCTTCATTATTATGAATTGCTCGTGATCTGTTACTACTGAGACAAAAAGTAGGTATTTGGAAAACCAAGCCAAAATTTCTGGTGGTTGGAGTTTGAAGTTAGAAGGGAAAAAGACCCAGAACTTTATCAGACTTTACCAAAGAAAATGATGCCTTTGTTATTCCTTAGAGCCTTTAAATTGAGATGTGTTCAGGCATACTCTGTGTGGTTTTGGTGGACTTGATTGAGGTTGCTTAGAGAGTAGGGAAGAGCAATTGCCTTAATGTTATGGTTCTGACCTAAAGGAGTTATTGATTCAGTTTCTGTAGTCTGTTTCCTGTAAGAAGAGACTAAGTGATGTTTTCCTTCTGATGCAAGAAATAACGTAACCACGGTTCTTCTGTTGTATATACTATGTACCCTTTAGCGTACCACGAATGATAGATAGTACTGCCAGATTAGTAGAGACTGTCAGACAAGCTGTTTTAATGTTCACTTCATTGCAATAGATCATTAACTATTCTGTTAAGTTCAATAAGAATGAAGTCCAAGATTCTTCAGTTACTTGTAGACTAAATAAGTATTTTTCCCTGTATTCTCTAGTTTGGATTCCTATAGCCACAAAGAAGATGCATCTGCTTTTCCAGGGAAAAGAGCGTTGATTTCATTTCTTTCATGGTTTGACTACTGTGATCAACTCATCAAAGAAGCACAAAAGGTTTGAAATGTTTACCGATCATACAAATACATTCAGCAAATAAGTAGTCCCAGTTGTTTCTGAGCTTTTGAGTTTGAGACATGCCATTTTGTACTTTTGTTTCAGACTGCTGCTGTTGCTATGGCAAAAGCTGTGCGGGAACGATTTTTCATTGATGTTATGGAACCCCAGCTGATGCAAACGTGAGTAGCATCCTGCAAGACGCAGCAGAACAGGATCTTAATCAAGATGGGTTTTTTTCAGCTGAAATCTATTACATAGATTGATAGAATCACAGAATGGTTTGGGTTGGAAGGGACCTTAAAGCTCATCTGGTTCCAACCTTCCCGCCATGGGTAGGGACACCTTCCAGTAGACCAGGTTGCTCCAAGCCCTGTCCAGCCTGGCCTTGACATATCTGACATGAAATTTTTTGTTCAAACAGGTCAGAGATCGGGATCCTCACATCAACTGCACTGTTGCATCGCATCGTTCGTCAGGTGACTTCAGATGTCCTGCTGCAGGAAACAGTTTATTTTATACTTGGAGAACACAGAGAGCCAGAAACTTTGACAGACATCAACAGACATCCATTGCGACACAGGTTAATCGAACACTGTGATCATATATCTGACGAGGTGAGAAGTGATAGCGGTATCAGAATGTCTGCCAGTCAGTTCTCTCTTGCGTACTGGCTATTAAAACACCACTGTGAGGACTTCTTGTATTTGTGACAGCAACCTTCTTTTGACAAGGAAAAGAGTTCTAACTGCTGGCCCTACAGATTCCCTTTAGAAGATGAAAGTCAAGCTGTTTCCTTCAGCTAGCACATTGTTCCCATTAATAAAGATTCTTTGCTAAATATGCTTGCTCCCTGTGTATATCTAGTTAGGCTTGCTCCCATATAAGATAGGGCAAAATTGGTATCTGTAATTGCATTTTAATTATATGTTTTATTGCTGCTGTTTTCCGTGTTGTGTCAGTTCTGTCATGTCATTACATAAGCTATAGTTAAAAACTTCTTTTGTATATAAAGTAAGTGTGGTCAGAATATACACAATGCCAGTTAAAAGATAATATAATATTTAAGCACTTTACACACAGTAAACATTGTTAAAATCATTTACTTCAGTAAAATCCCTCCTCAGGAGCTGCTTGATTCTTTTTTAACATGGAGCAACCTCCCCCCGCTACTTTTCAAATAAAAGCCAAGCTTGCCTGAAATGCAGATCTATGCCTTCACATGCACCAGTTTTTCAGTATTTTTACCTGCTCACCCTGTCAGAACGAGTTACATATATAAACGAGTTGATCTTTGCAAAGCTAAGCGCTCCAAAGCTCTCATTATAAACTGTCTCTGTATTGCTTAAAGTCAATCTCCTTCTAAAAGCCTACATATCTCCATGTAAAAATCTTAGCCTGTAGTTCTGGTCACAATATTCCACTATGACTTTGGTTTATTCTGCATATTTATTACTAACTGTAAGTCCTGTTCTGCATTTCACTGGCACAATGATCATGGTCTTCCAGCATGGATTTGATTGTAATATGAAAAGTTAAGTTATAAGTTCTCTGGATGTGCTTTGTATTGTTATTTTGGCAGATCTTAGAGCAGGTTTTGTTTTACTGGAAAAAAGTACATCCACATACTGAGTTTCAGATGTGTGTGAATTCATCCATGTTTATACCACATCCAGCCTAACAATCGCCTCATTTTTCTGTGGCTTTTTGCCTCCTTCCATAACATAAATAAGTAATTGCAGTGTTCTAGAATGTACAAACCAGACATAGGTGTAAGGCAGCGGTGCGTCAGTTTACTGAATTGTCACTTTTTATGTTGCAGATCAGCATAATGACTTTACGAATGTTTGAGCACCTTTTGCAAAAACCCAATGAGCACATTCTTTACAATTTGGTTCTGAGAAATTTAGAAGAAAGAAACTACACAGAATACAAGCCTTTCTGTCAAGAAGATAAAGACGTGGTAGAGAATGGACAGATTGTGGGAGCAGTGTAAGTTTCTTTTTTAGGGAAGTTTTCACAGCAGCTAACTTGAATCCTTATTTTTTGAACAAATCAGTGGTAATTGAATGAAAAGTGAGTGTAGACAGCGCTTCAAGTGCTCTGTGTATTAACCCATATCCATAAAATGATGCAGAAATTATTGTATCAGCAACTTATGGAAGTTTTTAGAACAGTAAGAGAAAAGAACTTTCCAGAGCAATAGGCACTCAAAGGTCTTCATATATCAATTTACTTATGCATCTGTCTAGCTTAAGTCTATGTATGTTTATGTTGTTTTCAATTAGACATCATGTTCTTGAAGTCAGTCACTGAGGTGTCTTGCTTACATTTATGTTCTGGAATCATTTTGATGGAAGAACTTTTCTGGGACACTTTACATAAAATCCTTCTAAAATACCCTACATAACTCTTGTAACTCCTTTTTTACTGATGGGGGGGTTAAGGACTGGTCACACCAGCCATTTCAGGCATCTTAACTTGGATATTTCTGAGTAATCTAAAATAATCTAATGATTTCCTGAAGTATAACTCTCTCACATGTAAAAATGTGCCTAAAGAGTGTAAGTGATTTCATGCAGTGATTTTGTATAAGTCAGAAATGTTTCATCTGTTGTTCAGATCAGGAAGTTGTGATTTTTCTTCAAAGTTTGTTGGGTATTTGTAAGGGTTGCTATTTCTGGATATTAATTAGGTAAAAAGATGTGCACATGATACTGTTCTGGAAGACCCCCTAGCTGTTCTGAGAATTGGAATAGAAATCATGCCTTTTGACCCAGAGATTTTCCTGCCTCCCATAACATTCTATGAATGATAATGTTTTTGTCTAATATAATCTCACAGAGACCTAGAGGAAGATCCGTTATTTACTGACCTGTCTCCAGATAACACATTGTCAACTCAGGAGTGGCTCAGTCCTTCTCCACCTGTCAGCCCAGAACATCAGAAAAATGATGGGAAGACTGAAGTTCATAAAATTGTAAATAGGTAAGAAACAGACACTTAAAGAACTCTCTGAATGTGTGGGTGTCTGCACGCACTGTGCAAATTAAATGTACTCTGTAATGGATGTTATTCTCTGCCAGCTGGTAAAATGACTCCACAGAGGAAATTATGTGGCATTTTATCAGAAAGCTACTCCTGAAAGATTAGAGCTTACAATAAGTAAAAATAATTCAACAGAAATGAGAAAAATAGAATAACTTTCCAGCTAATAGTGTAGTTGAACACTCAGAATTCGTGGTGAAAGCCTCACTGATTAGAAAACTTTCCTTTCTCAAATATATTTGGTACTCTTAAACTGCTGTTACAGGACTTGGCCTTCCTGGGGAGTCTTGCTTAGGGGGTAAAAAACCCTCAAACTTCCTAAAGCTCCTTGAACATATATATATATATATAAAAGCAAATAATTGCCATACTGGCGATGCTCTCTGTTTCCTTAAAATCAAGGGGCACCTCTTGTCACCTGCAACATACCTTTATGCATGTTAGACATACCACCAATTGGGTATCGCAATGAGGACAGGCTCTGCTCTAAGCAACTTAGTGATGGTAATTCTCTTAGCAACTAGTATTAGCACAACTGCTGTTTGCTCTGTTAATACACAGTAGCAAAGCAACACTGGTATTTCAGTGCTGACCTATCTACTTACCCAGAAATAATCAAAGGTGTTAGCCAGAGGAAAGCAGCCCAAGGACAGCCAGCGTGGAATGGCATTATCACTTCTTGCCCACTTTCCCCTAGTACTGCTGTATATAGTTGATGGTGGACATGGTTTGGAGCAAAGACATAAAGAACACTCTCCTAAATTCACCTCCTGCAGTCTCCATCACTGAACAGAAACGTTTTCAGGAGTTGCAGTGTTTTGCCAATTTGTATTTTTTCAGCTAAGATGAACTCCATACTAAAAGTCATCTCCTACGTATTTCTGGATATAAATCTAACTGGAGCCTCCAGCAGTTCTTTGGGTGCGGAGAAAGCTGAAATTTGGAAACAGGGTGCAAAGACTGAGTTTTATTTTGCTGTCCAGAAATTTTAGGGGTTTTATTTCTTTTTCAAAGACAGCTCCCTTCTAAGATTCAGAATTTCCTGATGCTTTTTAGGTCAGATATTGGTGGAGTAATAAGGACATAGAGTATTTGTACTGCATACCTGGCAAAGGCTATTTGTAACCTGGACGTTTATATTCAAATAGTCCTTTGCATTCTCAGATGTTCCACCAACTAACTGTGGTAAATAAAACTGCCTATGCAGTAGGTTAAGAAGATTTTAACTGTAATTCTCCTTCTCTTTTGGCTCATTTATTTCCTAGTACATTTTCCTTATGCTCTTGTAAGATGGAGTCTGACCTTTAGCAAATACTTGACCTGGTTATGAATATTCCGTTTCATCTCCATTCTGTCTGCTGCTTCTCATAAAATGCTTCCAGTGAGTTTTTACCTCTAGTGCTAAAGTTCTACATTCTGAAGTAGGCATCTTGTTATTACAAACAGCAGTTAGAAGAGACGTGCTTAAATAGATTTTGTGTTCTCTGTTCTTCACATAAGGTTATGGCAGAAACTGTGGATTAATTGGCTGGACAATTCAGCGTTGTGTAGACTGTCACAGGTGATGAGGAAGTATTGATCTGGTGCTCTGTGGGTTATAGATAATCATTAATGTACTTCTTTTCTCTTTAGTTTCCTGTGTCTCGTACCTGATGAAGCTAAGTCGTCATATCACGTGGAGGGTACAGGTTATGATACTTACCTCAGAGATGCCCACAGACAAGTAAGTCAGTAAAGTCTTCCTTAGTCCTTGAGAGTTTGAAGCGCTTATGAGAATATCCAGATGGTTCTATAAATAGCCTTACTAGATGCATCTTTGGTAATGGAAGATGGGAAACTTCAATTTCTATTTTCTAATGAAGACTTACCTTGAGAGATCTTTTGATGGCGAATCCACCTTGTATTACTCTAGTGGGAATAATGGATGACATTAAATGCATTAATATTCATATAACAAACACACTGAGAGAAAATCTGAACTGCAGATAGATTCTTAATTTGCTTTTGCATTTATCTGCATTCTCTTGGAGAATTGCCTGCCAAGCTGTTTGAAAGGACTAAAGGGAAATTAAAATGCTGCATAGGAGTTATGCAATCTGGGACTTTAAAAATAAAGGCTTATCACAGGGAATGCGCAGCCTTAAGGCATTCAGGTTTGAAGCTGGGAGTTTTGGTAGGTAGGGAAAGCTTTATGATTGACTGGTTGGAAATAAATGCGGGGTTTGTTTTTACCAACATAATCTAAAGTTTCCGTAGTTAGAAGACAGTCACTGTCTATTTGCAGTTTGTTGAAGCCCTATGAATCTTCTAGAATAGAAAAAATTATGCAAAGGAGTGGAGCAGTTGAGGGAACTATGTTAGTAGGTAATACAAAAGTTCCATAACCCCTGGATTATGGTATCAGCAGTTTAAGATGGGAAGCTTGGACTTCTGTATTTATGCTATTGTTTTATTTGTGGTCTCCCCTGAAAAGAAAGGGAGAATAAGTAAAAGGTTGATGTAAAATTCCCCTATGTTCTATTCTTGGATGCCAGAAAACACATATTATCTTTGTATTTCTTTCATATCTTGGGAAAAAGAGTATTCTGGGAGTTATTAGAGGACAGAATTGTTTTCTGTTGCCTCCTGACAATGCTATGGCTACTCATAAAATATTCCACCCCTAAGAATAGCCCCTGCCTATTGCTGTTATTACAGCCAAATAGCTGTTCTGCTTCCATATGTCTATTCCTGGGAGCCTGCACAAGTAGGTAAGCTATAAGCAGTGAGGAATTGCTGAGTCTGTTTTGTCTCTCTTTTGCTACTGTTTATTCCTGTGTTCCTTATTTTCACTGCTATGACCTATGCTCCTTTCCAGGTGTAATTCCTCGAAAGTGAGACATCAGGCAGCCCATAGGAAATCAGAGACAGACATTGGGAAAGACTGGTGTGGGTGATTGGAAACAGAGGGAAGAGGGAAGCCCTGAAGTACTTTTCATCTGTAGCTCCTGCATGTATATGTGCCTTTCCTGTCCTGGGAATTAGGGAGCAATATACACTGTATAGCAAGATAAGCTACATGAAATTCAGTGAAAGTGTGGCAATGTAATGTCAACAAGAAAGTATACGAATGTAGTTCCTGCTTTAGAGGAACCCTGATCAGGATGTGTATTGTTGGCTTGGCTTTGTGTTTTGGCCGCAGCTGCTTTTGGGGAGCTCTGTTCTCCACTCATTGTTTCTGAAACTACCCTAATAGTGTGAATGTTCAAGAAGAAAATGAGGTGCTTGCATAGACACTGACAGTGTTTACTTTAGAATGACTGTTCTTTTTGAGCTTACATTTATCATTTAGCTACAGATTAAGGTTTTAAGGTGTATGGACTATTGAAAGGAAATGAAATTATTTCCATGGAGGCTTAAGTCTGTTTTCCTCGCTATATTTTTCTAGTTCCGGGATTATTGTGTCATCTGTTTACGGTGGGAGTGGCCTGGATCTCCCAGACCTTTGGAAAAGTGCAATTTAGAAGCATCATTTTTTGAAGGACACTTTTTGAAAGTCCTGTTTGAAAGAATGGGCAGGATTCTTGATCAGGTAAGGAAAAACAGGTTATTAATTCAATTTGTGATACTTCCATCACTGCTAAGGGGCAATCACCGTAAGGTCGTGTCAAGTTTCATTACTGCAGTGTCTATTACAGCATCATATTCTTGTGCAATGTCCCATGTCCTTGATCCAGGTCTCTGTAGATTGCAGGATGCTGTGTTTAATAGAAGTAGTGAGCAAAAACTCTCTTATCTTTATCAGCCACTTTTTTGGTACCAAGCGTTTCATTGCCCAGAAATACGAGACAGGTCAGGAAGCCAGTAGTAGCCTCTAGGTAAGCTCTGTGAGTGTTTAGGGAAGAAGGCTGTTTGAGAGTACCAACTTTTACAATTCAGAAGTGAGAAAAGAAAGTCAAATACTTCTATTCCTATGTTGTATATTCTCTGGATTTTGTTTCCAGTGAACACGTTCTGCACACTTGAGTAGCTGAAATGGTTTCAGATTGGAGTCATGAAGACTGGCCATCATCAGCTTATAGGAAAAACAACCTTCATGGATACGAAAACCTTGTCTGAGCAATGACACATAAGTTACAGAAAGTAAAGATCTCAAGTTACGTCTCCTGTAGTGTCAGATTTGTATGATTACAACAAAAGTAGCATCTGACGTGGATGCACAGTCCCCAGTTTGATATACTGCCTGTCAGCATGACACACATTTGGGTTAGTCAAGAAAAATGGTACGATCTGTGGTGTCAAATGGTTCTTGACCCCAGATGAATTAAAATATACTGCCTGAATCAGAAGGGGTGAATTCTTACTGTATCACACCAAGCCCCTGAAATTCCTAGGGGTTACTCACAGTGAAACACATAAATCACATAGGGAAAAACAAAACAGTACAAAACAGCAATTCCTGTATCCTATCAATGACAATTTTGATATAATGGGTGGTAATGTCCAAAGTGAAAAATGTTGAAAAGCCTTCAGTGGGGACACAGTGCTAACAGCTTGTGTTCAATGTCTGTTCTTCGTTCCAGTACTATAGGTAGTTGTTGTGGTTTTATCAGGTTTTCTCAGTAGATATCAGAAAACTTTGCAGAAGTGGTAGTTATCATTACCTTAGTTTCTGGCAGAAGATGGTGAAGTAACTTGTTTCAAGGCTGTTCAAATCCAGTACCTCATCTGCCAGGTAGTACCTTCTTCCTCCTGTTAGTATTACACATTTCCATGGAAGTGACTGTTTCCTAAGAGCTTTGTAAGAATTTCCTGAACTGCAAATTTTGCTGGTTTTAACCTTTTTAGTTATAAATTTTTTAGCATGTTACCTGATAATAAAGCTGCCTGAGTCTGCTGACATATGGGTACAAATAAAAGCTCCATGGGAAGAAGCAGCTTTCTTTAATGCTCTCAATTAGTTCAAATCGCAACAGCAATCTGTCTGAACGATGCAGCATGTGTTACTACTTGGTTTCTTGTGAACACCAGATAATGCTCATGGCTTCAAAGATTCCTAATGAACTGACTGAATCAGACAGCTCTAAAGACCTTCTTCATTTCAGCTAGGTAGGCAGGGGAATGGATTTATGGAAGGAATTTGTGTTTCTGTCTGCAGAGTAAGTTTTTCACAGTAACTCAAAATGTAGTGATCTCTTTTACCTATAACATCTCTGATCCAGGGTCTGAAAGCTTCACTTGTTAGAAGATTGGGTTGAATCTATTGCTTGAATATCAAGTACAGAAATAACTGCCACTGACTGGGAGAAATGGGTGCTTTCACTTCAAAAGATCTATAAGACAACTCCTATTGCAATGCAGCAGTGTGTGGTAATGAATGAGGAATAAGGAACCTAACTATTAGTTACGTGCCCACATCTAGTCAGGGGAAGTTTTGTCAGAACAGCTCTGGGAGGCTCTGGAGCTTTTAGACTGAAGAGCAAGTAGGTGTCTCTTTCAGCTTCCTTGTCTTTATTGACTGAAGGCTCGACTTGGGTACCTGAACTGAGCTCTCTGTTGCCATTTTTGTGATGCCCAAGATATTCCCATAGGCTCCTGGTTATAACTCGGATCTCGCAGCATCCACCCTCTGTTGGAACTGCCAGGAGACCAGCAGATACTCCTGAGCATGTGAGATAGAACAAGGTGTTTGTGTGTAGGCAAGTGTTATCAAGGTTTCTGTTGAGTAGGCTAATGAGAGCTTAGACATCTAGACATATCTAAATATATCTGTCCTAATCTGAAGCTGAATTCTTCCATACCTTACCGAGTTTGGAAGGGAAGAATCTGTTCTCTGATTCTGCAATAGGATGCTAACTTGGGAGCATAAAGATGATAATTTGAGGCCATGAAATCATCCTCTCCTAGATGTGATTATGCCACTGAGGATGTTACTGCCAATATGCAGTCAGAGAGATTGAGTGAGGGCCCTGTAATCTGATTCAGGTAAAATCCACAAGGTTAAATAAAACTATGTGTGTTTGGTAACACCTTCAGTCTGGTATAGGGGTGTACCAGGGGAATGGCTGTCCATCTCTTGTCAGCGTAGTGTGTTCCACCACTGAGTAGATGGAAGGAAATGCCGCTACTTTTCAGAGTTGGGCTGAATTGAAATGTCAACCTGTTTTCACTGTGATGAGAAAATCAAAGATGGAAAAGAAGTACTTGGAACATAAAGAAGCCATGGTGAAAATACGTGCTTTTATGGAAATGAGGTTCTCGCTGGAGTGGTAAATCCTATAAGCCAGGCACTCCATTTTTTTCCTAGAAAGTTAGGTACTGTTTTTTCCTTACAACTGATGAGTGTCTTCCGGCATCCGACAGTGTTACCTCTTCCATTTGGTTGATTTGGGGAAAGGAGTTAGAATTCCATGCTACTTTCCCAGCCTAGGACTGTCTCATCTCCCATAGCATGCTGCCACAAGATGGCTGGGCTTTCTGCAGTGGTTATTTCGAAGATAAAAGAAAGTAGAGGAAGAGAAATACCATATTAGCTGTAAATATGGATTTGTCTCTCTCATTTCCTGAGCTTATATACTTCACCATTTATTTTCCAGGAGAAGCAAGCAGATGTTTAATCTAGGCTGATTCTATGCTATTTGTTTAGCTACTGAGCTGAAGAAATGTTTTACAGGAAAAGGATTTTATCCTACAATAAGCAAGTGTGCAAAAGCTTCAAGTGATTCTAGCAATTAAACAGATAATAGCATCTAATATTGAACTGTCATATTCACATCATTCTTGTTGTAGAAAGCAGAGGGTTTGGACCTGACTTCTAATCTGTTTTTTCATCTTTATTCATAACCCTGTGTATAAGGTTCTAGTAGTTAAACAAACACTTCCTGGATGAAAAGAAGCCAGCCTGAAAATAACTGAGCTCTGTGTTTTCTTGTTTTATTGCAGCCCTATGATGTAAATTTACAAGTTACTTCAGTGTTGTCCAAACTGGCCTTGTTTCCCCATCCTCATATCCATGAATACCTTTTGGATCCTTATGTAAACCTAGCTTCTGGCTGCAGGTCTCTCTTCTCTGTTATTGTCAGGGTGAGTAAACACAAAGTCAATACCTACATATGGCTATACAGCACTGATGTATTTATTAGCTTTGTGCTTAGTGGTAGTAGTTGCTGGGTAGTTGGCAAATGGCTTCTCACTGGAAGTAGATACATATGTTCTTGATTTGAATCAAGATATTGGACTTTCTACCAAAACCAGTGGAATATTTCTGTGTCCTCATGTCAGGGTCATTGGAACTGGATGATCTTAAGGTCCTTTCCCACCCAAACCATTCTATGATCCTGTGTCTTCAGAATTGTTTGTTTGCTTACCTTCATTGTGCAGAGTATCCACCCTGGCAATGATGTTGCTTTAAACTGGACTAGGTCACATTGTTGTCACTTGCAGGCAACATCAGGTAGTGCTTTAGGAACACGCCAAGTACGGGTTTGCACCTGGAGGGGAAAAAGATGGTTTTGATGCTACACGCACAAGCAAATGACACTCCTGAATATCCTGTGCTTGGATGAATATCTCTGCTCATCCTTTTTATTATTTTTTCTGATGAAGACTGCTCTTGACAGCAGTGTCCTGGATTTATCAAAATCCTCTTCCTTTCCCTCTCTGATTCCATCTCTTCCTGCCAGACCTGTATCCTCGAGGTGCTGGCTGAGTGCCTGTCACACTACAGTCTCCTCAGTCAGAGATCCTTCGCCTGTCCCACGCACCAGCTGTTATTAAGCTGGTCGGGAGCCTGTTAATGATGCTTGCCCGATACTTACAGAGGGCTTAGCTCCCTTTTTCCCCTGCAGCCCTCCCCGTTTCAAAATAGAATCTTCACTTTCTCCTCTTGTGCTTTCCCTAAATCCAGGAATTTTGTCAATTGCCTGTGTCAACGTTTACTAAGACAAATTATTAGTTAATTAAAATAAGTAATACCATTTGTAGCTGTGGCAGGTAAGGCTCAGGAGTTCCTGTCCTTTGGTGTGTACTTTCTGCACCCCCCACCCCCCCCCCCCTTTTTTTGGGTCATGTTGTTTTGTGAGGATGCTGAAGTGAGGCTGCATTCTGGGCACCGAAGGTTCATTTAACCTTGCTGCCAGACACTCTGCAAAGGTGTTAACTTTGTGTGTTGACGGCATTGTGCTTTACAGGTCGTCGGGGACCTCATGGTTAGAATCCAGCGCATCCCGGATTTCACTCCCAAACTTCTGCTGGTCAGAAAACGCCTGCTGGGCTTGGAGCCAGAAGGGCCCATGTGAGTAAACACTGCATATTCTCAAGACCCATGGCTGGGGTTTTTGGGTTGGAATCTTGACTCTCTGCTGTTTTTTCTCCCTCAGCATTGACCACATGACGTTACTAGAGGGCGTGATTGTGCTGGAAGAGTTCTGCAAAGAGCTGGCAGCAATTGCATTTGTGAAGTATCATGCCTCATCTACACCATAAGCAGCCTTGATGAGCAGCCAGGCTTGTAAAACCACCCATCTTGTTTCAGTCGAAAAGACTATTGACAACACCCAGAGAAGAAGAGGTTTTGCCTCCTGGCAACGTGTCAGTTGACATTTGGCAGGATGGCAAGACAAGTTGCTTTCACCGGATATTGACTTTGCAAGAGAGAGGAGTTCAAATGGACCTAGAACACGACTGAAGGAGTTTGGGGAGAAACCAGTACATTGCGTTTCTAGCCGTGTGAAGAGCTGCAAAAGCTGCATGAAGAACCACAGACATCAGACCTTGCTTACTCTGTTGTAACAATGGTGTTTAGAGAATTGGGTCTTTTTTACGTTCTGGGGCTCACGTGCACCAATTCACTTTTGTGACGATATTACTTTTAAAAGCAAATTAATTTTGTAACATTTTTAAGTCTTAATTCATTTTCTTTTCAGTTGGATATATGAAAGAAGATCACAACTATAGATGCAATGTATAATATTGAAAATGAAGAGGTTAAAAAAACCCTACCAATCCATATACAGTAGGATATATTAACGAGGAATCATTTTTATTCTGGTGAATCTTAAAGACAACTCTGAGCCTCATTCCCCAATGGATTAATCCAAGAGATATATCAGTATAAAATCAATACTAATAGAATTAATCCAGATTCAGCATCACATCTGTAACAAATACATCTGAAGTGTACATGTTCCTAGCATGTTTGCCTCTGTCATTCCACATGTTTGCTCTTCAGGTTGTCTGTGTAACTAGATTTGCTTTAGGATTTTACATGTGAATTCTAGTTGCTTGACTTACATCACCTTTACAGGGAAGTTAATTATAGGTCATTCGAAGTTGTTGCTGAAACAGTATTTTTGATTTCTTTTAAATTGGTATTTAGCCTGAATTGGTTTAAGAATCTTTTGTGCCTTGAAAATTGGCAGCATGAGCATTCGTCCTTTTTAGCAGTGTTTTTACTGCTTATCTAACCATCACAGTAGCACCCAGCAAAAGATTCACTGATGCCAATTCAGTTGATACCATATACAGGACCAAAACATTCTCCTGCTTGCCGTAATGCTGGGATGCAGAGATGTCTCTCAGTGAATCTGTTTCAATATGAATACTATCATCCAGGGCAGGTATTTGCACTTCAGGCAGGGGGCCATTCGGACCTCAGTGTGCTTTACTTCTATCTCTAGGGTGATGGCAGCCTGTGCTTCAGACAGTTCTTGCTGCTTGCTGCCACGTGTGCATTGTCAGGTTCTTTAACCTTCAAGTGCTTTAACCTTCCAGTCACACTGTGGGACTTGGATTGGAGACCTGTCCCACTCTCCATAAGTGTGTAGTACCTCTTTCCCCTCCTATGAACACAACAGTGTAGGCAGATAAGGTAGAGTTTAGCTCCTTGTGTTTACATTGTCTTTCTACCCTTATCTTTCCTACTACCCTGTTGGCACAGCTGGTGCCCCTTTCAGATGTGATTGCTCATATGCAAATATGGACTGATTCACTCAGTCACTAGAATTTCTCTGGATTTACATGACTGTACGTAGAATCAGATTCTGCTCTGAATCCATCTATGCCTTTGAGGGCTTGGTTTTTAATATTTATGGAACCTGGTTGTTGAGAGGACCTTTAAGTTAGCAGGTTAATTACAGCAGTGTCACAGTGCATTTATTTTTGTCACAACAATGTAGAAGGTCCTGCTGTAAAAGCTTCCAGTAAAGGTTCAGCTGGGAAGAGCAGTTCTGGAACTGGGGAAGCATTTTGGCAGATGAAACCTGTATTCAGTGGCTGCCTAAGCTGGGAGGTTTGTGTGCAATGTGTTGCATTTATCTGGCAAACTCAAGCTTGTTTTAATTCCTCAACTTTTCTTTTTCCCTGAATTTAGCCCCAAAGTGTTTTCAGGTTCAAGCAGCATTGTAGGATAAAGTTTAAAAAGGTGACATTTTTCTCATTTTTGGTCTTTAGAAACATACCTTGAAAGTAGCAAATGATTTTTAGTGCTGTCTGTTGCAGTCAGTCCCTGTTAGAAGTTTCGTTAGTGTAACATACCCGACGCATAGTTTAGAACATGTAAGTGTCTGTGCAGTGGTGTTTAATACATGCTTTTGTTATAAATAAGGTCCCAATTCAGAAAAGCAGTTAAACTGACGCTTCATTTCAGGAATTTGATTCCTAAATCACAGGTTTTTACATGAACAAAGTTAAGCTGTTGAGCACAGATGCTGATGCTTTACTGATTTTGGGTCTTTGTTGGTTTTGCTTGAGCTTAATTACTTCTTCCTCAAAGTTTCTATTTTCATTATTTATTTTCTTAAAAGTGTATGTTCCAGAATACTTCTAATGTCCCAATTTCAGTGCAAACTGGAAGTGATAATACTACTAGTAGAAATGAAAGTGAGAAACATGTTAAACAGAACTTGCAAGAGCATTCCAAGTAATACGACAATTTATAAAGCCATTCAAGAGATGCCTGATCTCAAAAGGAAGCATTAACATCACCTCTTTTGTTGTAGTTGTTGTTTTCACTGATACCTAAGCTCATTGCACTTTGAGGAATTGTATCAGTCAGCCTCTGGAAGGACTGCTGCAACCTCTGTGGCATTTTAATGCAAAACAGCCTACGGAGCTGCAAGCACAATTCCTTCAAGCTTGTCCATGAGGAAAATAAGTAGATGTAAGTATAAGCACTCATTCAAGATGTAGCTGTTCAGTCTCCAGCAATATTGGCAATGTTCATGCAAACCAAATGTTATTCAGTGCTAAATTTATGAGACCTGGATCTGTCCTGATAGAAGCGAAGCAATCCTTCGGGTTGCTTTAGCCTAAACTGCATTTATGAGTGCTGCCCACAAACCCTGAACTACCATGGCAGTGACCTTTATTTTTGTAAAAGTGGGTTAATTTTAAGAGATGGAACTCATTTCATTGTGGGTTTGTTTGTTTTTTTTGTGATATTTTTCATGCACTTTCTTTAAAAACAAAAGGTTAGAAGTTAGTCCAGGTCCATGTTTTCACCTTTCCGATCTATGCATGTCATTGAGGTGCCCGTTTCCTTTCTGTGTGCGTGTGTTTCTATGTGGTTGTTTATTACCCAGAGGTGGACACCTGAGAAGATACATGGCCTGAAATCCACAGCATATGCAGATCCAGCTGTCAGTGGGAAATGCAAGTGCGTATCACCTTAGAGAATACGGCCGCTAGCATTAGACTGAAATACTTGAGAGGTAATGCTAGAGTAACTTTATCTTTCAAAAAGCAGATCCAAACCACGTTTTAATCCTGATGCACATGTGTGTAAATAGACACATTTTTTACTTCTTTTTTCCATTTGAAGTATGTGTTTGATTTAGACTACAGGAAATTTTGTAATAAGCCATGTACTAGCTCTGGTAGAACAAGTTTGTCCTTAGTTTCTCATATGACTGTAATATTCCCGGTATTCAGATCCTGTCTGTGTAATGTTCTTACTATGTATTTGTCTGTGCAATATAAGAGCTGTGACTTGAGCCACAGCTTGAGTCTGGTTGTACATCACCTATGTATATATATACATATATATATATATAAAAAAGGACCAGAATCCTGAGCTTGCTTACACTATGATTAGTGTAAAGGTTGTCGCACTCGATTTTACAGGGCACAAGTAATCATGGCTTTGGCTTTGTAAATGAATGGTAATTTCTACCATAACCTGCTGTGTCATTTCACAGGTGGCATTTTATTTCTGCTATTTGTCCTGCTAAAAGAAATACCAACGAAAGCAAAGTGCTAGGTAAAATGGAAGGAGGATGTAAGTGACTTGGGGCTACATGGGAAACCCATATCTGATGTTGCGTCTTTTCAAACCATGACCCCCAACGCTTTCTGTGCCCTGTAAAATAGTGTAACTATATAAAATCTATACTCCTTGTTTTGCCTCCTGCCTTGTTTACATTAAACAGAGGATATTCAGTAAACTTTTTCTATTAAGCTTTGTGTAGGTCACTTACTGCCCGCGTTGCCGAGGTTTCGCAGGCATGGGATTTCCAACAAGGCATTGCTGAAACAGCAGCGTTACCAGGCATACGATACGAAGTTTTATGAAAGAGCTGGTGATAAAAATCCAACTTTTGGGGCTAAAAAAGGCATGGAGGATTAAAAGGGGTCTTGCAATAAATGGATTTCCATGAAGCAACTGTTTCTGTTATTACAGAATCCATAATAGGTTTTGTATGGATGACCTTGAGACAGAAAACATTTTTAACGTTTTATATCATGCTTTTGATCCTGAAGCCCTTTCATTTGTTTTGAGGTTGTCACTGCAGCATCTTCTGGGATAAACCTGTTTCCTGTGCTGTGCTGTGTGGGACTCAGAGTGAATCAGCACACCCTTGCCCGTGGCAATTCAGTGCTAAGGGAAAGGGCCTGGATGGAATCATCCTGAACACAGTCTAACGTCTGCTCTTCCCAAGAGCCCTCGTGTCTTTCAAGCTGGGCAAGACCTTGGTTTTCTATTGCATTTGAGTGCAGAGTGCATCAGTCACAACATTAGTTTATTGAATTGGGTACAAATGGCATGTACGTAAGCATTGTTTCTTCCTTCAGGGTATGCAGGAAGGCTTTTATATGTCAGGGCTTGTACACATTTTCATATATCTTAAATGGTTTGGGGTATTTTTTCTTAGTATCTCATCTAGTTTTGGTGTCCTTCAGGTTTTCATCTGCCTTTAAAAGCTCTTGTTGCTGTGTAGGATCCCCTCTGAGGGGGACACTTGGATGTTAAGCTGTTTCTTCTCAGTATTTAACAGCTGCAAGTGCTCTTGCATCTCTTGCAAGAAGAGTGCTACAGCAAAATGATACACTCAACAGCTTTTTTAATAGCATTCCCCCATCCTCTTGGGTCTTGGAGATTGTCATCTCCTACCCCAGATCATTTATTTGCTGTGCCTGCATGAGGCATTTAGAGATTTAGGGACACTTTGCTTCCTCAAGCAGGGAGGAAGTGATATCAAAATTGCACATTTTGTATCTTCTTGTATCTTCCTCTTACTCTGATATCCTTGAAATGACTGGGTTATTGAAGCATGGTAATCTTACAGCACTTGCATGCTGATGGAAGACTTTCGGGCCCTACATCCTGTTGGAAAAAGCCTGGAGTATTACCAGTGTGTGGTCTCTATTGCATTAACTCATTTCACATTCTCCCTCAGAGCTCTCAATGTTGATGCCAGTAGTGCAGGATCTACTGAATTTGTTAACCTTTAAATTTTAACCAGAACTCGTGCTGTCAAAGCCACAAGGATTTTGAGAGTTTGGTGTGTGATCCAATTGGATTAAAGTGGATTAATGCTCAGAGAAGTGAATCTGTCACAACTTGTATGAGCCCTTTCAGCCTAAACCCATCTGTTTCTGGCACATCCTTTATCAGCTGAGGTTCCGTTTGAAGGATGAGAGAGGAAACTGAAGAGTAATTTAGGAATCAAGTGAAGCATATGGTGGATTAACGTTTTCAGGTGTCACAAGCTTCCTGGGAATGCCAAGAAGAAAGGAAATTGAAGTGTGAAAAGTTGAATTTTACAAGTTTGGGCTGATGGCTGGCATTGCCTTTGGAGTCAGATCCCTGAGGATAAAAAGATGTATCCTGTGACGTGGTACCTCACCAGGCTATTTAAATTGCCCTTGCTAGGATGGTATCTATATTCTGAACTGTATTTCATTAGATTCCTGCTGGTTATTACAGAAAATGCTACTGGTGGCATAAAATCTGCTGGAATAGCCCTGTGGAACTGAGTACTTTGTCAGTGTCTTGTTACACTGATGAAGTAGATGCATCTTGTTGGCTTTGCTGCCAATGCTCTATGGCAGCATAACTCAGTAGGGGTTTGTATGGTATCCTCTCCCCCTGGTGAAAGATTTTACATACCGAAACATATGGAAACATGTGAAGGGAAGGACCCTGTTACAGTGCTGGGCTGTAGGAACATGGAGAAAAATGTATTCCTCTTAAATCACCTTCATGTTCAGAAAAGGTGAATTACATTCTCAAGTGAACAGTTGTCTGAAATCACAGCTGTTGAAAAGAAAGGTGTTCTCTACAGGGAGCCCAGGGTGGTAAGTGCAAACCCACTATAGTAATTTGCACTGAGGACAGCAGAAATGAGACATCTGCATTATATCTTTCAAGGCACATAGTACCCCATTTCCAGTTTTGAGAAACGATGCAGCCAAAAATGTAAGTCACTGTGCTGAGTAATAACGTCTATTACAAAACTACAGGAAGTTGTGCAGAAAACAGCAAGATACTAAACTGATTTAAGAGGAGGGAACAGAGGTAACCAAGTTTAGCATTGTTATATTATGGTGTAGGGTTAGAGGAATGTTAATTCCCAATAAAAAGATTGGAAAGCCTTAAGCACCAGACTGAAGGAATTACAGAGCCTAATTTATCGGAATGCAATTAGGAATCAAGGAATGTCATTGAGGAAAAATGATGTTCACTGTCAATGAAAACTTCCTGCCTGTGAATGCTGCTAGACCAGCCGTGGAAGGAGCCTCACACTTAAAACCAGACTGGACAAATCACTGAATGAGGAAAACCAGCCTGTGTTGAGGAGGAGATGAAGTAAACAGGCATTTACATCCTCAGTCTTCCAGCTAATTGATGGCTCCTGAATAGGTGGTATTTGTTCTGCTGGGAGCAGTGAGCTGGACTGATCCACTTGAGCATCTCCTGTAAGTGAGGGAAGTCGCTGCAATCTGAGAAAAGCAATTTTCAGCGTTCCACAACACCTCTCGCTCGCATAATAATCTCTTTACAGAAGCAGCACCCATTACCCACCGCAGGCGGTACAGCTTCATTAGCGGGGCCAGGAGCTCCCCCATGCTGAGCTGCCTTGGAGAGAAGAAACAAATTACCTGTTCTCGGAATCCTCATTATCCCTTACTTGAGAAACCCACTTTACTTCCCTCATCTCCGCACCCACAGGAAGCACCTGCCAAGTTCGTGCTTCTTAATTTGGGGCATGAATTTTTATCTCCTAAGGTTTTGGGAGCCTCCCGTTTCAGTGTTGGCGGGATGTCCATCGACACTGTGTATTTCCAGGCAATTTTCCTTCTAGCTTCCTCTCAAGGATAAAAATGTTCACCTTGTTTATCCTGCCGTTTGAGATGCACGTTCTCCTGTTGCGTTAATCCATCCTTCCAAAACCCTTCGCTCTGGGGCTTCAGCAGCCAGCAGTTTGGGCAGCTCAGCAGCAGGGAGTGGTAAGAACAGTACAGATGAAAGCTGAACTGCTTCTGTCCACCCCGCTCCAGCTGCAGGGTCTGTGTGGGAAATCATAGAATCCCAGACTGGGTTGGAAGGGACATTAAAGCTCATCCAGTTCCACCCCCCTGCCACAGATAGGGACACCTTCCACTGGAGCAGCTTGCTCCAAGCCCCTGTGTCCAACCTGGCCTTGAACACTGCCAGGGATGGGGCAGCCACAGCTTCTCTGGGCACCCTGTGCCAGCGCCTCAGCACCCTCACAAGGAAGAATCCTCTCCTTTGACCTGCTGCTCATGCTCCTTTTGATGCAGCCCAGGACACAGGTGGTTTCTGGGCTGAAATGCACCCTAATGGGTCATGTTGAGCCTCTTGTCGCACAATACCCCAAGTCCTTCTCCTCAGGCCTGCTCTCAATCCAGTCCCTGCCCAGCCTGTGTTTGTGCTTGGGATTGCCCCAACCCACGACCCTTGGCCTTGTTGAACTTCATGCATTCACACTGACCCATCTCTCCAGCCTGTCCAGGTCCCCCTGGATGACATCCCTTCCTCCATCATATCAACTGAGCCACACAGCTTGGTGCCATCAGCAAGCCTGCTGAGGATGCAGACTCCTCTGGTTGAAAGAACATGTCTGTGCAAGTACTGACCTGGCAACAGTTCTGACTTCCACCAGCTGTATCTGCAACAGGCTCAGCACAGGGACAGAGGACCCATGGCCCTAGGGCATGTGTGGGACAGTTGTTAGCCTGGAGTGAAGGAAATGCAATCCTTTGTAACCCTCTGAGGGGATCTTACAGCCTTACCACAGAAGTCAAGCACAAGCCAGAGAGAGGAGGAGCATATTTCATATGCATTTATATAATACACATCATCAATATGAAATATAGATTTCATGCGTTTAATATTTCCAAATGCTCCAGAATGTATTGTTTGGATGGTGCTTCTTTGCTCAAATAATCAAACACAAATTCCTAAGGAATCAAAGCAGGAAGAATTTGTGATCAATATTCAGTCACCCAAATCTCTTGGCCTTGCTTACATAGGCAAAAACTTGTCAGGATCGTGTAAGATCCATGTTTAAGCCAGTGACAAGTGAAGTATGAACCTCATAGCCGTACACCAGAAAACAGCTTTGCTAGCGGTGAGTAAGACCTTATATTAACAGCTTAGAATTCTGCTGTTCCCTGACTTCTTGCTGGAATTTAGGGGCAGGATCAGTAATACTGGGTAAATCACCCAGCAAAATTGTGTGAGCAGTTTCACACCATATATATTAAATGGCTGCTTCTCTGGAGCCATGATCTCAGCTTGGGTCATTAACTAAGGAGCTGGTTTGATATCAACCAACAAATCACAATGAACCTTGATGCTTCCAAGATGACAAATATGCCAGAAACTCGATTTATCAGACCTTCATTTTGTGTTCAAAAGGATCAAGAATGAGCGCAAACCCTTTGCCCCTTTTACCATTAATTCCAAATGCCAATCTGCTCTACTAATGTGATTCTAATAACCAGACCCTTAACTAGGGTTGCCTTTTTGTTTCTAAATATCAACCAAAGAGAATAATGAAGAAATAAAGGCCTTGATATTATTAACTGTGATCTGTTCAACCAGTGGGACAGCACCACTGTCTCTCGAGTGAGATGCTGACAAGGAGCGTTCTGGCTGGTTTTGACTAAGAGGGGAAACCTGCAACATGAAAAGTTTCTACCTTTTCCTTCTGGGGTAGAAAGTGCAAGTATGTTGTGATGGATAGTTTGGGGTTATGGCATGTATACTTATCCTGTAAACTATTACTTGTTTCAGAAAGAAGCAAGGTGTGGGAACTGATGCTATTCCAGACAGCAATTGCAGCAGTTGGTGCCATTTCAAGGAACATCCTGCTTTTTACCCCAGATCACTGCATCTTGTCCTGCTAGTTGTTTAGTTATCGTTAAGGAGGTTGCTTACAATCTACCCACTGAGGTGGTGCTGAGTAATCTGAGCTGTTTTGATGGGTTTGTGGTTTTGAGTGACTAATATGCTTTTTGCTCCATGTGACAGCTGGATGAGTCTATTAATAGAGGAAGCTGTCACAGGGGAATCACATATATAGACTTCATTTAACTTTTTTAAGTACGAGCGGTAGAGGTGCAATTCATCTTTTCAGCTCTTCAAGTATTAAACTCTTTGATGGAAAGGACCTGATGCCTTAGTCTTGGCTCGGTTTTTTACAGAAGCATTTTAAGCCCCATCCCTGGCAGTGTGCAAGGCCAGGTTGGACGGGGCTTGGAGCAACCTGCTCTAGTGGAAGGTGTCCTTGCCCATGGCAGGGGGTGGAACTTGATGAGCTTTAAGGTCCCTTCCAACCCAAACCGTTCTGTGATTCTATGATATGCTCAGCAGCTACATGCACAATTATCAGAAGCCCCTAGAAACTGCTCTAAAGTCAGCCCTGTTGTTTGTTACTCCAGTGGCAAAGCATGGACTTCAGGGGCAAGCTGACCCAGGTGCAGATAAAGATCTTCTCCAGGTTGAAACTGAAATTTGATGAAGAAAACTTGCACCATTAGGAGCCAAGGTCAGTGTAATTGTGTAACTCAACTATTTTAGCAGCTGCACATTCCACCTGATTAACCTATTTATAGCTTTATATTAATTCAGTGCCACTTATTCCAGAGGCTCTGTGAAACCCTATGAACACAGCCAAGGAGGCACCAATCCCTCATGCACTATTTAACGAGTTGTTTTTCATTAAGGCATTCATCAACAGCCAACTCCCGGTGTTGTACTGACCCTCATACCTGCAGCTCCTACCTTTGGGGATGGGTATTAGCTTTTTCTGAGTTGGATGGAAAGACAATGAGAAACTAAAGAATAGCATAATAGTGCAGCCGTGTAACCCTGTTATATTGCCATTGCTAGTGGCAGGCCACAGGTTACGGGCTGAGTTTGCAAGGCCTCAGGGCTAAGGGGCATCAGATTTGCTTTGTCTGAACATTTATTGACCTGCCTGCAGCTTTGTATCAATTCAATTGAGCTGTTATAGCAATTTTCCTTCTGACCAGGTGACTATACCTAAGTTCTTTTGCTTCGCTTACCGTTGCAATGGTGCTGCTGTAGTTCCACACTCTACTCATGCAGTATAGAGAAAGATGGGTCTGGTATGATGAGCAGAGGAATAAAGACATGGAGTGAGAAGAGATGGGGCACTGGAGACCCCACAGCAATGAACTCACCCACAGTCAGTTAAAGAAACATGGAGCTAGAGCCGGACAAAACTGGGTTTAGGGATAATGAAGGCAACAAAGAAATAGCATCTAGCAGATTTAAAAGATGCACATAGCAAATTCAGATGTGAAGCAGAACAATCAAGAAAGGAAAGGTTTAAACAGGTTAAAACACATTAAAATGAGCCCCAGTGGATCTCAGAGTGAGAAAGAGAGAACTATCAGCATGAACATCATAGTCCTCCTGGCCAAAGATTGCTGCTGCAGTAGCACTACCACTACAATGCCAGCACCAGCACCAGAGCCCGAGGAGCAGGGGAAGGGGCCACGCTGCAGGAAAGGGGGCAGAACACAGAAGGAATGATCTTAACTGGTTTATTATTAGCATTGAAAAGGTTTGCGCCTGGACAAAGTTGCTTCTTCCTGTAATAATTAGAACTGGGCTGCTAATGGCTCTTGGAACAGACTGCAAATACATACTTACAGTAAAGTCTTGGCTTCATATGTAAGCTGTTTCCTCTTTGCCTATAAACAAATTTTGGTGCACAACAGTAACAAATACATGTTAGAACAAAAAGAAAAACAAGAGGTTCAAACACACCAGGAAACGTTCCCTCTCCTGCTGCCAGGGAGAATATTCTAACAGAGCAGGGGCAGACCCTTCTATCTCCTGATGAGAAATGTCATCTGTTCCGTCGCTGGTTTTGATCCTGATACCCTCCATGCTGTGGAAAAGCTGCTTGAGGGTTTTTCCTGAATAAGAACAGTGACATCTGATCTAAAATCTATCTGGAACCAGGATGGGGGATATGCACGAGGCTGTTGGTAAATACCATTTTTCAACACTTAAATGGTGCTGAAGCCCTGATATTGGAGACTTCAGCCAAGTACAGCTGCATTGTCCCGGTTAAAGAAGCAAGAGAACACCTGAGTCCTGTGTCCAACCAAGCATTTTATAACAAAAGCTCTTTTTCTTTGGTTTCAATCTAGACATCTCAAGTCAAATTCTACTCTGCTACTGCCCCCAGGTTTAACTAGAATAAGAAATGACTCCTGTGACAGTGGGTATGACCAGACTGCGAAAATTGAAGCACAGGATTTCATGCGGATGCTCATCATTATTGAATCCAGCAGCCAGCACACATTAACATTTCATTTTACCAGAACATATTTGTCTTTGGATTGCATCCCTGCCGTGGTTTAAGCCCAGCCAGTAAGTCAGCACCACACAACCTGTTCTCTCTGCTCCAGGCAGGATGGGAAGGAGAATGGAAGCAATGCACCAGCTACTAGAAAGGAGAATAAAATAACAGCTGAACCCAGGACATTCCCAAACCATTTCAGTCCCTGGTTATTGCACTGTTTCAGTAATGACATCCCCACACCATAGTTATTGTTAAGGGGCTCAATGTGGATGTGGGAAACAAAGCGCCCATCAGTGGGTACCATTCTTAGTATCCATTTGTTTCTTGGTTCTCTGAATCACTGTTACGAAGCATTTCCAGTGAGCTGATACTCATGTTTTAGACCATTATGTTTCCTACCACTTATAAGCAGGTCTGAGCCAGCAATCATTCAGTGGCTGTTGCTGCTGCATCCTTCGGGGACGAAATGTTCTAAAGAGCTAATGTTGCTCTTTCATTAAGAAACCTATTCAGAACCACCGAGAGTGATTTTGACAGTGGGACTGGTAGTTGCTTTAGGGTAGGAGCTTGACAGGAGTCCTATTTTAAGCTAAATGAATGTATACTGTTCATTTAAAGAACCCAGAGACACTTACAGATTTTGGTATGCATATGTAGGCATATACCTGTGTTTCTTCTTTGCTGTGCCTTGCCAGATTGCACAAACTAATTCTGCCCTGATACATGGAAAAATGACCTGTGGTTTCTGGCCAGCATGGCATGGAGAGAAAGAGAAAGAGAAAGAAGAAGAGGAAGAGGAAGAGAAAATGAAAAAGAGAAATGAAAAGGGGAAAGAAGGAAAAGGTTCCTACAAACCCAAAATTTCCTTCATTTCTCTCTATCTCATATTTTTCTAGCAGGAACACACTTTGCTGTTTCATACAGAATCATAGAATCATTCAAGTTGGAAAAGACCTTGAAGATCATCGAGTCCAACCATAAACCCAGCACTGCCATGTCCACCACCAAACCATGTCCCTAAGTGACACATTTACACATCTTTTAAATACCTCCAGGGACACTGACTCCACCACTGCCCTGGCAGCCTGTTCCAATACCTGGCTACTCTTTCAGTGGAGAAGTTCTTCCTAATATCCAATCTAAACCTCCACTGGTGCAGCCTGAGGCCATTTCCTCTTGTCCTATCACTTCTTAGCTGGGAGAAGAGACCAACACTGCCCACATGTTTCAGTGGCTTTAGGCACTGAAGAGAAAAGAAGAAAAGGACATTTACTGCACAAAGTGAAGTACAGTGAAGGGCATTAAGGTTCAAAGTGACAGAGTAGATTAACTGCTTGAAAAGATAAACAAGGGTATTCTTTCACATTATGGTTCTTGTGGTGGCAAAGCCGCTTCAAGGAAGTCTGTATCATGTTTAGTTCTTGTTGAAAGATATATATCAACAAGAACATTCCACTGATCATTGCAAAATGGTAAAGTTCAACCAGCACAGCCAAAGGTTATAAACTGCTGCCTGGAAGTGGGAATGGGCAGCAAATTTCTATCTGGCTTCATAAAGGAGAATGGGAAAAGGCAGCAATCTCCAGCAAGGAAGGATGGTTGTGTGGCTGAACTGTGGTCTGAGGAGCTGGAAGAAGCTGGTCTTTGTCCCTGATGCTGCTGCACAATCCACCACCTCTGCTGCTTCAGCACGAGAGCAATATTACTGAAGGTATCTCTTCAGAAGGGTGTAGGCACATCCCATTAATGCAAGTTTAATGGAAGATGGTGTAAAACCACAGCATTGTTATCAGAAACTCTCATCTTTATAAGTGCCTCTTCACAGGTAATTGCAGACTCTAAAGGTGAGGTCTCCTGGTAGTGCTACTGAGCACATGTGCCTGTGTCTTAGCATAATGTTCTTTGCAAGGCCTTTGGAGATCAAAGACAGTCTGGGCTTGATTGGAAACCAATTAGCTACTGCTGTGTGGACCTTTGAAAACTAACAGGATTTTTATTTCCTGTATCCTTTGATCCCCCAAATGAGCAATATAAAGAAAAGGGAAAGCAGAACAAAAGAACAGATGTACCAAGCAAAGAGTGAAAAGGGAAAGCAAGAATGTGCCTATAGGTGTCATGGGTTCAGCAGCAGCAGTCATCAGACAATAGGTTAGTTGGATAGTTTGGAGGAAAAGTAAAAATCAGGCTGCTGGATTAGAAAGCCCCAACAAGCTACAGGCATAAGCGATGCATCTGTCAGCTCAGTATCTTTGTCACTTAGAAAGTCACCTAAACAGAGTTGCAATATGGATTATAGATGGATGTCCATAGGAGGGATTTGGTTTTGCTCCATATGCAACCAGAATTACTTGCACAGCTTATGGTGCTTCTCCAGCAGAACACTGCTGTACCTTTCTTCTTATTGCCTAATTCTTTAGCCTTCCTCCCGCTCTTTTCCTGGTTTGGCTTCATATTCCAGGAAGAATCCAACGCTGACGAGCGTGCTTTACAGCCCCAGCTCTAACTTGTCATTTCCAGTGTTGTCAGCAGACTGGGGGCCAAGGAAAGCAGCTGCAGATCCATTGCCTTTGATAGCATTTCCCCCACTCCTATGGCCTCGTTGCTGTCTGGGGTCAGTCCTTGTGCTGAGACAATTAACACCGAGCATCTGAAATCTGATAGGGCTTTAAAGCCAAGGGTGAGTGCTTGCCACCCGGTGGGAGGAGGAGAAAGGAGGGGGAGGATGAATGAGCTGGACCTTTTCCTTTCTCATCCGGCGCACATTAGTGGATCAATGACTGAAATGGATGAGGGTGCTGCCGGAGTGTCACAGCGGTGTAATGATGTAGCTGCTATTAATGGCTAAAGCTCCAGCCCGGAAATTATAGTTGAAGAAATGGAATCAAAAAATGTTTCTGAGGGCTCTGAATTGGCGATTTGAGGACTGTAATTTAGAGCTTGCTTTCATACTGCATAAAATGGTTACTATGCACATTTGCAGAAGCTTGCCTCTTAGTTAAGGAAGGAATAAAGTCAATAAAGTGTGTTTGATGACACTTCTCCTTCTATTCCCCGTTGAAGGTATGACACACAATCAGTGCTGGTGGCACTCAAGATCTATTTCATGCTTGTAAGCAGATCTGTTTGCAGTGAGGAAATGTACCTCCAGCCCTCTGGCTGTCTGGATTTAGAGCAGATGTACAAAATATTATGGTTTATATAGCCTGTGAGCTCAGCATATTTTAAGATCAAATTCCTATTCCACTAAAATAACTGGCAAAACCATGAGTATCTTCAGGCAGCCTGGATCTAGACACAGTAAAATACCCCACAGCAACTGACCAAAGCAAACCAGAAATCCCAAAGGTAAAGCTCTTTGTCTTGCAAAGCTCTTTGTCTTGCTGAAATCTGCTGGTTCCAGCTAAATCTGAGACTGATATGAGGATCCAACAGGTTTTTTTCCATATTGACTTTCTTTGGGCTCTCTGTAATGAGGCAGGTCAGAGGGGAGAGCATGAAGGGAGGGAGTTCAGCTCCTTCCTTGCTGAAAATGATGCAAAGGGATGTGCTCTGCTTCTGAGCCACTAAATAGTGAATATGTAGAAGTCTGTAAAGGATTTCTGTAAGAGCACTGCTGCCACTCACACCTTTCAGACTAATCTACTTGCTGCTGCCTGCTCTAAGCCTTTCCCTCCATCCCTGCTGCAGGTGGCTGCCGAGGCTGTGGCAGCCAAGGGGAGAGCATCCGGTATGGATTGGGTCAAACACCCCACCACACCACTCGGTGGTTAATAACTGCTGCTGCTGAACCCATGGCATCCTGAAACACTGTTCCCACTTAAAACTGACAGCAGCCAGGCCTGCTGAGGTGAGGCAAGAGCAACTCTGCCCTTCACATGCTTTGCCTGACATTGCCGGGCATCCGCTGGTCCCCCCTCCCAGCCCTTTCTGCCTACCCATTAATTCTCCACAGCTCTTTAGTGGAAGCTTCAATGCATTCCAAAAGGGTTTTCCTCTAATTCCACTCTTTTTTCTGTGCTTCCTAAATAGCCGGAGCTGCCTGATGAGGCAGCTGGGGGTGAGCGAGGAGAGGAGACCATGAGGTAAACAGTGAACCACGGCCATAAATATTTCAGAAACCTGTGTCAGCATTAAAGGCTTGGCTGCTGCTATTCCTCCTGAGGGGTCAGGTTGCAAGAACCTTTTCTTCACCCCCCAGCATCTGCCTCGCTCATGGACACATCCAAGTGCACAGTGAATTTCAGGGATGGGGAAGCAGGAGAGCAAAGTATTTGCACTAATAAAACAGTCCTTGTAATTCCACCTTGTCTCTGGCTAATTAAAGCTTATACAGCCGGTTCATCATCACTCAGAGGCTGCAAACCCTGCTCGTTGCCAGCCGTTGAATGCAGCCTGATGTATATCTGACCGGTTGATTGTAATTGAATGGGCCTCTGTGAGCCCCGTTCCACACAGCTGCGTGGACGCTCACCAGCGGTGGTTTATAATGGTAATGGGCAAATCCGCTGTTTGACCCTTTTCTAACCAACTGTGTCATAAGAGACACTTTGCTGCGACCGGTATTTATCTCAAAATGCACATTATAGAAAAAACCTGCAACGCTCCACCCTAATGATCCAAAACATGGATTCAGTGAACCCTGGAGATTCCTGCGGCACTGGTTTAAGTGCTTGCTGTCTCCCCATTGCCCCCAGCTTATCTGTCCCCAGAGCAGAAGCAGCAGAAGGGGATGATACATCTGCTCCTCACTTACCCCTGTTCCCAGACCAGCTACTACCCTAAATACATCTGGCATATCCCGCACAATTGCAGCACGGCTGTGCTGCACTGCAGGATGGACTAGCCTGAGTTTTCAGATTTGGTGAACATGGGAACAACTTTGCTCTGCTTGATTTTAATAAGAGTTGGCATCTGAGTCCTCTTAAGCAGCCTGTTAGTGCAAAATACCATGATAAAGAACTTGTGAAATCACTGAAGACTGTGGGCTCTACCACACGGCTATGCACTCCCTAAAAGTCACTTGGGGCCCAAATACATACACAGAAAGTATCTTTAAATACTCCAGCTGCCTAAGTTAGGGTACGTGCCAGCTTGGGAACTCTTTCTATGGATGGATTCAAACAGTGGGACTGCCCTGTAAATAAGAAGGTTGTTCACAGTCAGTAAACTTCATCTAACATTTATGTCTTCTAAACATGCAACCATCAGGTTGCCCAGAGAAAAGGCAGCGGAGCAAATTATTGAGTTCTGTGTTCGTCTGAGGGCTCATGGGTTCCTCTTGTGCCCTTGATTGCTCAGCCAGCCTCAGTGCACTGCAGCCCTGCAGCCATGAGGCAAAGCATCCTCACTGTGTTCCTGGAAGGAAAAATGCTCTCAGAGTCTCAAGGCTCAGACACTTTGCTGGTGGAGCACGGGGCGTTTTAGAAAAGCTTGGTAGTATTTAGTGTAAGACCAGAGACAGGAAGCATCCAGCTGCCCAGCAGATGGTATGGCCAAAATTAAGTCCGCTCACAATCAACTAAAGCTTCTGCCCTTCCCTTCAGGAGCCTGGTTTCATCGATTGACCAGTGGCTCCAAGCGGGGCTGATATTGAACACTTCTAACCCCCGTCTCGGGTAATACGGTTTCTTTAACCACTATGTGGAAGAAAACGCTGATTAGATTGCCTTGCTCACTGCTAATTTTTCCTTCTGGTTCTGATTATGCGGAATGACGCTGCTAAAGAGGACGTTAGAAAGTCAATCAACCATTGCAAAAGATACAATAAAAGCCCATTGTAAAAATCTGCCCTTCCTTGTTTCTATTTTATTCCTCTGTCTGTCTCTGTCTATAAACTCACCTGACTATATTTACATTCAAATATATAATCCACATGATTTTATACTCCTTTGATGGAAATTAGTTAGTTTCTTTACTTGATGCATCTTGGGACAATATGGCCAGTATATGGATTTTGCTTGTCAGGCCCACTGCTTAGAGATAAATTATTACTCTTTGGTTTAATGTGTAATTTATTAACTTTAAATCAATAGTACAGACAATAGTGGACAATTCTTGTTTCTTCTTTTGGCCTTTTCCACTTGGCATGGGAACTGGAAAAATCAGGCTTACCATATTCAAAGAGATTCAGCAACATGTTCCTTCTGACACTGTGTAACTCTCAAGGTTGGTTTCATTCCACATAGAAAATAAAAAAGAAGTCTAATATGTATTATATGAAACCATAAAGGGAAAAGCACAGAACTACCACAATGGTCCCAGCTTCTTGTTCTCTAAAGGTCAGCTGTGAGGATGTGAAACAGCATTGAACTACCAGTGCAAAAGGAGCCGAAACACAAGAGCAAGTATCGAAATAGAAAGAAAAAGAAGGCTTGAAGAATTCCAGGTCATCATATTGTAGTTCTCAGAACAGCCAGTTGCTCTGTAAATACTGCTTAATTAAATGTACTCAGATTGACAGCAATATTTAACTCCAATTGCATTAGAACTGAATCAGTACCTGCAATATTAATTCCAGATACCACAGCAGAAGCAAACTAGGAATAGATCTGATTTTACATCCTGATCAAGAATTTATGCTGCAGATCCAAAGGTATCGAGTCAAAGGACAATGTCAGTGTATCACAAGGTCACACAGACCTCTACCGCCTTGATTCATGTTCTCTGCTCCCAGCTTTACAGAAGACTTGTGTAAAGGCCAACTGCTTAGTCTGAATGTCATGAAGAAGAATGTAGCAAATATGGTCACCCCTTCATATTTTAGCTTCCTAGAGAAACCTGGTACTACATCAAACAGATATTTATCTTGGATGCTGTGGGAAGGGCATTTTAGTGCATGGAGCAGTGCCTGAAATCTGACATGACTACAGAAAATGGACTGATGATCTGTAGCAAATGAAGGTCTGTCAATCAGATGAAATGTCCGACTCTGCTGAACTAAATGAGCTTGTTTATCACTGTAATTATATAGCCTTACAACAATAAGGTATTACATACACATGTCTTACTCAGTGCCAGGAACTGCTCCGCAGAAACCCAGTAAATTTAATTACAAGAGGAGGAAAAAAAGATCCCTCTATTTCATGATCCACCCAACCCTGCAATGATTACTCCAGGGAAATTCCCACTGGAGCCAAGCAGATGGTTCCTACCTTGTTGTACGCCCAACTTATTTTCTTTTAAGCTATGAAGTGGTTTACAATGCCATTTTTCTCTGGAGCTGCCTTGCATTTGGCAGGCTTCTGACTGTGTGTGAATTTCTTTTTATTGTATATGTGAATGGATTTCTTGGGTTCTTTTTTACCCTAAACAACAAATCCCACTTTGGTTTCTTATAAATAAGGACATGAATCAGACAAGTCTCTAGTCCAAACATGGTTTCAACAAGATGACTCCCATTGACTTTGTTGCAAGGGAGTTAATAATCAGATTTAACATCTCTGAGACATGTCCCTGGTGCATTTCCAGAAACATCCGTGTTGACTCTTAAAGACTTATCTATGGGTCAATGTTGTGTATTTCTGCTTCTGAGCAATCCCTCACTCCCTTTCTGCACAGATATGTAAGTTTGCAGCAAACCTGAACAGATGTTAGTTGGATGAGGGAGCTGTCTGCTTGTTCTGTGCCTGCTGGGAACCTACATTGGTCCAGAGGGCAGGATGAAATCCACCTGTGATACTCTCCAAGGCAAACTTTGCCCTTGTATCAGGAGCCAGCTCAAGCCCTACTCACTGTTCAAGGGTTTTACTCAGGGCAGAAGTGCGGTACTGTATTGTTCTCAGCATAAAGGTGAATTTCTGCTCTTTCTCCTTTCTTCTTACCATCCCAGGCTAACAGGGCTCTCACAAGTATCATAGAGGTTTTGTAAAACTGATGAACACTGATGACATCTCTTGAGAAACTTTTCTTCAAGTCAAATCTCTCTAAAACTAGAAGCAACCAGATTAAAGGCTGCACCTAAATTGGCAGTGTCTGGTCAGGGAATGGTATATACTTTATCTGATTTGAGACTATGTAGCTCCAAGGAGTTCTTTAAAGAAAGATAAATCATTAATCCCCACAATCAGTTCAGAGCAGCCAGAAAAGAAGATAAAGTTCTTGTGTCTTTGTGCCACACATACCTCCAGGCATCTTCTAACAGATTTCTCTGCAGTCTGAATTCAGCTCTCTGCTTCAGAGTCAGAGACTCAGAGGGAAGCTGTGTTTGAAAGCAAAGAAAATAGCTGAAACCTCTCATGAGATATAATTTAAAATGGATGTTGTTGGGGGGAAAAAGAAGTTATTTGCAAGCATTATGGTGTAGTTTTTCTCTGATATCCATTAAAAGCACACACAATACCTGGATGACTTAACCTGTGCCCATTACTTATTGTAACTTATTTTTCTCCAGAGTGAATGCCTGAATTCAAATCTTCCATTTATTGCTAAGTGCACTTCTGGGAAGGGTAAATAGAACAGCAAAGGCCTGGGTCCCCGGGCAAGAAGCACACAGCAATCAAAACCCAGAAAGTAGAAAAGTGACTTTAAGTGTCATCTTTGCTCCCTGGGCCTGGGCTGGCTGTATAAGGCTGGCCCCAGCAGAAGTGAGACGACCCCAAAGCCTGCTCCCTCCTCCAATAATTTGCTTCCATCTCTCATTTTTTACTGTGGAATAAAGAACCACCCCTTTGCAGGCTTTGGGAATTAAAACATTTGCCCAGGAATGGCTCCAGCACAGTGATTTGTGTGGCGCAGTGTTTGTGTGATGCAGTGATCTGCGTGATGCAGTGATTTGCGTGATGCAGCGATTTGCGTAATGCAGTGACTTGCCACACAGCACCTTTAATGCAGAATTACTGCAATGATCAAAGCAAGTTGAATCAGCTCAGTGGTTTATACATGTTTGCATCCTCTTCTGCCTCCTGTACTAAGCCAGGATGTCTCCTTCACTTTGGACAGCAATGATGCAGGGAAATCCAATAATAGCTCTGTGTCCAGCCTTCCCCCAGGCAAGTTTTCACCCTCATCCTTCAATGGGAGGACAGATGGAAATACCAGTTAGGAGTGGGAGATGCTGCCAACTCTCAGAAGCCCATTGAGGGAAGGGTTTCTGAGAGAAGGTCATCCTTTCTATCTGTTTCCTGCCTCAGGAACAAGCTCAGAAGGTTTGCAAGAACATTTATGAGTGTGTGCCTATGAACTGAAGCTTGGCCTACCAGCACCATACAAGGCTGTTGCTTCAGCTGCTGACCCCAAGCCCAAAGCACAGCTGATTTTAAAGACATGATGGTGATTCTCTGACACACAAGCATCTGGTCTGGCTCCGCTATCATTTTATGCTGGACAGACAACATGAGGCCTTCTGGGGAAAAACAAGTGCACTGTGTTGCTGAATCTCACAAACCCCACAGTTTTCAGTGTTAAAACAGTTGGACTTGGAAGCTAAATTTGAGTGAATTCTTCTGAGGAGTAAAGGAGATCCTTTTAGTTGTCTGAACCATCAAACGGTACTTAAAAGAATGAGAGAAAAGTCTCACAAGTCTTGTTTAATGCAAGCTGCTATTCTAGGTTTCACTCCTGCCCCAGCTGGTATTTCCTGCTCTCCAAAACACAGGGGAAAGCTGAGGCATTATTTATTGGGATTTATCTGAAAGAGGAATCCTTAAACTCTGCTATGGCATGAGCACAGGTGCCTGGAGGAGCTGCTACCTGCCCAGGAGTGTGTGCTGCACTGACAGCCCTGCCGAGTGAAGAGCAGAGGCTGCTATTCCATTAATCTATCTCAGCTGTGTCCAAGACAAATCTAATACAAGCTTTATCTTTGAGCATTTAAGTGGGGAAAAGCCTTGCTCTTGTTTTCTGCACAAGAAGTGCGCTGCCAGCAGCTGGATCTGCCACTTACAATAACTGTTCCACTATGGCTGAAAAATAACATGAATTCAACCATCAAATCACAGGTTCCTTTTCGAGTCACTCCCTCCCACTGCCAGTATTGAATGGGCAGGTTCCCATCTTCACTTTCTAAGTTCAGCAGTTTGCAACAGTTTCTCTCTTCCAACTCTTTGCCCCTCAAGCTCTTTTGGACTGAAAAAGCTCTAAGCTCCTTGCAGTTCATTCACTGGGGCTCCCAGCTTGGCAGAGTACCAGACTGATGCCGGGATGGCCATGGCCATGGGATTTTTTTAAGGACGTTTAGTTCCTACCATCTGTCTGTTGGCTCAACTCTAGGAAATTTAGATTGTGTTGCCTTCCCAAAGTTGTTTTTTCCCCCTTGGACTGCTGTCAGGATATGCAATCTGTCTCTGTGAGTGTTCCAGTGAGACAATACTCGACATGCAGTAAAATGTCTCTGATTCCTACATGTGTGACTATTTCTTAATAGCAGGTGAGGATACTGGCGCATTACCATGCACACCACGTGAAAGGCAAAGAGCACAAAGAGGTTCCAAACTTTTAATGGGGATTAAGTGTATTTTAGGAACTGTGTAACAACATTTGTTCTGCTAGTTCCTCATTTTGTACGTTAGACCAGGTTGGTTGGTCAAAGTGTGGAAATGAGTTGCTGTGCTGCCACTCATCTGGACTGGCGCTTTCCACAGTGGGGACATTCCACTCAGCTGTGAAGACAATGCAGAAAAAATAGGGGCAACTGCACTGTTCCTGGGTTCCTCTTGCTTGTGTGTAACACAGTTATACCCCACTTTCAGTTTCATATTTGTTTTCCCCTGAGATGTTTTGGAAGGAAGTGGTATTTCACTGATGCTCCAGTACCCCTCCCCATGAGCCTAGTTTTGCCCCTCATTGTTAGACAGCCAGATAGTCTATAATAACACTTAGATATGAACCTCAGAGTCAGCACCTTGGGCACCTGATCCATTCTGACACTGGGCATATGTATATACCCCATTAAAGGTTTAAACTCAGGAGTGGTTTATGAACCATTCCTGTGAGAACAGGAAAACTCCACTACAAGAGTGGATCAGAGAATGCAAGTCTTCTTAACTGAGCTGCTCTTATGGAACTTCTGCTTTTGTGAAGCTTGGGATACATCTGAACCGGCGTGTATTTAGTGGTCCTGTTTTTAGATAGGACTTTTAAGAGTTGAACATTCCTAGGGATGAATCTGAAGGTATGACAGATTCTGTCTGTTTTGTCGAATAGATTATGAGCCCACCAACATTTAAGATATGATTTTAGACTCTACTTGAGGGGCCACCTAGACTTGGATTAAACCTTTTACCTTACAAGGTTTATTTACTTTACAGACCCTAAAAATATTACATTGATAATGTGTTTCTGGATATAACCCATACGAAAGAGACATGTAGTTTATAGAATGAAACCATAAAGAAGCCCGACATCGTGGGAGTGCAGCTGGTTAATATCCCTGTTCTTGTCTAATTGACAGGTTTAAAAAAATACTGTCTTAGCTAGAAAATACAATCATTACTTAAACAAAACAGATCTTCCCCGTCTTACTTGATTACAGGGCTCACATTTTGTATATACAGCTGAAGTCCAACTAAATTATCTTTGAGTTTAACTGACTGCAGGTCTTCTGCAGAGAATGGTGATAAATCGGCACAGATAAAAGCTGGATGTTTTCAGTTTCAGCAAGAATTAGTTATGTTTTTTAAAGTGGGAATAACAACAAAGAAGCACAAATGAGACAATGTAGGATTTAGATAAATTTAGGGTTACGGCAGCTCCCTTGCCCTTCGCCAGTGTAATGAATAATTTAAAGTCAAATTTAGGGGCACTCCAGGACTAAAGTATTGCATTATCTAATTTCTGTTGTTACTCTGAAGTGTAAGCAGCGAGCTTATTAAATATGAATGGGGTAATCAGACAAATTCTATGACTGTGTGCGTGAGCTTCTCATTAATGTTTCACAAAGAAGCATCAAGAAAGACTAAATAGACTGCACTGGATTTAAAAGTAATAAATATACTCTAGAAACAAAGTAACTTAATGACCTTCCTAGGAACAAAAGGGCTTAAACCAAAAGGACAGTCATGCAGAGTATCCTTATTGAAGCAATAACTCAAGTAGATGATCTTTTGTGCATCTCTGGTCACCTCCTGATTATCATTTGCCAAAACATCGTTGCCACAGTACAGTCATTTAGTGCTTATTTTCAATGCTACATTTATGCACTGGAAGCCTCAGCCATCACAGCCTGCCATGATTTTATGACAGCACAAGATGATTGCTGTAAACTGGCTTCTTACTAGGACATAGAACATACCTTCAAGCCAAGTTAGCAATTAGGGCATGATTTTGAGCATCCTTTACCTCTCACTGACATCAACAGCGAACACCTCTGGGATCACGCTCTTCAGCTGTGTAAGGGAATACTGCTTCAAAGTGAACTTCTGAGCTAGAAGAAAAGAATATATTGGCCTTTTTTTTTCAGCTTTCCAGGAAGGTGTTTTCAGTATCTAACAGAGGAAAACATTCTTTAATTTAGCTTACTTTTTTACATTTGATATTGGATGCACTGACTCACATTCAGAAGTGGAATGTGAATCAGGATACCAGGAACCAGAGGTTCAAATTAAACAAAATCAGTTTAAGTGGAAAAACCCAGACTGACTTTGTAGGTGACACCTGACTTCCAGTTCTAGCAAATAGTCTGTTTTTCTGAGCAAAGACATATCTGAATAAACTTCTTACTATAATTTCCCCATATGATATAGTCTTATTGCAATATAAACCATTATATGTATATAATGTTGCAAAATAAAACAGGCAATGAGAAAAGATACAAATACATGAAAACATGGAAGAAATGTCAGAAAACTGGCAAACACTTCACTCCATTTTACCTAATTATTTCAAAGAAAAGTATAGGATTTCAGATATGACAGACCAAACCACAGTCTCTTCTTAAGGTTGCTCATTGTCTGTGATCAAGGTATGGGATGGGATAACGCAGATGGAGTGGAATATTGATCGAAGTATGTGTGCTGGTCAAAATATTTATTACTTTGTTCACACAGACATGGTAGATGTGGAATATCATTTTAATGATTGCAACCCAGAATAAAAAAGCAGAACACTCACATCTTTTTGATCTCCTTATTTTTGATGGGGTATCTGTAAAATCAGCCTTTCTGCTCTCTGCCATTTTAAGGTCAACTTCATGAAAGCACAAAGCAGACATTATCAAGTTAATCTTACAGTTGGCAATTAGCATCTTTACAGACTCCAAAGCCTAAACAATTAGAAGTTGAATAATTTATAGCAAATGGAACAATTTATGTCAACAGTATTATAACACGCATTAGAAATATACTGCACTGCCTGGAGCTGCTCGGTTATTGATTCTGGAGCTCTCATTAGTGATGCAGTTGGCAGATCCCACCCTTGGGCAATGGCTACTTCTGTTTGTCTCCACTTCGGGATTAATTGGAACTAATCCATGGTAACTTGCACTTATTTAGGGTGAGATCCTGCCAATAAAAGCAGAGGTGCACTGTGCCTGTTCTCATGCCAGCAGGTTATCTTCCAGGCAAAACTTGCCAGAATGGCCACTGACTCCTCTGGCCAGTGAACACAGCAAACACCTTCTCAGCTCCAGTTTCCTTCTTGGGACAACAGATACCAGATCCACAGCTTTGACCTTCTTGTCATAGGTATTTGCTTGGGCTGGTGACATTCATAAGCCTCTCACAGCAAGGAAGGTGTTAAGCAAGGCATATATTAAGCAGCAGTTGAAAGAGGTGAATGATCAGATAGAAGATGAATATGGGCAATGTGTCTTTGAAACAGTTTAAGCCAAAAGAATTGAGTCTTTCTAGGGAACAAAACAAAGAAGGCTCTTGGAGAGAACTGTCAGGTTAGAGATAGGTTGAGAAAGGCCAATTTCTGCCTGTGTGTGGGATGATGGTTGTGGGGATGTCTCCAGCTAGAGGAAAGATTTATGGATTGAGGTCACATCTGCTGGGAGGTCATCTACTTATGTTCCCACTCTTCTTGGCAGGAAGAACCTGAGATGCTTAGCCACTGACCTTTGTAGGGTTTCTGAACAGCCCTTCTTATTCAGGGCAAGGAGAGATATTTCTTTCTTCTTAAGAACATAGAGTACATGAGAAAAGACCTTAATGTGGGGTGAACTTTCATCTCTGTGCTTCTTCTAACTGCCTCTTGCAGAAACAATTTTCAGCTGGCTGTTTACTTCCTTGCTGTGAGTCACCCAGCATGGGCCCTCCTTGGAAGGGTACTTGTCAGACTGGAAGAAAAGACTAGTAAGCAAATAATGATGTCTGCTATCCTACTTTTGCAGAGAATTATCCCTTTCCCCAGTAATATCACTTGTCCAGTAGCCCCCCTAAAAGCATCTCGCAGTGGAAGATGGAGGATGCAGGGAGAAAGAGAACAGCTATCATGCATCAGGCAGCTTCACTTGCAATTCATGAAGTTCCAGGCAGTCAGGAAAGTGCAGAGAAAGAACAGAAAGCACTACAGCAGGTCGTGTCATGCCATGCTATAAAACCATCGCATGGCCATATTTTAACTGCTTAATGAAATACTGGTCACCCCATATCAAGAAGGATGTTGTACAATCTCAGAATAGATGGGGAAGATAATTACAGTTCTAATGAAGATTATAGCCACCAAATAGCCTCTGTCCAAGGAGTGACTAAAGAGCTTTGGAAAAACTTAATAGGATTCTTCACATTGAGAAGAGACAGGCAGGGAGAGAGCAAGATATGATTTAAGGCCTTTCAAATCAAGAGAGAGATGGTCAAAGTAAATGAGTGAATTTTTCATTTTTCATTGTACTAGGATCAGGAGGTGCCCAGTGCTAGACAAGGTAGCTTGAAATAAAGGACAGAATAAATAGGACTCCTCCATACAACCTCCAACTAACTTGAGAAAGTCATTGCCACAGAGTAAAAGCTGAATGAAGATATGGCTTCTAAGGTATTAGGCAGATTAGACAACAGCAGGAAGATCCACTGATAATGGTTAAATACGACCATTATAACATTCAAGCTTTGGTTAAAAATACCTCCAACTGCTGACAATGGGAAGCTGGGAGGGGTTTTGGAAAAGAAACTCTTTACTCTCCTCAAATGGGTGCTTCATAGGCTTTAGCCAAGAAAATTACACAGTATTTATCTAACTTTGATGTGAGTTTAATGCTAGATGTTGAAGGTGGCTCTTTTCTGGGGGGTACAATCTCTTCCTTCACTTGAATAGGTGAGGAAAGCGCAGGTATGAGGGTAGCTCAGGTATTCTCTTTTCTGCACATCCATCATAAAATGTTAAACAGAGTCTATGTGGTGGAGACCTCATAGCAGCCTTCCAGCATCTGAAGGGGGCTATAGGGATGCTGGGGAGGGACTCTTCATTAGGGACTGTAGTGATAGGACAAGGGGTAACGGGTTCAAACTAAAACAGGGGAAGTTTAGATTGGATATGAGAAAGAAATTCTTTACTGTAAGGGTGGTGAGGCACTGGAATGGGTTGCCCAGGGAAGTTGTGAATGCTCCATCGCTGGTGGTGTTCAAGGCCGGGCTGGACAGAGCCCTGGGTGGCACGGTTTAGTGGGAGGTGTACCTGCAGGGGGTTGGAACTAGATGATCTTAAGGTCCTTTCTAACCCTAACTATTCTATGATTCTATATGCTAACAAGATGAGAATGAGTTGCCAAAGAGCTGATTATTAATGCATTTATGCTGAAACTGTATAAAGCCAGTTGAGAAAAGAGGTGTAATTTTGAACAACTGATGAAGCTACTGATCTATTTTTTCTCCTGTCTCCCAGTATCTCCAAATCAAGATTGAATGTTTTTAAAGAAAACACTCCAGTTCAACTCATATTGCTCCATTTATTTTCTAGCCACAGCATTAGCAGCCTCTCAGCTTTAATAGTGTCTGGGTCCTTTTAACCTAATGTTCTGAATTTACAGAGGGGCAGATTGGACTTGAATTGTCCATATAAACCATCCCCCATGTGATGCCTCCTTCCATACGCACATCTGGTGAGTTCTTCGCTGTTCCTAATTAGGATACAGCTTCTTGGAAAACCAGTTCTTTGACAGAAACTGTAGCAAGAAACTGTGCAAATTTAAATGAGAACTGAGGATCCCACTGAGACTTTTATTAGCAACAAAATCAAATATCTGCAAAATGTATTTTGTTTTTATTCCCCTCAGCATCACTGATCTTCTGATTCCACACCATGCTGAGTCCTCTGTCATTACAGACAGACCTAGGCACGTATCAGAGATTAAAAGTAACTTTTCAGTCCATAATAGATCTGTCTTCACTTACTTATGCAACTTGTTCAGAAAGGGTCCATAAGGAGCAATTGAAATCATATCTGTATCAGATTTCTCCATAGCTCTACACCATTTGTGACCTACCAGTGGTCAGGAAAAATTGCTTTTCTCTTATTTAGCTAACTGCCAGAACTGCATTTCACTTAAAAAAGGAATAGCTAAAAACATTTGGATCTTACTGTATTTTGTCCAGTTCAACTCAAATTGAAACTATAAAACCCTAACCAAAACCTCTTCTTGTCTAAACTACTCCTAATTCAAAATAATCCCTCTAATAACAGAGAAGCCAGGATAAAAGTCTAAAGAAAATATTCCTAAAATTAAACAAAGCCTAGACTCAAAATCTGAATTGGTGAAAACCCGAAATGCCAATCTTGCCTGATTAAAATGCAAAAATCTGCTCATGGAATACCTGTGCTGTAGAAACCTTTTCTCCTGCGGAGAATGACTAACAAAGATTGCTAATCCCAGGATGAGTGTATGCCATGGGTAGTTACAGCTTTCCCTTGCATACAGTAACTGCCATTCTTTTTTCAAAACTGCTGCTATTCGACAAGATACTGAAGAAGCTACTTTTGTTCAGAAGAACCACTCACACGTGACGAATTATGTGCTTCGTGCCCATCCAGATGAACTAACAAGTTGAAGAGTTATTTATCTACTCCTGATTATCCAAACAGGTGGAACAGTTAGAGGGGAAAAAAATCTATGTATTTAGGGCTTTGATAGCTCCTATTACAGACAAAATTCCACTAGCTGACAAGAGAGCAGTTTACATGACTATGACCTAAACTTCCAAACAGCTGCAGCTCTTTGCTTTTATGGAAGAACATGAGCCATGATTGACTTCCTTGCAATTATTTGCTCTGATTTGGATACAGTCGATAAAGCTGGAATCATAAAGGGAAAATAAATACAGAAATGGCCTTTTTCTACTGAATCTATTTTAAAAGCTGTAATGCAGCACCATTTTCTTCTGCATTGTGGTCTGTGAGCATTATATCAGCCTGAAAGCGCACAAAGAAGTGAGCATCTTTCTGGAGAAAAGTAGAAGGAAATGTTGCATCTCTGTTCTGCACAAGCAAGTTTTCTTCTCTTTTGCAACAGCCCTCATCTGCTGTTTGCATGTACCACAGCTACTACCCATTATCTCTATAAAGCATAATTGCACCAGATTCGCAAGGCATTGCTTTAGATAATTCCAGTGACCCAAGTGGAGGATTTGTCCTGCCTCTACTAGACCTGTCATGTTCCATGCATAAAGCAACATCGTCCTTTCAGCCATTTCCTGAGCCTCTTTATTAAGGTTGCAAATAAAGTCAGTAACTCTAAGCATGCTTTTGGTTGTTGTGGATGCTGGCTTGGCTAGGAATTGTTGGGAGATAAACATCTCTTTTCAAATAGGCTACTGAGCAGATGGTAATGACTTTTAATCACAAGCAACATGAGGCAAATCTGAAATAAAGCAAATCTGAAATAGTTTGGTATATAATCCCCACCATTTTGAATGCTGAATAACCTTGCCCCATGAAGAGAGCCATGTGTGATTTACGTACACATAAACTTCCAGCTAGCTAAAACACTGACAGTCATTAATAGCTTTTCACAATTCTTGTTTTGGGCCATTATCCAATGCCCACCGAAGTCAAAGCAAACATCTTTGTAAGCCTTCAAAGACTCCATCTGCTGCAGTAACAAAGTGCTGGGGTTTAATTGCTGATGCGGAAGTTTGGAAGACCTATAAGGACTTCCTACTCAATACTAAATATAAGAGTAGCGGGTGGTTTCTTCAGACACCTGAAACCCTGTCCTAAAAAAAAAAAAGAGAAAAAGAAGAAAAGAAAAAGAAAAGTATAAAAAAGCTTTTTGCAGTTTGTGGGAACAGAGTACTGGGGGTCAGACACCGACTTTCAGCTCATGCCCTATGGCTACGTGAGGTTGATTACATCATTTTAAACAATTCCCTGCTTAGGTCAGTCCTGAGAAGACAGCACAGGGATTTTTTTCACAGGCCCCATCTGCCACTGCATTACTGGAGAGCAGAGGTGCTCTTTGCATTAAGGATGTCTTAATGCCAAGAGCAGAGTTCTCATTTCTGCATAATCTCCCTCTGATCCGTCACGATGTTTTCAGAAGTCTGCTGACCCAACGATGCTGCTGCCCATGACGGTGTGACAGGTTTGCATTTCAGGGCTTGGGCTGCAATCTGCTCGCTTGGAAAGTTACCAACACCATTAATAGCCATGTTTAAATAGTTTTGCTTTAGCCTGCTTACACAGCAATGTGCATTTAATCCCTTTTTAGTAGGGAACTGGCAAGAATGGTTTTCAAAACCATTAGCCTGACTAAACCATGCCTGCAGCACAAACTCCATGATGGTATCCAACATGTCTTCCACAGCTCTGCTGGACTTTAACACCATGTAAATCAGCAGCAACTTTCTCATAGACCTTTCACCTAAGTGTGGCTTCCGGAGAAGGGCTCTGACACTTCCATGTCCTGCAAAGACATGGAAGCTGTACCACTCACCAGTGAATCCACCCTGGAAGCAAATGCTGCGCCCTTGCATCCTTCCATCTCCAGATTACAGCCATGCAGGTGAGATGTAAGCAAATAAGGTGCCAGACTGTGTGAAAAACTTCCTCCCTGTGAGGGTGCTGAGGCGCTGGCACAGGGTGCCCAGAGAAGCTGTGGCTGCCCCATCCCTGGCAGTGTTCAAGGCCAGGTTGGACGGGGCCTGGAGCAAGCTGCCCTAGTGGAAGGTGTCCCTGCCTGTGGCAGGGGTTGGAAGTGGATGAGCCTTAAGGTCTCTTCCAACCCAAACCAGTCTGGGGTTCTATGCTTAATAACACGCACAGAGGTGTGCAGGGAGGCTGGTGGGCATTGCTGGTGGCAGGCAGCCTTTGCCCATCTCACGGATGCAGTGGTGGCAGCCTGCAGACCGAAGCGGTGGGCCCATGCGGCCGCTGTGGAAGGCGTGAGCAGGTAGGCAGCGAGCCGCTGTCTTCAGCACAGGCTGAAGAACCACACAGAGACCTCGATCCTGCGCTGTACAGAGACAGCATCGACTCGAGCAGGAAGATTTGCTTCTCTCAAGCTCTGGGGAGAACTAGGTATGTGCATAGCCCTTCGCTAACCATGCGTTTATTTCCCTGTAACAGCGCCTCTTCATGGTTTCATCTACAGGCTCCTACAAATAAACGAAACGCACGAACGAAACACCCAAGCTCTCGGTGCCTTGCTCGAGCACAGCTTGATGCTTAAATGCCCGCAGGAGGGGGGTATAGCACAGGTCGCTCCGGGGTCCCCGCCTCTCCCCACGGGTCCCCTCACGGCCCGCACGCCGCCGGACTACATTTCCCAGCGGCCGCCGGGCGGGGAGGAAGGCGGGTGGTTGTGGCGGGCCGGCGGCTGGGCCTACCGGGAGGCGGCATGGCTGCGAGGGAGGCGGGCGGCGTGGTGCTCGGCAGGGCGGCCGAGAAGCTCTTCTCCCTCAGCGGGCTGTTCGCCGTGTACAAGCCCAAGGGGCCCACCTCTGCCGGCGTGCTCAACCTCCTGAAGGAGAAGCTGCTGGCAGGTAGGCGCCGGGCGCGGGCCGGGGGAGGAGCGGTGCAGCACACGCTCCTCGAGGTGGGCATGGAGAGCCGAGGTGGGGTGTCGGTGGTAAAGTGAGGCAGTCGTAGCAGGGAGGTGCTCGGAGTCCCAGGGCAGGAGCAGGGTGGCCTGAAGTGAACATGCGTTTAGTCCTCGAGCGCTCTGGGGGGGGGGGGGTCCCGCCCCGGCCCGGCTGTGGGATGGGTGCCCCAACCACAGCCCCTGTCGAGCCACTGCACCCTGTTTCTGAGCCCTGGTATGGCTCGGACTGGGGGACGGAGCCATTCCTGCGTACGTTCTGGCTCTCTGCATGGAGCTGCTGCTTCCCTGCGAGACTCAGTGTGTTGGTTACACCGCGTGACTACACTAAGGCCGTATTCACCGCTTGCTTATTTGGGGCAGGCATGTGGTATTGCCTGTGGTACGGCGTGATGTGAGCCTTCATTGTGAATGGGATAAGATTTGCACTAGCAGAAGGCTTCGGTCCTGCGGTGCACAGCACAGGGGGTCCCAGATCGCTTGGAGAGCTGTTGGGCATACTGCCCGGGACAGCGTGCGCCCATCTGCCAGAATGGGTGTCAGCGCTTCAGCACAGCACTGGCAGGATGTGCTGCTTCCGTCCCACTGCTTATTGCTATTAAAAATACAATAAATACCACCAAAAGAGTGAAAACCACGTTTGTTGAGGAGTTTGAAAGTCCTGAAGTCCTGGGACACTGCAGAAACTGCTTTTTGTGAATACGGGTAGCCCCAGCTGTCAGTTACTGGGGGTCATTGCAAAGTTTGAGGGACTATGGCCTAGATCCTCTTTATAAAGGGTATGTGGATTTGATAATCTAATCTGGGCTTTTGGGCACTTGCTGATGAAGAGAGAACCAACTTTCCTATTGGTAAGTGCTTATTCAGGCTGATTTACTCTGTAGTGAACTGTAGTGTAGGCATGGACTTCAATTCAGCTTTGCTTGGAAGAGATTTAGCTGGATCGTATCTGATTCCCTGATGTGAAAGACATAATGGAGGAATATTTAATAAAGTGGGTAAGGGATCTTAGGGCGTTTGTCATATTTAATAATAACAATAAATAAGGGGCCTTGAACTCTGCAAAGGTCCTGGAGTTGTCAGCTGCATAGGAAGTGTGGTGGGTTGAGGTGCTGTGGCAGCTTGAAAGCAGCAGTGAGCAAGTTCAGTTCGTTGCAGGGTTTCCATAGGGCTGCGTACATGTGAATAAACATGACCCATGACGTGCAAGTAAATACAGTAAGAATTGCTCAGATTATGTAGCATTCAGTTTGTATATATTAGATGATTTTGGGAGCTCTGCTGCAAGTTCTTAAGTGCTTTGTTAGTGAAACTTCACAGGTGAACTCTCCACCAGGTTTTCTAGTGGTATTTTCTGAACATCCATTTATAACAGTACATAAGACTTGATTAGAATCTAAGTGAATAGAGCTTGCAAATTGTTTGAGGTTGGGAGTAGATTTAGATGAATCTAAATTATATATATATATATATGTATATATATATATATATATGCTGTCTTATTCAGGACAGCAATTTCTGCACTACTGATTCATAGTTTAAATAATTGATATTTATATTCTTAGCAGACTGGAAATATGTGCTATTTTCCCTATGTTGTAGGGTTATCCTATAATGCTTCCTTTCAATTTCTGTTTGCAGAAGCTGGCATGCAAACAAATACGAACAAAAGAAATCAGGTTTTGAAAATTGGACATGGTGGAACTTTGGACAGTGCAGCTGAAGGAGTTCTGGGTAATGTAAAATATAAATGCAGTCATCAAAGGGTGATTTCGGGGAACATTTTCATGCCTACATGAAATCAGAGGTGGAGGAACAATTTGAGGTATACGTGGCAGGCTTTCTGGTGTTGGGGGAACGACAGGTGATTGTGGTCTGGGTTAAATTTCTTCATATGCTTTTACATGTTGGTTTTTTTTTAACAGAAGTCTATGTTCCCTATCCCCAACTCCTGAAATAACCTGTGAGTTATTACATGAACATAAAGACTCTTGTGTAATGAATTCTAAATTACCTCAAAAATTGATGGCTTTTTTTTTTTTCTTAAGCTGAGGATTAATAGTCAGCATAATTTCCTAAAGTATTTGTTCTTAAACTAATGCTTTTCTGGGATTTTGAGGGAGCCTTTTGGGTTGTAATACTCACCAAATGAAAGATGTATAAGAGCAATTCAGCTGCTACTTTTTTAAGGCTCAGCACAGAAAGAGTTTTTGCTTCCTGTCCTGTCTTGCTTCATAAAGAAGAGTCATCAGAGAGATTTCATCTTTTAATTTTGATAGCAGTCAATCAATCCATTGATCAAATTCCTTTGTTTTACTAAGGAACAGGATGTGCCAATTGCTGGTGTTGAAAACTCAGCTGTGGCTGTGACCACTGAGCTGAATTATTCCCATATCATGTATTGTCACCAACAGTTCTGTTTATAAGTAACATGCAGACTACACCTTGCTTAACTTATAGCCTTGTAGCTCTACGTGGCTAGAAGAAGTAGCAGCAATACTTTTTTGGTATTGAAAGGCAACAGGTACAACTATGAGTATATACTGAAAGTAAATCCACTTTTTGAACGTTCAGAAGGAGCTGTGCTTCAAGGGCAGGTTGTTTTCATGAAGGGGGTTGCTAGTGGAGGCCTATAGGCTGGTAATTGTTTTTCTCTGTCACCTGTGAACATTGCAAACTGTAACATTCTTGGGTTAGAAGTACCTACTATCTCATTTTGTTTCAATTTCCTGTAATGTGTGGCTGCTCACTGGAGAATACGGTGTGTACTGCTGAAGCGGACATTTTCCTTCTACACAGATGTTCCCTTTGAGGATGTTACTGCTTATTGTGGGAAGTCAACAGCATTGATCCAGAGGAAAAGAAAAATCACTGATGTGTCTTAATTGCTTCTCCTACTGCTGTCTGATATCCAGCAGTCTCCAAAGCCTGCTTCTGTGGCATGGCAAAAAGTACTTGGGCTTGATGTGCTTGGTAAAGACAGAGAAGTGCATCACCTTAATATGCTATGGATTGATCATTCCAGTGCCATACAAAACACACACAGGAAAATCAGTAGTAGGTAGATTGGAAAGGACAAAACTGGAGAGGACTGGGAAAGGGAATGTGCCCAAATTTCTTGTGGGTTTGGGTACGATATTGAGGAGACTGGAGAACACAGCAGAAGCCAGTTACTCAGATAGGGATGGATAGGGTGGTGGGGCACAAAGTTTTCTTTCCTCATGGTCAGTAGTACAATAGTATTTATTTTCTGAAACCTCTAACCTTTCTTGATCTATACTGGCTGTTTCCCAGATTTTATGTACTGCATATCTATAACTTTGGTCATGGGAACTAGTGAAATAGTTGATAGAGAGTCTTGCTTAGCGTGCCAAATGTACCACGAATAACTGAGCTGTGCTTTTCATCTGGAAATAGACTTTTATATTTATTTTTCACTGACAGCAAGTGCAGATGAGGAAGGACCTTGGAGACAGAGGTTGGTGATGAATGACGTGTGAGTGAAAGGCAGCTTAGAGACCAGGTGGTATTGGTGGCCTCACACTGGTAGGAGCCTGAAGCGACTGCTAACTGAGGGAGAATCTTTTGTCCTTCCCCATCTGTGGCTTTTGTTGCATTTGGAAGGTGGTGGGAGCTAGGATTCAACTTCTACTTCTCAACGTTAGGTCTCATATTGTAAGATACAAAAAGCAAGGAACTGTAGAATCATAGAATCACAGAATAGTTAGGGTTGGAAAGGACCTTAAGATCATCTAGTTCCAACCCCCCTGCCATGGGCACGGACACCTCCCACTGAACCATGCCACACAAGGCTATGTCCAATCCAGCCTTGAACACCGCCAGCGATGGAGCATTCACAGCTTCCCTGGGCAACCCATTCCAGTGCCTCACCACCCTTACAGTAAAGAATTTCTTCCTCATATCCAATCTAAACTTCCCCTGTTTAAGTTTAAAACCATTACCCCTTGTCCTCTCACTACAGTCCGTAATGAAGAGTCCCTTCCCAGCATCCTTGTAGGCCCTCTTGAGATATTGGAAGGCTGCTATGAGGTCTCCACGCAGCCTTCTCTTTTCCAGGCTGAACAGCCCCAACTTTCTCAGCCTATCTTCATATGACCAGTCCCCTGGTCATCCTCCTGGCCCTCCTCTGGACTTGTTCGAACAGTTCCATGTCCTTTTTATGTTGAGGACACCAGAACTGCACACAATACTCCAAGTGAGGTCTCAGGAGAGCAGAGTAGAGGGGCAGCATCACCTCCCTCGACCTGCTGGTCACGCTCCTTTTGATGCAGCCCAGGATACGGTTGGCTTTCTGGGCTGCAAGTGCACACTGCTGACTCATGTTCATTTTGTCATTGACCAACGCCCGCAAGTCCTTCTGCTCAGGGCTGCTCTGAATCTCTTCTCTGCCCAACCTGTAGCTGTGCCTGGGATCGCTCTGACCCATGTGTAGGACCTTGCACTTGGCATGGTTAAACTTCATCAGGTTGGCATCAGCCCACCTCACAAGTGTGTCAAGGTCCCTCTGGATGGCATTCCTTCCCTCCAACATATCAACCGAACCACACACCTTGGTGTCATTGGCAAACTTGCTGAGGGCGCACTCAATCCACTGCCCATGTCACCCACAAAGATGTTGAGCAAGACTGATCCCTGAGGGACACCACTCGTTACTGGTCTCCAGCTGGACATTGAGCCATTGAGCACTACACTTTGCGTGTGGCCATCCAGCCAGTTCTTTATCCACCGAGTGGTCCACCTATCAAATTGATGTCTCTCCAACTTAAGAGACAAGGATGTCATGTGGGACAGTGTCAGACGCTTTGCATCAGTCCAGGTAGATGACATCAACTGCTCTACCCCTGTCCATCAGTTCCGTAGCCCCATCATAGAAGGTAAATTGGTCAGGCAGGATTTCCCCTTAGTGAGGCCATGCTGACTGTCACCAAGCACCTTGTTGTTTTTCATGTGCCTCAGCATGCCTTCCAGGAGAATCTCCTCCAAGATTTTGCCAGGCACAGAGGTGAGACTGACTGGTCTGTAGTTCCCCGGCTCATCCATTTTCCCCTTCTTGAAAATGGGGGTTATATTTCCCTTTTTTCCAGTTGTCAGGAACTTCACCTGACTGCCACGATTTTTCAAATATGATGGACAGTGGCTTAGCAACTTCATTTGCCAGCTCCTTCAGGACCCAAGGGTGGATTCATCAGGTCCCATGGATTTGTATATGTTCAGGTTCCTAAGATGATCTCAAACCAGATCCTCTCCTACAGTGGGTCCAAGGTCTTCATTTTCACAGTCCCTGCGCCTGCCTTCGAAGTCTTGGGTGGTGTGGTCAGAGCATTTTCCGGTGAAGACTGAGGCAAAGAAGTTGTTAAGAACCTCAGCCTTCTCCAAATCCAGGGTAGCCAGGTCTCCTGATAGCTTCCGGAGAGGGCCCATGTTGTCCCTAACCTGTCTTTTATTTGCAGTGTACCTACAGAATCCCTTCCTGTTATCTTTAACATCCCTAGCCAAGTTTAATTCTAAGTGGGCCTTAGCTTTCCTAACCTGGTCCCTAGCTTCCCGGACAACATCCCTCTATTCTTCCCAGGCCACCTGTCCTTGCTTCCACCTTTTATAAGCCTCTTCTTTCCTTCGAATTTTCCTCAGCAGCTCCTTATCCATCCAAGGAGGTCTCCTGGCCCTCCTGCTGCACTTCCTTCTAGTAGGGATGTATTGCTCCTGAGCTTGCAGCAGGTGATCCTTGAATATCAACCAAGAGTCTTGGGCCCCCCTGCCCTCTAGGGCTATATCCCATGGAATCTTACTGAGCAGCTTCCTGAAGAGGCCAAAGTCTGCTCTCTTGAAGGCCAGGGCATTGAGCTTGCTGCGCGCTCTTCTCACTGTCCTGAGGATCTTGAATTCGACCATCTCATGATCGTTGCAATCAAGACTGCCATTTCCAACCAGCCCTTCCCTGTTGGTGAGGACGAGGTCTAGCGTAGCGCCTCTCCTTGTACCATCCCTCCAACAGATATCAGGGTGGTTGAAATCCCCCATGAGAACAAGGGCCTGCGAGTGTGAGGCTGTTCCTGTCTGTCTATAGAGCTCTTCATCCACCGAGTCCTCTTGGTTAGGCGGTCTGTAACAGATCCCCACAATAATGTCTCCCATTGCTGTTCCCCCTTTAACCCTGACCCACAAACGCTCTGTTGACTGCTCACCTGTCCCCAGGCACAGTTCCATACTCTCCAGCCCATCCCTAACATAAATAGCAACTCCCCCTCCCCACCTACCGGGCCTGTCTTTCCTAAAGAGCCTGTAACCTTCCATTCCAACACACCAGTCATAGGAGCCATCCCACCCTGTTTCTGTGATGCCTATGATATCGTACCCCTGTAGATGTGCACACATCTCTAATTCCTATTGTTTGTTCCCCATGCTACGGGCATTTGTGTAGAGGCATCTGAGCCGAGCTCCAGTTGAAGCCGGCTCATTGGCTGGAGTAGCTGCAATTTCTCTACATTGCCCTGAACGTTTACTGTAGGTGCTGGCAACTGACTGGGTGTGTTGGGATGGAATGATGCCCCCCTCCCCCAAGACATCTAGTTTAAAGCATCCTTGACCAGTCTGGCAAGCTTCCTACCAAATCCACTCTTCCCTTTCTTTGTCAGACCAGCTCCACCAGCCCCCAGTAGACCTGGCCTCCTAAATTAAGTCCCGTGTTCAAGGTACCCAAACCCCTGACTGTAGCACCACCCTTCTAACCATTTATTAACCTGGCCAATCCTCCTAGCCTTTTTGAGGTCCTGCCCTGTATCCTGGAGAATTGATGAAAAGACAATCTGCACTCCAGAGCCCCTGACCACCTCTCCCAGAGCTCTGTAGTCCTTCTTTATGTTCTCTGGGCTACTGCTATCTCTATCAGTAGCACCCACATGGATCGCTAGAAGTGGGGAATAGTCAGTGGGACCGACTAGAGCAGGCAGCTTCTCTGCAACATCCCTGATCTCAGCCCCTGATAGCAACACATGTCCCTTGAGCCTGAGTCAGGCCGACAGATGGGTGCCTCTGCTCCTTTCAGAGTAGAATCCCCTACTACTACGGCCCGACGCTTTTACCTGGCAGCGTCAGTAGTGATCTTCTTTACCAGTGCATCAGCCGGTTGTTCCTGGTGGGAGTGTGATTCCTCATCAGCCCCCTGCAGGACAGCAAAGCAGTTCTGGGTAGGAACAACAGATTTAGGAGGAAGCCTCTTGCTTTTAATTGTCCTCTTCCTCCTTTTTTTGTTTTTTTTTTTTTTTCTGTTACTGTTTCCCAGCTTCCTGGGTTAGGGCCCTCCTTTCCTGCATGAGTGACAGTAGACGCTTGAGGCCCCTGCACAGTCTGGTCCTGGAGCAAGCAGTGCTGCTTCCTCTCAGCTTCCCTGACATCTTTCAGCCTGTTGACAGCACCCCGCAGCTAAGCCACCTGCTGCAGGAGGACCTCCACCAGGGAGCACCGAGTGCAGCCCTGCCCATTGTGCACCCTCTCCTCAGGAGAGCACTGCAGGCACTCTCTACACCCTCAGCTCTGCGCTGCAGCCTCCCCTCTCGTCGCCTCTGTCTGGGTGCCTACACTGGCCACTGCCGGGGCAGCCAGAGCAGAGCTCCCAGACCTGACCCTGGTCTTAATGGATATCTTACTTTAGTATCGGTCCGTGGTTGTGATTCCAGTTTAGTGTTTCTTATTGTACAATGGGAATTGTAAATATTTAGCTTCTTTCTGTAGGACAGTTATGAATTATGCTTCCACAGTAGAAGCAAAGATGAAGAATTACCGAAACTAAAAACTCAGTTAAACTTTGTTAGGCTCTGTGTAGTTTGGTAAGTTTAGTTTATATCACCTTTCAATAATACATGTTACACAAGCTGATGATTAATGGGGAAAATTGTTAGTGTCTTGTTCACAAATGCATTCAGTGTCTCTTTAAAATTATTCTTTTGAATCTCTTTACACTCCTCAGCAAATTTCAGCTCAGCAGTTATGTAGAAGTGTCAGTGATTTCATCACGTTGCAAGACCAGTGTTTGGTTATAAAGTTTTATCTGTGTGCTGTCTCCTTTTCTCAGCCTTGTTGCAGCTCTTTCCTGTCTTGCGAATGACAGGAACAGGCTGAACTGAAGGTTCACGAGCACAAGGGCATGTGTGACTAAATACCCTCAGGAACAAGATGAGAAGTAATTGAGAATGAGAAGTCATCTAATGAGTCTCAGAGTGTGAAGATTGAGAAGCATTAGAGCACAAATATTTGTTTTGTTTTTAAAGAAAGATTAATTGTCAGCTTAATGATTCTGGTACTGGCTCCAGCTTAATATAGAGCTGATTTCCTGCAAGCTCCCTTAACTCCTGTAATTTTATTAAAACCAAGGGCATAAGCAGTTATGTATTCCATGAGTTGTACACAAACCTGATTTCCTTCTAAAATTTTCATTGTTTCTTCGGTTTGCTGTTTGTGGAGAAAATCAATAGGAAAGCAGATGCAGGGAAAGCACCTTGTAAAAAGCTTTAAGGTAAAATATAAAATAGAGCTCTTTTTCTGTCTCTTTCTTTTATGAAGAGCTGGCTGCTGCTTTGCAGAGTACTGGTTTAAGATTGAAAAGACAGTGGTCTGTATACACAGTAATGGGAAGGTTTGATTGTGAAAGATTTTTGAGAGGCAGTTGGACCTTTTGATTATTTTATTTTCTTGCTCTAAGCCTGATAAACAATTTCATTACGCTGTCTTGCTGTATTACTCTTGGTCACTATCAACCTTTAAAAGGGCCATTTAGTTACAGTGAAGGCTGGATTCATTAATAGTGAGCCACAGCCTTTATCAAACCAGGATGATGTTAATTGCACTATTCATTTCTTTGGCGATTAAAAGATAAATAAATAAAGGGGTTGAATTAAAGCATTTTAACAATAGGTGAAGCTTATTTATCTTCTGCTTTAGGCTTTTCCTCTCACTAGTCCCATGTTTGAACATCAGCAATGCTTTCTGTTAAGGGCAGCCTTCCAGTATCTGAAGGGGGGCCTACAAGGATGCTGGAGAGAAACTTTTCATCAGGGACTGTAGTGATAGGACAAGGGGTAATGGATTTAAACTGAAACAGGGGAAGTTCATATTAGATATAGGGAAGAAGTTCTTTACTGTGAGGGTGGTAAGGCACTGGAATGGGCTGCCCAAAGAAGTGGTAAATGCTCCATCCCTGGCAGCGTTCAAAGCCAGGTTGGACAGAGCCTTGGGTGGCATGGTTTAGTGGGAGGTGTCCCTGCCCATGGCATGGGGGTTGGAACTGGATGATCTTAAGATCCTTTCCGACCCAAAGAATTCTATGATTTCATGACTCCCTTTATATGCTAACAGACCATGAAAGGCTATATTTCTCACTAGCATAATATTTAGTAGTGAATGGTGTGCAGTAAGGGAACTGCAGAGCTGGGTTTGAAGTGGCATTTCTTCTTCTGTCTTTGCAGTGATTGGTATTGGAAAAGGAACAAAAATGCTGGGATCTATGTTGGCAGGTTCCAAGGTAAGGAACGCTCAATGACTTCTATTAGTGGGGGTTTTTGTTCGTTTGTTATTCTTTTTTCTTCTCATGGAGAGCTGCATAAACATACAAATACCTTAACCATTCTGTGTATTTATGTTAAATGTGTACCTCAGCTCTTTTCTGTATTTAGTCAAAAATTTGATATTAAGATTTTTACATCCAGAATGTTTTTTTTTTTCCCCTAAACTTTGTTTGTCTTGGTTTGTCTACAAAATGTTAATAAAGCCCAAATTCCTATTTTTCAGGAAGATTCCTAAAATATTAAATGTTTACCCCTACAGCCCCCAAATGCCCAAAACAAACCATAAGAAAGATGGCACTGTAAATTATGTGTTGGGGATGTAATTATATACAATGGTTTAGGTTGTGGTCTTTTTTTTGTGTGTAGATAACATAATCATTATTTAATTTGCAGTAACAGATGCTCTTTCTTTCTTTTCTCTCTTAAATACCATGAGGCCTTAAAAGGCACCTTTTGGAATTAAGGTGTGTTTGTGATAGTAGCTATTGTTCCAGATAGCAGCTCCTGTGCTCTACAAACCACTGATAGGTGTAAGAAGCCAAAGGAAACAAAAGCCCTGGTGGCTGCATGAGATAATCCATGCTGGAGCCTTGACTGAGAGCAGCCTTGTGCATTGCTGCTCTTGATTAGTGGTTCTATGTCTTTGGCAGGTGCACTACAGATTGTAGGTGTTACATACACAAATAAGTGCAGGTACTCCTAAGAATAATCTACCAGTGTTGATTCTTTCTTTGCAAGTAAAATCCTGTTGATTTAGCCATTATTCTTAAATGAGAAGTTTAGGTAAGAATGACAGATGGAGAAATCAATTAAGCCTTCTAAATTTAATATTAGACTCCGGGAAAGTCAATAGTGGGCTCAGCAAATTGATGGCCTTTCTAATGCATTTTATTCTGCCGGTTTTACCATTCTCTTCTGGTCTGAACAGTTAAGCTGTTTAAGGTGCTGAGCTGATAGCTTGAGGTACAATTTGACAGTCTTCAGTTCAACTGAAAAGCAAATAATTTGAGAGAAGAAAATACAAGGAGGATAAAAGGACATAGCATGGAGTCTGATCCAAAATGTATTGTAGTCAGTGTCAGTCCCTGCGCTGACTGTAGATGTTTTGCATTTGGTCTATAGGACTGGATTTCAGAGGTATCTGTGTTTTGAAACATGCAGTAAGCAGCTGGGGCTGGATTTACAGTGGAAGTGTAAGCAGCTACAGCCTGACATCTCCTTTCAAACAACTTTAAAGTTAAAAAAGGTCACTGAGATGCTTCAGCTAAATGGGCAGTAGGGGCAGTCTGGCGAGCTACTGCAGCTAGATCCATGAGCTCTCACCTGGCTTTAGATTGGCATAGGCTGTGAGCGCTTGATTCAATGAGGCAAGCAAAGTTACATCCTTACTGTAGATCAGCTCTTCACCTGCAACTGTTCGTGTGTTCTGACGTGGCAAAGAGTGTGGGGTAGCTAACATTTGTGCCGGAGGCATGGCAGTCATAGAATCATGGAATGGTTTGGGTTGGAAGGGACCTTGAGATCATCCCGTTCCACCTCCTGCCATAGGCAGGGATGCCTCACAACTAGACCAGGTTGCTCCAAGCTCTGTCCAGTCTGGCCTTGAACAAGGTCAGGGACTGGGCAGCCACAGCTTCTCTGGACAACCTGTTCAGTGCCTCACCACTCTCACAGGGCAGAACTTACTGTTATCTAACCTAAATCTCCCCTGTTTAAGTTTGGACTCATTACCCCTTGTCTTATCACTAAAGTTAAGAGCCTTCATTTGGAGATTGACTTGCCTCTGCTTTCACATGTTCTATTTATACTGCAATAAATTAGGCATGCAATAATTTATGAGTCTAAAGGAGGTTGAAGGATCTCCCAGTTATCTGCCTATTTGTGTTTTTGACCGCACTGACTCCATGGCTCATAATGTAGCAAGGGATTTACTACAGTTAAATCCATCACTGTCTAAATAGGCTTGAGTGTCATTTTGCATTCCATGCCACCTGCTAGGAGTTTATACTTTTATTGCATCTTTTTTTTTACCATTGTTGATGCTGAAGTGTGTGTTGAAATGTGAGGTTTTTCTTTTGTTCCTTTTATTACTATAAAGATTGAGTTGAACTGTCTGAGTCTCTCTAGTTAGGATTTACTGTTTGGGTATAGGAATGTATCTTGTAAAGAAGTAGTTCAGTCTATCATTGTTGGCAGCAGAGCTATGCTGAGTGGCCAAAACGTATGTTACTGCAGTAAACTCCATATGGTGGCTCTGCCAGAGATTGGACTATTTCTGTTTTTTTCCCAAACATTGTGTGAAACTTTCCTGACTCTGTGTGGCAGCTCTGAACATTATCACTTGATTTGCACCTTATACACATTGTGCAAGGAGTGTTGCTCCTCCAGTGTAAATCTAATTCTCCACTGGTTTGACCTCCCTATAAATTAACTCAAAACAAACAGAAGTGTTCAGCCAAGGGCAATACCTACTTACTGTTCCAGATTTCTCATTGAATTCTTAGTATTTATCCAGAAATAAAAATATGTGCAAGCTGGCTTTGGTTTTGTTTGTTTGCTGTATTTTATTTCAAATATTCCAAGTGAGGGGGAGAAGTGGAATGCTCTTGGATCTGGGATGTAAATAGTGAGCATTTAATACATGTTACATAGGAAAAACACTTTTCTTTCTTGTTTTCTGGGATTTGGTCTTGGTCTTGCTTGGACTTTTTGCACTGCATTATTCTGAGAGCAATCTTTTTATTGTGTTTGCAAAATAAAGTTAGTAGAATGAGAAACCATTTCCTACTTCACCAGTAAAAGTAATATGGGGTGGAGCAGTTTATGTTATGCTAAGTTGTTTCTAAATGACTCAGTCTTATTGGTGACTTGTCTGTCTCAAACACAATATAGAAGTGATCTTTTTGGGGGGAAATGGGCTAGAAAATGCTAGCTAAGAGCATATTTTCCAAAGTGGTAATCCTACTTTAAAAACTCTCATCTACCACAATGTGCTGTTGTATAGAAGCAACAAGGGAGATGATCAGAAACTCATCAGAGAAAGAAAAAGGAAGAGCAATAAGTTATGAAATTCTTCATTATTCTAATACTTTCCTTTGGGAGGAGATGTCTTCCAACACATATAGCTTTTATTTTTAGGTGGGATAAAACAGGATAATTGAAACTTTCAGACTTCACTTCCATGCTTCATTGGCATGTTATTCCGTGCGGTAGATCTGGGTTTGTCCTAAAGAGAATTTGAGTCATACCACTGTGAATGAAGCCAGAACATCCATCAAACTGTGCTTGAAACCAGTGCCTCTTGAGGAGCAGAAGGCACCAGTGCATTGAGCTTATCTGAGGATGCAACTTCTTCTCATGGTCCACGCACAATCTGAAACCCCAAGTGCTCAGTGAGCAACTTGAGGGGAATTGCTTGAGTACTTTGCACTGGTTGCACAAGTTTGGGTAAGAGCTAGTTAAAATAGAAAATTTAATCTTAAAAGCTGTGGCTTCTCCAGAATGAAACACTGTGAAAAAACCCCTAATCACTAGATAGGGTACAACCCAGACTCCAAATGTTCACAAGGACTAGAAAGAGAAGAAGAGATTATGGCAGAATGAAGATACATCAGTGACCTAATATGTGATAGCCTCAATTTATCACAATCATTAAAATTTGAGTTCTTTTGAATCCTGGATGGAATATGAATGCTAGTTCAGTGATGAGGTCTCAAAACTTACCAGTCTCACTTTAATCCTCCATCTCCCTATGGGAGAGGGCTTGCCTGAACAGGAATTGGTTCAAGTCACTTCAGAGGATTACTGAGAGATACGCAAGTTACTTTTTGCAATGTGATTCTGGGATTAGAGTTTGTATATTGCAAAATTCTTTGTTTTCTGGTGTTGGTACCCTGTCCTGTGGACCAACATGTCCATACGGAAGGTTGTTTCTTTGCCTCCTGTAATTATCTTACTGTCTTAAAAATTAGGCTTTAATCTGTATCCCTTAGCTTCTCAAACCGAAAGGTTGCAAGCTTTCTCCATTAATTCATTTTTTTGGAATTAAGTCCTTAGCTTCCATCTTTTGGCAATGAGTTCAGTGAATTAATAATGCATTAAAAAGCACATCCAGTAGTTCTGTAAGGAGCAGAGCTAATGAAGCCTTTTCTTGTTTACAGCTCGTTAGACACCAAAGCCCCATGTGGACTCTTTAGTACCCAGCGATACAGTGGGGCTCCCTCTGGAGACTTTTTCTTGGAAGCTGCAATAGGTTTATTTCCTCTATCTGTCTCTTTTCAGGAAGCTTATAAGAACTCTGCATCTCTGAGACATCTACTGCCAACATTTGTGTGTTTGTACATTAACATGCGCACCATGATTGTGTAAGCGCTGTTCCTTTGAAAATCCTCATTTTCTTTTTAAAGAGCCTTGTGTGGTGGGGCTTTTTTGTGGGTTTGTTTGTTTTTAGTGTATTTCAAAAGCAGTTTGTGCTCCAGTTTGCATATTTGAGTTACAAGTGCAAGAAAATTGAGTTGACTTTCCTTTTGAAGAATGCTCTCGGTGGTGTGTGCTCTTACTTTTAATCTTAAAAAAAAAAATCCTCTGCCGTATCACCAGCTGAGCTCGTTGCTTCAGTTTGCTTTCTTTTGGAGCTGATAAAGCCAAAACTACTTATTCATACAGTGTATAGTGGTGCGTTCTGTTTTCTTCTTCATATTCTGATATTTTTAACAATCTCTTGGCAGGGCAAGATTTGTGGCTAGCAGTAATACTTTTTATTAGACTAATTGGTACAGTGTGGGACATGGTGTTTGGGTCTGTATGGCCTTTCTCAGATTTAAAACAGAAGCCATGGACTTTAAGTGTATTGCAGATTTGTTTAGAATTTAGTGAAGTAAGAATCTTCTGGACTATAAAGACCATACTTTCTGAAAGCAAAAATAGTTAATCATAGAATCATAGAGTGGTTTGGGTTGGAAAAGCCTTAAGATCATCCAGTTCCAGCCCCCTGCCATGAGCAGGGATGCCTCATACTAGACCATGTCGCCCAAGGCTCTGTCCAACCTGTTCTTGAACACTGCCACGGATGGAGCATTTACCACTTTGGGCAACCTTTCCAGTGCCTCACCACCCTCACAGTAAAGAACTTCTTCCTTATATCTAAGCTGAACTTCCCCTGTTTCAGTTTAAATCCATTACCCTTTGTTCTGTCACTACAATGCTGTAGATGCTTTTGAGTGTGGTATACCAACAATTCTCTCTGAGCAAGCAGTTATAGGTAAGATCCCAAGACTGTTCTACACAGATGAGCTACATTTTATTACCTGCTGTAATAAATTAGAGAAAGAAAACAATTTATCTCCTGTGCAGGATAGCAGGAGAGGGTATTGCTCACAACTGATCAGCCAAACCAGTCTCAGGATCAGGGGGAATGTTATTACTTGCTGATGATTTCTCAGATTCCATCTTGCTTGTGTTGATCTGTGGTTTTAGTTGGCTTTTGCTTCTGAATTGCAGTATTAACATATCTGTCTATATTTGTCTTGGAGGAATCCAAGTAACAGTGATTTGTTCGTTTTTTAGCTCTTCCCCTAGGAAATTTGTCGTCTGCAACACCTTCTCATTTTTCATTCTGTAGTTAATGCCTTCTTACATTCTCACATTTCTCTGTTTATGGTATCCCATCCACAATAACCAAGGATTATTGAGATGGGCACAGTATCATAAAAAGAGTGCAGCATGTGACCTGCTCATTTAAGCAAAATGGATTGTAGGTACATAAAATGTCACTATTTTGCTTTTGTGCAAGCCCAAAGAAATTATTGTTTTCTTATAAGGGAGGTAGGAGAGGAAAAGAGGAGATGATAAGGTTATCTCCTAGGGGAAAGAGAGAGCCTGGTAGATTATACATTGTGGCATGTGAAGGGGTTAGTGTGAGGTAACGTTTCAGTGTGCCATAAATCCAGTATCTCTATCGAGCCCATGTTGTTTTTCTGAACTCAGTGGAGTTATGAATTTTAGTTCCCAGGCTTGTTTTGAAAGGTGCTTTATAGTTTTCCCTTAAGGAAAGGGACTGGCAGATTGGAGATGGAGTGATTGTTCTACGAGAGGTGTTAACCCATGGGCAGATGGATATGTTTCAGCCATTGTAGACTGGTGAGGTGGATTGTTCCTGACGTGTAGTGGTTGCTTAATTTCACCCATTTAGTTACTGTTTTGTGCCTTAGATGGAGCATATTGCATTCCTGAAATATAGCTAAAGGACAGAGAAGTCTTGACATTTCTCTTACATGGCATTTCGTACGTTACTGTGCAAACATTCAAGAAATACTTCCTTGTGTGTTTGCACAGTACAGTGCAAAGATGTCATGTCTATTAATAGAACTTGTCCTTCTTAATGTCTGTATCCTGTAACATCTCTATCCCAGTATCACTATAATAGTTTGCAGTTTTTTTTTAACCACTACTGACACCTGAAAAAGTAAGTTCTGGTTCTGCAAAGATTTCTGTAATTCTATGACCTCTTTCAGAGCAGAGGAGGTTGGTTCAGAGACCCATTATTGTTTATGCAAATTTATCATCTTAGCATTGATTTCTATCCTGTGTGTATCATTTTACATTACTGACAACGAATTTCTTTTTCCCCGAATGCCTCAAGATATTAACTAGAGATCAATGTCAATTTATGAAAGTCAGGCTGTCTTCCTTACTTTGTCACAAGGTGAATGCTTATGTAAAAAGAAGGCTGGGAAAATGCATGAATAATGTTGGTTTTTATGTGTTTTGAGAATGTGTAGAAGGTGTTATCAAAACAGGATGCACTGAGAGAATGTTAAGGCCGCCTAGAGGAGGATGCAGGAATCAGGAAGTGCTAAAGTGTGACTGGATTAAATGGCCTTAAATATGCCCTTTACATGTTACACATTGTTGACATCTTTGATTTCCTGTTACTGCACAAGATCTGATACATTTTTTTTTTAACCCATGTTTTTGGTAACAAATCATAGGAAGAGAAGGCATAGATTTAAATATCTACTCTTTCCTGCCCTGCCCAGTATCCCCAAAACAAAGTCATAGAAGAAGCAGCTATTGAGCAATAGAGATACACTTTCCTGTAGTGGTACCATTAATAAGCTGGCTTGACTTGCTGTGTATTGCTGGAGTCTCTTTTATGCTCACCCCAGAGGCCTAATCTATTAATAGCTCAGCTTCATGCTCTGTTAATATTCACACTTTTTAAATTGTTGAAAATCTTGCAGAGACTGCACCTATTGTGCTGCAGAAGCTCTTTCCTCCAGAAATGCAGAGTATTTTAAGAGCATGTTCTAGTGTCATTTTTTTCCTGTTCTTCCATTCATGAGGTCAGTGTTGCCTCCATTCCTCTTGACCTTTCTATAATCGTGTGTATGTCTGTGCTACATGTATAGTTCTTGCTTGCATTCTTTAAAGAAAATATCAAGACTGCAGCATGGCAAGGCTTTTTTAGGCTTTTTTTCTCTTTCTCAGTCAAAATCACAGGAAAACAAGAAAGAAGTTAGCAGCTTTTAACTAGCCATTCACCATTGGTTTCTGTTGTGTTCCTTTCGAATAATTTGGTGATGCTGCTTAGCATTGCCTTTTTATTGCACCTTGGCCTTAGCAATGTCTTTGAATTCACCGAAATGCTTTCATGTATTCAATTTTATCTGTGAATTTGTATGTACCTGTAAAGTCTTATCCCTCTGGAAGGACTGTCTTAAGTCTGGGCAGAGAATTATGAATTTCCTTAAAACTCTGTTTCAGGTAGAACCTGAAGGTCATCCTTGTTTATTTTGTATAATCCATGGTGTAGGTGCTAGAAGACATAATGAGGTATTAAAGCTGAAATTTAAGGACCAACTAGAGTTACTTTGGTGAGTGGGAAAGGTTTTCACAGGCAGTAGGTGCAGAAAGGTTGGCATAAAAAGACTGTGGGTCACAAGAAGCCACTTTTGCACATTAACCTGCATCCCTCTTGCACGTTGCGAGCTTCTATTGTACAAGTGATTTGTGGCCATGGTGCTATATTGGGTGACCTAGTGTTCCTGTTACTGTTGGGATTGTTTCCCCTTTCATCCCATTTCCTGCCTTTCCTTCAACACCAAAATTTAAACTTGCTACAGCTGTCAACTACACTCTTACGGCTTCTTTGAACTCCAGGTGAAGTACCTTCTATGGATTCCCCTATTACAGGTGGATCTAGTCCTTCACACTGAAAATCTGGTCACCCCGTAGTTTGAACTTTTAAAATAAGCTGACATGAGAGGTCAAAAACCATGTTAGTCCCAGAGTAAAGATCAGATAGTTCTTCAGCAGTGACACTACAATTACAGCAGCCAGCAGTAAATAAAATTTAATGCAGACTTAGCACAAAGTCAGCTTTTTCTTTGAGGAGAAAAAAAATGCATGGTGGAGAAAAGAAGTTGTAATGTTTGTGTCTATGAAGAGGACATGCTTGGTGTTTGATAATTTTGACTTGGCTCTATCGTAAAATACAGCACTCCTCCCTCATCCTGCAGTCTTTGTTTTGCCTCTGTGAAACCTGCTTTTAAGAGATTAGAGCTCTGTGCTTTTAGTATATTGGAATCTGCTTAGTGAGAGTGCTTTGTTTTGGAAAACAGTTGAAACTATGGCAATCCTCAGGGCTTTTTTCCCCAGTTTATCTGTCTACCTCATGTACTTCTGGTTTGGTAGGTGATTGGCACACTGGAAACCACTGGTAGCTGCTAAGGTTATACAAACAGCAAATGTAAGTTATGTAAACATTAAATCCAGAGCACATTAGCTGTGCTTTAGAAATCATAGAATCACAGAATAGTTAGGGTTGGAAAGGACCTTAAGATCATCTAGTTCCAACCCCCCTGCCATGGGCAGGGACACCTCACACTAGACCATGTCACCCAAGGCGCTGTGAACTTGTCCTTGAACACTGCCAGGGATAGAACATTCACCACTTCTTTGGGCAGCCCATTCCAGTGCCTCACCACCCTCACACAAAGAACTTCTTCCTTGTACCTCACCTGAACTTCCCCTGTTTAAGTTTAAACCCATTCTTCCTTGTCCTATCACTACAGACCCTGATGAAGAGTCCCTCCCCAGCATCCTTGTCGGCCCCCTTCAGATACTGAAGGCTGCTGTGAGGTCTCCACGCAGCCTTCTCTTCTCCAGGCTGAACAGCCCCAACTTTCTCAGCCTTTCTTCATACGGGAGGTGCTCCAGTCCCCTGATCATCCTCGTGGCCCTCCTCTGGACTTGTTCCAACAGTTCCATGTCCTTTTTATGTTGAGGATACCAGAACTGCACACAATACTCCAAGTGAGGTCTCAGGAGAACAGAGTAGAGGGGCAGGATCACCTCCCTCGACCTGCTGGTCACGCTCCTTTTGATGCAGCCCAGGATACGGTTGGCTTTCTGGGCTGTGAGCGCACACTGAGGCCTCATGTTCATTTTCTCATCAACCCACACCCCCAAGTCCTTCTCTGCAGGGCTGCTCTGAATCTCTTCTCTGCCCAACCTGTAGCTGTGCCTGGGATTGCTCCGACCCAGGTGTAGGACCTTGCACTTGGCATGGTTAAACTTCATGAGGTGGGCATCAGCCCACCTCACAAGTGTGTCAAGGTCTCTCTGGATGGCATTCCTTCCCTCCAATGTATCAACCAGCCACACAGCTTGGTGTCATCGGCAAACACTCTTGTGTTCTGTTGCTGCTGTGAGTAGAAAATGGGTCATCCTTGGATGAACTGTTCTGAACTGCCTCTTCCAGGGAGCTTGCCTGGTAAATTCTTGCAGTGGGAGCCATCTTAAAATCTTCCTGACAGCTACCAGTGACCTTGTTTCATAATTACTTGTGTTTCTGTCTAGCTCTTCCAAAGTGTTGCTTCTCCATGTTTGAAAACGCTTTTAAAACATGTTACAATTTCAGATTTCAAGTCTCTGGCTTCTTTCCAAGGAAAGCTCTGATATATTAACAGTTAAAACTGAGATGCTCCATTCCATGGTCTGTCTGGCATTTGCACTGATAAGTGGGGCAGACATGCCTGGCAGTCAGCCCAGGGGCTTCAGCCTCCCGTAGCCCCCCCGGTGGGTTGTGCAGTTAATAGCATGCTGGCTATACAGCCCCTGTATTGGGAGAGGATTCTTCTTCCTTCTCCTCCTCTTCCTCCTTTCACAGTTAAAAAGAGGCAAGACTTTATATACATTTTTATGGATATGTTTTCCCTTTCTCTGTTAATATAACGATTTATCTGAAATTGTATGTGAAATAAAAAAGCCAAATGATAGCTGTTCTGTTACTAAAACATTATTTTAAACATCATATGGTTTATTATTTGTGAGAATTTTGTCTGTGTCCTGTGATTGTGACTCTAAAACAAAATTCCTCTTCCCAAGATGTCAGATTTATTAGAGGGTTGGTTTGTAATTTGTTTCTTATGTGTTCCTGTAAGGCTGTTTTTTCTCCAGTCCTGGCTGTCATGGCTTATTTCTTTCTAGTCATGGGTATGGCAGCAAATACATGACTGCCAAAGCACTTCACTGTCTTTCTGGTCTTGTTGAAGGTTTGCATTCATCACATCCCCCAGTTTGTGTGACAGAGTTTTCGCTTTATCACTGACAGAGTGCATTGGTTTGTCACTGTAAAGTGTCGTCTTAAGGCAGTCCCATCACTAGTGTGAATGAAAGAGTTGCTTATACTTAAGGATTTCGAATCACTTTGCTGCCTTTTATTTCAGTTGCTGTAATGTCAAGAAAATAAGAGATATAGCCATTTCCTAATGCAGGATAGTTTTGGGAAGGTCTGTATGCCCTCAGGGTTATCGTACTGTTGTACAGTTGAGGCTCAGCTCTGGGACCACGCAGCCCACCATTAGAATCAGAAGGAAATAATATATGATGCTGCTGTGCTTGCAAGTTGTGACTGGGAATGCTTGATCTTAGCTCTTAACACACTACACTTGCACTTTGTGGAATCCCATAGGGAAGCGGAGGTGCTGCTTTTCATCTTTAAATTGTTTGGGTCCCAGTCTCTTGAGGTAAGTAGTGGGCAGAGCGTAGGAGCTATTGATTGGCAGTGTTCTCTGGTGAGCCACCGATACAGGGACATTTCCTGTCATAGTCTGCACTTGCTTTTCCACTGCCTGCAACAGCTCCTACCTTGCTTTTTCTGTTTCAGGTTGAGTGGGTTGAAGGCAGCGTGGTTGTGAGCAGTTGCTGTCTGTGTTCCTGCAGTGATTTGTAATTTAAGAGCACAGGAAGAATACCCCTAGATGTATTTTAAAACTGGAAGAAATAAATGTTCGCCAACGCAGGTGGGAAAAGGTCACCAAAGACTTATTAAATGACTCAGAATCTATTGGGTGCTTCTGAGGGCAGTGTGAGTTAGAGTCTAAGGAGACAACGCTCAATTTTGACACAAAATAAGAGGAACATTAGATCAAGTCTGGGCTCTCATTTTATCTTCTGCAAGCTCCAGGTCCTGCATGGTACCAAAGGGGAAATAAACCCTATTAAGTGACTAATAAGAATTATGATATATAATTGTAGATACTCAAGGGCAGTCCAGAGACTGATCATAAACCAGCTGTAATTCTTAATTTCCTGACCTGTTATAGCCTTCTGTGTGGATTATTGCATTGCTGGCTTGAGACTTTTGTGACTCTTTATTGGCTCCTTTAAGGAATGGGGATTTGTGACTAATTTTAAGGATTTTTTTTTTTTTTCAGATTGAATGGCTTTTTGTCTTTTTTTGTGGGAGTCAAATGGGAAGTCAAGTGTTTAGATTTGGATTACATTGTTCATACAGTTTGTGTTTACATATAAGCAGATGGTATTAGCTCTCTATTGCTGGGAGGTCAAATATCACATGGTATTGTAACAGCTAGCCTGAAGCAAGATTGCCAAAACCAGCATTAAGAGGAAGAAAGTCCTACAAACTGAAGCAGCATCATTTGGAAACATCTGAAGATGGTGTGTGAGGTTTCAAACTTTCAGATTTAGGGTTTTACTGAGCTGCTAAGATGATTCATCATGCCAGAATTATAAAGATCTCACATGGCTTTATTAACCTCTAGAATAGTTGCTGAATAGTGTCTTTAGCTATGCTGTTGAATGTTAAGAACTGGATCATTAAATGTCTCGGAAAGCAGGCAATTTTGTGGTCCTAAAGCAGATAATAATGGACTTGAAAATCTATTTAAATATTTGTTGTGGAGCAGCCTTCATCCGTTCTGCCTTTCACTTCTTTTCCATACCTTCCAACAGGATGTAAACTGCAAGGATTTTACTTTTAAAATACCTAATTTTGCAGAGTTACCAAGGGAGTCAGACATCTGCAGTGTGTGGGAGAAGAGTAGCCTTCATGTGGTGGTGTGGTTTAACCCTGCAAGCAGCAAAACACCGCACAGCTATTCACTCACTGCTCCAAAGTGGGATAGGGGGGAGACTCGCAAAAAAGTTAAAACTCATGGGTTGGGATAAAGACAGTTTAATAGGTAAAACAAAACAAGGAATTCATTCACCACTTCCCATGGACAGGCAGGTGATCAGCCATCTTCAGGACAGCAGGGGTCCATCACATGGAACGGTTACTTGGGAAGACAACCACCATCACTCCCAACGTCCCTCTTTTTTCTTTCTTCCCCCAGTGTTACGTGTGGAGCATGTGGGATATCCCTTCAGTCAGTTGGGATCAGCTGTCCTGGCTGTGTCCCCTCCCAGCACCCTGTGCTCCCCCAGCCTGCTTGCTGGTGAAGTGAGGAGCAGAAAAGGCTTTGACTCCGTGTAAGTGCTGCTCAGCAGGAAAACATCTCTGTGTTATCAATACTGTTTTAGCACAGATCCAAAGCACAGCCCCATACCAGCTACTATGGAGAAAATGAACTCTACCCCAGCCAAAACCAGCACACAAGCAAATAATACATTTATTTTTATATTAAAAGTCAGATTGCCTTTAGTCCGACTATTCCTGCTGCTTCCATTTAGTGGCAGTTGCTTGAAGAAATACATTGAAGTGGCAGGTTGTCACATGGAACAAAATCAAGGCACGTCTTAATAGTCCAACTTTGCGTGTGTGATTTTTATGCCTAGAGTATTATTACTTGAGCTTGTTTGTACTTCACAAGTACATGAAAAGGATGCATTGCATCAAAAAGTGCTACTGCTTATGCATGTTTGGATGTGTTCAGTAGAATTTAGTGAACCAACTTCTAAAAGATGCATCCTTTTACAACCTGGTTCAAATTTGTATTAGCTTAGGAGTAGGTTCACTGAAACCTTACTGTGAATTAGGCATGTGGAAAACCTTGATTTTTCTCTCCCAGGCTGTGTAAATGCTTTACTTTCAAAGCCCCTGGACTTAACCTAGGGTTGATGCGAATGGGATGGGCAGTGGGTCAAACCGCAGATTTTAATACCTGAAAGTATCTCCAGACTTGATCCAAACTCATGTTACAAAGTGACTCTTCACTTGTTGGCAGCCTTGTGAAAAGACATAGGGCATTTAGTTCATGGGAAGCTTTCTGTCAGCTTCAGCAGATTCTGCTGTATGCCTACAACCTGGCAGTACTTAAGGTGAAAACATGGAAAAGAAGGACATGAGGTGAAGTGCAGTAAGAACAAGAGCTACTGGCATGGGAACAGGTTAATTGTTGCAAGGTGCAAGCACAAACACATAGCCTGAAGAATTCTTTAGAGAAAACCCGTGAAACAAATATTCAGAGAACCCATGATGAGCAGAGGTGTCCCTCAGCGGCACTGTGCTCCTGGTGCTGCTCAGCAAGGTCCTTACTGGATGCCAGATGTTCAAAATTCTACCTTTAGGCTATTGCATATCGCTGCATTTCATGGCAGAACTGTTGTAATATTTTGCCTTGGACAGAGGTGTTTTGCTTTCACAAGTGAAGGTCTTCATGTCTTTCTTTTGTTTAAATTGTGAAGGAACAGAAAAATAGTGTGAAAGGTACTCTATGTGCCTTGCTTCAATAGTGGTAGATGACACCCCACTGAGGCTTTGATTTTCCCACTGTATTATTTCCTTTATGGGAGTGATGTATTTATAGTAAAAATTAGATTCCACGTTGCTTCTTCCTGAGGTTTCTAAAACTGAAATCGTAGGCGCATGTAGTGCAGGATTTACTTTTTGTTTAGTTCCATGTCTTTTCATCTTTACTTTTGCATACTCAAAGGCACTGGATTGACTATTTAGACAGTATTCTTCCTGTCCTGACTGAAGTACTTGGTAGTTGCAGTCTTTATTAAAAAAGAAAAACGAGCCTTGAAGACGTGACTCTCCAACCTTCTTTTTCCTCTCTTTTTCCTTCCCAGAAATACACTGCCATTGGACTACTGGGCAAAGCTACTGATACGTTAGATGCTACAGGACAAGTAACTGAAGAAAAACCTTATGGTAAGCAAAAATTTATCTGTATACTTGATGCGATTTGAAGGCATACATTGTCTCTAGCATAGAAAAGCAGAAGAGATGTTTGGCACTCTGTGAATTAAGTTCAAATGTGAAATCGTGCTAAGATTATTTCCTCTTCAACTTCAGTGCTCATGTAATTCAGAGCAGGTTCATGCAATTATGTCCAGTGCAAGTGTTCATTTCTTCTGGAAAGAAACAAACCAGGCATTAGATTAGGAGGGAGAAAATAGAATTGGGCAGGACTGTGTCATTTGAAATCTGTGACAGGCTGACAAATGGCATGCTGCGTCCACTAAAATTTTCCTTTTTCAGTGTGTAGTCCATGAGTGCTCTTTTAGTAATACCCTTCAAGGCCATTGGGGGAATAGAGTACTTAGATCTTCCCTCTAGGATCCCACTTTATCTACAGACTGCTCAAGGTAAAATGAGGATGGCATAAACTACTCTCTGCATGTATACACCTACCAAATTTTGCTCTTGCTTGCTGTCTGTGTCCTAGCAACTTCAAGAGATGAACTTTTCTGACCCACAAAGCACAGTGCAAGTGTTTAAGGCTTCAGAGCTAATGCTGCCTGTGGCTTTGTTGGTGTGGACAATTCCACAATACCCAGGGCATCTTAGAAACAGCACAGAACTAATGGGGGACCCACCAAATGTATTTACCATTAATTCTTTCACAACCTGGGGAAAAAAGGGAAAAAAGTAAGTGGTTGCTTAGCAACTCTCCAGGTCCCGCATTGTTTGTGGTAGCTGATAATCGGTACATGAAGTAAATTAGCTTTTTTTTAATAGCGTGATGGAAAAGGTGGCCTGGATTCCACCTCTCCCACCCAAACCCTTTTCTCATGCAGTTTGTCTTTTTGCACGAGGCAAGTGAGAGGCGAAGTTCGGGAGGGGTTAAACCCAAGGAGCAATCTTCAGTGCATCCTTTCATTGCGACTAACTGTAATAAACAAAAGATGTCTTTCTAAACTGCTGTCTAGGGACACTTTGAGGACTAAAATGTAACATTTTCTCATAGTTAATATAGCAGGCAACTTTCTGCAGGCGCTTTCCTTTTGTGATCCACTGGAGTCATTCATGAAAAGTTTTATGTATCTTGCAAGCTGTTTTAGTCCTTTTCTCTGCACTAAGGCCCAATCCTGGATGCTGCTGGCACTACCAGATTTACATTCCTTAGCAGATGTGCACAGAAGCACATTGCTGCATTCCCTAGCAGAAGCACAGAGTGGTTTGGGTTGGAAAGCACTTTAAAGCTCATCCAGTTGCAACCCCCTGCCATGGGCAGGGACACCTTCCACTAGAGCAGGTTGCTCCAAGCCCCGTCTAACTTGGCCTTGAACACTGCCAGGGATGGGGCAGCCACAGCTTCTCTGGGCACCATGTGCCAGTGTCTCATCACCCTCACAGGGAAGAACTTCCCAATGTCTAATCTGCTCTCTGTCAGTTTAAAGCCATTCCCCCTTGTGCTGTCACTATATCCCGTGTAAAGTCCCTCTCCAGCGCAATTCTGTTGTGCATCACTTGTCTGTCTTGGGTTTTATTCCTCTCTTTCTCTTGACTTCCATTTGTTGTTATATCTAACTTTATATCACTTTCTAAACTGTTCTTATCTCAACCCACAGGTTTTACCCTTTTTCCAATTCTCCCCATCCCACCAGGATGTGTGTGATGTGTGTGAATACTTAGTTGCTGGCCCATGAGTCCAAACTGATGCCTGGATAGATACACAATTTAGGTATAGTGAAACTGTTTGTGACAAGACCAACAGAGCATTCTTTATAACTGAGAGCTGGATGAAAGCTCCACCAGCTTATGTGTTATTCTAGGAGAGAGCGAGAATCCAGTGCAGTCCTTTAACAGAAATGCAGTGCATGATAAAAAAATAGAGAAAAGCACATGGTTTTAGGTTTTCAGAATGTAATACTGGGCAGTTTGTGCCACAGTGTATTGCAGAACACAAATATGAGTTACTCTAGATCTTAGCAAACTCATCTGTGAATATTTATTTTGGTAACATACCACACAAGTTTGTTTGTTAATGGCTTAATCCATCATTTCTTACGTGGTGCTTTGTCTTTTTTCCTGAGATAGAGCTTGCCTATAGCATGAGTGATTACCTCAGAGACTTGATGTAACCCCTCAAGCAGGGAAATATGAGATCAGAGCAGGAACTGAACTCGGATATATCATTAAATGCCCAAGCCACAAGTGCAGTTCATGGGGTGAAAACTGAAAGAGAACCCCAAGTGACACTTATGCTTAGATCTTAAATACTAAATCCTAGCCTGAAGCAACCTGGGGCTCACAAGGAGGCTTATGGAATCACCAGCACAGAACTGAGCCATGCTAACTTTTTGCCATGTAGTTTTGTTGTGATGTGTTGCTAAACTAGAATAATACAATCAGAAGACTGAAATAACCATGTAAGAAGCTCTTCAGAAGAAAATTCGGGCTTACTATAAAGCTGATTTTGTTGTTCCTACCCCATATTCTGGTGTGCCTTGGTCTCTCCCAGCATCCACATCTGACTTTTGTGCCTACAACCTTGCCGTTAATGACACTTCTTGAGTCAGCAGCTGGGGCTTAGGTGTAGTGTCTGCTCCTGACACTGCAAAGTGTGCTTTGCAAAAGGGAGGTACCACATTGCCATCTTCCAATGCTGTTGTGGAAAGAAACCTCTTCTTTTTTACTTACAGCATGAAGTATGTCTGTTTTGTAATGTTTGCAAGTAAAGGTCTTTTCCCAAACAATGAAGACTCAGTAAATTTGGTTGGTTTTTGTTCCAAGATGCTCTTGGCTTAGTAAGGTGACACTGTTTGAATTTAACTTGTGAGTAACAGCACTAGTCAAGTCCTAGGGAGTAGAAATCCACAGAAGTGCATTATGATTACAGATCTTACATTTGTACTCTGTAAACAAATTATGTATAAACATCATATCTATTGAATAGCATTTCAAAGGACCAATGCAATCACCTACGTAGGTTATAACCTAATAAAAGTGGGACAGATGTATATGTGTACTCTTAGAAGAGAGTAGATTGCCTAAAGCAGCTATCTTTCTTTTGCAGGATTTCTTCAGTAAAATTGCTTTACTTAATATATAACAACACCATGGTGTGCAGTTGCAGGTTAGTTGTTTGATACAGAAATTTGATGTGTTGTTCCAGTGCAGCCTTTTTCTTCACTAGCAAATACCCCCCCAATGCTTGTGTTCTCTAATAATCCATTATATTTTTCACTGCAATTAGGTAAAGAGAAGTTGCCAAGTTTAGATGCGCATTTTATTTTTTTTGGTCCTTTAATGAAAATCAGAATTGAGCAGATTTTGTAGATTTTGCAAAGGTTCCAAGAAAAATGAATTTGCAGGCCCAAGAGAGAGAAATTGTGAAAGAAAATGGTGTATAGTGGGATTTCTGCCCTTCTGAATGTGTCCAGACTGTCTTAATCACCTTGGACAGTTTGTTCCACTCCCTGTGATAATTCACACTCCTACCTACATTCTGGTTTGTAGCTCTTTTCTTTCGTGTTTTTCACCCAGTGTAAATTTCAATTGAGATGAACTCTTCTTTGTTTGTAGAACATGATTGATGCTGTTAATGCCATATGAATAATCAGAGCTGACATACTTCCTATCTTCTTTCTACAGACCAGATAACAAAAGGAGATCTTGAAAATGTGCTACAGAAGTTCACAGGGGACATAATGCAGGTTCCTCCACTGTAAGTTCCACAATACTAAGACACTCGTGGCAGTTGCATTTAGCTGTTGGGACTTGCCAACACAAGTCACTTTACTTAGCAATAAAGAGACACATTTTGGCAAGAGGATAGAGGCAGGGCAGTTTTAGGAGCTTAACATTTGCCGCTACAGGTCATGCCCATTTGAACATTGGGCACAAATGGTGACCGGGAGCTTGTGACTTTTTTGGGTAACTGTAAAGTAACAAAGTCTTAAACAGTTTTGCAGGGCTTGGTGGCTTCTATTGTGTCTTCCAGTTAGAAAGCAAAGCTCCAGGTATTAAATGTTAGTTGTGGGTAAGAGCATGCATCTGTGTGGAAGTGTCTTAAATGATTTTGAATTAGTTTTCTGAATGAGTGATTAGTGACTGAGCTTCAGTAGCTTAGCAAATTTCTTCTAGTCAGGTGAGCCATAGTAGCTGGCAGTGTGCAAGCACTTAGCTTGTGACAGATGGCTTTTATGGTGATTTAAACTAACGTGCTTTCCTTTGCATTTGCAATGGGTCAGTTGCTGTGGTTCCAGTGTGAGCCCTGTAAGCTCTGTAATTCAGTAGGTGTGCTGCTTCATTATCCTCTGCTAATTTGAGCCAGATCTTTTGTGATTTTTTTTTTATGGTCATCTTTCTGTCAAGGCCAAAGTTGGAGCTTGGGATAAAGTTTCATGTAAGCAGTGAATTTTGTTGGTTTTGTTGTTCTGTAGTGGTGCCCTAAACACCTTAGAGCAAGGCTACATAACTTGGGAGCTGCTGTTGTGAAGACCCTGTTGTGAAAGGAGCCAAGGTGCAAGGCAGAATTTTAGGAGTTGTCTAAGCAGTTCCGTGTGCTTAGGTCAACATTACACTGCAACAGAGTACACTCTGCAGACTTCCGATAAAGAGCATGTTAAAGACAGTTGCAAGAGTTGTACCCCTTCTAGAAACCCTTTGCTTTCATAAACTGCAAGTTGAGTGATGAAACACCTTTAAGTCTGTACAGCAAGAGGTAAATGCAGGACTGTCCCTTGTTTTATAGTTTATGTAGCTACTGGCAAATGGAATGATTCTGTGTCCAGGAGATTTCAGAAGCATTTGCTAGGTTTTTTTGTGAGTACTTGGAGAGGATTAGAAGGGTAAAATGTGTCCTACTGTAGTAGAATATAAACAGGATCTGGAGAATGGGAAGCTTGCTCTATTACAACCATATGACACACATTTTCATGCTCTATCTGATCAGCTATTCTGCTTTGAAGAAGGATGGAGAAAGGCTATCAACTCTGATGAAGAGAGGAAAAGCAGTCGAAGCAAAGCCTGCTCGGCCAGTAAGAGTGTACAGCCTCTCTCTCCAACAGTTCCAGCCACCACTGTTCAAACTGGGTAAAGGCCAAAGATTATTACATAGAGTGATACCCCCAACTTGTTAGTGTTTATTTACACTCAGAAGGGGACTGAGAGAGTGAAATGGGTTTCATTTTGCTCAGCTATGTAATTTGGTGTGAGCCCATGTGCAGAGACTTTCACTTCCCAGAAAAAGCATTGTATTTTGGGTTTCAGTTAAGCTGATTATATGTAATCTTTCTGTGAGGAAAATTCTGAGAGGCTGGTCAGGGATTATTTGCATCTGTCCATGATTTTGCAACCTCCAGCTCATTCCTGCTTTCTCATGTCTGCTTACTTCAGTTTGCCCATTCTTTCACACAGATGCCCAGACCTGCTGGCATCTCTCCCAGGGCACAACAATGGCCAGTATCAGTTACTGCCAGGCCTCTTTCTTGGTTAAAGAGGCAGTATCTTATCCTTCCTTCTGTCACACATGAAGAAACTTGGGTAGTACATTAAGAAGCACATTAATGAATACACCAAAAAGGCTGTTGTAAATGTTTGATGCTGCTGTAAGGTCAAGATAATGTCTTGCACTGATCACCCGCCTAGTTGATCCATAGTCTTCTGATGGACCAGATGTTATATGATGAGCAGGTATGAGTGATAGCACTAAGTGCTGTGTTACTTCAGCCCTCACTTTATGGTTGGGTGACTAGCAGCTGATCTGTGATGGGGAGAAGGGAAGGGCTGAGAGAGCAGGGAAAGTTAAAGGTGAATTTAAAATTTTATTGGAGCTGCCTGTGTGCAGTATCTTAAAAGAACTGATAGTTTAGTCTATGCTTGAAATAACTTGATTTCAGCATTAGAAATATGAAACAACCTTCAGAACCCTTTAAAATAAATAGGAATGAAGCATTTGTTAACATACCACAGCAAGTACTTAATTTCTAGTGAGGTAGTTCAGTTGCAATTGTATTTGCTTTCCCTCCTGTCTAGCTTAGCAATCTCACTCACACATATGTTACAGGATGAATAATTGATGTTGCATCCTATAAATATTTTATCACTGGGTTGTTTGCTTAGTGCATTTTTACATTTATGTGGAGGCATGGTTTCTATGTAAAGTAGATTTCACTTTGCACTGGCAATTTACAAGGTCACTGTTAACATTCCAGATGTTGAATGTGGCGGTGGCTTTTATGTCAGGAGCCTGGTCAGTGACATTGGCAAAGGTAAGCATGAAAAAACCCCATGAAGGGAACATTTAAGGAATGAATGTGTCTGTTTATGGAAGCATTTTGTCATTTTGTCTATCTCCAGTAACTAGGATATTTTGCAGACTTGTAGTGCTATCACTTGTTTTTATATACACTGGTATTTTCCTTGGGAATGAAAGGTAAATAATTGCCAGAGGACGTTGGGGGCTGGGAGATAAAAATGGAGCAAGCAATAGCACTGAGCAAGATAATACAAGGCAGGGTGGGGATTTTTTCTGTTCCTCCTCCATATGTTAAAGCTAACTCAGATTAAGGATGAGAAGAAGAAAGATACTGTCTTTTTAAACATTATTCATCACATTTTGAAAACAGATTGCACAGAACATTACCATGCACATAATAAACCCTATCTGCTGGAAAGACTCTACATTTGGGTGATTTTTCTAGTGTTTTCTTTCTCCTTTACCTGGTCTGTGAATGGTTTTGCTTTCCCACAGGGTTATTTGTCTTGTGCTCTATATCTATCAAACTGCATGATGGAGAATGGATAATCCATTTCAGGGATTTTTTTTTAATGATACATTTGCAGATCAGAATCCAAGTGATGTGGGATAACCCTTTGAATTTCAATGTTTGTGCTTAGGCAAGTCAAAGATTCTGTTATTGCTTTCTGAGCATACTGGCTTATGTTCAGTTTTTTAATGACGAACCAAGATAAAGTCTGTTCTCAGCTGGTTTCTTTTCAAACATTTAAAAAGCAATATAAGTCTTCCTTCGTCAGGAAGGATGGGAGAGGATACTTTAGTGTACCTATGCACTTGCAAGTCAGCTCTGGTTGCTGTTACGTTTGTAGCTCCTCATCATAGCATCCTTCCAGTATCTGAAGGGGGCTTATAGGGATGCTGGGGAGGGACACTTCATGAGGGACTGTAGTGAGAGGACAAGGGGTAACGGGTTCAAATTTAAACAGGGGAAGTTTAGACTGGATCTGAGGAAGAAATTCTTTCCTGTAAGGGTGGTGAGGCACTGGAATGGGCTGCCGAGGGAAGCTGTGAATGCTCCATCGCTGGCGGTGTTCAAGGCCAGGTTGGACATAGTCTTGGGTGGCATGGTTTAGTGGGAGGTGTCCCTACCCCTGGCAGGGGGGTGGAACTAGATGATCTTAAGGTCCTTTCCAACCCTAACTATTCTATGATTCTATGATTATGTGATTGTGTCCTCCTGGTATTTATTTCACATAGCAGAGCATTTGTTTATATATTTTATTTTTCCTTATCTTAGTTTATGTTACCCTGGTAGACAACACAGGATAAAAATGGCAAAAATCCTTCTTGAAGGCTAGAAGTGCTAAAGCCTCAAAGGCTGTGGAAAAAGAGTACATGGTCTTCCAAGTCACTTGTGAATACAGAGTGTTCTGCTTACATTATTATTTCATCTCTTTTCATTCTGGCTTAAATCTGGAAAACCTTTTGACAACTTTCTGTCAGATTTTGAACTCGTACTACACTGGAGATCTATGGAAATCAAAGGAATTTCTTAGCTCAAATTTAAGAAGATATAAAGAAGAGCTAAATCTTCATGAACTTCCTTCTCAAACAAAGCAGAATAACGTAGAAGGCTGCATGTAAAAATATGTTTTAACTGAGTTGCAGGTAGTTAAACTTGAACTTCTAAATCCTTTTTTCTCCTTTACTGTAGAACTCTCTACCTGTGCCACTATGCAAGAGCTGACCCGAACCAAACATGGGCCATTTACGCTGGAGGAGCATGCCCTTCATGAAGATAAATGGACAATTGATGAAATTGCACGATCCTTAGAGTACTGCACATCTCTTCTCCCAGGAGAGCCGTCTCATAAAAAATTGAAGACAGAGCATCCTGGTGAAACTGCTGTGAGCTGTGAGGATAAGTGATAAGTTAGGTCAAGGAAAAAGACTGGATGATTGAGACATTCTGAGATTGGATTGGGATTGTCTTGCCTCCTGTGTATTTCTGCAAGTCTGTACTGGGAGGGTGACAAACAGGAGTGCAAGAAAAATGGTTCTTTTGTTTTCTGGGCTGAGAACATGCACTGAAAATACCCAGCTCTTGCTGTTTCCTCATCTGTTTATTTTCCTTCTTGCACTCTGTAAATGAATCTGCCACTGATGTCAGATCTTCATGAAGTTTTAAAGAACTTGTAGGGTGAAATATACCTGTTGTTGCTAATTCCTCAATAAAAATATAAACATTAAGGTTTGATAAATGTGCTCTCCAAAAAATCATCTTTTTGCCTTTATAGCTGGTAATCAAATCCTGAAATACCATGGTGACAAGACTGTGAGAGCCTGAAGGTACAAGATTGTGGTGTAGCAATTTGCTTTCTTGAAATCTATTTCAGGATCTGTCCATTTTACTGTAGTTTTTCCTATGCAGATTTTTCTTTCAGTCAAATGTTATCCAGACTGTATTAGATGGTAATATTTTATGTTGCCTGAGCTGTCAGTAAATAGTATCAGGTATAAAGAATCCCTGAAGATAACTGTTTGATAACAAGTGTTCTGAAGAGCGTGGTCATCGTTACAGGTGTACATATCTTATTCTGGTACAACATCCCAGTTCACCATCCATAATTTAAAGTATAGTGAACTTTTATGCTGTTCATAGGGCTAAGGGAATTAACTTTTGCCATCTCTGAATTGCTTGAGCTGTCTGCTGTGGATTGGGTAGAAGGTTGATGTGCTTCTGGGCTTTGACTGTTATCGTACAGTACAACCTGCAAGAAGGATACACCATCAAGGATCCTTGCTGAAGCTGCTTTAATTCACTGGGGCAGTGAGGGCCTGTTCCACAGTTCACGTAGTCAATGGAATTTGATTGAACTGATTATTTCTTACCACTGCTTCCCTTGATTTTCAAATTGTCTAAAACACAGTGGTTTGAGAATGCTAAAAAAACACTCTGGTTTGTTTCCATGTGCGTAATGGACTATCCTAGAAGGATTTCACTATGTATCCCCATAAAAGTTAGTAGCTGGTCTGTTTTCCTCTTGTCATAATGGGGAACACAAGGAATGGTTTAACCATGTGAGTGATACTTTGGGGAGCCTCCTGCTTTTGAAGTTGTCTCTGAAGCATCGCTGCAGAGCAGTGGACTGGCTGCTGTTACAGTTCTGTGCTGCTGCAGGCCAAGTGTCCTGCTGTGGCTTTGAACAACCGCTACACCTTAGGATTTGGTTTTAGAGTACAGGGACTTGACTCTGAGTAACTGAATGCTGTAAAGCCAAGAGTTTGTGCTTAGATTAGGGTGCATCTTTTAGAGAGAGACACGAACATCTGATTTAATGACTGTCTTAATAGACTTGCTAATTTCCATGGTAAAGTATCTTGATAGCTAATTATTTCTGTTGCTTAAAAGAAGGTGTATTTTATTCCCAACTTGACTTAAATCTCCACATGTTGCATTTTATGTCTCTGCACCTTACGAAAAGGTATCGTGTGAAATGATCAAGTTCCAACCTTACTTTAAATCTAAGATATGAAATAAATATCCTGAAGTTTCTCATTGCAGGGTACCTTTCCAGACATCTATATGGGCTTTTTTGTTTTTCATATAATAAGAAATGGAAATCTATGCAAGATTAATGAATCTTTTGTTCAGAGGAAGAGTTTATGCTTCTGTCCTGGGTTCAGCAGTAGCAGTCATTTTCTCCTTCTTAGTAGCTGATGCAGTGCTGTGTTTTTGACTCTCGGCCTGGGAACAGCACTGATAACACCAGTGTTTTCAGTTGCTGCTTGGTAATATTTACTCTTACCAAGGGCTTTCTGAGTCTCATGCTCTGCCAGGGAGGAGGAGAGGCCGGGATGAAGCAGAGACAGGACACCTGACCCAAACTGACCAAAGAGGTATTCCATACCACAGCATGTCATGCCCAGTATATAAACTGGGGGCAGTTATCCAGAAGGGTTAGATCGCTGCTCAGTTGGGCTGGGTATCGGTTGGCGGGTGGTGAGCAGTTGTATTTTCTCTTCCCTTGTTGTTTCCCTTATCCTTATTATTACTGGTGGTAGCAGCAGTGGTTTGTGTTATCCCTTAGTTACTGGACTGCTCTTATCTCAGCCTGTGGGAGTTACATTCCTTCGATTCTCCTTCCCATCCCTCTGGGAGCAGGGGGGAGGAAACTGGGGTGGGGTGTGAGCGAGCGGCTGCGTGGCTGAGTTGCTGTTTGGGCTTAAACCACGACAGTTCTTTTTGGTGCCCAACGTGGGGCATGAAGGGTTGAGATAATGACAGATCTGACCAGAGTGTGGCTAATCATATTTGTGATAAGCATTCATTGTTTCAGATTAATAGTTACTTGTCATAATGCTGATTTATTGGCTTTCAAAGTTGTTGCTCCTGATGTCACTGTTTCAGCATATCGTACCTTACTTACAGCCGGTATTTGCTGTGTTAGTGTTTATTGGCTGGGGGACTTGGGCTAAAGTTCTTGTCTCATTGTACTTTCTGATAATGACTTGTAATACAGTAGACTCATTGATCATGAAACTGATCTGGCTTGTGTTCCCAGTGTGGTCACCACCTCTATTACACATCTTTTTTCCCCTCCTCGGGTGGTCAACCCTTGAAGGAGACATTCTCTTACGCTCCCAGCCCCCCCACCAGGCTGGTTACAGCATCATTTGAGAGTTCTGAAGGTTTTGAATGGCCTTTGGGTACCCTTGAGACCTGCCTGCTGACTGTGATGGGGATCAGCATGTTGGCACACGTACAGAGTGTGTTTTACCCACAACCATTTCGTCTGATCTCGAGAGTTAAGCAGAGTCGGGTTTGGGCCTTGTCTAGGGTTAGACAACGATATAGGAGGACCAAGAGATTTTCCCCGTGGCTGGACAGTCATGAGTGGCAGGGTGTGTTGGGACAGTATGGGCAAGTATCTAGGCCAGCGGGCCCCTCCAGTGCTCTGGAACTTCACCACTCAACAAGTGCCAGTCACGACCACAACAGTGCACCGGCGGCAGTATCGCACCAAGAGACTCCCCAGTTCCCATCCATAAGCTGATCCATAGACTGGAGAGCCAAGGAATGATCAGCAGGACCCGCTCACCCTTTAGTGCGAAAGTCTAACAGAGAGTGGAGACTATCAGTAGACTATCATGGCCTGAATGAAGTCACACCACCCTTGAGTGCTGCTGTACCGGACATGCTAGAACTTCAGTATGAACTGGAATCAAAGGCAGCCAATTGGTATGCCACGATTGATACTGCCAATGCATTTTTCTCTATTCCTTTTGGCAGCAGAGTGCAGGCCAGTTTGCTTTTACTTGGAGGGGCATCCAGTACGCTTGGAACCTAGTGCCCCAGGGGTGGAAACACAGCCCTACCATCTGCCATGGACTGATCCAGACTGCCCTGGAACAGGGGTAAGATCCAGAACACCTGCAATACATTGATGACATTATTGTGTGGGGCAATACAGCAGAAGAAGTCTTTGAGAAAGGGAAGAAAATAATCCAAATCCTGCTGAAAGCCATCCATAGAATTATAGAATCATAGAATAGTTAGGGTTGGAAAGGACCTTAAGATCATCCAGTTCCAACCCCCCTGCCAGGGGCAGGGACACCTCACACTAAACCATGCCACCCAAGACTATGTCTAACCTGGCCTTGAACACCGCCAGCAATGGAGCACTCACAACTTCTTTGGGCAACCCATTCCAGTGCCTCACCACCCTTACAGTAAAGAATTTCTTCCTCATATCCAATCTGAACTTCCCCTGTTTAAGTTTGAACCCATTACCCCTTGTCCTATCACTACAGTCCCTCCCCAGCATCCCTATAGGCCCCCTTCAGATACTGAAGGCTGCTATGAGGTCTCCATGCAGCCTTCTCTTCTCCAGGCTGAACAGCCCCAACTTTCTCAGCCTATCTTCATACAGGAGGTGCTCCAGTCCCCTGATCGTCCTCGTGGCCTCCTCTGGACTTGTTCCAACAGTTCCATGTCCTTTTTATGTTGAGGACACCAGAACTGCACACAATACTCCAAGTGAGGTCTCATGAGAGCAGAGTAGAGGGGCAGGATCACCTCTCTCGACCTGCTGGTCACGCTCCTTTTGATGCAGCCCAGGATACGGTTGGCTTTCTGGGCTGCGAGTGCACACTGCAGTCAGCTCATGTTCATTTTCTCATTGACCAACACCCCCAAGAGCTTCTTGGCAGGGCTGCTCTGAATCTCTTCTCTGCCCAACCTGTAGCTGTGCCTGGGATTGCTCTGACCCAGGTGGAGGACCTTGCACTTCTCATGGTTAAACTTCATCAGGTTGGTATCAGCCCATCTCACAAGTGTGTCAAGGTCCCTCTGGATGGCATTCCTTCCCTCCAGCGTATCAACCGAACCACACAGCTTGGTGTCATTGGCAAACTTGCTGAGGGCGCACTCAATCCCACTGTCCATGTCACCCCCAAAGATGCTGAACAAGACTGATCCCAACACCGATCCCTGAGGGACACCACTCGTTACTGGTCTCCAGCTGGACATTGAGCACAACTCTTTGCGTGTGGCCATCCAGCCAGCTCTTTATCCACCGAGTGGTCCACCTATCAAATTGATGTCTCCAACTTGGAGACAAGGATGTTGTATGGGACAGTGTCAAATGCTTTGCACAAGTTCAGGTAGATGACATCAACTGCTCTACCCCTGTCCATCAGTTCCATAGCCGCATGATAGAAGGCCACCAAATTGGTCAGGCAGGATTTCCCCTTAGTGAAGCCATGCTGGCTGTCACCAACCACCTTGTTTGTCATGTGCCTCAGCATGCCTTCCAGGAGAATCCGCTCCAGCTGGCCTTGGACATTGCTGAATGAGAAAAGTGGCCAGGACTTTATCTGTATACTGACTCATGGATGGTGGCAAATATCCTGTGGGGGTGGTTGCAGCAATGGAAGCAGAGCAACTGGCAGCACAGAGGTAAACCCATCTGGGCTGCTGCACTGTGGCGAGATATCGCTGCCCAGGTGCAGAACCTGGTGGTGAAGGTACGCCATGTAGATGCTCACGTACCCAAGAGTCGGGCCACTGAGGAACACCAGAACAACCAACAAGTGGATAAAGCTGCTAAAAGGGAAGTGGCTCAGATGGACTTAGATTGGGAACATAAAGGTGAATTATTTTTAGCCTGGTGGTCCCATGAGACTTCAGGCCATCAGGGCAGAGATGCAACATACAGATGGGCTCGTGATCGAGGGGTGGACTTAACAATGGACACTATTGCCCAGGTTATTCATGAGTGTGAAACGTGCTGCAATTAAGCAAGCTGAACGGTTAAAGCCTCTTTGGTATGGAGGACGATGGCTAAAGTACAAATATGGGGAGGCCTGGCAGATTGATTATATCACCCTCCCTCCAACCTGCCAAGGCAAGCGCCATGTGCTTACCATGGTGGAAGCAAACACTTGATGGCTGGAAACATATGCTGTGCCCCACACCACTGCCCGGAACACTATCCTGGGCCTTGAAAAACAGATTTTGTGGCGACACGGCACCCCAGAGAGAACTGAGTCAGACAATGGGACTCATTTCCGGAACAACCTGGTAGACACGTGGGCCAAAGAGCATGGCATTGAGTGGGTATATCACATCCCCTACCATGCACCAGCCTCGGGGAAAATTGAACGGTACAATGGGCTGTTAAAAACTACGCTGAGAGCAATGGGTGGTGGGACTTTCAAACATTGGGATATACATTTACCAAAAGCCACCTGGTTGGTCAACACCAGAGGATCTGCCAACAGGGCTGGCCCAGCCCAGTCAGAACTTCTACATACTGTGGAGGGGGACAAAGTTCCTGTGGTGTGCATAAAGAATTTGCTGGGGTGGACAGTCTGGGTTATTCCTGTTTCAGGTAAAGGCAAACCCACTCATGGGATTGCTTTTGCTCAGCGACCCAGATATATTTGGTGGGTAATGCGGGAAGGTGGGGAAGTCTGATGTGTACCTCAAGGGGATTTGATTTCAGGGGAAAACAGCCAGTGAACTCTATTGTATGCTGTTGCCTGCTATGTAGCACTTTTATAGCCCACCAACTAGATGTCTTCAGGTCACCAGTGACTGGCCCTGACTTCCCTCCACCATCATCCCAACAAAGAATGAACTTTGATGAAACCAGACGAGTTCTGCGGTATCATCAGCAGGCAACGATCCTACACTGCACACAGCCTCTCCTGCTCTGAATGACTGTTACAAGAGATAGAGCCTGACATCATGGACCGGATGGACTCAGCAGCTTCATAGGGATTGGTCCATGCACTAAGGAATGATCTCTCTGTCTCTCTGTGTGTGTATGTATATATATGAGATAAGAGCGATAGTATATTGAAAATGTGGGATCTGAGCATGACGTGAATGGTATGGAATAAGGGGTGGATACTGTCATGGGTTCAGCAGCAGCAGTCATTTTCTCCTTCTTAGTAGCTGATGCAGTGCTGTGTTTTTGACTTTTGGCCTGGGAACAGCGCTGATAACACCGATGTTGTTAGCTGCTGCTCAGTAATGTTTAGTCTGACCAAGGACTTTCTGAGTCTCATGCTCTGCCAGGGAGGAGGGGAAGCCAGGAGGAAGCAGAGACAGGACACCTGACCCAAACTGACCAAAGAGCTATTCCATAGCACAGCACGTCATGCCCACTATATAAACTGGGGGCAGTTATCCAGAAGGGTTAGATCACTGCTCAGTTGGGCTGGGTATCAGTTGGCGGGTGGTGAGCAGTTGTATTTTCTCTTGTTGTTTCCCTTATCATTATTACTATTGGTGTTGGTTGCAGTGGTTTCTGTTATCCCTTAGTTACTGGACTGCTCTTATCTCAGCCCGTGGGAGTTGCGTTCTTTTGGTTCTCCTCCCCATCCCTCTGGGAGCAGGGGGGAGGAAACTGGGGTGGGGTGTGAGCGAGCGGCTGCGTGGCTGAGTTGCCAACGGGGCTTAAACTACGACAGCTTCATTGTTCAGTAAACAGGCATTTTTCTTTTGTGTATTACTATAAAAAATTTAAGGGAAAATGTTGAAGATATCATGAGCAAATTGAGATGTTAGAGCACAGTGGCAGCAATATATTTAATGTACAATGTAGATGAAGTAACCATTGTAAGAAATTTTGGTTTCAGAGATGGGAGAAAAGCATTGTGTTGTGTAGGAGAACAGTGGGAGATTTCAGCTGTTTCTTTTCAGGGTGGGTTTTTTTTGTCCTTTGAATAGAAACAGAGAAGAAAGAGCTTATTTCCTAAGGAAATCAAATAAAGCAGAAAATTTCATTTTCCAGTATACTTATCTTGAATGATTCAAGACTTTGATTGAAATACAGCTTCTCTTATTGTCTAAATCTGTATTTTTCCAAGGCTAATGTATGTTATCCCAGAGGTTTTCTAGGTTTAGGTCCTCATTTTATATATTTTTCCTTATCTTTCTGCTTTTTTTAAAATAGATATAAAAATAGATATATTTCTGTTAGTCTGTTTTATCTACAGGGGGGTGTTTCTTTCAAACTTAGTGCAATTGAGAAGTCTTTCTATTAATAGGGTACATTTGTATACAGTGTTATAAGTGTCTAGCACATTTTTTATCTCAGCTGTTTGTTTAATGCTCACCATGGTTTGCTTGTTATTCCATGTAAGACCCCCTGATATTTTTGTTTCGAAAGGAAAATGATATTTTTATCAGCTTTTAGGTTAGCTTGCAACTGGCCTGTTATAATTACTGCTAACAGATCTGTGATCCTGAGAAGACAGGATGTCTTCCATAGTGTAGTCACTCGAGAGAAATGAAGGCATAATGAAAAGAAAGCATCCTTGTCACATCAGCCAGTTCTAGTTTGGACTGCAACTCCTAATCCACATGGAAAGCATAGGGAGAGAAGGAATGCAGTTGTAGATGTTCAAGAATCTGCATATAGTGCGTAGATAGCGTTTCGAAAGACTGGAGATACCTTTCAGTTTATGAATGCAGCTTTCCCCAAGGCTTTCACTCCTGTGTAGCAAAGCAAGTCAGGAGGCTTTCACCAGCTCTAGGTTGACTTTTTGTCCTGGGGTTCCTCATCTTCCCCAGGGCTAGGTTCTTCAGAAATAAAGGCAGAACTTCTTGATCTCCAGTTAATGACAAACTTTCCCTCACATAGCTTGTATTGAACTACTGGAGTTACTTCTCTTACACGTTGGGTAGCACGTATGTTAGGTTGTACTTGTAAATGGCTGGATAGCACAAAACTATGGCAGACAGCAGACAGGTGTCCTTAGAAAGCAGTTAAAGTCATGAACAAATTACACAACAAGAGGTTGTTCTACACCCATTGACGGGTGTCAGCCCCCTTCCAGCCCTGAGCACCTGAACTGGTTTTTCAAACGTGTCTTTCCTAGGTGCTTGGCCTCACTTGCATGCTCTTTCCTCTGTACCCCTGCACTTTAATGGATCTCTGCCTCTTGAGCCGTTAGTCCCAGTGAATAGCACCCAGGAAGCCACTGGAAAATCTAGGAATAGCTTTTTTAGACATGCTTTAATAAGTGTTTAATCGGGTACCTTGAAACTATCCAGATCTGGAGGTAAGTGTTGTGTTCCCATGGGAACGTAGGGCAATGCTCATTGTAACTTCTTCATTCTTATTGACGTGCATGTCCCTGAGATATCAGACTTCAGGATCATGCTCTAGCCACAGAGAACAAAGTATCCCCCGATCCTGGCTCTTGAATGCTGGCAGTCATGGTTTCTCAAGGGCTACTTAGAGAGAGAGGAAGAGTATAAAGTGTTTCTGAGATTAGCTGAAGAGTTAGTGCCCAGCTGACACAAACAGTAGTTCATAGGAATTTTATGGTACTCTGGACACAAAATACGCATGTCTGCGGTTTGCTATGTAAAATATATCTGTGATGCATGCTTTTAATGAGTGTTGTTCATGGGCAAAGTGCTGGTAGGAAAGCATGTCCTGCTTTTTGAGCTCAATGTTGTCCGCCTTGAATTTAGACTTGTGATCCTTAGTCCATCGAAGTGTGCTGCCATAGCCTGGCTGGCTGCCTCCAGTGCTGGTTCACTGGAATTGACAAGGGCTTCATCATCTGTCTCCTTCTAATGGCTCTGCCTGCCTGGCTCACTTTCGTCCTTATTTAAATGGCAGGTTTTCTGTGCACTCCACAACATATTTCTGCTGCCAGCGTGTTGAGCAGTTTTTAAATGTTGTTTTAAAGCAAAATCAATAGGCTCTTTTTTCTTGTATGAATCAAGTCTCAGCCATTAGCAAAATATTCAAGGAGTACCTTTGTCAATAACAAAGCATTTAGCATCTTACCCTGCAGTTCTGCTTTTGATTTATATGTTTATTAGAAGAAAATGATGTCAAACTTAGAATAATGCCCCAAATTTGGGGATATTTTAGGGGTTTATTTTTTAGTGTAATAAATGGTGACGTTTCTATTCTGAGCATGAATAGGTATGAGACTCTAATGGCCAGGGTCATTCTGCTTTGCTTGGCAGCATCAAAGAATCGGTTGGCAACAGTATTAATTTTATTAAAAAGGCCTTAGAGAGACAAAGGGAGAGTACACGTGAGAGTGTGACTACGATATGCAACCAAGAGGGAAGACAGAGAGACAATGAATGGATTCAGCCAGTGCAGGCAAAATTACTGTCCCTATTAGGAAGCAGCCATTGTTTCTAATAGCCAGGGCTTTAATTTGCTTCTTCCTGAGAACTGATTAAGTAAATCACCAATACTTAAGAGCATGTCAAACAAGCAGGTTTATCATCTGAAAGCTTATGTCTCTATTGGGTTTTCATGTTTGGTAGTAGAGGGGCTACAGGGGTGGCTTCTGTGAGAAGGTGCTGGGAGCTTCCCCCATGTCCAATGGAGCCAATGCCAGTGGGCTCCAAGACGGACCCACTGCCAAGCCCATCAGTGCAGAAGGAGGGGAGGAGATGCTGCAGGCATCAGAGCAGAGGTTCTCCTACAGCCTGTGCAGACCATGGTAAGGCAGGTTGTGCCCCTGGAGCCCACGAGGACCCCACACTGGAGCAGGAGGATGCCTGAAGGAGGCTGTGACCCCATGAGAAGCCTGCACTGGAGCAGGCTCCTGGCAGGATGTGTGGCCATGGAGAGAGGAGTCCACACTGGAGCAGGTTTGCTGCAGGACTTGCGACGCTGCAGAGGACCCACGCTGGAGCAGCCTGTTCCTGAAGGATGCACCCGATGGAAGGGACCCACGCTGGAGCAGCCTGTTCCTGAAGGATGCACCCGATGGAAGGGACCCACGCTGGAGCAGCCTGTTCCTGAAGGATGCACCCCATGGAAGGGACCCACGCTGGAGCAGCCTGTTCCTGAAGGTTGCACCCCATGGAAGGGACCCACGCTGGAGCAGCCTGTTCCTGAAGGATGCACCCCATGGAAGGGACCCACGCTGGAGCAGCCTGTTCCTGAAGGATGCACCCCATGGAAGGGACCCACGCTGGAGCAGCCTGTTCCTGAAGGATGCACCCCATGGAAGGGACCCACGCTGGAGCAGCCTGTTCCTGAAGGATGCACCCCATGGAAGGGACCCATGCTGGAGCAGTTTGTGAAGAACCGTAGCCTGTGGGAAGGGCTCACATTGGAGAAGTTGGTGAAGGACTGTCTGCCGTGGGAGGGACCCCACACTGGAGCAGGGGAAGAGTGTGAGCACTTAATTTCTGTTCCCTCCTCATCTCTAGTTCAAAGATGGAGTTGAATCAAAGCCGCAACCTCTTCCTGACTTCTCCATGTCACATTGCTGTGTGTTGTGGATGCCGAAACACTCCTATACTCTAACCCTGGGCTGTAAAAAGGCTGTGTGCTTCGCCCCAGACATTAGCAGGAACTGAGAATGAGTAGGATGAGGAATAAGGCAATGGAATTTGTAGTATAAACACAAAATAGTTTTCCTCTTGCCGAGTGTATTCATCTTAGGTCACAGCTCCATGCCTGGCCCTTCCACATGTCGTCCCATTAATTTACCTACTGTTTGAGACAGTTCATCCTAAAACTCTCTCATTTTTTCTTTTGAATTCCTTTGCAGGTACATGTGGGCCTCGGGATGACATGGAGCAAAAATGCTGTTTACTCTCAGGGGGAACAGGAAAGCTGGTGCCAGAGCAGAATGGAAAAGGATGAGGTGTGTCTGCTCCGTTTCTTACCATGACCCCTTCAGCAGGAAGGCGCAGTTCTGAATGCTCTAGTGCCATTTCTGTGGGACACGGGATTATTTTAGATATTCCACAATTAAGTACTTCGAAGTCAAATCTGCAGCTGAGTGCATGCATTAAGATCAAACTGCATCATTTCACAGATGTCACGCTACTTTTAGTGGCTTCAGAACCTGATTTTACAGCTTAAAAGGAGGGGGCTGGAAAAGGCATGGCAAGAGATAAAGGTGTATCTCAGTTGTTGCATTTTTTAAAGCGATGAATTCATTTTAGGTAATCATGTAACAAAATACACTTAGGATGCTAATGGAGAACGTAAAGAGAAAGGACATGGTTTTTACTACCTTATCTTTCTTTTAGCACATAAAACAATTATCTTAAATACCCCATTTCAAAGCGTAAGGAGCTTTTATGTGGAAACGCATGAGAGGTTGTTACTGTGTGCTGATGTGAAAAAAGGCATTCATTTTCATTGCAGCCGTTGGAAAGATAAGTCTGTGATGCCCTTCTGAAGGCAGTGTTTTAGTTTTGCTTGTATTGAATTGCTGCAAATCCTTAGCATAACTTGTTTGCGTGTGGTATGTTCATAGTAACATCATTTCCTGCCACTGGCTTTCCTAGGGGTCAACAGAACCCTTTCAGGTTCTGCAGGTAACGTAGGATGCATTCCCAGTGTAAGTGGAACATTGTGTGCAAGATAAATATATTTAGAAAACAAGATCATTTCTCTGCAATCCTTGCAATGCAGATTGCTCTTCCAGGAAAATGGTATCCAGGCTGCATTAAACCTGGCTGCCGCTGTTGTGTTGCTTTGTGTATAGTTTCTTCTCCGTGTATACCCTAATTTGACAAGAGGCGCTGGCACGCTCTGGATTTCTTGTCCAGGTGATTAATTTCACCCAGCTGCTCATACACAGGGAGGTTACTGGCTTTAACTTCTGTATTTACTAGAGAGTTGGAGTTGTTCAGCGGGGAGAAGAGGAGGAGGGTAGATTTAAATTAGACATTAGGAAAACCTCCTTCCCTGTGAAGGTGGTGAGACACTGGAACCAAGGTGTCCAGAGAAGCTGTGGCTGCCCCATCCCTGGCAGTGTTCAAGGCCAGGCTGGACGGGGCTTGGAGCAACCTGCTCTAGTGGAAGGTGTGCGTGCCCATGACAGGGCATTGGAACTGGACGAGCTTTAAGGTCCCTTCCAACCCAAACCATTCTGTGATTCTGTTTCCTAGCACTGTGCTCTGCACCTCCGTTAGAGAGGACCTCCAGCAGCTCCAGCAGCAAGAGCTGCACACCCACCTCAGCCATCCTGTTCACAGACAGGTATACAAAGTGTTGAAGATGCAAATTTGGTGCAAATAACCTAGACTGTGTTAGGAGGACTGTTCCTGACAGGAATAGGGTGTTGCTCTGTTAACCTCCAGCAAAAGAGAGTTGGCAACAGGGAATAGTAATGTGCTGGTAATCCTTCCTCTAAGCAAGAGCCGGTGGAAGATGTCCACGAGGTGTGTGGGTTCATAGTTAACTTAAAGCATGTGATGATTTCTCCTTACCTCAGTTAGAGGACTTCAGCCCTGTTCTACTGAATTATATAGATTATTGCTCACTGAATTAAGTCCTCATGTATTTAATTTTCACCTGTCATGTTTTTTCTCCTTTTTCTGCCTTTTTGTTTCAGTAATGCAAACTGATGGGTTGAAAAATGGTGTTTCTTTTTACAGGAGAAAGGAGAAAAAGCCAGAGTAAAATCAATATTAATGGTGTGGCACAACACTTTGAGTTGTTCCATGTCTAATGAATATGTAACAGTTCTATTTTCTACCTAAACACACAAAAATTGTCAGAATGGAATTAGTGTGATTTTTGAGAATGTGTTTATCTAGGAAATGCATTTCTCCAGGGATTGCCATTAAAGGCTGTGCAGCATGGATAAACCAATGTGAGTGTGCTGGTGATCTGTTCCTAGAGCTAGGAACATGGAGCTTTTATTGAATTATGTACTGTTTCCCTGTGCTGGTTTCATCTGTTCTCCTCTGCTGTGTTGTAGATATGTATTACTAGTGTGAGCATAGTCATACAATCCAAACTGGTGTTCAGCCATTTCTTTATGTCAGCAGACACACAGAGTACCCATCCCCTTACCCCCCTTGCAGCAACAAATCCAAGCTGGTCCTTCAGAGCTGCATAGGAAAAACCCAGCAATAAGCCACTGTCCCACAGAGAAGGTGGTGTATGATCAGGACTTGAGGAGATAAAAACTCATCTGGAGGCGGAGCATGTTTTATGGCTTCAAAGACAAGTGCATCTGGACAGCCTTTCCCAGGTGTCTACAACCTGACCCTGAACACACCAAGCCAGTTTTCCCAAGGAAGCGCATCTTTCAGAAGTGCGTCCAGCCATTAGATCCAAGGAGTAAAGCTCCCACTGTCAAAATAATTGAGTAAACTTCTCGCCTCTCTTTTGTTAAAGGAGCTCCCTGACTCTGCTTTGTTCTTGCATTGCAAGGCTGGTTTTCAAGCCCTCCAATCAGCGCTTGGAGTTTATACAGTTTTCCATGACTGGCATGAACAGGGGATGTGGTTCAGAGAGCAGCTCTGATGCTTCCTTTTGGTTTTCTTAGCTTGTTTAGCTTGGAGAAAAAAAGAGGGAACCCCTGGCAGCATCCCTTTTGTTACAGGGCAGACTTTCTGCTTTGTGCCTGTTCTCGTGTAAGATAAACCTGGCAATGGTTTGGGTTGGAAGGGGCCTTAAAGCTCACTCAGTTCCATCCTCTGTCATGGGCATGGACACCTTCCACTAGAGCAGGCTGCTCCAAGGCCCCATCAAACCTGGCAATGGAAGAGGCAACTCCACGGCAAAGTCTGTCCTGCACTGCCTTTCTCATCTCCCTGTGTAAGAAAAGCACAACTTCTTCTGGAGTTGGACAGCTTTCTGCACCTTTCTGCTCCTTGGGACCCAGGAAACATTCATCTCTCACTGCAGCCATCCATTGGTTTCATAACTAGCCCAAGGCTATGAAGCAAAGTTACAGCCTAGAGATGTTGCTGATTGCGGTCCAGAAGTGAGAAAAATCTGGCCAGGAGCAAGTAATTGTTGAATAGCAGAAACAACAGAGAATTCTTGATAAAGCCTGAAAAATGGCTGGTGTCTGAACGCACCGATGTGGTACAAGGCTGGAAAAAGTGCGCTTGGCTTTCTGAGGTGGTGTTATTGCACTTTGCTTTTCATTCCTAACGAAGTTACAGGGCTCTAATAAAAGTGGGTTTATTGGCATCAAATCCCAGTTGCAGGGTTTGGGAAGCTCAATTGATAGAGCGTTTGTTCATTTCCTTGCAAACTTTTATGTATTTAGAAATCCTTAGATAAAATGCAATAGGTAGTTGGGAAAGTGGGAATTCAAACCCTCACGCACACCTTTGCTGGTGTGCTTTCCAAAGACATCAGCTCCAAGAGGAGTGAGGGCCCTGCGGGTCCCCGGGGGCTCTGTTCTGTGGGATGCAAAATAATTGCTTGGAGTGGGATGGGCATTTTAAGGAAGGGGGTGTCTGTGTAGGAAAAGAAATCTTGAGACTCCATGTTTAATCCTTCCATGAGGACAATGTCTTTCAGTGTTCATTTTGAGGTCAGGTCAACCCAGTGACTTCAGTTACACATAACCCAACCTGCATGCTTCATCTTCCTTTCTGGAGATCTATTTAACCGACAGAGACCAGTGAGGAACTGTTTTCAAGGGAAGAAAACACTTTGTGTTCCACAAAACTGATAGCATACCAGATGCATTCCCACAATGGAAGAAATTACAGGCTACGATTACCTGAATTCATTGGCATAAAGGAACAGGGAACTTTCTGACATGTCAGCTTGTTTCTTTTCCTAGGATTTTATATGATTATGGGGGATTGCTTCATTGCAATCATTATAATTTAGCCCCACTGCTATGTGCATCACAGTGTGTGACTGCAGAGAGAGACTCGGTTCTTGCCTCAGAATGTACTGTCTGTACTGACTCCAGCATAAGCATCTAACCTGATGGAGCTGAATGGTAAATGCAGAGAGTTTCAACCAAGCACAGCTGCTTTTATTATTTTGATGACTACGAAAAGCCTTAAAAGAAAGTACAAAAGAATGATCTGAAAGAGGAGAAGTGTTTGTATTTTGAAACCTTTCCTTTAGGAAATAAACATGTCAGTAACCTCCCAGGGTTAGCAGGGGACTTTCACAAATGTCTGTTTAGAGAATAAGGTTTGTAGAGAAGCTGTTGAATATTCTGGTCATTTGATTCAATGAAGTACTGTTTCCTGTGTTGTTCCTAATTCAGATCCTGTTCAGTCACTAATACTTAGTTTGAGTTTCTGTTTCTGTAATGCTGAGTGGGTCAGTCTGCCAAGGTTACAGCCTGGTGTAGCAAAGCTTGAAAGCTGGCTGATCGAAGTTAACTCTGTAGGAAAGATGCATCTTATCAAAGAGCACAAGATAGACAAGGCACGCGGGTATGCAGAAAACAAATGTGTGAGGAGAAGGAAACTTTATTTTCTTGCTTTAACAATCTTTTTAGTTATAATTTATCTGGCTTTGATTGATCAACTTTGCTCTCTGTTGCAGTCTATTGCAGGCTGAAGGCAGAATCAAAAGCAACTGCAAATTCACAGGAGTCCTCCAGGTCAAAACTGTGGTGGTTAATTGAAGAACTACTGATATTATGCATCATGTAAAGGCACTTCTGAGTATTGGTTAATACTTACAAGCTCATCTTCTCTCACATCTGAAAGTCATTCATCTGCCCAGGTACGTGTTACAAAGGGCAAGCCCCGCAAATGAAGATACCATTATTGTGCTTTCATTTTAGAAGCAAACAGTAGAGTCAGGACTGTTGAATCATGGTCACAAGGGTGTCAAGCAGGCCTTTAAGGCAATTATTGAGACATCTGGTTCACTTCGAGCAGGATTTGGCATGTGAGTGTGAGACAGCATAAATGTGCAAGGTTAGTGTTCCTTCCCAGACACTGTGCGTATCACATCTGACAATAAGCTTTACCTCGCCACATGTTTCCTAGTTTAAATAGAAAGCCAGACACGTCATGAGGAGAGGAAATAAGCATCTATGTTTATGGATGTGAATTCTTAACAACTCTGAGCAACTAAGCTCAACAGATGGAGCCAAGATTAGCAGTTACCTGGATCATGGCTCTCGTCACCAACCTGAAGTTCTACTCGCAGTGTAACTCAGAAGTCGCATGCATACGGTTATTGGAAACGCAAGCTGGTATCTTAGGGCAGGGAAGGAACTTTTGGGTATAAAGCTTTCCAAAGAATATTTTTGTGAGTAGTTTCTAGTTCAGTGTTAACTGATCCGGAGGCCTTTAAAGCCTTCAGTTCACCTGGGATAAAGCCAGATTTGATCAAACCCCCCCCATTTTCAGTGCAGGCATACTGCTGTGCTCCCCTCCCTCATTAACTACTTGTAAAATACCTGCTTGTCTCTTCTTGTATTAGAGCAGTTTTAACCAGTTCTGCTCAACATTGTGCAATGCCCAAATGTTTCCATTGACTTCACTGTCATTATTCCAGATTTATATTGGTGTGATGTAGAGCGGAAACGTGCCCTGGAGAATGTGGAACCCCAAAGGCATCCACTAAACCCATTTTTGTAATAAGAAAAATGAAACGATGTTGCAGTTGGATGTCATTTGTCATTGTCTCCCGCTCGCTTGTATCTCATTATAAAGGAGGAACGCAAGAAGGCTATCCCATTAGCTGTTGGTTCAAACCTAGTTAAAAAAGAAAGCCCGGTACCTCCAGGAATGTCTTTCCAGCAATAGTCTGATCTCTGCAGGTTACTGTTCAGAGTTTCTTTAAATCAGCTCATGCTGGTTGGAAGTACCTGTTATCTGCAAGCCTGTTTAACTTGCACCTTTAATATGTAATTGAGGATATCATTTGAAAGCACAGTGCTTTCTGAAGCTCCATTTCTGAGAAGGATTTCACGCTTTAGCACGTTGTGTTCTGATGCACTGAACACCGACCTCCATCCTGCTTTCACTAAAGGTAAAGCTAAAATGGAAAGTGTCTGGTGTTCTTTCAGACATTCCAGCTAAATATCCTTTGATGTTTCCCTGGTCAAAGATGCAGATGAGATTTAAAAGACTGTCTTTTTATTATTTTCTTCAAAGAAGGGACTTGCTAAGGATCAAATTATTCCATAAGCAATTCCTTTTTCTCTGCCCTAAGGGAGTTCAGACATAAGGGCTGTTCTTTTTTAATGTCACAGATTTGTACTGCACCTCTTACTTGAGGCTATAAGCATAATTTGCAAACGTTAATTCAGGATCCCACTCCAGTCAAGTGGTAAGACAGCAACAGATCTTTCCCTAGGAAAATGTAAGTTAGGAGATGAATGTCAGATGAGCAGTATAGAGTCCTAGCGATAAGGCTGGGTACTGACTTACCAACCTACTAAACCTCACCTTACTGTTCTGTGTCTGTGCCCTCCTTTACCTGCCTCTTTAGTCTGAAGCAATTTATGGCAAAAATAGCTTCCCTATGTAGACGGAATGCCTCCGTTTCATTTTGGGTTTTAGGTAAACCATAACATAAATGGATATTTGGTTGTGGATTCACCATGGTGTAGCTGCTGGTGGAGCTATGAGAAAGAACAGTCTTGGGCCAGCAAAGCTGAGTGAGAGTGAGCCTTAAGTCATCTTTACTGGAAACTGGAAGGGAGGCCTGGCCACCGTGCCTTGACTCCCTCTCTGTGTTAGTGATTTGCTCAGCTCTCAGGTGCCCACTTCCCAGCTCTTGAAAGTGAGCTGTGTGTCAGGCAGGGCTGGGAATACCTTTCCATCACATAGCGATGCTGTGAGCAGCTGCGGTGACCTGCACACAGCTTTGCAGCTGCAGGAACTGGGAAGAGTCTTCATCTGGCTGCAAACCCAGTGCCTGCAGCCTTGGCTCGGTTCTGTGTCCTGGCATGGTGCTCAGTTGTTATCCTTCCTAATAAGCACTGAGAAACGGCCCATTTAGGCTGCTCTGTTTATCAGTACCTAAGGAAAAGTTTATCATCAGCTTGTGATCAGCAGGTAGTGAATTTTGCTGAGCAGTGAGGAAGGAGAGTGAAGTTATTTGAAAGGAAGGTTTCTTTTATGTGCACATACCAGCTCTGCAGTGACAATGCTGCAGCATGAGTTACGTTAGCAGAGGCCAAAGGCAGGAGAAACTCAAAACTGCAAGTTCTTGGGGATGCAGGCTCACAGGGGGGGAAGACACTGCGCAGCTCCCAGCTCTGAAGAGGAAATAGGGAAGAGCTGTATGACCCAGCCCCCACTGATTGTCAGGCTGGCTGCTCATCCACATCCTGCACTGTACAGAATGTGGAAGTCATTTGTGGCCCATAGGAGCTGTGATGCCCTGGAGCATCAGATTTGATAAGAAAAGGCTGAAGAGCTCTGGAAACGTGCAGGTGATGAAAGGTAAACTTCAAAGCTGTTCCAGCAGCAGCTACAGTTTTCAACCAGCAGAATATGGAGCAGAAACTTCATGGCTGGAAACTTGTTCTTTGGTCCTTATGCTTCATGGATGGTTTCTGACGACCCAGACACCCTGAGGGCCTTCTCCTGCCTTCTCCTTCCCACAGACAGAGATTTAAGACCTCTAGCAAGTTTATGCACTATCCTGGGGAGAAAGCCCAAATTCCTCCCAGGTTCACTGCCAGGTTGCAGGATTGTGTCCTCTGTTGGGAAGGTTAAATTTAGGTTCTACAGATGACATCTGTCTAGCTCAGATCCTTTGATTTAGGTCCTAACCTGCAGCTCCTTCAGCCTGCTGTCGGGTGCCTGGGGCTGGAGGCTGTTGCAAGGTTACACTTGGGTTTAGGCCAGTGCAGGAGAAACGAGAGGGCGGTCCAATAGCATAGGAACTGCAGAATGCAAAGCTTGGGTGTTTCATGTGCTCATGAGTGTGATCCTGATTTTGCAGCCGTGGGAGCTTTATCACATGAAGTTCAGCTGATGAGACCAGATCTTTCTGGGAAAGAGAAACTGTTTGGTTTTCACTTTATCTGATGTTGGAATGCAGCGAGGCTGAGGCTTCTTGTGTCTCTTCGTAGATACTCAGAAAGCAGAGATGCTGACCTGCCAATTCTACCTGACAGTACTGTTACGGAGATCTCTCCTCTTTTCCGTCAGTATCTACTATAACACTGGCCTAGTTTCCTCCCAGCAGCTGCACAGCATGGCATCAGCAGCGTAATTCAGATCTAAATTTATGAATGTCTTCTAAAGTGCGAGTTGCACTCTTATGCACTGCTTGTTCTGAAACATGCTAAAGCAGTTAGAAAATAAAGGAGCGGAGGGGAAGAAGGCACAGTAACGCAATAATAATAGCGGAAAGCACATCTCCCCTTCTAGTCATCTAAGAAAAAACGTGTTAAAGGGTTCTGAACGAGTGCTGAAAGCTGGCTGCTGAAGTACACGGCTCGGATATACAGAGGGAATGTTCGTCTGTGAAGGCAGTGCCTGCTTCTCCCTCACAAGGCTGGTGAGCTCAGCTACAGCAGCAGAACATGATCAGTTCTGTGCTGCTTCTGTAGCTGGAATTACAGCTGAAACCATCCATAACCTGGCAAGCAAACACAGTGAAGGGCTTCGAGCGGTTGAGGACAAAAAGCTGTCTGAATGCTGTCGAAAACCCCAAACATGAACCATCACAATCATTTTGCTAACTGTTCCCATGCACTAATTATAGCTACCCTGTTTTGGCAGTAACTATCTCTGACCCTTTCTAGCGTGAATTCGGCACCAGGGCCCCCCTTCCCCAAGCACATTTCCTCGTGACCTCTGTAGTGGCAGTGTTATTTCCCTGCCTCAGCACTTTCTGTTTATAACGGTTTATGGCTCTCCGGTTCTCTACTTCATCCTGCTCTACTGATTCTATACAGTCTTTTCTTCTCTTTTCCTCCTGTCTTTGCTTGGCACTATGTTTTGCCTCTGTTTTTTTGTTGTTGCTGTGCCAAGCGCTTGAAAAGCTGTTTTTCCCCTTTCCCCTATCTCTTTGTATTGCCTGGTTTTCCTTCCACTTTAACAAGCACCCACTCCACAGGTTTTCCTGTAAAATGTAGGGTAATTGGCAGGGATTCTCCAGGCTTTTCTTAAGTTATCCTTCCCTTAGCCATATTATTGCTCTTATTTACTGCCTTTCTTTCTCCCTATCATTTACTCCAAAAAGAAAATCAGGGCTCAGTTGAGATAAGCATTGCACAAATACATATAGAGATGCTGTGCTGAAGAAGCTGGAACTTGGCTGATGAAGGATGGGAGGAAAGATGGGGCCCAGAGTGGTGGGGAGTGGTGCCAAGGAAATTTTCTGGCACCTGATCTGGTGCCTTTTAGCCTTGTTTGCTGGTACCCTCAGGAGTTAAAATGAAAGTAATATGTGTATAGGAGGAAAATATATTCTTAGAGGTATCTTCCAATATGCAGTGATGGGCAAGCATAAGAATGAAGACAAGGCAATGTTAACTACTCAATGTATGTTTTTCCCCCTTGGCTCTTCATGAACGTCTCTTGATATCTATTCTTCCTTTTGTCTCACCATTACCTAGGACCATATATCAGCAATAGCCCACTGTGGACCAGGATGCCAAGGTACTAAATGCTGGATAAACTCGAATCAAAAATGCAGTTCCTGCCCCAGAGAGCTCACAGGGCCATGCCACTGCTGGGTAACAGTCAGGGGCACAGGACCAGGATGAGCCTTTGGGGTGAAAAAGAGTGAGAAAAGCTTGCGGTAGTAGTCACAGAGAAGCACTGTAGGGTTCGGATGCTCCTGGGAGAACTGTTTCTTAGAGGTATTAATCATGAAATAATATTAATTATGAAATAATTTGCACGATACAGATGTGGCCTGGCTGCCTGCAAGACCAAAGAGAAGGGGGGCAACCACTCATGATCGTGAACATCTACCAGGAAGGTGCTGGTGGGCACCGGGAAGGGGACAGGAACTCATGGGAAAGGGTTGTGAGTGAGAAATGCTGAATGGTGTTTAGTTAGAAGGGATTGTTATATATCTGTGTGCACTGTTGGGCTGTGACTTCCCTTGAGGAAGGCAAGTTAGGGAGATATATAGATAAGCAGATAGAGGCACCTTTCTAGTTTAGACCTGGGTCATCAACAGAAATGGCTGAAGAGTTTGTGGTTTTGCTTTCCAGATAAGATTGGTCAGAGATAAATCATGGAGGGACATGGGGAACCTATAATGACATCTCACAGTGGCCCTCTTTTCACTTTACCTTCCTTCCAGCCCTGGAGATGGATATGAGCATCCTCCAAATAACCCATAATGAAGGAGTAATAAGGATTTAAAGGAATAAAATTCCCCCTTTTCCTTCATTTTCTAGATTTCTTTTAATTAGTTTGTTTTCAGTTCTTCCTTGCCAGCTCACTCCTTCTTCCAAGGGTCCTGTTGCTTTTTAACTGCTGTTGCTTCTAGCTCTTCCCTCTCCTTGTGTCTCTTACCTGCTATCTCTCCAGCACCTACCTCTTTCCAGCTTCACTTTTCCTTCTTTGAATCACTTTCCAAGAGTTTTATCTGCACCTTTTCCTTACTTGCAGACTGGGGAAGGTGGGGGCAGATTTCTTTGAGTGGAAGAAATATCTGTGGGCACGTACCTTCACTCTCTGCAAGGCAGAAGCAGCTGCACTGTCGCTTGTGAGGTTCCTCAGCTCAACTGATGCAAGGCAGTTTGCCATGTACGGCTGTTGCACAGAGCTGTAGTCTTAGATTTTGAGTTGGAGATGTCAGCAGCGGTTACCAAGGAAACTTCTAAAATTACACTGGCAACGTCTCCACTCAGATACTCTATCAGATCCTTGGGAAATGGCACCGAGTGAACAGGCACAGATTGGGAAAGTGGCACTGTGTAAGACGCAGGGATGCTTTATATACAAGTAAAGTAAAAACCCTTAAAGCTTCAGGATGACAGAGCATCTCCAGCTCTCCGATCCTGAACCAGGAAAACAGCATGAATGAAGTAAAATGCATTGGTTCTGTTAACATTTCATGCAGACAATGGCTTTAGCAGGATTCTATTTGTTAACCTCCATTTTGGCTTTTGTTTTTCAACACTAAGGAAAGAAGAGCTCCTTCTAACAGGTAATTCACAACAAGTGGTAACTTCTGATGAGAAACTAATGGCAGCAGAGACCCTGCACTCTGCCACTCCTCAACCCCCCAGACAGGTAATAGTATGAACAAGTATTCATGCATTTTTAAATGCATGCTAACCAGAAAGAACACTTGGGATTAAAGCAAATCCAATAACTGAAGGGGGCTTATAGGGATGCTGGGGAGGGACTCTTCATTAGGGACTGTAGTGACAGGACAAGGGGTAATCGGTTCAGACTTAAACAGGGGAAGTTTAGATTGAGTATGAGGAAGAAATTCTTTACTGTAAGGGTGGTGAGGCACTGGAATGGGTTGCCCAGGGAAGTTGTGAATGCTCCATTGCTGGCGGTGTTCAAGGCCGGGTTGGACAGAGCCTTGGGTGGCATGGTTTAGTGTGAGGTGTCCCTGCCCATGGCAGGGGGGTTGGAACTGGATGATCTTAAGGTCCTTTCCAACCCAAACTATTGTATGATTCTATGATTCTATGATCTCTTCTTCCTGGAGCTGTCAGTCCACCGCTCCTTGGAAGGACTGGCCTGTTACCCTGTGCTTGGGTACCTACCTGCCTAATGGGAATTTGTCCATGGCTGGATGTGAGGTGCAAATAGTATTTCCCACATATTACATGCCTAAATTGTGCATATTTTATAATTGTCTTCACTCATACATACAAGTCTCTGCAGTAAAAGATTGCTATTTTTATTACTAATTTATTACCTAATTACTATTAAGTAAAATAGGTGTTTGTGTATATAAAGCAACTTTGCTTTCAAGATATATTGTCTGGCCAGGTAAGCCACTCATATTTATTATCTCATGACAGGCATTGTTGGATCAGCCCCTTGATTAATAACATTTGTGGAAAGTACAGTTACATCTTAATAGATGTTAAAAAGCATCTTTTCTTGCATGGTGTTGACTGCAATGTATTGACGTGTTATCAGGCTAACTTCTGCCACCTTTGTGCAAGAGCTCAAAGAACATAACTTGAACCTATGAGGAATGTACACGGGAATATGGTACATATACATCCAGTGACAGATAATTGGCCAACTTCAGAACATGGGAATATGCTCCTGGGAGAAGCTGATTGCTATGCTGAATTCAAACCATAGAGAGTGCAAGTAATTAATCACTGTATGATTAATCAAAAGCTCATCATGCTCTGGATGTTATGCATGAAACAAAAAGTGCCTTAAGTAGCAAATTCCTTTGGCGTTGCAAGGAAGCTATTCTGGCTGCTGCAACATGAAGGACAATGGTGCTGATGATGAGAAGAGGTGTATGGCCGCTCTGGCTTACAGTACTACTGGAGGTGTAGGTGGTATTTTGCTCAACGTGGATGCCCTGATATAGGAGAGTGACTTTTCTGTACAACTCAGTGATCTTTGAAGATAAGATCCATCCAAAATTACCAATAAAAGACCAAGCTCTTTTTTCACCTGCACGAGATTTTGTTTCTTTAGGTTTTAGTGTGACAGGATCTGCTGGCAGAAGGTATTCATGCACATCTAGTCCTGCGGAGCTGGCAGGAGGAAGGTTCCAAAGATGGATGGTGAGGTAGGTAAAAGTAGCTCGTGGTTGCAGGAGCAACTTCATGAGTATGTGGGCACCTCCTGATACCATTTCTTTATGCTTCCTATTGTTTTACCTGGATGAATTCTTTATTCTTGATGTGAGAAGCCAGTGTCCTGAAAACTTCAGCATTATGAGTCACGTACGCGCTGAAGGGGTGTTAGAGTCAAAAAGACACCTTATTTTCCTTTTTCCCCATAGCAGAAAGCTACTAATGATCCAGCAGCCCTTTCCCGAGGAGCAGAGCTGACACACACATCAGCAGCTCTGAGAAGCTGTGGGAACACTTAATGAGATGTACAGCAGCAAGCGAGGCACTGAACGTAACACAACCTGCTGCGCTGACGCTCCCAGGGCAGGGGCTGCCCATCAAGGCCATTCTGGTTTGCTGGGAGCAGGCAGAGCTGCCCAGCACTGTGTGACCTGACTCATGACCCACCATGGCTCACGATGTCTCCTTGCTCAGGTGTGGAGAAAAGGCGGTGAAAATGAAATGGTCCTTTTCTTTGAGAAGCAAAATTGCATTTGAAAGAGAGAAGTGAAGAACATGTTTCCCAGCTCCCTAGAAAACTCCACAGGAGATGCAGGGGTGTTCAGCATCACGTGCCGAACATAAACCATATTTTAGGTTTAGCTGTTTGTACTCCGGTGCAGACAATAAACATACAAAGCTATTTTATGTAGACATGGAGCTCTTAAAGCAAGTCCTACTTTTGTTCTTTAATCTTCACAAAGCTGTGGAGAAAGACTGAGAAATGTGGGTGAGTACATTACAAGATATTCCTGTTTCTTTAGGGTAATGTTTAATGATCAGTCAGTGGCTGCGTTTACATACATTAAATATTTATTGTTCTGTGATGGGGAAACGCGCTCACATTCCTGCCAGTCACTAATTGGCTAACTGCAGATGCTCAGGGTACTTCTGAAGCAGCAGTTTCATCCATGGTACTTGCCTCATTAAGGATTTTACTGTTTGTATTCCAGAAGACATGAATTCTCCAGCTGGGGCTGGGGCTTTGATCGATTGTCATCGTGTATGCTTGAAACATAACTTTATTACCTCCGAGTAGGAAAAATTGTCATTTCCTTTTTGCTTTGGCTTTATGTTTTTACAACACAAATTTCTGTCCATTTTCAGTGTTTGCAAAGTCATGGTTTTGTTTAAATCACTGGGTTTCTGCTCATTGATCTGGCTGCAGACACACGACTATAAATGTGTGGAAGGTTTCATTTCTGACTGCTCTTCTTTAATGTCTGTGCTCAGATTTCCGGCGGTGGCGATTTCTGAGACCTCTTCTCGCTGCAAAGTGACTTTGGCCTCTCTTCAAGGGAGCAAAACTCAGGTGGGAACTGGCAGTCACAGGAACAAATCCTTTCTACCTCCTGTTATTGACTAGTCTGTTGTCAGCACCAACCTCCATTTCCCAGTTTATCCATTCCTGGGGTATTTAAGGGAATGCCTGGTCTGGGTTGAATTCTGCCCCAGACACAGTCCTGTCCGCCACTAAGGGCACCATATCAGCTTTTAAGGTGATGCTCAGCATTTGTTAGGGAAGGTAGATTGAGCCTATAGTAGCTGATACTACTGAAGTTATATTTAAGGTCATCACATGTACCTGTTTAGGCTTTTTCCCCCCCCACAGGACAAGGATTCCCTCCCAAGCTGCTTCCTGACACCTCCCTACCCCCAGTCATGTTGCTGGCAGCTTGATTTAGTTTGCTGTCCTCTGCTTTCCGCATTCTATATTTTACAGGGATAGCCCTCCTCAGGGACTCCCTTCTTTGTCAGAGCTGAGCTGTAACATCGGCTTAGCCCAGCAGGAAGGAGCTGAGCTTGCATACAGTGTGCTGAGAAGGATCTTCCTGTCCAGGAGGATCTGGACTCTGGAATCACACATTCCTCCCTCTCAGGAGAGCTCTTTATCTTCTGTTTATTTTAAGTTCTGCCCCAGCTTCATTTTAGGAGCCTGAGAAATACCTTAACTCTTTCATTTCTTCAGCTTTTGGGAAGGAAATGGTATTCCAATAGCATACAGGTGCTAAATCATCCACTTGTTTGCAAAAAGCCCCAAGACACTTAAATACCGAACTCTTCAGAGAAGAATATTTATTTATACTGTGCTTCATTCTGATAATGTCACCCTTAAGTGTGCACCATTTGCTGCTCTGAATGTTATTGCATAACCTGAATACCACTTTAAGAATGAAGCTAATGCTGAGTCTTTAAAAGACTTTTTCCCTAATGGAATTTTAAATATAGATAAATGAACAGATGATGTGCGAAGTCTTGTTTTGGTTGTGATTTGGTCTATCTTAATTGTTTGCTTAGTTACCACTGGTGCTTTTTCTTGGTATATTAATGATATGGAGCACCCTAAAGAGGCTTCACAGCCAAAACATTTGAAGTCACGAAGGGTCAAAGATGCCATTCTGAAAGCTCAGTTTAGAGCTACATTAATGAAATCCATAGTTAGTAGTTTCTAAGTTCACATCATGCAGGTTTACTCAGCTCTTTGTAGCCCGTGAGCAGTGTATTTAATGGCTGCTCATTTGGATGGAAGGAAAAAAGAATTCAAGACAGATTCTTTGGCTCTTTCATCTTGAAATAATATTTAACATTTATGCCATTAGAGGGAAAACTTCCTCAAGGTAATGACAACTGAGATAATTCAGAATATCCCTGCAAGAGGTAAGCGGTCAGACTGAGGGTCTGCTTTCGAGTACCGCCTTCTCCTTAACCTGCCCATCCCCATCTGCTTTCTTGGTTTATCTGCCTCAAAGCTTTTAACTCATATGAATCTCTCTCCTGCCTATAAGACTTTATATGTATATATATAAAAATAGATATGTACCTCAAATGAAGCAAAGGTTATTTGTAGGGTGGGTTTTTTTGCTGCAGCTAAAGAATTATTATTTATCTGAGCACTCCACTACTATAGTGTTTGCTTTGAAAGCAAGATTTTTCCTTTATAACTACATCCTCTTAGATATACAGTAGTGCATGTTCTTCCACTTTTGTGTTTATTTATGAAATACTACAGAATAGGAGGCTCAAACCTCTAAATAAACCAAATCATTTGTTGTTGCTTGGTTATTTAGATAATTTTCAGTGTGCTAAGATACATATAAGAAGAAATCAGTGTGTTGTGTTTCAGCATAATCTCCTGTATCAATAGATTCTATTCATAGTTTTAAAGCTAAAGTACACATTCATGGATCTACTGTCCTTAGCCAGAGGTTTTCAATGCCAAAGTTATGAAATGGGTGTCACTTACTGTGATTTTTTGGTAGAGCAACTGGTCTCAGTGAAGGTGCCTACGGCAAAGCTGTGAGCTGCAGAGGATTTGGTTTTTACTTCTTCAGATATTAAATACTTTCTCTGAGCTTGAGTAGTCGATTTGTTTTGGTAGAATTGGGTGAGTTTATGCTGATTCACGTAATCTAACTGTAATGTTAAGTTTGTGTCCATGGAACTGAGAGATTTATCATTACTATGCACCTATGGATGAATAGATACAAGAAAATGAACCACTAATAGATTAACATGATGTTGCATAGTGAAAAAATGGCTGGAAAACTGTGGGAGCCCTTCACAAAATATTTAAGGGCAGAGAGCAAAATTGTCTTCTGCTCTGCCATGGCTCTGCCATGGTGTCCTGGTGCCAACAGGCCAGATTTACAGTAACTACTACAGTAACACGACTGCAGATCAGGACAAGGTGCAATGTGAGCATTTTCACTGTCTGAATGAACAAGAAAGACATTGATTTCAATGGGCTGTGCTTTAACTTGTGAACACAATACTCTTTAGAATTTAAATTCATTATTAGATAAAGCACATGGGTACCTGCCCAACCTCCACGTATGTTAAAGAGACTGTTTGACATGACAGTGGAGTGAAGCACACTACAACCTGCATTTTGTGTCACAAATCTGGGCAGTAAGTGATATTTCAGCTCCTGCAGCATCATTGCTGTGGTAGCTCATTCTTTCAAGGGTACCAAAAAAGCCCCAACAGAAGAACAGCGAGGTAGCATCTATTTAAGATTTTAGACCAATGGATACAGAAATAGATGAGATCTGAGGCCTGACAGCTTGCCAGTTTCCTTCCCTTTCTCAGCTTGACTCTCCCCAGTCTCTAAAATTTCATGTTGAAGAAACAGCAGAAGCTGAAGAGCCCCGCTATGTTTGATAGTTGAGAAATATGCTTTCAGAGCGCTCACAGGGAGCTCTGACAGTTTTGTCAGCAATACGAAGGTGGTTCCTATGCAGAAGGCTGGGAACCTGGGAGCAGAATGGGTCCCTATGCCCTCAGTAAGGTAGTTGTAATTCTTAACCAATACCTGAAAACTAAGCTGTAATGATTCTACTCTTCAAAGAGAAAATGAAAGGTATATTATACATTATAAAATCTCTGAATTCTCCTACTTCTAGGAAAACTAACATTTTGCCTAATTCCACCATCATAGCCTTCATTTAAAAGCAGGTATGTTTTCCAAATAGAATAGCTTTAATTTCTTTTTCCTGGATATATTCACCATTTAAGACACTTGGGTTTGGGGTTGGGGGGGGGAAGTATTGTTTTATTCCGTATGGCTTTCAGAAAAGTTAATACTTACAGTAAATTAAATCTGCTTTTCCTCCCTTTCTTATTTTAATGCTTCATCACGGAATACTAACACTCTTGTGCAATTGGTTAATGGTTTTTTTCTGTTTCTAAAGAGGTCAGAAAGAAATATGTTTCGTTCGGCTCAATATTTAGAACATATTTTTGTGTCCCCCATGTATTGCCTCAAACGATGGCATACAATTTTCATTCTGGTTTTGGCCTGTGCTCTTCCTGAAAGCAATGTTCTGTACTGCACATTGCTCTCTAATCTTCTTAAGTCATCGTTTCACTTGCACTGTAAATAGAAATCCATTTGTGTAATTAATGATTTTGTTATTACAGGAACCTTTTATTTTTCCCTTGAATTTAATTTCGCTTATGCATAGATGTCAAACATACCATCCTTAGCCTAGCGCTATCCCTTGTAATGCATTTAGGGGTCTGCTGCTTATTGAAGACTAAGTTGAGGCTTTCAGGTAAGGTGCCACATGTTTGACCTCATACTTGTGAGAAAGATTCTTCTGAAAGTGGAAATCCAACAGCTGAGCAACAGCATCTGCCCAAGTCAATGTCTCTGAGGGAGCATGGACTTCCCAGTGCCATTACTCCTATTTAGGAGGCAATCCCCAAACCTAATGTATAGACCAGCAATCTGTTAACTCTCTTCTTGTATGTGTAGGAAAGCATAAGATGCAAAGTTCACGAATGAAGGGAAGGAGTGCAGGGGGAATCAGCAACTGTCTTGTGGAAGAAAAAGAAAAGATATGGAGGAGACTGCAAAGATGCAAAAGGTAATAATAGCAACGATCCCAAAAAGGAGCAGATTTTCCTTTCTAAATTGGATTACGCTGAATGTGAGAACACAACAGTGGAAAACTCCCATCCTCAGTATGTGCTCACAAGGAAGGGTATCTCTGAAGGGTAGTTTATATTCCAATTTCACTCTTTGTGTCAATCTTTTCCTGACAAGAGAACGCTTTCTGCTGCTGGCAAATGAGCCTGCAGCATCCTCAGTTCTTATCGTGGCACATGGACTATCCCTAAACATGGAATTCGCATCTTTAGTTGAATAACTTAGCTAGGCTGTTTCATAAGAGGGAACTATGCAGTCTCTGCCCCAAGCTTTTTTCTTCAACAGCCATAGCTAAAGCAACCCAGAATATCCCTAAATAGAGGTGGGAAAAGATGAAAGTAATTAAAAATTTACTCAGATGAAATGAATTCCAACTTTACTCTAAAACTGTTCATTGACAGCCTTTCATTTCCAGCAAGATGGGAAAACTCCCCTTGCTCTCTTTGGAACAGGCAAGTGGTTTCAGGAATACAATTCTTAATTCTCTGCTGTAGGGAAAACCTATCTCTGACTTTCTCTCCAGTCAAGCACACAGCTGATTGAAATGCATGCGTTTTTTCATGACTGCTATTTAATTCCTTTAGAGCTCCCATATTTGAATTTGATATTTTGTATTAAAAAGGAATTACTCCAAACCCTTCATTGTAATGAAACCTCAGAAACTGAGAGGTGTCAGACACTGAGGTAACCATACTCTTTTATGACCCTGTCTTGCCCTTTACAAAAGCCAGCTTAAGTTGGTTAGAACTGTCTGTGATTGCTCATCTTTTCTAGTCATTACTTCCTGCATACACATAGTAGAAGAAAAGTGTTGTGCCAAAGAAGATTAATGAAAATCTACATTACACTTCATTCAAAGCATCTGCCTGCTTTGGAAGTCATGCACTGGCACACATACTAATTAGAGCAGAACAAAATGGGCCTTTTTTTTCCCTTTTGGGGAGGAAATTGAAACCCAAGAAGCTATTTTCTCCCTAATTTTTTACAATGGTCACACCAGCTGTGCACATTAAACATCCCATATGCAGTGTGCATTTTGGAACCAAGACTGCTGCAGGGGTTAAGTTAATAATTCCACTTGAAAAAGTACAGCATTACAATCACCCTTGAGAAGGGAGAAGTCTACTTCTCTGCAAATGCAGTAGTCAAAATACCACTACAAATATATCTGTATCCTGAAAGAATCCACCGATGCTCTTGTGCACAGAGCTATACACTAGCTGCTGACGAAAGAGGGAGAACAGATGGTATGACTGATTTTTACAGTGGGAATAAAGCACAGGTAATAGCATGCCTATTAACAGAGGGGACTGTTGAGGAATTTCCTGAAATCATGGGATGAACTATGCAGCCATATGTGCTCATTCTGAGCCAAGTTTCCTGCCTTATGGCTGGGACGCAACAGGCTGGGGGGAAGCAACTGAATCCATGAGAAAGTGAAGATGCTGCAGTGTTATAAACACTACTTGTCTCTTTGCATGCCTGTTGGGTGCATGTACTTCTTAGAGCTGGAGAAATCCAGGGCATCACCCCCACATGTGTTCCTGAGCATATCCTTGCCCTTGGCGGAGGGAACTCCCATTGCTACAGGGACCAGGACCCAGGAGGTGCAGGTGAGTTCTTGCAATGGAGCACTGCAGTCACCAAGGGGAAGTCAGCAGAGCTTCTTTGAATATAGAAGATCACCCAGTTGTTCTGTCAGGTGTGAATGGCTACAAGTGAACAAGGAAATGACTGCACATGATACAGAAGAAAGGGCTGACTCCAGGCAGTCAGTTTAACATTCAGGAAAAGACTTCTGGGGAAAAAAAGATACCCCCAAATGTATGTATATAAAAGAACACAGCACAACTGCACTGCCAGGTATTCACTTCCAGGAGATGGATGCACTTGAAAGGAAGAAAACTTTACAGAGCTCTTCATCTAGCTTGCTACATGGCAGTATAACATCCTTCAGTCTGTCAAGCTTTTGCCATCAAAAGGCTATGAAATTCAAAGAAATGTGTTCTTTATACATTATTCAGCCTATCTTTCCAGTTGCAAGCTTTGTAAATACTATTTTTAGGGGGGTTGAAATGATGAGGAGACAGGGGCTGGCCAGTTTTCGCTGCACTACCTTACAATTTGCAGCAGAACACAAAGTAATTCTCCAGTGCTGCAGAAAAAGGGATAGTGCAAGAAGAGCACAATCACCCATTTCTCTTAAGTGCGTGGCTACAGAAGATGACGTTTGTGTCAGTGAAATGTAGTTTGAATGAAAAATCAGAGTATATTAGCCATGTGGCTCCAATTTTGTATGTAAATTGCCTTCCCACACCCTCTCAGTATTAGTGCTTTGGTGACAAGCTAAGAATGTAATTCTGTTTTGAGCTTTTTTTATCTGATGATAAGTCTCTGTGCTCACTGCTCCCTAACTTGTCACCACTGTGGTGAGATCAATTGTGTCTTAAGTGCTTCAAGTCATAAGATGTTTTGCATACATTCATTAAAATTCCTTGGTTTCCTCCATTAATATTTTCAAAGTAACTCCCTAAGGTTTCGGGTTCCCCTTTGGGTTAAAGCTAACATTCAAGGATTTGTTCCAGTAATTTGTTAGAACTATTTGCTTACTGCATTTCTTTGCCTATTGCGAGCTTCAAGGGGACACATGCAGATGGTGTTACACTGCAGTAAGTTGGCCTGCAAGGTTTTAGGTTGAAAAGCTGGGAATTATTCCAGCTGGAAAATCCATGACACAGATATCTGTCTTTGGCACAGAACACCCGGACCCAGACAATAAAAATCTGAGAGCTTGGGTTGTTCATCTTAGTGAAGTCAAGTTGGAGAAATGTTACTATTGATAAGAAACTGTGGGGGAGAGGAGTGAACACCAGAGAGTGATAGAAAGCGTTTGAAATGGAACAGATCGTAACACTGGCTTGAGTGCAGGTAAACAGCCACTTGCCCCAAGTACATTTAGGTTGGGAATTAAAGATTTTTAATGATTAAAAGACTTTGGCTTTGCAAATGGTTTTATAATGGTGATGGTAAGAGCAAACTACCCAGCATACGTGAGACTGGCTGATGTTGAATTTACATTGGGAATGTTATGGCATTTCTCTTGCGATGGAGGAAGCTTGGGATCAGGGACCCAAAAGCCCCACTCAGTTCAAGGTTTCCAGAAGCTTTCAGCCTTTGGATCTCACACAAATGTCAAAAGCAAAGGTTTGTGCTGGAATTAAGGAAGTTCTGGGAATGGGTCTGATGAAGAGTCTTCCCTCAGAACCGGAAACCAGCATCCTATCACAGCAGGTACATGTCCAAGAGAAAGTGTATCCGGGCTTTAACTTCTGCTATTATCTTCTATATTAAACTCTCCCACTGCAGTGGGGAAAAGAATACAAGTTCACTGTAGTTTCAACACTTAAATACCACAAAAATGCCTGATAATAAGTGAGCAGAGAAATCATTCATCAGAACTAAGCCTGGCATGGACTGTAGATAATGCTACTGGTGTGTCTTAGGTTGTGCTCTCATCTCTGTCTAGTTTTTGTTTTGATTGTTATAAACAAATCCCTATCACTTCATTGTGTCTTATCATGAATGTCTTATTAAACTGGTCTCACACAGCCTTTATTCTCTCTGATGTGTTAAGATAGCCTGACATGCTGCTATATTCCAATTTTGAGATGCTGGAGGTATAACAAATGAATTAGAAGGTGGTTTTGGTTTGGTTTGGTTTTTAACTTTTCTCTTTTACTTCCTTGTAGTGCTGGGGATGCAAGCAAGCAGATGCCAAGCCCTAGGTGCTAAAGGGCACAGTTCTTAGTTCATGTTTTAAAGATAAAGCACATCAAAGAGCTTCTGGGCAACTGAGGTTTGGACCCTACAGGTTTCTTAGCATTGCCCAGGATGAGCAGTATCCAAGTTATGCACTCAGTTTCAGACCAGGCTGAGGTTGCTGCAACAACTCAGAAACAAGTGTGTTTGCTAAAACCTGCTCCAATGTGTCATGGGAAGACAGGCTAGAATTAGACAAGTCTGAAGAATTTAGGCCTGTAAACCTGCAGGAGGCTGCTTAGGATAACAAGTAAATCCAGATTTAAATGTTTAAACTTTTAAGTATCTGAACATTAATGCGCAAATTTGAAGCCTTGGAAATCCGTTTGTCTGCCTGTGCATAAGGTAAGCTAATACAGTTACACCACAGCATTTCCTCTGCGCTCCCAGTGCAATATTTTACTCCTGTCAAAGTCAATTGCTGGGCCTTTTTATTGCGTTTAGTTGCCTCAGTTACTGATGCGAACTCATATAAAATAGGTCTCCTCGCTAGAAGGGCAGTCTGTGAGAGAAGCTACTTTGCTTTTAGTTTCTGCACGTTGAAGAAATACTTGAAGAAGAACAGTGTGTAGGGTTCAGTAAAAGATACAGTTTTAACTGTGAAATAGCAGGAACATGTCAAGCTTCCTCACTTAGGAAATGCTGAGAGCATAGGCTGTAGAAGTACTACCAAAGATGTGGCTTTGTGTTTCATATATAGACAGTTGCCATTGGAGACCACTAGCTATGACAGAGCTCTTCACTGAAAACTTCAGTGTTTGGATGGATCATTGTATTATCTTGTGTCCTTTCTTGCATGCTATGGGCTTAAATAAAAATGAGTGGATCTGGCTTTGGCTAAGAGCAGAAGAGTGGTTAGAAATATACTTCTACTCCAGAAATGGACAGCATCCTTCGGCTTCAAGTTTGCCCTTGAATTCTCACGTCTTAGTGTGTGAGTAGGAAGACAATGCAGATTTAAACTGTTATTTATTAGTTAGTTTTTGTTTGCTTGTTTTAAATACCTATTCTGAGGCTTGAAAGAAAGAGAGAATTTGGCTTTTCCTAATGCAGACAGATAAATGCAAGGACTGGAAGTGCCTTGTTCCTTCTGATCTTATAAAATGAGGCTTTATCTGGAAGAAGGTGTAAAATTGCTTCCTATTTATCCACACCCCTGCTGAGACTAAAATTAACCTAAAGAGTCGCTTAATAGCAGCTGCTAAGCCATCATATTCATTAAACAGCTTTATAACATTTACTTTCTGGGAAAGCACCTTTTATTTGTCATTATTTCTCTTATTTGACACTGTAGAAACTACCTATACTAATAACGCTCACATCACTAATGACTTTCAACATTCTTTTGGGAAACAGCTCCCACACTGTTCCTGGCTATATATATCTGTATATAGCTTCATGAAAGTGGTGCTGGCAAAACATCTCCTGCCATCATAGACATTGACAGATGAGGCATCCTGGAAATGCCAGTTAATTTGGCCATTACAAATTTTATACTATATTTAGTCTCCTTTATAGGGGAGTTGCAGGGACAAAGTAAAAGAGGGGAAAAGGCTGGCCAATGGAGGAAATGATAAGGGTCTGCTTATAATAAATCAAGCAAGGAAAAAGCCCCCACCGTAACTAAATGCAGTAATAAAATATGCTGAAGGCATTTGGTGGCAATTAATTCTTCGCTTATCTTTCAGTTTCTTTCAGTGTGACACAGTGTGAAGATTTCACAGATACCAAGGAGAGCAGCCTTCCTGCAGGGTGGAAAGTGCTGTTCCGCTGGAGAACCAGAGGAGCAGAGGATAATAACCGGGTCTTTCCCTTCACAGTCCTGTGTAACACTCTGCTTGTTGTACGGCATGGTGAAATTGGTGCTGCTGTAAGTGCAGGATTAAAAATGAGATGTGTCAGGAAGCTAAAGGTCAGGGGGGGATTGTACCTATGTGGATGGGTTGGATAAGAATCTGCAAAGGTACAGGAACATTTTCGGGGAGCTAGTTCCTCATTTTTAGAGTCCTACTTTAAGTGGAACTGACAAACCCAGCTGTGTAAATGTTTCAGTTTAATTTCTTTCTTTTTAGGTAAACATTTGAAAATTGCCAGGTTTCTTTCTGGGTAAAATGATATACACAACTGTGCCCGCAGACTTCTTTTGTAGTACAAATGCCCTTGTGCTTCCTTTTAGCCATTTCAGTAATGCTGTAGATACGCCTTTGACAGAAGCCTGAGTGGTGCACACATCTTCTGCTTACATGACCACATCTTTCCTACCAACCTTTTATTCCTGCTTTGCTTGCTACAAGTAATCAGAAAGTAAATTTCCTTTTTTAGAAACTGTGTTATCACAGACCACTGTTTTTTCACACTTAGTTCTCAAATCTATCACGATTTTCTTTGAAAGTCTAATTTGACAAAGGGCTGAATCTTATTCTCCCATTCCTTTATCCAGTGGAATGGTATCACACCCCTGTGACAGGCTTGTGCTGTCATTCTGGACTCATAGGTGTCCAAGTCAGCTTAAGAAACAGAGTGAGGAAATGAGAAGGACAAGTGTTGTCCATCCACCTGGGCACACTTGTTTTACAAAAGGACGATTCCCAGTAAGTGATTACAAGGGTAAAACTTCATTCAAAACAGCTATCCTCAGATGCTTGCCAGTGCCAGCACAAGCAATCCCTTGCAGATACTATGCCATGCATTCCTAGAGGTAACACAGCCATCCATATATCTTCTTGGAACTCAGTCCTTGGAGTATGGCTGAAGCCTTCTGCATAAAGGAAATAAGAAGTCTGTTTTAGAAAAAATAGCTATTACTGATAAGAAGTCATTGAAAGCAAAGCCCAGGATCCCATGCCAGTTGGCATGGTGAATTATCGACCAGATTTCCGTCAAGAAGATTTGGATCATTTTGAAGTGGGATGAAGGAATGTTTACTTGGGGTTGAAATAAGTAATGATCTAAAGCTTTGTATTAAATAACTACTCAGCTATAGTTACTGACTCAGTCCTGCCCACCCTAAACTCCCTTCGCTAGCTTGGATCCCCAAAACTGGGGCATTGCAAACTTGGTGAAAAATCCTCCATTTCTCAGTGTACATTAAAGAAATACAAGATGTAATGCTTTAGGAATGATGAACGGTTGAATTCACGCTAATTGTCTGTTACATTGGAACTTGCATTTACAGATTCCCACTGTGATACAAAAGCTGAAAGTATTTTTCGTTCAGCTGGTTAATGTATTCGGTGTCTTTTAACTATGGCTGGAAGTGATGAAAACATGTCATTTTTCTGACATGTATTCTCAACCAAGAACTCTTTACTTGTCTTTTGCAAGTACAATAGACTGTCTATAATAATATCTCAGCTCTAGCTGTGGTATTTTTGAAGCAGATGCTCATGTTAGTCATCAACTCTTGCTCATATTAGTATGCCTCAGATACACCAATAGCTCACTGAAGGCAGTGAGATTTTTCATGGCATAGGTACACTCCGATGTGAATCGGGGCTGCGTTATCCAGTCCTTTGTGCGGAAATCTATGCCCGAGGCAGAATGTAAAAGACTCCCAGAGAATGCAGCAAAAGGAAATTGCAAAATTTATCGAAAGCATATTTTGTAGGTAGCATTGATGGTGCATTGGGGAACAGCCACCGCATGAACTCTGCTTTCTTTGGGCTTTGAAATTTGCTCTGGGGGATGAACATATTTTTGTCTTCCTTTTGTATCGTTTTCTGGACAGAAAATAGGGTTTGCTTTGCTTTCATTTAAATGGAAACAAACAACAAAGAGAGGACTTCTCAAACATTGTTATTTATGTGTTATTTCAAACCCTTACACTACAGTTTCTTTGCTGTTCATAAGGTCAGCTGGAGCACCTACAGATTTTAGAAATGATGACATATTTGGGGCACTCTGCTGGCACTGTGGTTGAGAAAAATATATAGATAAATATCTAGAGGAATGGATATGTACACTAGCATACAGAATGTTCACTCTATAGAAGCAGAACACTGTCGTTGTACCATGTATCTCTGCCTTTCACAGCCCACATTTGTGCTCCAGTGGCCTGCTCCATCCTTCAGAGCTGCTGCTGGATTCCAGCTGCCCTGTGACCTTGTTCTGCAAACACTGCCAAACACAATGCTCAGTGCTGAGCTCTCTAGGCCACGTCAGCACAATCCTGCATCCAAATCTGAATCACAACATCCTTATGCCCATTTAAAGTGCCCCAGGTATGCAAATGCTGAGGTGGCGTTTGTGAAAAGCTGTGAATTGCCTCAGAAAGAAAGGATATACAGGAACAACTACCTTGGAGGTATTTTTCTGGCCCGTGTAGCTTCAGGACAGTTGTAGGTATGGATGGCCAAAGCTTAGCCTATGTTTTTTCACTGCTTTGCCTCTGTTGCTGGAATTGGTGCTGCATGTGATGGACGTGGAAAAGAACTAGTTTGGTGGCTGTACGGTAAGCTGATTATTTCAGGTATTGTCATTTTATCTTTCCCCTGTGAGCATGGATTTGCATATCTACAGAAAGAGCAGTGAAGAATTGCTATTTCTAGAAGCCTTCACCTTCTCGCTGAGGCCACAGTGAAATGATTAAATTCATTTTCAAATAGGGGTTTTTGGAAAGTAAGCTGACACAATGGAGAGGGTTCACTAGAGGACTGCAAAAAGGATTCAAGGTTTGGAGAACCTGCCATGTATTTAGAGGCTTAATTAACTCGCTCTTCTTTAAAAGAAAATTAAGAAGCTATATGATCAGCCTACAAATACTGATTTTGTTGTTTCTCGTGACAGTGCCTTTCTCTCTCCCACAAAAGCACAACAACATCCAGCCAAACTACTCAGCGCCTAAAAATAAGAAACAGTATTTCTAATTAGACAGATGGAGAACTGGGCAAAAGCAAAATGGTACTTGAAATCTTTAAATCAAGACCATTGACTTCCTAGAAGGAAAAACTTAGCTCAGCCACAGCTTGATCGGGGCTAAAGGACATTCACCACCAAGGAGATCCAACAGATCAGTCTGAAGGAGGAGGTATGATGATAACAATTCTTTCTGCCCTTGTAATCTGTGACTGTATATGAGGGAGATAGATAGGTAGTAGAGAACAGAGCTTATTTGGAATAGGCACTATTTTACAGCCTACTGAAGACTTCAAGGCCAAAGTGAATTCCGTAATGATGGCAATTAAAGTAAAGCTGGCTATCTTTCCAGGTTAGGCTTTCGAGTTAATCATGCAAAGGTCATTATTAATGCCACTCAAGCACAGCAGAACATGTAAAACCACCTTTATACCACCTCTGACAGAAACGGGTTGCAAATCTTATCTTTCTTCCACTCAAAGTGTTACAGTTTTTGGTAAGCTGTACAGATATTTTTTACTACAGTAATTCCTTTAAAATACAAGGCCCATTCCTACATATCCAAAATATTTTCCTGGAATTCCAGGTGTACAAATAGAACTTACTTGAAATTGTATCAATGAAAACATTGGTATGACAAACTTCATTTATCTTTTACTTAAGAAAAGTAAATAAATACCAAATTGAGATAAATAAATCCTGCCTGAGTAGGCAGGCAGGCAGACAAAGCTATCAAATAATTTTGGAAGTATGCTGCATAGGAGGGGTAGATATAATTTGTAGTATAGCATAAACTACGATTGTCTAAAAAGGGAAACCAATTGTACCTCAGTTTTGAAACACAAATCATGCAATTTTATTCATGGAGCTGCTAGCCCATTATTCCATGCAGTCTGCAAAACTCTTAATCAAAAGAGATATTTTCTTCATTCATTATAGAGAAGCTGTTTCTATTCAGATATACAGCAAAAGTTCTAATTATGAAACCTTTCTTCCCTTAGTTGATGCTCCCATTGCATAATTTTATATCCCTTGGTAGCCCTTTTCTTTCACCTTTTCTCCGTAATTAGGAAGCAGCCACTGCCTGAATCTTTGTTCACAGAGCAGGACCTATGTTGTCAGGGGTTGAGTCTTTTGCAGAGGATGAGCCCTCTGCTGTGCTTCTGCAAGGAACATGCTGCCAATTATTTTTAGGGAAGATCCAACTTGCAGTAAACACATCTCTTTTAATGGTGACAAACTTAGCTAGGAGAGTGAAATAATAAATCACATAGAAAGGGGGAGCTGACTAAATAATTAGAGGAGAAATCACTTCTGCCAGGTACTAAGAAATTTGGTGACAAAGTGAGAATCTCCAAACCCTGGAAGGTTTTATCCATCTCTTGAATAATGCTATTTTGCATTTTTAGAGCGTTTTGTGTCTTCAAGATGCAGAGCAGATGTTTCTTAATTCTTCTAATGGTTCTGTAAAGCGGGTGAGCATTATCTCAGCTTTACAGATGGGCAGAGGAGTGCAGAGAGGTTGACTGATTTGTCTCTGACCACAGTGTGAATCAATGTCAGGACCAGGAATAGGATCAAGAAGTGCTCGGGAGTACATGTGCATGCTGAAACCACTCAACCACACTGTACCCATCATAAGAAATGGAAATTAATTTTTAATATTCCTGTTTCTAAAGTAAGATTTTGGATTTTAGACAAATTAAATATTTATTTCATTATGTATGACTTCATAAGCCTATAATTTATACCAGATAGATTTATTGGCTTTATTTCCCCATGATAATTATGTAGTCCTTGTTGATCTAAAGGGCTTGTCATTTTTAGTAATGCATCCATCTGCCCAAAGAAACTGCATTATTTGCCTCTTATGTACTTAGGAGCAGAGTGGAACAGTACGCACATAAAAATTACACGGAGCTTTAATACTAAAATGAAGGGGTTTTCCTCCTCCTAAATGCAGATTAAATACACTAAATTAATTTGCAACTACTTCAGTTTTCTGAGCAAATTTAATCCTCTGATATTTATCAGGCTGGCAGCATCACAGTCCTCTATTTACTTAAAATATTGAATATTTAAACTGCCGATATGTAGCAATGACACCAGCAGACTGCAGCGAGTTTACAAACATTAGTGTCTCTGCCTTTAGCAGGCAGTGCCTCTGGCTGGCTGGTCATTCAGACCTTCATGAAAGATAGTGTTTCCGATTCACAGAAGGCATATTCAGGACTGAGACAGCTACAGTAAGAGAGGGCACTTAGACTCAGTTATCTCCTTTGGCTTCAGAAACTCATGAATCACTTTAATGATAACACGATACCGAAGCCTCTGCAGCCCCGGCATCACCATAAACCTAAGTTTAAAATTCTGATCCATTTCCCCAGTTAACCTCAAAACTAATCTATTTTCACAACTCAGTATTTTTCAAGGAATTAGAGAATGGTTTGGGTTGGAAAGGACTTTTAAGATCATCCAGATCCATGTACCTTCCCAGAGCCACTGAGCTCCTCCTTTTCCTATACAGACATTTTTCTCAGACTCCTTGCCCACCCAGTCAAGGACTCCTCCTGTTTCACAGGCCAATCTTGGATCCTTAACATGTTTTTTTCTGGGTTAAAACCAGGTTAAACTGCATTTTCTTTTGTAGAAATAGGATACAGTGATTTGGGAAAGCTGTGACATTGAACATAGAAACCCTAAAAAGTATCCTGACGTTTTTCACAAAGGAACATTGCATTTTCAGTTAAAAATATAATTTAAGAAAGCATTATCATATATTTCACTCCTGAATTATTATGCTTATGATAAGTCTGGAGAATCCTACAGGTGCATTCAGCCAGAGAGGCAAAAGGAGAGCCCTGCTGAGTATTTCGAAGTAAATGTGCTCTTTAAAGGTTAAGTATGAATGTAGGGATGTAGCATTTTTGTCTATTACACACATGTTTTAAAGACAGCATTACTGCCATGGAATTCAAGCCAAATAACACCTTAGGGAAAAAAAAAAGGATTGAGGGAGGGGGAAACAGCGATACGGAGGAATCTAGACCAAGTATAGGAAAAAAGACAACAGAGGAAAGATCGAATGGGCTGGATTGCGAATGGATGTATTGTTTGTGATCTTGCTTTAGCTGCTCCTCTCTCTTGTGGTCCCAATTAGCAATCTGGGTCCACACTCATTCCCTTCCCCTTCTCTCCAAATTTCTGCTTAGCATCACAAGGCTTAGAACTAATTACTAAAGAGATTCTCATCTGTTTCCCTCCCTTGACCTCCCCATCAGTGCTCTGTTCCTCTCCAGACTGCCTATGCACACATGTGAGAAGAGCCTGGCCAGCATGCTACCAAAAAGGGGAGAATTTAAAAGGCAAAAGAGTAATGCGGATGGCTAAGAACCGCCTGTCAAGGATTCCCAACACGCAGACAGATTACTGATGCTATTTACTGTTGCAGTAGATGGAACTATTTGCCACAAAGCTTAATGTGGACAAGATATCTGCTACAGGTGTGAGTGGTAAGAATGGCAGTTTCCTTTTTTCTTCACCTATTAAATGGTGGATAGGGACAACACATAAAAAGCAAAAAGACTAGAGAAATCAAGCTGCTTATGATAGTCAATATTTTCTGCACTTCACACAATCTTTAATTTCTCTTAGAACAGGCTAGGTATGTTTTTTTCCTTTGTTTTGTACTATATATTAAAGGCCATCCTATTGCATCTGGTTTGACAGTCCTATCTTTCTTGTTTATAATACAATTTGACTGACAATAAGTCAGGGGACTGTGATCAGAATTCCTCATTGTAACTGGCCTGACAATCATCTCCTTCTCGTTTACAGTGCAGTTTGATTGACAATAAGTCAGGGGATTGGCAGCTGCTTAGCTTTCTTTTTTCCCTGAATGCATATTTCTAGCTAAGACAAGACATCTATTCCTAAACAGTCGGGTAGATAATTTGTACAATATTCTAAAAGGGTGCTATACCTCAGCATTATTACTAAAATGATTTTGTTCTTTGGCTTTGTACCAATTTCACTTTTAAGATGATGGTTTTCTTTCTCTCTCCTCTGCCAATTGTCTCTCTATTTTTCATCAACGTTATTAAAGCATTGTAGAATTACTTATATTAGGAATTGTTATGGAAGTTCTTGACAATATTTCTTCTTAACAATTACCAGAAAAGCTATTATCTGCTTTGCAAAAGCAACATCCATGTACTTCAATTGGCATGTTTGGGGAATTGTATTTGGTGGTGGCTGCTTGAGCATTGTTGAGCGGAGGAGGGAATCTGGCACTCACTGTGTTGTTGGTGTCATCTCTGTAGAAATACACTTTCCCTGACACTTGGCACACTACTTCCACTAGTGGGTCTCAAAGCCAAAAACAGCATAGTTTGTGGTGATGTAATAGCAAACAGGCACTTTGCAGAGGCCTTCTCCAAAACCTGGCTAGGAACTGATGCCAAAAACATTGTCCATGAAGCATTCCCTCTGCAGTAGAACAACAACCTGTCAGGATGCCTAATGCCTAATGTACCTTCCCGGCAATCTCCAAAGGTATAGGAGAGTAACAGTATGGAAAACATATCCTAAAAAAAAAAAAAATCCTTAGGAAAAAAGAAAAGCAGATTATTTGTGTGTTAGTATTTCTCTGCAGTTTCAGCCTGATCTTTAGATGCTCTCAGTTGGATATACTTCATGAGTGCAGCCACCGTGGAGGCAGGTTGAAGGGCAAGGGAGAAGGGTTCATGGGCAGGAAATCAATAATGGTGTAATCCTCAGGATGAGGCTGCAGTTTCTGCAGCCACGTAGAGTCCATTACTCACATCACTTCTGGTGCCCATGGTTTCTAGGGTACCACTTGTGTTTTTAAAGTGCACTTTTTTCATATCTGCTACACCCCCCACAATATGCATGTAATTAGGAAAGTAATACAGAGAAATACTAATTGCTATTTCTGTAGAGCACCCGTGAATATTTCAGCTAGAGGGATACGATCTCTTCATAGTTTAAATGTGTTACCTTCACATGCAAATATTTTGTATACAAATATTGGAGAGGTTTTCTGTAGTCACTGAGTAAATACTCTGCTCAGAAATAGTTTCATAATCCTTCAGAAAGAATACAGTCAGCTACATCATTTAAATATGCTGGAGGGACTGAAGATTGAACAAGCAAAAAGTATAAATTGCACTTGAGGAGCAGAAAGGAGAACAGGTATGTTTGTGGCTATGCTTATTTCTAAAGGATGAAAGGGTGAAGGAAAACTTTAAATTGGTACCGAAAAGACATTAGACTGCAGAATGCTGATACAAAAATATTCAGCAGAACAACAAGCCTAAAATGAGAGGTGAAGGTACTAAGGCAGAGGATTGAAATGTAAAGTTCATTTGTGGTAGAGAGAAAAGTATTTACTCCTTGTTTTCCATTCCAAATAGATTTCTTTCTGACGCTGTAATCTCATGCTGCTATTTATCTCAACCTGTGACTTTGCTCATTCCCTTTTCTCTTCTAAAAAGCATTGCAGCTAGTGGAGCATTTAATCAGCCTGTTCCCTAGATGATGCCAAGCAGGGAGCATCTTCCCATCAAACACTTGAAATGGTGAATTCTCCCAGTTAAACACCACCATTTTGAACAAGGATAATTAACACAACAAAAAAAAAAAAAAAATCAAAGGGAACAGAACTGATTTTCAGAGATACTCAAGGCCAACATTACCCAGAGCTGAGCTCTGTACTCACGCAGAGAGCTGTTGGCTTCAGGCACACTAAATGAAACATGGTTTACCTCTGGATCAGAGTTATAAAAATCTTAATGCTGCTATAGTTTCTTAGGGTCTTTTCCTGAACAAATGGCAAAGAATATACCAGCCCCTATTGCTATAGGATGGATTTCATAAAACAGAATGGATGTGTTTTCTCACACCTTACTCTCTTGGCATTCAGCATCTGGATAGTGATTTTCACTGTCATCTTTTTCAGTTAAGTACTGATGGGCTGTTTGGGACACAGTAGTAGCCAGTTATGGGGTAGAAGCATACACAGTTGTTCTTGCCACCATTCCAGATCCATATAAAGTTCCTGCTCCTTGACTAGGAGCTGAAGCAGCTGCTTCTATAAACTGGAAAATAGAAGCATCTATGAACTCTGTCTATTTTTCTTCCTGGGAATGCCCTACACTGTGCTTTCACTAGTAGTTAAATTTCAAAGATTTTGTCAATTATGGAACCCCCTCCCAGTAACAAAAATGGAAAAATAGACCATTTTGTGCTCTGGTGAGCTAAAATGCAAGACTGTGGTGCCAAAAGAAAGAGAGAAGACCGAAATCGGAAGCTCTTTATTGTTGAAATAGGAATTCTCTCCAAGCTGACTATACAAAAAGGGAAAAGAAAAATTATAGCTATGAACACAGAGCAGAAGGGAAACATGGAAACCCAGCTTGCCAGTTCAGTAGTCTGTTCCTAAGGAACACTACTTAAAGTAAATGTGCAAAGACAATAGCAAAATCTACTGGTTTTATTGCAAGAACCATATCAAACAAGAACCTTTCTCTGATTCAATACATTTATTAACATCTAGACTTTAAACATTATCACAGATAACATTTGTTCTTTTTTCCCCCATACTTCAAATTATCATGTCCAAGTTGTGAGTTCATAGCTTTAAATAATAGGGAAATTCTTCTGTCTATGTGAAAACCTTCGCCCTCATCCTTCTGTTACTACAAATACGGATTCTTACCTGCTTTCTTTTTTTGTCTAATATACATCCCAGACAGTACAATATTTGGAAGAGAGATGTGGGTGTTCTTTTTAATTTGTCACTTCCTTGTTTATATTTTTACACTTTTAAGGAGAAAAGAATACAGCTAAGCAGAAGAGAATTTTTACTCTTTCCACCACTACTGCTAAAACATACTTACGTTATATGATTGAAAGAACTGAATTTCAGCTTTGATAGGTTATAAATAGAAAGCATTGTCACTGTCTAGCAGTTCTCCTGCAAAGGAGAAGTACCGGAGTAGATGAATAAACTATTGTCATTAAAAAAACATTTTGATTTAAATCAGAAAGTAGCTGATGAAATATTTCTATAGCTGCACTGTCAGCTCATGCTCCAAGTAGTAACCTCTTTGGTTGTTTTTTTCTTTCTTTTAAGAAGTAAAAAACACCTAAAACACCCCAAACCCAAAATACCTGAGCTTGGGAGAGTGTGAACGTTCCACGTTTAGAATCATGGAATATTGCAATGCTTTGAGTTGGAAGGAACCTTTAAAAAGTTCTAGTTCAACCCACCTGCAATGAGCAGGGACATCTTCAACCACATCCAGCCTGGCCTTGAATGTTTCCATGGATGAGTGTCATGGTTTAACCCCAGCCAGTAACTAAGTACCACACCTCCATTTTCTCACTACCCTCCCCCTCTCCACTACATCCCTGGGTAGGATGGGGAGGAGAATTGAATGAATGTAAACCCCATGGGTTGAGATAAAAACAGTTTAATGACTAAAGTACAATATACTACTACTAGTAATAATGATAAGGGAAATAACAAGGAGGGAGAATAGAAAACTTAAAGGGAAAAGGAAAACAAACAATAAACTCAAGTGATGAACAATACAACTGTTCACCACCCAGCCTGACCTGAGCAGTGATCAGTCCCTTCTGGGTAACTCTCCCCAGTTTATACACTGGGAATGATGTGCTGTGGTATGGAATACCCCTTTGGCTAGTTTGGGTCAGGTGTCCTGTCTCTGCTTCCTCCTGGCTTCCTCTGTGCCTCCTCACTGGGAGAGCATGAGAGACTGAAAAGTCCTTGATCAGGGTAAGTGCTACTTAGCAACAACTCTGTTATCAGCATTGTTGTCAGACCAGAGCCAAAACACAGCACTGTACCAGCTACTAGGAAGAAAATGAACTCTGTCACAGCCAAACCCAGGACAGCAGGGTATCTACCACCTGTCTGGGCAACCTGTTCTGATGTTTCACCACCCTCATTGTAAAAATCAATCCCTTTTATCTAGTCTGACTCTACTCAATTTTAGTTTAAAATCATTGCCCTTTGCCCTGTCACTACAGGCCCTGCTAAAAAGTCTGTCTCCAGAGAGACTTCTTCAGGTTACCCAAGATGAAGTCTTTTCCAGCCCTGTCATTCAGACAGATCCTGTTGAAGGCCTTTGCTCTTTAAGTGTCCATCCCCAGTCTCATAGAACCTGAACACCCTGCAGTACAGCCTGCTTGTTCTACAATGAGTCAGTGAGGCAGAGGTTGTGCTGCACTCCCCTTTCTGCAGGTGGAAAGCTTGGGCTCCCTGTACACTGCACTTGTAGAGAGGTCTTGAGTCCACACTCAAGGTCCAGAGCTGCTGCCTGCTTAAAGGTGCACAGTCATCTCTGGCCCATGTACCCTGGATAGTGGAATGGCACTGAAATCTCTAAGCTGTGGGTCCACAAGCATGGAGCTGGTTCCTTGGGTTCAGCTCAGATGAGGTGTGGAAGCAGTCAGGGGGATGGAATGGCTTGTCCAAACTGGTCCAGATCTGTGGCTGTGTTGCAGGTTGAGGCTCCCTAAGCTAGGCTAGTGCACTGCCCTCCTGTGCAGAAAGAGGTGAGGGGAACGTGAAAATGGCCTGACAGTTTATTAAAACCCATAATGAGGCATTAGCTTTATTTAATATGAAGTGCAATGTGTGTCACATAAGGTCTGGTATTTCAGGGACAGATAATTTAAAACCTAACAGCAATTTACAGCTCTAACATTACCTAAAACATCTCTATTTGCATTTTAGTCCTTTTCCAGCTAAGTCATGACAGCATTGAAGATTAAAGATTTTTTTATTTCTCTTTAAGATCTCAGCAAAGTGCAGATTTGAAACACAGAAAGAGGTTGACCTTTGTATTAACCTGAATCTCTTTTCCTGTTTCTTCTTGGACATATTTTATTCTCTTTATGCACAGTGGGGCTCTTTTTTCATGTGCTCTGCTGTTGAGCAAAATGCCAGAAAGATGGAGTGTGCACTTTTACATCAAAGAAATGATGAGACCATAAAAACTCATTTCCCTTGTGACTTCTTAAATTGTTGCTAAGGAATTGCATGAGTCTGTCTGAAACAATGTGTCCCTTTAAATTCTATTTTCTTATTTGTCTTCAAACACAAAGGCACAGTTTTATGTAGATCCTGATCCAAAGGCCACTGAAGTCAATAAAAGATTACTTACAATCCAAACCAGTGAAAATATTGATTTACTTCACTTTTTCTCATACATAAAGGTGATGTACAGAAGAAACAAACACAGGAACCAAATCCACAATATAGATTCTGTTCGAGGGAAACCTTCCCTAGTTCTATATAGCAGTTTTGGATAATCACCCTCACAGCTGGGATGAATGATTTGTTACTACTACTATCCAGTAAGTTGCTAGAAACGGTCTTGACTGGAACGAAAAGGCATTGTAAAGCAATTATGTTCTGACTATTAACAAAGCTCCTGCAGGGAGCATTAATTTTTAAAAGTAGACAAAGACTCCATTTAGTAGCTGTATAACTGCAGCTATACTGAAATATGGAAAACGCTGCAGCAGGTCTACCCTGTTGTAGGTACTCCTTATTGGTTTCCAGAAGAAGGTTGTAAAGTTCCAATTTAGAAAAGCATTTAAGCATATGAACTTTCTTTCATTTTAACTGGGTATAAATTAAACAAATTGATAAGTGCTTTGCTTAATAACAAACAATTTAAGTACCTGCTTATAGCCCAGGTTCCGGTTTCATTAATGTTTCCATTCCTCTGAATCAGAGCCTTAATCCTCTGAATTGTTATGGCATTTTTCGTGTCTATAATCCAGATAATTCCATTTTTCTCCCAGAGGCAAAGCAGTTTTCTTCTTAAGGATACGCACAGTATGCATCTATAGTGTATTCCTTTCCAGAGCTCCAGCCTTTTATTTTCTTTAATTTGCAGTCAATTTCTCACTCCAAATGACTAAATACAGTATTTTAAGCAGGTAATTTTACAACTGTTTGAAACAGTGATTTCTTAGTCTACCAGATCATGAAAAATCTAGTGCTGGAGAAGATACCAAACCTCTGTGAAGGTCTCTGCTCTGGTCATGCTCAGATGTTCACATTTTCCCTCTTCCCCCTGCAGACTCCTGTCACTCTTACACGCAGTTTCTGGATGGTCACTCTCTATTTCATGCCTAGAAGGAGACACTTCCTGTTACGATTCCACTCTGGGATAGTAGAACAATAGAAAAACATTGCTACCAGTAAAACATGTTTAAATGCTGGAGTGGGCCAGCAGCCCGTATCAAAGCCTTTGTGACGGCATCAAGGCAGTTTCTCAGATTACATTGGTTTTAATCTTACTTGGGTTATTTCCCAAAAACTTAGAAAAGGTATGACTGTTTTTGTGAGTTTGTCCAGTGCCAAACTGAGAATAAGGGATATTTACAAAACAAGGCCACCTAGCATGACTGGCAGTCTTTGGGATTCTGATTAACTGAATGGCTCTAGCAATTCTGTTACTGAAGATAGCTCGACAACCTTCTGAATTACACGGGGGGGGGCTTTGGGTTGTTTTGTTTTTCGCCTGTTCGCACAGTTCTTAGCTAGAGTGATTGAGGCAGGTTTTGTCCCACGCTACTGGTTCTGAAACTCTTGGGGTGGCAGATGCAGGAATACAGATTCAGAGGAACACAAAGGGATAAATGGGCAAATATCACCCCCATGATAACATTCACGGGACCTTTTTTTGCTTTGCTTACAGGAGTAAAGCAGAAAGATGCCTTTTCTTTTTGGGTGGCAGGAAGTACTGCACACATCATGTTGCAAGAACTGGCAGGCAGAGGAGGGAGAAAGTAGACAGAAGAAAGGGTGTTCAACAAAGACTGTTCCAGGTTTAGAAAATAAAGGGAGATAGATGGAATGCTGTGACCTGCTCAGGTAGGAAATCAGTAGTAGAATCAACCTAGGACTCAAGTCTCTTGACGCCTTGTTTAGTGTTTTCCCTCTGACATAGTTTCTCAAGGCCAGTTATGTTTATCTTCCTTGGCTGTGCTTACCTAGGTAGTTTGCTCTGTCTCTAGACTTTCAACATGCCCAATGCAATGGGGAGTTGAAAGTATAGAAGATTTTAAATGGACGCTTTTCCAGCTTGTGTTTGCATGTTTAGCTTGTATTTTTAATATTGCAGTAACACTGAATATGTGAAATTGTTAATATTTTCTGTCGATGAGATGAAGAATTCCAAAGGTTACTGGCTCTATTTCTGAGACATTCTAACAGCGTGCTTCGTCCTTCAGACAGTTGCTGCAGTGACTTGTGTAAATCTGGCACATTCATTCTTGTATTCTTTTAATTTTATTCTTGAGCTTCTGCTTGGGAAGGAGTTGTTTTAAAAATTCATTATTATTTGATTGCAGGTTGGATGTCAGCCAGCTAAATTTTTGAATTTGAAAGAAAATGCAGCATCAGCTTCTCCGGAACTATAATGGAATGAAACCCTCTAAGCACTCATTAAACGGGCTTCTGACGTCTCGCAAAATTAGATGAGGTGTAAATCACTGAACTACCACATGTGGGTTTGAAATGGAATATTTAATTCTGTAGAATCCAAACCCAAGGCTAAAAGGAAATCTAACTACACCAGCATAATATTTTGATGATGGAAGAAGTAATACCATTCTTCAAGTTTTATGTTTAAGTTTAAAAAATGTTTATTGAGGGAATTTTCATTGATATCTACATTATTATTTGGAATATAGGCAAATACTTGAGGACTAGTACTAAAGCACAGTAATAACTTTCCTCCACTGAACAGTTTCTTAGGGCTGTAGAAATATTATTGGAAAATTCTGATTGTGGAGGCCTGATCATAATAATTATTTCTTCCCTTAGCTTCCTCCTGGTAATTTTGTGCTCTTCAATACAGCTCATACTACGGGGAGTTTGCTATTGCTCCTCAGTTGCTGAAGGATGGAGTTGGTTCCATTGTGAAGGTAGAAGAGATCAGGAGGTATGAAACAGTCCTGCCTTTGACGTTCCTTATATGCAAAATGCAGCTGCAAAATGCTGGTTTTTCAATACCAATAACATTAGTACTATAAGTAAATATTTCTATTCCTTTTCTTTCCACTGACCCTTGTTGGGATGGGGGCTTTACTATGCTCACACCATGCAAGTTTCAAAGAGAAAAGGCCTGTCCTGTAGTCTTTGTAAACAGACATAAGGAAAGGGATGTGGGTGCATCTGCTGAGCAAATAAATATACAGAAGAAGGGGTCTTACTTTGTTACACATTAAGTAAGTTTCATTTTGATCCCTTCTAGCTCCATTTGAATTATAGCTTTGTGAGATGATGTAGTTTATGATATGGTTTTACAGTAATATAAATTGTCAGGCTGTGATTCAGCCTTTAACTGTACTCTCAAGAATAAAGGTGAGATGGTGTTGGTTTATCATTATTATCTAAATGCCTTTATGAATGCAGACAGGGATTCATTTCACATGCTGCAAAAGTCTGACTGCCCCAACATGAAAACCAGTTTAAACAGAAAACCATGTTTGTTTTCTTGTTTATACTGCACATAAGAATGGAATACTTCTGTACAGAAATGTACTTCCTGATGATGGGATGGATGAATAGGCTTTGATTTCTCAAAGAGAACTATTTGTTTGTCTCATCAAGCCAGACAAGGTGGGACTCATGAATTACATTTGAAGAGGAATCACTTTGAAGGCAAGGGAGAGATCGTGTGAGAAAACCAGCATTTGAGGAAATCTTATGCAGAGTTTCAAATTTAAGAATAAAGACATTCTTCAGAAAAGGAATGAGCTTTGAAAGACTCAGGATGTGCAGCAATGTGCTGAGAATAAGGAAAAGATTTGGTTCCTTCATGGTGTTCTCTGGAGTGGGGAAACGGAGCACTGGGAGTGTGTTGGGATCAAAGGATGGCTGGTAATTTATTTTGTGTCCTTTTCTACAGCTGCTTTGATATCCAGTATAAGCTGGAATGAATAGTGTTCATTTCTTGAGGAAAATATGGTGCATTTGAAAACCAGCGTTCAAATGAGCAATAACCCAGTCTGGCTTCCTTTGTGTTATCCAAAGCAGCAGCGTCTTCAGCTTCAGAGATAAGGGTAGGAAGACTGCTTAATTTCAAAGGTTTTCACTTTTATCTTGGCCTGGGAAATATGAATACTTTAATGGGTTTAGGTTTTTAATTTAATTCCAGGTTGCTCATCATTTCACCTTTCAGCTGGGCTATAGAGATAATTCAATCATATTTCCCTTGACAAGTCATCTGAATTACGCTTATATTTCTCTATAGATGTGAAAATAGGCTACCATAATAAAAAGTGTGACAGACACTTTTGCCTTCCATCCCTCTTTCTCCCTTAATTTAGGGACTGTTCTGGTCTTGCTCCATAATGCAGATATCCTCTGACAGAGGCCCATGAAAGACAGCCCTTTTATAAAACGTAATGTGGTACTTCTTCATAGACACAGTGCTGAAAGGTTTGGAAGGCCAGAGAGGAGTAATCAGGCAAGAAAAGGATCAAAAATGCAAAACCAGCAGATCTGGGGAATGTGGGCTCTATTTTTGACTAGAGTTCAAACAACAGACTCATCTGTTTACATCTTGTCTCCCTTCTATAACAGTTTTTCACAGACTCCTTTTATTTTCTTTCCAGAGCTACCCCCTTGCTATCCTGCACATAATCAGATCTTAACTTTCGACCCAAGTACTTGAACATGGAGGAGGATTCTCTGATCTGGTTCTCGATTCCAAATGGGTGATCGAAACACAAATATGAGATAGAAATTACTGGTTTTGCTTTTAGACTGTACAAGTTAATTTTGTAAGTGAAAGGTCTTCTCTTGGAGTTGCCCCAACCAAACTCAAGCGTTTGACAGATTTGACATTTCCATGCTCAGACGAGATCTGTCTTTTTAATATCCATCTCCCTTTTGAAGTCACTAAACATGATTTTTTTTTTTCCACATCCATTTCATCAGCTCTGTTTTTACGCTACCCCTGAAGGTCAAGACAGTGACAGCTGCTCAGGAGTTAACCAGTGCTGAACTGCACAGTTTGTTGCTGGTTTTAGACGTCCTCAGGGGTGAACTGCTACCATCATCCCACAGAGATGTTTCTGCCTTCTTCCCTATAGGCAGCTAACAGCACTACTAGCATTTTCTTTTAGTTAAGAGGTAAACAGGCATCAAAGGCACACAAAATACGCTTCCCTTGAAGTACAGACTTTAACTCCTGAGTTTATTCTCTTTAATTGTAGACCATGCAAACTGGTGAAAGTTTCACCTGATGTGCTGTTGTTCTGCTGGTTTAATTTTCTGACATTCTTCAGAGAGACGTGGCATTCATTTTTCCCAAAAATACTCCCAGGAAACACCCCTACTGTCTGCTATTTATAAAACTGGCATTCCTTTTATATTTGGCAGGTGTTCATACACAACCCTGGACATCAAACAGCTTTTTTATTCCAGGAATTTTTGGTGCTTTCTTTAAGATAGTCCCTTTCAGCTGGGGAAGCAGCACCAGGATCTTTCTTCTTTGTATAGGCAGCTTCTAGAATAAGGTGTGTCTGTAGCTGAGCGTGAAAACCAAACCAAACCAAACCAAAAAACCCTGGAACAGTAACAAAACTTTAAGAGTGTACTACTGTGTGCATGTGTGTGTGCACATGCATGTATCATGTGTGCACATGTATGTTCTGACAGGACCATGTCAGATGAACACAGACTGATGGGGGATGTAGGTAACAATACAGTGTCCTTTTGTAAAGCGTGAACACTAACCCTATTCTTTACATGAGTTCTCTGTACTACGCTGCTTTGATAGAATGATGAATGCTAACAGAAGTTCAAAGAAAAAAAAGAGAAAAGAATACAGGTTATTTTCTGGATGGTTGCTTTGTTTTGCTTTTTTCAAGTAATTCAGATAATGCAAAATGATAACGCATAGATAGATAAAACATGTTGAAGAACACTTATGTTAAAATCCAATTTAAAAATAAAGGCAGTATGGCCTGTTGAACAAAGCCTCCTAAAGCCAAGAGAAGCCCTTCTTTCAAACACAATAAATATAATCTTTAATTATTGTCAAAAGTGTTTCATAAGCTCTGTTTTAATACGTTACATTGTGATTTAAGAGGGTACACTCTTACGTTCTCCTCATGTAAATGTGACGAGTATTTTGTTATTTCTTTTACCCTGGAATTACATCCAGCTGCTCTCAGATTGGCAAAAAACCTGTATTTTTCTAGAGTCAACAACAAAGGAAATGAACAGGTAAGATCAGTTTCTCTTCATTAAGTTAAGGCTTTTAGTTATCATTAAGTTAAAACTTAATAACTTGCCTGGCATTACGGTAGCTTTTCAGTCAGCAAATTCTGTAGGCAAAGTTTATTACAAATTATTTTTGTCAGTGTAACTAGGCATTCAAAATATTTAAAAGGATGGAATGTGGCTCAGCCCAAGTTATGATTTTTCTCACTTTGTTTTTTGGTAAATGACAAAGGAATCTAGTCTAGAAAAATGAGGGGAAGGCAGAAAATACAGAAGCACAAAATGCAGTAAACTTAGTTATACTACTGTGTAAAACAGTGTTGAGAAGTAAGAATGTTTTGCATCAAACTTTTTTCAATGAGATTTAGTCAAACCTTCCTATTCTCAGACTTTTTTATAGCCTGAAGCTGTATGTCTTCATGGCACAACAAAACCGTAGTTAGTGGTATAACCCATCCAGAGCGTTACCTTTCATTATGTGATTCTCAATCTTGATACTGACACAACTTTTCTTGGCAATGATGAAGCCACAGATCTACTCCATGAGATGCAATCTAAAATCATATTTCATAGTCTTGTTTCGAATGTCATTTTAGTATTTAGTATGACTGAGTGCAACTCTGACAGAAGTAAACTGTGATACATGGAATTAATTTCAGTGGCCCAGATGCATGCCTCATCTTGTAATGACGGTGGACAATTCAAGTCAACATGGCTGGGCTGGAGAAGGCGCCTGAGAAAATGTAACTCCGTCATGTGTCTTTGCTTCAAGCTTGTGAAATTGCTTTTAGAGGACTTGAAGAAGTAGGAGAATTTGGAGAGGAAAATGGGTCAAAAATGATTGACAAGCCATTGTAATGTATAATCCCTACGGAAAACAGCAGTCTTCTGATACAAAGCAGTGTAAGAGTTATTACTATTTCAAGCACAGATCTGTCCCATTTGAACTGGATATGAATATTATCATGCCACTCATGACTCATTCTCTGCTTCAGCACTTCTTATTTTATTCTGCCTTGCTTGTGCTAGTTCTTTATACTGATCATTATATACGTGTCCTTTTTTATTTTATAATTTCCTTTTAGATTTTCAGATCGTTAAAAGAGTTCCTGATGCAATCATGTTAATTTTTTTGATGTACTTCTAATCTTTCCTCCATGTTAGGATAATTTGCTGTTGTGCCTTTATCTCTTGCATTTCTTTTTTCCTTATCACTTCTCAGATACTTGCATTTCCCTGAGCTATTTGAAGTCCATTACCCTTATTTTGTTATTTGCAATTTAAAGGAAGAATGGAAGACTTATCATTTTTATGATCTTTTTCACTTGAATTAACTTCCACTTTAAGATTCTCAACCACCTCCTCCTAAAGAATTTGAATTAAATCTAAACCAGCTACTTTCTGTGTAATTTCCTCCACTTCATGGAAGAAAAAAGTGGTCCCTAGCACATTTGAAGAACTGATTTTTTAAACAGAGCCTCAGATATACTACCATCTAACCACTAGGTCCTGCCATGTAGGTCTTTCCAGTTTCTGCTCCTTAGATACTTCCTATAATTGCTATACTGAGAAAGCCTCCTGATCAGAAAATCTTTGGTTTAAACCTATCATTATGTGCACTTTACTCTTTTTTCTCTCCCATATTTCAACTGGTATTCAACAAATCTTTCTATTATTTGTTCCTAGACTTCAGGAAAAGTAAATCAGCCCTTTATAAGTCACACCACCAGCCTTTTCCTATGGCTATTCTTCTACAGTATACTGTGCCTTTCTGTAATTACATTCCAGTATTGCGGTTGCCCAGCACACTTCTGCAATGACAGGTCACACTAGCATACTAATACCATGAGGTCTAGCACTTATATCTGAGACTGCAATGTTTGTGGTTCTGTACTTCAGATGTTTGATGGCTCACTTCCCATTCTCCCTGTCTTCTTGCATTTCTTCCATTTCTCTCCTCTCCTCCCACCTTGGCTTTGACCATATGTATTCTGAATTGATAACCTGAACAGGGAGGGACGTAAAGCCTGCAGAATTTTTTTCACTGGTACCTTTTAAAACTATCTCAAAGCCTTGCTCATGAAGAGGAACTTGCCAGGCCAGAAGGTTTTCCTCAGAAGTCAGGCTGTTTAGCATCTTTATTGGCAACATGGACAGTGAGATTGAGTGCACCCTTAGCAGGTTTTTCACGACACCAAGCTTTGTGGTTCGGTCAACACACTGGAGGAAGGGATGCCTTCCAGAGGGACCTGGACAGGCTGGAGAGGTGGGCCAGCGTGAATCCCATGAAGTTCAAGAAAGCCAAGTATAAGGTCCTGCATCTGGGTCAGGGCAGTCCCAAGCACAACTATAGGCTGAGCAGAGACTGGATTGGGAGCAGCCCTGAGGAAACGGACTTATGAGGGTCAGTTGATGAGAAGATCAATATTAGCTGGCAGTGTGTGCTTGCAGCCCAGAAACCAACTGTATACTGGGCTGCATCAAAAAGAAGAGTGACCAGCAGGTCAAGGGACAAGGGGTAAAGGGTTCAAACTTAAACAGGGGAAGTTTAGACTGGATATAAGGAAGAAATTCTTTACTGTAAGGGTGGTGAGGCACTGGAATGGGTTGCCCAGGGAAGTTGTGAATGCTCCACTGCTGGTGATGTTCAAGGCCAGGTTGGACGGAGCCTTGGGTGGCATGGGTTAGTGGGAGGTGTCCCTGCCCCTGGCAGGGGGGTGGAACTAGATGATCTTAAGGTCCTTTCCAACCCTAACTATTCTGTGATTCTATGATTCTGCCCCATTACTACACTCTTGTGATACCGCACCTGCAGTCCTGCATTCAGCTCTGGGGCCCTCAACATGAGAGGGACATGGAGCTGCTGGAGTTGAGTCCAGAGTAGGCCAAGAAGATGCTCCAAGGGCTGAGAGAGCTGAGCTTGTTCAGCCTGGAGAAGACTCAGGAGTGGTCTTAGAGTAGCTTCCAATTCCTAAAGGGACTGAAAACAATTCTGGAGAGGGACTTTTTATAAGGGCATGTAGAGACAAGACAGGGGTGAACGGCTTTAAACTGAAAGAGGGTAAATTTAGATTAGATACTAGGAAGAAATTCTTCACTATGAGAGTGATGAAGCACTGGCACAGGGTGCCCCGAAAAGCTGTGGCTGCCCCATCCCTGGCAGTGTTCAAGGCCAGGTTGGACGGGGTTTGGAGCAACCTGCTCTAGTGGAAGGTGTCCCTGCCCGTGGCAGGGAGTTGGAACCGGGCGAGCTTTAAGGTCCCTTCCCACCAAAACCATTCTACAATTCTCTGGTTCTCTGAGTTAATCTTATAGACAGGTATCCTGCATGTCCACCTTCACACCACCTGTGCAGCCAGACCTCCCCCCGGCACTGTCTGGGCCTTTATCCCTAGCTGACAGCACAGATAAGGTCAGCATCCGTATTCATAGCTTCTTCAGCCTCACTCATATCACACCTGCAGTAACACCAGAGCCCAAGTTCACAAACAGGAGATGCTACATATGAAGATGTTTTGCTCTTTTGTTGCAATACCCATGTGATTAAGTATATGTAAGACTTGTTACTTCAGGGAAATAAGGTTATTCTTAATAATGATTACTTCTACCATTATTTCAATCTGCAGTTCTGGAAATTAATGTCTTAAGAAAATTAAATAACTGCTTGTGTACTTGACAAGATACTAGATTTACATATGAGACTGATTTCATCAACTTACTGAAAATAATTTAATTGAATTAATACAACATGCCAGTTGGATTCCTGGCATGTAGTATCTGTTTTGACATTAATACTGAAGGAAAATTGAATCTACTCTTTTTTATTTTTTGACATCTGTATAGGAGATGAGACAGGGATCAACGCATGCATAACCTCTCATTTTTGCCAATTTCATGCAAATCAAAGGGCAAAAAAGAGCATGATTTTATTCAATTATTCCACTATGCCTACTACAATTACAGTTTCATTATCTGTGTTGCAGAGTATTTGATGTACTTGTTTTTCCATTCTCTGCAAGTAACAGTTTCCAAAGTTTAATAGTACAACTACTCAAGTATTAACTGAGAAAAGAAAGAAGAAATATTTTTAAATACATAAACGAGAATGAACTGGAGAATTCACTAGACTCCAAAAGCAGTAACTGGAAAGGAAAATGGGATTTTAGGAAAAGCAAATCATTTTGTTACAGTATTCAAACAACTTATTGAGAAATTAAGTATTAGAGAGATTACTACAGTCACCATTATTAAAAGTTTTTTAAAAGAAGAGTAAGAAATCAACATGAGATGATATTGAAGTAGAATCATTTTGACTAGGCAATATCACTCTAAAGGAGCTGAACTGTGATATAAAGACGGAAATTGTATTAATCAAAATACAGATTGTATTGTTGATTTAACAGTTATCCAACATTATACTTTTTTGGTTTTCTTTTAAAGAGATAAAATTTTTCAGCCTGAAAATATTGACTCAGAAATCTTGCTTTAGTAGCCTTTGAGGAAATTGGTGTAGGGCTTCAAAGCTCTTGGGTACCATATAATGTGACAAGGAAAAACCAGTAAGCCACTAATAATAAAAGCAGTCTTCCAAAGTCTTGCAAAGAACAAATAGTGGCTAAGAGAAAAAATGGAGCAGATGATTTATTTTGATTTTCAAAATCTTTTAGTAAGGCTTTTCTTGACATAATTCAGCAAACTAGCCTTATCCTGAAAAATGTGGAAGCTTCTGCTAAATTCTGAAGGAGGGATGTAAATCCCAATCAGGTCAATGGAATTTCATTACCATCAAATAAATTTTTCATCATTTTTCTAAAACCTATGAATAAAAAGAACAAATACAGAAATAAAAGCAGCAGTGGTATGAATCCCAAAGATCATTTCCTGATTTAGAAAAGAATGAGAGAAAATAACTCAAAGTAAATGCTTTCTCAGCATTTACTGAGAAATGAAAAGTATAAAGTCTAATAGCTCTGTCCCTTTGGGATCATTAAGGGTATTGGATAAATTCAGTATACCTACTAATTATGTGTAAGAAAGGTTGAATTGTGAGATGGAGCTCTGCTGACAAGGAAAAAAATGCCCTAGCTTAGTGAAGATTAAGTAGGATTGTGAAAAACTCCAGAAGGAATAGGAGTGAAAATGAAATGCAGCAGAATGGATGCAGAAAAATACTTGGCAGAAGGGACATTTGCAGTGGAAAATGTCAGTGTTTTCCAGGGAATTTGTAATATATTGCAGGATGCATCAAGGTTTCCGCATGGCATAGTTACACATCTATTCAGTAGAAAGATGTAAAACTTTTTTACTTTGAAAAAATCAAAGATTTAAGAGTCAAGATCAATGTCAGAAGATTCACTCAGTCATAGATGGACATGCTACCAGGTCTAGCTCAGTTAGTTAATTTTTACCATGTGTATAGAAAGTATGTAAAAAAAACATAGTATGATTTTATTTCCTGGTTCAGTAGACTTTTATTTGAAAGCAGACAAGTGTTTCAAATAACAACAGTGTCTCTGTCAGTGCTGACAGTACTTGGTTTTGTCTGGTCCCTCTGTTTTTCTGAAGTCTCTTTCATCTTTAAATGGACCTCAAGCCAACTTGTCATTTCCCTCATTATTCTTGATCCAAAGTCCACAGTTTTCAAGTAAGGGTGTAAAAATGTAATGACTTTTTTTTCCCTGTTGAAAAAAAATCTGCAAAGGATCAAACATTTCAGTAAAAGTCAGACTCTTCCTTTGTAGGACAGATTTTACACCTTGGTTTACATACATGCATAAAAAATACAGAATTGTCCCTAAAAATTTTTGTCCAGATACTGGCTTTCGATAAAGTATCATAGACATTAATTTTCTTCTCCTCTGTTTTGTCATTCTTTCTGAGTTTGGTAAGCTTCCCACAGTATTTACAGCAGTTTGCTTGCCAATATTTATTGGAGAAGATGGTAACAAACATGACTTGCTGCTGTAGCAAAACATATGCATGGGTGTTAAGAAAGGTATGATTTTTGTATCAAGGTCTCATTTCTGAAGGGTGTCAGTGAATTTTCTGTGAACTTTATTTCTTTCTAAATTAAAAAAAAAAAGAGTAGGCAAGGGAAGGCTTATGTTTTTAATCTTATAAAATTGACACTTCCTGAGAGTTGATGTCCTGGATAAGACAAATATGAACAGAAAACTGTAATGCAAGTTATTCTGTTAGCACTAGAATCTGATGAGTAGTGATAAATTTGGTTTACCTTATGGATGAGAATTTTCATAATGTCAGAAATGGAATGGCTCTGGTGACTTAGTGCTACTCCATGAAAAACTAGCTTGGGATTTAAGAAAAAAAGCCTTATGTTGTCCTCCATCCACACTGTTGTGGGCATATTTGGAAAGAGAAGGGAAAAGACTACACCCAAGCTGTAGTTGTAAGGTTCGATAATGAGCCTGTGTGCTGCACACCAGAAAGCCTGTACACTGATCTTAAGCTAGAACAGCTCTTGAAGCTGTATCGAGTCACACTGCAGCTATTACCCTTTGCTACAGGAATTTACACAGTAGTTTTCCCAATATGTCATAAGGCCAACTCAGATCTATATATCCCTGCCCAGCAGCAGCAACAGAGCTTGGCCCCTTTTGCTTAATGAGTCTGATAATGTCTGTCTCAAGGAGAAGGAAAAGGGCATGAAAAACATTGTATTTTCTTAATATCCTCGCAAAGAGGTCAACCACAAAGGTAATCTATATTCTCCCTCTTTTGTTCAGGTAGTTACATTGCTCCTCTCAACATCACTGCAAAAATACGTCTGCACTAGATACCATAAATAGGACCAAGCATCCTTAAGGAAAGATGTTTTCTGTATTGATACAACCTGTAGGAGAGCACTAGCAAAGCGGTGTGTATGTGTGTGTGGTATATGGAGGAGAGGATGGATTCTGCTCTATTCTTGTCCTCAGGGTCTTGCAGAAATTCTGAACAACTGAAGAAGTCTATGTTTGAGGGCTGTTTCGCCTTATTCACTTCACCCTGCCTCACAACAGCAACCAAATAGAACTTAAATATACTCTAAGCTGTTTTGCTGAATGAACACAAATGTATCAGTATTTTTCTCCTTGTATACTAGTGCTTAGGTTTTGACAGTAACAGCTAAGAAGCCTTTATACTTGTTCCTTTTATTTTGCTTTCCTACTACAATGGATATATTCCTGGAAGGTTTTTTTCACATAACCTTCTACATCATTACTCTAGGCTGTAATTTCATTATCTGCTTTTTTTCAGGAACTTGGAACTTTTGATGAGTTATTCAGATGGTTTTAAGTTATAAATTATACCCAAGATGTTTTAGTACATTAGTCCTTTAAAAGTGTAAATGATTTCTGTGTCAAGAACCAGAAGGATGAAAGGTGTAAAATGTTACACTTACGAGAAAAGTGGAACTTACAGATATGCATGTAATGATGAAAGGATTGACAGTTCTGACTTCTCTCAGCCAGATCTGTTAACTTCATCTGACACCAAAAAATTCCCATTAAATCAGCACAGAAAAAACCCAATATTGGCATTTGCACATCATTCCTTAGGGTTATGAAATATCTACTGCAATAATGAATATAGCAGCCAGAAGGTTTGCATTCGTTCATGGAGCTGTTGGAGCAAGTCCAGAGGAGGGCCATGAGGATGGTAAGGGGGCTGGAGCACCTCCCTTATGAAAGCGGGCTGAGAAAATTTGGGCTCTTCAGCCTGGAGAAGAGAAGGCTGCGTGGAGACCTCATAGCAGCCTTCCAGTATCTGAAGGGGGCGTTCAAGGACGCCGAAGAGGGACTCTTCATCAGGGACTGTAGCGATACAGGACAAGGGGTAATGGGTTTAAACTGGAACAGGTGAAGTTCAGGTTAGATATAAGGAAGAAGTTCTTTATGTGAGGGTGGCGAGACAGGCACTTGAACAAGCTGCCCAAAGAAGTGGTAAATTCTCCATTCTGGCAGCGTTTAAGGTCAGGTTGGACAGAGCCTTGGGTGACATGGTCTAGTGTGAGGCATCCCTGCCCATGGCAGGGGGTTGGAACTAGGTGATCTTAAGGTCCTTTCCAACCCAAATCATTCTATGATTCTATGATTTTCATAGCATGTTACTTTTTAGACAGGAGACAGCTGTCCAGTGTTTCTTCCTTGCTGTTCTAAATCTAGAAAACTTTATAGTTGTATTTAGGTTTTCAGTCAGGATTGTTATGCAGTAAAAGCACTGTCATACTATTCTCTGCACCTCTGTAACCACCCTCATCCTTTTCTGATGGTCTGTTTGTGGTTTCTCTCTCCAGCTTCACAGAACTAAGTAAAATGCTGTTTAAGCTTGCCCAGTGTAATTTTGTGTTTTTATGTACTTTTAAAATTTTTTTTTCAGTTGTTACTGAGGAAGAAAGTTGGCATTTCATGGAAATATGCACGCTGGTCGTTATGCCTTTGAATAGATCTGTTCCCTGGTAGGGTATTGTTGAGATCTTAGCTTTGGTGTGAATGCTAATTTCAAAGATTTGGCTGACTTCTGTAGATCTCAAGCAAAACCTTCCTTCAGTCTGAGGAAAAGATGGTGTTGGTTTCAGGATTTTTTTGGTTGGTACCAAGGTAAGTGGATAAAAAGGAGGAATTTTATCTCCCAGCCATAGTAAGCAAACTATTGCTTAAAGTGTTTTTGGTCTAAAGAGTAGTCTTGAACTGGCTTTGTGTCTTAACTGCAATTCTGGTCTCATAATGTTATTTAACAGAGGACAGTTGTTCAGCAGCTTTAATCACATGTAATGTTGTACAATTAGCAGACTGTTCAACAAAGACTTCAGCCTCAGCTTTTGTCTATACAATATAAAGCAGCAACAAAATTTCCATTTCCTCTCTTTGCATGAACTCAGCAATTCATTACAAAACAGCTACAAAGAGATGTCTAATAGCTAAGAAACATGTCTGATCCAGAACAACAAAATGATCTGTCTTAGCTCTGTTAGGAACACAATGTACAGACTACAGCACTGAGAGTGGCTTGTGGGCCTCCTAACATCCTCCAGAATGAACTGGACACATCACTTTTCACCTCTGTTTTTCTCACACACTTTCAGGTGTTCCCTCTATCAAGAATGCAAACTCCTTAAGGCACTGACTGCTTCTCTGTGATGTTTGTGCTGTGCTTAGCTCTGACATCCTCATCTTGGTTGGACTCTTACTTCACACCAGTAGACAGATACTGCTGGATGTTATTGCGCTCCTTATTTTACTGATGGACTTTGACTTTTTGGAAATTCAGGGAAAGGTTTAATGGTATCCCCGGAAAAACAGGTTAAACCAAACCCCAAATAACTCCTGAGCACTCCAAGGGTAAGACCCACAGAATGTGGGGAAGGGTTGATTTGGATCTAGCTCAGGAGTCTAACACTTTGGACTGTTTCATTTTGAGATGGTACCAGGAGATGGAATTAAGTATCTTTACTTTCTTCGAACAGATATCATGCCATAAGTTATTTCAGCACTAGAACAAAGTTTCAGACGGTTTGTTATTTTCTTCATCACCTGACATTATTTATTTATTACTTGTCATAATTTATTACATCATTATTTATTACTTGCAAAAAAAAACCTGTAAAATGAAAACGGGTTACAGGGAAGTTGAAAAAAGAAGGGCTGTGCTTGGCACACTGCAGAAAAAAAGACATTTTAGGCAATTTTATTACAATGACTACTTTTGTACCGTGGAGCGGTACAAAAGCTGGGAACTTTTGTTACCTCTCACCAGGCAGTAAGCAGACGGCAAGGTCTGGATTTGAGATGAGAAGATGGAGTAAAGGACGGCCGGCAGGAAGGCAGGAGTTCGGGACAAGTTGCAACACCTCTCCCAGCGTTACCCGCCGCGAGTTCAAAGAAAACAACCTCAACTTCTCAGGACCTGACGCAAAGGCCGGGGCGGCCCGGCCAGTTCCTGGGGGAAGGGATCACGGCGATGGCCCGGGGGACACTGCATCCTCTGCCCGCTGGCTGCTCGCCCCCACCACGCTCACCGGAGCCCGGCCGCATCACCACCGCTCCCGCCGGACCGTAAAGCCTCCGCCGGGGCGTTTCGTCTCCCCCCCCCGCCTTTGCTGTTGTTTTTACGCTGGGGAAGATGTGTCTGTTGAAGCACGGGGAAGGGGCGGGAGAGGCGGGCGCGGCTCAGGAGCTCCCGGTGCTGCCGGTACCGCGGCTGCACCTTCAGAGGGGAGGAGGCTCTCCCGCCTTCCACACGCCGCTGAGGGACGGATCCATACGGGCCGAGGGGCGGGGGGGAGGCGTCACGGCGAGAGGGCGGGCGGCTGTGAGAAGAGATGACAATTAGCCTTTAAAAATGGCTGCTTGGAAGCTGTCAGCTGGGACACGGAGGGGCTGTTAACTCTGCTCTCCCACCTTCTTCCCGCCTCCTTTCCCTGCAGGGAGAGGAGATAAGAGCTCCTCAGCCCCGCCAGCTTCCCCCCCCCTCTCCGCCGGTGCGGGATGCCGTAGCGGCCCCGCGGCCCGGCCGCCCTCACTTCCCATCTGATTGAGCGGCGGGAGGACGGAGGCTCCCCCGCCTCCCGCGCTCCTCCTCGCTGCCGCCTGCGTGTGTGCCGCGGGCAGAGGGACTACAAAGGAGAAGGGGGAGCCGGGGGGGGCTACATAATCGAGGGCGGTGTGTGCGCGCCGGTGGGGGGCATATCTGGCGAGGAGAAAACACAAGGTCAAGAGGCAGTTCTCCTTCTCCTCCTCCATGGAAGAAGACGGGAGCGATGAGTCCTGAGGGGGACGACGAAGAGAAGGGGCTGATGGCTGAGGGCTGCCGGGCTTCCCCTCAGGAGTGAAGGGGCGCGGAGTGCTGAAGGGGCCGGAGGAGGCAGCGCTGGGGTCGGGAGGGAAGGAGGGAGGAGAGGAAAGCGAGAAGGAAGCGGGGGGTTTGAATCTCCGCGGCTGGATTATTTCCCCTGAGGGAAAGCTGCCCCTGCCCGGGGAGCGCGGGCGGTGCTGCCATCGCTGCCCGCCGCCGGCCGCGCCTCGGCCCATGGCCCCAGCGGCGGAGATGGACCCGGGCAGAGCGGGAGCAGTCCCCGCGCCCCGCGGTACCGGGAGACCGTTCCCTTCCTCCTGCTGCTGCTGCTTCTCCTCGCTCCTGGATGTGAACAGCTGGCTGCTCTTCTACGGCTTCTTGTACCTGGCCATCTATGCCCAGGTGTCCCAGTCCAAGTCCTGCGACAAGATCTCCTGCTTCTCGGGTCATTGTGTCAATTCCACCTGTGTCTGCGACCAGGGCTGGGTGGGCGACCAGTGCCAACACTGCCAGGGCAGGTTCAAGTAAGTCTGCTTATTACGATTCCCTTTTCCTTCTCCCTACACCTATTCCCTGGTGGTTTTACTTGCCTGCTTGTTTTTTTTTTTTTTCTTGGGTCTGCTATGATTTTGTTCATGTGTGGTGGAAGTATGTGATAGAAGTTAAGGATGGAATAGGCTCCTCCACTTCATGGTCCCTCCCTCTAGGAACACACAGGATGCAGTCCTCTGGAGGAAAATTGTACCGGCTGACTTACCGCTGAAAATAGGCTGCTCCACTTGGTGGGAACTGAGGGATAAGGAGAAATCGACCTAAAGCTGTGTCGCTGCTGTCCCTTCTGGAAGTGTCATGGAAGTGACATGTGCACTTCATGGGGCTGCCCAGGGAGCAGAAAATGCTGGTTGATTTCAATGACCTCTTCCTTCTGGAAAGTGCAAGTGTTTGCTCATTCCAGTGTTCCTTTCAAGTGTGTTAGCTAAGTGGGCATTAGTCAGGCACGTTCAGGATAACATAAACGTAACTTGGTGAAACATACATCCCTTCTGACAAGGTTTGCTAGGGAGGAGAGTGATAAATGTAAAACCAGTAACATATTTTTGCAAAGGAATGAGTGGTGAATGGAGCTAGAACTATCTTCTCATTCTTAAAAGTGGATGTGATACCGGGTCATTGATCAGTGAGAAGGCAGCATACCCTGACACTTGCTTTTCTACATGTAGTGGAAAAGAAGACTTAATTTATAGGGCTGTCACTTCCCCCCGCCCCCTTTGGTATCAGTGTAAAGACTGGCTGTGAAGAATACTGTTTGCTGTTATTTCACTATATAACCTTGGACAGGACATCTCATTTCATTCCCTTGTAAAACACCTCTTAAAAGCAGGAGATCTATTTATTAAGTATATTGAGACATGTATCTGGAAAATGTTCTAATATTTAGCTATTAACAATGCATTGGTGAGACTGTGTCTTGGAGGAATTAAGTTCTGTCTTCGGAAAAGTAATTTTAATAGGTTAAAAGTATCAAGTCTATTTTTAATTGTGCTTAAGTTCAGTTTCCTCTGTGGAGTACTAGAATTAAGCTAATAATTTACATCTCTTTTAAACATTTAATCCAAGATTATTCGTTCTGAAATAAAAGTAAATCCAGTAACTTGCTAGCTTGGGAATTTAAGGAGTAGCTGGAGTCAGACATGTTGGCTGAAGTAATGTACATGCTGTATAGGAAGAAGCAATTCACTGATAATATTTGGTGGATGTCCTGGGTTCAGCTGTAGCAGTTATTTTTCTCCTTCCTGGGATTATTCAATCAGTGTTATTAGAACTGAGTTACGAAGATAATAGAAGGCAAATCGAATACATCTTTTCTGCATATTAACTTGATAATGAAATTTTAAAGTTGGTCATTTGTTGCCTCTGTGTTGAGGATTTAGGGGCTGTCCTGCTCTGTGTTGTGGAACAGTGGGCTAATTGCAGAGGAATTGAGAGTGAGGAGAGGAGGCCCAGGTGAATCTTCTTTGTGTGTGCAGGAGACAGGCTGGCAGAGCTATTATTCCCTTGCTTTGAAGAGATTAGTTGTATCCTTTGTCTTGATGCCTCTCATAACAGACCCTGATAATTCAAGGGCTGAAGCAAATTTTCATTCCTTAAATTTAAAAGCTTGTTGTGAATTAGTGTATCTTCTAAATGGTTACTGGAGCCTTTAGCCAGTCGTTATAGGCATTCCCTTGATTGTTAAAACATTTATGTTTCTTTACATTGGTTGTATGAGTGGAGTGAGGAGGCACCGTGGTTCCGTTTTTTCAGTTCTGGTGGAAAGTTAATAATCCATCCCCACCTAGAGGAAGTTCTGCCTGAATGTTGAAAGAGCCGCGCTTCTGAGCTAAGCCAGCACATGGGTTAATTGCTGTGCCCTTAGGAGTTTTGGTGAAATCAAAATAGATTTCTCATTAACTCCTCTACGTTCTTTCATGCTTAGCTTCAGAAATGACAGTGATGCTTGCGTTCTGATTATCTTGAAAGTAAGCTGTTTGTATGTTGGAGACCTATTTTTTACTGTTGACACTTTATTAGTGCTATCTTTGATAGCTCATCTTTAATCTTTATTCTTGGAAGCAAAATATACTCTGCAATGAAAATAAGCGTTCTGAGATTTAAAGGATTCCAAGCCCTGTGAGTTGGGGATGGCATGAAATACATTAAGGTGTATTACAATGCAAGTAACAACTCAAGAGTGGTTGTATTTTGAATCCTGAAAATTCAGATGGGTGTTGAATGAGTGGTGAGTCAAGTCTGTATTTGCAACTGAAGAGCTGGAAAAAGCATGTTAGTCTGCCTGATGGCCGTGTGATTGAGGACCTTCCTGACTTTTGTGGCGCTTGATGGTTTGACTTGCTATCGTGGAACATTTGCATGTTGTTTCCATTTGTCTGTGAAGTGATTATCTGCTTTATGCATCACTAGCTGTGCACTTTCATTTGACAAGTTGGATGTATATCACGTTTGCAACAGTTGCTTTTGCCAGGAAGAATTATTATGAAGAATGTTTCAGAATGACATGAAGATTGAAAAGTGTTTGGCTATTACAACTGCATTAACAATTACTTTCTGGGTTGTAGAAACAATGTATACAAAGCTAGTAGAAACTTGTGTATTATTCTGAACATTTATGTCGTTTTAAAGTTTCAGCAGCCTGAAGCGTCCCGGTGCTACTTTGTTATGCAAGATTAAAATTGAGCTTTTAATGACCCAAATTGGGTGTGTGTAAAACCTGTTTTCTGTCACTAGATTTATTTGAGTAAATGGATTTTTAAGGGTAGGCTGAAATAACTGGAAAACAGAAGTCTTTATTTTTTATTCATGTAAGTGAAGTATGGTTATTTTTGCTCTTTGGTGGAATAAGTGACTTGCATTAGCCAGCATCAAAAATGTTGTCATAAGAGAAGCACTCTACCTAGAGGTAGCTTGGGACCATTAATTCCTTGGTGAGAGACATGTAGTATTTCTGGCTTTGTTTCATTTCTTTTTATAGACTGAGAAATAACATAGCAGAGAAACATCAAAAATAATTGATCAATCTTAGTAAGTAGGTGTCAAAATTAATTGACAATACTATAGTAACCTTGCCTTTCCCTCTAGGAGAACTACAGAGTAAGTAGATTACTTTGTAAATGTTGCTCTAGACTGGATGAAAGAAGGGTGGATGGGGGATTATCTAGCAGTATTTTATTATTCTTGTTTATTAGCTTTTATGATTACTCCTTGTACTGTGCAGCACGTGGTAACTCATTATGTGAATGGAAATGTTGTTACTCTTGCTGCATTGTATTCCCAACCTTGTCAGTCGGTTTTCAGAATGGTCTAGGCCTCATCTCTGCTTGGCAGTAAATAATTTTACATCTGTTCAGGATGGTTATCTGAATACAGTTCTGACTTACTTCCTTCTCTCTTGAACTTCCTCCCTCCGCTTTCCCTTCTCCTCGAGCAGAATGCAGAAACTAAAATAAAAAAGGGAAATTTAGTGATAAAAAGGGAGGGAAAAGAAATTATCTGTGCATGCCTACAGGAGACAGGGGAAATACAAGAAGGCCATAAAGTGAGCAGGTTCTGTTTTTATAGCAGGGAGCTTCAAACAGCATTGTTCACAAGAAGTAAACAAATTTAAAATCATAAAAGCAGTGTCCAGTTTTATTCTGATAAACTGATTTATTAAGGAAATGAAGCTTTTAATGCTACATCTGCCACTCTTCCCCTATGCTATATGTTTGAATTTGTTGGTCAGTTACAGTTTTCATAATGATAGGAGTACAGGCAGAAGGGAGAGGGAAAGGCTGCCCAAATCAGTTGTGAGACTCCAGGAAATGCAGGGAGACAACCACTATGAATGGCCCAACTGAAGGAAAAGCTACAGTCAGTGTTTATGTATATAGATGTCAAATTCAACCAACCTTGAGATGCAGCACAACAGGAATATAGGCTTCTGCTGCGCATGAATTAGTAGGCAAAAAAGTTTCTTTCAATTTGGAGTAAAAAGTTACATATTTCTCCACCTCTTTGTATGCTGGTGTGTGGAAGAACAGTAGAGAAAACATTGTGCATGAAGCTACTCTTCCTTTCAACCTTTTGAGTAGTTAAATGACTGGAAATCTCTAGTCTTCTAAAATGCTGTCTTTAAAAAAAGTAGTTTGTCTTCAGATGGTTATTGTTGCTTATTTGAGAAGTAGTAAGTCCCAGTTGGCATATGTAATGAAGCAAATTGTACAGGATAGGGGAGCATCTTTGGGTACCTAAACTTCAGTTCATCTGCTTTGCCTACTCCTAGATATTTAGTTGTTTTTTAGAAAAAGTAAGAGCAAATTGATATGTTTGATTATAAAACCTTGTCTCCAGATGTTCTTATAGTGCTTGTAAATTACCTTCTGCATGTTCTTAATTTCTAGAGCTCCTATAAAATACTCTGTGTTCCTAAAGGACAAAATAATTTTCAAGTACCAGAACCTTCACGATTGAAATGTCAAAAGGGTATCAAATTTTATTATTCCCGGCAAAATCCTTATTTCCATCTGAAACTGAATTTTGTCGTTTGCAGAATGACTCACACAAGCAAAGTGTCCTTAAGTTGCATGTTGTAAATGAACAATAATGCTGTGTAAGAAGTGATCCTTAGAGAAAAGATAGTTTTAGATGCAGCCAGTTGAAGTTCATGCTGCTGTAAAAAGGAGTGACTTTATCCTTCACACTCCTCATTGATTACATGCTTCTGCTTCTTATGTAAGCATTAATATTCCTGCTGAGAGTTGAAAAGTGTCAACAGGAACATACCTCCCTATTGCCAAGCCAATTCTTTTTCTTTAAGCCAGCTGAGTTTCCTGATGTTCCTCCACTCTTGCTGACCCAATAGGGGTAGCAAGAATGAGCAGGTGTAGTGAAAAGAAAACTGTCCCTTTTGGAAGCGGATCAGACTTAGGCTGCCTTAACTTTAATGTGAAAAAACATCACTATTAAACTAGTGGAACTTCCATTACAGAGTGTGAAATCCTGAGTCAGACTATGAGTTGCAAATCTACCTTTGTCATCAGCATGGCCTGTATCTGATTCTGATTTGAACTCGTGATTTAGAGAAGCATCCTGCATGTCTGAAAACACTTGGATTCACTGAAAGGCCATTACAGATTTTCAGGATTCTTCCATTGGTTAGTTATCCTCACCATTTTCTATAACCAGCAAAAACAAATGCAGAAAATCTACCCTACCTCATTTTTTGTCTGTTGAGTCACCCTCTTTTCTCATGTTTTTAGTCAGGCCTTTAGTACGTCAGGTCTGTGTTCCCATAGATGAAAATATCATCAAGTCCTCCTTAAGGAAGAGTGTTCCTTTAGTCATCTCAACATAAACCAAATTTTTCGATCCTTGATTGCAGTCTTGGTTTTCAGCCTTCCCTGTTGCATCAGCATTACTGAGCTATGAATGCCAGCGCTGGATGCTTATCTTTCGATAATGGTTGTACTGGTGAAATGCAGAAGCAGAGTAACCCCTCCCCTGCTGCTTGGTGTCCTGCTGCGTGCAGCTGCAGAGTGTGCTTCGAAGCTTAGCACTGTGCTGGCAGCTCAGTCCATTATTTTCTGCCTCACAAGTCTTCTGTCAGCTGCTGCATCCTCAGTACTGAGTGATTGGTATGTGGCCTTGCTTTACTCAAACTGGGCTGTGAACTGAACTCAGCTCCTCCTACTTGGAGTGATATTTAATTGTGGGGCTACAAACATATAGCTATGTTCTTTTAAAATACCCCTCTTCCCTTCCCAAGTCGTAGATAAGTAACAACATGTAGAGTCCGTTCACATGAATAAGTCTGAGACCATCTATAGGATTGAATCCAAATGCAAGTTAGGCAAAGGGTTTGTGGTTTCTGGAGTCTAGTTTATTTGCAGACTAAGCATTTTGTTAGTTGAGCAAGTTAAGTGTGGGAACTGTAAGGCCTTCAGACAGCATAGAAGGCTGGTTGACATTGCTATGGGTGTGCCAAAAACAATTTTGTCAAGTGTATGCTGAAGTTTATTCAAAAATGATACATAAATGCCTGTACTGGTTAAAGCATTTAATATTTATTGTGTATTAAATTGGTAAATAAATAGTTTCATACTGTGTATCTCTTGCTTCCTTTAACCAAAAAGAAGGCATGATGATTGTTTTTTCAAAGGCATTACCATATTTCATGTCATCTTTCTAAGATCAGTAGGAGTAGTTTTTGAGAGCTCAGTCTATCGCACAGCACTAGAAATTGGTTTAATTGTATCAAAATGTGGGCAGAAAAGGTAGGAGGTAATATGAGATGCTATAGGCATATCCTTAGGATAGTCTTACACATACTGAAGTGCTGGTGAAAAAGCCCTTTATGTAGCAGAGGTTTAAAAGAGTTGGAAAACTCGTACAATATTGGAGAACAATTATCTGTCAGTGTCCATGGAATTTATTATTGGCTGTATACTCTTGTCTTGGAAAACATTAGTTGGTTGATGTTCAAGGATCACCTACTACAAGCTCAGGAGTGTTGCATCCCAAGTAGAAGGAAGTGCAGCAGGAGGGCCAGGAGACCTCCTTGGATGGATAAGGAGCTGCTGAGGAAACTTTGAGGGGAAAAAAGAGGCTTATAAAAGGTGGAAGCAAGGACAGGCGGCCTGGGAAGAATAGAGGGATGTTGTCCGGGAAGCTAGGAACCAGGTTAGGAAAGCTAAGGCCCACTTAGAATTAAAGTTGGCTAGGGATGTTAAAGATAACAGGAAGGGATTCTATAGGTACGTTGCAAATAAAAGACAGGTTAGGGACAGCGTGGGCCCTCTCTGGAAGCTATCGGGAGAACTGGCTACCCTGGATTTGGAGAAGGCTGAGGTTCTTAATGACTTCTTTGCCTCTGTCTTCACTGGCAAACGCTCTGATCACACCACCCAAGTTTTGGAAGGCAGATGCGGGGATAGTGAGAATGAAGACCCTGGGCCCAGTGTAGGAGAGGATCTGGTTCAAGGCCATCTTCAGAACCTGAACATATACAAGTCCATGGGAGCAGATGAAATCCATCCGTGGGTCCTGAAGGAGCTGGCAAATGAAGTTGCTAAGGCGCTGTCCATCATATTTGAAAAATCGTGGCAGTCAGGTGAAGTTCCCGATGACTGGAAAAAGGGAAATATAACCCCCATTTTCAAGAAGGGGAAAATGGATGAGCCGGGGAACTACAGACCAGTCAGTCTCACCTCTGTGCCTGGCAAAATCTTGGAGGAGATTCTCCTGGAAGGCATGCTGAGGCACATGAAAAACAACAAGATGCTTGGTGACAGCCAGCATGGCTTCACTCAGGGGAAATCCTGCCTGACCAATCTGGTGGCCTTCTATGATGGGGCTACGGAAGTGATGGACAGGGGTAGAGCAGTTGATGTCATCTACCTGGACTTGTGCAAAGCGTCTGACACTGTCCCACACGACATCCTTGTCTCTTAAGTTGGAGAGACATCAATTTGATAGGTGGACCACTCGATGGATAAAGAACTGGCTGGTTGTCTACACATAAAGAGTTATGGTCAATGGCTCCATGTCCAGCTGGAGACCAGTAACGAGTGGTGTCCCTCAGGGATCGGTGTTGGGACTGGTCTTGTTCAACATCTTTGTGGGTGACATGGACAGTGGGATTGAGTGTGCCCTCAGCAAGTTTGCCAATGACACCAAGCTGTGTGGTTTGGTTGATATGTTGGAGGGAGGGAATGCCTTCCAGAGGGACCTTGACACACTTGTGAGATGGGCTGATGCCAACCTGATGAAGTTTAACCATGCCAAGTGCAAGGTCCTACACATGGGTCAGAGCAATCCCAGGCACAGCTACAGGTTGAGCAGAGAAGAGATTCAGAGCAGCCCTGCAGAGAAGGACTTGGGGGTGTTGGTCAATGAGAAAATGAACATGAGCCGACTGCAGTGTGTGCTTGGAGCCCAGAAAGCCAACCGTATCTTGGACTGCATCAAAAGGAGCGTGACCAGCAGGTCAAGGGAGGTGATCCTGACCCTCTACTCTGCTCTTGTGAGACCTCACTTGGGAGTAATGTGTACAGTTCTGGTGTACCCAACCTAAGAAGTACATGGAGCTGTTGGCGCAGGTCCAGAGGAGGGCCACGAGGATGATCAGGGGACTGGAGCACCTCCTGTATGAAGATAGGCTGAGAAAGTTGGGGCTGTTCAGCCTGGAGAAGAGAAGGCTGTGTGGAGACCTCATAGCAGCCTTCCAGTATCTGAAGGGGGCCTATAGGGAAGCTGGGGATGGACTGTTCATTAGGGACTATAGTGACAAGACAAGGGGTAACGGGTTCAAACTTAAATGGGGGAAGTTTAGACTGGATATGAGGAAGAAATTCTTTAGTGTAAGGGTGGTGAGGCACTGGAATGGGTTGCCCAGGAAAGTTGTGAATGCTCCATCGCTGGTGGTGTTCAAGGCTGGATTGGACATAGCCTTGGGTGACATGGTTTAGTGGGAGGTGTCCCTGCCCCTGGCAGGGGGGTTGGAACTAGATGATCTTAAGGTCCTTTCCAACCCTAACTATTCTATGATTATATGTTACAAAGGAGATGCAAGGAGGAGTAAATGATGATACGTGAAAACAAGGGCACTCCAGTGAACTGTAGCTGTTGACATTACTGAAGGAACAATAGCGGACTGTAAGCAAAGGATGTGTTTTCATGTGTGGTGGGGGAGCAGGGGCAATTTTCAAACTCGTATTATAAATTGCCCTATATATTCTTGAAAGCCCAATGAGTGCATGTGAGAATTGCATTGATTTTAGAGCTCCTTGTGGAGTGAGACCCTGTTGAGGAATGATGGAGCTGAGCTCAATGCTGTTTGTTAGCGTTCATTCACAAGGTGCAAGATCTGCATTCAGCTCTGATGTATCCTGCAGGCAGAGAAGACTCAAGCTTCTTACACTTCTGAGAAGTAATTTAACCACCAGCTCTATAGAATATTCTTGGGCAAACTCTGTTAATGCAACAGCATTTTGAGAAAATGAAATCACTGTGAAATCTCTCCCAAAATTTACAGTTTATTTTGCTCATCTGGAAGAAATGGATTCCAAGACCTGTTTGAATCAGTGTTTTGTATTTCTTAGCCTAAAGATGGAAAGGTACTACTGCCATTGTCTGGTGACAGAATAACTAGTTTATCCATGCTAATGATGGTTAGAAACAAGCTAATTGTAGAGTATTTCCAAGTTGTAAGCAGCACATGCTGGAGAACCATGATTTGAATAGGGAATTTTAAAGCCAGGATATTCTAGGATTACCTAGCAATGGAACAAGTAGTGAAGTACTTAAAAGATTGCATGCAGACACATAAAATGACAGTGTCCATGTTTTCTTATGGATATCTTCCATAATTTATGTGCTTCCCTGTCTCATCTGTAAAAAGGAAATAGTGCTTCCTGTAAGGTTAAAGACTTTAGGTGACTCAAGACTGTAATGATGATGGACAGCTAATAAGCTAGGTCCAGTTTTAGAGAATGCTTTTCTTCGTAGAACATGATCAATACTATGGCATGAAGTAGTTGTTCAGACTGCGATGTATATCACAAGCAAATGAGTAAAATCACTTCCTCATTAGGTTAGGTGGACCTGAAACTTGGAAGCAGTCTGTATTATTACAGAATGTTTGAAGAATAAATTGTTCTCTTCTTCAAGAAAACCCTTGGAAAAAAAATGTACATTGTCCTTCAACTGATAAGGTTTTATATGAGAAGGTAAGACCCCCAAAGACCTAACCCCAGTTAAATCTTGCAAACAGAATATTGTGATATGTTGTAGTACTTGAAGAGTTGCTGCTCAACTTGCATGTTCTATTATTACATTCCTGTATCAGTACCAAAGAACCATGTATTCCTCATCTGTAGGATGATTGCATTATGTTATTACAGAATTGTGAGTCTGGATTCACAATGTAGGTTTTTATTACAGACATGCACTTTTATTTTAAACAAAGATGTATTTTCTCTCATGGTTTTGAGAGTTCAGCTTGTTTGCTATTACGCTGAAGGCTAGTAACTTGTCTTGAAGAAGTGGATCATGTTGACATGTTACTATCATGGTGCAGGAGCTGGGACTGAAGAACAATCAGGAGTATCACAAAAGGACCAGATTTTAACTACATTACAGTTGTGGCAGCAATGATTTTATCAAAAACCTGGGAGGAGAACTGGGGTAATAATGTCTTTAAACGTTGATACACTTTGTCTTGTATAAAGGAATACTTGATACTTATGGCTTTATTAGTAAAACTAAAATGCTGAATAATCCAACTGTAGGATAATTTGCACCTTTACTTATTCTTTGTTGAGTCTATAGAGCAAGTGTTTGTATGTAAAAGTCTATATTTCCCACAAAGAAAATCCAAACCAATAAACCAAGCACAAAATAGCTCATGTTCACATTTGTGTGTGCAAGCCCCCGTGATGAATGTACTTTGGAGGATAGTTGATAATCAAATGGACATGTGGTATATGCAAGATCTATGAAAGCAATTATAGGGAAGAGGGAAATGAACTGTGTTTCATATAGAGTATCAGTAGAGCTGCTATAAGCAAGCTGTATTCTTTTCTCCTCTCAGCAGATCTCTTTTGTTTGCTTCCTCAGTCAACGGAGGCTTTTCTAAAGGTGTTCTTGAAAAATGACTAATAATGGACAAACAACTGCTCTTGAAAACATACAAGTTCACACTTAGAATCATAGAATAGTTAGGGTTGGAAAGGACCTTAAGATCATCTAGTTCCAACCCCCCTGCGATGGGCAGGGACACCTTGCACTAAAGCATTTATATGCACAGTTGGAACATCATGTTAAGATATCAGTGTTAAAATATTTCTGCAGATGTTTTCTAAAACCTAGCACTGATACAAGTATTACATCCAGAACATTGATATTTGAAACTTTTTCTTGGTTTGTTTTTCCTTCCCCTGGGTATTTTTAGTAGAGTAGCACTTTGTAGGAATAACCTGTGAGCATCTATTTTAAAATCGAAATGACACAATTTTTCTAGAGCTTTAAATTTCCGAATTGCTTACACTATTTTAGTGTTCATGGGGAACCCCTGCGCCTATATTCAAGGAAGTACTTACCTGTACACACCTGTGTTGTACTTTGTATAGTTGTACTTTGTACTTCTTATCGTAGTTAAGCACAAGATAGCTAGTCATAACAGTGATCTTGAAACATAACCACTTAGGTTTTGAGCTGGTTTGCGTGTAAGAAACCTGAAGCCGTATGGTTATGTAAGGTGACATAACAAATAAGCAAGTAAGTGACTGAATTGAAATGGAAGCTTGGGAGTTTATACAGTTTTCTGTAGTTCTGCACCAGTCCTTGTTTTAGGAAGGCTGAATTGTTTTCAAATTGTAAATTTTTTCTCTGCAAATAAACAGCATAGGTTGAAGTGCTTTGTTTTGACAAAGACCATTACTGTGTAGCATAATCAGATATAAGAAAGTATATGAAGCTTATTCAGTAATGGGTATGGCTGAGGAGTTTTGTGTTTTGGTATTTTAGACTGACCATTCCAAACATACTGTATGTCATTCACTGAGTATATGGGGGCCTCTGTCCGTGCAGGTGTAAATGCCAGTATAGGCTAGAGGTTGATGAATGCTTAAGAGGATTGATCTTGAAAGGTGTCCTTAAATGAGCCAGGACATCAAAGCTGGACTGAGTTTGTAGTTGTTCTATCTTGTTTTTAAGGGGGGAGGAAAGGACAGTGGGGATGGATGGGGATCAAGCAAGCCAGGTTGGATGGGGCTTGGGGCAACCTGATCTAGTGGAAGGTGTCCCTGCCTGTGGCATGGGGGTGGAACTAGATGACCTCTAAGGTCACTTTCAACCCAAACCATTCTATGATACTGAGTTCACAAAACCTGTTCATTAACAGAGACACTGCTGGATGATTTTATTTTCTATGCTTGAAGTGCACTTACTGCATTTGGGATTTTTATGCATTTAGAAATCTGTTCTTTAACATAAAACTCTGAGGTGAGAGGCAGAATGTAAGCACAATGTTCCTTTTAAGTTAGGTATTTTTTATTAGTTTGACTGCATTTATGAGTAGCAATTGGACTGGAAAGCAGAGCCAGTGTATGTTAGAGTGATGGGGGCTTGCAGTGTTGCCCTGCAGTGGAATTTGAGAACGTCTTCCTCTGAAATTCTGCTTTGCATTGGCTTGATAGTTTGAGGTCGTGCTTGGTAAAGGTATGAAAAAGCCTTACCTACTTTAATCTGTGGTTAAAGTTCTTGCCTACTAAAGACATTCATTTAAAGAGTCCTAAGCAGTTCTTTGTCACATCACCTGTGTCTCTTCAAAGTTGCTATTTTCTTTTTTATTATTCTGATAAATTGGATTTTTTATTCCCATCTGCCAGTAAAAACCACAGCAGATGAGGAACATGCTTCAACTCATTTTTAAATACAGCAGGTAAGCTTTAACCATTTTTTCAGTGATGGTCAAGGAAAGCGTTGTGCAATAAATAGGTGATATTCTTGTTTATGTTGGAACTTTCTAATCTACAAGTTTCCTTATTGTCGTTACATAATTCACTGGGTATGGAGGTAAATTATTGTGCTTGAAGACTGGGAGAATGACAAAACTAATGTGCTAATTTTGGTGAGAATGAGCGTAGCCACACAAGATCTTCAGTAGAAGAGATACTCTTTGTTGTTCTCATAGTTATACCGTTGCAGGCCTAGGCTTCAGTAATGTGGCTTACTCTGGTGCTACCTGAAGGCATACTTGTTTTGAATAAAACAATACTTTTTGATGAGGGAAGTTCTCGGGCAGCCTGTGCTTAAAAATGTACCAGTCATCAAGCAGCAGCAACTTTTTGGGTTTTCCTCCCTGCTGACAACTCTCTCATTATGATTTTGAGTCTTTCACTCTTTCAATTTCTATGTTCTGTGTTGTGTGCTGGGTTTTTTGTTTGTTTTTTTTTCTTTGCTTGCCTACAGACCAGAAATATTTAGGAGGTTTTCTGAGACAATGTTAACTTATGTTATGCAGCCTCATCTTCAGTATATCATATATTTATGAACTATACATGTTCTTATGATACAGTTTAAATGATAAGATGCCTTTATTTTGTGCTTGTCCGTGTTTTTAAGCACAGCTGATCATCCTTGTTGAATTCTTTGTTCTTTACATCTCGTTACATCTTCCTGATAGGATATACATGCCTTAGGGTTAAGAAGGTGTTCTAGTCTAAAAGAATGTGTCATCGCTTCCATATGAAAGTGGAAAATGCTGTTAAAAATCTGGATGGCAGTGTCTGGGAGCTGCAATCATGGCTCTGAAGGGTATTACAGTACTGAAGTTAACAGGTTTGTGTCTAAGGCTTTTGCTGTGCAGAAAAAGTTGCACATTCTGGGGAATTTATGCTAGCATTATATGTTTCTGTTTGTGGAAGTGCTCAACAGGGTAAGCTTGTAATACTTTTCAGGGCACCTCTGTACTAGATTTCAGTGGTAACTTTGGTTACAGGCTGCATAAATCTGCCCTGCTTGCTGCTGGGAATCTTAAGGCTGGATGTTTTTCGTATCGGGTGTAAGAGTTCTTGATGATACTCTGTGTTTACGATTCACTTGTCAGTGCTTTAGGGTTTTGTGTGCATGTATGCTTCATGGCTCCTAAGTTATTTGCTCAGGCAGCAAAGAGAAAATTGTATAGAATTTGTAATGAATTGTTGAAGACTGTATTTGTCTTCTGGTACTTCTAGAATCAAGATTTTAGGGTGTTCTCCTGTGATAAGAATGTCTTGACTATACAAACAGTTCTCGTAGGTGTGATTTAATTACATTAGTGTCGCACTCAGAAGGAAAAATAATTATTAACAGTCTGGTTTTAGTTAATGTTGTGGGTCCAAATATTTTCCTTGAGTTAGAGACATTTGAGGGAATGTTTTCCTTAAGAGAGTTTTATGCGCGTGAAGAAAGGGAAATGCTAACTTTTGTTCAAGTAGAATTCCCTATTCTCTCTTAAAATATTTTTAACTTGTCAGGATCTTCTTTAGAAAAAGAACAGTTTCTATTATGAAATCTCTGGGAGCTTTACTGTGTTAGGATGCAGAAGAGAAATTCAAATCTTACTCTGGAACAGAATGGGTGCTTTAAAAGCAAAACAATAACTGGACTATGGCATGTGACAGGGGATTGGAACTAGATGATCTTAAGGTCCTTTCCTACCCCAACCATTCTATGATTCTATGTGACCATTGTTTTTGAGTAGTTTGTGTTTGAATTTATGCTGAAGATCACAGAACGAAAAGCATTCAGGGTCAATGTTCTGGCTTTTATTTGATGTAGGGTATGTACTGAAGGCTAGGAGAATAAAATTTTTGAGGAAGCGTGGGGTTTTTGTACAACTAATACGAAATAGGAATATTGGGTTCCATGTCTAAGCCTATTTCTGTTGCTTCATTGAACTAATGCAACACCTTATTTTATTAATTTTCCTTCTGTTTGTAGTAAAATAGCGGTGTCTGCATTACTTGGTAGTGATACATGTATGTCAGGAATGACGGAAGTTATCAGTGTCATGGGAGACACTTCTCAGCCAATTTTTCTGTTGTTGGGCACTAGGCGTAACTTGATGTTCTAGAAATCAAGCTACAGTCTTTGGTAGGGGTCCAAAAATGTTATCAAAATGCATATAATTGTCTGATTTAGTGACAGTGATGCCAGGACCATATCTGAAGCAGAATTCTGCTGTTCGTGTCTAATGGACTGAATTTGCAGGATTGTATGAGTAAAAAGGCCTTTTGTATTAGATAATTGACAAATGCACCTGACCAGTATCAGCAGTTGAAACCATTAAATTGGAAAGTTTTTAATTATATGTAGAGGGCCATTTCTGATTGAAATGTATGGTTACTGAGCATCTTCCAGAGATTTCAAGGTTTTCTGCATGGGGAGCAGGGGGAAGAGGTAGAAAAGAAGTCAAGTTTACAAAGACCAATAGATTTGATCAGCTCTCCAGTTTCAGATAAAAATCTGTACTTTGGTTGGTGCACATCCTGCTATCTGTGTTCTGGAACTGTCACTTTTAGCAGGAGTCTCCCCTCTGAGGGGTCTCCTTCTGTTCGGAAGGATCCCATTGCAGGGGTTACTCTGTCCAGTTCAAAGACTGAAGATTTTTGCAAGCCCACAAAATGTATCCAACAACTCTGAACTGTTAGTAGCCACATTATATTAGAATTGAAATTTTCAAAGCAGAGCCTGTGCAAATGGAGTGATCTGGATGAATTAAAGCTCAGTATTTGATGCTGGAGTCTGGTTTTTGTTTCTTCCTGAGATATCAAATCTTAGGGAAAAGCAATTTGAAAGCAAATAAATGACCAACAATCAATAAATGTAAGATCATCATGGAATTTTGAGGGGAAAAAATGTATAAACAATGAATGAAAGAAAACTCCCTTGCAAAATGGTAATCAAATTGATTTTTTTGTAAGCTCTGAAATGAGTACTTAGGGATTGTCCCGATTTAAAAGCTGCCCTGTGATAGTGAGCTTGAGAATTTCATTTCTGTAAAAATGCTTTAGGGTTTTTCTTTTCGCTTTACAGTAAATTACATGCTTTCTTTTCCTATATCTTTTACTGCTTTATAAATCTGCAGAGAAGTTATGAGTTTGTTTCATATTGCTGTGTTGTGATGAAACTGCTTATTATGTCTGAAATGGAGGTAATTGCATCATCTAATTGGGAGGGGAGGTGGACAGATTGCGGGGAAACACCGATAGCATTTAATGTTAGGAGATAAAAGGGAAGATTTGTTACTTAAGATTTGTTTCAAGCAGTGCAGTACTCATGAAATGCAGGACCAAATGTGTATCTTATTTTTTCCTTTAAGTTAAATAATAATTGTAAATTACAATTTATATGTAAAAAACCCCATCTAATTGACAGATGAATTCATAACACCCTTCATAGCATAGCTGAAACTTTACTTCTGCTTTGGCGCTTCTCGTCTCAGCTATTGCTGTCTTGTTTTCTTCTGAGCTGCCTCCTCTCCAGTGTTGGAGAGGAGGCAGCTGGAAGAAAGTACTTTGCTTTGTGCATGACTTAGATTTCCATCAGCCAGTTGTGAATCTTACAAGGACTCCTGCTCACCTCAGTTCTTCCATAAAGGGGAAGAAACAAAACTATGCAGCCCCACCAGAGTTCCTCACAATTTAGAAGACTGACAATAGTCATTAGATTGTTTCTAACCTGTAATTTTGTTGCTACAGGTTTTATATATATAAATGGAATTCAGTGATATTGGAGAATGTTCACTCTGGATACAGGTTTACAAGTATGAACCACCACCTCACTGGTAATGGTCTTTTGCCACCAGTGCATAGTTATTTCATCAAATGATGTGTTTTTTGTATTGACTGAACTATTATTGTAAATCTAAGATAAAATTAGTGATTTAAATTATTAATGCAAGAAAATAAGTAAGACTTTTAAAGTATGGGGTGTTTTGTTTTATAATTCTCTGGTTATCATCAGAGGTCTGTTACTTTCTTTTTGTTAAAATTCCTTTTCTTCTCTAGATGAATGTTGCAGTTGTCTGAAACTGCTAAAAAGTTATAACTGTAAGCAATGGGTTAAAGTGATAACTCCTTAGGGAGGAGGAGAACAGGGCAACAGGGAGTTTTGATTTACCAAAAACTAAAAATGTGACCAACATTGAGAATGAAAATTAAATATTTGAGCTGGCAAGTTTGAATGAACATAAATGTTGAGGTTTGTTTACTTATTTCTATTATGGCTCAGTCTTCCTGAGACATTATTTGGCCTTGCATTAGAAATTGCAATTAGCAATTATTTGTTGTGAAAAGGATTTGGTTCTTGTGGTATGTTAATTTATAGTTGCTGTTTGTAGCATATTGTAATTTTCTGTTATTTAAATGTAAGCTATTAAAATCACTGGGTGCTTTTGCCTCAACTTGTGAAATTTCATTTTTAACATGAAGCTTTCTTGATGCTGCCCAGTTCTTGAAGTATTGTAGTCTTGTTTTGTTTTGATTTTTCCTTTTCAAGTGTTTTGATTTATTTTCTGATGCCTTGCCTGCCTTCTCAACATTCTGGCAAGTTGGGATTAATTAAAAAGGCTTTTCTGTAAAGCAGCAGGGATTTGTGTGAGCTTCAAGATGAAGTCTTGCATATAAAAGCAAAATATTTCTAAGCCAGACTTGTATCTATGGATGAGTTTATATATCTAGCTCTATATGTATGTATCTACAAATATACTTGAAAATAGACATAGAAGTCCAGGTTATGTTCTGTTGGTTGTTGGATTTGAAGTGTCTGTGTGAGTATTGCAAACCTTCCCTTCTCTGGAATTAGTGTCTCTAATCATTCCACTGCTGAATGAGAGTGGGGAGGAGGAGGAAGAGTTTCATCTTATGTGCTCCTATTTTAAGATAAAATCACTGCCACTGCAATTCTGTGCGCTGCGTTCCCAGATTGCCTATTGAGATTGCTGAGGAGTTGGGTAGATTTGTATGTTGGGGTTGATGTGACATCCAGCTTCAGCCCGGGCAGTTCCATCTTTTATTAATGCCTTTAAGCGTAGCTGTCAAAGAGTTCACAAGCTGTGATACGGGGGATAAAAAGAAGGTGGCTGTTCAAAATAGCTGTCTACAGGACTGGACAGCTAGCCTAAGCTTTTTGAGGTGCAATTTAAGCTTGCCTACTGCTTTTTCCCTACTTGAGTCTACAAGCTGTTTGCTTCTTTTCCCGCCAGATTTCTCTCTGTTGTTACCAGCCAGAGTGATTTGGAATTGCTGGCTGTTGACATCTCTGTAAAGGGTCTTTATTCTTCCCCTCTGTTCCCCCAGCCTTGCAGAATTACCACACTAGTCTGTGTACTCTGTTTTAGGGGCAAAGGCAGCAGTTGTTCGCAGGGATCTAAAAGTTGTGTGTGAAAACATAATATAATGCTTCTATGTTTTTAAACTATTGCAGTAAAATAAAGCCTTGGTTACCTGTATGTGGTAAACACATAGTTCCCATTATTATACTTGAGGATACTTTATATGGAGGGGGTGTTAGTTGTTTGAAAAGTAAAAGAACAAAAACCCATCACAAAACCCTGCACATATCTCTAGCAAAGAAGTATGAAACCCGAGCAGGTATTTTTTTTCAAAGCATGCTTTAATTACTTAGTCTATACGATTTAGATAGAGTTTACTAAAGATTCTTCTGTCTTACGCCATGGTCCCAAACCCTGTGAGGTGGCAATAATTTGTGATTAAATCTGCCATAAACATGTTCAGAGGTTCTTGCATTTCTGACAGTCTGAATTTAGATTGTTAATTCTATATTTGTTCATACAGTCTCCTTATACTTGCCTATTTTTGTGTGCATGTAGTTGGTTATACAAAAGAGCTGATCTTTCTCCATTTCGTTTTCCTTTTGGCCTTTTCTCTGTACATACAGAGAGTGTCATTATGACAGGATAAGAAAGTTTCCTCTTGTAGGCTCTTACTTCTTCTAATCACTCAAATAGCATTCTCTGGTCATGTTCCAGTTTAATCTTTCCTCTTCTGTCTCCTGAATATGGCTTTGCTTGTCTCTGTGATACTGTTTCTGCCTGCCTGCTTCTCAAAATCCCACATCTGGATTGCTGCTGGTTCTCTGGAAATCCCACACTGTAGGATCATTTCTGTCCTTTTTTCCTCTCCTGGCTGTGTTCCATTGGTGACCTCCAGTCATTCTGCTGTTTTAGTAATCTTCTTCCCTTTCCAATGGACCGGTTAAAATTATTCCCCTCACTTCTATGTGCATGATTTTACAGATTAAATTATGAAATTTAAGCTGTTCTGTGTTACTCCAGCATCAACATCACCTATCCACATATAGGTTGAGATTTTTTTCTTATGGGCAATCCATTAATCTCATTTCAGCCCAGCTTCTTACTTGCATTATGGTTCTCATATTAACTTGGTCTCTAGGTTTAACTAATTGCATAGTATTATTGAGTCTTCGCATAATGATAATTTTCTTTATAGTCGCTTTACCAAAGATAGTGTGTGATGTTAATAAATTTATGATGCCTTTTATTCTACTTTCACCTCACATCCATATTTTTAGATTAAGCTATGAATATGGAAATAATGAGAATCTAGACTAATAGGTCCTATTAATTCTGAGCAGTTCCTTCCCTTTTTGCATTGCGTTTAGGTACAATATTTGATAGAATATGAGAAATGGTATAATTTAATATATTTAATAGCCTACTGCTTAACTTGAAAGTTAATGTCTTGGGTCTTTTTGTTTCCCAGTGATCTTGCATAGAGATTCTTTTCAGTGTTCTGTTAGGAAAATAATTTGTTACTACTAAAATTGCGATATTGCCCAATTCTATACACTTACTGCTGTGAGCTGTCTTGCTTTTGCAAGATAATATTTTCCATCATTATCCTGAGTGAAAACTGTCAGTCTTTAATTTCTGTTGCCTCATGCTTCCTGGTGTTTTTGACGATTGACAGGTTTGCAATCCTATATAGATATGTGTATCTATATGTGTGTATGTGTGTTTATGTATATGTACACTCATGCAAGCACATGATCTAACAAACTGCATAGCTAGAACATGTTTTTTCTCAAATCTGGACAAGAATTGGTTCTTACAGGATTTTTTGTTCCACATTAAAGCTCAGACGTTCTGATTTTATGGTTGATTGCCTTGTCATGTATACGTTCCTTAATAAAAAAAGTGGAATTAGAACAGGAGGTAATGCTGGCAAAGATATCCCGGTTGGTCTTTTAAGATGTAATTAGACATTAAGGAATTCAAGGCTTGTTTAGAGTTCTTTGTTAGATATGATGATTTTAGCCTCACTTAGAATTTGGGTAGTATTTTAATTCTGACTTGGATTTTCACCTCACAAAGCAATTTTTATGTTGGCTCTAAGGTAAATAGCCCAAGGTTCATCTTCAATGCTCCATAAATTTTAATTATTTCAAACAGAAAATTAATTGTGCTGAATACTACTAGAAACATGCATATTCCATGTCCCTTCCTTATTTGCTTTCTATCACTTTACTTAATTATTAGTTGTGTAAATGAGACTGTGAAATACTTCATAAGATGCTATGAAATGAACAAACTGACTGTAATTTGGAGGGTAAGTTCTAACTGGCAATAACAAAGAAATAATACCTACTTATAACAGGTATATGATCCCATGGCACACATTTTGCAAAGTAGTTTGTAAAGATGAATTATTTCTGTGCTTGTGTAGTTATTAAAGGTAACAGTTTAATCCATGCATTTGACTAATCTTCATTGCAGATTACAGCTGGAGTGCTAATGAGTTAAGTACAGCTGCTTTGGCTTTCCAGTATGTCCATATGAATACTCAAATTGATAGTGGTATGTCGTAAATCTTCTTTTTTCTTTCCACTGAAAAAGTAGTCACTGGTGGCAAATTTAAATGGAAATATCTGAGACTAGAGGATCTTACATATGGATTAATTAAGTACTTTTTAAGTACTAAGTTTAACTGCGCAGTTTGTCCAATATGAAAAGCTTTGATGGTGTTACATGCTGTAGCAATGGTCCCTTTGTAAAGCACCTACACACCTGTTACATCTGATTTAGTATTTCTGGTTGACATGTTGTTAAAATGAGTATTTGTGTTGGAATTGTGTGGTGGAGGAGAGAGTTATGATGGATTCATTACATGATTGTTACTAAATTCCTTCCTGAGCACCAGTAATGTTTAAACAGGAGAAAGTATTAATGTGTATATGCGCTGCTCAGGAATACCTGATATCCATGAATAGCAGTCTTCTAAAAGTGTATGAATGAGGGAAAAAATACTTGCATAATCTCTTCACACCTCAGTTTTAGATGGTAAACTGTACAGTTTTTCAAGACAGGCTCTTTTGTGTTTACTGACAAATCATTAAAAAACCCCAACAAACCAGTCTGCTCTGTAATGCAAAGAAAACTGAAGTTTTTATGTCAGTGTACATCTGAAATATAAACTAACTTGAAATATAAACTTAAGTTATCACTTTTGTGCATTTCTGTTGGTTTATGTTTCAATCTTGATTTTTTTGTTGAAAGCAAAGAGACAGAGTTTATCACTGCAGAAGGAACCCTCCACCCACACTTGTAAGAAGAAAGAAATGAGCTTTGGATGGTTTTTAAAATTTGCTGTTGATTTTATTTTACATGCTCATTAACTGTGACTCTAAGATCAGTGGATTAAAGGAATTTTAAAGGGAATGGAAACATCTAACTTGAAAAAGTTGGCAGACCTTGGCAGGCATAGCAGATAAACCCGGTATACGCACTGTAAATCTGGGGTTTGTGGTTGGTGTTTTGTTTTTCTTTACTCATTTGTGAGTCTGAGCAAATTGTTTGTCATTTAGAGCAGTGTGTAGCAGGCAGCTTTCTGGATGATGATGACTTTGATGTGTTTGGTTCACTAGCAGTGTCATGATGAATCCCAAGATGTCTGTCATCCTGATATTTTTATCTCAGTTTTAAAGGGGGAAGACCTCAAGCAATACAGAGAAGACTGATATTGTGCAGGTTGTCAAAGTTGCCTATTTCTACTAGATGCATGAGCTAGGGAATAGCTGTTGCTGATAACTGTGAAATACAGCAGCTGAGAGCATCTACTGGCAACTTGAAATTTTGAGCCTTCACATAGTTTTGAATAGATGGCTATCTGAAAACATCTGTAGTTATTCTCAGATGTTCAAATTCCTGTTTTGATAAAGTAACCATTTATAATCAGTTTAATGAAATATTAGCAGGAATGTCAGTCCTTGTCCTGAGATGAGAGGGCTTGTCTGACTTTACCTTTTTGCTTTGATTAAGCAGAGTGACTTTGCTTTCTGTGTCCGTAGGGGGCCCATTTGCCTGATTATATAATTGAATTTTTTTCTTCCCCTTTGCAACATGCTTCTGCATTTCACGCAGAAATTCCTGTTTGCAATACCAGTACTGTATAGAGAATGCATGCTATCTTTGTTAAGTACTGCTATATTAAGCTGGAATCTACAGCTTTTGCAAAGCTTGCAGCCTGTAAGTGATCTGTGATGTAATCTCTATGGAATAACAGCCCCAAAGTGGTATTGCTTGAAGATCTCTGTAACCTTATTTTATAGCTAAGTTGATTTTGTATTTATTTTAACCTTCTAATTTTTTAGGAAGGTTGTGGGTTTGAAGTGGGGAAAGCAAAGACTATGCAGACGTATGGTTAGATGAGTCAATGTAGAAGATGCTCTATTTGGCCTTTCTTTCCAAGTTGAACCCTGCAGATCTTGAGGATGGGAAGCCTTTGGCAACTGGGGCTTTTCAGTGTTGACCTAAATTATGCTGGCCATTGTCTGTGAATCTGACTTTTTGTTTAATTTGTCTTTGACATTGTTGCTTTTTGAGGTCTCCTTCAGGGTGGTTCTTTATATGGTGTGCCTTTGCTGCTGATTATGTGGCTTCCTTGAAATCTGTTTTTTTTTCTGCTGACTTGAGACTCTCAACTACTATTACTGCTCCTTCAGTGTCTTATTGAATTATTTTCCTTCCAAAGGCTTGCAAAAATCATTGAAGCAACTATTTTTTATCCTTATTTAGCCATCATTCTCCATGTGATTGCTTGTCTGCAAGCTCTGTCTTTTGCTGCTGATTTTAATATATCTTCTTCCAATTCAGCCTGTTTTGTTTCTTTAAATAATCATGTATGTTCATCTACTGAGGTTATCAAACACTTGTAAAGATGTCTGAATGTCCAATAATTCACTAGTGTAGTTAGTATTTCTTGCAAATCTCTCAAGTGACATTGTGATAGAGTTGTAATCTGTTGTTTCACCTGTGAATTAATCAAACTCTTACACTTGAAGATATTAAAATCAGTTTTTTATCTTAGAATGGTTTGGATTGGAAAGGACCTTAAGACCATATAGTTCCAACCCCCTGCCATGGGCAGGGACACCTCACCCTAGACCATGTTGCCCAACCTGCCTTTGAACACTGCCATGGATGGAGCATTCACCACTTCTATGGGCAACCTGCTCCAGTGCCTCACCACCCTCACAGTAAAGAACTTCTTCCTTACATCTAACCTGAACTTCCCCTCTTTTATTTTAAATCTATTACCCTTTGTCCTATTGCTGCAGTCCTTTATTAAGCTCTTATTAGTGAATCCACTGATAAAGAATCAAAAATCTGCAGTAGACATAGGAAAAATCGGTCTTTCACATACTCTTTCCTTAAAAGAAAGCCTTCAAGAGCTGTGTTTAAACAATTGCCATTTTGTCTTCCACAGAAATTCTAAGCCATGTAACTAAAACTATTCTGAGTGGTTTGTGATAACATTAGTATTAAATTTAAAAGTAGCTATGGCAAATGAGTTGTGTATTTTGGCTGCCTTCAGTAGAATATTCTGATAGTTTTTCAGTACTTCTCTGGACTACCTGGATGTCTGAATGTTAATGAATTTTCAGAAGCTCGTATGCCTAAAAACCTATGGTGCTGTACATCCTATTGATTGAGAAACATGTTCTGAAGAGCATGTTTACTGAGAACAACAGTGTCACCTAATGCATTCTATTGAGTACCTACCATTATAGTACAGCATAATTTTGCAGAACATAATGTTGTAACATCTGGGATATGTTAGGGCGTTTCCTGATTTTAGTAACTGACTCTAAAATAATTTTCTTACGGCTTGTTTCTTATCACAGTTGATCAATGATTGTGATCAATATGGAACATGATCCAATGTATCAATGAAAGAGTACTTTGAGAATGTGTTGTGGCATTCAGGATTATTTGAACTTTATTATATATGGGTATACTTTGAATGGAGGATTTGCTACATCTGTTTTTAAGGATTTTGAGTGTGTTGTAGTCCATAATTCTTGCCATAGGGTTGTGTCATGGGTTCAGCAGCAGCAGTCATTTTTCTCCTCCTTGGTAGCTGGTGTAGCGCTGTGTTTTTTGATTTTGGGCCTGGGAACAGTGCTGATAACACCAGTGTTTCGGTTACTGCTTAGTGATGTTTTGGTCTGGCCAAGGACTTTCTGAGTTTCATGCTCTGCCAGGGAGGAGGGGAGCCGGGAGGAAGCAGAGACAGGACACCTGACCCAAACTGACCAAAGAGGTTATTCCATACCACAGCACGTCATGCCCAAGATGGAGGATGGAGAGGAGAGACTCAGAAGGGTGGGGGGTGCACTGCGTGGTCGGGCTTGGTATTAGGTGGTGAGAAATTGTATTCTTTCCTTGTATTTGCCTTGTCATTATTATTATTGGTGGTAGCAGTAGTGATTTGTGTTATACTTTAGTTACTAAACTGTTCTTATCTCAACCGGTGGGAGTTGCATTCTTTTCTATTCTCCTTCCCATCCCTCCGGGAGTGGGGGGCAAGAAAGAGGGGGGAGTGAGTAAGAGAGAGTCTGCGTGAGTTAGGCTTAAACCACGACAGGTTGTAATATTATCATGCTGTCCTTGGGTTCAGCAGTAGCAGTCATTTTTTCTCCTTCCTAGTAGCTGGTGCAGTGCTGTATTTTTGACTTTTGGCCTGGGAATAGTGCTGATAACGCCGATGTTTTTAGTTGCTGCTCAGTAATGTTTACTCTGACCAAGGACTTTGTGAGTCTCATGCTCTGCCAGGGAGGAGGGGAAGTGGGGAAGAAGCAGAGACAGGGCAGCTGACCCAAACCAGCCAAAGGCGTATTCCATACCACAGCGCGTCATGCCCAGTATATAAACTGGGGGCATTTACCTGGAAGGGTTAGATCACTGCTGTGTCAGGCTGGGTATCGGTCGGCGGGTGGTGAGCAGTTGTGTTCTCTTCCCTTGTTATTTCCCTTATTATCATTGGTGGTAGCAGCAGTGGTTTGTGTTATACCTTAGTTACTGGACTGTTCTTATCTCAGTCTGTGGGAGTTGCATTCTTTCGATTCTCTTCCCCATCCCTCTGAGAGCGGGGGGAGGAAGGTAGGAGAGTGAGTGAATGGCTTTGTGGTACTGAGTTACCAGCTGGGCTTAAGCCACGACACATGCAGTCTTGTTCAAGTAATATTTTTCCTGAATTTGACATTGTAATTTATTTTCCTGCCTTTCCTTTCTCTAATGAAGGATGTTGGACAGCTGAGTCCTTGCAGCATTTATAACACTCCCATAATGCTAAGCATTTAAAGATAATTCCAAAACTGTGTCAGACTTGGAATTCATGTATAGCTTTTATGATCCATGTGTGGAAGAGGGCTGTATTCACCCTAATTCATAAGAGGCACGGCTTTGCGTTCTGGTCATGTCCATCAACAGGGGCTTCTTAAGACTGTTAAATCTTGTTTATGCAGATATTTATTCAAAGTAGCCTGTGACCTCACAATAGGTACCCACCACTTTTCTGATGGAATAGCAGGTGGCTACTAGAGCTTCCTTATGACTTATTCATATGTCTTGGTATTCCCTTGTGTCAACATATTAAATGCATTACTAAAGATGGTTCTTTCCTGTTTTGAAATAGATGTTACTGACCTCATTTGGGCTGTTACCTTATCTAGTAGATACAGCAAATGTCAGTCTTTTATGCTGACTAAGCTGGTGTGTGGTGCTGAGGAAGTCTAGACACAGGTGAGTAGTACAGATCTCAATAGCTGTGCAGGGCATGCCAAAAACAAAAAGGAAGAACATGGAAACTGCTCATATATACAAATGCGTAATTACTCTGAAAGCTTACTAAAAAAATGTTTTGACCCCTTCCCTAGTTAGATATTGTCTGCTTAGCAGCTTAAACCTGCTTCTGAAGAGTGATGCTTTCTGTCTTAAATAGTATCTTTGTTTGCAATTTAGTCACCCACTTAGGAGACAGTCACTTGGCCTGACTTTCTCCACTTTTCCCAGTTGTTACCTAAAAGATCCCACTTTCCTCTTTTGGCACGTGCAAAGTTTCTGATGATTTTATACCATTCTTCCATGAGTAGTAGAACACTAATGAGAATTATGTTCCGAACTACAGTTTGAAAGTATTGAGAGCCTTCCAACAGGTTTCTGAAGCTGAGCTTTGCCCTTAGGCAAAGCTTGTCCTGTATGTGTGGAAACCCATGCCAGAGGCAATGTGCTCAGGGCATTGCTAGGGGTGAAGAGAGGGAAAGGCGGCTCTGTTGTGTGCATGATGAATTTACAGAGAGTAAGTACTGAGGCTGGTGTCCTGTAGATTGTTTGGGTAGGAAAACCTCACTGCTGTCAGTAACTGCCAGACTTGCTCCTCTTCCACATAGTGATCTTAGACTAAATAGGATTCTAAAGTGAGATTTGATTATGGAAAGAGGGGATACATTCTGCTGTGAATCAGTTTTTGATCATTAGTATATGATTGAAACAACAGTACAGTATTTGCATCATCTTTGTAACAAGAGGTAACTCTTGCATATTATATGAATGTAACTGAAACAAGGACTATGTTCATTTTCAAGTTCAGTAAGATTTTTAGATCTCTTGTTTTTGAGGTAGTACAGGGTAAGCGTTGAAATTCAAGAAATAGGAATAAATACTTCCACAAAGCTCACTTACCAACTGAAAGCTTTTTAAAGCAGACCTGTCAGTTTAAATTCCTTAAAAGTATCATATGTAAAATGATATACAGGTGCTGTTTAATCCTATCCTTATTAAATGGATTTGCCGCCTAAGAACTTCTGTGAATCAGAACATTTACATCCTTAGGCTGATTCAAGAAAAAGAATTTTAAATATAAAAGGATTAAAAACTTTTATTCCCAGTGACTTTGTAAGCATAAATTTAGCTTATTTTTTAACTCAGTGCAGAAACTGACACTAGGCTGGCAATTCCTGAGCTCCAGGCTGAAGAAGCCATCTCAGTCTCGTATATGCAGATGACTTGTTTAAAAAGTAGCTCTGTTATCAAGCTGGTTACTTGAGTGTGAGAAAATGAGACAAAGTCAAACTGATCTAGAGTGTCTCCCTTGGTCAGGAGATGAACCCAGACTATTGTCACTCTGGATCTGACTCAAAAGCCCCCAAGGTAGTTGAGTGCTATTAGATGGGATGGTACAGCCTGTGCCGTGCTGGTCACTTGCAGCTGAGTGGGTCAAAAGGTTTGCATTACAGCTTGTGTCTGGCTTCCACTCAGAACAGAGAAATCAAGTGGAAAAGATGCTCTGCTTCATTTTGGTTAGGTGGGACGCAGAGAGGGAGCAAAATAAACTGTAGAAGATTGTGCATTGTTCTGCCTCTCCTGACTGGTAGTGGTTTATATAGCCTGTTCCCTATCTGGCACTTAGCTTTGGGGAATGGATGTGTTAAAGTATAAATGCAGGTGTGGATTTTATGAACAGTGGACAAAAGTGAGCAGATTCACAGATCAAAACCAAATACTTTCCACAAGTGTATAATTTGTCTTCTCAATATACTTGATTAGTCTCAATTTACGTAGACACTGGAGCTACCACATGTTGTGATGAACACTTTTTTCCCTTTCCTTAATTTCTTCCCCTAAATAAATAGCTGTATTTTTAAATCTGAAGTGTTAAACTTTTCTCTCTCAAAGCAATGAACAAAGTGTCAGCTTCCTAAGTGTAATTTTCCTCTCTGGAATCTTCTGTGGCTATTTTTTCTTCCGCAATCGTACAGGGGTGGTTTAGTTTCTTGCAGTTTTGAATAGAAGTATATTTTGGGGATGACTCAGCAAGCCCTCCAGCTCTTTTTAGGCTGTTGATAACCCTTCAGTTTCCTTATTGGAAAACAAGCCGTGCTTGAATTTGAGTTTTGCTTTAACTGTAATATGTTCCCGTTTAACGACCTACTAAAAGTCCTGTGCGCAGTGATGCTCTTAGAGAGCTGAGGTCAGGAGCAACTGAAGATCAGAGTAATGATTTAAGAGCATCTTCTGGTGACTAATCAAAGGCCAGAATAAGTGCTTGTTTTGACTGAGGGGTGCATGCTTAGAAATGTATCTAGAAGTATAGCCTGGAAACAGATTTGATAGGTTTTGTACAGGGGAATATACTAGAATATAGTTTTATCTTTAGCCTTTCTGCTCTAGAACATCTTCTGTCCTGTCAATCCCCAGCTCTTAATCTCTTCTGTGGTTTGTAAGCGTTGCTGAACAGATGCTTATGCTAGATAAGGTATAACAAAAAAGGGCCAATAACCAAAAACTCTGTCAGAATTTGAGGTTCAGCTGTGGTCTTAGGTGATGTAGTTTTGTTCCTGAAACAGCATTACATGTTCTTTTGTGCATAACTCCACTTGCAAGTGGTTCAATTTTAACACTTCGGTTCTAGCAAGGCCTTGGTTTGGAAAGAGTCTCGTGTTGAAAGAAGACTGTGTTGCATTGTATTGGAAAGGTTGAAAATCAACTGGAAATTTAAGGGAAGGTAAATTCCCTTTCCTGGGACTTGTTGCTGGTATTAAGCTTGTGTGAATTCATTCTCAGAATTATTTTAAAAGAGAATTATTTCTGTATTGATTAACATTCAGTGAGTTTTGCATCAGTGATTGCTGATCAATAGGAACCTCAGAGTCGTGAGTAATTTGAGATAGCAGCACAAATGCCAAATTTTAGTCCACAAACTCAGAATGAACAAAAGCAATACTAAGACTTGCTTTTGTTGTGAGGGGTGTCTTTTGATTTGTATTCTATAGGTTTTGAAATTCTGAATGACTGGTGTTTCAGACCATGTTGGTAACACAGATGCTTTCAAGGAACATTGGATGATTTTTCTTTTGTCCAGTAAAAATTCAGGACATTTATTGCAGTTTGTGTAGTTTTTCTGGGATTTAGAAGGAGAATTAGTTTTGTTGGTTTGTCATATCTGGTCACTTATTTTTACCTGTAGCGAAACCTACTGAAAAGCAAAATGAAGCATCCAAAACATTTAAAAATAAATGATATTTTTTCTTAATTAGAAACAAAATAAGTTTGTTATAATTGAATTATTCGTGATAAAGACAGTACCGCTTATGTCAGTGCATGCCTGCTGTTTGGAACGGTGGATTGGAAAGGTACTCAAGAAATCATCTAGGAGAGCAGGTAAGGTCATATAGGCAAGGAAAGTCAATTTTATTTAAACAGGATTGGTTTCAGTTGTCATCTTTGCTGCAGCAGTAATCTTTCTTCAGTTAAATGCTTTTTTTCAGATGTCTGTCTCTTTATGCAAACCAGTGCACTTCTGAATTTGCTATGTATTCCAGTTTAGCTTAAGCCGATCAAATAAAGCAAGAGTTAACTTAACCTCTTTCAAAGGCCTTTCTGTAAAAATCCCATCAGTGCTGGCAAATTCACTCTGCTGTTGGATGGCTTGAGGAGGTGACCGTTGCAATTTAGATTTCTGGTTTGATACAATGCAAGAAACAACTGAATGATGGTTGAAGTGCCTGAATCTGACCGGCATACTTGATGGCATGTTTGTAAGTTGGTATATTAAGTAACAAAAGTATCTCTTTGGAATGATTCTGTTTCATTCTATAGTTGCTGAGAGTTGGGGAAGCTTCTTGTACAGCATGACATGTGGAGACTGTGCTGCTGGTGCTGCTTCTTTGGCACAAGATCCATGAAAAGCAAGAAGGGGCAGGTCAACCCATCCTTCCTATTCTCCCTAACCACTCATCTGCATTGAAGCAATTCTCTGCTCTAGTGCATTTTGCCAGCTGAATCATCTCTTCTTCTCTAAGTCTTAGGGTCATTGCTTTTTTCTGACCCTATTTCAGAGTGATTGCTTGCCTTCTCCTTTCTTTTCCACTGCTTGTTAACAGCCTAATTTACTGGCTTGAGACTTCAGTGTATGGCTTCCTTGATTCCTGTTGGCTTTCAGGCACTATGCTATGTATTGGAAGCTCCTCACTGTGGGCAAGTGTAGTTTCTGTTTGTACTGTCTTGATGAGCAGTGGATCTTTTTTTGTAATCTGCTGTACTTTGTGTTTGAACTGAGTGAGGGAAGAGGAGCAGCAGCTCAGAGCTTTTAACACAAGTTAGATTCCAAGAGGGAAATGGGTATAGCCTATTGTCCTAGGAGCAGTCCTAACTTTTGCTCATGAAAGATGGTCTTAAACTTTCTATATCTTCTCACTGATAAGACAAGTCAGGCTAGCACTGTGTCCCGCATGTTGTGCTATATGCCTGTGAGGAGAGCATGAATAGGATTACAAGAGCTCTGTAAGCTTGTAGCTATGTATCTTGCTGTTGTACCCTGTTAATAGGAAAGCAGAACATTCCAAGCAATTTTGTCCTGACCTGTGTTATCCTTTAGTGGGAGACTGGGGGCAACAGCCCCTGTGGGAAATTCCCATATGTCCTCTTTCCCTGTTCCTAGCTCTAAGCTATGCTTTTGAACAAGTAGCTGATATTGATCAGTGCCTTGGCATGCTCCAGCAGAAGGTTTTGAAGATTTCAGCAGGAACTTTCATGTTTTTGTTCACTGAATTCAGTGTCCTTATCAAGACAGGATTTGAAGGGACCAAGTTTTCTGTTGTAATTTTTCTGCTTTGCAGAAAGAAATTGTAGAACAGAAGTTTTTTGTTCAATAGATGTGGTGAATAAACCCATGGAGTGTTACGCTGAAAAACTTGAGTGGCGTCTTTCATAATGAAACTAGTATGGTACTTTGTTTAAATCCTAAACCCATACATGACTCTGTGAATGGAATAACATGTGCAGTGTCAGTTGAGTTTTCTGATTAGAACTACAGGAATGCACGTGCCTATGTCAGTTTGCAGGATGCAACTTGTTCCTTTTCCTGGCTGTGTCTTTTTTTGCTGTAAAGCGTTAAAAATGTATATGCCACCTTTCAGAGATTCCTATTGGTTTTCTGTTGCATCTTGGTAGTTGTATGCTATTTTGTCTTTATTGCAAAAAAAACCAAGAAAAAAAAGTGAGATAAGAAATAAAATATTGGAAAAATGAAGCAATTATAATTTAAATAACATGATTTATTTGTGTTTAACTCTGTGTTTCTGTGGACAGTATAAACACTACCAATACCATCTCCCAAAATCCCAACAAAATAGCTCTGAATGTAATGCAAATTAAGACTTATTTCTGAAGGCGCTAAGGCTTGTGTAGTTGTGAAGTTATCAGGATATTTCACAATGCTAGCTTTGGAGATGCAAAATCATTGCATAAGCAGGTCTTCAGTTAACAGTTCAGTGAATAGGAAGTTGTATTTAGATCAGTAATTGATGAATGTAACAGAGTTCTGTGTGTTCCCCTCTCTTCTAACACTTCTTATCACTAGCTGCAAGTTGTGCTTGGTGTTTCGTTTCAGCTGAGACTGCGAGCTCAAAGCTAAAATTGCTAACAGGTTTTGTTTGTGATTTAAAACTTCAATATTTCATTAATTCTGGAGGTTTTGCGTTTAAAACCAGAACAAATTACAGGATAAAGATACCCTTCCCCTCAAGAAAGCCGAACAACTCCCTCCTTCCTGCCACCCCAGCCAGACAGAAAGAGCCCAAACCCCTCTACCATTGAAATATTTGATCTTGAAACTGGCAGCTGCGCTAGTTAAGACTCAGATATCATGGTCTTTCCTTTCTTTTTTTGTCTTCATCTACTTCTAGAGGGAGTATTGGAAGTTGCAAACAGTCAAACAGAATATAGGAGTAAAATGACACCTGCCACAAATGAAGTGTTCTAAAATTATGCTTTTTAATTACTGATAAGAATCTTTCATGTCTCCAAAATGAATAATGGCATTCATGTCTCTGTGGTATTACAAGGCATTCTTGTTTCTTTACAGCAAAAAGAGGGATGTGCTTTGTATTTAAGGCAAACGTGTAATGTCCTGATAATTGCTACAGCCACAGAAGTCAGACAGTGATTATCTATACAATTATCTAAAAGACACTACTTGAAACCTAGTCAGCAACCTGCCATTTGAATTTATTAATCAATTCAGTTTTAAAAAGAGCTATTATCTCTTCTTATCTCAACATTTTTACTGTTTGAGTTTGTGTGCAAGGACTGAGAGCCCCTTCTGAAGCAGAATGTGTGCTGATGGGAGGTGGAAGGGAGGATGAAGTTTCTGTTTTATATATATATATATGTAAAATTGAATTAGGATGCTGAAGTGTTGAAAACCAAACAAATAATGTAAAATATAAAATGAAACAAACATCTGTTGTTGTAGTGTTAGGGTTTCTAAGAGATACTTGATGTCTTTGGGTTTTTCTTTGGAGTGTGTGTGTGACAAAGCTAAGTGCATTAGGATGACTTCAGAATTAATATAGCTAGTGGGAGCTGGTGCTTGCAGCCTTATGGTAGGAGGTAGTTTCCTGTAAGGAGAAAGTTGTCCTAAACAAACATGCAGTTTGATGGTTGGGTATTAATCAAAGTGACTGAATGGTAGAAGGAGTTAATTCTATTAGCATAGGTGAGTATTAGAAACTTGTCTTGAAAAGACAATGAGAAATTTAGGAGTAGGTGACACACTGGATTTAGAGCGTTGGGCTGTTACCTCAGGAAGCTTAAGTTAAACCCCTGAACTAGGTCACAAATGAAAATGAGTTTTATGGTGATGTACAGTGAAAAACTGGCACAGTGCATTACCTTTTTGCCAAGTACCTCAGTCTGTGTTGTGTCTGTACTTTGTGCCCCACATTTTAAGATACTGTAGCATGTTTGATTAATTATAGGAGTCTTATGAAATACATATATATGGCTCAGTGTGCAGATATGTTCATGCATGTGTTTAATGTACATATGGATACATAAAAACTCATGTAAATTCTCTTCACTCATGCTAATCTTGTGATTAAATCAAAACCTGCAGGCAATCTAACAAAGAAACTACTTGATTTGAAATCTATTTTAGGCAATGGAGATAAGGTGAAAGACATTATCAAAATACTGTAAATAGTATGTTTCAAAATGCATGTTGCCTCTGGAAATGGAGAGCAGCCTTGTGGAAAATAAAACCTAGAAAAAAGAGTGTACCAACTAAAGAAGCCTAAGCTGTAACTTTTTTAAACTCCAGGGATAGCGTAAGGATAATGTGTTACTTCAGGGTAATCAAAGTAACACAATCTATTCATATTCAGAACTTTGACAGATAAAAAGAGGCTAGGAAGAAAATTAATAGAACCACTTCAGTCTGGTGGAGTGTGATTTTTTTTTTTTTTTGGCTTGTTATTTATTTCTTCATTATCTTGGCAACATTTGGCCATAAAAATAACTCTTGGCTGAAATGAACATTGTTAAATGTTAGAGCAATGAGGTGTCTCCTTCTTTCCTGGCACGTTCTTTTGTAATTCCTATTTGCTTCTAATAGGAGCTAGCTCGAGGGATATATGAGAGAACTTTTGAAGCTGCTGCTAATATTCTTCTGAATCAAGACTGAATAGTGAGAATTTTGACTATTTCAAATCGTACTCTTTTTTCTGAGATAATGAGTAATCATGACATGACACTGTGAGTTTAAGAGGTTCTTTCAATGAACTGGGCAGGTGCTCTGCCTCTGACTTGAAACAGGAATAATTTTTCTGCAGCTTTTTAACCTCTTGGATTTCCTATCTAAAGTAGCATTTGCAGCCATAATGAAATGCAATAGTGATACAGGTATGATGTCTTGTGCTTGTATGGAATGCCAACTTGATGTCCTATCAGGCCTGTTTATAGATAGGCAGAATTTTGGATGGCATCTAGGAACGAGCCTGGTCATTTCTAATAGAGCAGATGTCTGTCTCGTATGATTTTGTCCAGCCATGATATTAAGATAGGAAATACCAAAGGTGTGTGTTATTCTGTGTAAGAGAGATGAAGCTATATTTCTTGAAGCTTTTTTTCCAGGTCAGTGGAGGATATTGTGCTATTTGCAGTATCTTTTAAAAGGCACTGATTTCCAAATGGAGATGAAGAAGACAGTGCCACCTGGAAAATATTGGCAAGATTTGAACTGTTAATTGGTGTAGCAATTCTGTGGAAAGTATGTGGTTCACTGTTGAACTCTGTAGATTGACTCAACTCCACTCCATTTTATAGAAACTTTCTGTAAATATTACATGTAAATCCATCTGTGTAAAACCAGATTGCATAGAAACTTTTTTAGGTGTTGATAACTCCTGAATGATTGGGGGTCACACAGTATTTATTAGTTTGGGTGTCTTAAAATGTAGCATACCAGCCCTCCTCCCTGTGCTCCAAATGGAAAGGCTTGCATTTAGAAAGTATTTTCTGAGTTCAGGTTAAACTTTGGGAAGACAGATCAACTATTTCACAGAAAAATGTGTACTTGGGTACCTGTGTTTAAATAATGAAGCTGTCATCTCTAAAAATGTTTGTTCATCGCATACAAAATCAGGTGCTTTTCAAGTTGTATTAAAAAATTCTTTCCTAATGAATGTCCACTGTATTTATTAGAGGTGGAAAGTGGCACAATGAGAGCTCTCGGTAAGGAGCAGTTTTTCTGAAGATAATTTAAGTTATTTGTAAAAAAATCTGTGTGGTTTTCTCCTTGTTGCATTATGTGCATATCACTACTCAAAAAGGTTGAAAATCCACTGAAGGATAATAACACACTTAGTGACAGATTTCTGAGTGTTGATCTATTTTTCCTTGCTGCCTCTCCCTTCAGTCAGCTAAAGCGTTTATCATGCTGGCTGCACTCTGCTATTCTCCCTCATGCCGTCTTAGTGTCTTGGCAGAACAGATCTTATTAGGCTTTGCTTTCTTCTTTTTTAGTTTGATTTGAGCCCTTTCAAAAAATTCCTTCTTATTTGGAAGTTCTTTTATTCCAAAATCTGGCTTCATTTACATAGTAATAAAAATAAGTAAATACTTGATACCAGTAGAGACAATTGTCTGTTTTTTTGCTTAGATTCAAGGCAATCAGCATTTGGATTTTTTTCTTCTTACATACTTAGGGCATTTACTCACATATTTTAAAGAATGGATGCATCTACTCTGCAGAACAGTCGGAAGATAGAGTCCATCCTGAGTTCTTGAAGACCCGTGCTATGAAGCAATGCTTTCAATAGTGTTATTTGCTCCATTTATGTATCAGGCCATTCAATTAAAATAGTCCAATCATACGTGTGGTGGGAGAGATTACTGTGCCTGTTCTTCATCTTGTCTTTTGGCCTATGTTCATATAAAGTTATGTTATTAATTTGTCTAAACCCCCCTTAAAATAGAGCATTTTGGCATATACTGTTGTTGGAAACTAACAGGGTATTTTCCCTACATGCAGGAAAAGTAGAAAGCTCTTCTCTATATGCATGTCAATATTTTTCTGTCGACTTTAGTATTAGGAAAACCTTATTTGTTTGTTCCTCTAATTAGCAATGCTGATAGCTGTCTGCTCTTTCATTTCAACCAACGCAAACCATGGTACTGGGTTGTAATTGGTGGATGACATCAGAGTGTACAAAATTAATGCATTTGTCACAATGGGGGGCCTACACGTGTGTACTTGAGTTTTAATTTTTGTTAGGATTGACTTTATGTTAGTGCTTTGTAAGGTGAATGAATAATGAATGTGAATAATAATTCAGGAACTGTTGACATAGGTGAGTAATAGAAAAATGGCTGTTAAGGAAAACGTAGGAAAGAACTTTATGATAGAGATGCAGAAATGGAATTTCATCATTTCTTGTGGGGTTTGTTGATTTTTAAGTAGGATTTGTCACTCTGCAGTGTGGCCAGCAGTTACCATCTTCTAAGTGAATGCTTATATTGGAAACAAAAATAGATTTTTCTACTGAGAAAGTGATTATAAATGAAACTCCTTGCAGCGAGTTCCAGACCATGCAAACTGCATTGATCCCATATAACACTGCCTGAAAATAAGTTGTACTGATGGAATTAGATACACTTCAGAGGGCAGAATTAACCCCAGTAAGAGGAGCTAGAGCAATACCATTTAGTTCTTTTTGTGGAGGAAGTTAGCAGTCACAGGGAATTGCAGGTTGTGTACAAATCGGCGCTTATAAAGGCAGTTATTCTGCTACTTACATTCAGGAAAACTGACTGTGTTAAGGACTTCAAATAATGCTTCTTCAGGGGTTGCTATGCTGGTCAGACTACAGCTGCAGTAATGAGTACCATCTTGAGATGCAGATGCGTTGGAGAAGTTCTAGAAGAGGGAAGTCTACAACATAATGCATGAGGAATGTTAGATTAAATTGCTTAATTCAGAGGAGGGAAGGTTGAAGGTAAAGGTTTATGAAAGGTAAGTGGAAAGAGGAAGGTAATTACCTGTTTTCTGGGTCCGTTTTGGATAGGACAAGCAGTAATGTGTTTAAGTAAGAAATAGCTAAGTTAGACATTTAGAAAAACTTTCTAATAATAAGGATAAATCAGTACTAAAATAGATTGCCTAAGAATGATTGTAGACTTCTGTCATTGCAATTATTAAGAACAGATCAGACCAGTAACTGTGAAGAAAGATTTCAGTATGGTTGCTTTGGGACAGGCTTTGGGGAATATTGTAACTGAATGGCAATTAAAGGTTTTTTGGGTAAAACAGTCAAGTACCACCTAATACTGTAAAGAGGTAGAAGAAAATCCTTACATAGCCCATACAGTATTTCCACAAGATTTTAACTTACAATAAAAAAAATATTAGGATTACAATGTTACTATATTTTTACATTGGTTTGTTGACCAATTGTTCTTAAGCCTGTACTCCTCTTTTGTTATTTCTAGTCACTTTATAGATCCTAAGGTTCACAGTCGCACTGACATGTCCTATTCTGAATGACCTGTTATGGTCTATACTCTGTGAATTTATATAATATAATGTGGAATGTAAGTGAAAATGCATTGCTTAAGTAAGATGCCATGTAAGTTTGTATTTATTCTGTCAGTAGTTTTTTGGGACAATTAACGAAAATGTATTACAGAATAACAGCCTTTTTCAGAAGAAGTAAATGAGGAAAGAAAACTGTTGGAGTTAAACCTTAAATTAATGTTTTGCACCAATAGGAGTTTATACACCTGCTAACTTTAAAAACCAAAACTGTGTGCCACACATTAGTGTTGAGCTTCTTGAAATACAGAATACATTCTTATGGGGAAAAAAATGTTGTAGTCTTCATTTTACTTCTCTGGGTTGTTTTTGATCATTTTGGAGCCTGGTTTTGTTAAAAGTTAAGTTGGAGTGAGGAACTGAATACTTGAATTAAGCAGTAGGGAAACTGCTTAGCAAAAGCAACTATTACTTTGTCAATGGATAAAGTGGGGCCTGTTTAAGAGCGTGCCTTTGATTAGTTGTCACATAAAAAGTTGTCCTTACTGCTTCTAAATATACATTCTATTAATGCAAAGCAGTGTGTAGCCACTATAGGAGTGTGATTGGCATATGCAAATATTTTCTTAATGTTTTAAGTATTTATGTTTCTTGATTAGTCATTGAAGACAAATTAGAACTGGGGCATGTCAGTGTATTCTGGTTTAATACGCATTGTGTGAAAAAATTAGCCAACAGCAAGGTTCTACAATACATGTATAAATGCAGGCAAATCAAATGCAAGTTCATAAGCTTTTTGTCAGGTGTTGGTCAATACTTCATGCCTGGAAAACAAAACTCTGGCTTTGGATTTTATCAGGACATAACCTTTTTCACATCTTCCTTTGGAGAAAAATGTTAAACAACTTTCTTAGTCTATCACTTGAAATTTTAGTATGAGAAATGTCCTCTTGATCTCTTCTGTGCCTCTTTCTGATATCACCGACTCTATTCTGTAAAGGGGGTCCACTTTTTTTTTTCTTCTGTCTCAGTGTATTCATGTGATCCTATCCGGCGTATATGTGAAAAGCCTCTTTCCCTGCTGTGAAAGTTAGGCACAAGATCTCAAGCTAGGAGGATTGCCTGCTTGTGTTTATGAAGGATTTGATCTTAAAACTGAATCACAATTTCCTTTTTCTTTTAAGTATGGTAAATTTTCATAAAAAAGAAAATAAATGAGATGAAACAAAATTTTCCAGCAATGGAAAGTGTAATCCTTGACTGACACAAAAATACTGATATTGAGAGAAATCCATATAGCAAAATATGCTCTGATTCTTATATTCAGATCTGTCTGAGGTAGGAATTGCAGAGTCAGCCAACACTTCATAAAATTTTTAAATGTGACACTAAGTAATACAGAGAAAAATGAACCTCTTCATAAGTGCTACTTTTATTTCACAATGAATATTTGTGATATTATGAATGTGCTTTATTCTTTGTTTCTGCTATGTACCAATATTATAAATCAGACCTCTGTCTGTCCATCTACCAGCAGGTTTGTGGATCTTTGTTTGCTGATGACAGAAAATAACCCAATGGCTTCTCTGGTTTAAATTGGTGCCCCTTCTTGAAATACCTGATGACAATATTCTTTTGCTAGAAGATACAGGAAATGACATGACTGCATTTTTTCACTGATATATAAATAATGCAGCCAGGAAGGGCCATTTTAATAACCTGCTCTGACATCTTATGTATTGCAGGCCATAGATTTCATGCTTCATTTGGACCAATAATTTCTGACTGAATTAGAACATAACTTTTCTCTTTCCTTGAAATGCATCAGTCTTGATTTAAAGTCTCTGCAGTGAAAAATATAAATGTTACCACTTTAAATTCTAACTCAATTATATTTGCCATAGTTTTATAACAGAGGTAATATTCCAGGGGAATATAGATACGCCTTTGTCGCATGTTACAGTTGCCCTGTGTTGATTTAAGCCTTTAGCTCTTGTGTTTCTGGTGTTTCTGTCTGCTAGATGAAACCACATATAGTGCTATCTATCCTTCGCATAGTCTATTATAGACTGATTAACTGGGTGACTAATCTGGCAATAAGGCTTCTGAATGTCTTTAATTCTGTTGTGTAGCATCCTGACTTCTGTCTATAATTTGGTAGATGTACTTTACAGTATACAGAGTAGGGAAATGTTCTCTTGGCCTGCACCTCTAATTCTTTATAGGCTTTGATTATAACCCAGCCAACTAAAAAAATATTGTGGTTTTTATGAAAGCTGACATGCAATTTAAAATGACAAAATGACAATATACTACATCAGCTGCTCCCCTGTGCATTCTGGTTAGCAAGCTGGAGTCTGGGTGTGATAAATCTATGGTGCATAAGCAGCCACACAAATTGTTTTGACTGTCTCCTTATCCTTGAAGCACTCTCAGCAATGAGCAGGATATGGGATGCAGTATGTAGGCTTCATTCTGGCTATTCTACTTTTGTAGCTAAAGAGTGTGTTGTCATGTTGGCTGATCTGGTTTTTGGTTATTTGGCAGAATCACTGTTAGTCACAGAGGAAAACTGTGCCCTTGCTATGGACTTGCTTTGTATAATACATAATATTGTCCTTGATTTGATAAGAGGTTACGTGAATGTAGTACTGTTGATCCATGTGTTATTTATGGGATTTGTAATTTGATAACGTTTGGAAAGAAAAATGGTGCAGAAAAGTTCTTGGTATGATTCAAGAAACTTACAGTAATACCACTCTGTCTTGCTGTGAATTTACTCTAGATAGGACAGCCCCTTTATCTTACCATTTTCCATAACCATTATTACAAAACAATGTCATGCTCTTATTTATTCTTTACTTTATTTCAGCAAAGTGCAGTAGATGCTTCAAAGGGTATCTACTCTTCCGAGAGAATCTGTTCATCAAAAAATTATCAGCCTAGGTGACAAGGGAAATTGTTTGCACTTTACTAGTGCCAAAGGGCTGATCGAATAAAAACAACTCTTGTAAGTCACCTCCACTGCATTATACAGCTACTAAGAAGGCAGTGGTCATGACTGCAAATGAGTACTGGTGATATTTCATACTTATTACAGTAAAATAAATGTTCTCTGGCTTGCTATGTAAGGCTTTACATGTGTATATAAACCATATAGTAACCCTACAGTTATTTTGATTGGAGTTTTATACATTACTGCCTTTCCTTAATAAATGAATTACTTCAGTCTAGCACACGCTAGCATAGGATCCACTCCTGTAATCAGCTTTACTGAGGTTCTGCTAGTGACCAAGCATCATTAGCTTGGTATCAAAATCAGTGATGTGTAACTTAGACCTCCAAGATATATGGTGATATTATGTTCAGCATTGTTCAAACAGTATGATTAATATGTGAAGAAGCCAGAAATAGCCCTGGAAAACCTATTTCTCATGTATGTAAATATGAAAATATACTTTTAGGTTAAGTTGATGCTTCTTAGCAATAAGAAATATTATAAACTTAAACTGTGTTTTTCTTAACTTCAAGCAAAAGTATTGTGTGGCCAGGCACTGATTCACATGAGAGCACCAGGCAGGAGCATAATTAGCTTCTTGCTGTGGCTTCTCCTGTGTACAGCCTGGAGGAGTGTGAATTGCCAGCCGTGCCTCTCATCAGTCATTGCTTTGCTTTGAGCTACATCAGCATTTGTGTAGAGCTTCCCAGGAACCCTTGCTTTTGGGGAGTGGGGCACTGGAGCGTTCAGACCAGCTCAGTGTATTGGGTTTCATTGGGAATTTTTCTGTCTGTTGCTTGTGTTAACCAGCTGTTTATCTGTTTTTCTTCTATGTGGAAAAATATAATACTTTATTGATACTTTTTATGCCTTGACAATGTTTCAATTATTAGAACAGTTCTCCATATTAGAGAGCTTAGTTCCATTTCATCAAAAGGAAAGTGTATGTAAAGATCTTTGAACCACCCGTGATTTGCAACAGAGTGGGCTTACAATGTGCCTAACAAACTGGTGCAAATTCTCATAGGACAAGTGAAAGAACTGCTTAAGAACCTGATAGTTTGCAGGGAACTTGTCTGAGAATTTTTCATACTCCCTTGGAAAGGAAACAAATATACATGTTTATAGTTTTATGTTTAGGATTATAGATCTCTGTTAAATAAACAGTTAGTGTTTGATATGAGTTTAAATGTAAATAATTTGCAGTAGATGTAGTACTGAATATTTTTTGTGTATACAGTTTCAAAGAAGGCAGGATAGCAGATACTGAATTCCTCTTCAGCTAGACTCCTGGTGGGCAAATTTAGCTGTTATTTGGTCAGCTTGTTCAGTGTGGTCTCTGGATTTAGATCTAGTGTATTGATTTAGATCTACAAAACTGAAGGCAAAGCAGGAAAAACCCCTAAGTGATAATTATTGTTAATGATTATCTTTCCACAGTGCATTGAAATAAATGAGCACTTTGGAGTATGTATTTCTATTTGTTGTCATTGTTGTAGTATTTTAAAGAGCAGGATGGTCAATTTTCCCAGTGGAGTAAGGCCACCAGAGATGAGTGTTTAAGGCCTGAGCTATAGAACATAATCGTGAAGGATGCACAAAATGGGGTAAATAAGCAAAGTGACAGTGTGCTGGAGATACTAAACTCTTTTAGAAAGCTTTTATGTTAATAGGTTATTGAATTTCACCTGTGATTTTAGTGTTCTGTATAGATTTAATGTGAAGTCATATAGGTGGATGGAGGAAAAAGGTTCTATTTCTGTTAAATGAATTTCTGTAAAGAATCTTAAACCACCTATTATCACTCAGAAAAAAAGATAAAGCAGCTAGTTGTGTTTGAAGTGTCAGAATAGTAGTTGTTGAAAGTTCAAATAAAATGTTAAGATGGGAATAGAGAGCGAAATGGAAATCATTATTCAGATACTGTACAGATTCATGTTTCATTTGCATCTTGAATACAATATGCGGATCTCTGCATCTCAGGGTATAGGAGAACAACAAAGAAATAGTGAAGGCAGTGAGCAAGGATTTCTCAAGGGACAGTGGAGAAAGAGGAGGAAAACAACACAGGTCATCGCATTTTGTGAATTTGGGTGCTGTTGTTCATCATCTTACCTAATACCTAAAGACCTAAGGGTGTCAGGTGAACTTGTGGAGAGGTAGGCTCAGGACAACCAAACAGTTGAGATGTGTCTTCATATGTGTATGGAAATGATTCCTGCAGGATGGTCTGGATGCTGCTGGTTCGAGTTACATGGGCGCAAACTCCTAGGAGAAATGTTAACCCGAAACTAATAGAAAGGAACATCCTCTGGCTGAGAATGTCTCTGAGCTGCAAGTTGCTGAAGGTCGTATAATGCTGTGGGGAGTATCTGTAGGGATAAAGATTATTTCCTGGGTATCCTTTACTGTGTGCTTCCTGGTTATTCTTTACTGTGAGGGTGTTGAGACATTAGAATAGTTTGAGACAAAGAAGCTGTGGCTGCCCAGTCCCCAGCAGTATTCAAGGCCAGGCTGTGTGGGGCTTGGAGCAACCTGCTCTAGTGAAAGGTGTCGCTGGCCATGGCAGGGGTTGGAACTGGATGAGCTTTAAGGTCCTTTCCAACCCAAACCATTCTGTGATTCTTTATCCACTGCAGGGCACTGTCAGAAACAGGCTGCTGGGCTACCATTGTCATTTTGGTCTGACCTTTCATAGCTGTTCATATGCATTTTATTTAGTTTCTGCGTAGTTGTCATGGGTTCAGCAGCAGCAGTCATTTTTCTCCTTCTCTGTAGCTGGTGCAGTGCTGTGTTTTCAATTTTTGGTCTGGGAACAGTGCTGATAACACCGATGTTTATAGTTGTGGCTTAGAATGTTTTGGCCTGACCAAGGACTTTCTGAGTCTCATGCTCTGCCAGGGAGGGGGGGGAAGCCGGGAGGAGGCAGAGACAGGACACCTGACCCAAACTGACCAAAGAGCTATTCCATGCCACAGCACGTCATGCCCAGGATGTAAAACTGGGGGCAGGAACCCGGAAGAGTTCAGTTCACAGCTCGGTCATCGAGTGGTGAGCAATTGTATCCTCTTTCCTTGTATTTCCCTGGTCATTGTTGTTGGTGGTGGTAGCAGCAGTGGTTTGTGTTATACCTTAGTTACTGGACTGTTCTTATCTCAACCAGTGGGAGTTGCATTCTTCTGATTCTTATCCCAATTCCCCCCCCTCGGAGTGGGGGGGAAGAAGGAGGGGGAAGTGAGTGGTCGGGCTTTGTATTAGAAGGGGTGAGCTATTGTATTCTTTCCTTGTATTTGCCTTGTCATTATTATTATTGGTGGTAGCAGTAGTGGTCTTGTGTTATACTTTAGTTACTAAACTGTTCTTATCTCAACCTGTGGGAGTTGCATTCCTTTGATTCTCCTCCCCATCCACCCTGAAGCAGGGGGAAGAAAGAGAGGGGAGTGAGTGAGAGAGCGACTGCGTGATTTACGGCTTAAACAACGACAGTTCTGCAGTGTGGTTCTGCTTTCCCATATCTCATCACTGACCAGGAATAAGAGAGGGTCATGCTGGCAGATATGCTTATTTAAATTAATAATTTATTACTTCATTTCTGTTGGTCTAGAACAGTTTTCCCACTGCTGCTGTGGTCTAATTTAGGAGTAAGATGTAAGGCAATGGTGAAAGAAACAAGCAAAGCAAACCAAAATACTCTTGAAGAAAAACCCCTTTATGTTGGCTTGGATCTATATTGTGTGAAGGATAATTTAAATTATACATAGTATTTGCTTGCTACTGAACTAGAAAATTTAGAAGTCTTGTGATTGCCTAGGGGGAGAATGTAAATCAGTGATGTAGAATAATCATAGCTCTTGTTTTTATGAGCAAAAATAGTGTGAAAAGAGAAATGAAGAGAGACTTGACTCTTCTGTCCCCACCCCCTTCAAATATTTCAGTTTTCTTTCTATCCAGAACGAATCTGATGGCCTGTTGATGATGTGTCTTCTGTGGTGTTGTCTCTGGTTTATTAAAGCACTGTTGTTTTTTTCTTGTAGGTTAACAGAACCTTCTGGATATTTAACAGATGGACCAATAAATTACAAATATAAAACTAAATGTACATGGTTAATTGAAGGATAGTAAGTATTTGTTTTCGTAGCTTATATTTTCTGACAGTTTGATACTGTGTATTCCAGAGATCTAAAGAACTCCTGAAGTAGAAACTTCATCTGGATACAATATAAACAGGGTTTTTTTTGGGGTTTTTTTGCTTGTTTTTGTTTAAATGCTATAAAGTCAAAAAAGACAAAAAAATGAAGTAGGGTTTTCAGGATTGCTCAGTTGGCCAAATTCCATTTCCATTCAAACTGCTGGCAAAAGTTAGGCTGACATTGGCATTTGGCCAGTGCTGCAAGCTCTCAAAACCCTATGATAAATTTGTTGCCTCTTTGAGTACCTTCACGTCAATTCCAAATGCAGTTACAGAATCCTATTATTTAACTCATTATCTTACCTATTTGTCTTATTTAACTTGTATCAGTGATAAATCAGGAATGGCTTCAAGTACAGAATGCTTCCTGGCTAAAGGGTAATTTTTCAATTCCATGTTGCTCAAAAGTTAGTGCTTTTATAACGTATTTTCTTTTTCATTCTAGTTTTCCTCCTGTACTTAATTTTAAACTCATATTGTGCCCTCATTTTATACAGTTTAGATGTTTCATGTCTGTTGCCGATTTTTCAGCTTATACAACACAAACACACAGGCATGCACAAAGGAATAATGAGACACATGCACTGGTGTGGCTAAACGGTTAAAGGCACAACTTTGTTCAAGTTTAGTGGAACCTTTTTTCCCCCCTAAACCATGGTGTGAGGATTTCACTAAAGAATTCAGCAAGGTCTGAATTCTACATGTTCTAGAAGAAAATAGCTGCCTTCTGCATTTACATATTGTCATAATCTCGACTACCTTGGATGTCTACTCTGTCTCTGCAGTTCAGTAATGACCTATCTGATATAATTTTGTCCTGCTTATATGCAGGTAGTAATTTAAGCACAACAGTAATGTTGTTACGGGTAGTTTACAAAATCATTTAAGTAGAAACTTCAGTATGTAGGTGACCAGGCTATGGCTGAATATCTTTCTGACACAGCCAGACTTCTCTTTTTACCTGGCTCAGGAGTATTTACTCTGCACTTCACTATGCTGAAGTGAAAACATGCCTCAGGACTGTATGCAAGCTCTGCTTTGAAGTTGTTCTTCATTCTGTTCCTCCACTTTGCAGGAGGTAGAGTGGGTGCTGATGGGAGCAATGTGCTGCACAGTATGCGGAAGGGTAATGCAAGCCATTAACATAGTGCATAATGTCAGCACACAAGGAAGCCACATATATATGATTTCTTTTAAAATGGAGCAAGGGCGCTCCCCAAATGATCTCCCTCACACACTAAAAAGTGTTTTACAAACTGTATTTGCGTCTGTCAGTAGGGGGTAAAAAAATAACTAAAATGAAGTAAAAGGCAATAGTTTTGTTGGATGGAATGTATTTATGTTGTCGTATGAGAAAATTCCTCTTTCAGAATTCTTACAGTCCCCATCTGGATCTCTACCAAAACCTGGTGAAATATGATTCCCAGGTGTCAGGGGGTCAAGAGAGCAGTGAGAAAAAATATATCTTGCTCTGCTATTGCTTGCTATTTTAAATGTGTGTTGAGCTTTCTCTTCAATAACTAATATAATATTGCAGTGAGGATGTGTAAGTGTTTAAGTATCATAGTCCTGACATTTTAAAGTAAAGCTAGTATATTAAAATGGGATATTGCAATTGTTCTGAATACTGACAAAATCTGATAAACTTTAGTATCTTAAATTTAGGGCTTATTAGACTTGGGACTGAAGTTATTATTTATATTAATTATTTTTGTTAAGTCTTTTAAGATAAAGTGAAAATCTTGCTCTCTTTGAAATGTTTAGTTCTCAAAATGGTTTAATAGAGTTATGCTGCATGATTGATTTTGCTGTAAGTTTTTTATCCTGTGTGTTCAAGACTTTTTTACATCAATGCTGTGTGGTTTTTTTCCCTTCCTTTTTCAGCCCAAATGCAATATTAAGATTAAGATTTAATCACTTTGCCACAGAATGTAGTTGGGACCATATGTATGTATATGATGGAGATTCAATATATGCACCTTTAATAGCTGTATTTAGGTGAGTGTGTTTATTTGTCTTTTATTCCAAATTTAGTTTGCAGAGAAAAAAAAACCTATCGTTAGAAGCTTTAATTTGTTAAATAGCTTGCTTTTGTTTGTTAATGTTGTGGAAGCATTTATGTAAAGGCATATTATAATAAATTGCAAAGCACTACTCTTTTTGGTTAGGTCGTCCTAGCATAAATCCATTATTTGGCTTGTACTTAATGCTGACGTTGCATGGAGTGTTAATGGTTTTGGACAGGCCATCAGAAATAACTGGACTATGGCATGTGACAGGGGGTTGGAAATGATCTTAAGGTCCTTTCCAACCCTAACCATTCTATGATTTTGTTATGTGGAAATAGAACTTGTGCTGAAAGACAGTGAGTGTTAAGCATCTATCTGAAGGATATACATAAGTATTTCCAAAACTAAAATAAGTAGTTAAAATCAAATTGACAGTGCCTGCATCCTCAGATGTGATATCTTGCATTACTGTGTGAAGAAGGAGTTTGTTTTGTTTTCCTGGAAACGCTGCCTTACCTTGCAGAGGCATGGACACATTTTACAGTTTATACACATTTTGTACTATTAGTTTGTTAAAAATAAGTTTGTCAATATGGCATGGGGGCAGGGGCATGGCAGGGGGGCTGGAACTAGATGATCTTAAGGTCCTTTCCCACCCTAACGATTTTATGATTCTGTGGATATAATAGTAGAATAGGTGACTCCTCTTCCTCCTCCTACCACCCCAAAGCTAATTAAAAACATGGTTCTCATTTTCTTTTCCAGTGGTCTAATAGTTCCTGAAGTGCGTGGAAATGAAACTGTTCCTGAAGTAGTTACTACATCTGGCTATGCATTGCTACACTTCTTCAGTGATGCTGCTTATAACTTAACTGGATTTAACATTTTTTACTCGTAAGTGTTTTTTAATAAGTCATTGCTTTAGTATTTAGCCTGTCATTTCTTTCAGGAGAATGCTATGATCAGGGACTGGAATATCTCCCATATGAAGATAGGCTGTGAAAGTTGGGGCTGTTCAGCCTGGAGAAGAGAAAGCTGCATGGAGACCTCATAGCAGCCTTCCAGTATCTGAAGGGGGCCTATAAGGATGCTGGGAAGGGACTCTGCGTTAGGGACTGTAGTGGTAGGACAAGGGGTAATGAATTAAAACTTAAACGGGAAATTTAGATTGGATATGAGGAAGAAATTCTTTACTGTAAGGGTGGTGAGGCACTGGAATGAGTTGCCCTAGGAAGATGTGAATGCTCCATCGCTGGTGGTGTTCAAGGCGAGGTTGGACAGAGCCTTGGGTGGCATGGTTTAGTGGGAGGTGTCCCTGCCCATGGCAGGGGGGTTGGAATTGGATGCTCTTAGGGTCCTTTCCAACCCTAACTATTCTATGATTCTATGAGAATGACCAACCCAGGGGAAGTGTTTATTGATACATTAATTGTGTAAGCACTACTTGCTGGCTTTAGAAATACAGAGTTAGGGTTGCAATAAGTTGTAATTACAGTACCAGTTGTAAAGAAAAGAAAATGAGATAAAATATATTGTTCTGAGTGAAGCCACATGGCCATTCCAAAACTATGTTTTTTCTATGCCATATGGAACTAGAATGTATCCCTTCCAGTATTTACCCAACACATGTAGTTGTCATATGGAATAGAAAGGAGATTATATGTGCTGTCATGTCGATTTGCTTCTCTTGAACTAGAATCATCTGTTCCTTGATTTTGATTGCTGAACATACTTCTGTGGCTTTTGAAACCTTCACTGAGGTCCTACTTTTATTTTTGTGCCAGCCACAAGGGTTTTATTCTGTTTCTTCTCTAATTCTTGGGTACTTTCCCCTCTTATTGTTCATCTTAGTCTGCATTCTGCCTTCATGGTTCTTATCTGCACTGCCTTCTAGTTACTGTAATGGTGAAGTCATGAAGTCATGCTTGTTTTCTTCCTGTCTGCTTTACTGTGTCAGCATCTCTAAAGATGCCTCCAGTGGACCTGAGCCTTTTCCTTCTTATATGCACCAGCTGTTGATTGCAATTTCTATCTCATTTGGGACATGCTTGTGATGAATAATGCAATGTCTCTTTGTACTGGATGCTTTAGTTCAAGAAGGGATTACTGGGTCCTGTTGGACCTGTTTCCTTGATGGTATTTTTTCCTATGGTTGAAGATAACTCTTGTTCCCTTTTTTCAACTCCTTCTCATTCTGAAATGCCAGTTTTTGGGATGTGGGCACCAGCACTGCACTTCAAATGTGGAAATACATGTAATATTTTTGTCATATTCTTTATTAGTTTGAAATTCCTATTTGTGCTTTTGACCGTAGCTTTACTCTTGGCAGAAGTCTTTGTTAAATTGTCTATGGAGAGATTGTTTCTGTAATTTGCAGTGGTTTGCCTCCCTTCTACCAGTTAATAAATAGCTCTCAGAGTTTGGGAAACCTCACTTATATGTGTTGCATTGGAAATAGCAGTCTAGAAGACTGGGTATTTTTGTCAATTGACGTCAGTGAAATGCAGTCACCTGGCAGACTTCTCTACTGTAATTAGATACATTTTTCAGTGATCCCTGAAGCTTTTATTGCACTACTTTGTGTTTGTCTTGGGAGCAAATGGCAATATGACATGGCATTCTTAAGAAATGAGTAGATGTGCTCTGCATTCTTTCATGACTTGGTAAAGTGGTGAGTGCTACATATTATTACCTAATTTTTTTTTGAAGGTTTAAACTAAATAAAAAACCTGCCAGTTTTTAATTCCATGAAACACATAAGTCAGGAAATTTTATGTACTCAGTTCCTCTGTTTTTTCTATTGCAATGGATACTTTTAAAATATATATATATTTTTTTTTTTAATGAGCCATCAGTAACTCTTTATAATAAAGCTTTATGGTACATAAACATAGAAGTACCTGCAATTGCGTTTTATGGCTGCATTAACTTTTTTCTGTCACCGATCTGTTGCACTGTGCTTCCGTTTCCCTCTTTCTTCCTTGGTTTGGTAACCACAAAGCAGTTTCTGACTTTATCTTGGTGGGCCGCTTATATCCCTTCATTTTGGGAAGACACAAGCACAGCATCTGTGTCTGAAACGCCATGCCAGTTGTGAGCAATAGTTGCTTCAGAATTCCTTGGGTAGATTTTGTGTTCCTTGAAGTCAGGCAACCTGCTTTTAACTCTGCTTTTATCCAGTTTGTCTTTGTGTTTGAATCCTTATTGAGCCTCTTAGAGTGGAAATGTGTCTACTTTTAAATTGGTGTATCTCTTACTGGAAAGACTTAACTGTTCACTTTCCTGCAGAACTCTCTCCCTATGGAGTCAGGAGGAGAGGTTCCTCAGAGCTGTGGTACATGGAAGTTAGTGTCATCAATGGTTTTAATGCAATGTGTGTTAATAGGCAAAGCCCCAGAATGTTTGCAGTTCAGGTATGAAATGTTTTTGTTTGGTACTGTAGCAGAATCTGTCCTCTGAGGTGTGAGTCTTCAGCAAATGAAAGCATGTGTCCTAACTATACTACCACAACTACATTTGGCTGAAGTCCAGCCTTGAACAATTCCTCACTATTTTAGTTTCTTTCTTCAGTAAGATTAAGGAATGCTATGAACAGGATCCAACTCTTGTGTCTACAGGGAGGAGTCTGTGTTACCAGCAGGCATTTGTACTAACAGTTTATTCTGAGTTTCAGCCCAGCCCTTTGTGAGTCATCAGAAAGGTTTCAGATCTCTTTTGGACTCAATCAGGCACATACTGCCCGAGATTCTGTTCATGGAAACTCTTGGATCCACATACTTCAATGTCTTTCATCCCTCCTCATCTCCAAGGAATTGCCTGCATTTCTGGAACCAGTTTCCATAGCTTTGCAATCCAGTTGCCTGTGATCTCAGTGTTTTGTAGGGTGTATCACAGAAATGCTAACTCCAATACCAGTCACAGATTTCTTTGAGCCTAATCTTTCCTCTTTCTGCATCTCTAACCACAGAGTTAGGGGGGCAAGGTTAAGGTAGCTCTGTTAGTAAAGATTCAAAGCATGAAGTACTTGTAAGTGGTTTCAGGGTATTGGCCATCTTGTCATCTTCCTTACATTGTTTTTCAGATTTTATTCCTCTCAGATGCTGGATGTACTGTTTTATAGCATGGACCAAAGCCACCCATGAAAACCCTTTAACTGTATGCCTGTGTTGTGGAGAGCTTTTCAGGGTTACTGCTCACAGTCACTTCTAGTGTGGACGTTCTTAGAAATAATAAGCATTTAAAGGGACTGACTAGAAAGCTGATACTGGAACACAGGAAAAAATAGGTGGTGGTCCATCCTTCTGCTTAACGTCAATACTTCTTGTTAAAGTACAAAGTGTTTGTGATCTTGACTGCATCCCAGACTGTGTGTAAGCCTGGATAAATACCTTTTCAGCTCATGTGCCTGTCAAATCACCATTAAACTTGTATTTTATCAGTACACAGAAATTTTTCAGGGAGAAAATACTTTGTCTAACAAGTACTGCTAGAATACTGTCAGGTCAAACCACTGTAATGAACTCTTGGCTTTTCATTTTCCTTATTTTATGTGTTGTTTGTTTTCAGAATTAATTCATGTCCTAATAACTGCTCAGAGCATGGAAAGTGCACAACCAGTGTATCTGTACCAAGCCGGGTATACTGTGAGTGTGACAAGTATTGGAAAGGAGAAGCCTGTGATATTCCATATTGTAAAGCCAACTGTGGCAGTCCAGATCATGGCTACTGTGATTTGACAGGCGAGAAGCTGTGTGTTTGCAATGATAGCTGGCAAGGTAAGGTTTTGTTATTTGGAATCAAGTTAATATTTAAAAAAGGACTGCTTTTAATGCATCCTATCTAGAATGCGTATTAGCATCTTTAAAGAATAAACATAGAGGAACAAAATAATGTCTGGAGGAAATTTTCACATGGACCAAGGTGTGTGTACTTCAATGCCACAAAAGGCTCGCAGCTTTGATGTTTTCTGTCTGAAGATAATGTGGAAGTATCTGACCTAAACTTCCTTGTGGTGGGCATTCTTCTTTTTGCCTCATTAAATTGAAAAATTAATAGCAGTAATAACTCAAGAGTTGTGGCACTTCTGAACGCCAAGTTCCTCCATAGCCTAATTTCCTATTCTATTAATTTCTTTAATGCTTAGATAGATTTGATTTTCTCCACCCCCTCCCCCCCAATGTTGCATCATCACATCATATTTTTAGTGCTTCCTGACGTAAGTATTCACTGTCTGGCTTTTCATTGTGCATTATTATAAAGCCTGTCAATGAAAAATGAAGATAAGCTGTTTTGTTGAGATGGTCCAAGAAAGTCTGTGTGGACACATACCGTGGAGTAATGGGTGTACTGTAAGCATGTGCTGTACTTTTACTCACAGGACCATAAATAATTGTTTCTTATTAAAGATCAATTATTTAAGATCCTAAATGTGTATATATATACACATTTTCTATAACTATATAACTTTCTATAACTATGCTACATGCTTGTCAATTTTTTTCTTTTTATCTTTTACCAATCCTATTGGAAGTCTCAATTGGATTAGCTTGCTCTGCATTGAAATTGCCATTATCTTAAAATAAATATTCAGATGCCTCCAGATTACTTAGTTGATGCGCCCTCTTCACATTACTTCCTGCCTCTACTTTTGTTTAATTGCTGTTTCTTTTTACATGTCAAAGGAAATGATTTTTTTACTCCTATTAGCTGTTACACCTATTAGACCAAAGGCACCATGAGATTTAATACTTTCCTCTTCTTCATTAATGAAGTTATTCATTAAAAGGCAGTCAGTGCACCCACAGAAAGGAAGTGGGTTAGCAATATGGTCATTGAATGGAAACAGTGCAGACTTGTTACTGAGTCCTTTAGACCCTTCCACGGTTGTAGTGCGCAAAAAGCGATCATGAAAGCTTAATCAATGTAACGAAGCTGTGAATAGGACTTGCAGCAAGAATATCACCCTTTTATTTGTGCATTGGGTCCTTGCAATTTCAGATCCCTGTGTATAAAATCACAAATCTTTGGAATTGCTGTTTAGGCTGAACCTTCATTTAACATTTGAAGTTTTGAGCATGGAATTAAATTTAAAGTCTTAACTTTCACTGTTAGTGCCTTCCTTTCATCCAGCATTTTTGTGCATAATAGCTTCCTGTTCTTTCCTGCAGTGAGTAGGATTAGATGCTTTGGTTTTGCTTGGATTTTTCACTGAACCTACATAGATTTTGATTAATTTTTTTTTCTTTAACTTTGTGATAGCTGGGTTGGCTTGGATACATAAATATTTTTTCTTATTAAATACAAAGCAGTACTAAACTTTCCTGAAGCTCTCTGGGAGATTGCTTGCTTCTCTATTCTAGTCATCTGTTTATCTATTTGCATCTAAATACTCTAAAGTTTCTAAACTGACAGTATCTTCTATGTAGGTTATTTGCAATGCTGGAGCCAGAAATGGTTTTACTTATCTTATTACTCTTGATGTCTGCCAGGTTTTTCATGTGTTTGGGAATTCAAGCCAAGTGGCTAAAGTAGGGTCTTGATTTCTCTGTTTTTGAAGAGAACTCTAGGTTTTGGGTTTTTCTGAGTATATTTATTCCCTGTATTAAACAAAAATAAAATCGTTGGACTGCATTGAGATGTACAGTAAATAAAATCCATGGTTCGGTACATAAAAGTATTTCATTTTCCAACACGTGGAGTTTCTTCCTTTACAATGGTGACATCTTGTGGCTATGGGGGAAGGAGCCTCTCTGAAAAAAAGGTTTCCCTTTTAAAAGTGTTCTGAGAAAAGAACGCTGTTTTTTGGGAAAGGATAATTGTTTTGAGTAAAAATTAGAGTCCTCTCATTGTTAGATACATTGTGGAAGAAAGATCTTGTAGATATTTGCAGTTAACTTTCAGTTGTACAAATACACACTAAAGCAGTAACAAAACCTTCTAGACATGGAAATAATGTAATAAGAAATTTGTTTTTGACAAAAGGTACATTTAAAAAAAAGTGCACTTATATGTACTTTTTGTTAAAAGAAAGTATTTTTAATAATGCTAATAATGGTCAATAATGTTATACATTTCTGAAATGTGTTTGGACTCAGAAGTACATACAGGAAAAAAACAGATGAATTTAAAATATTCAGGCAACACAATGAAGGCTGAAGTGTATCTTGAGGAGGGATTCCCTTGGAGTACTCTGTCGTATTTCACCATCCTATTTCTTTCTAATCTCTCTGGATAGTCTGAAGCAGAATGTGTTGATGCTCCTGGTACAGGCTGTGGATGTAACTCAGGAAAAAAAGCCAAAGCAAGTTACCTATTTGTTCTCTTTTTCTTCGCTAGGCACCGATAACAAAGAAATGTGGATTTGGCTGAGCCAAAAGTGGTGGCTCTTGCACTATTTGACCTGTTTAAGAAGTTGAAAAAGATAATTTATAGGAAGATGTTACCTTTTGCTGAGCATGTGTTTATAGCCAGCAAATTCTGTCCCTGCCATAACTAGATGATGTTTACGATTCATTCCAACTCAAACCATTCTATGATTCTGTCAAATTCTCTTCAATATCATGATCACTGTGTCTTGGATTGTCTCAGGCTGCAAATGAGCAGAGGAGCTTTCCAAACCATTGATTTCTGTAATGGCTTAAAAATTCAGGATGACTGTGAGGGTTGTAAATAGTTCCACATTTTTAACAGGGTTAAGTGGACATGATGAAAATATTGCTAAATACTTATGAATATGTTGTATGCTTTTTAAAAGTAATACCACAGGTCATCTAGATATAGATGTTCTTTGATTTCTTTTTATGGAGCTTGATTCAATACACTGCCCAGGAAATAACTATCCTGCCACGTGTTGAATAGGTTAAAACTTTTGCAAAGGGTGCCTTCAAAGTAAATCTGGTCCTCCACGTGTGCCGTTTTTTGGATGGCATCGTGAGGTGGTTTGAAAACACAGGAACTGCGTTCCTTTTAGATGAAACTACAGCAGATGAGCTCCAGGGCTGCACATAATGCACACCCACCACAAAGAGGCATTCAGTCGTAGGAATTGGATCTAGCTCAAAGTTATAACCTCAATAAAAATTCTGGAATGGATATAGTTAGTTGTTTCTCCCTGCAGATCTGCTCCTAGCAGATAAGAGATGGAGCAGAAGACCAGATTCTGAAATTGAATTAATTAACTTTGAAATAAGTCTGTTAGAAATTGAGGCAGCTTGAATTTTATAGCATCTCTCTAAGGAAAAAATGAGCCTTTATGTAAGGAGAAAAGTAAACAATGGAAGTATAAAAGGGATGTTATGACTACTGCTATGTTTTGCCTGGCTCATTGTGATGGTGTTTTTTCTAACTGCATCTGGAGTATGGCCGGTACTGCTATGTCAGTGTGTGTCTATACTTGACTTAGGTTATCCTGAAAAGACAAACCTTTTTCCTCAATGCTTGGATTTAGCAAAGCTGTGCTTGCGTGATGGTGGTGGTTTATTGAAACCAGTGGAGGAGGATTGATACATGAGTGCAGGCAGCAGCAGTTGAAATGGAGAACTGGAAAGAACTTGTGCCAAATGCTGCGATGTCTGAAATCTGGGATTTGGGGCTGTTGCACCTGGATGTTCTTGAGCACAAAGCACGCAAATACATATTTTTGGAGAAGAGGATGTATGATATAACACTTATTTGGGCAAACCTAGTTTTGGAAGGAAAAAAAAAAATAGAAGCAGGTGTCTTAGCTCTTCTGCCCTGTGATAACGCTCTCTTTGTCTAGATCTTACTTTTCAGGTTTTCTCCTGGCCGACTATCAATTCAGTCAGAAGAAACTGCAGTTTTACAGTCTGGGAGATGTCTTGTGCATTATATGTCAATTAATATGATATGCGTATGTAAAAACAAGCCCAAGGAATCCTTTCCTTCCCCAGTTTTAAGTTAAAATCCATTTTATGCACTCTGTATTTGTAAATATCATTATGTGTATCATAGAAATGAGAGTTGTCGAAGAAAATTTTGCATTTACAGAAGGAATCCTAGGAAGGAATTGGCTTCACATGAATGGTTGTTTCATATATACTGAAAACTTATTCATCAGTTTTATGTTCAGATTGAGTGTAATAATTTGTCAAGTATCCTTGGAGGACTTTGTGCAATTTACAAACAAAATGTAGCATAATTAGAAATCTAATGTCTAAAATTCTGAGAAAATTAAATATCCTTATTGCAAAAGAAAGAACATCACAGTTGAATGAAGAGCCAACTTCAATTTTAAATACCTTGTAGTCTCATCTGATGATTAGTGAAAGCAAGCGTAATAGAATTCATTGGATTCATTTCAATAAATGGTTGGCTGTATTGAAGTGATTCATAATGGTCTGGATGTGCAATTAGGCTGAGATTTAGGGAATCCACTGCAATTTGTAAGTTTTAATGAAAACCTTAGTAATTTAAAATAAATAGTTATTTAAAATGGATGCATGTAAATGTAGCAATTTAGAACGTGCAAGCACTTGATTAAACTAATGAACAAATGCAATACTGGACCACTTCCCGTATGAAGATAGGCTGAGAAAGTTGCGGCTGTTCAGCCTGGAGAAGAGAAAGCTGCATGGAGACCTCGTAGCAGCCTTCCAGTATCTGAAGGGGAGCTATAAGGATGCTGGGAAGGGACTCTTCGTTAGGGACTGTAGTGAGAGGACAAGGGGTAATGGGTTCAAACTTAAAACAGGGGAAGTTTAGATTGGATAAGAGGAAGAAATTCTTTACTGTAAGGGTGGTGAGGCACTGGAATGGGTTGCCCAGGGAAGTTGTGAATGCTCCATCCCTGGCTGGAGGTGTTCAAGGCGAGGTTGGACAGAGCCTTGGGTGGCATGGTTTAGTGGGAGGTGTCCCTGTCCCTGGCAGGGGGATTGGAACTGGATGATCTTAAGGTCCTTTCCAACCCTAACTATTCTATGATTCTATGTCCTGAATGTAGGAAGCGGATAGATAGTACTGATCTGCCTAACAAGCAAAGATGCCAAGTTTAGTTTATTGCATGTAGCACCTTTATTTCAGAATAGGAAGAAAGTGGTGCAGGCAGCTCAAAACTTCATGGCTTGCTTTCAGCAGTGTGTGAAGTTCTAGGCCATAACTTGAGGAAAGAAGCAGTGAAACACATGTTGTGATTGAATATTGAAACAGTTGAAATGTGGATTTGTCAATGTGGTTCATGCTAAAATATTTTGTAGGAGAAACTACAAGAAAATGCAATATATTTATCTGAAACCAGCATTTGATAATAGGAAATCATTGAAACTGAAGAAGTTAGGGAATACAGAAGGGACCAGTAAAAGGGGCATAGCTTCTTAATTGTGAAATGTGAGCGGGTGTGCTGCACATCTTACTTGGAATGGAAAAATACTAGTGCTACTTAAAGACTGAATTTGGGACTGATCTTCTTCCATAATTTCTATAATCTGCTCATAAAACTGCTAATGAAATCTGGTAATACGAAGATGGGAGTTACTTTGAATACAAAGGAGGAGCAGAGTATCCTTCAAAACATAGTTAGAGTAATGTGTGGGATGTAATTACTTTATTGTAAACTGTAAATTCATACATTTAGGGACCAAGAGCATCAAGAATTTTGGTTTGAAGTGTTAGAAGGTGACTAGGAAAGCTTCCAGTACAGACTGCAATGGCATCAGGCCTTATTCTTCTTCACCAATGTAGTTGATACTGAGTTTGAGACCTGAAGACAAACAGTTAAAGGGCAGTGTTGAATACAGGCAGAAATGGCAGACAATGCAGCCCTTTTGGCTTGCCTACTCAGACGGACCCTGTGGATACTCTTCCTGGCTGAGGAAGGAAAGGGGACTGAATAATAGCAACCAGATGGCATTTCAAGAACCACATCAGCTTGTGAGCATTAGGATTTCTGCTTCATTCATAGAGTAAGCTGAGTCCTGGCACAGCTTTCTGCCATGCTGGAGACCTATCCAGGATTTCTCTGCCTACCATTAAGTCTGTTTGGAGCAAGACTACTTGTAGGAGGTGGGAAATAATTACATCCTGTATGGATGTTGTGGAGTTGTGCAGTGGCAGTGTAGGGATGCATGAATACCCCTACTACTAGAGCTATTCTTGAACAGCATTTATCTTTTCATTTACGTAGCAGCCATTTATTTTTATGTAGTTAATATCTCACCAGTTTCTTGTAAGATAAAGTAATACACTGCTTGGTAAAACTTCCAATGGAATTTTTATTGCAAATATATTCAGATACATTCTCTTAGAAATATTTTTCATAATCTCAAATTCAGTGTTATATGAAGACTTTATTGGGTATTTGAAAGCAGTAATATTGAGTTTGAATTTGTGGTGGTTGAAAATTATGTTAAAGCAATAATTCTCAACTGAAATGATCAGATATCAAAGAATAGATAACAATAAATGCTTTATTTAAATGCTTTGATTAGACTGTATGGGAAAGAGGACTGTGGCATTTACATTCAACACATCAATACGTCAGGCTTTTTCCTGTGATCCCAAAGGAAAAGATTAGGGTCAAAGAGAGTAGATGGTATTTTCTCATTAGGTGGAAATTGATCTTACGATTTGAACTACTGGAAGAGATTGTTACTTTGGCAGTTCATGAAACTCCTCAATAAATAGAAATTAGATTCTTTCTCTTGTGTTGTGTGGGTAATCGCTTTTTTAAAACCTATAGAATTTTCTCCTACCTTTGAGGATAATGTAATTGACTTCCAATTCCGATTTATAAAGTTGTTTGCTGTTTTTAAAGCTTCCCTGTCCCCCACCCTGGTGGATTGAGTGACACATTAGGAAGATAAGAAAGAAATCCAATTTTAAGTAAGTGGAGAAAAATCGTATTTGCATAGAAAATAATAAAGCATATTTTTCACTATCTTTGTTCTGCAGCTGTAGAGCTCTTCGTTGCACAGAAGGCACGTATTTAGTGAATGTGATGTTCCTAAAGAGAAAATGTATTTGTGCTGAAATAATAGTGATATTTCATGGTGTATGTATTTAAGTAGGAAAAATCCGTAAATGGTATTTTAAGTTCTACGTTTGCCTTGCATTTCTAAGGCAATAGCCATACAAAAGTGGTGTTTAAATAGTGTTTCAGTAGTAGTCAGTATTCTATTGCTTTTTTTCAACTATATATTCCATTTTTGTACTGATTAATACGTACTGTGATAACTCCATGAATGCTTTACTCTTTAAACCATGACACACTGAAGAGGCAGTGCTGGCCACACGGTCTTGGCACATTTAGGCATACATGGGCGAGGTGAAAGGTAAGGGAACACAGATGGGGGAACACATCCAGATTGAAAGCTATCCTGGCTAAAAATAAAAGCAAGGTTCAACTTGGATGTATTCCCTTATCTGGTTCATGGTGAAGCCGTGTGAAAACTGGTGCCAGTAGTGATGATAGCTGAAAAGAGCAAGCAGCAAGGGGAAGCCGGGGTGCCTCTTCTGTGGCAATGTCCGCTGGTGTTACTTTAGTGCACGTGTGCATCATGCACAGGGTATTGATGTGTTCTTTGAAAAAGCCTGATGCTTTCAAGCTCCTGAGTTCAGGTGAATCTCCTTAAAATGCATCCTTCTTCCATGCCAGAACAAGACCTGGGTACATGGTGCATGTCCTCTCCATTTTACCTTTCCTGTTCAGCGTGGACCAGCAATGAAGTACTGAGGCTGTAAGAGTTACCTGCAACACTCTTTCAATCACTGATTTATCAGCATTGTTAAGATTTTGCACTGTTAACTTTGTATACAAAGTTTTTGATTGTCCTCACCCTAAAACATTCACTGTCATCTGAATGTATTTTGTATTTGCTATCTGATTTCTTCCGGCTCCCTGTCTCCAGACGCGAAAAATCTCAGGAATCAATTGGCATGCGAGGTTATTTGTGTGTCTTACTCACTATTTGCCACTAGGGGACACTGCTGACCACTACATGTCTGTGCAAGAAGGGTCGCTGTAGAAATGTCTTCAATGTGTTTTCATTTTCTGACTCGAGGCACCGTTTTCGAAATTCTAATCCCTTTCCTGATCAAAGAGTACTTAATCAATTGCTTGTTTTTAAGCACTTCTGGATTCAAATTGTTTCCTCTAGTGATTCACCGAATCAGAATCTTGCTGACGTTACAATTCTATTATGGTATCTATTATTAATGCTTAAGAATAATATACTGAATTGTTCATACTCTCCTTAGACCTCATTCAAAGACTATTAATCTTTTCTGGATAGAAGGTATAATGAACAATGGGAATTGAGTGTCTCCATTATTTAAAGAATGGAAGGTAATTTGGATACAAGTGGACATCATTCTTCCGTAGAGTACTAGGAAAAGTTGACAACTGGTTAGGCACGGACTGGAGTCGTGGTTGTTGTGTGTAAGAAGTAATAAGTTGCCCCAGAATGGTAATACACACTGGAAAAATGTAAATGCCCCTTTTTCCACCTCCCCCTCTGCCCTCCCCGGTCCCCCACCCCCCAGATAATATGCTTTAAAGTTATGAACTTGATGTAAATTAGTGTAGTTACTAAACTTTAGCAGCAGCTCTCTTCTAAATGTGTGTCTGGTCTGGCCTTGACTCCGTGTCAACCTTTGCATCCAGGACATCCTTTCTTAGGAGAGCATCCTTGCCGAGGAGATCTGATACTTTTTGCAGAAGTTACCTCCTCTTGTTTGTTTAGAACATGGCTTCTTTAAGCTGCCTTTGATAAATCTCAGCTGTTATGTTTAGAGAGTCTGTAGATTCTTCATATCTATCCAGTATCACTTATTTTATAGACATTTATCATTCATTTCCAGATGTTCTTTACTTTTGCAAATGAAAGAGTCTTAGCCGACTCGGTAGTTCCAATTACAGAAGCTATTCAATTCCTTTGAACATCCTTATTACTTTCTTGTAAACAGTCTTCAGTTCTGTCTTCTTTTTGATTAGGGCATGCAATTTTATAAGTATATGCAAACCACTGATTTATACAGGGAGGTAACAGTGTTCCCTATTCCTAATGTGGTTTGGGTTTTCGACCATTGCTGAATGCTGATGTGATATTTTCATGAGTTTTCCCAAAATGAGACTTTGCTACTGTCTAGTGATGGTTAGTTTAATGACTCTCTTCACTCAATACAAACATAGCTTGCTTTTATCTGTTTCATGTGTAATTTTGTTGCTCAGTCACATGGTGAGGCAAGAACTTGTTCTGTGGCTCTTCAAGGGCTGATCTTATTCTTTCTGCTCTCCAGTAATTGCCTTTATCAGCAAGCTTTCTTCACTGCTCATCCTCTTTCAGGATCATTAGTGTTCATGTTGAATACCTTGGGGAGTAGAAATCCTTGTGCTACTCCACAGGTGGCCTCCCTCCCTTTAAGAAGTGCCCATTTACTCTGTCTGCTATTCATACCTATATTTTCTACTCAGTTATTTAGCCATGAAAAGGCCTTCATTATTTTTCTACGAAAGTTGGGTTTCCTTAAAAACTCTTTAGTAAGGGAATTCAGTTAAAATCCAGTGAAAAATCCATGTTGGTGAATCAGTTGGATCAACCCAACTTGATTTATTTGAAGAACTCTAAGTAGGTTTGGAGGACAGGGTGGTGTGTTTAATTTTTACTTTTATTTTTTAAGCATGTTATCGCTGAGTTTCCAAAAAAGATTATGCCCACCCCACACTGACTTCAACAGCTTAGGTATTTAGTGATGTCCTGCAGGTTGAGGGATGTTAGGCAGGCTGAGAGGGACATACCATTATCATAGAATCATAGAATAGTTAGGGCTGGAAAGGACCTTAAGATCATCTAGTTCCAACCTCCCTGCCATGGGCAGGGAAACCTCCCACTAAACCATGTCACCCAAGGCTCTGTCCAACCTCGCCTTGAACACTGACAGCAATGGAGCATTCACAACTTCTTTGGGCAACCCATTCCGGTGCCTCACCACCCTTACAGGAAAGAATTTCTTCCTCATATCCAGTCTAAACTTCCTCCGTTTAAGTTTGGACCCATTACCCCTTGTCCTATCACTATAGTCCCTAATGAAGAGTCCATCCCTAGCATCCCTATAGGCCCCCTTCAGATACTGGAAGGCTGCTATGAGGTCTCCATGCAGCCTTCTCTCCTCCAGGCTGAACAGCCCCAACTTTCTCAGCCTATCTTCGTATGGGAGGTGCTCCAGTCCCCTGATCATCCTCGTGGCCCTCCTCTGGACTTGTTCCAACAGTTCCATGTCCTTTTTATGTTGAGGACACCAGAACTGCACACAATACTCCAAGTGAGGTCTCAGGAGAGCAGAGTAGAGGGGCAGGATCACCTCCCTCGACCTGCTGGTCATGCTCCTTTTGATGCAGCCCAGGATATGGTTGGCTTTCTGGGCTGCAAGCGCACACTGCTGGCTCATGTTCATTTCCTTATCGACCAACGCCCCCAAGAGCTTCTTGGCAGGGCTGCTCTGAATCTCTTCCCTGCCCAACCTGTAGCTGTTTTAGTATCAGCATCAACTTACAGAAATAATTTAGCTGTTGTACAACATCTGTATGCAATCACTGATGACAAGAATATCAGTTCCATGATTGATAGTGTTTAAAGTGGAACACATTGTTGTCCTAAAAATTCAGTGTTCCCTGTCTAGAAATAAAGCCAGTTAATAAAGATACACAGATACTGACAAGAGGCAAATAGTGCATAGGCTGTCTTTTTGTGTTTGTTTGTTTAAGCAATGTTCTGAGTATATTCAGCTTATACATAACAAGATTTTCAAGTTCTTCCAACATTTAGAGCATAAACTAATGATGAAGAGATCATGTTTTAGTTATTACAAAGCAAATGAACCGTAAATATTTCTGCTTTTCATGATTTTAATGGTTCTATAACTTAAAAATAGTGCATTTTGCTGACTTTTTCTTGTAGTAGAAAAAAATTGGTCTACATTTCCAAATAATAGATAGCTGTGGGCTTGCCATCTTTGTGGAATGATTTATACAATTTTACAAAATTTGAATATTCAGATCTTTTTCTAAAGCACTTTACAGTCTGTTGTACTCTTGAAAGGCAATGCAGAACGGTATTGGCAAAGGACAGTTTTTTCTCCCTAAAATTTAATAGGGTATAATCTATGTCGTATAATTTCCTGTAACATTATTTGCTTTGATATAAGCTATACTGTATTTGAAGTAACCACAGTGAGTTTTTCCCCAGAGGTAGCATGCAGTGTATATTGTGTTGTACATTTTCGACCTGTATAGCATCTAAAAATATGATGCATTATGCTTTTCTTTCAATTTGTGACTCATACAATATGTGTTCAGAGAAGAATGCAGAAATGGATCATTATTATTTGAGCTAATCCAATGCTTTCAATTTGACTGACATCCCCTGTTGTCAATTTATTTCACTGAGCATCTGTTAAACATAAAAGTGTATACTGTATTTTATCAGAATGAGCAATCCTGACATCTGTAATTAAGCCTCCCCTGTTTCTGCTTTAGTGGCTCTAACATCCCTGTCTAACAGATTGTACAAATTGCACATTTGTTTACAAAACAGGTCCAGATTGTTCTTTGAACGTCCCTTCTACAGAGTCTTACTGGATTCTACCAAATGTAAAACCATTCAGCCCTTCTGTGGGCCGGGCTTCCCATAAGGCAGTCCTGCACGGGAAATTTATGTGGGTGATTGGTGGATACACTTTTAACTACAGTTCTTTCCAAATGGTGTTGAAGTAAGTGATTTATCGTTTGTCATATCCTTTCTGATGTAGCTTAGGGAAAACAGATCTTACCAGGGAGGTAGTCTCTACACTGCAATTTTATGAAAAGGTTTAAGTTTTTAGGCTCTTTATTAATGGCCTTATTTTCTACTTGTCATTTTCTTATGATTATCAAAGGTGAAAATACAGGTGCCATCAATCTGTATGTGATACTGACATGTAATTTCTTCAGTTTTGTAAAAACGCTATATTTTGCTACAAAACATAAAAATGTGGTGATTAGAGAAAGAAATCCATGTGCTGATATTTTCACGCAGTACGTATAGAATGTTATCTGCGTTATTGAAGATAATTTATTATTATGGGAGACTGGCATTTAATGCATGAATACCTTGGGTAGCAGAAATCTACCCTGTCAGTATTGGTAGCCCTTTACTGGCCACTGGTGCCATGCCAGCATGGGTTAAGCAGGTCACCCATATTTCACTTCTTTATGACAGTTTGGATGTATGTGCACTTGATCACCTATTGAAAACACTGTTGAAGCAGCTGTAAATATTACCTAGTTGATTTGCATGGTAACTTGTATATATATATATGGAGGCCCAAAATGTGGCAATGCAAATGTTAGCATGTTTATTTTTCTTGTTTTTGTCTACCTTGTATTTTTTTTCATGCATTTACAATTATCCAAAACAAATCCCATCATCATCTTTGGTGTTTTTCTTTTCTACCTCTGTTAATTATTTTTTGCCTCTCTTTCCTCTTGTGGTGTGTTAATGCATTAATGGATTAACAGTTAATTAAAAAATAATGGAAATTAAAATCCACCATGTAGCAGAGAGAGTGTTCAACAATAACTCTTTAAAGTAGTGCAGAAGACTGTGACATAAGCAGTTGAGTGGGGTGGGTTTTGTATGTGGCTAATAACAGTGATCTTGGCAACTGAGATTCATAACTAGCTGATCAGTTTGGTGATTTTTGTTACAGCCCCATTACTGATGGGTCCCTGAAAGAGCTGCTTCTGTTTTGCTTGATGAACATTTGTACACTGTTGTAACAGTTCAAAATGATCATGTTACTGGTGCTAACAAATTACTATGTCAGATAAACAGTGACTGATCAGGCTTGCCAAGCAGATGTCAGTTTGAACATATAAACCCCTTTATTTCTGTGCAGGTAGAAAATGTTTACTTTTCTATTTCTCTTTTAGCTACAATCTGGAAAGCAGTATATGGAATGTTGTACCTGTATCCAAAGGGCCACTCCAGAGATATGGACACACTCTTGCTTTATATCAGGTTTGGACTCTTCAGCATCCCACTTCATGAATTCCTTTGTGTGTGCTGTTAGTGATCTTAAAATGATTCATCGTGAACCTAGGTTATTTTTGAAGATAATTTAATTTCTAGTCCCTAAACATTTTGTATTAGTGTCTTATTCAGTACTTAGATGTATTGCACAATTTTTGGAAAGAAGATTGTGCAATATATCTAAGTCGCTTACTAGCTGACCATAAATCCTCAGAGCTAAACCTCCCAATAAGAGGGGACTAATATAATTGGAGTTGCACTAGGGGAAGGAGAAGTGGGAACCATGGCAGTGCTTTTGCTGACTGGGCACCATCCCCAGGGGCTAAGCCCAGCAGACAGAGCCAGGGGTCTGTAGCACGCTCTTTTGACAGCCCCAGGCATGGCAAGAGAAGACCCAGATCCTGGGACTATTCAGGGAGTCAGTCCAGGGACACAAGGAAATGTGGTCTGAGACAGGACTGGAGAGAAGGCTACAACACATACCTGAGGGCTCCACCCGGGAGACAGGATACCTGCAACATGGGTCCAGCTCCATCTAGGAGGAAGGATCACAAGCAGTCAGGGATGAGGGTCCTCTGGGTGAAGCTGGTCAGGGTCATTAAGGCCTGTTAATGCTGTAAGGGCCATGTCAGTAGGAAATAAGTTCTTACTTACATGCTTTTACTCTTACTACAGAACCAGAGCAATATTAAAATACAAACTGTTGTTCTGTAATATCATCTTACTTTAAGTTCAAATAAATACAAATTACTGACAGTTTTGCTTCTACTGATACCATGTAGTCTGCATGTGCCTTTCTTGAAAGCACTTTTAGAGGCTTATTTCACTATATTAAAAAAAAAAAGGAAAATACCAATTCCCTGTACTGATAGAATATAAAGAAAAAAAAGGTTTTTTTCTTAAAAAAGAGAAAGGCATTTATAACTTGGTTACTTTTTGGCTAGTGTTAGTTATGTGAGTGCAAAAGTGAACACAGTGCTTAATTTAGCCTTGTACAGATGATGGCAAACTTGTTAACAGTGACAGAGAAGTACAGAATTTGTATTGTATTTTCAGTTGTTTGTATAAGATACACCCATCGGGGAAGAACATAAAAGATTGCATCAAGTCTAACCACAGTGTTCATCTGGCCTTGTAACATGTCTTGAACAATGGGTAACAGCAAACACCATGAGAAAAATATAAGAAAAAATGACTAGACCATTTAGGTGCTTCCTCAGAATACTGTTGTAATCTGCATCCAAGATTTCCTAATATAGGATAGTATTTTTGTGGAAAGATTATGAATCCATATGTATGGTGGGGACCATTATTTATTTTAGCATTGATACTACCCTGTGCCTAAAGAATTTTGGTGTATTTTGTGAAGAAATACCCACTTGGGGAGACTGGTACTTGCTGTTGTAATTTTGATAATCCCCATTCCTTATTTTCCATTTACTTTCTCAGTAGCACTCACAAGTTTCCATGAGTCCATCATATCCTTTCTCTATCATTTCTTTTTCATGCTGAAAGTTCCTTTTGTTTTCCGTAATCCTCTAGAAGGAAGCTATTTCATACCTTAGATATCATTGCATTATCGCCTCCACCTCTTCTGGTTCTGTAATATCCCTTCTGAAATACAGGGAATCACAGTCTTTAGTATACTGGTACCACAGAGGTCTAATTTTTTTCTGTTAATCTTTAATGGTATTGTAGCTTTTTGAAAATCTGCTGTTGGCTTTGAACTGGTATTTTCAAAGAACTATCAGTTATAACATCAAGATCTCATTCTAGTCAATTAAAAACCCACTGAGTATGGACAGAGTTAAAATTACAGTGATGCACGTGCTTATCTATGTGAACACTTATTTATGCTTTTATTCATCTTCATCATGCACATTCAGTGTTATGAGATTGTTCTGCATTTAATTCTTTGACTATTATCTCAGCTATTTTGAGTAGCATAGTATTGTCAAAAAACACTAATTTTTCCATTCATTCCTGTGCCAGATGGCTTGTCAGTATGTTGAACAAATCCCAGATGTAGATCTCTGTGGGACACCATTAATGACCTCTATGCATTTAAGCGACCATTTTTCCCCCAAACCTTTATTTATTGAATTATTTAGCCTTGTGTTATCTGCCTTGCTTTTCCCAGAGCCTCTTAGTTTCTTTAAGGTATGAAAAATACTGTCAAGCATCTTTTGGGAATTCCGGGTAACTTTCTCAGCCAGACCTTTGATTCCTTCAAGAAAATCCAGTGGTTTGCAAGATAAAACTTCCCATTTCAAAAGCTGTTAGGCTTTTCCTCTGTGGGCCTGTCTTATCCATTTGTTCGCTGAATTTGGTCCTTTATGCCTGTTGCTTTGCAGTCTTCTGGTACTGACACATTTTTAAAGGAGGGATTTGCAAACTACAGGGAAGGATCATCTTTTTTTGTTCTTGAATTCCTTCAGAGCTGATCCTGCTGACTTGTTGCTGATTGTTCTGTCAGCTTTGGTTTTTTCACTATAAGCTTCTGTTACGAATTTCTGCTGTGGAAATACCTCTGAAGTCTACCATGAAGAACTCTCGCTGGAAAATTAACTTCATTTTATTACTACCGATCGATCTTCTCGGAATACTCCTTGTTGTGTCTGTTTGTGTCTCTTGGCAACACGAAGTATCTAGTTAGCTGTGTTTCTAATCCCTTTGAAAAATGATGTATTAGTACTTATTATATATATTATTTATTTGTATATAATTTCTGCAGGTAGCTCATTAAACTGTTTTGTGTCTTGACTTTTTATTTCTTGGTGGTTTAATCTGCTGGAGATTTTTAACCTTTATTTTGAAGTATACTTTTTCTTCTAGCAGTCTTCATTATCCTCCTAAGTCAAGCTTTATTTATTTACTTACTTGTAGTGGAAAGGATTTATAAACAAAAAGCATTCATATGATCTGATTCTATGATGTCCTTAAAATGTCTTCATATTGTCAATAAAGATTTTCTCCTTTTTAGTTGTTCCTTTCAGTTTGTTTTTATGATAAGTCTTCCTTTTATATAGTCCTCCTTTGTTATTATTCTTGCAGAGATGTTGAAACTGTATATGGCGTGGTTAATATAATAGAGGTGTTTTTCAGCAGTAATATGAACAAGATTTTGTGCATGCCCCAACATCAATTCAGAAATTGCTTTTCAGGTTGTTGGTTCCCTGACTCATTACTAATATATTATCTGTTCTTTGAAAGGTCAGATCTTTCTGACTGGTATCTTTGCTTATTACAGTACTTGTAGAATGTGTACCTTTTAGTTGAGAAACATTCAAGTAATGTATCATTTATGAGTTCAGAATAAAGGCTTAAAATATCATTTAACCTTTTTATTCGACACTGCTAATATTTTCTTGAGATATTCCAGACTAAACAGTAACCATTTTGAGCTACTTTGACCAGCAAATATTAAATACAATAGACCTGTGTTAATCCAGAGATGCTTTTGGATGTCAGTGAGGAAATGCCACTCTTGTTAATATTAATGAATGCTACAAGCGTGTGGTGAAGAAGCTGTTGCTGTTAAAAGCACATTTTAATTAGTAATTAGATTTCACTAATAATGGACACAGCACTATTCATGTCATATCATTCGTATGTTGCTTGTACTTATGTCGGATATCAAAATTACATGGGCCAAAATGTAATGGCTGTTCATGTAAGAAATTTCAAGAGGAAGAGGTATATCCTTTTGCAGTAAGTTCTTGTTAAGATAAACTCTTGATATTTTTCCTTTCAGATGTTCACTCTCTAGAAACAAACAAAAAAATAGTGAGAAAAGTATTAGAACATAATACCTAGAGATGGCAGCTTTGAGCTGTGTTTTCAGCTGTGTACTAGTCATTGTGTAACATTTCCTTTATAGTTGGGAGAAAAAAATAACCACAGAGAGGAAATTAGATTAAGTTTTTGACTTGAGCTCCTGAGATTTCAAAGCCTAGTGCTATACTGTATTGAGAGCACAGAGCTAGTATTGCCTGATTGTGGTGCAAGGTAAATTGAAGCTATAAGATTGACTCTGTAGAGAATGAAATAAGTTACTGAGCCCATTTCCCTCAGAAAGCTTCCTTAGTTAAAATAAAAGTACTGTACTACTTTATTCTGAAGAAAAAAAACCAGATGACTCCCACTGATGTATAGTTATGACAAGTGACTAAGACTTTTTATGCATTTATAGACGAGAAGAGTATAAAAGTGTTCTTGCTTTTAGACCATCTAAACTGTTGAATCACATTACCTTCAGTGCTTCAGAATGGCTATTGGAAAGGTGCTACGTATCTCTGATACCAGTTGGTTCTCATCAAAGATTGTATATAGTTCCTGGCATCTTGATACTCAAAAAAGTCCACATACTTTGAAATAATTCATATAAGAAATAGGCTTATAAAGAGACTGGAGGAAATGGCTTGTGAGGTTTTTAAAGTAAGTACATATAGCTTTGCTAAATAGTGACTAGATAGGGAGTTTGACAGTAAATTGGAAAATACTAGATCTCTGGGATAAAGTAGAAAGGGAGTTGCATACAAGGTGTGTAGGGTTGCTGCTGGAAGCTTGCTTAGTAGTGAACTTGTGGTTGCATCATAGCATTCAGCCTCATAATTAAGCTACTGCACGTGTTCCCAAGAGTTTGGAAGGATGGCTGGCCATTGAGTTATGTTTCCTTTGAGTCTGGCCATAGGAATGAAACAAACATGCAGGCCGATGTAGTAGCAAATGTCAAGGTGTTTTCCAGTATATGGGCCATTTTATACGTAGTCAAACTTAATTTGACTTGAGTTTTGTCAATGTTACTTCCAATTTTAAAGCTTTATTAAAAAAGAGTGATCGTTTTGATTTCCTTTCCAAATTAATTGGTATTAGTATTAAATCTGTATATCTCTTCTGGTATTTTTTTATCAGTCTGATCAAAACGAAACAGTAAAAACTGCTTTAATATTTAGTGAGTGAAATCTTTCGCCAATTGGTTTATTATTATTCTTTCAAAGCCTGTCTTTGTTGGCTGTTGTGATTTGGAACAGCACTAGGAATGTGAAAGTATTTTCTAACTATTTTATTAATAATTATTAGCAGGTTGTAGCACCAAAATGCGTAGATTTGACTTTCAACTATGTCTTATGCACACCTTGCTTTCTAATTCTATTTTGCAGACCACAGAAGTAAATGAGAAGTTGATAAGATGACCTGTCACCCACTTTTTTTGCATGTAGTCTAAATCAAAGCATATTAACAGTTCTTCTTCAGTTAAGTGGAATTTACTCGAGAATGGTTCCTTTATGTCAAAGTGTGGTATTTCTGTTATGCTGAAATATCAACATATTCCAACTGGTTTGAAAGTTGAAGTCTGCGCATTGTGGTGTTTATGTCGAGCAGATCTCAAAGCAGATGCTTAGTTCTTTTCTATGTAGTCTCCATTACTTACTACTTCCTTCCAATATTAGTCCAAACACTAAATGTACAAAAGATCAGACTAACATATCTGTCCAGCTTATACCTTCAGCAGTTTTGAAGCTCTGTTCTCTGTTTTATTTGCATGCTTTTCTTCAGCCTAGTTTTCTGCTAAATGTAGGGATGTTCACACAAACAAGTAATTTTCAAATTTTGTGGGTTTTTTTTTTTTTTTTGGCAAGAGCACCCGTACCTTATTTTCCTGTCCTTGTTTTGAATGCTGCTGTAATCCAGGAAAGAAAGAAGATATATTGTGACTTCTTTGAATCCTTCCATGAATTCATGCCTATAACTATAGCCATCAATAATATGGAAAACTGTGGACATAATGAAGAAATAAACTAACAGCAGTTTTGGTTAGACTAACCCCCTGACAGATAAATTGCTGCAGTATCTACTGTCTTGAACTTGAATTTGGCACTGTTGAGAACCTTAGGTAACATTAACTTAGCAGGTTGTTTTTTAGGGAGGATATAGTTCTGCAATAAGCTAAGACTAATAAAGCAGGCTGCAGGAGGAGGAGTTAAGTGAAGGTTGCTTTGCAGTCTGTCAGTCCTGGTCTAATGGGAGGTTTGTTGGATCATGTGGAGATGTGCAGGGGGTTGGAAGTAGATGATCTTAAGGTCCTCCAACCCTAACTGTTCTATGATTCTATGTTGATTATTCAGGTTTTTTTCTTTTGTGGTAACACATAGAAGGATGTCTTGGGGAAAAGGAAGAGGAGGTATCTCATAGTCCTAAAACAGGTGGCACATACTGAATGCAGAAAACAGGCTCGTGGTGAATGAGTTATTGCTAGATGCCTTTTTTTGAGTGTTACTTATATTTCATTTGGGAAAAAATAATCCAGAAATTTCTTAAAGATTTGACTAAACTGTTGGAAATTTCAGGTAAGCAGAGAACAAAAACTTAAGAATTTGAGTCCTGTTAGTTTACATAAAATGAATTTATATACTAATGCATGGTGCAGTCTAGGGGAGACAAAAAGATGGATAATTGTGTTTCAAGAAGATTGGGAATTGACTGTTCTTCATGTAGTTTATGAGTAGTATTTTTTTGGCCAAGTTTTCAGGAAGAGATTACTGCCAGAGTTGCTACTTAAATCTAAACTTGTTTCTGAGGAAGAAACTTTTTTACTATGTAGGCATAACCCAGTTGAGAAATACAAATGAAAATGACGTAGTTATTTTAATGTGATTAATTTACTTCCAATTCATTAGAAATGGGTTATAAATTACCCTCTTACTGCATTTCCTTAACACTGGTGGCTTTTTTTTTTTCTACCTACCAGATAAGATTCTTTTGGAATGCAGGCAAGATTTGCATAACAGTGTGACATTCCCGGGTACAGTCAGAGCAGCTGATAAGTGTTGTTCTTGTAGGAAATAAGAAAAATTGCAATGTCTAAAGAATAAAATTATGATAAGTTTTAGAAAAATCTTAAATTACTGCACTTATATGAAATATTAAATCAGTATTAACACTGTAGGTTTATAATGGGATTTGTACTTTTCTTTTAAAATCTTTAGGCTGCTTAGGACCATTTGCACTTGTACCCTTCCTACAGTCTCTTGCTGATTAGGCTTTCCAGATAAATGTCCACCTTTATGTGCCTAGGATGTTGGGTTTTGTCCTGTATAACTATGCATGTCACATTTTGTTTTCATTCTGTATTTATTTTACTGACTTTGGTCGATGAGCCTTTCTTTCTCCATGTTCAGCTGATCATCACTAACTTTTAAAGTGGTTTTCAGCAGCACTAGGAGCTGCTTCATCTCAGAAATAGCCCTTAGCGAAGCTTAGTTAAATCTGTTTTTGCGGTTGATAAAACAGTTGTCATGACCTTCTCATCTTATTCTGTGAATAGTTTTGTGTACAGGATCTGCTGTGTCATTTATAAAGATTGCTTCTCACAGGAGTGTTCTTTTATCTGAACTTTGAATCATTTAAGCAGAACTGTGAGGAGGATTTTTTTTTACTGTCCGCTGTCTGAGTAATCATTCCAAAGTTCATGCAGCTCTTTAGGTCACCTTTTTTTCTGTGTAGTGTCTTCCTCAATGTCAAATCTTTTTTCTTCAGATACCATTATACAGCACCTGCAGCTCCCTAATTAGCTCCTCTTTCTGCTCTAGTCTGTCTGCATTTAAAAATAAAGAAATAAATATTTAATCTACTGTGTTAGAGATGTTGATCTGCCTTTTGAGATCTTTGTGGCTGTGTAATGAATGAGCCATATAGGATCCTTTTAAGGAGAATACTTGTTCAAGCCATGCCTTTGAATCAGTGCACAGCCTCCTTACGACTTTTTTGGGTCTTCACCATGCTGTTTGAAATGTTGTTTTGTCCCATGGGAAAAGAATGGGTTCAGATACATATACCTAATCCTATCACAAGTTCATACTGAAGGATGTGAACATCTTTTGTTCATACACCACCATCCAAACTAATCAGTATCACAGAGTATCAGTGCATAGAAATGATATAAATTCCAAATCAAGATCTGTTTACCTGCGTCAAATGAAAACAAAACAAAACAGTTGAAACTTATAGAAATTTCAGGTGTTCTCTTGAAAACAGGTCAGACAGTTTGGTCAGTTACTTACTGACTAATCTCTCTGAATAATGAGGAAGTTTTTCATTTGGTCCTGGACTCTCTGGTTTACCATCAAGCACAGGTATTACAGCATTGTAACCCTCACAAGCCTTTGTTTTGCTGGACTGAGTAGATTGTCGTTCTACTGATATTTGACATACCTGTGTTTGTGTTCATCTTGATGTGTATGATGATAATAGTGTGCAGTTTACATTTCTGTTTAGATCCCATCAGCTCCTTGTACAAGTCTGGAATTTGTGCATGGTAGATCCAGACTTCTTACATCATGTCTTACTATATTTTCTAGTCTCATTTTCTGAGGCTCAATTTTCCATGCCAGGCGAAACTTTGCCAGATGTTCCAAGCTTGAACCTTCCTTTTTTTTTTTTTTTTTTTTTTTTTTTTTTTTAGCCAGGTGAGACTGAATTCGGGGTAGAATATTGTGTTGTTGTATGCAGAAGACAAGTGCAAACCGTACAAAAACCGTGCAGATGGGATGCAGAGTGCATGTGGTTCTAGTATGTCCTGGCAAAAACTAATTATTCTCAGAACCAGAGGTAGTTTTTTCTACCCAGGGCAAACTGTCCTTGAGGCAGTCTGTGAAGCTAACAGGCTGGAATTTGTTTTGTGACTTTGTATGCCTTGGTTTGCAACTCTAGATGAAGTCTGAGATGTAGTAGGATTTGCTTTCTGACAATATTTAAGTAAATCCTTCATGACTTATCAAACCAGATGGCATTGCTGTTTGAGGTATGTGGTTCATGAAGACTAGAAAATCTGTTTTGCATCCCTTTAAAAGAACTCAAAGTACTTCCCTATGGGATTTGATTTTAGCGAATGTGCCCAAGAGGATGCTATATAAACATTGTCCCTTTTCTTTTGGCTCTGATGACTGTGAATTTTCTCAGGACTTAAATTACTTTGCTATTAGGAAAGAATGTGCTCTCTTCTGCATGTGCTGAATGAAATCCCCATAGACTGTGTGTGTGGAAAATCACATTTTAGTTCTGTGAACTGTTCCTTAAGAAAACAATATAATATCCTTTCTATTTAGTGTGGGTTTTTTTTTTTCCTTTTTTAATAGAATGCTGCAGGATGGATTAGAAGAACCATGTAATTAAAGTTTTTCTGCTTGGAGTAATCTGGTTGAGATTCATTTTGGTGTCATTTTCATGGCTAAGTTTATTTTTCAGAGAAATAGTCTCCTTATCATCATTGTTGGTTTAGTTTAAATATCGTTGCCTGGGATTAGTGTCTGATACTGAGCTAGTCAATGTAAGATTAAGTGTTAAGATCGAAATCAGATAGTTCAGTCATGAAATACTGTACAGCACAGAAATATGTAGTTCAGACGTTATCTTTCTGTAATGCATTATTTGCTTTCTCTTCTCTCCCTTCCAATTTTTGCAGGAAGAAATCTACATGTATGGAGGCAAAATTGAAGCAAATAATGGCAATGTTACTGATGAGCTATGGATTTTCAACATACACAGTCAAACGTGGAGTGCCAGAACTCCTGCAGTACTTGTACATGGCCAACAATATGCTGTGGAAGGTCATTCAGCACACATAGTAGAGCTGGACAGCAGAGATGTGGTTATGATTATAATTTTCGGATATTCTGCCATATATGGTTACACAAGCATTGTGCAGGAATACTACATCAGTAAGTCACATTCAAATAATTGTATCACATACTGATTGAAAAATTCCTGATGCTTTTTTCCTATGTGAAGAACACTCCTGTTCAGCGTGAAGATTTGTATTTTGCAAATTATAATCTTTTTTTTTTCTTTCAAATTATGTAGATCAGATTTCTTGTCAAGCAGTAGCATTTCATACATGTATATATACCCTTGGCTATATATTACTGTGTACATGGCCGTGGTACTCTTTTAACAGGCAAAGGTTGAAACCAGAGATTCCATGTTGTGGTTATTGTTGTGATAAAACTTACCTTTTATTACCACGGACTTACAGCTTTTACTACAGAGCAGATAGATTAACAAAGAGTAAGTAGGCAAAAATCAGAAACGTCAAAACAGAATATGATGTACGGTGCTTATTTAAATTACTTGGTTATGTTGCTGTGAAATTTTCATTCTGTTTTTTTGGAATGTAATGACTTCATTGTGTGTAGGGTTCTCTCTGAAATCTGTACATGTTGCTTCTAGAGGAAATAAGAGAAAATGAACACTAATTTTTGTAAATAACCTGCCAGAGCTGTCTGGCATTCCCCTTGCAAACTGTAAGCTTTTCCTGCAGGTGATTTCCAGTACTAAAATTAAACAAAGAGAATTTTTTCTGACAAAGTGCATCTAAGGTATTATTTTCATAGACTAAACATGAAAATTGATACCTTCTGATACTTTTTAAGGTATGTTTATATGCCTCCTAATTAAAATTTTCACGTTTTCACACTTTTTATGATTCCTTGTTTTCTATAGAATTGATCCAAGTCACTCAGTTATTTAGGCAATCCACAATATGCATAATACAAAATATCAAAGAGAAGTATATGTCAAAGCATAAGAATTTTTTAACTGTTCCATTTAACTTTTTTGGCCTGTATGTATGTGTATATAAACACTGTTTAAGCAGATTTATAGGCGGGGGAAATCCCTTCTGAACTCAGTGGGTTCTTATGCTTCCTGGCATTAGCTCTGATGGAACTGTTGACATTTTAGAGCTATGTTGAAAAAAGGATGAAAGAGAATGGGAATAAGAGCAGCAGTACCATGACGTCCTTTATCCACAAAATTTGATTGAACTGCATTGAACTGCTATAAAATTATGGTCTTAGAATGATGTTTCACAACAATATAAGATTTTTTTGAGTAATAAAATAGTTTTTAAACACTTAATTTCTCAAAGTTTTTATTAACCTATCAGAGAGAATTCTTTTCTTTTAAGACAAAAATATGTTGTTCTGTTTTTCTGCATGCTCATTCACTGTAATGTCTATTGACTTAACTTTGAATTAATTATTTGCTTCTTAACGTGCTGCTTATTTAGTCTGGAGTTGAAGTACCAGTATTATTCTCGCCTATTCTGAAAAGGGGTACATGATTCACTTTGTAGTATAACACTTTCTTTGTGGCAGATTTTATTGCAGGCCTTATTGTTGAAATATATATAACTTGTTCTTACTTTAATCTTTTAAAGTGTTAAAACTATGTTTGTGGAGGATTAATAAAACAGATTATAACTAAGCATATTTAAAAGAAACAAAACAACTTTCCCCTTCTTCTCCGCCCTCCAAACCTTTCATACCATGGTGATAAGCTTTTGAGTAGGAGAAAGCACTTTTTTCTCTGGCAATTATTATGGGTCTGAATTATTATATTGTTTTTATGCCTCCCTTCTGAGGAGATAATTTCATCACATACTAGTGAGAAATTTAGTTTGGCAGAGAAAATATATTTCACTTGTATCAAATATAAAGTAAACTTGTAAAAATAGAGGGTATCACTGTTGAAAGCCATTGATTTCAGTGAGGCTACTGATGTGATAAAGAATTATTGGTGCATGTGATGCTTTGCAGAACATGATCCATAATGCTGTAACAACCATTTCTGCTTGGCTAATTCCCATGTTTCATTTTACCTCATTGCATCTCCTTCCTTTCCCTCACCTGGAAGTTAAATGAATTTTGTGGTGAATTTTCCTGAATTTCCAGCTGTAACATTTATGTACAGTTTTGCAGCTATGGGATCATTTTTGACCTTAAAATTCCAGATGGGGTTTTGAAGTAAGAGTGACTAGTTTTTCTGGGGAATGTCAGCAGCTCAGAATCCAAACTTAAAAGACATAGGAAGTGATAGAAGCATTTCTGTGAACCCACCTAAATAGGAAAGAAACTTTTTTATAAAAGGGCATTATGGAAAGAAAGATTAAAGTCCAATTTATTCTCTTTGTGCTTGTTCTTAAAACAGATTGCCTTAACATTTCATAGAATCATGGAATCAGCTAGGTTGGAAAAGACCTTTAAGATCATCAAGTCCAGCCATTTCAAACTGTACTGCTTTGTTCTTTTAAAATGTTATCAGCCATGACTTCTAGTCCTAATGAAGGCTATTTTTCAAGCATTTACCAGGCGCCTACAGAATTAGGTGTAGAAAGAGGTGACTTATCCTTCCGTTCATATGAATCGAAATGTCTAGTGATCCAGTCCTGTTTATGAAATTTGAACCTGATGCATGGCGCTGAAGCTTTCTTTAGTTACTGTGATCCTGATTTCTATGCGGTCTAGGTCAGCAAACTTCTAAAGGGGTTTTAGTTATTTGTGGATTCCTTAGCTTTTCATACAGCTATGTAGTTCTTACTAACAAAATACGTGAATCAAATGTGTGCAGGGTCTGAAAATTTCTTTGGCGTTGTCTGATCAGTGCAGGAAATAAGTTCCATCGAAGACAAATTCTGGAGAAATTAGGCATGGTTTGCAGACAGGTTTTAACCATACAAAAGCATGGGAGTTCATTTCTACTCCAAAGGTGTGGTGGTTGTTGCAGGAACAAAAGAGCTTCCTGTCATCCTTTCTTGCTCTACCTGGACTTATGATTTTTGAGGAACCAATAAATCCTGGTATGGGAATTATGTGAATGATTTTACTAACTTGAACCATAAAGCTTTTGTGGGATACTCCCCAGAGAAATTTATTTCCCTTTAGGTTAGCAATACCTCATAAACCTTCTAAGAATCTCAATGTGAGTCTGAAGGTGAATGTAATACTGATGGTTTGTTTTAGGTGAGGTTTATAAATCTCCTTATATATTAAGGAACTCTGAATAAGTCCTCTGTGATGTTATTTTTTCTTTTTGTTAAGAAGAGTGGCTTGGTTTAGCAGCATATAATTTTGTTTTCTAGGCTGAATTTTATTTGAATTTAGAAGTAGGTTATTGGTTGCTTTTGATTACAAATGTTTCTTTGAAACAGTGTTTAAAGAAATGGCCCTATGATGTAACATGTGTTTCCTCTTTATTGGAAGTTATCATAAACTTCATAGTTGCTCAAAAAATTAAGTAAGTTTGTCACTGCAGTGGAATGAAGATACCACACTTAGGTGCTTCTTGGATATAGAGTGTATATAGGTTACATAATAAGGAAGAAGTTCTTTACTGTGATGGTGGTGAGGCACTGGAACAGGTTGCCCAAAGAAGTGGTGAATGCTCGATTCCTAGCAGCGTTCAAGGCCACGTTGGACAGAGCCTTGGGTGGCATGGTCTAATGTGAGGCGTCCCTGCCTGTGGCAGAGGGGTTGGAATTGGATGATCTCAATGTCCTTTCCAACCCTAACTGTTCTATGATTCTGTGTTCTTTTTACCTCGTCTGTTTGAAGGTGTATTGTCTTAAGGACAGAACAGACCAATGTATCTAACTTTCCATGGATTCTTACTGAATTTAGTATTTAATATTAAAAAAATACTGGTTTTCAAACATCAATTTGGAAACAACCATATCTCAAAATGCTATTTTAATTACTCTATTTTCAATGATAAAAAGATTATTGCTCAAATGTGCTGTTTTTCTTGTTTTGGCCATCCCAGTTTCTGCAATGACATGAATTGGAGAAAAAGAAAACAAGAAGCAAAGTTTCGTTTCTTTCTCTTTTCTTGCCTTTCATTATTTGATGATGGAAAAATTTTACATCTTTGGATGTGATTAACTTCCCATGAGCAAAACACTGAAATTTGTCACCTTGGCCATCAAAATCAGTGTTTTTTAAATATAAACACCATATTTCATAATTCATTTCGAAAATATATGAGGATTAGTCTTAAACAGTTTGGATTTTATTCACAGCACCATTAGAAAATAGGTTATAATTTTAGTTGCTAGGCATCTTCTAATTCATACACTACTTCTATCAATGGCCTGTCTATATTCACTTGTTTTCTGGGTGATACATTGTTTAACATAAGCAGCTTGTCTCCCTTCCTAGAATTCTCTTTGAATTATATTTATAGATACCAGTCCTTTCTTTTGCAAGACTAATTAAGGCGACCTCATCTATTCTCCTGTCATTCTAATAGTTCATCTCTGTACCTCGTCCACAAGGAGTTCATCTCTCTCGGATGTGGATGATTAATAAAGCCTTTGGGATATTCTAGGTGAGATTTCACCAGTGCCTAGCTAACTAAGCTTAATCCTACTTTATTGGGAACACCTCACTTGGTAGCTAGTAAAATGACATTTGTACTGCATCCATGAGAAAGTCATTAATGACTGTCTCTGGTGAAGCAGTGCTCCTAATTCTTCTCAGTCATTATCAGTTGATGAGGTACCATTTTATAGAAGTTCAAGTTGCTAATCCCAGTGCACAGTATCTTTAGGTCATTGTTGAATTTTGATCCTTTTTTTGTTCTTGTAGCCAAGGTCATCAGTTCATTCTGCACGTTTTTCTGGTGCTTCTGTGAACTGTCTAAATTTATGCAATTATTGCACATTGAATTTGTGACAGTGTCAGAAAATGCACCCGTTCTGTTTCTTAAGAAATCTCCCTAATAATCCCAGCTCCTCTCAACACTGTTCATTGCTGCTTCTTTTTTTCATGCTCAAGTCCCATTCTGTTACAATGGTTTATTTAACAATTTCCGATTGTGATGCTGGAATAAGGGTATTACTGAAACTCAGATACGAAGATCACCTACTCTTCCTTCTCCTTTAATTGTTTTTTAGGTAAAGGTGATGTAAATAGTTTGTTACATTTATATTTTTTGGTGAAAAGAGTTCCCCGTTACTTCAACATCTTTTTATTTATCCTTTTTAAAAAAAACAAACAAGCCCAACTTTGTCCTAAACAGTTGCCTATTACTGAGGTGAGATTAAGGTCTGTAATTTTCCATATCCTGTTTCTCCTCCCTCTGGTCTTTAATGTCAGCACCATGGTTGCTATTCTTTGGTAATATCTAACCAGCTTTGTTCAAAATGCTTGCGACTGAGCCTGAATTTTCACTTGCTGTGTCTGCAGTTTGCAAGGGAGTTGTATCCCTCGCTTCAGTTCATTAAACCGGTGAGGTTAGCTTCTATCTCAGCTGTAATTTCTTTTCCTGTTTACATGTTTTGGTCAATGTCTCTTTTCTTTCACTTACTCAGTGTCCTGGAAGGGAAAGCTGGACATGAAGTATATCATTCTGTTTGACAAAGGCGACCTGAATATTGCAGTCTGTAGCAGTGTCCAGCACTTTAACATCTGATACATGTAATTGTCTCAGATTATCACAGTGACTTGCCTAAGCATTTTGAGAGAAACTTTATGTGGTAGAATTCTCTGGAAAATGGCCCAGATGCTGATGAAAAATGTCAAATTACAAATGAAAAGTAGAAGCCCCTATTACTGGAATGGTGTCCTTTTTTGTGATTTTATTTCAAAATTTATTTGATCTTATTTTTACACTATTAGGCTTACAAATTGAAATCTGGAAATAAACAAAAAATCCTATTTCATTCTGTCTGGTTTCTTTATTCAGTGAGATATATTTCTGTATTTGGCTTTTTAAGCTGTTGAGGATGCAGTTTTGCATGGCTGATTTGGTCAATTGAATACTTCGTCTGTTCTAATGATAGAAAGAGTGGGATGTTGTTGAGTATGAGAAAAGTTATGTAAATACCTTCAATAGGAATTGGGTTTTTGTTTAAAAAAGATAGGTGATGATCCATATCCATGAGTAGCTTAGAAAAAAAACTCAGATCATACGCATAGTAATGTCTGTAAATTCAGACAGAATTGTACTTTTGTCTGTATGGTGCAATCTTCAAGATGCTGAAGAAGTGTGAAAGATGTCAAAACTGTAGCTACACATTTCAATACTCAAAACTCAGCTCAACTGAACTTTAGGAAATAGGAGAAACTCTAATCCCATTTTTTGCTTTTATTTCAGTAAGTTGCTGGACCATTTTGTTCAAATTTACTTAGTTATCTATAGCACATGGGTTTTATTACATAAGCAAATGCGCAGAAGTGCGAATAGCTGTAAGTCATGTAAAGCTTGCAATTTTACTGTGGATGGCAATGCTGCATAAACCAGATGCCCCATCCCTTGCAGTGGTCAAGGCCAGGTCGGATGGGCCTTGGAGCAACCTGCTGTAGTGGAAGGTGTCCTTGCCCGTGGAAGGTGTCCTTGCCCATGGCAGGGGCTTGGAACTACATGAGCTTTGAGATCCCTTCTAACCCAGACCATTCTGTGAATATTTGATTCTGTGAAATGTAAACTATTCTGTGATACGTATTATCAACACCATTGGGAAAATTTATGTGAAGGAATAGTGGCATTTTGTCGAAAAGCATATATGTCAATCTTCATCCTCATTTTTTCATTTAAATAGTGATCAGCCCTGGTGTAGTTGCTAGGAAGTTGTATCTGCAGGTTGACTCCTCACCAATCCTCTTAGATAAATTGTATCAAGTAAATCTATCTGTTAGCAAGGTAATTTGTGTGTAAACCACAGTATTATTGGTACAAATTTGATGTTTGTGTTCAGAACTGCAGTTCTTAATAGCTTGATAATACACAACATAGAGATGGGAATAAAATACATATAAATTAGGTAAATATACTGTGTTGAATATAAATAATGTATTACACAAATACCAATGTTCATACACAGAAAAAATCTGACTGAAAGTCATAAATCTCTTCACTGAACAGAACAATCCAGAAGAAAAAGAGATAATTTTCATGCATGTAATATCAGTTAAAAATTGAAATGGAATTTAAAGTAACTTTCAGATGAAGCAAGGTGTGTGGTGGTGTGTGCTACCTTTGGATAAATAACTTCATAATGGCAGCCAATTAGAGGTTGGAATTAGGAGACTGCTCCATTTTGGAAGTTATCGTTCACACTATGTATTCTTCTGACTTCATCTTCAAGAGGCTGCAAGTGAATGATTTCTTCCATTTCACACCTGTAGAACTGGCTGCCAGAATAGGCTGGCTTCTACAGGGAGTACCTCCTGGCTTGCTCTTTTTGTGACATACGGCATCAGCTGGGAAGATGGAGAAATAAAAATTGGAAATTTCGGGACCACAGGCAACAAGTGACCGCTTAACCTCTGTCTTTTCTTATGGCTATTGTAAAATATATTTTCCAGTTCTTTTATTCTTCAGTAGTAACAGCTATCGTGAATGGTTTTATCTGGTGTCTCTTTGCAGTTATTAATGATGTGGTGTAAAATGTGGATTTAAGTGCCAGTTTAATGAGCTGCTATCAAATTATCCTTCTGTGAGTGTTCAGCAACTGAGTAGATATATTTGCAGTTAAATAACTAAGAAGTGGTAGTTGGTAACTGATCTTAGCTCAATAACTACAGTTTGCTAGCAAAGCATCTGTATCTTTGTATACTTTGAGCTTCTCACACTTCACAGCAGTTCAGTTTCTGCCAGGCTTCTCCAGACAATTTCGTAATGATTGAGTACAGGTATTCCTGACACAGCTGAGGTAGCTGGAGCACTGAATTCTCATCAGCCATGTCTGGTGGGACAAAGTTAAGGTCGGGAGAGAATTAATCATAACCCTTAATTTCCTATTTTCCAAAAGGTTTGTTTTGGTTTTTGTTTTGACTTTTTTGGCTTTCTGTGTGTGCTGAACTCACACAGGGGAGACTATTTGATACTGCTTGGCACCTGTGACAGCAATGTATTTCTGATTTAATCAAGAATAGCAGATAATAGTCTAATATCTTTATCCAACTGCAATTATTTCGGTACTTAGAATTATAATGAAAAATGATTCTATATACTTAAAACTCCTAGTATTGTGTGTTAGCAATAATAAACCTTAAACCTATGTCTTTTGCCCATCTGTTCCAGGGTCTAATTCTTGGCTCGTACCAGAAACAAAAGGAGCAATTGTGCAAGGTGGATATGGCCATACAAGTGTCTATGATGAGCTGACAAAGTCTATTTATGTCCATGGTGGATACAAGGCATTACCTGGCAATAAATATGGATTGGTGGATGATCTTTACAGATACGAGGTTAATACTCGGACATGGTAAGTGGGATTTATAATGTAGGAAGCTGTTATATGTTACTGAGAAAGAAAACATAAGAATCGAGTAAGGTAAAGTAAGGTTCTAGTGAAGTCATGTGGGCAGAGATCTTTTGCATTTGCAGAGCAGTACATTCTCTGCAACAAAATGGAAGAATTGTGGCCAGCAGATTAATGATTAATCGATTTTAGCCAGCAAATTAATGGAGCTAAACACTGAAGGCAAGGCAAGGAGGAAACTTTGCACATAGTGTACAAAATAAGAAAAGTTTCCTATTCAGAAGTAACTGCTATACAGAAAACGTGTACCGTTTCCACGTGGTATGAATGTACTGCTAATGCACGTTCAAGTACCTGTTATGTAAGTAAGCAGAGAAATCAAAGAACTGCACAAGGTTATTCTTCATGGAACTGTTAGAAATAAGCGAGAAAATTCCTGGTATTGTATAGAAATCCCTAGTTATTCATGTTCTCAGGTTTTCTATTTCTGTCAGTTCCTTGTCCCTGAAGATTATTGTAGCTTATGAATGGTACATGTATGCTATGTATAGGAAGTGACCTTAGAAGTTTATTCCTACCATAGAGATGATTTGAGGTCAAGAACTATTTCTACAGAACATTTTATTCCTGCAATTTAATATTTGTCTTGAGAATTAATGGTTTAACTTGAAGCACACAAGATTTGCTCTAAAGATGTTGGAAATGTGGGTTTGATTTCACTGAGGCTCTTAATTTTTGAATGTCAGTAACTCATGGCACTTGGAAACATTATTATGAGAGTTTTTTGTACCTGTTAATGTATTTTTAAATTGCTGGAATTTGAATATTTTCTTATTATAGACTATTCTTGGAACAAAGTGATATTGTACCTTTTGATGGTCTGTTCAACAATATAATAATAATTGGGATATTTTTATTCATGATATTAAAAACTGCAGCTTGTAGAGAACTTAACTCTTTTGTTTCATGAATATTACACTGGAAGGCAGTTATACTGTGGTTGAGAGGACGAAGTAATGACACTTAGGTGTAGTAAAACCATCTTTGTTTACTGAATGTGTGACAATTTATAATCAGAATTCAAAGCAGTCTGTGAGGCAACTGAGCCTGAACACACCACTGGCCATGTTGGAGTATGTGGCAGAGGTGGAACAAGAATGACAAGAATGCTTTCTCATGGCCACGTATGTGGCTTTTTTGAGTCTCACATTTGATTGTCCTCATGGTGTCTGTTTTTCTCACATTCTTTGTTTCTCTGTCTGATCTGGCTGAGGTTCATGTGCTTCACTAAGTCTTGGTATACAAAGCTGATTACTTATTTTATTCAGTGGCATGTAGGTTTTCATTTCTCATACCAATTAGGCGTAGGCTTAATGTTTCTTGGAATATGAGGGGCCGATATTTTAATTCCTAGTGCAAACATTGTTCCTAAGACATAATGGAGAATTAGTGTTTGTAATACCTGCATTGCTTTGCATACTGCTGTGCTTGGCAACTGGGGGGCAGTGTGGTGCTGAGCTTAGATAATGGCCTTGAAACAGTGGAAGCACCTGCTGGCTCCTGGGTATTTCTATTACCATTATAATGCCATGCTGCTGTATGCAGCTCCTGGCATCAGTACAGTTGACATGCCCTAATGTTTGCAGATGCATGTATATATGCATAAGTAATGAATTCAGTATAAGGTGTGCTGAGACTCACATAATTTGCAAGGGGTTGATATGACTTGGTATGGGGAGTTCTGGAGATTGCTCTCATCAGTGATGCTGAGATGAATGATGAATATTGATATCATGGCTAAATTAACAAACTTGGTGTGTATTACGCTTCCACTCGTGCTGAATCTTGGAGAAAAGTTATTGTTACCAGAAGGGATGAAACTCGGCGCACTGTGCAAAAATTAGAGAAGAAACCTGTACAATGTGGAGACCCGGGCTGGGGCAGTGCAGTTGGGTGACAAGTAGAAAAGTGAGTAGCCCAAAGAAAAACTGTGGGGACTACTGTTCCCTGGAATAGTGTATATAGCTCTTTAAGTCTTTAGTGATCTAGACAGACAGCTTCAAGGTGGGATAATCAAGACAGAGCCTAGTGTATAGCAATTAATGTAACCTAAGAGGCAGGAGCTGTAGAAAACTGGTAAAGCAAAAGACAGAAATCTATAGGTCAAATAGACAAAGACAATATCTTCTTAGTATATCATACTTCTTGCAACGCATAGCAGAAGTATTGCTCCATTGCTAGTTGAAAATAACTGTTTTAAAATAATATCTTATCCTATTTCCTTGTCATTTCTAATTTTGTACCTTGCTAACTGATGAATCAAAACCAAATACCACATTTTTCTGGCTGGATACCATAAGTATTCTGTATGAAGCTAATTCTTGGTTAGAAAAACACACTTGGGTGGTGCTCTGTTTTCAAAGTCTATTAATAAGAGTTACACAACAAAAATGCAAATCACTTAACAGCAACAAACAACAACAGCAAAGGGTTAAGCCAGAAGCAGGTTGGTGGGTATGTTGGTGGCTTGAAGGAATTAGCACATTTTTAAGCAATTAAAAAAAAACTCATTTACTTTCATTTAGTCTTTGGTATTTCCTTTGAAGTAACTTTCTAGGGGTAGGGAGGAATTTATTTAAATGCCAGAATTTAGGTTTAATGCTTTCAGCTTGTTTAAACATATCATCTCCTGTCAGTTAAAAAAATATCTTGAGATTAGTGATGGATTTACACCATTATGTCAAAACAATGAAATATACTTCACTCCTTCTCCCCCAAATCTTCTGATGATGAAAACATATTGAACAAGTGTTGAATTGGTATGATTCAAAAAGAATGAATGTTTCAAGAGGAATGATTCAAGATGAATGATGTTTCGTTATTTAATCAGAAGGAAAGATTGTCAAGTCAGTATGTTCATTACAGGAAACAAATGACAAAACTGTTTAATTGCGTGAGCAGTGGGCAGTAACCCAAGTGAAAGTGAGAGTCTAAACTTGGAAACTGTTAGATTTCTGGACATGTACAAGGTTATTAGGGGAATGTAAATAATATTCTGTACTGGCCATCTATCAGCTCTTCCCGAACATGTCTACAGCTGGTCTGTTTAAGTAATTCAAGCTGGCAAAACCCACAGGTGGCTACTTTGTCCCTTGGTGAGATTTATTTGCTGTGATTGAATCAAGCCTGTATTCTGTTCTTTCTACTAGCCCCACACCTGCTGCTATAAAACTGCAGCACTGATAGCTCTTGGCTACTGCTGGGCCCATATTATTGCCCTAGTGCAAAGCAGACTGCACATCACAGCTTAAAATGAGTGAAGAGAGGTCAAAGACTCAACGTGCATGGGCTATTTTCTGAATGCATTTATTTTTTGTACTGAAATTCTGTTTTTGAGTTTGTCAGCCTGAATATATTTCTGAAGCAGTGCAAGTGTTTTTATCACACCTAGAATGACTTCTACCAATTTCTTTTTGAGTTCTGAGTGTTCAGTTAATTAACAAACAAAAGAGTTTCTCCTTTGCCAGTACTTAGGATAGTTGAAAGGTTCTTTTAGCCTTCTAAAGAATTCTTTATTACATTCTTGAGCAAAGCCACAATATGGTTAAGGATATACAAGAGTAGAATATAATAATGTTTTCCTTCAGTTTTGAATGCAATTTGCCGTATCATTAGTCACTTCTGAAGAATGTAAACATGATGCAATCCATTTCAGGTGCATTATTTGACAAGCTTTTTATAATTAAAAAAGCATGACATTTTAAATGAGTGTTAAATATATTTGTTGTAACAAAAGGAACTTCATAATCTTGGAAGCAATTTGAATGTATTTCATCATATTTACTGAACAATTGCTTTAGTGTTTTCCTTGTATTTTATATTGTTGTCATCTGTAAACTTTTTTGATGTGTGTGCAGGTTTTCACAGGTTGGTGTGAATTAATTTGTTCTTGTATTTCATAGGACTATTTTAAAGGAGAGTGGTTTTGCAAGGTACCTTCATTCAGCTGTCTTAATCAATGGAGCTATGCTAATTTTTGGTGGAAACACTCATAATGATACTTCCCTGAGTAATGGTGCAAAGTGTTTTTCTGCTGACTTCCTTGCATATGATATAGGTATGTATTGTTTTCTTCTCATGTGAGTTTTAAGTACCACAGTGTTGCTTTCTCAACTCAAGCTAATGGGAGTCTTTAAAGTGTTGATCCCAAACACCTTCAAGTTGTTTATAAATTATATTGTAAAATTAAAAGCAGTCTTTTGTTCCATAGTAGTTTTGTTGTTTGTAGGGCAGAGCATAGTAGGTAAAATGATGAGGTTTAAAAAATGTGCCCAATACTGTGTTATAGTATGAGTAGTGGATATGTTGTTGCTAAATGAATTGTAAGAGTTGGTGCATTTTTGATGTTATGAAAATGTGTTGAATACAGACAGTAGTGGTTATTTATTTTTCATAATAGAATCATAGACTCATAGAATAGTTAAGGTTGGAAAGGACCCTAAGAGCATCCAGTTCCAACCCCCCTACCAGGGGTAGGGACACCTCCCTCTAAACCATGTCACCCAAGGCTCTGTCCAGTCCAGCCTTGAACACTGCCAGCTATGGAGCATTCACAACTTCCCTGGGCAACCCATTCCAGTGCCTCACCACCCCTACAGGAAAGAATTTCTTCCTCATATCCAATCTAAACTTCCCCTGTTTAAGTTTGAACCCATTACCCTTTGTCCTATCACTACAGTCCCTCATGAAGAGTCCCTCCCCAGCATCCTTGTAGGCCCCTTCAGATGCTGGAAGGCTGCTATGAGGTCTCCATGCAGCCTTCTCTTCTCCAGACTGAACAGCCCCAACTTTCTCAGCCTATCTTCATACAGGAGGTGCTCCAGTTACCTGATCATCCTCGTGGCCCTCCTCTGGACTTGTTCCAACAGTTCCATGTCCTTTTGATGTTGAGGACACCAGAACTGTGCACAATACTCCAAGTGAGGTCTCAGGAGAGCAGAGTAGAGGGGCAGGATCACCTCCCTCGACCTGCTGGTCACGCTTCTTTTGATGCAGGCCAGGATACGGTTGGCTTTCTGGGCTGCAAGCACACACTGCCAGCTTCTGTTCATTTTCTCATGAATAGTTACATAGTGCTAATAAAATATGGTGCTTAAATTAAAAAGAACAAAACAAAACCCAAAATCAAACAAACAAAAAAGAGAACCTAATCCCACAAAAACCAAACAAAACACCGAAACAAAAACCCAAACATGAAAACCTCTACCAAAAACTAACACCCCCAACACCAATTGAAACAAACCCACTCCCTCTCAAATAGCACTTGAGCGGTTTCTAAAAATGTTTGGAATTGGTGGCAGTTTGAAGAAGGCATTGCTCAGTGCTTCTGTAGAGGCACCACAGTGGGTCTGAATTGAAAATCAAGGAGTGGAGAAGCCAAGGCAGGCAGCAGTCTGAAAGGTGAGGTGAGGTACTCAGGTGGTGATGCTCAAGAAACTGATAAAGGTGGAGGTGCCACAAGCTGAAAAGCAGTTTGGAAATATAGGAAGTCCACACCGCGATAAGTAGAGTGTAGAGAAAAACTACTTGGGAGGTGGACCGTGGTAGATAGCAGTTGTAGCTTAACAGACGTAGGTTGGGGGTGATGAATGAGATGCATGGGTTTTGCTGGGTATCTTCTCTCATAAGTTGCCTCCCTGTCTCCTGCCTCTTCCTGTGCTTTTCAGATAAGAGTATTAATTAAAAGATTCTTGCCTTTGACAAGAAAATAGGTTACTTGATCAGAATAACTGCCTTGGTATATGTCTGTTTCACATATGTTTGTAGCAATATCTTACCCACAGTCTAACATGAGTGGTCTTGCTGAACAGGAGGAAAACTCTGGGGCATACTCCCTTGTGTAGAATAATGAGATAAATATATTAAATGCATCAGGGCAATAGTAGACTGTAGAATGCATTTGTATCATTATGGTAAGGATAAAAACATGTTTCTATGGATAATAGTGCAGTGAAAGTGGCTGTTATTTATGCTTCGCTTCATGGACAGAAATAGTCTTAGGATGATGGTGCTAAAAAATGGGTTTACGTTTGAAGTACCAAAGCCTGCTAATATACAGTATAAATGTCAAAATACAGAATTCATTCCCTGTTATCCAAGTTCAGAAGTAGAAGTAAAGAGTAGCAAACGAACCCCACTGAAATTTGATGGCAACCAGTTGGGAGGAGGCTGGAATGTCATTCAGGATGAATGAGATGATTGGAAGTGACAGTTGACATGAGATAATGGTTAATGGAACAAGGTGCAAGTCATACACTTAGGGAATGATAAAAAACTGTTCCTACAAATAGAATGACAGTGGCTTGTGTGTCGGAGTAAGGAGTGGCATGTGGCTGTAAAAGTGACCTATGTAGTCCTACTGAAAAGAAGGAGGAAGCATCGATACTGTTCTCAAGGCTCTGGATGTCTTTGTTGGATTTTGGCAACACGCATTTAAGAACGGCAAACTCAAACAGGGCAAGTGGTATTAAGGCTGACTGAAGCATCGGGAGCCTTTAGTAGGTAATAAAAGCATGGGGTATATTTAATTTTGCAAGAGAGTTGCTGAGAGCAGGAAAGATTGTTTATAAATATATGATAAGAATACACTTTGGAGGAAAACTGGTTAAGATAAAAGACACTCTCAAGGCGAGACTACTTGGTTGTAAGCTTTCAGTTTGTAGAATGGTTTCAACCATTAGAGTTGTGCAGTTATGGAAAAGCCTCCCTATAGGATTGTGGAGGCTGTAAATCTAAGGGAATTTAATGAGTCCATATCTGTTTCCTGTCTTGTTTATTGCCGCTGCTGTTCTTACCATAAATAGTTTTTCCTTTCCCTAACGTTCATGTCCGTATTTTATGCATAGGCTGCAAATATAAACACATGGGTCATATTTGTGCCAAAAAGCACAGCCACTTGTCCTGGGAGCTAAAAACTGGGGAATGTGTCAGAGCAATCTGTGAAATGGACTCATGCATGATCCTGTTGAGAATAGCCTGTGGCTAGTGCCTGGATCTGTTCTTGATAAGCATTTACCAGCTGAGTACAGTGGTAGAAGAGGGTGAGACAAGATCCTTTTTATCGGACTAGTTGATGGCTCTTCATGGTTTTCTGTTTAGATATCAATGCAATGCATTTGCTTTCATACAAAAATGATCAGTAAATTGAGTACATGGAATGTGTATGTGTTACTTCCTACCAGTTTCACTGAGTGTGTGAATAATGCCTTTCAAAACAGTTGCATTTTTTGTCTGTATCCCTGTTTTACATATTCTGTAGCTTCTTGTAGGCGTCTGATGGTGTGAGCTATTGATTTTGTTCTCGCTTCAGTTTACATCTGGTTTTAATTTTTAATGAAATAGAGCTCCCTCCTCATTTTAGAGGATAATATTACTTATTGGTCTGCATTTATTTGTAGAATGTACACTTGAGAATCAATAGTATGAATCTCAGGACCTGAATAAGTGTAACTTTGACTTTTCATGCACCAGGAATTTTTGCTCTTACTTCCTGAAAATGTTGTAAGAAAAAGTTGCATGCTTTTTTCAAGTGGAATGATATATTGTTTTTTCTAGTCAATTGGAATACTTAATATGGTAATCATGTTTTCTTGCAAGTCGTATTCTCCATGTGTTATCAACCTGATAAAATACAAACTAAACAGTTGTAATTACTCTTAAAAATAGTTCTATGAAGATAGATTTGATTCAGATTTAATATTCTGTATTATTCAGTTCATCAAATGGAAAACACAATCTCAGAGCTTGCATTATATAAATTCATACTTTTCCAGAAGACAGTAAATACTTGCTTTACTAAAAATTAAATAATTATGTAATGGGCATATTTCAGAATTATTTTTTACTTTGTATCATGAGTTTTTGAACAATGATTGGAAGAAAAAATATTTGATGCTATCAGTATCACATTTCCTAGATATCTTGCAAAGGATGGAGTGTAATACTCTGTGGTGTAAAAAATGGATGCCGTCTAGAAACCAGCTGAATCCTTGAGATAGAGCCTATAATATTTATGTTCAAGCTGGGCTATAGAGTACTTTTGATTATCTCTCTTATTATGTGTGACATAGTCATATGGATAAATGGCTTCAGCTTTTTATTATCCATGAAAATGCTTTCTGTTTTTCATATTAATGTGAAATGACTATTTGAGGGGTGTGATGGTTTAACCTCAGCCAGCAGATAAGCCCTGAACAGCCACTTGCACAATCTCCGCCATAGTGGGATAGGAAAGAGAAGCAGAAGGGTAAAAAAGACAAAATACATGGGTAGAGATAAAGAGTTTAATAGGAAAAGCAAAAGCTGCACATGCAAGCAGAGCTAAAACAAAGAACTCATTCACCACTTCCCATAGTCAGGCAGCTGTTCAGTCATCTCCAGGACAGCAGGAGTCCATCACCCGCAGTGGTTACTTGGGAGGACAAATGCCATCACTCTCAGTGTCCCTCTTTTCCTCTTCCCCCATGTTTACATGCTGACCATGACCCATATGATGTGGGGAACTGACCTTTTGGTCATTTGGGATCAGCTGTCCCAGCTGTCCCAGCTGTCCCTCTCCCTGCTTCTGTGTACCCTTAGCCTGCTTACTGGTGAGGTGAGGAGCAGAAAAGGCCTTAACTGTGTCTAGGTGGGGCTCAGCAATAACAAAAACATCCCTGTGTTATCAGCACTGTTTTCAGCACAAATCCAAAACATTGCCCTGTACCAGCTACTATGGAGAAAATTAACTCTATCTCAGCCAAAACCAGCGCAGGAGGGATTAATCTCAGTTAAGTTTATCTAAAAGAGGTTGTTTTCGAACACAATCTGGTCATACTGACTACTCATCTAGTCAGTGGAGAGATGCAAGTATTTAATTAATACTTGCAATAATATTGTAATATAATACTAATTCAAGCAGTTAATTTTACCAAGCATAGGTAAAATTGCTTTTCTTTCTTTTGTTTTCTTTTCTGGAATCAGCCGTTGTTCTCAAGGTACTGAACTTAGTCTACGTGCAGAAGTTTTAGACAGTTAAGTGTGTCATGAGCCAAATGCTCAATTCAGTAATTTTAAGTACTTACTTCATTTGAATATACTTGTTAAAGCTGAAGACTTGGATATCTGGAGAATAAGATGTATTATGATGCCCTAATTTTCATAAGTAAATACTGTTTGGTGTGCTTACTTAAATAGCAGTAAATGTACTTATGACGGGAAGTCTCCTGCCTAAACTGAGCTTTAGAAACCTGGCCTTCGGTATGTTTCTGATGTTTCACTATCTGACTTGCCCCCAAGTTGCTCTGCAAGTCCTTGCAGATCCACACATGGTTTTCCTCATAGAGGTGACAGTTTCTGACTGAGCTGTTACTACTTATGTTACGTTGAAAGAGGAACCATGGCAATGGGGACTGGGCTGCCAGTGGACTCGTAGTTGACCTGCAGTTTTCTAACTGATGTTGGTTATAGCTTTTCTTTGTCTGCTGTTTACTGGAGTGCCATAGTTGCCTGTTCAGTATACAAAAAGAGGCTGAAAGGCTTCCGGTGGTGAGCTCCTGCCTACTATGAATGTAATGTCAGTGTTAAACCTAGGATGTTTATTTAATTCTTCTATTGTAACATTTTTAAAGATATTTGTAGCATTTTTCTCATTTAAAAAAGGAATTTGCATAGGTGTATATAGCAAAAATAGATATGCAGTGCTTGTGAAAGTCTGTGCTGTGTGACAGCTCTTTGGAAATCAGGGAGTTACATACATAATAATGACAATAAAACTAGGATGTGTTTGTCTGAAACTCTGGCTGCATGCTTGTAATTAATAGGGATGTATCTTTCAAAACAAGATATTATCTTGTTCTTCAGTCTTTGCTGTGTAATTGAGAAACTATGTATTAGGACCTGTATCCCAAGTTCTCCCAGCTCCTTAACACTACTTCGTAATATATCAAAATTGCATACCATTGGGAGACTGAGACAGGGTAGAAAGAATAATCACCACTGACTCTAATTTCTATAGAGTGCTTAGATCCCGCAGAGATTAGTTCAAATGAATGTATAATAGAACTGGAGAGGAAGTGTGACATGCACAGTATTGATGTTTTTCTTATGTTTTCTTCTTGATACAAAGTGTGATGTTAGTTCAGTCTGCTTTTTTTCTTCAGCTAAGAATATCACAAGTTGATTATTGTTGGCCTCAATTTCAGGATTGTGTTTACTGCCCACACAGATATAGAGTGGTTCAGCCAGGCTAGTGTGCTGGGGAGATTTTTCTTAGTACTTGGTAAATTATGTATATTGTATAAGGAATAGAATACACTTCAGAGAAGAAACCAAGGTGATACGTCTACCAGACAAAGTCCTAGTCTGACTTTGCTCCAAAGAAAGTATTATTGTTCTGTAGAAGTTAGTCTAAGGAGTCCACCTCAGTAACTGGGCTGAATTCTGTGAAAGGATAAAAGTAGTGAAATAAATAGCATTCCATGCGAGTAGTTGTTAGTTTTATTTAAACATTTAGGAAACCTGAAATGAAATCACTTGGTGAAGACATATCATTCTTTGGCCGTTACTAAGGATTATTTGATGCAAGTTAGGAAAATATGAGGATATGCTTTATACGTGCATTTACATTAATGTGATCAAAAATATCTTACTTGAACCAGCTCCAGTGAGCTGAATGTGCCCCAGTATAATCAAAATGACCTAAAACTATTATGGATTCTTCTTTCTGCTATTGGCCTCTTGATATTGCAACAGTCACATAAAACCCTCCCAGAGAAATTAGAACTGTGGTAGTTTCCCCCCCAAATACCAGAATTTATGCTATGAATATTCAGTCACATTCCATCTTCTGGGCTGTACAAACAACTGGCTTTTTTGAGGAAGAATCCTCCTTGCTCTGTTCTCTCCTGTAGGCTTGGGAAGAATAGAGGGGAGCTGGTTTTTCTTTTACCCTCAATCTTTGTATCTGGTACGAAGGTTTAGAAGACACACCATGTGTCTTTCTTACATTGCCCTGTAATTAATGACTGTAGCATTATTGGAAGGCCATGTCCATGTGGATTTTAATTTTCTAAAGGAGAGCTCGATGTACACCCTGGGGAGCCTGTCAAAATACTACTTAAAAATAAAAAAACCCTCAACTACCACACTATGTATTTATATATATCTATGTATTAAATACATACTTATATGTATCTATATACACAAATGCACACATGTAAATGTTGAAAGACTTGTTTTCAGCCCAACAGCAGGTAAAAAATTTCAAAGCTGTACTCTTAAAAACTTTAGGATATATTTTTGAAGTGTTAGCTTGGGATTAAGAATTCCTCTCTTTGGTTTTTAATTGTAAAACTGTGTCACACGGGCCCTCTGTCGTGGGCCCCTCTGGAACCCTATCGTGGTTTAAGCCCACCCGGGAATCCAGAACCACGCAGCCACTCGCTCACTCCCTGCCCTTCTTCCACCCCATGCTCCCGGAGGGATGGGGAGGAGAATGGAAAGAATGTAACTCCCACGGGCTGAGATAAGAACAGTCCAGTAACTAAGGTATAACACAAACCACTGCTGCTACCACCAATAATAATAATGGTAAGGGAAGTAACAAGGGAAGAGAATACAACCGCTTACCACCTGCTGTTCGATACCCAGCCCTACCCAGCAGTGATCTAGCCCTTCTGGGTAAGTGCCCCAGTTTATATAGTGGGCATGACGTGCTGTGGTATGGAATGCCTCCTTGGTTGGTTTGGGTCAGGTATCCTGTCTGTGCTTCCTCCTGGCTTCCCCTCCTCCCTGGGAGAGCATGAGACTCAGAAAGTCCTTGGTCAGAGTAAACATTACTGAGCAACAACTAAAAATATCAGAGTTCTCAGGCTGAAAGTCAAAAAACACAACACTGCACCAGCTACTAAGAAGGAGAAAAAAAGACTGCTACTGCTGAACCAGGACAGCCCCCCCCCCCGACTTAAAACTCTTGCATTTTTATTCCAATCAGAGTTTAGGAAAGTAATTTAGATTGTACCTTATGAGATGCAAAATTTGTGTGTAAAAATAGATTATTTGTGTGCACTGAATTAGAATTTAAAACAGATTCTTACTACTGAGACCAGTATTTGAAGAAAAAAAAGGAAGAACAAATGCTTTTTCTAGGCATAAGGATATTTATTTTGGTAGCTGGCCAGAAGGTAATGTTAGTAAATATATTTCTGTATGCTTAAGGCAGTTCCTGTAGTTTCAGTTTATGAAGTATTCAGTCTCAGTCTATTTGTTTCATGTATGCCAATTGCTAAGATATCTGGACACCTAGAAAGGTATAGAGAATGACTTGACAGGAACCTTTATAGAAACCAAAACCTGAAATCGCTGGAACATGGAAGCTGCTTCTATGCTCCTTCCTAGTGGTAATTGTATTTCAGCATTGTCTGTGTCTATCGCAGAAGTGCAAGAACAAACACCTTTAATAGAATAACATATTCTGCAATGTTTCTTTTGTAAGTCTCATCATACTCTATATTCAATTTATTATTATGGTTTAATAATATGCAAATTCAGTCACTTATGAAAGGCAGTATTTCGTGTTAAGTTTCTGCTAGGGTATTCAAACAAAGCTTAAGAACTTTTCCCTGTTTGGAAAAACACTTCAAGATTATCTCATGAGATTAACTTTAGCTTCTTTTGTAATCAAACCCATTGCTTGTATTTTACAATGAACCAAATTGTATACTCATAAACTGTTTGCTTTTAAAGTAAGTTGTTTTTAGTCTTTGTCATCAACAAAATGAGTAAGCTTAAATGTTTGTAAAGATTTTATTTTAATGCAAACACATCTACTTTTACAATTCTGCCTCCTTCTGGAGTTACAGATAAATTATCAGTGTGCTGTGGCAAAGAAAATGTAAAGCAGTGGCTACGATAGAAGTTTTATGCATCCCTTAGCACTTAAGTCATAAACATAGTTCTGATACAGTCTGTAGTAGCAATTGGCTCCATATCACTGTACTGTTAGGAGAGCAAAACCGGAATATAATGCACTAATTGCTCCATTTAATAGTAAAGCTTAAGGTTGTGGAGTTCTTTTAATATTGCTTAGGGAGGCACTGTTACATATGTAGTCCCTGCAGTAGAGGTTAGATCTATAGTTTAAATTCAATTCATGCTCCTTCAAACACATTTGCCTTTGTTTTCCTGAGAAAAAGGAGATTCTTTATTATCTGAATAAAGAAAAATACTTACGCAGTGTGGGGTGAATTGGAAAATAAAGGTTTTTTGTGTTTGTTTCTAACCTTTGTGGTGTTATAGTTGTTTAGAGTGTTTAGTTGCCCAGTTACAAAAGAAAGAGAACCAAACAGAAGATTAATATATCTCCGTACTTTGTGAACCAACATTTCTTCTTTTACCAGAGTAAAACTAATTCAGTAGTTAATGGAAATATATAAAGAGAACACAGAAGCATAATCTGACAGTGTATTCTGTGTAGTGAATAAGGCTGTGCTGTGGATGTTGAGTGTGATTAAGCAGAATCAATACATTGGCGTTTCAAATCTATTTAAATTCTTTAAATACTTTTAAATTGAGAAATGGTTTGATAATGTAAACACAAAGTAGGTAGCATTGTATACGTTTTCTTAAAGCTTAGCTCCAAATGTTGTAAGATGTCACTAAACCTGCCTGCCAGTGCAGAAATACAGAGGTGATCTCAGAAGTCAAGTATGAAACACTGGTTGCATCTTTAGAGACTGACCTAACAACTTCTGCTCCAAATTTCTAACATTTTCCTAATTTATTCTTTTCCCTCTGTTTGGAGAAACAGCATTACTTTGGAGTAGTGATGAACTACCTAGTGTGAACAGTTAGGGCACTTTCCTCAGAAATTAAAGCTGTATGTTTAAATCCCATTGGGTAGGAAATGAACCTGTTTCTCTTCTATCTCAAATAATTACTCTTACTGCTATTCAACTATTTAAGTCTTTTTTCTTTCATTCTTTAAAGGGCACAGTGAGAGTATCACTTTGAGAGTGTTCCACCTGCAAGTTCTGAGTGGGATGCTTCTGGCCAGTCATGAGTACAGTATTGAGCATTGCAGGGTGGGGGAGGGAAATGAAGATGAGGTGTAAATAAGCTTGTTTCTGTTCAATGCTTATAGTTTTCCATCTGAGTTTCTATAGTGTTTTCTGCAAAGGCAATATTTCAGTTCTGTTCTTTACAGAATTTTGTAGATTTAGGCGTTTTCAAGATTTTTAGGGCCATTCTCAGTTTCTTTTCAGTTGTTGAAAATAATGGAGATGTGCAGTTCTTAGATTTTCATAAATTGGAATTTGAACTGGAGATAGTTGAATGCTCAACTTGGATAATATTCTAATAAGTAACTGCCTTACTAACTTAATTCAGATATGAATTTAATGGAGCTATTTTAACTTGCTTCTGCTCCAGTTCCGCCCTAATGATTAAAAAATAGGTTGTTCAAAATTGGGTAAGGGTAAACTTGACTCTGCCCTCCACTCCTACACAGGTTTTTAATGGTGTGCTCAGCTATGTCTGAAGAGCTAAAGTCACTTGTAAAAACACTTGCAGGAGTAACAGGATGAGCTAGGATCCTGTATTTCCCCCATTTTTCCTTCAATCACATTTTTGTAAATTTGATCTTGGTTAAATATTTTCAAGCAAATCTGAGGGTACAGGTGACTGGGTTAAATACAGGGAGTCAAGACCTGTCCTGATGGAGTGTGGACCCTGTAGTGCACTGCCCCGTGCGAAGTTCAGCTGGGGTTTTTCTCTGCCACCATCAGATGGATCACTGCACATCTGATGCATTTCTGTGGCATGTTTAATTCTCTGATACGTGTGGCTGGCAAATTCACTCTTGGAGCCACTTCTGTATCATCTGGTAACCAATTTCATCTACACTAGGGGGGAGTATGAATTTTTTTCTTATAATGATATAATGTGGTGCAACTTGTTCTTGAAGCAGAAACCTTTACTAATTGTCGTGGTTTAAGCCCAGCCATAAATCAGCCACACACTTCACTTGCTCGCTCACTCCCCCCCTCCACTCCCAGGAGGATGGGGAGGAGAATCGAAGGAATGTAATTCCCATGGGTTGAGATGAGAACAGTCCAGTAACTAAGGTATAACACAAACCACTGCTGCTGCCACCAATAATAATAAGGGAGATAACAACGGAAGAGAATACAACCGCTCACCACCTGCTGTCCGATACCCAGCCCGACCCAGCAGTGATGTAACCCTTCCAGGTAACTACCCGCAGTTTATATAGTGGGCATGACGTGCTGTGGTATGGAATACCTCTTTGGTCAGTTTGGGTGAGGTGTCCTGTCTCTGCTTCCTTCCAGCTTCCCCTCCTCCCTGGCAAAGCATGAGACTCAGAAAGTCCTTGGTCAGAGTAAACATTACTGAACAGCAACTGAAAACATCGGTGTTATCAGCGCTGTTCCCAGGCCTAAAGTCAAAAACACAGCACTGCATCAGCTACTAAGAAGGAGAAAAAAAGACTGCTACTGCTGAACCCAGGAAACTAATAGAGAGAAACCCCTCTGTATTCCTCCTTATACTTTTCAGTGACTACAAATTCTGCTAATCAGTTTGGAATGAATAGTATGACTCTTTCATCTGCTTATTATCTCTTTCTATTAAAAGCAGTACGATTCATGCTATATAGTCCACGACAATGATAAATACACCAATACCATGTCTTCCACTTACTATCTGTATAATACCTTAAAAGTGCATGACATATTAGAGGGAAGTATTTTATTCCTTGCTCCATAGAGCTTACCATCCTTATTAGACTTTAATGCAAAAATAATAATGCACAGAAGGATGTAATATTGATAAATAAGGTTGAAAATGATACTGAGTTTGCTGTTTGCCCCTTTCTTCTTGGAACTTTACAATAAGACTGGAGAATGTTCTAAAATGTTAAAATGTTCTAAAGATGTTCTAAATCTTAAAATGTTCTAAAGAAGTTTGAAAGTGATGGGCAGGGATAAATTCTATGTGCTTCTTTACCAAACCTCATAAAAAATCAGTTGGTTAACTATTTGTATTATTTACACTATTTTGTTTTAATCGAACTGTAAGGAGAAACTCAGATCAGGACTTTAAAGCTGAAGAAAATTATAATTCTTGCACAGTGTTTTCTTCAGTCATCAGTAGTTATTGCTAAAGCTAGGAGGAGATAAGAGACAAGGCTATTTGTAATATGCTTCCCTCCTCTTCTTTTTTTTCATGTACTCTGTTGAAAAGACCTGCCAGTTTGACAAATACCATCAGCAAGAAAGGAATTATTATATCTCCAGCCCTCGAAGGTTTCTTATCTCAAAACTGGCCTTTATTAAGGTTTTCCTTCAGTGTTAAATCCCACTTAAATAAATTTCTGAGTACAGGAAATACTATATGTTTATATGTATGTTTCTAAAAATACCAGAAAATAATGTGCAGCGCTTTTCAAGATCATATGAAAATTTAATGTGGGTTTTCCTAAGTTTTTCTCTTTATCATCAAAGGCATATGAGCTCAAAGATGCTGTTTCTGTTAATGTGCAATAACTTACAGCAGCAAGGACTTGATTTTAAAGTAAAACATTAAGGTTTTGCTGGTTGGTTGTAGCATTAAAAATATTTGAGTTTCATAGCTTTTAAATGGAAATATTTTTCCATAAATAGAAATTAAATTTATGATTGTTGATCACATTTTTCCAATAAATAATATTGCTCTTAGTCTGAATTTTTTACATAATTCAAACACCATGGAGGCATCAAATGCCACAGTTATGCTGGGATATGAGGAATACACAACTTTTATATTTAGTACTATTCCTGCCTTCTTTGGAGACCTGTGATCATAATTGACGCCCTAGGACTGTGATCTCTTCTGTTGAAGGTGTTTCAGGAGCACCTTCTCTCTGGCATGTGTGTACCCTCACCATTCTATTTAAGAATGTAGTAGAGAAAATAAAAAAGGAGCAATTGTGATGAAGTTATGGTAATAATTATGAATAATTATGGTATTAATAATACCATAACTTTTATGATAATGTAATGTTAGCAATGATAATAGCAGAAGGTAGAAGTTAAGAAAGAGGCAATATTTTGGGGTTACAGTGGCCGTATAATACAGTGAATTAAACTTACCAACTTTCTTTTCATCAAAACTACCGGATTCATTCTGAGTCTACCATCTGATGTTGAAATCATTGCTGTTTAGACCGTGTGTGTTACTCTGGTAATAACGTGCTTTTAATTTCTGTTTCCAATTTATAAAAATATGTAATTGATTTCTCTCTCCCAGCCACAGTCTTTATCTGGCTGTCTTTGTGATCTCAGGCTGTGATTCCTTGGAAGCAGAAGTCAATCTAACAGTGTATTTACTGCAGTTTTGCCCATAGCTGTGCCATCCTGCCCCGTCTCGTGTACTGAGTCCTCTCTGTTTGACCTTGCATGGAGCTGTTTCAGTGTGGAATGCTAACAGGGTGCTAACTGGTCAAAGTACTGCTGTGAATAATTTTCTGCATTGGAAGTGTCAGAGCAGCAATGATAGTGGACATGAACTGTTCTGACAGTGGGAAAGAGAGCAAGGCCAGTGTGGCCAGCAGTTGGTGACATAGGCTCTGTATAACAGTAGCCTGGAGGACAGTTTGTCCCTCCTGGATATCGCAGTATCTATTTTTGTTGTTTTAAATTGGGAGGGAGGAGGTTTGTTTAGGTTTCTTTTTGGTTTGTTTGCATAAATTATTCTAAATTTTAATGTGAAGTGTGTATGTCTTATTTAGACGTGGCTGTCATTGGAATCTTACAGGTAAATGAATTCAGCAATATTAAGTAAAAATCAACCTGTTTAATAATTGCATTATACCCTGGAAGCATTTATGTTTTAGATAGGTTCCCCACAGTCTTGATGTATGCCAGCAACCTTTTCTGGCTGTTTGTCTCTGTAGGACACTTCTGCTTCTCCATGGTACTACTTGTCTTGGTAGCTTCTACAGGCATGTACTCTATCCGCTTCTGTATATTATGGAGAGTATGCTGAGCAAATGAATCTTTTTCTGTGTGTCCTGATTTCCAGACTGATTGCTTTGCCACTGGTTGAAAAGTGTCATGTTATTCTGGTTTCAAACTATGTAAAGGCAAAATTAAGTTGGTTTTCATTGAGAATATCTTGAAAGGACAGTGTAATTGACAACAACCTAAAATAATGTGTGTGTATACAGAGATGTATATATAAAGCTACACTTTTATTTGGTTTTAATTGGAGGTGTCTCTTTCCCTTTAACTCCTTTTCAAATTTGGATTTCATCTTTACCTTTCTGTGTATAGCAGTTTATTTTTCTTTAATGAGAAAACTGTAACCGCTTTGTCGGATGTGAAAGTTATCTTGAACCTGTCTCCAAAACCTGTTCTGATGACAGATTCTACAAAAGCTTTGCCTGCCCTGCAGAAAACTCTTTTTGCTCTGTTTTAAGGGGCTTTCCTTGAAGTTTCAGTCTCTGGGTGCTTTCTGTTTCTGTTACTGTGGGATTTGAATATTTCAAGTCAATAAAGCTCAAGTAGGAAATAATGAAGAAAGGACTAAGAGTTGTAAATAACTAAAATCTCAGGACTGAAAAGTGAAATCGCACCAAAACCACATTTGTAAATGTGTCTACAACTGAACTAAAAGAAATGCAATCAAATACTTAATTTATCATGAGGATACTGATGCAGCATTCATGGTGAACACTTGATGAAAAGGAAGTAATTGGTGGTGTACTTACATAAGACAATAATGAGATGGGTTGCACAGCTGGAGGAGTGGTAGTTTATCTTAAAGCACATGTGAAAAGAAGTATGTTCACTGTCATAGGTGTTCCATGAAATACATACAAATTGAAATCCTGTGGCTAATTTGTGAGTGTGTAATGTTAGGGCAGTATTACTGATCAGTTGATTACAATGGTGGCAGTACTTGTTGTGAATGTTGAAATGGTCTGTGAAGGCAGAGAACTGTATAATAAAGGGAGACTTCTATGAGTGTCCTCTGGCCTTGATAAATGCCATAATAGATGAGTGTTGCTTAAAGGTTCTTGGAGTAACTACTTGACAGATATATCTAAGAGGAATACCTGTTGATTTATTCTTGAGCCATGCAAACGCAGCTTCTCGGAACTAGAGACTGCAGCCTCCTCAAATCTTGCAACTTCTAGAAGCGTAGAAGAACCTGTATGAATAGGAATTGTTTTCCCAGAAAATCTCAGTGATGCATTTTAAAAGGGGGATCTACCTAAAAATCCAAAGCCCACTTGAAAAGAAATGAAAAAGATCAAAAGTCTGAAAATGGCATTTAATAGAGTGTGTTTAAGGTCTGATAGTGTGTATATCACTGATCGGTGATATACATTGATAAATGCATATCCCTGCCAATAAAGACTTTAGAAGAACCCTCAGAGTTCTGAATGAATGGCATATTTAAACAGCACAATAAAGCAGATTATTAGAAGGGGGGGAAAGCAGCTTAGCTTGCACCAAGTGACAAAAAGGAAAAAAGCCTGTCAAATCCTGCTGATTTTACAGAGCAATTTAAAAAACACTAGAAACCAATATTAAGAATGGTTTTAAATACATCAGTCAAATTTTGCTTCAGAGTTTTGAGAGCAAAGGTGATAAAGCATGTTAAGGACATGTGATGACCATGAGTTATATAGATGGTCTGTTTTTACAATGGAGACAGCAGGGGTTATCTGCACTGATCCCTCTGGGAAAGGAGGGTAAAAAGGCAATAAAGTTAGTTGATACTTAAAAGAGTATCTGATAATCCATTTTTAATATATTTTGCTGATTTTTAAGACTGTGTATGTTTTCATATGCTTTTGTTTCACCTTTCAGCTTGTGATGAATGGAAGATTTTACCAAAACCTAATCTACATCGAGATGTCAACAGATTTGGTCACACTGCTGTTGTCAGTAATGGGTAAATGAAGTGTCTTTTAAATTTTCCTTGCTGTTTTTTTGAATGAAAATTCTGTGGCAGAAATTTTGCCTATGTGAAGTATGGTTCGGTGCCATACAACTGGTGTAATTTATTAACATGGAAAGCAGGCTCATAGGGCTTTTCTTGTCTTAGGTAGCCATTGCAACTATTTATCAATCTGACTTGCTGTGGAATCTGGTCAGTGTCTTTTTATATGAACCTTCTAGCATACTAAGGTGTTTCCTCAGTATTGTGAACTATAGAGAATTGGAAATTCGGTACCAACTATAATCCTGACTGAGATGCGATGGGAGAAATCTTTTTCTCTTTGCAGCATGCTATAATTCCTTGTTCTTTTATCATAAACTGAGAAACTTGTAATTAAAACTTGCTTGGAAAAAGCAAGATTTTGATGGTACTGATACAGTTGTTATTAACTACTTGTGGCGAAAAAAAGCTTGCCAGTATCTAGACTTTATTAAGATACTGCTTATCCTTTAGAAAGTATTTTCATGTAGTTTGTTGCATTGAGGAGCCCGATAAAACTTCATCTAGAAACAGGAGATGGATTGGATCTGGAACTTTCTGGATTTGGATGATGAACTTCCTGGTTCTTCCACCTCAACCCCAAAAGATAAAATTGTAAGACAAATGTCACCTTTTCAGAAGAAAAATTGTAGAAAACTGTAGTCAGATTTAAGGAAGTTTCGAAGTTTGCATGTTTCAGTTTTACCATGGCCAGTTGCCAGCTGGCCTAATACCTGACAGTTGCAATACTATAGGTCATTGTACTACTAATCATCCTCTTCTACATGATTATCATGCTAATAAACTCAGTACTTAAGTGTATGTACATAAGTATATGCAAGCAACTTGGAGATCCTCTACATATGTGTATTGTATAGTTAAGAAATAACAGACGTGATAAGTAATACTTAGAGTTTGATTTTAATGAAAATAGCAGTAAGTTGTAACTCCATACACAGAGCATTTGAAATTAATCAATGAACAGATTACTTCATTGAGAGAAAATTGCTTGGAATTAATGAATTCAGAAAATGATAGTTTTTCATTCAGATTTGTGTTATTTTAAGACGTCTGATACTTTGAGAAGTGTCACTTTCAGTGAATTAGATTCAAGGTGAAAACGCTTGTTTCTTTTCTGAACGTAATGGTATTTTTAGTAGGGTTTTATGTTCAAAAAAGTGTAATATGAGATGCTGCACAAAGATTTCTGCTGTTGATAACTGTATGATTAATTCTATTTTAAGAGTACGTGATGCAACAGATACGCAGATTCTTCATTGTTATCATTTTCCAGAGTCTGCTCATAATTTTAAATGAGAAAGGAAAGGTCTTCTGGTTCTGATGTCAGAAGCTACTGCACCGGAAATGTTGCCAAAAAGAAATACCCATCTGCCAATGATTGCTGTCTGTCTTTGAAATCTTCTTGAAGAAAAATGTTCTGATTTCCTGCAGGCCATTATTTCACACTCTGTTCTCATTATCTGACTCAAAAAATGAGTAGTTTCCTTCACAGCTCTTATTTCTTCTTTCCAGACATTTGGAACATATCGCTCACTAATAATACGGCACAGTTCATTTTGTGCAATTTTATTGTTAGTCTAAAATTAATGGAGAAATTCATTGAAAACTAATCAGTAATGGAACCACTGACAGAGTCTTTATTAGAGAGAGATGATAGTATGTGTTACATTTTAATTGTATATCAAGGCAGATAAGAAATCAGGAAGATGTATGTATATCTGAAATAGCAGTTATATTTAATTGCTTTTTCTAATAGGTCCATGTATATATTTGGGGGTTTTTCAAGTGTTCTTTTGAATGACATCCTTGTGTACAAGCCTCCAAACTGTGAAGCATTCAGAGATGAAGAGCTGTGTAAAAACGCTCGTCCAGGGATAAGGTGTCTGTGGAACAAGAAACATTGTGAATCCTGGGAATCTGGACATGCTAACAACATCCTTAGAGCAAAATGTCCAAAGAAAACAGGTAAGTAAATTCTAGTCTTACAATGTCAGATTTGCAATGTGATTTAGGAGATAAGGGGCAAAAAACCACCAAATGCACATACCCCCCCTCCCCCCCCCCAAGTGGAACTAGTGTTTGGACTGTTAAGACTGTTCCTCTTGGAGTACTCAATGCAATAGACTGATGGATTAATCTTTAAAATCATTAAATTCTGGATTTTAATTTATTTTAAATACAGGGAAGTAGGTGCAGAAGGCACAAGTTTAAGGTGCTAAGGGATACAAAACAAGGTGGTTCAAACAAGAATTTATTTCATTGGGGAGCTAAAGTGTGAAATGACTTTGGATTTGGCTTGTGTTTGAAGTATTTATAGAAGGGTGAGCTTTGCAATACTGTAACTAGTTTTCCTCTTTCTCTGCCTTTGGTTTTGGGATACATATATATGTCTGTGTGTATATTGACACACATTTTATAGATCTGTATATATCTGTAAAAGCCTTTATGTTTTTCTGATTCCAAGGAAGCACTACAGCAGTTAGAGCACAAATGGGTGTTCCAAGTGATACCTTGCATTACAGGCACATGGCACTCTCATGTCCTTGTGTCACCAGTAAGTGAGAGCGAAAGCATTGCTACTTCATGTAGATTACCTATCAAACAGGAGCATTTGTATAGAAGAATATAGTACATTCACAGCTGGCTAGAAACTTGAGGCAAACAAGCCCTTTGATGCAGTGTGTCAAAATGGGTTCAGGTTTGTCATGTGAATTTCTATGCAGCATTGTGATAGCTATATTGTTTGAAACAGTAGTTTAGCATTGCGAATAGCTGTTGCACCCTATTCCAAGGTATTTTGGCTTGTCACAAATAAATTGCTTGTGAAAGTGGTATTCTTGTACTTCACATGAACAGCATAGGCATCACTACTACATACACCTACTATTTTTTCTGTGCATCTTTCCTTTCAGCAGAGTATAAAATTGCTAACCAAACTTTGGCTCTGTGCTACATGTACAAAGTACCGTACAATTAAGCTGCCAGTCTGCTTTTAATGTTTGTGAAAAAGATATTAGCTCGGCTATTAATGAGTACTTTAGGACATTTTTTTTGTTAGCTTTTATTTGTTTCAGAACTGTTTATAAAGTTTCAAACTCAGAAAAGGTGCATTATGTAACAAAAAGGTTGCCTAGGTAAAGCTTTTAGAGATCTTGAATCTACAGTTTCAGCTCTTTATAAAAGGAAAAATCTTGAGATGCTGAATTCAAAAATAATACAGATGAAACTGGGTCTTATAGAAAGCAACAGGTAAAGAACAAACCAAGCAAAGAACAGACAGGCTGAACGAAAGTAAAGTTAGAACAGCTTCCAAAGTACAGCTGTTGCAGTGGCAATAACCTACAACTAAACTTGCAAGGGATGAGGTGAATAGAATTCCAGTATCACAGAAGTTGTGTGGACACCACTGCTTCAAATCCTTCCAGTTTCAAGTGGTAACAAAGCCAAATTTTTCAAGCCAAAAGCCAGTTTTTCATACATTCTTTTACACTGCTCAGTTGTTATCTGGTTGATGGTATCACCTGAGAAGCTGCTGATATTCAATAGTAAAGCATAAGCAGAAATTTTAGTGGGTTTCCAAAAGTTCAGTTTCCTGTCAAGGAAATCTCTTAAACCTGTGTGATCTTGAGACTGAAGAAACCAAACTGCACAGGAGTCAAACATGGTAGTCAGTGCAGGAAAAGGTAGGAATTCCTCTCTTCTCATAGTGATTTTGCAGATTTTTGCCTCTTTTAAACAGAAATTATAACTTGTCTCTGTTTTAAATATCATTAAAATTTAGTCCAAGTCCTGACGCCTTGTATTCAGGATTTAACTCTTCTTCAAGTATTTTTTATAGAGAAAGGGCAGAACTATAACTTACCAATCATTATTAGGTTTATAAGTTAATTTATAAAGACTTAAACTGACTGTGTTGCTAATATGTCTTAGATTTTTTTATCTACTAGTTTTACCATTAATTTCTTGCATAGCGATCTACTATTTTTATCAGAAACCTGCATCTGAAGAAGAACTTTCTTCTATGTTAAAGGAGTGAAGAATGAGTAGTTTAAGGAAGTTTCTGATACTCTTATGCACTGTGCTAAGAGAGTTTGTATGCTGCAGATACGCTGCAGTGAGTATTCGTTTAGTTGATGAGACTTACGAACCTTCAAATATAGTTGTTAATAAAGGAATTTTGAAATGAGTGAATCCTATCAACTGAATAGAATTAATTTCCTGCAGTAACCTAAACCTGTATGAATGGCTGGAGTTCAAATGAAGGATGCAACAGCAAATTCTCAAAGCAAGGGTTTAAAATATGTATTTTTCCCCTGTGCAACGTTTCCTTTTGCCTGTTGTTGGTATTGCAGCTGCTGCAGATGACAGATGTTACCGGTACGCGGATTGTGCGAGTTGTACAGCCAATACAAATGGGTGCCAGTGGTGTGATGACAAGAAGTGCATTTCAGCAAATAGTAACTGTAGCATGGTGAGTCTGCAAACCTACAGTCATGTTATTAATGCTGTTTCTCTTCTAGCTAAGCCAGAGGCCTGCTGCAGCAAATGAAAGGGATATAGTAGGCTAGCAGTAGCTTGTTTTGAATACAAATGTAAATGTGTTTTCCCTGGCATTTGCAGTAAAAATGTTGCAGAGGTTAGAGTTGGACTGCAGCAAAGACACCTATTCCAGAGGAAAAAAATACAGGTATTGTTTAGAATTGTGTTAGCCCACAATATATCTCTCGGGACAAATACTTCCTAATTAATGACATTCGTAACAACCCGGAGTCATTATCAACTTGGATTTTGTGTGTATGTGGAGTACATTATGCAGACAGACATGGAATCCCATGAAGGATGGCTGTTAGTTCCCCTTCTCCTCCTCCTCTTCTCCCTTCCCCCTTTCAAACAGGACTAGGTCAGTCATCAACAGTCTTGGTATTCTGATCACTGTTCCTTATAGAAATGTTTTTCTTTGGGTCATGGAGTTTCTTATCTCATGAAGGAATATGAACTTTTGACACCATGAGATTAACAGGCTTGTGATGATTTGGTAAGATTGTTCTGATCTTTGTGAATGCAAGCAATAAGAACATACAGATTCATACATTTTTCTAATTTTCTACTTTTAATATTGCTTGCTGCCATGTTTTCTTCTTTATGTTGTTGTCCACTGGTTTCTGCATCTCTAGCTCGTTAATTTGATTTATGACAAGCTTATAATAGCATTTTAGCTTTAGAAATTTTCCTTTTTTATATTTGTCAGGTAGCTCCAGGCACCTGGCTGTATTAAGAGTTCAAAATCCTTTCTTTTCACACTACCATTAGTAAAAGTAGCTTGCTCTCTGGTGTGAACCTGATGCAAATCAATTGTGTTCTCTAGACAGATAAATTAATGCGTGTGTTGAATTGTCTCTGACTCAAATCTTGCGCATTCAGAGTGTTTGCAGCCAGCTTTAATCACTGGCATTCGTAGTTAGTCACTACTAATAAAAGCAATGCAGACACAAATTCATCAACAGCCATGTTATAAGTCTATCAAAGGGATTTCACATTCCAGGCACTAATGGTTAGTTTCCTTTGTGATCCTCAAGGGCTCTCCTTTTCCTAACGCATTGTACTATATTAGGTGCCAATTTTCTAGCTGTGGTTTTCAACTCTTAAGTGACGAGTAGTTGCTAAGGAGCAGACCATCTTCATCTCTGATAAATGTGGAGCACTGGGTATTTTAGAACAAGCTTCTCAGTGTAGTATCCTTCTTTGACAACCATTCATGACCAAGATTGTCAGCTTAATTAGCAACTGATGCACCGGTCTTCTCTGTATCATTTCCTGTCCTTTATTCAGGATTTGAAGTGGATAGTGAAGCCTATTAGTGGAGTTAGTAGACAGTGTAATAGTGAAAAATTGATCAAAAAAATGATTTCTGAAAAGAGTTATTATCATAAGCTGAAGATGGTTATTGCAAAATTAATGTATTGGCTGGGAGATGGTGTTGATAGCTGCAGCATTCTGCTTCCATAAACCCACCAAAATAGCATCAACAGAATGTCACCATGTGGAGAAGTGGAAGGGATCAGGCTGATTATCCATTTTCATAGGCAGGTACTTCTGGACTAGGCCCACAAAATGAAAATGTTGTGACAGTACTGTGATGGTAATGTGGCATAACAAGCTGTAGAATCAGAAACATCACAAGGAGAACGTCCCACTTTTGTAGCTCTACACAGTCTTAGATCACAGAACATACAGATGAGACAAACCATAAGGTATTGGAATCTCTTTCTTTTGCTTCATGGAAACTGGTCAGCATACTAAAGATAGGTTGGCAATCATTTTGGCAATGACCTCATGGTTGTGGATATTTGCAAACCGGTGACTGGTCTGCTTTATTGGAAGGGCTGTAAAACACGGATATTTCCCTGAAATAACTGTTTGCACAGATGGACTTCATAAGTAGTGCTATTGTATTGGTGATACATATTTACCTGCCTATGCTCACTGATGTGGGTCAGTACATTAACAGGATACTATTTCCACTGCTATGCAGACTCATGGATCATTAAGATATGTATCATGCTCATATCTGATGTAGTTGCAAGCAGAGGCTTGCATTGCCAGGTTGTTCTGGTGGTGGATATAATGAATTAACATCATCATATCTGATACAAATGTGGAAGGGTGAATACTTATCCTGTCTTCCCCAACTGGGAAAATAGTTTACTTAAAATTTGTGGAGTGGTTCAAAATGGTACTGAAATTTGGCCAGTGAGCAGCATGCTAGCTACCCTATTTGTCTGTTTTCTACCATTACATCTAAGTTGGAGATTTTGACTGTTGTAATAAGGATTTTGAAGGTTGCCTTGCGAAATTATACCATTTAAATTCCCCAGACTGCTTACAGTGGTTTTACATAATGCACTGAAGTTACTCCATAATAAAATGTAGGTCTTGCATATAAAATTAAGAAAACAGTTATTTAATTTTTACCTTTGAGATTGATGGATGCTGAAAATGGTACGATGACCTACTCCACCTTTTTTCAAAACTGTGCAAATACGGTACTGGTTTGCATGGGGGCAAAAGCAGCTATAGTGCTGTCGTACTTGTCTTACACCAAATACAGGCGTCACGAAATACGACATACTAATATCTATATAGCTTGCTCTTTCATGCTTCTTCATGGAACCTCTTGTATCTAGTCTAGAGCTGGTTTCAGCTTTGAAGCATAGAGTATTGTATAGGACTTTGTCGCAAAGAAGGAAGCAGTGTCATTGATATACTTGTTTTGACCCATTCCTTGGATGTCTCCATGGAAGATCAAAATTTAAACGGGAGTATTTTGATTGACTTGTGAAGCCTAATTGTGCTGTATAGGTGTTGCTCTAAGCACTAATGGCACTCACTGAAAATTTCTGTCATGCTCTTAGCTGCCTTTTTAACTTGGCTTCTCTGTCTCACATCTTCCCTTCTTTTGCTGCTTCCAAAGAAAGTTCTGTGTCCTGCTAGTGGTATGTTTCTGATTTTTGTGGGGTAGATTGTATTTACTTTTACTAGCAGATCACTGCCCTTATGTTGATCTTGCATTTTGACCTTTGACATTTGTAGTGTATAATATCCAGTGTCTTCCTGGTCCTCCCTGATTCTGATGCATTTTTCATATTTCTTAATAGAGGAAAACCACCAGATCTGGATCTGCCTAATATGTTTATGAAACTGTGTTCACCTTGTACATCTGCAGATAAAAAGCTTTATCTTGCATGCTGTGAGAATGATACTCCCTTGCTGATTGTGTTGTTCAGAAAATTGGCTATTTCTATTTGATAATGGAAATATTCCCAAGAAAAGCTGTTAATTTTATAGTAATTCTAGTTTTTACCACCCCATCTCCAGCAATAAATAAATAAAAGGCTCTGGGGAGAGATTATTTTTATTTTAAATAGCTGCACCTTTACAATGTGTCATTTTTTCTTGTGGTAGTAGCATGGAAGTGTAAGAAAAGACTTGGCAGGGAGGAGCCATCCCATGAATCAAAGACTTTTTGTAAGAAAGAAAGTGGTAAATGACTGAGAAAAGCTAAGTAGTTGCAACAAAAGGCCAAGTGTCCTTTCCTGATGAATACCAGAGAGAGCCTGAGTTTTGGAATTAAAAATTACTTTATCAATTTTTTTTTCTATTTGGAAATGGAGTAAAATATTGGTTGATAAAGTGACAAGGAGCTTTAATAAGAATAATCACATTTAAAAATAGCAATATATCAAGTCCACATTACGGCCCTAAAGCTGTCTCATTTTTGCAGGCAAATTCAAAAAGTGTGGTTGCACTGGAGCCCTATAAGTGCTGGAATACTTCCTGCTTGCAAACCTTCCTTAAGCAGTGTGCTTTGGAAAGAAGAGGGTGAGCTGGGTTTGGACATGTGCCAGTCACTTGTATTTGTGGTTGGCTCAAGTACTGGTAGATTTACAGGCTGAAAACTGTCACAGTATTTATGTACACATGTGGGTTCTTTCTGGACAATATTATTTCTCCCTTTTGATATTTATAATGTGAAAGAATTTTGAGGGTTTTGCCTTATTTCTCTTACCATTTTTTTTTTTTCAACCCACTTCTTTGTCTCCTTCCCCACCCTGTTCTTTGGGAAACAATGAGAAATGCTTGCACTGGTTATAAAACCAAATTTGTTTTGATTCTTTATACCCTCAAAACACCTCTTCCCATTTGCTGGCTCCGCACCAAACTTCACATCCAGCAGGCAGTCCTGAAAGGAACGCTTCAGGAATTAACAGGAAATGGTTTCCTTCTCTTGTGTTGTCTTACTTCTCTACAGTAGAAATTGAAGTCATGACTGAAGGTAAGGTAGCTGTAATAATATGCTCCACTTGCTGCCTACAGTGTTGGCCTATAATCATTCAGTTTATAGAAATGGTAACTGCCTACACTAAAACTTTGCAAATAAAGTAACTTACTCCCATTTTACTTAAGGAAAGTATTTTGAAGGCTAGAAAGGCAGCAGTAATGTGATACTAAACTTTACTTGAAAAATGTTGACTCAGAGAAAATGTTTTCTCTTCAAAACTATACAAGTGCTTGGAAAAAAAATGGAAAAACCCCACTTTTCTTGTAAAATTTCAGCTCTTATTCTGAATCTTCACATTAAGCTTGTTAAAATACCTACTTGCTACGCTATTACCAATACCAAGAATAATAATAGCAGTGTGCCTGCATTTGAGGAACTCAAAAGGATAGTCAAAGGGAAATGTATAAAGTAGTGGAAGGAATTATGAATACAATTAAGTTTATCTTGGGAAAGATAAATTTAAGACTAAGGACTACCCAGTAGTGAGATTTGGGAGTAGCTTCAGAGAAATAGTATCAAATCTGTTAGATTAATTATTTCCAGTAGCTAGACAAGATTACGCTGTTAATCTAAAAAATCCAGGCGAAAGAGGAGAGGTAGCAAAAATTTGGGGATAGCAATTCCCAAAATTCTGTGATAAGCTACTGTAATATATTCCTTCTGCAGTTTATAAGCCTGTCTATATACTGCCACATCAAGAACAGTACTGAAAAAATCCAGGTAAATCAGACGTAAGTGGGAAGCTTTATACATAACATGATTTACTCGTGCTTTGGTGTGTAAACATTATAAATATCCTACAGCAATATAGAACTTCAGTAACAGATGGGCTGTCATGTATCTGAATTTCATTGGGTTTGGTAGCTTAAGTTATAACCTTAATATTGTGTTAATATGAATTACCTATTGGATTCACTTCTGCATTGAACTAATGAGATTTTCAGGCAAGCACTGTTAAAATTGGATTTAAGGGCAATAAGTGCTGGGAATAAGGGAATACAACAGAGAACATTATTACAGAATAGACACTAGTACTTCGAATTTTATTTTAAACATTAAGTAACCAGCACACAACAAGCTTCATGATTAGAAAGTAATAGAAAAATATCTTGGTTTAGTTGGAAAAATGTAATCTGTATGTAATACCAATAAAGAGTATATAATTTACAAAAGCCATCTGAATGATTAAGGATTTTTGACTTACGCCATCGTGAAGGATTAGAAGTATTAGTTGAGGTATTGTAAATGAGCAGATGGTGGTTACTTGTGCTCTAAAATTCACATTAAAGTATCTCTCAGGCAGTTTTGTGAATATGCTTCATGACAGTGAAGCTAGACTTGGGCCCGTACCAAAGTTTTTTTGTGCTTTACTGTTTGTATACATTTATTTGTCTAGATAGACATTCTGTTACTTTATGGCATGACCTTGGGCTCTGTTTCACATTGTGGTGTAGATTCCTTCTCGTAGAACTGCTTCTCCGTTGTCTTCTGCTTCACAGTAGCCTTTCTTATAGACCAGAAAAATAGTGACTACCTTTTATAATAAGCTCACTGATAGGTATCTGATCCAATAAAGTCAACAACCAAATCCCGAAACAGCAGTGTTCTTCAGCAGGACTGAAGCTGGCCCTGTGCGAGATTGATGTTCTGTCGCTGTCCGCATTCCTCTACCAACAACTGTATAACTTATTGTAGGATTTTCCCTTTAGATGTGCTTTATTGTACTGCAGGAGATAATTAGAAAGGAAAGCGATCAAAGTTGTTGTGTAAACTCTGCATTTCCTGTCTAAGTGCAGTCCGTCTTTGCTACTGTGCATGAATTAATCTTTTGTTGCTAGAGAGAGGAAAAAAAGTGTTTGGGTTGGACAAGATGACCTCCAGAGGTCCCTTCCAACTTCAGCTATTCTGTTGTTCTGTCTTGAATTGGGAGGTTTTTTCGTTATTACCTTGACATGAAGTTAGTAGAGACAGCCTTATAGATAAGCTGATGAACTGGGTGAGGATTTGGGGCAGTTTATTAAGTAAGATGTCAATATTATATCTTAATTAAAAGGACTATACTGAGGGAAAAAGTTTTGGATTAAAAATGCCTAATTTGCAAAGGAAGACCTGTTTTTAGGGTAACAAAACAAAACACTCCACCAAACTCAGCAAAAAACCCAAGTAAAAATTCCCTCAGTGTTTACTGCTTTTCTTGTATACTAAAGTAACAAAGGAATGATGTTATTCCTGGTTTTATGTCACTCTTTGACAAAATGATTTCCTGTAGATTCTGTAAATTTCATGCAAGCTATGTTGCATACAGGCTTGCTCTTAAATTTGTAAAAAGGCATGATTGATTTTTTTTGACAAATCCTTCTTGTGTTTTGTGCTTACCGGCCTATAGCTACTGTTTTTGTTTCACTTAGTCCAGATAAGATAAAGCAGAATACACTTTTCTACCTTCAGTTAAAGATGTGTAATTATTTTACACCTGTATCTTGTGCCTTTTTTATATTCAGTTTATTTTACTTGTTTTAACCTGCATTGGACAAAATAATTTAGTGATACCATATCCCTTAGCTATATAAGAAGTAGAGATTTAGTTTAGTTATCTAAGTTCCTCTTGTGCTTTGCGCAGGGAAACGGCATATTTAAAGTACTGTTTGACCCATTCAGAAGTTAGTCATGGTGGACAAGTAGAGTGATTTGTGGTCTTGAGATGCAGTTTACACTGTCTGCAACTGGTAAGGGGATCTACACAAAACTTAAATTTGCCCAAGCTTTTAGGTGGCTGTGATTTTTTCAGTGATTTTCACCTGCTGTGTATTTCAGTTTTGCCTTCTGGTTTCTTGATAGCTTGACATCTGTTTGAGATGCAGTTTTGTCTGTTTTATTTTCATAGTCGGTTAAAAACTACACCAAATGTCATGTGAGGAATGAACAGATCTGCAATAAACTGACCAGCTGCAAAAGTTGCTCGCTGCACCTGAATTGTCAGTGGGACCAACGGCAGCAGGAATGCCAGGCGCTACCTGGTAAGGGCTATGGGGCAATGATGCTGCTTTATATAGTTGATTTCAAAACTGGATAAATTTCTTCCATTGTTGTCAAAGAATATTTGTTCAATGAGTAGTCCTGGATTTATTCTACTTGTGCTGACTCTCCCTGCCTGGCTGTACCTGTACAGGTGAACACAAATGTAGTTACATCACTAGTTTGTATATCAGTGCTAGCTTTAATCTTGTAAGGAGAGATAATAACATTAGCGAAGGCATAATGGCATGTACCTCTGCACAAGCCAGAGACGAGTTCTAGCTTGTGAGGATCACTGAGTGCAGAGCTGAATTGCCATACTGAGTCCTTTACTATCACATATCCACTGACATTTTTATTCTTGCTAGCTGATGATTTATCTTCTAAATTATGCTTCAATTATTCTTCAATTTTCCTGTGCAGATACTGCCTAAGATCTAGTTTCTGGATTTTTCTAATGTTGGTAATACTATGAAAGCAGTGATTATTAAAATATAAAATATTCTCAGAAGATGACTGTTAATGTTCTGAAATAATTACTTTGTAATTCATATTCATAGCTATGTATATGCAGTTAGATGTCAGAACCTTTTCCATTCGATCTTTATGTCCAGATGAAGTTAATGAACGCATTTTTTCCGAGAATATTAATTAAATAACTTTGATCAATTTAATCTGATGAACAAATAGTTGAGAATAAACTGCATTTGTTTAATCTTTGTAAGGATTAACTATATCACTTGCTCTAAATTACATTTTTAGTTATCTAAACCTGAGTAGTGCTGAAGAGGAAATATTTTCTGAGATGTTATTTAAACTTCCTATCATTCTGATTGTATTTGTGCTTAGGCAAATAAAAATGCAAAGATAGGATGATAAAGCAAAGCAAGGGTAAAGCTGTGATCACTTAATTCTAGGAGAGTTGCTTTTAGATTTTGAAAAAGGAAATTGAGTGTGGGATGTATTTTGAATTATGATCTCAGGAAGGTAAAATTCAGACTCCCTCAGGGTTTTCATTATGTTTTTTCAAATCATCTTTAATCATATGCTTTTTACCCTAGCTCATCTGTGTGGGGAAGGATGGAGTCATATTGGAGATGCTTGCCTCCGCATAAATTCTAGTCGTGAAAGCTACGACAATGCCAAACTGTATTGCTACAATTTGAGTGGGAATCTTGCCTCATTAACAACCTCAAAGGAAGTGGAATTTGTTCTCGATGAAATACAGAAGTATACACTTCAGGTAACTTGAGTAACTGTAATTGATGCTTGTGGGAATTAGATTTTCTTTGAGAAATATATTTTAGAGATTTGTCCAAAGAGAATAAAATGTATGCCCTCAAAGAAATGTAGCATGGTGCTAAAGAGTGCTGTAAGTGGTGAATAGGATGTTAAGGAAGTCTCATGTTTAAAGTTAATGACACAGCAGTACCCAAGTGTTTCTCCATACCAGATTTAACTGTTAGTGGTTACTGTTTACTTTCAAGATGTGACTCGAGAATGGCTTGGAACGCTGGGAAGTCCCAGTGCTTTTCCATACACTGTGACAGCAGGAATCAAAAAAAGACATAATTTTCACTGTAGCAGAGAAATAAATCTAGACTTTCACATAAGTATCCATAAAACTGCTCGCAGGATTGGGTTTGGATGGTGAATAGCTGGGCTTCAAACAGCTGAAGACAAGGAGATACTGAAGATGTATACTTTTCTTCTGCAGAAAACCCTAGCTCCCTGTATAACTGGTTTATAGGATCAGAGGGTCACAGAATAGCTGTATGTCATGGGTTTGGCAGTAGCATGACTGCTACTGCTGAACCCATGGCACTGTACTAGTATCTGAAGCATGTAGAAATTCCTTGCATAGTGGCACCAGAATGAGCCAGGAGCTAATTAGCTTTCTGCTCTAATGGCAGGGAGCAAAAGGGTTGAAAACTCTCAAATGCCTCTGGCAAATGCAGGAAGCTGCCATCAGAATATTTCTTGGGAAAGTGATCCATTGAACTGTGGGACAGAAGAAGGGAAATTGAGGATTAATGACCTGTTCATGGGTGATCAGGTTCAGTTTTTTTTAGCAGTTAAATATTCAGATGCTTATTGCTGTGTTTAAACTGTTGGAAGGCCTGCCCACATCATTGATACCCATATATAAAATGTATGGGTATATATGCTCAATATATGCTCAAAAGATGTCAATCCCAACAGTGTACACACTCAGATGGAATGTCTTAGCAGAATAAGATTTTATTACAAGCAAATCAGTTCATCTTAGTAAAGGACATTTTTAGAAGTATTTTAGTTTGTAGAACATGCAGCATTTCTTTGTATAAAACCCCCTAATTTTTAAGTAGCTTAGGATTTTAGAGTCACAGGAAAATGGAAGGTAATTGTGAACAGTAATTAAAGCTTATATCAAGCTAGTATGTGATTTGCAAAGTTATGTTGGAGATGAATTGAGATGCATATGAAGGAAATGGCAGTTAAGAATTGCCTTTGTTATGCTAAATCCGAATGCAAGATTTTAGGGACATAGAGTGTGAATCAAAATATTCTGTATTATCCTTTTTAGTGTTCCATTTCAAGAAGCAGATGCAAATATAAGTTATGTCCTTAAATTTGGGGTTGTTTTTCCCTATAAATGTAGGACCTGGACAGAGAGAGGGTTTTTCTTTCCCGAGAAAGGCATGTATTTTCTATTATTTGCTAATAAAGGAGAGAGAAATAATTCTTCTATGTCAGAAGATCTCCCTTGATATTGTACTTAGAGTGGCCTTGAAACACATTGTCTGTCCGCTCTTTAATACGAGATAATGTTGAAAATGTAATTGAAAACAAACCAACAAAATCACAAATGGCAATGATTTCTCTAGTTATTTCTTTTGCTTCTTTTATTTTTTTTTTTCTTTTTCTTTTTTCCCTGATTCCCATTAAAATATTGCACAGGAGGCCTTCAAATCTAATAGCAAGTGATGGAGTATTGATATGACTGATATTACCTGACTGGCTTGAGGTGTAGATGAGAAATAGCTGCCTTTTTTAGTTTAGAAACTAGATTTTTCTTGCATTTCAGAGCTTAGAACTTGAACAAGGTAACATCCTGCTGCACTTATCTTTATTTAAATGAACTATGTCCTAAGCCAATGTGGTGATGTAAATTTGAGATACATCATGTACAGTTTTGCAATTATAGACAAATGTAGGTTCTTCAAAAGGCTATATTGGGTTAAAGGATTATTTAGGTATCAGGATCTCTAATGTCATGCTGCCATGACTTATCCTGGTGTTTTCAGTGGCATTTAAGAAAAAGAAATAAGGGTTTTTTTTAATTCGTATCTATCTTTCCAGTTCCATTTATTCTGTGTGAGACAGCCTGAACGTCTTATCCAGACTCTCTGGAAGTTTTTGATTTTCCTTTGTCTGCCTTTTCCTCTCAAACTGCAATCATAATGATTTAAGGAGTGAGATTTCATTTTAGATGGCTGTTGTAACAGGTGGTGATGTGGAGTTCACAAATGCAGTCAGAGCAACTTTAAGGTGAACACGGTGCCTTTTAATCTGTATTATCTATGGTGGAGTTTGACTTGCGTGGTTAATATAAAAGGCTTTAAAATCTTCACCTGTGTGGAGGGCTTTCAGGATTGTGAATGTGTCAGAGCAACATTTGAAAATAAGAATATGGATCTGTTTTATCTCTGCTTTATTTGATATGCTGAGAAGAGAAAAGCAACTTTGGTGAATGTTGTGTATTGTACAAACTGGTAGAATAGTGTTAGTAAATACTATAGCCTGGAAGGACTTAACGATTCTTTATTGTTCGTAGAAATAAAGTGAAACTTCATAGATTCTGGTTAGGGGTGTGTTTTATTATTTTTCTTTCTAATGCACAAAGTCCTTGTCCCGGGACAAATTTAGGACAATGTCTTTATCATGCTTAGAACACAAAACACTGATGCTTTGGAAAGTTTCAGATGGAGGAGGCTTCTATTGTCTCCACACCCTGTCCAGACCTTATGATGCATCAGTAATTTCTCTTTAAATCCACTGCAAAATTGGAGATCAATAGATCACCTCCTAAAGGATAAGGAGAAGGTTCATTTGGTACTTAAGGAGCAAAACAAAGACCTTTGTAGTATGAAGTAGAAACACAGTTGAGTTTGCAGATGTATTCTAAAACTATCACCAATAATTAGCAGTCTGATTTGTGTTTTTCATTGAAAAAAATCAAATTCTTTAAGAGAATGTCAAAGTAAACACAATGGATGGACTGCAGATTCCCATACTAAAGCAAACGACACTATCTTTTTTCATGTGCTGTTTTATTGACCTAGTAAGCAAAATATTATGAAAGGGAAGATTTGAGTTTTTCTATAGATTAAACAGCAATATGAGGTTATTAATTGTTCTTGCAATATTCAAATGTTGCATATTCATTTGAAAGTGCAATAGTTCTCTTGGGAGTTTGCTCACAACTGAGAATCGATCTAAAAATAACAACTTTCTTGTTAACATGCAATAAATTCTGAGATGACTTAGTTTTGGTGTAGTAAGCATAAATAAAGATGAGAACAGTTTAAACAATGTCTTTGATTATATAAACCGTGACTTGCCTTTAACTCGCTGTTCTCAGGGCCTAAGCATCCTTTATAAATTACACTTGAGTGTCAGTTGTTGTTAATTAGTGAGCTTCGCATGGCAATATTATTCCTTGTTAGATCAAAGTATTCTCGGAGGGCTGTATGTTTTTGTGGTTTTATCAAATGCGTGGTTTTAGTGAAGCTGACACCTACTTTTTTTTGGAATTAGTCTCATTAGTACTGTTTCCAGCAGTCCCACTTCTCTGTTGTGGTTTTGGAAGCCTGATAAATTGCTTCAGCGTTTTGTCTCCATCAGAGCTGTTACATTGGCTGCCCATTAGTTCACCTCCAGTTTAACTTTTTCTTCCCACTTTCAGGAAGTGGGGGGCTCAACTCGCTTTGTATGCTTGAGAACCTGAATTTCCCCCTAAAATTACCCTCTGTAAAGAAGAAAACTCAAGAGCTTTTAAACCAAAGTCTCATTGGAATACTAATTATAATCTCTCTGGATGGAAATTGGGGAAGCTGTAATTTTCTTCATTTGCCAGATTTTCTGGGGTTTTTTAACCAATGTTACAACAGCAAAATTTGAAGACAGTAGGATAAAATATTCTTATGACCTAGTGCATAACTCCTACCTCTCACCGTATCTAGATTTCATCATTTGCGTCTAATAGAAACTGAGACACTTAAAAATCCCGGAGCTGCCTCCACTGCTTATGTGTCATTCCCTGGGTAACTATTGGCAAAATATGAAATGTGCAGGTATCTAGCATAGTTAGAATCAATGCATAGTTAAAAAAACAGATACTCTGCAATGGGCTATTAAATAGAATAGATGTTTTCTCTTCATATAGGTCTTAGTTTTAGGAGGCAGGTTTGCTTAACCAAAAGGATGCAGAGAAGAGGCAAACTGACAGCAAGTACTTCTCCAAAGTGTGGATGTTGCAGAAATATGAGCATTAAGTGGCCACTGTATTTTGAAAGTTTCTAGAATTATTATAGAATCACAGACTGGTTTGGGTTGGAAGGGACCTTAAAGCTCATCCAGTTCCAACCTTCTGCCATGGGCAGGGACATCTTCCACTAGAGCAGGTTGCTTCAAGCCCTGTCCAGCCTAGCCTTGAGCGCTTCCAGGGTTCGGGCAGCCACAGCTTCTCTGGGCAGTCTGTGCCAGGGCGTCACCACCCTCACAGTAAATTAGAAACTTAATTACACTAAACCTTTGTAGTTCAGTTTGGGGGGAAACTATTTTCCTAGAAATCAAGGAATTCAAAAGAGTCTTAAAGTTTGTTGAAGTTTGCTAATAGCATATTGTGTTGCACGCATTAGAAAATACATCAGAAGTGTGTCTTACGCTTCCAGGACAATTTAAGGTCCAAAATGAAAGGAAGTTAAATAAAGGTGTGGATAATTTTTTGAGAAGATATATAACTCCTTAGCAATTTGCATAATTAAGGATCAGAGGACAACTTTGAGCCTCAGTAGTAATTGGCCATTCAGTAAAGGTAGGCTTGCTCCCTTTACTCCTCTGCAAATTATTCAGCCCTCATTAAATTAGTGCTGAGGCAGCAGTAGCAGCTGAAAAATGTGTCATGCCTATAAATGATCACATTCACCGTAGATCTTAAAGTAACTTAGCCTGACTTAAATTTTCTGAGTAAACAGTAGATTTAACATGAAGTATGAGCGCTGTAGTTAAGGTGACTCAATTTCCCTTTCTAATATAATTGCATAATTACTACAAAATTAAAATTGAGGGGGTTAGAGAAAGAGAAGAGCACATATTTGAAATTATTAGTGATCAGTATTTAATGATTTCCTACGGTAGTTAAAAACTTGCCTTATGTTCACTTAAATAGGACTGTAGCTCATTCTGTGAGCACAGATTGACCTTCTATGTGTATGCATCTTTTGATAGCAGTTTTGCTTTTCTGTCAGATGAAAATAAAGCCCTGTCCAGCAAGTTGTCTAAGAGTTTAATAATTCCTGAAACTTCTCTAGCTTAACGTAAAGGTTGCATTCTTGCTTAAAAAGGTTTTTGGCAACTTCTTATCAGTGTTCTAAAAGATTGTTCTATAGAATCAGATAAACCGTGACTGGCTGCCTTTCAAGCACAAGTATACGGCTTCTGAAATGGGCTGCGAGTTCTAAAAACTGGCCTAGAAAGAAATAGATAAGAGGAGAAACATATTCTAGAGAATGGTTCTAAATTTTAAATAGTGTAATGGGATAAAGCTATGGAACAGTTCTCAAGATATATTTGACTGCATTCTCTAGTGCAACATTAGTGAGGCCCATTACAAGCTTTCCTGAGGTAGCTTTGGCCAGCTGCTGTGTATTGCATTGCTTTGTTTCACTGTGAAATTTTACTTTGATGATTTTGGAGTATTTTCCTCCCTACATCCGAATTTTTAACTGATAATTTACCTAGAATGCTATTGAATAAGCTTAGTTGTTGCTGATGTTGTTTTAAAATGATGCACATAATATAAACCACGGGTTCTCATAGATATACCTTATAGCCTGGTTTTAAAAAACAAATATCCACTGGAATATTTGAAAGAATACAGAATTTTTCAGAATATGGTGATAGTATTCCAGCAAAAATTGTCACAATTTGAACCAGCAGAATATGAGCAGTCGTATTCTGTAATGATGGTTAAAGAAATTCTAGCCTATACATGTTGAATTTTGTCTATATTTTCTAAAAATAGAAAAATTGTAGATTGGAATTCATACTTGCTGCAATGGGCCACTGCTTCCTCCCTATCCTTTCCTCTTCCCACACAAAGGAAAAATTAAGTCAGAAGTTTATGATCTTCACCATTTCAGATAGAAATCTGTAATGTAATTGAAATAATTCCTAAATCCTATACAGAATTATTACCTGTATTTAGTCAAAAAGCTAGCATTTGTTTTGGTGACTTTTCATGGATGAAATGCAGCTTTTAGCTCTTAATTTTAAATTGCCATGTCATTGGTTACTTGCAATTGTGTACATGTTCACATGTGTACCCATTCATATGTGTGTTGGAGCTTTTCCTTCTTCCTCAAATAGAAAAGGAGCTGATTCTTGTTGCAGGTTTCTTTTCAACTCTGAATCTGAACAACTTGTCAGATACAGTGAGGATAGGTTTCTCCATTGTGGATATTGGACATCTTGAAAGTATATGTTCATCAAGGCCTTGAGAAAGAAAGAATAAGTCTTCATAAGTAAGGAGTAACTTTCTTCTCACTTACATGTTGAGCAAATATCATCTGACCTTCCAATAAATAAGCTGGTATTCTTGAGAAGACAAGAATAGACATATTTGGGGCTTGTCAGCAAGTCTGATTTTTTTTCCTGAGATGAAGAGTAGATTTGTACTGTGTTTTTCACCCACCTGGCTTGCTAACAGTATTTTTCAAGAGGCATGGAAACTGGACTCTTATATCAGTGAGTTCTGGGTACAGTGAACAGGCAGGCTGGTTTTCTTCCTGTCTGGTCCTCTTCAGAATTATCTTTGGCAAGATATTCAAAGTAAAGGAATCAGTTTCCTACATTCATTTTGCATTAAATGAAACAACCATAGAGTTCAAGTGAAGGGTGTTCAACTCTCATTATTTTTAAGCCTGAAGAAGAAACTGGATTGACATTCTCATTCGGCACCTTTGAAGTCCCTCAGTTGCTTCAAGTACTTTGAGACTCCCAGCTATTATGATTGAACCTTTCATCGGTTTGAGAGATGAGGACTAGATCTATGCTTTATTTTGTGAAGAAATCAGTTGGATAGTCACAGCATGCTGCTGGCTCTAGGTGTCACAGTTGGATCTTCCTGAATTCTCTATTCACTATTTGTTTTTTCCTGTTGGCTTTCTGCAGTGCAGTAGCATTCACTTTTGCTGATAAGTTTTAGTGATATCAACATGCCGTCTGCTATTGTCAGCAGTCTTCAGTCTACCACGTCATGGAATCAACGCCACAGAATCAAATATGTGCTTTAAGCAAGACCTTTGAGCATTTTGGTGGCCTACTTCTCAGCTGTTTACTATATTTTAATCAAAAGATTAAAAAAATGTTTTGGATAATCTGTTTTGAGCATCCTAACAACATGCCCAGGGCAGCTTAAGTGAAGCTGCAAGGCAATAGCGTTGATAGTGTGTATTTGATAAGCATGCTAATCAGTGTTCAGGTCTGATATCTTACACTACCAAAGACCCAAAGATGGTACATCTGGAATTTGACATACCTATAAGTTATCCAGATATTGCAGCTAGTAAGGAAGATGATGACTACAGCATGTGTTGCTTTTGCCAGCAGTCTTTCATTTCAGGGGTGCTGCTTTTATCTCCTAAGGCTGCTCTGGCTTTCATCCTACCTGGGAATAGAAGAGTTTCTTTCCAAATGTCACTGCTGTACTGTCAATTTTTATTATTGGCCTGACATACGTTTTACCATAGCTGGAATAGGATCTCTGCTTTCTGTGTACTGATGCTGAGAATTATTTGGCAGTGCAGTTGAAACAGTAATGAAGGTTCTCTTGGCTAGAATTCCTCAGCCCCAAAGTAGGCCTTTAGGGTTGGTTTAGGTCTGTATTTATTTGTCAGCAATTTATCCCGCCTAAGTCCCTGGCATATTTTATATGTGCCTGGTGTGCATGTTTAGCATTATTGAGGGAGACGTCTAGAGACATGCATAAATATCTGAGGTTTTCTGATGCATGCAGGCCACGTACATATACAGCAGTCTAGGCAACTAAATAGCAAGTAAGACAACAGCTGTGTTATCTACCACTTTCCAGATGCCCAAGTTCCACTTTCACTACTTGAAACATGTTCTATCTAGTATTCAGGATGTGGGTGCTCTCACAGACACCTGCAAAGTTCATCACCTGTGGTAGCAATGAAGTTATAAAGTAAATACAGAAGATGCAGAAGTGGGCAGTGGCACTTCTCCTGGATGTTCTTGTTGCTATCCAAGTCTCCCAGAATGCATCACTGCTTATGGAATGGAACTTATTAATTTTCTGGTTTAAGCTTTTCTTGCATCTGTATGTCTCTTAGTTGCAGTAGCAATTTCTGTTTGATCGTGCTGCCAACAGATAGGACAGAAGAAGGAGAAAGCATAGGGAATACATTTTAGGAAGGTCAGGAATACTGATTATCTACATACAGAGTTTTGTTTTTTTTTTTTTTTTACTTTTTATTTTTAAGTATTACCCATGCTATTTGTGAAGCAAAAGTAATAATCCTTTATATTTCGGTTTGGTCTAGTGAGGCAGGGGAAAAAGAGGAAATTATAATAATTAGTAGAATTTTTGATGTTATTTTACTAACACATCCTAAATAATTTTTAAGAATTAATGCTTTTTATGGTTTTTAGGCTAGTTTTTTTAATGACTTAGAAATAAATAATGAAAGTGTTTTCAGTGTGCATTGAATGGCATTGGAGTTGTGAATGTGCTGCTTGCATCTCTCTTTGAATTGCCTGAAGATGTTGATCAGTATCAGCAATACAGATTTTAGAGTATGGATTATTTATCCTGTTTTTTCCCGAACTTTGATGTCAGTGAATTGCTGTTATGTGTACTTATCTACATTGGCCTAGAAATTAGTAAATGGTATAGCAGCTGTAGGGGGAAAAAAAACCCACAACTTTTTTTTATGACCAATTGGACTGTTTTCTGACTCTGTCGAAAGTTAGTAATCAGTATTGACTTTGAACAGTACAGACAGATTTTTGGTAGAACAGAAACATATAGTGGGTAGGGGTTTTTATTGTTTTGAGGGGGTGCATTTCAGCAAGGTAGAACAAGTAAGAAATACGGACAATGATTAGATGACAAAGTGAGAAAAGAACATGGTGAATTCTCTCAAAATGTGAACTTGTTGCTGCTGAGCTTTTCTTTGAAATGTTTTAACAACAACAACAAAAAAGTCATTGAACTAATTATCTCTTTTTTTCTTTCATTCTGATTTATAGAAAATTTCACCTTGGGTAGGTTTGCGCAAGATCAATATCTCCTACTGGGGATGGGATGACATGTCTCCTTTTACCAATACAACTCTGCAGTGGCTTCCTGGAGAGCCAAATGACTCTGGCTTCTGTGCGTATCTAGAAAGAGCAGAAGTGGCAGGGCTGAAAGCAAATCCATGCACTGCGATGGCAGATGGTCTTGTGTGTGAAAAGCCTGTTGGTAAGCCATCTCTTTTACTCAGTTACAGTTACTGTCGTGATTAGCAAGCTTGTTTGGGTTTTCATTTGCTTAAGAGAGATTTTTGGACAATTTAGATTAAATAATTACAAAAAAATATATTTTAATCTAGAGCTTTAATATAGAAAAGAAATAATATTCCTAAAGCAGGAAATATTTATTTATGAATTAGTCTACATGGCTTAGTTTGCATTACACGAGAAGTCTTTTAAGTTGCCTCTAAATCAGTAGTAGTCAGTGACAGCAGTGACGGAGTGATTGTAGTATGAAAGCGAATGTGTTCAGCAAGGCTGATGTTCAGTGAGGTTTGGAAAGAAAACATTATTCAATATTTTAGCAGTCTGAAAGGCTGACAAAACCAAAATTCTTATTACTGTGTTGTAGGTTTTTTTGTATATGAGGATGACTATGGCAAATAGTCACTTGACAGTTCAAATTACCATTTTCATGCTCTGATTGTCCTATGTTTCTCTTCGTAGCTGTAGGGCTGAGCACATGAAGTTCTTTAAATTTCACCTTCAGATTTGTTTTGTGCATTGTCAGTGCAAAACTGGAAAACAGCTGCATTGTCGGTGTGTTGGAAACTCTGCCTATCAATCTGATGGTGTTGCTGTGAAATTGTCCAAGTTGTTAGCCTGCATAGCAAAAGTGATCTTACCAGTTCTTTATTCTCTTTGAAGTAGTTCCCAATAGTGATGTCATTGCAAAGTGTATATCGCACGCTTGTTGCTACTGCCATCTGTATTTCCTAAAAAATTAATCTTTCAGTGTTCTTAATATATCAGCAGATGAAGACTGGTTTGAGAACTTGGCTGGTATTGAATATGAACCAATAATATATAAAACCATTTTAATGCATAGAAAGGCTTGATCCCAATGTTTCACAAGGCTTTTTTGCATGGAAAATATAGTGCTATGTATGCTTTTGTGTTCCTACCTAAGAATGACTATGCTCTTGTTGTACACTTAACAGTTTTATTTTAAATCAAAGCAGAAATCAGGAGTTAGGGTATACAAACTCTTCTTGTGTGTCACTAATTTCTGAGATGACATACACCATTAACTGAGCCAGGATGTGGGTCTGTAATAGAAAAAAACAAACAAAAATCTCTGAACTTGAAAAACCCTTAACAACTGAAAGAAAACCCCTCCAAAATGAATCTGTTCTGCATTGAACAATGTTCCTTTTATTACTTTCCCTTTGGATTCTAGTTACTTTCATATGTATACTGCATGGAAAAATTTTAGGGATAAGTTAGTCCTAAGTGGAATTATTTTTTGCTTATACAGTGTTGAACTAATGAGAATGATTGATAGATCCAGAGCTCTACTGTACTTGTTATAAGAGTTTGAGATATACTTTATGTCATGTATGTACAGGTAAGCAGCTAAACTGACATTACCAGGCAATGAATATTAAATTTTATAAGTATATAGATAAAATTGCTGTGAAATGTTTCAAATGGCCTCTTAGAGCTATAGTGTGGCTCATGCTGAGTATTACTTAATAATTTTAATAAAACTTTTTTATATTTATATATTGTAACATAACTTTGGGTGAAAATATTTATGGCAACTTAAGGACACAACCACTTTCACTTCCACAACAGTTGTTCTAATGGAACATGTCATTAAAGGAGATTGAACCTGTGTTCAAAATTATAAATGTGATTCTTTTCCAGTCAGTCCCAACCAGAATGCCAGACCCTGCAAAAAGCCATGCTCCTTGCGAACAACATGTTCTAACTGCACGAGTAATGGTATGGAATGTATGTGGTGTAGCAGTACGAAGCGATGTGTTGACTCAAATGCCTATATAATCTCCTTCCCATATGGACAGTGTCTAGAATGGCAAACTGCCACATGCTCCCGTGAGTATCTTAATGAACAGTGATCCTATTAAATATACTGCTATATTTGTTGCCACTCAAAAGTGCATCTATGAGTAGGATTCAGCACATTGAATAAAGATAAAAATAATTTCAAATGAATGACTTTATATAGCTATGAATGTGAGCAGCCAATACTCCGTATATGTTCTCTAGGTACAGATAAAATACTGGCAGTTCTTTTCTGATGAAACATATTTAGTCTTCTGAAACAGTAAAAAGTGCTTATTGTTTTCAGTAGATTTATACAACATCAAATTATTAAAATAAGGAGATTTATTTATTTAATAAGGCAAGACAAATTTAGTGTTTTTAAGAATCTGATTCATTTTGTCATATGCAAAATAGTACGTTTTCCTATCATGCAAAGACGAAAATAGTGTTAGTCATGGTAGTAGTAGTCTTGAGAATATTGTAACACAGATGTAAAACAAATGGTTTTGGTCTTCCTTAGATTCTTCTCACTTACCAGTGCTGATTATTAACCCTTGCAGATTATTTATCCTTTGTGAAAATAGAAGGAATTATTTAGGCCAACAGGCAGGTAGAGGTTGCACAGGAAACTTGTTCTGTGTACTCAGACTGGGTCAGGCTGTATTAATGTTCAAAGCTGCTCATTTCATCCCTTTGAGATAAAATAAAAGTGATTTATTTTGTCAAGCAGTAACGGTACTTCCCAGTTGTCCCCTTTGGAAGCATATTTCATCAGAAATTGATACTATACTTCTCTAGGAGAGTAAGAAACCTACTCATTGTACCTTCCAGTGTAGCATTCTGCTAAAGGTACTTCTTTCCAAGTCTGTAGTGACTGGACCTGTTAAGTTCAGCACCATGTACTTCCAGTATGTGTCAGTGCCGTAATTCGTGTCGATGCTGGAGTAAGCTGCCTGGTGCCTTAGATTCTTGTCTCAGTCATGGTTTATTTAGAACAGTTCTTCAGTCAGCTTCCTACAGAAGACTAGTTTTTATTACTTTTACCATTCTTCAAGATTTGACTCACATACTTTCTACCTGTCCAGTGGGACCCAAACTTAATATTTAGGACTTACGAAGTGTACTGGTGAGCTCTTGTTGTTGCTCTTCTCTCTGGGAGTGTTTTTCTGTTTACTTCCACCTTCCTTTCACTTTTTTGATACTAACATCTCTGGGACATTTTATTTCTGGATATGTTGTGGCAGGATTGATGATGTTGACAACAAGAAGCAATTTGCTTCAGGGTCCTAATTACACCATGATTCCATTTAATAGATTATGGATACAAATATAAAAAAATACAAAAGGTAGTCACTTGCGTTCACCTAAGCCTCAGGAAAATATTGTAAAGTAAGGTCCTGCCATGTCTGTAATAGGAAGCATTGATATATTCTTATTTTAGGAGAAAAGAATGGCTATATGCGTCAGCCTCCTTCATATATCTGGATAAAGGAATCTAAGGCATGGGAAAATTTTTTTTTCAGGTACAACTGGCCAAGAACCTATATTCCTTTTAATTGAGATTCCTTCTTCACTCCTAGTAATTGTAGAATATAATGAACAAATACAATGTTGATCTGTTCTTCTAAACTTTTGTGTTTAGTAAATTTCTGATGTTAGTACAGGTTCTAGGGTCCAGGTTTAATGTGCACTAAAAGTAGGGTTTGCATGTTCCTTGGGTCTTTATATCCTCTAAACTCAGCCGTCGGCCCATGTTTGGTGTAAGAATAAAGAAATCATAGAATAGTTAGGGTTGGAAAGGACCTTAAGATCATCTAGTTCCAACCTCCCTGCCATGGGCAGGGACACCTCACACTAAACCATGCCACCCAAGGCTATGTCCAACCTCACCTTGAACACTGCCAGGGATAGAGCATTCACAACTTTCCCGGGCAACCCATTCCAGTGCCTCACCACCCTTACAGTAAAGAATTTCTTCCTCATATCCAATCTAAACTTCCCCCATTTAAGTTTGAACCCATTACCCCTTGTCCTATCACTATAGTCCCTAATGAAGAGTCCCTCCCCAGCATCCCTATAGGCCCCCTTCAGATACTGGAAGACTGCTCTGGGGTCTCCACACAGCCTCCTCTTCTCCAGGCTGAACAGCCCCAACTTTCTCAGCCCGTCTTCATACGGGAGGTGCTCCAGTCCCCTGATCATCCTCGTGGCCCTCCTCTGGACTTGTTCCAGCAGTTCCATGTCCTTTTGATGTTGAGGACACCAGAACTGTACACAATACTCCAAGTGAGGTCTCAGGAGAGCAGAGTTAGAGGGGCAGGATCACCTCCCTCAACCTGCTCTTCAAGCTCCTTTTGATGCAGCCCGTAAATAGGAGCAGTTAATCTCTTGTCCCATAAATTTACAGTAATAATACTGTAATTATGTAAAGGTTTCTCTGTCATAACAGTTCAATAAACCTTTGTTTCCCACTGTAAGGACTCAGTTTTGAAACTTCTAAAATACTGACAGTGTGTTGTGGCAAACACACTATCAATTGAAACTTTGGAGATAAAATTGAGAGAATGCATAGGCACCGTGGTTAGCTTTTTAAAATAGCATGTATCATATGTCAGCCTGAACTTTTAATCATGTTTTTGTGTGCACATCATGCAGATTGAGCTTGTTTTCAGAACACAAGAAATTGTTCTCAGTATAATTGTCACTTTTGTTTAGGTCTGTAAAAGTTGATATTAAATGAGGCAAACAGGGTTTGCTGTGTACTAGTTCAGCGTTATATAAAGGCAGTTTTGTATGAAAATTTATTTTCTATTCAACAAATAAAACAAACATAAAACCACAATTGTGTGTCCATAAGCAGGATTGGGTTTTTTTCCAGAGTTTTAAAATTTTAGGTATTTGGCTTTTAAGCAAGAAAATAACTGTCCAAATGAAATGTAGTTCAGGCTTTGTTTCACTCTGAATGACTTGAAAACTTTATTAAATAGATATAACATTATTGCTGCTGAGGTAATGAAGTATTAAGTGGATTGTCATATCAAGGGGTAGTGTTTCTACTTACTTGAAGAGCGGAATGTGACTATTCCTTTAAAAAACCAAGTGTTTTAATTTTATTTTTTATTTTGACTGATTAATGAGGTTTTGGATATTTTACTCTGAATGAAAAAAAAATTTGCACAAGCATGTATGGTTTCAAAGAAAAAATATAACAGCTGAGAACTTCACATTTATTTTCACAATTGGGCATTAAAATGAAGAACGCTGTTTTATTGGTGACATTTTGTCATTTTAATGCTTGCTTGCCAAAAAGTTGCATTCCACTCTTTTCCCATATCCTTCCATCCATTATGGCTTTTGATTGAATAGCTGACAGTTGAGCAACCTTGAGCCACCTCTAGAATTTCAAAGCAGGAAAGAAATTTCTGCTTGAATATTCCCTTTTTCCATAGGTAATAACTTCTTTGCTCTCCTCAGTGTTTCAGCTGGATGCCACTTCAGAGATTATCTGAGGATTTTCACTTTTGGTTCTGTTTTATCTTCTATGAAGATGGTGCAGTTGATACTTCAGAACTGTTCTCTCCTAGCTTCATAAATAACAGCATGAGCATTGTTTGGATCATCTACAGTGCATCTCTGAAAGGGCAAGCCAGTCAGTACAGAATGGCAGTCTTTATTTTCCTGTTGATCCTCTAGTGTATTCAAACCAGAAAATTTGTATCATTCAGCTTCGGATCTGAAGAGGTCTGGTGTAAAACTGATCTTTCACATGATTGCTGTTGATTTCCAAGAACAGTTGAGATGCCTCCATTCCTTTTTTTTCTATATTTGGGAAACTTGAAAAATTTCCTTCTATTTGAATTCTTCCAAGTCTAATGATGCAAGAGCTCATGCTCCAGCTTTCTGCACTGTTGAAGTCCTTTTGAGATCACATTCAGGTTCTTAACTGCCTGTTTTCTTGATATCCGCATATGTCTTTAAACTGCTGGAGTATTTTTTTCTGTGACAATTTTGATAAATTTTAAACAATTTTAATAATCGTTGAAGTCTCAGTAGCTGCCTTTATTCAGTAGTACAGCGTTAATTTAAAAAGATGTAGCAGAAAGAGCTCAAATGAACTTATGGACTCTAATGGTGTTCTTGAAGATACTAAATTGTTAATTTTTTGTTAATAAGAAATAGCAGTAATTTCAGCATAATAATTTTATTTGATTCTAAACAGGCTTAAAATATGAGGCAGACCATTTCATAAGAAATTAAATAATTTAAACATAGTGGAATACAAAAGATCTAGGGGGAGACTTGATTTTCATTATGCAAATTAAAATGCTGATTTACTCATAAGAGATGAGACTCTGAAGATATAGTTCAATTAAATGGGATGGAATTATGACTTGTAGCTT